>CM029478.1:32650804-33893304 GCA_017140325.1 Eucalyptus leucophloia subsp. euroa
TTAAAAAAATTTACGTTTTTTTGAGTTCATTTAGAATAAATTTGTTATAATTGTACTAGTTTGGAATTTTTTGTAATAAAAAAAATTAATTTGGAATAGATTTGTTATATATGTATCAATTTGAATTTTTTTTGTATCCAAAATTTTAAAAATAGAAAGAAAGGAAGGAATCCTGAAAAAAAGAAATAGTAAATATGGGTGTAACCGTGAGGGAGGAGGCGCGGCTCGGGGAAGGCAGGATGACAAAGGACAAGTACGGGTTTGGTTCTCCGCCAATGAGAGCTCGACAGCATTTACGACAAAACCGCTCTCTGGTTTTCAATACCACCATCTCTCTCTCTCTTGCTCTCCCCCACTCTTCTTCGTCTCCTTCGTCTTTATTTCCATTTGCGTATATAATCGCTTAACGAACCCTGTCCCTCTCCACTCCTGCTTTCTTTCTTCATTCAGAAAGGTTAGATCATAGGCAGTAGAGAGAGAGAGAGAGAGAGAGAGAGAGAGAGAGAGAGAGAGATAGAGAGAGTGAGATAGAGAGAGAAAGGGCACTCGTTTCATTAATTCATGTCTCCGCTCATCTCAACTCGAACAGTTCAGAAAGACAGATAGATACATACACAGAGACATCGATCGCATCATCTTCTCTACCTCATTGTGCGTGCGGTGCGTGCGGTGCGTTTTGCTTTATATAGACGCTCGCTCTTACGTTGTTCTCGTCCGCCCGGTGGTGTGGTGGTTGGAGAGAGAGAGAGAGAGAGAGAGAGAGAGAGAGAGAGAGAGAGAGAGAGAAGGAGTCGAGAGAGAGAGAGAGAGAGAGAGAGAGAGAAGGAGTAGAGAGAGAAAATGGGGAGGGGGAGGGTGCAGCTGAAGAGGATAGAGAACAAGATAAACAGACAAGTGACGTTCTCGAAGCGGAGATGCGGGCTGCTGAAGAAGGCCCACGAGATCTCCGTCCTCTGCGACGCCGACGTCGCCCTCATCGTCTTCTCCACCAAGGGCAAGCTCTTCGAGTACGCCACCGACTGTTGGTATGTCCTCTCTGCGCGTTACATCTGCTTCTCTCCTGATTGATTTGTCGAATTCTCCTCCTTCTCCTTCTCCTTCTCCTCCTTCATCTGTTTGCTCTTATATTTCTGATCTGTATCTTTCCCTCTCATTTCTTTCCTTTCTGCTTTTGTGCATAATTTTCTCTTTGCTCGCGAGGTTCAGTACCCGTTTCTTGATCTACACGTTATTCTGATCTCCAACCCTACCCTTTGTTTCTTTTTACTATTATTTTGGAAAGCTGCATTTTTCCTGCTAAAATTCTCTTCTGGGTGTCGATTCTTTTTTCCGTTTCTGGGATCAATCGTCTGGGTTTCTTGGCAGTGACTTGGCTGATCTCTTCCCTGTACAGTAGGGTTTATCTCTCTCCTATTTTTTTACTGCTCCTTTTCCTAATTATCTCGTAGAGTTTATTTGTTTTCTGGATGGGGCTGAGATGCGTTGTCTTCTTGTTCTTCTTGTTCTTCTTGAAACATCAATGAAAATATTCCAGCAAAAAAGGATGGATAATATGCTCATAAATCTGTAAAGTGAGTGCTGCTTATTCTTGACAAGCAGCAAAATATCAAGACTCTCTCTCTCTCTCTCTCTTTTTTTCCCAGAAGTCATTCTTCTCTTCAAGCGCAGATACATACTGGAGAGAGAGAGAGAGCGTACATCGTTTAATTTGGAAGTTTTATGACAAGAGGCAGAGACAGAAAGTTTCATACGCACCTACTCCGTTTTTATTAATATAAAAACCAGTTTTTTAGCTCCTTTTCCCTCCGAAATGGAGTTGGGGACCTTCTTGGATAATCCATATTACGACATTTTTTTATACATCTATTCTCAGGTAAGAACATGCGCGGCGTCCTGATTGCCACATACTCAGGATTATAATATGGGACCGTTGGCACTGACCGCGCTCAGAAGCAAAGCCTGCAATTTATTTACTGACTAAAACTAAGCACGCACCCAAAAGGAGAACCCTTTTTTTTAGAAAGAATAAAGTTAGAATCTGCTGCAAGAAATCAGAGGAGTAGTTTGTCGTGGTAGAGAAAACGAAGATTCTTCTGCATGAGCCGATCAAATCAGGAGTTGTGCTTCAAATGAATTCCTCAGATCAAAATCTGGTTTTTCATACGGACAACATGTCATTCGATAAACATCTTTTCCTCTTTCGATTAGTTTTTTTTTTTTAAAGATGTCTTTTCCAAGTTCTCTATGTGCATCTTTTGCCCAAAAGAAAAAAGAAAGGAAAAGGAAGCTTAGTTGCGTTAGTGTGTACTGCTCATGATAATAGCATGGACTGGTCTAATCACATCTTGATTGCTGTTCTTTGGCCAATTAAACAAAAGATACATCGACTACCTTCTTTGGCCAATTAAACAAAAGATACATCGACTACCTTCTTCAGATGGAGCATCACAATGGGATGCATAGTCATGGACAATACATCTCCTATAGCTGCGAAAAGACTCACCAAGATTGAATTTTCGACAGCATTAAAAGTCTTTCGATGCTTGTGGAACCCTTTTCAATGTTCTTGTCCAACTTGTTATTGCCGAAAAATGGGATTTGCTAAGTAGTGTAGGACAATACATCTCCTATATCCATTGCACTTTTTAAGTGCTTGTCATCGAATTATCAATTCTCTTTTAGTTGTAATATGTCAGTTCATGAATTAAATGAAATATGATAGAGAACAATCTCATGGAAATTTTTACTTCGCACAAGCAATCTTTTGATTGCGAAGCCCTTGGTACATTTGCAAATTAGACTTTAGTCATGTACGATTGCTTATGTATACAGAACATTCTACCTGGTGCATGTGATAAAACGTCCACAGTGTATATTAATAGTACTCTTGAATATAGTTTGTTCTATATAGTTTCACTTCAACTAAGATTGTAATTTTATTTGTCGTTTCCTATTACTAGGTTTTGCCTTCGAATCAAAGCCACAAATATTTTTAAGAAATAGTGGCTAATCTTCATAAATTACATAATAAAAGATTTGAAGGAGCTAGGATACAGAAATGATCATATTCAAGAAAAAGAGGCCATATGTTACTATTTCACCTTCTATTTCCTATATTCTAAGATTGCTTCTAGTTCTTCTGCTTCTTCAAAAAAAAAAAAAAAAGATGAATATTGTCTTTATGCATATGACAAATGAAATTAGGGATGGTCATTGTTCTATTGGGGTTTTCTTATATCGCTTTTACAATGGTTTGATTTTCTTTTTCAAAATTTTGAAAGAACTTATCCATTAGAGATTGCTTCATTATCAATGAGACTAAATTTATTAGGTTTGCATGACAAGAAAGTGGGAAAATTCTAAGAGACTATAAAAATATGTAGCATGCATTGACGGGATTAATCACCATGTATTTACTACGATAGCGCCATATATAAACATCGCCTGCTTAGGCTTTCACCAAAAGCTAATCATATTACTTAGTACCCAAATACCACCTTGTGTATAACTTCATGTACCCTGACTATACCTTTGTTCAAATTTCCTCTAATTAATTACAGCTTGATTAAGATGTAAATTAGCAACAAAATGGCGATATAAAGTAACATGCCATTAATCTAACCCTACTTATATTTCTTTTTGGCAGCATGGAGAGGATCCTCGAGCGTTATGAGAGATATTCATATGCAGAGAGCCAGGTTCTCACAAACAATGCCGAAACCAATGTATGCTTTCCAATTCCAATGTCAAATTCATGATGTTCGATTACTCATCAAGTTCATTCTAGCCAATTAATGGTTCGAGCTTCATGTAGCTAGGAGAAGATTTTCATATCCATGTGTGCAAAAGTGGATTTTCTTTTCACTTTCACTCATCTTCATTTGATAATCTAGGTAAATTTTTGCTTTACTAACGCAGTAATCCGATATGCAACTTCTTATTTTAGGGGAACTGGACTTTGGAACATGCAAAACTCAAGGCCAGGATGGAGATTCTGCAGAAAAATCAAAAGTAAATTCATTGTAGTAAGATACAATAAATTTCTGGGCGCTACATCTTTTTGGAAGAGCAGAAAACTTCACTGATATTTCGAATCCCTTACAGGAATCTGATGGGAGAAGAACTCGATTCTCTAAGCCTCAAAGAGCTTCAGAATTTGGAGCATCAGCTTGACACTGCTCTTAAGCACATTCGGTCTAGAAAGGTAAATATTTTGGTGCGCGCTTGAGGCCTCAAATTCTTGTAAGGGTGTGAAGATTCTCTCCACATGTAAGGGTCCGTTAGAGGTAATTTTGACATCTTCAGTTCATCCCTTTTGACAAAATTGACACGAGGGTATCAGAATATTTAAGTCTGAAATCGCAATGCATCAGCTAATTATCCTAAACAACCAAAAAACCCCGGAGAATCTCCCTTGCTCCCTCTCCCTGCATCCAAGGCCCCGGCCAACAGCAGTCGCTGCCACGCCTGGTGCTGTTACTTTGTTGCATTCCACTGACACCAATCTTAGATTGTCGAATTTCCTAGCAAACACAGACAATGCTACGGTGACAATTGGGCAGTAGAGGGAGGCAAATATTTGGGGGGCGGAGGACACCGAAAGTGCTGAGGCAAAGGCTGAGTCCGACAACAACCTCTGACGGCGATGGGAATATTATCTTTTGCCTGTGGTTTGAATAGTGAAAAAAAGATCAGGAAAAAAGAAGAGAAAAGAAAATAACAAAGAGAAAAGGGAACATCAATATTGATCTATGAACATTATACTTGATTTTGATATGTGTCGGTCTCTCAATAGAGTAAATTAGAGTCAATTTTATCCTTCAAAGGGAGACAGTCTCTTTCTTATGAGATCGCCACCCAGTTCATCTAACAAAGGTCGAGTCTAGCACAGTATGTTACTTACAGATTATTCTCCGATTATACTCTCATTTTTTTTTTTTGTCCTCATGCTTGCAGAACCAACTCATGTATGAATCCATCTCTGAGCTTCAGAGAAAGGTGAGTCCTGTAAATGCCATGATTTCTACTTTGCCGCAGATATATGCCCCCAAAAAATCACGGGTTTAAAGATTTATTATATTCCATATCTTGCATACGCACACGCACGCACACATCGATTTATCAATATATGAGAAGGGCATGAATTCTATTCCGCGGACTTGAAGCAAACTTACAAACTAATATTTTCAATTTGAAAAGTGATAATTGATATGATACATTCAAAACACTTTATCGACATATATGTTTCTATTAAATTTGCTTGATGTGAGATTATGATTTTCCATGCCAATGCGTGTCAAGCATTCATGATGAAGTACGTGGATAACATGTGTAGACAGCAATTTGGCATCACATCTCCCTTAAATCAATCTTATCATAGTCTCATCCGCAATGTAAAAGTATTTTGTGTATCTATTATAGTGCTGATACCGGAGAGTAATCAATTAGTTTTTTTTTTTCCTTTCATTTGGCGACAGGATAAGGCGCTGCAAGAACAAAACAACATGCTGGCAAAGAAGGTGATGTTTGATGATCTTTGTTCCGTGATGTAGGCAAGATCGTATAGCTTTAGAATAAATAGGGTTGCTTCGCATGGCCGTGTACCTAATAAAGGAGAGTTTTGGTGATGAACAAAACTAAATCAGGTGAAAGAGAAGGAGAAGGCACTGGCACAGCAAACTCAATGGGACAACCAGCAAGATGATGGCCTCACCTCTTCCTCGGTTATTCTCTCTCAATCTTTGCAGCCTCTCAACATTGGGTCCTCTCTCTCTCCCTCTTTCCCTCTCTCTCTCTAACATACACACACACCTTTATTATATAATACCTAATATATAAATGAGAGTCTAAAAAGGTATATATTCGTGGGACTTCACGTACAACTCGATCTATATCATATACGTCAGAAATTTTCAGAATAGAAACATGATGGTTTAAAGCTTATTAATAAAGCATATCATTCACTTATACGATACACATGATTTATCGGGTAATATAATATATTATATATGATGGATCTATTAGATGGAAAGACTTTCTTTCAATTCCTTGACCAAAGATGATGTTCATCTATAGTCACTATGATCTATTAGTGATGCTCGTTAAATGCAAATTTTGCATGGATAAGTTATTTTATGATGAGGACATGGATGCTACTTATTTAAATCTTGTTATTGTTTCTGTATGAACGATGTCTACAATTCGGCATATTAAGGAAAATTTGATAATGTAATCTTAAACTAAACATAGCGATATGAAATGATAAGTCATCGTTTAAATAGTCCAGTCAAATGATACATATTACAAATATATAGATACATAATACAAAGAAATGAAAAAGATTTTTTTTTTCGTTTGTTTGAGGTTATGTCTTATTAATATTATGAATTTATGAGTAGAAAGTTAAGTGGGTATGTGCATTTTTTCCAATTGGCAGGGGTACTTACCATCCGGGTGGAATTGAGGAGGGAGCGGCCCTCGGTCCACCTCAACATCGTAATGCCACCCTTCTTCCTTCATGGATGCTTAGCCACCTCCAAGAATAATGATCCAATTTATTTGCATGGGAACCATATATAACCAATATTATCTAATGCTTCTTATCGTATATATCCAGTCGATATGTAACCATAATGTAACATGTCTTCGTACATGCATTGTGGGGATACTTGCAGAAACCTTGTTTACATGATATCTATCAAAAGAGATATTTGCTGTGGACATTATGCTAAGGTACGAACTGGATGAGATTGTAAATAAGATCCTGAGTTAGGGTCGTAATTGCTAATTATGATGTAATCTATGTGATTATATTTTTCTTTAGTCGAAATATATGTAATTTTGACTAGTGCGTTTCTTAAGGAATTTTTCGAGTGTCCACTTGATCAATTAGAAAAGGAAAAATGACACAAATGACTCATGATGTTTGATCCAACGTTTAATATGATCCTGAACTTTACTCAATGCGTAATGCGCATCTGAGCTTTTAAAATTATTCAATATGGTCTTATTTTTGAATTATTTAATGTCTTGAATTATTTAATGGTTAAATTAAATATTTATAAAAAGTTCATAAATTATATCGAATGAATTAAAAATTTAAGGGTCACATTACGGTAAAGTTTAGGAATTGCATATTAAGTTAAAATTCATGGCGTCATTGATTACGAAAAGACTGTTAATGCATGATTTGAGATGAAACGTGAAGAGAATAAAATAAATGAAAAGAAGAGAGAGAGAGAGAGAGAAGGATCGATGACGTCGCGCCGACGTCGTTTCTCCTCGACAGTACGGAGTCAGTCGCTCTCGCGAGAGAGCTTCCCCGCTTCTCCTTCTCCTTCTCCTTCTTCGAGACCTCCTGGCTCGACGCTCGGATCGGGTCGCGAAGAGTCCGGTCGGTCGGCGGCTCGGCTCGGCTCGGCTCGGCTCCGGCGCGTTTCCGTCTTGGCTCGGGGAGCCGGGGCATGAGATCCCCGACGATCGGGCCGTGAGCGGCGGAGGATGCGGCGGCGGGCGGCGGACTTCCGGCGGCCCGTGCGGCGGAGGTTTTCGCGCCGGATCTGGACGCTCCTAGGGGTTTTCTTCGTGGCGGGGCTGGTCCTGTTCGCGCTCCATCACAATCACGGCGGCGACGAGATGAGGAAGCCGGCGACGGTAACGGCTCTCGACGCTTTTTTTTTGCTCTGTTTCCTGATTGAGTTTTCGACAGGGGGAACCCGACTATTCCTTTCGGATCAAAAAATTGGAAATTTTGAGTGAACTCTCGTTTTCTAATCTGGATGTGGATCTCGTCTCTGCATAATGAATTTTCGTTATAGCCTGTTGATAGCGACCGATGAACGTGAAATCGGGAAAATACAATCCGTGCCTCGAGCTGTGATTTCCAATTGAATCGCTTGCAGAGTGAATTCAAGGCCACCTGATTTTATGAGAACCCGTCACGCCGAATTCTTGTTCTCGGCTGAGCTTCACATTACTGCTAGATCGTTTAGAATAGTATGACTGTTAGTAGTTGGTTCATGGACTTACGGACTGCAATTTAAGGTGATGCTGGTGCTCTCTCCTTTGCGGGATAGAGCTCGTTTGCTATTGCTTTAGGCTTTGTGATCTACTTATCTAGTGTCAAGAACGAGATTTTCTGCTGTGAGGGTGCATCTGTGCTTGCTTCTGCAGTGAATGTATTTGAGCTGCAGGCCCTCAATGTCGAGAGAAAAAGATTTGCTTTCAAGTAGATATATTACATCTTTAGTTCATTGGAAGGAAAGTAGGCAGTCCAAATTAAGCCATTTGCCTCCGTTCTGCCATCCTATCTGGGATTCTGGATGTGCGGATATGCATTTGAAATGATCCAATTTCCTATCAAGAGCATATATTCCTATGATTCCCAATGCAGCTCCGATTCATTCTCTGTAACTTGTTAACTCTTTGATGTGATTTGAGTGAACTGTTCTATCATTTGGCAACTTATTCTTGGGTTTAGGCTTCGACTTAGAACTTTGTTTTTTCTTGCTTTTGTATTTTCAGGATAAAAGTACGAGCTTATTAAAGGAGAGCCATAGGAATTCAAATTTTACGGAGCAAATAGTCGGCGCCATGTCATATTCTAGGCAGTTGGCTGAGCAAATGATCCTTGCAAAGGCTTATCTTATTGTAGCGAAAGAACACAACAATCTTCACCTAGCATGGGAACTGAGCTCAAAGATACGACATTGCCAGTTGGCACTCTCAAGAGCTGCAAAGAGACAGGAGCCCATCGAATTAGAAGAAGCAGAGCCATTAATTAAAAGCCTGTCGTCTCTGATCTTCAAGGCACAGGACATGCACTATGACATTGCAACCACCATAATGACAATGAGATCCCATATTGAAGCCCTGGAAGAGCGCGCTAATGCAGCTTTAGTTCAGAGCGCTGTGTTTGGACAATTGGCAGCTGAAGCACTGCCCAAAAGCCTCCATTGCCTAAGTGTCAAATTATCTCTGGATTGGCTTAAGAAACTTCCTCTGCAAAAACTTGCTGGCAACACAAGAAATTATCCTCAACTTGTCGACAACAATCTTCATCATTTCTGCATATTCTCAGACAATGTTCTTGCTACCTCCGTAGTTGTCAACTCTACTGTCTCTAATGCCAACCATCCAAAGCAGATCGTTTTCCACATTCTCACAAATGGAGTAAATTATGGAGCAATGCAAGCATGGTTCCTTAGTAACAACTTCAAAGGTTCCACCGTTATAGTGCAAAATATCGAGGAGTTCTCTTGGCTGTCTTCTTCATATGCTCCTATACTGAGACAGCTTTCTGATGCAGATTCCCGGGCCTACTATTTCGGTAATCCTCTAGACGCGAAAGATGAGCCAAAACTGCGGAACCCAAAGTATATTTCACTTCTTAACCACCTTAGATTCTATATTCCAGAAATCTATCCTCAGTTGGAAAAGATAGTTTTTCTTGACGACGATGTTGTTGTCCAGAAGGATTTGACGACGCTCTTCTCAATAGACCTGCATGGGAATGTAAATGGGGCTGTGGAGACTTGTCTTGAAACCTTCCATCGCTACTACAAGTATCTGAATTTCTCCAATCCAGACATCAGCTCAAAGTTTGATCCACAGGCATGCGCATGGGCATTCGGCATGAATGTCTTCGACTTGGTTGCTTGGAGGAGAGCAAATGTGACTGCAAGGTATCATTACTGGCAAGAGCGGAACTCGGGCAGGACGCTGTGGAAGCTAGGTACTCTGCCACCTGGCCTTCTAGCTTTCTATGGACTGACAGAGCCACTCGATCGGAGATGGCATGTGTTAGGATTAGGCTATGATACGAACCTAGATGACCGTTTGATCGAGAGTGCAGCAGTAATTCACTTCAACGGTAACATGAAGCCGTGGCTGAAGTTGGCCATTAGCAGGTATAAACCTCTCTGGGACAAGTATCTAGATCAGCATCATCCATACATCCGAGATTGTGCTGTGAGTTGACATGTGAGCAATTTCTCGGATGAGGTTAACTTATGAGACCTTTTTTTTCTCTTTTGGGTCACTCCGGAACCTCAACATCACTGCTACAATGCCAAATAGAAGTAGAACAGCTACTTTTATAGGACAATTTTTGATTCTCCCTTTCCAGTGTAAAATCTTTCACGATTTGATTCTTACACATTGGATGGTCAGAGAAAGTGTATTTATCATACAATGAAGAGGCATGGGATACTTTTTTTTTTGGCTGGCAGGTTTGCGGTTTTATCTTCTTCAAGCTGTGGCGTACTTTGAAATGAGAACTTTGTCATAAATGGTCTTATCCGGATCTGGAAACCGAAAATTCTAATTATCGCGTTTTTTCTTTGGTACGTTTTGTAGCTTTTCCCCCTGAGAAATTGTTATGAGTTCCAGTTGCTTGGAGATCGGTTAATTGGCCCAATATGCGCGACACTATCCCTCATATTTGTAATGCAGATTCGATACGCATCTTTCGATTTCTTCAAGTCATAACATATGTTAATAATGCCGTTTCTTATCTTAGTCTATGATGTATACTGTATTCTAACGGTCTCGCAAAATACGAATTGAATTCCATATAACATATAAAGTTGGTAATTTGATATAAAAATCAGTAACTTAAGTAGAAGTTGGCAATTCAGTATCGATCAAATAAAGAATGTTTAGTGACTTAAATTAGTTAGTAACTTCATCTTAGAATAGTTGGGGATCCACCTAAATCAAGATTGGTAGTCTTGTCTGCAATGGCCTTTTCCCTGTTGTTTTCTGCTCTCTCCAGACTCAATCCTCCTTTAAGAACGACCTAAACTACCTGGAGATGACCGACGACTTAACAGGTCGAATGAATATGATACGATTTACACCTACATCTTCACAACAAAAATGACGACCGTATTTATAACTTAGAGAACCGACTCAAGTACATCCCTGCAAAAGAAAGTCGTCCAGGTAGGCGTACTGCTACATTTTATCCGCATGTGAAATTGACTATCGGAAGCCACTGGCTCTACCTTAGTCAAGAGTCTTTTGGGGAGTGTGCAGAATGACCAAAATGAGATTTCTCTGCATCCAGAACACCCTAGACAACAAAGGCAATTAGTCAGCTACTCAGTTGTGTCGTGAGATCATAGAATAGAGATTGGAAGCAACGAGCTCAATGACCTTGATGATAATAATGGCAGCATCCTTGTGTAGGTCTTCGTTGTACTCGTGACAAGCCATACTCTGCATCATGCAAGAGTACATTGTCAAATTGAAATTTTAGTAAATGAGGCTTATACGAGAACAGGCTCTTATCCCCCCAGCTGAACTGACCTGGATGCATTTAGGGCAGCCATTGTCTCCTATGCAGCAGCAAGATGAAATAACCTCCAAAGCTACAGTTAGTAGCTCCGGAAATAGGGACGAACCTGTAACACAAGGCATCTTCATTTGAGCAGGCAATCGGCCATTTAGCAAAATTATGAAAGAGAAAAACGGGTGCTCTGCCTGGAGTACTTGGTTACTTTCTTTAAATTTACACAGTTGAGTTTCCCATTACTCACTTGCAATGAAACACCAGTTCCTCCAGGATGCTTGTCATACAACAATATCCGCTCCTGAAAAGACCGTGAATCATATGGATTTGAACACTCTGGAGCCAAGTCAGCTGAATTGCATATTATGCATCTGCAGGAAAGAACCATAACTTTTAAGACATAACAATTAAGATGGTGCACGACAATTATAACATCCTCCAGTAAACATGTCTACCCTTGGTTCTTCTCAAACCACTTAAGTTACTCTAATTTTATTCACCTATTGACTTTGATTCATCATCTTTGGTCAATCATTGTTATCTTGAGAGAATCAATTGCTCCATTTATTGAACACAATATGAAAGTTGAAGGGAACTCAAAGCCAGAGCTTGATGAACAAAGTGACAGATAAAATGTAGATGAAGGTAACAGCACAAACTTTGACATGTGGGCAGATAAATATTTCTAAGTAGAGGCAACATCAAGGGATCTTCCACATAGGTGAAATGATCTTGCACCTGTAGCCATCGTAGTACAGCACAAACCTATGACTCAATTAAATATACTTAAAGAAGGATCCTCGTCATATATGTCCATGTGAATGCATACTTACATGCGATAAGTTTGTATATCTAAATACACAACCAAATTAATATGTTCACCAATTAGTTGAACCTGAGGGAGGCTGATGGCGGTTACAATTTTCTTGGCGCCAGATGTTCACATAAACTTTCACATGAAATATCCATTGATATGTTTGATTAAAAGTATATTTAACAGAGTTTCCTATCTTACAAATGAGGATAACCCCTAACCAACCTCCACTGAGAATTAAGAGGTTGTTGTCACCTTTACAACACTGAAAAGAAAGATATATTGCATGGAACACAACATTAGCAAACGCATAACTAAATATTAACTACCGTCGTCATGTGGTGAGAATATTTTGATGAGCTTTGCATTGATTTGACAAATGTCTAATAGAAAGTATAGCCTAAAGAATGCTGCCAAGCTGCAAATCCAAGACTTACAAAGGCACAACATTTAGAAGAGCATGTGAAGCAGCATGTAAGCCCGCACGGAAAGAGAAACTTTTCATCTCAACAGCTTCTTTGACAGTTTGCGGAACTGGAATCCATACTGCCTGTTTGCATGTGCAAGGTTAAAATATACTTTTATGTAGGGAAAGAGTTGGAGGAAACAGCAATTGTAATAAACAAGTGAAATTGATAATGCAAGAGCACCTGTGACTGATAGGAATATTTGGGAAGTGAAAGGTCAACCGTATCCAAGACTTGACCACTGCCTCTGCTTATTTGACGGAATCCAAACCAAGTCGTAATCACTTTACAACTATTAGCCAGAGCAGTCGTTTCTAGAATTTTACTTGCTCCAACATTTGTACTTGGAAAATTGGACATGGTCACCGGATAGGCCTGAATAACAGCAGACAGTAAGATCTCACTTCAGAAACTATTGATAGGAAAGAAAGCAGAGATACAGGAGACATGATGAGAATTAGTGTAAGGAAATGTTAGAAATCTAAATACAATAAAGTTCGAACATATTGACCAAAGGATGGGATTTCAAAGTAAAAGAGAGAGTTAGCCTTTTTGTTTCTTTCTTTGCATGTAGATGGGAAGAATACTCTTGAGAGAATCAGTATTGGTCAACACAATTTATCCTTTTTCTCCAAACTCTCCTTCCAGTCCCTTCTAAACAATTTTTTGTTCCTTTAAGACTATGCATCTCATTTCATGTGAATGACAGTGCTTGAAGCCTTGTATAAGTTAAAATGACAACATCATCCCATACTTGTGAAGAATTACAATTGCTTATCTAGTAATAGAACGTTGTTATATTTTTTCCGGGAATGTCCACCCGGTAACTTAAAAAATCAATGGAGCAACAAAGTAAGTCGTTTTCTTAAATGATTAAGCACTCTCAATGAGATTCAGCTGCTCCAACTGAATCTGTCCCAATTTCCTCACACCCTCTTGATTTTGTGCATAAAAGAAACCTAATTATGGCAGGTAACTTCTAAAGGATGTAGTTCTGTGGACGGCTTTCTTCACGATGCCACACACAGACACAAACACAGAGAGAGAGAGAGAGAGAGAGAGAGAGAGAGAGAGAGAGAGAGACATACTATATCACCTCCAAGGACCTTAATGTCTGTGTAATCACGAGTTTTTGTGTAATACTTTAAATCTGCCTCCTGGCACCAAGCAGTTTTAGCTGACAGATCCAAATCTTTTACCAGATAGGTCTTGCCCTGCCGCATGTACACGGCTCCTTCATGTACCTGCTTTGAATATAATCAGTCAAAAACTTGACCTATATTTCACATCTAAAACGTAAGCACACTACCCAACTAAAAGAAGAATTTACCTATGTCAACTCAAGAGACCATAATCATGAACAGATTAGAATGAAGACTGTGCCCAAACTTGAGATTGAAAAGAACAACTATGGAAAGGCAGTAATACCTGAAAGAAGGCCTTGCTTTCCTCAATTTTCTCTAGGACTTCATTTTTTTGAATATCCATCACTAGATACGTACTAGTCTCTATTGCTCGAATGTTGACAGCATCCGAAGGCTTTTTCTTAACATAGGTCACAGAAAAGAAAAAAACTATAATCAATGATAACATAAGATAAAAGACCAACAAAAGAACCACATGATGTCTCAACTGGACACAAGGATAGTTCAGAGTTTTTGTTTTCTGTTGATGAGTCAGAGTTGTACCTCACGCCCAATATAATTCCATATTCTAGCTGAAGAATCACAGGATGGATCAAAACTAACACATCCTCTATTCTTGAGAGTTGTTATGGCACTGCTGAGACCATTACCAAAAAACTTCTCATCATAATGCAAACTTAACGGGTGTTCTATGGCAGCACAGCTCAAATGCTGCTCAAGAACCTGGAACAATGAGCACCAAAAAGCATAAGGCATTGAAGATCACAACTCAAGCTTAACTTTTATATTGGGAAATTTTAAGTATCCGACGATAATAACCAACTGATTTTGGGCGTCTATACTGCAGCACTCTATTGGACTCTTGAAAAGTTTCTCCGGATGCTTCATAAAATATTGGTCCAGTGGCCCTCCAAATGCCACATACACTGCGAGAGATGGTTTTTCTCTTCGTCCAGACCTTCCTGCTTGTTGCCACAGGCTACAGCCAAATACAGATGCAAATAATGCTTAAAAGGACAGTAGAAAATCTCTTTTATGAGCAAAGCAATTGAAAAATTGGTTGCCATACCTAGCAATACTACCAGGAAATCCCAAATGTAGAGTTACATCAAGATGTCCAATATCAATACCCAACTCAAGAGCATTAGTAGCAGCAATTCCTCGTAGCTTCCCTCCAAAAAAATCACTCTCTATTGCCCTCCTGATCTGCTCTAATAGTCAGCCCATATAAAACCTTGGTCAATATTGAATTGCTAATGAACATTTACATTTCTCATATATAATAAGAGGCAAGAAGAATGGACAAGAAGCACTGAATTCTTGGTGTGCATTATCCTGTACCAACAATGGAAATGCAACCTTAATTTGTAGCCAACTTTTCTGAGGTTTGCATCTATTCCTCAGTCAATTATACAAAGCTACAAGAAGTTCATCCCCATGTCCAGATGACAAAAATGTATCAGGAAATGCAAGTGACTTCAGCCAAAAGAGAAGACATAAAGAAGCAATCTTATACCAGGTTCGTATAGTTTAGGTCTAATGAGTTCTTTGCATCTTCCTCCACTAGCAGGTTTTTTCAGAAAACTAGCAGGATCACTATAACTAACTCCATTGAGTTCCACACCATGCTTTGGCACAAAATAAACTGCCTGTTTTTCTAATTTGGCATAAAATGAATTGTTTACATGTACAGGGAATTTAAATTTTCTCAAACAGCCAAGAAAATCCAGAAGCTTGGGCTTCTTACTTTCACGCTCAAAAAAGTCAGAAGGAGAGATGAAGTTCTCTAATTCACTAATGCACATGTTAAGACCGGATGGAAAGGCATTGGACACAAAGGCATCTCCCATGTAAAAACATTATTGACAAGGAGTTATTTCTTCTACTTATTCTCTGTGGTTTACATCATGCTCCATTGCGTACAAGACAACTACCAACAGAACAATGAGAAAACTTAAAAATGTAACAAGCATAAAATATGACACCAACAATAACAAGATTTATGTTAAACTGACCTCAGCCGTATATCCAGATCGATAAGAACTTATTGAGTCAACCAGATTCGGAGCTGTCTCACGAAGAATCTCTTGCCTATTAGATAGAAAGTAATGCAAAAAAAAAAAAAAAAAAAAAATTCCACGCACCTGTTAGTCCATTGTTCTTTGACTTGATGATAAATTCTTACAGCAGCCTTAAATGCTGGATTAGATAAGGCCACAAAGTGCTAATAGATAATGCTTATGTGATGTAACTTACGTATAGGACAAAACGAGTTCACAGAGTTTACGTGATGTACAAAAAGCTATACATCTTAGTCCATGCTGAACCATTTCTGCAAACAGACGAGACACTTCCCAAATCGGACTGCAAGAGTGAATTAAGTGGATAAGGATACAATGTGATGATCTATGTGCAAGCTATATATGTAGACAAATATGAATAAATTGTACAGGCATATCACAGATTATAAATCACAGTCACTAAGAATATCTAGAAAAGATGAACATACTATATTCACTTGAGCGAAACAAAATCTGAGTATAATAAGTTATGAAATGAACAAAAGAATATGAAGCCTTGCCAAAAAATGCTCAATACACGTCGGTAATTTGTGAAATATGAGGACAAATTCTTATATTTTGAAGACTATATAGAGAATCCAACCTCGAACCCTTATAAACTGATTTACGAGCATCTACACAGTTGTCATCTTTACGCAGGCCCTGCATCCAAAAATTACTAGTGAGCAAGAAAGTGGCAGACAACCTTCAATGTTATAGAATAAATGAGGTACTGTTCTCACAACTGAGGAAGAATTCCATAAAACAAAAAGCTTCTGAGCAGAGGGACTCCCGTCATTTTGAATTAGCTCCAATGATGGTAGATTTGCAAGTTCCTAAATCATCAAAGGTGTCATAATTCTATTTCACCTGAAATACCCAACAACAAGAAAGGATACCATAATTGCAAATTTGCTGCTATATTCACAGCTATTGAAACTAAAAATGCCACAGTACATGATGTTGCTTTATGGGCTAATTTCTAAAAGATCCATCAAATATAATTCAACCTTTTTTGGTGGAAACCTAAAGAGGCACTCTTCAGCATTGTTCACTCAGATAATGATGGGAAAAAAAGATCAGCAACTATACATTGGTAGGTGAGTTCACACAAGGCTATGGCAGCTGTCAGCCAAGAAAAGGAGTACTAAAAAAAGGAACTAATAAACATCTAAAAAAAGGAACTAATAAACATCATCATATAATGACAGCCTTAAGCATTCTTTCCCAAATAGAAGTAATAGTGTTCTACAAAATCTCACCATGCAATGCTCACAAGGGTTTCCAGAAGTTGCCGTTGAAAAGATGAACGAAGGATCACTGCCATAGACTATACATGAAACAAATAATTGTTTAGACCCCAAATTGCATAAGAGAGCATCAACATCAAAAAAGAGATGTTATCTCTTAGCAACTGTTTTTGAATAAGGTACCATGTGAGCAGAGCCGCCGAAGCCTCCTAAGAATAAGAGCAGTATGACATCCAAATGCTCCTTTGTAGTAATGAGCTTCATCAATCACGACATACCTGATAAGAGGACATGAGAATTCAGTCCCTGGGATAGTTCATTTCTACCACCTAAGTAGCAGTGCCAACAAGAAGTTGTGCTAAAGGACAAACTTAATAACAGTTCCAGGTTTTTTTTTTTTTTTTTTTTTTCAATAATTTCCCATTCCAATTGACCTCTAGATACACAAGGAGAAACCTGGAAGGCCCAAATTGACAACCCAGCTAAAATATCAAAGCTCAGCATCTGATCCTTTTATGTTCTTCATCCTTCAAACAACCAAAACTAACAACCAAAACTGACAACCAAATCAAAACCCAAGAGGCTGATTATCAGAAACCCTACAACTGACTCAGCAGTCAACTTCCTCTTTCGCCCACAAACCAGGCTTTGCTCCTGATCTACAAGCTATCCTTTGTCTGAAATATTGAAGATCACGTCTCAACAACTCCAGAGGCCTTGGATTCGCTATGACCTTCAGATTTTAGGTTGGGAAATCCTCAGGCTGAACCTCTTTGGGCCAGTTTGGTCTTCAGTGGCAAATGGAACAGAGCCACCAGTGGTTTTCAGCATCAATGGAACCAAACCAAACCACTTACAACATCACCCTAAGCAACACATAATGCTAGAAGAACGAATGAAGCTCATTTCCTTATCCATTCTTTAAGGAAAAAAAAAAAAAGCACCAAAATTACATACCTAAGGTTTGATAAAATCCGCACAAATTTTCCATGGTATGGCAATACTGATTTATGGAGCATATCTGGGTTCGTGATCAACTGTATAAAGATGCCCAACAATGTCAATATAAAACTAGGCAAAGATATTTTTGAGGGGAGGGAGAGAGAAGGAGAGAGAGACATGGTATCCAATTGGAATAAAAGACACAAGACGTACCAATCTAGCATTGTCACGGAGCCATGTCCTATCCTCCTTAAGTGTATCACCATCATATACTCCAATATGCAGGCCAGCATCAATTCCTTCTATCATATGTGTCAAAGCTCTAAGTTGATCTTGAGAAAGAGCCTGCATTAATTTGTCAAAATGGTTCATTAACCAAAAGGAGTACCAACAAGATGCCAAATTTGCAGGATCAAGATTGAGATCAACATGCCCATCACTCTACAAAATTGCCTTTATTAAAAACTCCATTTGAAGCACTATGGTCATGGAGTCTCATATATGCATAACTTTTATAATTCATGATCTACATCCTCGCACATGCAAACATTAACCTTTGTCGGAAACAGATAAAGAGCACATGAGGATGAATTCCTCAAGAGCTCCTCGAGAACTGGCACATTGTAGCAAAGGGATTTCCCACTTGATGTCATTGTTGCCACTGCAACATTCTTCCCAGCAAGAGAAGCTTGTATTGACTCTGCCTGGAGTAACAACAAATCAAAAAAAAATCCGACAGGCAACTTTTCAAGAAAAACGTCAGCAGTGTCTATCGGGAGCATATTCTAACCTGATGGCTATACAATTTAGTGATTTTCATACATTGAAGTGCGTGCTTAGTGTCTTCTGAGAGATCATTTGGGATCTCCATATAAGTTGGTTTTCTGCCTGAAATCACTTCAACATGCACGATCTGCACCAGAAGAACTCTTCAGCACTTCAAGAAGCCTCATAAGAAAGCATTACTGATAAATTTGCACCTCTCATAATGCAAATCCAAAGCTACGACTAAGTGAGCAATCCAGTAGTCAAGAGGAGACCCAACAGCTTCCTTTACTATTATCTGTGTCCCTACGCAATTACCACTTGTAGTACATGACAAAGAGCACCTTGCTTCTAAAATAGAGAGGAGCAGCATGTATCAGATTCCAGACAATATGAAACCTGTCAAACCATGATTGATGCCCAAACCCACATTTTACAAGCAAAGATCAAACAAAAAATTAGTGCAACTAGCAGTTGGGCCTCTACACATACATTATCAAGATTATAACCATTCTAGCAATATACTATTCAACTTATAAAGTGAAAGACCATTTGATACTTCCACATTTTACAAGCAAAGAGCAAACTAAAAGCCAGTGCAAATGTATTAATTCTTTACACATACATTATCAAAAGCATAACTATTCCAGCAATATAACAATCAACCAAAAAATTTCATTGAATAAGTTAAAATACCACTTTATAGTAGTTTAATAAAGTACAATACTACTTAATAGTCCACAAAGGTATAATCCAGATAACACATTCTCCCTATTCTAACAAGCAAGAAAATAAGTACTAAAAGAGTTGAACCGAACCTGTCCTTGAGAGCCCACAACCTTATGGAGATGTTCAACCATTTCCGCCGGCAAGAATGCATTGGTGTCCTGTTGAGAGATGAGTAATATATAGCATGTCACTATCCCCCTGAAAAGAGGATTTAAAACATGAAAAATTGGGGAGCATGATAAGCTAGTGGATATTCTTTGTAAATCTTTCAAGCTACTCACTCCTATTCCAACCATTTGGTTTATTTTCTCTCAAGCAACTTCTCAAAGGAACAGATTGCTTTGCATTCCACTCAAATTGACAGATAGTACTATTCAAGTAATTTATTAACAATCCGACATCATATGATTTCGGCTTGAATGGCTTAATTCACCTAATTAACTGACCTGATCTGCGAGTATATAAATGTTTATCTCAAGCCCCAAAGAACTAAAAATTTATAAATGTCTATCTCAAGCTCAATAACAAAAATCTGATCAATTTGTATATAGTGTAACTAGCACCAACATTTAAAGAATCGTAAAAGGGTATAGATATAAGATAGATGCGTACATGACATTGATTTTTTGCATGGTTTGCTGTCGAAGCTACTCTCCTTGCCTGCTTCTTCTCAATTACACTTGCTGAATCCTTATTCTTACTAGTAGAAACATCTCCTTCTCTTGCAGACATGAGTAGATCATCCAAGGAGAAAAATTTGGTATTCCCACTTTCATGTTTACACTGCATCATAAATCCTCATGAGCTCAATAGCCAAAAAAAATTGATGATTCTGAATTCAACTAGAGAGGCTGCCCACGAAAACAATGAGACATTTTTAGCAGCTATCTAGTTGCATAATGTTCATGCATGATTTTCCACCTGCGAATATCAACTTAGAATAAGGCCCTACAAGTCAGCCGATAGCACTATGCCATGATCGCCATGTCTGCCACCATAATACTTTAAACAACTAAACACAGAAACTCAACTTCCAAACACCAATAAGAGAAGAATTTTATAGATGGAGACTAACAGTATATATGCAAGGCAAGACTCAAGAGTTGGAAAAACAGTTTCCCTCATAGTATGTGGGAGATTACATATATCCAAAAAGTCTACTTTGTTTATTTTTATGGCTGAAGCTGTTTCTTGCACTAGGTATAATACAAAACAATAGCAGCAGAAATTATCTGAGATTAATCTATCTTATACTGAATAAATAAAAGAAAAGAATTCCACATACCATTATTGATCTAATGGTATATCTTAAGGACCTTTCTCGTCTTTCCATTAAATAGAAAAGCTTCGACAAGGAAACCTTCTTTTCAGCTGCAGGCGAACGATTAAGTCAAGCAAGGCTTAGTAAGCAGCAAAAGCAAACATTCTTAGTACATACCAATTCTAGGGATGTCTTCAAATTGATCATCCTTCTCTGTAGGAGACTTCATAACAACAAGAGCATCACCGAGTTTCTTCCTTTCCATACCATAGTCGACAAAAGACACCACCTACTAAAGAGATGGCACATGTTTTGATTCCACAAATATCGTCAGCACAAAATCATTTCAATAAGCCATTTCTTTTCCATATCCACACCTTAATGCATGAATGACGATAGAGTAAGTTCCTGCATTCTTTTCTCATTCTGGTATTATCGATCCCAACATAGCTATAGAGTGAGAAAATTCATTTAAGAACAAAAATATCACTTGGGAAAACTGCAAACAGAATACATCTTGTAAACGAGCAAAGCAGGTTGGACCCGTAAACACCACCTTTGAGGAAATAACTGTGATAGGCTTTGTTCCAAAACATATGTACATGGCATTTTGGCAAAGATGTCACAAAAAAATAAAAAATAACCATGCATGACACTAAGAAGCAAACTAAGCAAACTGGCTTTGCGTGAGGTGGGGCGGGGAACCAATGGCACTGGAATGCATAACATCTTTGTTAAACAACCTAGGAAGCATACTGACCTCATCATTGGCTAATGCAACAGCAACACCTTAGACGAATAAGGGCAAACTCTAATGTGTAGATTCTCAGACATTAATAAGTTACCTTAGGGCAGAGAAGCGAAAGATTCTCGATGTCCTTCATATTGACTTTGATCCCAAACCTTCCAATCCAGCTTAGAGCTTTCTTTACATGATTCGTCGTGATTCTTTCCCGCCTAAATTTTAAAAAGACTTCATAAATGTTTAAGAAAGTAAATGCCTTCATTATTGTCAACAACCACGGTGGGCACAAGCATGAACTGATCTTCTCTTTCCACTCTCCAAGCACGCCTTCCCTTAAACTGCCTTTCCTGAGAAACAAACAGCTTTGAGTATCCGGATTTTGCAGGCAATTAACCGACTCCAAAACACTAAGAAGTTTCTGGTGATTCCCCTCGTCCAGCATATCCTCGCTAGAAGACTGCAGTATGCTAAGGACAAGATCCTCTGGCCATCCTTTTGCTTCGCCATCCGAATCCCTTCTACGCTTCCCAAGATAAGAACAAGACACGGTATCTTGCCCATCAGTTTCCGGTTCAACTTCAGGACTTTTGCTCGGTAAACCTTCACGTGCTCTCTCGTCCCGACTCGTCACATCACGTATTTCTTGAATCATGTCAGACCACGCAGAATCCGCGAATTTGGAAATGGGCGTCTCGTTAGGGCCAGCTACACCGGAACCACAAGGTGTCGGTGCCTCCGACTCCGCCTCCGCCGACCGTTTCTTGACGACGGGGACGAAACCCACCACTTCTCCGACATCAATGCAGTAGCTACTGATCCGATCCTGCAAGCTCAACTTGACACCCTAACGCACAATGGCCCAAGAAACACGCATGAGCGACGAAGAAATACTCGCGGCTCGTGTTTCTCGCGGAACAGAGTGATCGGCGAGATGCGAAAAGAGTAAAAAAGGAAAAGGCAAAGCTGAGAGACAGAGAGAGAGAGGAGGGACCTTGTGATAGAGGTTGAAGTTAGGGTAGCGGGCGGCGAGAGGGAAGGTCTGCTTCAGCAGATGCTTGAGCTCGCGGACGATCTTGTCGACCGGAATCGTGACGGCGGTCGATTCTCCGGTTAGGGCTCGGACCTGGATCGATCGCTCGCTCTTCTCCATTTCCGGCGAACTCGATCCGCCGATGATGATGATGATGATGATGATGACGATGACGAGCGTTGGGTTTGATTCGAGAGAGTGTTTTTGGGAATTTATAGGGGCGCGGGCGGTGGCGGGGAAATTCTGGTCACGTGCCTTGCAACGGTTGCTTCCAGCACCGGCACGTGATGGGGTCTTGATTTTCCCTTTTTTCAGATTGATTTTAAGTGTTTTTGTTCTTTTTCTGTTCATGGTCATTTTTTCTTTTCGCAATCTTTTTTTTTTTTTTGTTGTCTTGTGCGTGATTATGAAAATGAGAAATCATCACATCAACAATGAGCAATCCACTTGTGTTTAGGTGTTTAGTACTTGTTAATACTTTTTATTTCCTGCTGAAATTGAAATTGTTGTCCAAATTTTATAACATTATGAAAATTATACATTTTGGAATTTATACAATTTTTAGCATTTGGGTTAGGAAAAGATAAAATCTTAATTCAATAGTATGTATTTATATTGATTATGAGCATCGTTGTGGGTATTGTGTTTTGTATTTTTGAATATAAATTGTGTTAATTCGTCGTTTGTTAAATAGACCTGATATCATAGTAAGAGAGTTGGCTTCTATTTTGTTGAGCGAGTGTATAGTAATGCCTTTTATTGCCAACTCGCTTGAGGAGAACTCAATATTTTATATGAGTTAATTTTTTGATTGACCAAATTTATATTGATACATAATTAGACACCTTAGGTATGGTTTTTTGTATTTGATTAGATTAAATTGATTACAAGCCATTACGCATCCCTACTTCGTAATACCCAAAATTTGAGAGTGTCAAATGATAATCAATTTCAAATTTAATTTGAAAAAGCAAATTGTCACTTTCTAATTCTCTGTAAATTAGGCCTAACAAACTAATTTTTTTGTCCGATGATCAAATGCAGAATCAAACTCTCTACTTTTATTTTTGAAACTAGAAAACAAAAGAAAAAAATTAAAAAAGATTTTAATTTTTACTATAGACCAAGGATATATTCAGAACTTTAAAAAATATTAAATTCCCCATAAGTTTGAAGTTTTTTTTTTTTTGGTGAAAAAAGGAATGGATACCCATAAGTTTGAAGTTGCATCGACTTAATATCAACAACACTAGATTTTGATTACAATTAGTGAAATTCAAATATAAATCAAATAAATTATTAATCAAATCAATGCCAATAAATCCGAATGTAAGTTGATAGAATCGTTAAATCATATCTCAAGTTTGAGCTCATACATGAGCTCGACTTGATTGAAGAACTGGATTAGTTTGTCAAGAGGAACTAAACCCTAGCAAAACTTTCCTATTTAAATTAGATTTCCTATTTTACAGAAGTTAGGATTTTTCTTCAACGGGTAAGTACAGCGGACATCTCTTCCTTCTTCAGTATAAAAGCCGCAAAAGAAACGCAAGAATGAAATGGGTAGCTCTTCGTTGAGGCCGTGCAAGACAAGTTAACTCCTCAATTTGGAAGCACGCCTTTGACGACGATCAGTAAATAATTCTTCGATTAATTAGTGAATTATTAGTTGTCTGATCTTTCCACGGAATATTTCGTGTTATTTAATTGCAAAATTCTATGGTTTTCGCATCGAATTTCAGCGACAATATTCCCAATGATATCGGCACGGCGATTCGGAATTTACCAGGTTGTTTGTCGTCTTTTAGGATTTTTTTTTTTTTGGTCAGAAGTCTTTTAGGGATTAGCCACCACGTGTTTATGTCGGATTTTATGACTGCTTCCTAGAATTTTGTCACGAGGGGCTTATATTTCTGCGGGGGTGGTCCACGTCAGCAGCTTGCATCCGGAGGCATCTGGAGCTGCTCAACGGCCGCCCGGCTCCGGAGGATGGTGACTTTGGTGGCGGCAACCGCCACGGCCCTGCTTCCATTGGGCCGGCGTCTTCCCTTCTGGCCATGCCCGATTGGCGCCCAGTGTCACACTCCGATTCATAAGAAGAAGGGGTATGACACGGCTGTCCTTTTATCAAAGGACGTAGCCTCAATGTAATCAAAAAAATTCAATCCGATATCAACATATATACATTCACATATATATTTGACAAAAATGGGTACTTGGTTATAATATCAGAGTATATTTATAATCCACAAAAATCAAAACATAAACCTTCTACAAAGACTAACTTATAAACCTTATTTTTTTTTTTTAGCAAAAACTTATAAACCTATTAACTATGCACAAGTCATATCAAAAAGTTCCATCACAAAAGTCCTCTGAGCGAACGCTCATGGCTACTCGTGACTCGCTCAAGAACCTGAAAAACAAGTATAAGAAATGAGTGAACTACCACGACTCAGTGAATAACACATTTCTTCTAAACGGATCGAGAAATCACTATGCACATTTAAAACATAACTCAAAAATATAATCATAACTCAAATACCGAAGATACCAATGGTCCAATCCATTAGTCAATCTCATAAAACACACATCAATGATCTATTCCATTGATTAATCTTATCAAATCACATCGATGGTCCATTCCATCGACCAAACTCAAATCACACGCCAATGATCCACTCTATTGACCAATTCATGCTCAAATGTCTAACCATGGTCACGCTTAACGCCCGTGACAAGACGATCAAGATTTCTCCTTGACAAGGTCTCCACCTATTATTCATTGGTGGCTTGGCCCACAAGGATATCCTAAACTAAGTATGCGCATATCCACACCCCTCAGGGTTCAGAGAGACATTGAGCACTAACCACCAATCACAATATCCAATAATCCAACATTAAAAAGGAAGTTATATCACAACTCAAAATTTGATATATAAACATCAAAGCATTCTCCAAAACATTTCAAAATTCTTTCACAAAAAATTTCACAAGTCATTTTTCAAACAACTATTCAAATCGAAGTCGGAATATAATTTCTTTCGAACAACAAAAATGATAGTAATAGCTCGATCCTGTTTTATTCAACAAAATATACTTTTTTTCAACTCATGGAATATATAATCCACCACGTTTTTCAAAACACGAGTTTAAAATACAAAGAAGAAATAATGTCACTTACCTAAGAAAAGCCAAAAATCAACTATGACTCACACGAACTAATGCATTCGGATCCTTAATAATTAACGGAAAAACAATAGCAAAAGGGCAAGTAAAAAGGATATTTTTATAACGACTCGCTTATACTAGGCCTATTAGTCGATAAAACAACACATACGCACCCCAAAAGCTCACAATTTAGCGGAAACTCATCATTTTTAGCTAAGCACAGTCCATGCGCCAACTTCATCACGCCATAACTTCCTCCACAAAATTCCGTTTCAAGCCATCTTATAGTTTTTAGAAAGCTCTCTTAATGTACAACAATAATTCAAACTCAGCCACCCCAAAAAAAATACCAAAAAAAAAAAAAAAAAAAAAAGAGACTCGAAGCCACTGTTCGCTATAGTACCAGATTTCGTCCCCAACTTCAAAATTCCGTTCTGAACAAACCACAAGCTCAAATCACGATCCGTAAGATACTATAACTTCACAACATCCCAAGTACCATTTCTACAAAAATATATAGCTTAATGACTCAAAAATCAGACTTTGCCACATCAATATTCAAGAAATCCGAATTTTGAGCCCTAATCGCGACGATTACTTGAAGTAGGTGATTAAAAGCTTCGATTCCTTACCGGCATTGCAAAACACACTTGAATCGGGATGAGGCATCCAGACCACAAGCGCGCCAAAATTTTTCCCTTTTCTCTTTTTCCTTTCTCTTCTTTCTCTCTTCTCCCCTGTTTCGCGTTTTCCCCTGCTTCTTCTCTCTCTCTCTCTCTCTATATCTTTGGAAACTCAGCTGAAGCTTCCTCCACTTTCCTTCTCCTTCCCTTTTTTGACTTTTCCACCCTTTTTTTTCTTCTATTCTTTATTCTTTTCTTGTTTTAAAGCCCATATATTACACCTAGGCCCCACCGCGCAGATCCGCCATTTTTGGTCTCTGGATCCGTCGTCGAATTGCGGGAAGAAAAAAGTTCAAATTTTTAGTTCTTCTTTGTTCGATTCTTCTGTAGCCATAAGGTAGATTAGTCACGTGAGCGATGCAGCTTCTGCATCTACCGTTGTCAGCTGAAACGTTGTACTGGCCCTTATAAGCAAAATTAGCACATGATGATTCTTGAATGGAATAGGTTGGGCTTGGTGCCATTTTGTTCCAAAGAACAATTTCTACTCAAAAATACTTTGTTCTGATTATGTTCTCTGGACGAGTTTCTGAGTACTCAACTTTGCTGTCATCAGTTTGCGTTTGCCACAATTTAAAGGCAATGCTTTAGCAAATCATAACACCGAAGCCCATTCTTTTCAGGGCATGCTGAGTTTTGCGATTGTTAAAGCTCGATGAGAGAGGATCACCTGGACACGCGTTAAAAGGAGGCGACGGCCGAGTCAGTCGATGAAGTCATTTTCCTCAGCAGGCATGTTGCTGCGTCTATTCGTCCAGCGTTCACCATTCATCCGATCGGTATGATATATTTTCATTGATTGGAAATTTGCATTCATTCTTTTTGGCCTTACATGTTGTTTAGCGAACATAGGACATTGAAAGGCTGTTGTTATGCATTGAATTGCGTGTCCATAGGTACGCCGCATCTGCGTGAAGATGAGGTTCCGCTGGCTGGCTGGGAGGCCAGGATGGGCGGCCCCTTCAAATCCTCGGATTGGACCTTGGCTGAGGCTCTTGAAGAACATTGCCAAATCGCACAACCTATTTCCTGAGTTTGAGGTTTCCAGTTTCCCATTTCATAACTTTCTGCAGCAGCTTTTACGCATTGATTTATACTAAAGATTTACTTCGCGCTACTTTCTTTAATACTTCTGAGCATTTGAACAGAGATGATTGGTTTCGCCCATCGGCTAAATATAATGTTGTAGGCACTCTTATCACTTGTCTGACTTCTTAGCATTCTTTCTTGAATGCCAATTTTGTTCTTCCCGTCATGTATACATAATTCAAGATTATCATCAGTTTTTTCCTCTTATTTGGCCATGGAAATTAGGAAAGCAGGTGACAAGCTATTTCGCTTGCTTGTCTGGCATGTGGAGTTAGAAAAAAAAGAAGGAAGAAGAAATGGCAGTATGTGCAGAATTAACTCTTAAGGGGTTTTCTTTATTCTGAAATAATGGCCTCGTAAGGATTAGAGGGTCTTCCACCCTACTTTGTGTTTCTTTTCCGCATTGTTCTTGTTGGTCAATCAGTCAAACACTTTGCCATTTACAGGGAGAGAAACTCCTCATGCTCTGTCGGTGCTTGTTGGATTCTGTGAGTATCTGGGTTGATTAATCATGAATCAGTCATGACAACTATTCATGCCTCAGGAAGCCTTTCCTTTTTACAATATCTATATGCATGAACTAATTTAAAAGCATGAAGTAAAAGGATATGGAATCAGTAGAAATGCACTATGGTTTATCATCATCTTTTCTCCCAAATCTGGTTTTAAAAACAACATTTGGAAGGTAGTCATTGTTGTTAAGCTCAGTTTTGTTGTTGGTTAACAAATTGAGGTGATCATGCATAACATTCAGCTTTATGCTAAAAATCATGAAACTATTGGTTGATAAATAACTTTCATGTCCACCTGCAGGTCACTTTGGAGGCTACTCATCATGGACCAGAAATTAGTTCACCGGCAATGTTTGTTGAGATTGATAACAGATACAATTTTAGTTGCATAATTTTATAGTTGATAGCATTGGCCCTTTTGACCTGTAAGCTTTGCTGAAGGATTAACCTCATGCATTTCAATCTTAGTCTTTTCACATTCAGTCAGGGATTTTTTTTTTCATTTTAGTGATTCATAGATCGCTTTCTTCAATAGGTAGTACAGAGGAGTACTGGGAGAGGCAGGATGCGGCCCAAGCTATTGCTTTAGTGAGTACTTGTGTTGAGAAGTCTGTCACCATGTGTTTTTTGTTCTGTTACTACGTAATTATCTTAAATCCAGAGTAATAGACTCCAATCACATTCTTTTGAGGACTTGTAGAGGCATAACACTTCAAACTGAACTCTATTCAAGTCAGGTTTCTCAGCATGCTCCACCTAGTTCCCACCAATTTCAGAGTTGGTTATAAATATCCCATGTCTTGTTACTCGAACCTCATGCACTGGTCTTTACTCTGGACAGTATTAACTCCTGTAGCTAGAAGATCATTTAATTTACCTACTTGTAAGGGCCTATTAGTCACTTCTACTGCTGTCTGTAAGAAACAGGGAAATATGTTTTGGAAAAAAAAAAGGATTTACAAATTTATACTTTCGAATAATGTTGATGAAAGAACTTTTCTTCCGGTATGTAGTTGGTGTGGGAAGGACTAGGTCTTGGAGGTGGAAACAGTGTAGGAGACTGGAGCAGGTAATCCTCAGCATCGCTGTCGGTCATGTGCCACTAAATTTATGATTTTGTGCTTTCAGTTGGATTCAGTTCAACAAGTCTTTTTCACCTTTTCAGCCCTCTAAACATTGCCGCATTATCTGATATGCAGGAAAGACGATCGACCTAAAGTACTTCTTGGAATTGGTGGTGGGCACTATGTCCCTCGGCATATGGACATTGTGCGGTAAATTTCTCTTAATTAAAGATTGGTCCATTTTTATTTCCACAGTCAATACTGAATGCTTACAGCCTACAATCAAAGGGTGTAGCAGGAATGTGGAGAAAAGTAATCAAGATTGCATTTGAGACCTCCAGATTAGCTTTCCCTGGAGGAGAAGTGCTAGCTCATCTTGATCTTGAGTGAGTAGATGGAATAATCCCAACGCATTTGAGAGATTATGAGTTGATATTCTTCTATGACCGATGCCTTCTCTCTCTCCCCCACGCTGCCACGCACACACTTGCATATTCATGCTCTTGCTCAGGCATGCACACAGAGTTGACATTCATTATACCTGCTGTGATAATACCTTAGGTTTCTAGCTTAACTCTCACCAATTGTATTTTCCTGAAAGGGATGATTTTTCTGATTGCCTGTGCTCTTATAGTTTTCACTAAATTAGTCTCTGTCAATGTCATGGGCAAATGCAGGAGTTTCAAGACATGGCGGAGAAAGGCTGTTACTGAGTTCTTAGAAAGTGAAGAGATAAAGATCGGCAAACCTGGCTATTTCTACTGATTCTAACAAGGAGACACCTGGGGCAGACCATTCATATATACATCTCGTAGGTATGAATCTTCATTGGAAAATTAAGCAAACTCACCAGCTCTCCTACAACACCTTAGAAACAGTCCATTCCTCTTGACAACGAGGATCTGTCCTCTCTCTCTCGCTCTCTCGCTCTCTAGCCTGCTCAGTGGTAAACTGATCCACCGCTATTTGAGGCTGCGTTTGTAGCAGAATGACAGTACTTTTTTTACAAGTGACTTGACATATTGCAAGTATGCCATTCTGCAGATACAGGCCCACATACGATCCAGCTTGGCCATTCAATATGCTCATTATATTTGACCGACATTTTGCGCGTGTTCCAACTTATAATGCACAAGGAAGAAATCTAAAAGCAACACCGTTATGGTCCAAGTGGCTGGCTGAGGCGTGATTCCGAAATCCAGATGTTCTGCCACCTCCAGGAGTTCTTGAACATGGGCACACACATCACTTATTTTTGCTGGAAAAAATAAGAGTGAGGGAGGGAGTGGCAATTTTTGCGGGGTGACCGTAGCAAAAGGAGCGCGGGGACTGAAGAGGAAAGAACTCAGGTTACTGTTTCTTTTTCAAAAAAAAAAAAAAAACTGAGGAAAGCGAAATTATTTCCGTTGGCAATGCGCGATGTGACGGAATTGCTGCCGCTCGATTGCCGGCCTAGGCCAGTCCCTTCTCCGCCCACCCAGTTATTATCCACCCCAGATACTAGTACATAATAAACGAAAAGAAAGATTTCACGATTCGTGAAAATATTTAGATACAAATCGTTGCTGTGAATAATGAAAAAAATTCTATCAACTAATTATTTGAATTCACGCAAACAATTTTACTGAGAAAATGTATATTTTAAATTATTTAATTTTTGACGAAACAAACAGAATTACCCTTTCACCATGCCTGAAAGCCTTCTGAAAAACGTCCGCGACCTTCTCATGTCAGGCCGCCCCGTCCACGTCGAAAGCCCGGCCGGCCCTCCAAACCTCCGCGATTCCTTAGTCAACGGGCTTTCCTTTTTCTATTTTTTTTATTCTCTCTCTATTATATTTGTCGTCAAACTCAAACGTTACCTATCACTTATTTTTTCTGGTCCTAGAAAATTCTTTTGGCCTCTCTTATTGTAAGAACAGTTAAAAAGGTGTACTCGTGTTTTGTCGTCGGAAATGAAATGGACCATTGTCTAATTTCTTGTAGTTTTTGAACTACTAAACATAAATGTGTTGCCATCAAAATAAACAGAAAAATAAAAAAATAAAAAAACATTACTAAATATCAATTATCGGGGCAAGTACATCGTCCGTAATGGTCAAGAAAGCTCTCCACGTCTCTCCTCTTCTTACCATGTTGGGAATGGTAACCGACCGTGTTGTTTTTCAAGCATTAGAGAGAATATTACCTAATAAATCTCTGGTCAATGAATTGCTCTTTTCAAATTCGAAATGGCCGTGCCCTGTCTGATGATTCAAACCTTCGCTTCTTCTACGCATGCCATCTCTTTCCTTTCTCTGTCTCCGCTCTGTGGAATTTCGGAGCTGACGACGGAACACGGCGTATTGAGAAACATGCACGCACGACATGGACTGTGTGACTAGGTTCTAAAGGCATCACATGAGTCCCTGGGTGTCGTGCTTCTGGTCGTTTGGGATGAACTCAGGTAACAGAAATTGGAATCGGAAGCTTAGAGCATTTGGATTGATATTCATGATTCAAACATGAGATCCGCCTCATCAAACCCAACGCCTAATCACTTGACTAACTTAATTTTTTAGTGTGTAGTTATATCGATCATAATTTGATGGTGGTGTGTAGATATTGTTCTAACATCCTCTTTTCATTCTTGTATTTCGAGGAGAACATACAGAAACCTATTCCCCTCCGACGCATCCATTGGCAATCAGAAATGCGAGAATCGACTCTAACAACCGCGATACAGACGACGCGATCAACAAGAGGCTCCCCCGAAGCAGGACGAGCGACATAGTGAGATTGATAAATAACCGCACCCTTCCGACTTCAGAAAGGGCACCGACCAGGAATAGAACTAGTTTTGCAGAGAAAGATTTCATTGCGTTCTCCATTAAAAAAGATGGGTCGTTGGATATAGCTAAAGATGGCAGCTCACGGACATCCGATCGCCGGGATGACCACAAGCTCAGGAGCTCAAGATCTGTCAACATTGAGGTTAGTGATAGATTATTGATATTTTGTGGCAGAAAGCAAGAATCATTCAAACAGAACTTGAAATCCTTGCTTGTTTATCATTGCAAGAACAGCTCAAATCTAGAGGTAAGCAAGAAGCATCGGTCCAAGAATGTAAGGAAGAGACATCAACTGGAGGTTCGCGAGTTTTCATTCCTTGCGATGAGGTAGAGCTTGTTGATCTCCTTATGACTTATCCTGTCTTGAGCAAGAAAAGATATCCTGATTTTGCTGATTAAGCGACGATGAATCTCTGTTCCTTTCGTTAAGAGTCATCAGTATCTTCTCTCTAACCTTTCTGCCATAGGATGACGAAGAAGATGACGAAGAAAAGAGAATGTCCTGGGAAGAAGATAACCACTTTGGCAGCGTGAGAACGGAATTCCGAATGGAGGGATACGGAGGTTGCGCCCGAGCATCAACAGAATCAAGAGAATCTGGCCAGTCTTATGGAAGCACCGACTCCTTTACGTTTCCCGAGTAAGTCGAAAGCTTGTCAACCTGTTTTCTAAAAATCGGCCTGGATTACGTATGAACTTCAAAAGTTTGGCTTATTTGGTAACTAGTTTTGACAACGATGCAGGCTACATGGGCAGTGGATTGGTAGTCCGGTGAAAATGCCAAGAGGAGAAGACCTCTCATTGGGGAAGTCAACAGCAAGTTGTGTTCGTTTCAAGTGCTGTAAATCCTGAAAAATCTTCCATCGCCCTCCCCATATTTCAAAGTAGTTTGAGTGATCATAAACGGCATTTCGACTGTCGTGCTTAGAATTTGTGTCTGATAATCTGCCTAGAATACTTGCTCACGGAGAAGGGGGAGGCAATAAACTTTCACATATTCTTTCTGATCAGTGTACAGGACTTAAAGATGGCCAACGTAGAAGTTGCGTCTGATAATCTCCCTAGAATGCTTGTTCACGGAGAACGGGGAGGCAATCAATTTTGACATATTCTTTCTGATCAGTGTCCAAGATTTTACAGATGCCCAACGCAGAATTCGTGTCTGATAATCTGCCTAGAATGCTTGTTCACGGAGAAGGGGGAGGCAACCAACTTTGACATATTCTTTCTGATCAGTGTCTAAGATTTACAGATGGCCAACGTAGAAGCACTGAATATTTTTAGCATTAGTCATTCGGTTTCTGGCAAATAGAAATTAAAAAAAAAAAAAAAAGGATTGGATGTTTCAGTTGACGCAAGGTTTTTCTTTATTGTCATGCACAAGTAATTTATGCATTTTCCTAGCACATACGGTCAGGAACCTCGCTGGTATAGATCAAGTTATTGAATATTTAGGACAAATCCCGAAATTAAAAACCATCAACTATCCATTAAAGACCAAAATTCCTAACAATTAACCAAAATCACCTACACGATTCATTACAGACATGCCTTACGACGAGCCATCGCCACACCAAGTCGCATGGACCAAAGATATATTACTAGATAAGAACAAATTCCAACTAATTCCCAAAATTAAAAAAAAAAATTAAAAAAAAAATCTGTATCCAATTGGAGCTAGTAGTAACTAATCCTGACATGTAAGTATTGAAAAAACTCACATAAGCAAAAAATCTCAAATATCCTTGATCACGAGACAAATAAGGTACAGGGCAAGAAAGTTACATTTTGCTTGCAATCTCGTGTTCATGGGAAAAAGACCAGTGCCTCCATATAGAAATCGACTCTTTTGTCTGTCAGCGACTATCTCGCATATCTCGCTTGCAATCTTGTGCTCCAGGAATTCAACTCTCAATAACACAAACGAGTAACATAACATTACATCAGACCCAGTGGAGTTTTACAATGAGGGATTGATCGACATGTACATAGCATCAATAAGCATACAGCCAACACAAACAGACAGCCCCGGAGATACTTTCCCGAAGAAGAAAAAATAAAGAAAGCCAAATCTCAGTGTTAAGCATGTTCCCATCCGCATTCGAATTCGTCATCACAGATATCGTCAGTTCTAAAAACAAATGACTGCAGATACGACCTTGCTTTGGCTGCAAGGGCCAAGGATTCTTCATCTTGCTTTTCCTTTGCAGTGGCCACAGCAAGGATGTAAGCTTCTCTTGCTTCCTCCATTTTCTGCATTGTAGTGGCATCCAAATCTTCCTGCGTGTTGAACCAAACTTGAAAATTCAGACTCAAGTTTTAAGGGTTGAAACACACTCACAACTCTACAGCTCCAGACACTAGGATTCACATCCTCAAAGCAACTCAGAAGACAGTAGGTGATGCCTATATAGAAGTTGCATTCTTGGAGACAGTTTGACTATGGTGGTTTAAGCATTCATGCATAATTTTTACCAGTACTCTATCAAAGAGAACTTCATAAAAGAAAGATTTCTCTTGACAGTTTCTTATAGACAGTGAGCTGAGTAGGGAAACTGTGACTATCAGTCACAGCTTCAAAGGTTGAACTTTTGACAACACATTAGTAAACTGTTATGGTGGCATTCCCAGGAACAAGCTCATAGGACACAAACTAGAAAGAGACAGTTTTACTGGTAACCAGATCAAACAATCTTTACCATTTCTGAACAATCCCTCATATTCTAGTTTCCTCAATTAGTAACAACACTATGTTTTCATAGTCATCCTTTTTTTTTTTTTTCAGAAATCGCATGAATAATAGATAGATTTAGCTGGAGGTTTTACTCAAGCAACTAGCAAGATTAAATAGTTGCAACTCATTAATGTGCACCTGCACAAGACCTTTTAAGTGATAAAAATTACAAAACACTGTGTTTAGTGCCAAGAAAAAAAAAAACACAAGAAAAGAAAATCCGTAAAAGGTTAACTTTTGCAGAATCTTACTCCATAAAAATTAGGACCAAATGGGCGTGATAGTGTCAAGCACATTTTCCTAATAATGTGCTAGATTAACTGCCGATCTTACAACAAAAGTGGCTCTGGCAAAAATCAATCTTGCTTCTTACAACTAGTAGTTTAATTTTAAAGTTCAAAGTTCAACTTTCATCAGCAATCCTATTAGAATACCCTGTCAATTATAATATCTTTGGACAATCTTGATGGATAAAAATGATGCTAATTTGCTCAAAAGTCAGTATATTACACGGGTTTCCCATGGATACCTTGTAATAATTAAGAGATATATTCACATATACAAAGCAAAAACAAGAAACAACAATCTGGTTGAGGAAGGTATCTTACCATCCAAGGAAGATCATCTGCACAGCATGGTGTGATATCAGCATCTCCACTATATAGAGTTGCATCATTCTCTGTCAAGCCCTCAAAAAGTGACATGATTGATGAAACATCACCCTGAATGGCATCAAGCTCCTCTTGGAGCTTTGCTACTCTTTTGTCAGATGTCATTGCTTCCCATTGCGTCTTTTCTAGTGCAGCTTGCTTATCTGCAAGTTTAATCTGAAAAGACATATAAGTAATAGTATCAGTTAACACTGTAAGTATTGTTAGCAATGGCCAGGTCCCTGCCCCCAAGGGTAGTGGAAGTTCCATGGATCATTCATAAAGAAACCAGTTGAACATAGAAAAAAGCGTTGCCTGTTAAAAGTGTTTTGGCACACTCATGTCAATATATCAACATAGAAAAAATAAAGCCTTCTAGTTTTTCTTTTATTTTGAACAAACTCAATATGGTTTTGAGATCTCCACCAGCTGTTGCCCACCCAAACCATTGAAGGATCTTATAAATGGCTCAAACAGCAGTTTAATACCCAATTTTGACAGATCCAGCACAGGCTCAGGTTTTTGGAGTGCTTCAGACATAATGAGGTTTCAACTCTGCGATACTTATAAGTCATTAGATACTGACCATAATCCTGCTTGGAACATTTGCTGTGTTCCTAATCAGACTAAAAAAATAAGCTCAATACCTTTGCATCAGAAAGCTGTATCTGGATTGACTTGATAAAAGAATCTTTTTGTGAAGCCTCATGCTTCAACTCTTCAACTTGTGCATGGACAGAATTCATCTGGTTCTTGGAAACTTCTGCTGACTTGAGAAGTTCTTCTTTCTCTAATAATTTTCTTTGAAGATCTTCCACTTGTGCTCTTAAGAGCACCAACTCTTCTCTTTCTGCTTCCAAGCCTCTTGAGGAGTAAATTGAGAAGTTGTCAGCATCTCGGTTGTTGCCACTGCCATTCTTACCTTGTTCTTTATCAACAGTATCCCTTCTCTTCTTAGCAGGGATGGACTGAGCCGCATTTCTTACTTTTGGTTCATTTACCTTCATCACATACAATGGTGACCATTGGACATCATGTTTTCAAGGACATAACAAGGTATTTGAAAGTACAAAACTTAAGGCCATCATGACACGCAAATTGAGGTTTGGCATTAGCAGAAAGAACAAAGAATACAAGGTCAATAGGTAAACAAGACTAGATGTTGACTTCCATCTGCGTTCAGCAAGAACGAGCATTTTCCAAAATGTCTAGTATACTTCACAATTCAGCAACAGAAATCTTTTAAATTGCTGTAGATTTTCTGGCAAAGCTTGTTTGTTTGTTATAGAGAAACCCATAACAGAAAAATTCCCCCGCAGCATTAAAAGGCTGGATGCCTCAACCAAGAGCACGCGTAAAAGAGAAGCCAACACTCCATAGTCCACTCTTGCAGTCAAGATATATGTTTGTTACATTGACCTTCCCTATATACTTCAAAACGACTACCATGGATTCAAATTCAAAATTCAAGCTCATTGAACACAGCGGGGGAAGCACATTGACCAAGACAGGAAAACACCACGAGGTAAGCACATCAAAACTTTGTCGCGTTCTTACTTTTCTGGACAGCGATTCTCTGGAAGGCGTCTTAGTGTACACCATGGATCCCCGCCGTGTGAAAGAACTGCTTGGTTTCCGATCCTGACATAAATTAGGACAGCAATCTCAGCCAAAAAGAACAAGAAAAGCAACATAGAGACAGCAAAGACGGAGAAAGAACGTTACAATTCAGGACCAACATCGCGCTCAATTGGCCCCAAATCAAGAACGAACAACACGACCAATCCACGCATTGCTCGAGACACGCACTCGACCGTTAATTAATCCAAAATCCAAACACGCGACACAGCCTCCCGGCTAGAGAGAACTCCCAAGAAACCCGCCGAATTGAAGATCGAAGACGAACCGAGCGGCAAGAAGTTCAAGAAAGGTGGAGAGAGAGAGAGAGAGAGAGAGAGAGAGAGAGAGAGAGAGAGAGAGAGAAGGGGAGGAGAGTACGATGAGAGACTGGACGAGAGGGACGATCTCGACGAGGTCGTTGAAGAGGACGCGGTCGACATTGCTGGCGCCGCCGCCGCCGCCGCCGCCCGGGAGGCGGGTCGGGGACGAGGCGGCGGAGTTGGCGTCCCCGGAAAGCCAGAGGTGCTTCGGATCTCCTCCCACCGCCAGGCCCGGGTGGTGGCCCTCGCCCCCCAAATCCACGAACCCCTGCGCCTCGAACATCCCCTCTTTTCTCAAGATCGAACGAACGAACGAAGGAAGAAAGAAGAAATCTTTGTCGTTCGAAACGGAGAAAGGATGGAGAATTTGAAGATAAAGAGGAGAGAGAATGGCAATTTTTTTTTTGCAGAGTAACCGTAGCAAAAGAAGAGTGGGTACTGTGAAGGGGAAGGAACTGACGTCACTGTCTCTCTTTTCAAATATCAAATAAACGAGGAAAGCGAAAATTATTTCCGTTGGGCAACGCCAGAAATGACGGAATTACCCCCATCCGGATTGCCGGCCCAAGCCGCTCCCTTGTGGGCCCACTCAGTTGCCATCGAAACCAGAAACTCTTAGGGGCGCGTTTGGTAATGATTACGTTAGGAAGTTCGATTCTAACTACAAATAATTATTTTTTATTCTCGTTCCCTTTAAATCGATTTTGAGTAAAAAAGCGCGTTTGGAATCGTCCAAAATTTTTGATTTGGAATAGAATTGCGTTTGATACTTATGTTAATTGATTCTATTTCAAATTAATTTATTTTAATTTTTAAATAAATTTTAAATACTTTTTTTCTTTTCTTTTTTTTTTTTTTTCCCTTTTTTCCTATTTTTCTTCTTCTTCTCCATCTAGCCGGCGACGCTCACCGGAGCGTCGCCGCCCTCGCGAGATCGGCCTTCGTCGGCCGAGCCTCGCCGGCGGGCGGGCGAGGCCGGCCCGGCCTCGCAAGGGCCGGGCGAACCTCACCAGCAGCTAGGAGATGCTCGCCCAGCCATCGGCGAGGCTTGACCTCGCCTGGCCACCAACGAGGGTCGCCCAGCCCCATCGGACCGGCGACCGACGAAGGCGGGCGGTAGCGGACGGCACAGAGACGATGGCGGATGGCAACCGCGATGACGAAAGGGAAAAGCGAGGGTTCCACCTTTTTGATTCTTTTTATGATTCTTGGATAGAGAATCAAATTTTTTTTTTTTTTTATTCTCAAATCTTGTCCAAAATTGTTTTCGAGAACAAAAATTTTACCAAACGGAATTCTCGTCCCAAACTAATTCTGAGAACAAAAAATCAGAATTTGGGCCTGCTTGGCACGTTGCCAAACAGGCCCTTACATAAATAGACGGAAAGGAACGTCATGTTCAGCGAAGATAATTAGACGTTGTTGCGAATAATAATAATAATAATAATAATAATAATAATAATAATAATAATAAAATAAATAAATAAATAAATAAATAAATAAATAAATAAATTCGATTAATCATTTTAAGCTAAGCAAACGATTCTATTTAGAAAATGTAATTTTCAAATTATTCAATTTTTCACGAATAAACGGACTCATCCTTTCGGAAACCCTCTTGGAAAACATGCACTGCCTCCTCATGTCAGGCTGTCCGGCCACTGCACGCAGCCCCGTCCACGTCGAAAGCCCTGCCGGCCCCAAAAACCTCCATCTTTTCTTAGTCAACGGGCTTTCGTTTTCTTTTTCCTTTTATTCTTTGTCTCTTATATTTGTTGTCAAACACCCGTCTTCAAACGGAAATCAGCTTTTTCTCCTTCTGTGAAGATGAACAAGAAATGTTTGAGAAGGAATTGATTTTATTATTGATTCTGATTCTAATTGGTTCGGTCATGAATATTCGAAAATAGAATAACAAAATATAATTGTATTTATTCTTTCCTTAATTCTCTTTTGTACTATAAATACAAACATACTTGTACAGAAAATATACAATGAAAATCATATTTTCCTCCAAATACATATCGTCTTCATTTCCTTTCATGGTATTGAGCAACATTGCTTCTGATCTAACTTCCACAAAAATCCATCGGAATAGCCCTCGGTAGTCCTTCAATTTTTGTTGTTGCATTTTCATCCTGCAAAACAAGTTGACACACCAAAAGGGAATTCATTCTCACTTGCCTATGATGGAGGAATCATCCAACAATAATTCTCTGGTCAAGTTGATCAGATCCAAATTCAACAAGATGTCCAATACTTGTCTCCGAATCAAGTTAGAATACTTGTTTTAGTGCAACATACTGGGTCTTTAGCTCCAATTTAGTGGCTACGAATATAGTGGATTCCAGTTCAATGGGCCAGCGGACAACGCAGCTCACTTAGAGAGGAAGCAAATTCCGGACCTCATCCCAACGGGTCGAGTTGGCTACCCTCGGCAAGTCAGACGGGTCAAGGGGCAAATCCCTACCTAGGACTGCAACTCGATCTCTACTCATATGCAATTCTACAGCCGCTTACCGTACGGAGCCCAGCGACCCATTATATACCTCAATGGCCGACGGAATTGGAGCTTCGGCTCATCTCCTTGCAACTCACTAGACCCAACAATTACAATGCTTGGGTTCGAGATTTCTGGAGAGCCCTCGTAACCAAAGACAAAGAGGACTTCATCAATAGTACTGTGCTCTTCCCGACCAACGATCGAATGTGACGATTTTGGCGCAAATGCAACAATTTTGTCCGCACTTGGATCAAGAACGTTATAGCTCCCAACATTGCTGCCAACCTCCCTCCAATAGAAGACCCAGAAAGAATGTGGGAAAATATTTGCCAGATGTAAGGGAAGTTAGACCATGCGAAACTATTCTTGCTCACTCAAGCCTTGTCGGAGTTGAAGTAAGGGAATTTCTCGATTACTGCTTTTAGAAATTATAAAAAAAAATTGAAAAAAATGTCAATATCAGCCCTAGTTCTGAGGTGGGGCACCAAAGCCCTAGCCGTTTACTTGTAAGGTTTTGACCCGACTTCATTTAATTTCTTCCCACTCCGTTTCTTCATTCTCTCGTGCTCAAATTTCTATGAACTTTATTAGCATAACAGTCTTTGATTTACTATGAAAATAATAATTTATTATGAATCACAAATTTTCAAAGAGTGGGTATCACAATAATTTATTATTATTTTTTAATTGATTTTTTATGGTCAAGAATATATTATCCATAGATTAAAGATTGCCATGCATTCATTTCTCAAAAAATATGACTTTGTTCGACTGGTTTGGTCTGTTTTGTATGTTTTAATTTTTACAACCCTATGGTTTTCTCATTTGACTTTTGTTGAATGTGAAACGCCTGAAACCTTCCAAAATATATGAGTATGTAATTCAGATTTCAACATATTGAACATTACATACTTTTTATTTTATTTTATAATTCTTTCAAATCCAAAACGTTTTTCTTTGTCTACGTAGTTTCAAAGAAAAACAAAGAAGAAGCAAAAGTTGCTAGGTACAGGCCTTCACGCGTTTCATTTTACTTTAGGCTAATATCATGGAAAACTCCAAACTAATATACCTGTGATGAATTTACTCTATATTAATTTTTTGACTACCAAAAATCCAAATTAGTACACTTATGATAAATTTACTCCAAATGACCATAAAAAATCATAAACTAATATATTTGTGATAAATTTACTTTAAATTAATTTTTTTGACTACTAAAAACCCAAAACTGGTATATTTTTTTACAAATATACCCTCCATTAAATTAGACTAACACCACAAAAAATCATAAAAGTGGTACAATTATGACAAATGGAGAATAAAATCTCAAATTGATAAATCGATCAATTGTCAGGTCTTATCCAATTTTATAATTTGACAATAAAATTTAACAGAAACTAATAGATGATATACTAGTAGGGGTAAAATTGTCAAAATAATACCAATTTAGAATTTTTAATAGTCAAAAAAATTAATTTAAGATAAAATTATCATAAATGTATTAATTTAAAATTTTTCAGAGTATTAACTCTTTTACTTTAATAGATTTAGGTCTTTAGATGTCGACTGTTATTGACAGGCCGACTTGAAGGCCTCTCCTACGCAAGCGACCTTTGGTCTCCTTTGTTTATTAACACGAGTTTTCTGTTTTTGAAGATATATCTGTAACATTTACAATTATTTATTTTCATTTTATTGGAGGGGTAACGTGATAGAGCATACTCTCCCCGCACTACGAGACACTTTTTTCTTTTTTGGTCTCCCTGATGAGCACATCTAGGATGAAAAATAGGACCTTAGGAGCATCATTTAATATCTTCTTTCGTCTTTTTTTAACATTTCCCTAAGACATTGGTCGTACCCTTTACTTTACGTTTCTTCTGATGTAGGACCGAATCGCTCATAAATTAATCGCATGGAGCACAAGGGAAGTCGTATACCATATTATCCAGGCGAAGACACGCGGTGCAGTCAAGATAGATCAGCTGTGCATGTGATCCTATATAAGCAGTGTAGGACAAGGAGAGCGGTATGCACATATTGGATCTATTCAATTATCAACCGAGAGAGAGAGAGAGAGAGAGAGAGAGAGAGAGAGAGATGGAGATCACGAGCAGTAGTTGCAATAAGAGCAAGATACTCGTCTTTGGAGGCCCTGGTTACTTCGGCAAACATGTAGTGAGGGCTAGCGCTTCATCGGTCACCCCACCTTCGTATTCGTTTGACCGGCCACCCCTCAAATGCCTCCCTCCAGTCTATGCCTTCGTGGCGAATTTCCATCTCTTGGTGTTACCCTTGTCTAGGTCTCTCACTCTCTGAATAGTGTTATATATCATCATCTGTCTTCTCTGAATAGTCACCCATCTTCAAAGTGTGAGCCTAGGAAAAAACTCGATCAAAGTAGAAATTGTGAATCATGGTAAGTTTTATGGTTTAACATTCGAGCAAGCTTAAAATATTGAACTAAATTCCACACTGGAGTTGAATTCCTAATTTGAGTAAGTCCGTAGTTTGAGTCAGCAAGTCACATAAATAAATACAAAAAGCGCATATAAGAGGAGTGTCGGGGTGTTTTCTCTATGAATTTTTAGAGTGGGGTTTTTATTTTTTTTGTGAGAAATTGTGAGATAACACTTGTGGGTTTTGCTGAAAATATAATGTAGGGTTGGGAAAAACTTGAGTGACTCCAACTTTGTAATTTTCCAATTTATAGTGGATTTCTTTGCTCTCCTGTAAGGTATGTATCGACACTCCAATGGAAAAACTCTTAAGAAATTTCTAAATTTAATGTACAATTGAGTCATAAACTTTCGAAGTCAGCTAATGTAATTGTAAACCTTCTGACGATTTTTAAATATAGCCTACCCATTCAATTTAGGTTGGAAGTCACTAACATGACGATCCAATTAGCGTCAACTGTCTTATATGGTATGGTTGATGGATAATACAAATGATCTTAAATGAAATGATGTTGTTTTGCAACTTTTCTTAATATTTTCTTCTTCTTCTTTTTTTACCTTTTTTTCCCCATTCCCTTCTCTACTATTCATCTTCTTACCTCGTCTGTTGTCAAGGACATTGAAAGATCGTCAAAAAGGTTAGAATTGCATTGGTCAAAGTAGAAAGTTTGAGAGCTGAACTGGGTGCTATGCAATGGATTTAGTAACTTTTGAACAATTTTCCAATATTTAGACCGAATCACCCAAATATCTAGAGTCTTTATCATTTGTAATTGAATTCTCATTTGTAATTGAATTCTAATAATTTAATTTTGCTCGTGTTAGTCTTGAATTCTAAGATCCGTTACCTTCCGCAATATTCACAAGATTATCAATTGTATGCAACCTTCTATCGGGCTTTTTCTAGTACACGAACCATGGAATGGTAGGATTGTCAAAACAAAAAATAGTCATCATGCAATTATTCTTCGGACAACCATGAACTTAGCAAAACAATATTGGATTTGTGACGTAAAAAGTTAAATTGCATAAAAACAGGGAGAATTGGAGGAGCACGAGAAGATGGCATCCGTTCTCAAACAGGTCGATATCGTGATCTTCGTGCTTCCGGTATCCGCTATCCCCGATCAAATCAAAATAATCGATGCCATAATCGCAGCTGGCAACATACAGGTAAACAGCCTTCTTTTCCTAGCAAGAGATTTCGAGCCGGGCTTAGTTTTCTTCTTGCGTTTTTGTTGTCCTAGAGGTTCCTACCATCCGAGTTCGGGTGCGAAGAGGACAGGATCACCCCACTCCCACCATTCGAAGCATTCCTGGAGAAGAAGAAGAAAATCAGGAGGCTCCTCGAAGCATCTACCATTCCCTACACTTTCGTCTCCGCCAATTGCTACGCCGCGTACTTCATCAGTCTTCTGCTTCACCCTCACGACCCACGACCTGACCTCGTTGTCTATGGGACTGGCGAGGCAAAGGGCATTCCTACAATGCTTATCTGCAATCGTATACTAGGCAGCTAGTAATAACTAATAACTCCTTAGCATTAATACTTCTCTGAATCTACGGTACTGTGTTGTCAGCTGTGCTTAATTGGGAGCAAGACGTCGCCAAATACACTATCAAAGTGGCAAACGACCCGAGGACGCACAACCGTGTCGTGATTTACCGTCCGCCGGGGAACATAATCTCTCAGAACGAGTTGATCTCGTCATGGGAAAAGAAAACGGGTCAGAGATTCGAGAAGGTATGCGTGCAGGAGGATGAGCTGATCAAGATCTCTCAAGAGTAAGTGGGGATTTATCATACACTGCATCAGGGTTTCCATCCGAGTTTCAAATTCTTTGATGGCGTGTCGTGGAAAATAACTATGTTAGTTGGGTATCAAAAAAAAAAAAAAATAACTATGTTAGTTGTGATATGTGCAGGCCTGCCGAGTCCGGATAACATAGCGGTGTCCATCTTGCACTCCGTATTCATCAAGGAAGATCTGATGAGCTTCGACCTAGACGAGGACGACCTTGAAGCTTCGTGCTTGTATCCCGAAATCGAGTACACCAACATAGACCAGCTCCTGGTTGACCCTCCCGAGCCTGCTCGCGCGGCATTGGAATGATGAGTTGCATTTAAGCTTGCGACTCGTTGCACATCGCCTGTGTAATTATGATCATTCCTTGTTTTAGAGCGCTTGAACTCGAATCGCAATCAGTGGGATCATGCAGCACGATTCATGCTTTATTCATCTGGTCGGGATTTGTCAATCACCGATAGAACTCTGTAACGAGTCATTCGAATTACATATGTCAAATGAATTTCTAATATAATACAAAATCCAAACACGCGATACAGCCTCCCGGCTAGAGAGAACTCCCAAGAAACCCGCCGACTTCAAGATCGAAGACGAACCGAACGGCAAGAAGTTCAAGAAAGGTAGAGAGAGAGAGAGAGAGAGAGAGAGAGAGGGGGGAAGAGAGTACGATGAGGGACTGGACGAGAGGGACGATCTCCACGAGGTCGTTGAAGAGGACGCGGTCGACATTGCTGGCGCCGCCGCCGCCGCCGCCGCCCGGGAGGCGGGTCGGGGACGAGGCGGCGGAGTTGGCGTCCCCGGAAAGCCAGAGGTGCTTCGGATCTCCTCCCACCGCCAGGCCCGGGTGATGGCCCTCGCCTCCCAAATCCACGGACCCCCGCGCCTCGAACATCCCCTCTTTTCTCAAGATCGAACGAACGAACGGAGAAAGGAGAAATCTTTGTCGTTCGAAACGGAGAAAAGATGGAGAATTTGAAGATAAAGAGGAGAGAGAGAGTGGCAATTTTTTTGCAGGGTAACCGTAGCAAAAGAAGCGTGGGTACTGTGAAGAGGAAGGAACTGAGGTCACTGTTTCTCTTTTCAAATATCAAATAAAGGAGGAAAGAGAAAATTAGGCTGCGCATGGTAACATTTTTTGATCAGGGAATAATTTTTTTAGAAATAGTTCTTTTCTATTTCTATTCTGGGGAACAATTTCTATGTAAAAAAACTCGTTTGGTAACTATACAAAATATTTACTCTAGAAATAGAAAAAGAATAAAAATGCGTTTGGTAAAAAATAGTTTCTTTTTTTATATTATTTGTTATTTTTTATTTTTTCCAGTGGACCGCCACCACCACCGGACACCGTCGCCGCATGTCGCCGCCGGCCGACTAGCGGCGATTGGCGACGGATTAGTTGGCGGGCGGTGGTGGTCGGCTCAGCGATGACGTGCGGCGGTGGTGGCGTCTGGCGAGACTGGGCGACGACCGATGACAGGAGCGGTCGGTCAGCCTCCAGCCGATCGGCGGCGGCGGTGGTCGTTCGGGCGGAACGGTCGGCCAGCGGCGACGGCGCGGCGGCGCCGACGGTCGGTCCACGGTGGCAACCGGGCGGCGGCAGCGATGTCGATTGGCCTTCGGCGGCCGCCGGTGGCGGGGCGGTCGTTCGGTGGCGGTGGCGTTCCGGCGGCAATGGTCGATCGGTGGCCACCGGTGGCGTGACCGATGGCGGCGACAATCGGTCGGCCAGCCCGGCGACCGGCGATGGCGACGATCGATTGCCCTCCGGCGACCGGCGGCGGCAGGCAGCGGTTGGCCAGTAGCGGCGGCGGCGGGCAGTGGTCAACGGCGGTCAATGGCCGTCAGCAAGAGAAGAATAAAAGAAAAAAAATTCATTTATTTCTTAAAACTTGTTCCCGAGAACAAAAAGCAACTTTTTTTTACTTCTCATTTCTATTCCAAAACCATTCCCGGGCTAACGTTTTGTTCCGGGAAAAAAAACTAACTTACCGTTATCAAACGGGTTTCTATTCTTTTTTTTTGTTTTGGAGAAAAAAAAAAAGAAATTCTTGGGCTGGGGAAGGTTACCATGCGCAGCCTTATTTCCATTGGGCAACGCCGGAAATGACGGGATTGCCCCCATCCGGATTGCCGGCCCAGGCCGCTCCCTTCTGGGCCCACCCAGTTGCCGTCGACACTAGAAACTCTTACGTAAATAGACGGAAAAGAATGTCATGTTCAGCGAAGATGATTAGACGTTGCTGCGAATAATAATAATAATAATAATAATAATAATAATAATAATAATAATAATAATAATAATAATAATAATAATAATAATAATAATAATAATAATAATAATAATAATAATAAATTCGACTAATCATTTTAAGCTAAAGCAAAAGATTCTATTTAGAAAATGTACTTTTCAAATTATTGAATTTTTCATGAAACAAACGGACTCATCCTTTCACTGCGTCAGAAACCTTCTTAGAAAACATGCACGGCCTCCTCATGTCGGGCTGCCCAGCCACTGCATGCAGCCCCGTCCACGTCAAAAGCCCTGCTGACCCCAAAAACCTCCATCTTTTCTTAGTCAACAGGCTTTCATTTTTCTTTTTCCTTTTATTCTTTGTCTCGTATATTTGTCGTCAAACACCCATCTTCAGACGGAAATCAGTTTTTTTTTTTTTCTATGAAGATGAACAAGAAATGTTTGAGAAGTTTTACCAAAAAAAAAAAAAAAAAAAAGAAATGTTTGAGAAGGAATTGATTTTATTATTAATTCTGATTCTAATTGGTTCGGTCATAAATATTCAAAAATAAAATAAGAGAATATAATCATAGATATTCTTTCTTTAATTCTCTTTTGTACTATAAATACAAGCATACTTATATAGAGAATATACAATGAAAATCATATTTTCCTCCAAATACATATTTGTCTTCATTTCCTTTCATGGTGTCGAGCAACATTGCTTCTGATCTAACTTCCACAAAAATCCATCAGAATAGCCCTCGGTAGTCCTTCAATTTTTGTTGTTGCATTTTCATCCTGTGAAACAAGTCGACACACCAAAAGGGAATTCATTCTTACTTGCCTATGATGGAGGAATCATCCAACAATAATTCTCTGGATCAAGTTGATGAGATCCAAATTCAACAAGATGTCCAACACTCGTCTCTGAATCAAGTTAGAATACATGTTTTAGTGCAACATACTGGGTCTTTAGCTCCAATTTAGTGGCTACGAATATAGTGGATTCTAGTTCAGGGTGCGTTTGGGAGTAGCTTTGGAAGGGGCTTTGGGCATCAAAAGCCCTTTGGGCCAAAAAATGGGTGTTTAGGAACCAGCTTTCGAAGTCCCTTAATGGGAAAGCAAGTACTTGGAAAGGCTGAAAGCCCAAGGCAGCCCTGAGGCTGCCTTGGGCTTTCAGCATTCTCGGCATGCTGGGAGCTCACTGTTTATTTATTTTTTTTCCAAAATTGTCCTCACGAATTTTTTGTTTTTCCGGTGCGTGCCCTTGTACAAGCACTGTTCATCTTCTCCAGGACACCGCGAGCCTTAGGGTCGGGGGACCTCCCGCGAGGGTCCGCCGGAGGTCGCAGGTCAGCCGGAGGTCACAGGTCCTCGCGGCGACCCAAATCTGAGCCGCCGGAGGTCGCGCGACCTCGCGGCGACCAGATTTGGTCGCGCGACCTCCACGCGACCTCTGTGCAACCAGATTCGCCGGAGGTCGAGCGCGGAGGACGCAGCGGACCATCCGCGAGGTCGCGCGACCTCGCGCAACCAGATCTGGTCGCGCGGAGGACGCGGTCGCGCGCGATCCGTTCGCCGGAGGTCGCGCGACCAGATCCGGGTCGTGCGACCTTCGCCGACGCGCAGAGGTCGCGCGACCTCGCGCAACCAGATCCGGTCGTCGGAGGTCGCGCGACCCCGCGCGACCAGATCTGGTCACGGACCTCCGGCGACGCGCGCGAGGTCGCGCGACCTCGCGCAACTAGATCTGGTCGCCGGAGGTCGCGCGACCTGCGCGACCGAGACGTGCCTCCGCGACCCGGATCCGGGGTCGCCGGAGGTCGCGACGTCGCGCGACCTCGCCGGCCCAAATCCGAGGTCGCCGGAGGTCGCGACGGCGTCGCGCGACCTCGCCGACCCGACCCGGGGTCCGGGGTCGCCGGAGGTCGCCGTGGCCACCGCCCTTGCCGGTCAATTTATTTTTAATTTTTCTTTTAATAATTTTTTTTTACCACAAAACTCCTTTGTAAATGTAATTCCCCAAACATCATTTGGCTCAAAACACTTCACAAAGGGCTTTCAAAGTACAATTTACCAAACACAGTTTGTATTTTGAAAAACATATTTAAGTCAAAGGTCTTTGCATTTTCCTAAAGACTTTCCCCAAAAGTGGTTCCCAAACGCACCCTCAATGGGCCAGCGGACAATGTAGCTCACTTGGAGAGGAAGCAAATTCCAAACCTCATCCTGACGGGTCGAGTTGGCTACCCTTGGCAAGTCAAACGGGTCAAGGGGCAAATTCCTACTTGGGACTGCAACTCGGTCTCTACTCATATGCAATTCCGGCAGCCGCTTACTGTATAGAGCCCAACGATCCATTATATACCTCAACGGCCAACGGATTGGAACTTTGGCTCATCTCCTTGCAACTCACTAGACCCAACAATTACAACGCTTGGGTTTGAGATTTCTAGAGAGCCCTCGTAACCAAAGACAAAGAGGACTTCATCGATACTACTGTGCTCTTCCCAACCAACGATCGAATGTGACGATTTTGGTGCGAATGCAATGATTTTGTCCACACTTGGATCAAGAACGTTATAGCTCCCAACATCGCTGCCAACCTCCCTCCAATAGAAGACCCAAAAAGAATGTAGGAAAATATTCGCGAGATGTAAGGGAAGTTAGACTTAGCAAAACTATTCGTGCTCCCTCAGCGAAACTATTCTTGCTCACTCAAGCCTTGTCTGAGTTGAAGCAAGGGAACCTCTCGATTACTGCTTTCAGAAATTATTAAAAAAAATTAAAAAAAAATGTCAATTTTAGCCTTGGTTGTGCCATGTAAAACGATCGGCATTCACATGAGCGATTTTTTTACCAAAATTAACTGGAAGAACTATATTAGGAAATAGTCAAAGGGTTTATAATTGAATTAGCCGTCGTATAATTGGTTTGTGATTTTTTTGAATAATAACCTAGCTACGCAGAGATAAAATAAGACATTGGAATCATCGACCACCTAGGACGTGTGCCGGTGGGATTCATCCGCTCAAATACCATTTGAGTAGAACCATAAGTCCAAAGGCTCCCGAATGTCCAAAGCCAAACAGAAGAATGTGAGAGTACAAGAAATCTTTTTTTGACTAGATGAGGATGAATAAGGCCGAGCACCGGAAAAAAGCTAAAGGCGCATGTTCCAGAAGTGGAAACAAAAACGATTCGTCACTCTTTTGGAAAAGACGACTTGCGTGAGCGACTCGTCGGCAGAGCGCTTGGCTTTTCTAATGCGTACTCCAAATCATTTTGATTGTGTGGAAAATCCCGAATTTGCGAAGACGATTGAATTCGCTGCACGACAACACGCGCTCAATCGAGTACGGGCCCACACGAAGTTGGTAAACGATTGAAAGTATGACCTCTCGTGGGCATATTTTCTTTTGAGATTAATGCTACCGAAAACCTCAAATTGTTTTACTAATGTCACGTTTACTTCAAATTAATTTTTTCGTCACAAAAATTCTAGAATCAGTGCACATCGTGTCACATTCATATCAAACTATTTTTTGTGTTACAATAACCATACCATATATTCATGTCACATTTGTGCATACTAGTTTAGGATTTTTTGTAACATAAATATTAGTTTGGAGTAAATGAGGCATGGGTACCAATTGGGAGGTTTTGGTGACATTAACCCTTTTCTTACTATCTATGGATATTTTAATTTTTAGCATCTTTGATGTTTGATGCTATCTTGTGTAACTATAGTAATTTGATGGGAAAAAATCACCAAAAACTTCAAATTTTGCCCAAAGTGACAAATTTATCCAATTTTTTTTTTTGTCATATGAAAAACCCAAGCTTTATCAACTATGACACATTTACTCCAAACTTTTTTTATGTGATGCAAAAAACCCCCCAACTTCTATTTGTGTGACACATTTATCCTAAATTATAACTTGACAGACATAATGACTAAGTCCGTTCCTTTGGCGAAGCTCAAGCTCTGCTTTAGGTTTATTGACATCTGTAGAGAGTAAGCGCTCATCGGGGTATTAGGAGAGCAGCATTGATAATGGGTATTATAATTTGGTTTCAAACATCGAGCTAATGTAGAGAATTGTTAAATTAATATATTGAATTTGAATTCGGATGACGATTTATTAAATCAAATTTTATTAATAAAGATTTCACAAGTAGAAGAAATAAAAAGAAACTACGAATTTCTTCTTTTCTGTGAAAGCTTGCTGAAAATTGTTATCTAGGCGGGGCTCAAAAGTCAAGACACGCACACGCACAATATTCACGCCTAAGTTTCCTTTTTCGCCGATGGAAATTAAAGGGTGATCTCTACACGTGAAACAAAAGGAGGTGGGCCCAAAAGTCAAATCTTGACTTTTGGGCACACAGGATGTCGAGCCCGACGTAGAAGTGAGAAGCCGCCGAAGCTCTACGAAAGCACAGAAAGAAAAAGGAGCTGCAAGCCGCACAAGTCAAGCTGATGAGAGCCGTGCACGTTTTTGTTTTGAGCTTGAACGCACGGTAATTTTTGTGCCGTGAGTTTATGTCCAAGTGAGTTATTTATTTATAAACACTTTGAATTTTTGGTTAAATTTAGGTGCGGAAAAAATCAAGCGTGTGAGTGATTGTAAACTCTGATTCTTTAATTATAGTGGATTATTTACTGCTGGCTCTCCCCGTGAACGTAGATACTAATACTTTGATTGAATTACGTAAATTTCTGGTGTTTTTATTATTTTTCATTTATTTCTCTGACGATTTTGCATTGACGTAAATTACAAAATCCCATCATTCCCGCGTATTATATTCCAACATTATTAGAGGGGTAACGCGATAGAGCATACTCTTCCCACACCACAAGTCATTTTTTTTTTTTTTGTTTCCCTGAGGAATCGCACATTGTATGAGCACATCTAAGATGGAAAATAGGACCTTAGGAGCATCATTTAATGTTTTTTTTTTTTTGTCTTTTTTTAACATTTCCAAAGACATTGGTTGTACCTTTTACTTTAAGTTTCTTCTGATGTAGGATCGAAATGCTCATAAATTAATCACATGGAGCACGAGGGAAGTCGTATACTATTGCGATGCAATCAAGATAGATCAGCTATGCATGTGATCCTATATAAGCAGTGTTAGACAAAGAGAGCGTAGATCTATTCAATTATCAACCGAGAGAGAGAGAGAGAGAGAGAGAGAGAGAGAGAGAGAGAGAGAGAGAGAGAGAGAGAGAGAGAGAGAGAGAGAGAGAGAGAGAGAGAGAGAGAGAGAGAGAGAGAGAGAGAGAGAGAGAGAGAGATCACGAGCAATAGTTGCAATAAGAGCAAGATACTCGTTTTTGGAGGCACTGGTTACTTTGGCAAACATGTAGTGAGGGCTAGTGCGTCATTCGGCCACCCCACCTTCGTATTCGTTCGACCGGCCACCCCTCAAATGCCTCCCTCCAGTCTACAACTCCGTGGCGAATTTCGATCTCTTGGTGTTACCCTTGTCCAGGTCTCTCACTCTCTGCATAGTGTGATATATCATCATCCGTCTTCCTTTATATATGATGAATAATAAGGGGAGAATCACAAAAAAAAGTCATAAACCTATTGCAATTGTGCCAATTTAGTCATAAACTTTTTTTTTTGCCAATTTAGTCCTAAACATTTTATAATTGTGCCAGTTTAGTTCATCCGGCCAAAATTAGCCGATTGGTGCTGACGTGGACATCAGTTGTCCAACGAAAGCTGACATGGCAATTTTTAATTTTTTTTTTCAATTTTTAACATATTTTTTGAATTTTTGAATTTTTTTTTCCTCCTTCTCCTTCCTTTGGCCGGTGAGACTCATCCTTGCCGACCACTAGCGAAGGCGAGCCTCGCCTAGCGACCACGAGGTCGCTGTCACCAGATTTGGTGAGGCCGGGCCTCGCCCAGCCAAGGCAACGGTCGACCTCGTCGGTGGCTGGCGAGGCCACTATTGCTAGATCTGGCAAGGTTCGGCCTCACCCAACCATGGCGACGAGCCTTGTTGGCCACCGACGAGGTTGACCCCCGCCTTGGATCTAGCGAGGCTCGGCCCCAACTAGCCATGGCAAGGGTCGACCTCGCTAGTGCCGGCGAGGTCGACCCTCGCCTTGGATCGGGCGAGGCCCAACCTCGCCAGATCTGGTAGGGCCTCGCCCAGTGATGGAGAGGTTGGCCTCGCCATTGGTTGATGAGGTCGGCCTAGCCAGCCCACGCCTCTGGCTGGCTAGAAAAAAGAGAAGGTGAAAAAAAAATTCAAAAAATATTTAAAAATTCAAAAAAAAATCTATATTAAAAAATTGCCATGTCAACTTTTGCCGGATGACCGGTGTTTACGTCAGCGCCAGCCGGCCAATTTTGGCCAGATGGACTAAATTGACACAATTGTAAAAGATTTAGAACTGAATTGACACAATTACAATAGGTTTAAGACTTTTTTGGTGATTCTCCCGAATAATAAGTCACCCATTTTCAAAGTGTGAGTCTAGGAAAAAACTCGATCAAAGTAGAAATTGTGAATCATGGTAAGCTTTATGGTTTAACATTCAAGCAAGCTAGAAATATTGAACTAAATTCCACGTTGGAGTTGAATTTCTAATTTGAGTAAGTCTATACTTTGAGTCAGCAAGTCACATAAATAAATACGAAAATCGCATATAAGAGGAGTGTCAGGGTGTTTTCTCTATGAATTTTTAGAGTGAGGTTTTTATTTTTTTGTGAGAGATTGTGAGATAACACTTGTGGGTTTTGCTGAAAATATAATGTAAGGTTGGGAAAAACTTGACTGACTCCAACTTTGTAATTTTCCAATTTATAGTGGATTTCTTTGCTCTCCTGTAAAGTATGTTTCGACACTCCAATGGAAAAATTGTTAAGAAATTTCTAAATTTACTTTACAATTGCCATTTGAGTCATAAACTTTCAAAGTTGGCTAATGTAATTCTAAACCTTCTGACAATTTTTAAATATAGCCTACCCATTCAATTTAGGTTGGAAGTCACTGACATGATGATCCAATTAGCGTCAATTGTCTTATATGGCATGGCCGATGGATAATACAAATTATCTTAAATGTAAGGATGTTGTTTTGCATCTTTTCTTAATATTTTCTTTTTTCTTTTTTTTTTCCTTTTTTTCCCCATTTCCTTCTCTACTATTCATCTTCTTACCTCTGTTTGTTGCCAAGGACATTGGAAGATCATCAAAAAGCTTAGAATTGCATGGGTCAAAGTAGAAAGTTTGAGAGCTGAATTGGGTGCTATGCAATGGATTTAGTAACTTTTGAACAATTTACCAATATTTCGACTAAATCACCCAAATATCTAGAGTCTTTATCATTTGTAATTAAATTCTCTAATAATTTAATTTTGCTTATGTTAGTCTTGAATTCTAAGATCCATTACCTTTTGCAATATTCACAAGAGTATCAATTGTATGCAACCTTCTATCGGGCTTTTTCTGATACACGAACCATGGAATGTTAGGATTGTCAAAACAAAAAATAGTCATCATGCAATTACATCATGCAATTATTCTTCGGACAACCAGGAACATAGCAAAACAATATTGGATTTGTGACGTAAAAAATTAAATTGCATAAAAACAGGGAGAATTGGAGGAGCACGAGAAGATGGTATCCATTCTCAAACAGGTCGATATCGTGATCTCCGTGCTTCCGGTGTCCGCTATCCCCGATCAAATCAAAATAATCGATGCCATAATCGCAGCTGGCAACATACAGGTAAACAGCCTTCTTTTCCTAGCAAGAGATTTCGAGCCGGGCTTAGTTTTCTTCTTGCGTTTTTGTTGTCCTAGAGGTTCCTACCATCCGAGTTCGGGTGCGAAGAGGACAGGATCACCCCACTCCCACCATTCGAAGCATTCCTGGAGAAGAAGAAGAAAATCAGGAGGCTCCTCGAAGCATCTACCATTCCCTACACTTTCGTCTCCGCCAATTGCTACGCCGCGTACTTCATCAGTCTTCTGCTTCACCCTCACGACCCGCGACCTGACCTCGTTGTCTATGGGACTGGCGAGGCAAAGGGTATTCCTACAATGCTTATCTGCAATCGTATACTAGGCAGCTAGTAATAACTAATAACTCCTTAGCATTAATACTTCTCTGAATCTACGGTACTGTGTTGTCAGCTGTGCTTAATTGGGAGCAAGACGTCGCCAAATACACTATCAAAGTGGCAAACGACCCAAGGACGCGCAACCGTGTCGTGATTTACCGTCCGCCGGGGAACATAATCTCTCAGAATGAGTTGATCTCGTCGTGGGAAAAGAAAACGGGTCGGAGATTCGAGAAGGTATGCGTGCAGGAGGATGAGCTGATCAAGCTCTCTCAGAGTAAGTGGGGACTTATCATACACTGCATCAGGGTTTCCATCCGAGTTTCAAATTCTTTGATGGCGTTTCGTGGAAAATAACTAGTTTAGTTGTGATATGTGCAGGCCTGCCGAGTCCGGATAACGTAGCGGTGTCCATCTTGCACTCCGTATTCGTCAGGGGAGATCTGATGAGCTTCGACCTAGACGAGGACGACCTTGAAGCTTCGTGCTTGTATCCCGAAATCGAGTACACCGCCATCGACCAGCTCCTCGATATTTTCCTGGTCGACCCTCCGGAGCCTGCTCGCGCGGCATTGGAATGATGAGTTGCATTTAAGCTTGCGATTCGTTGCACATCGTTTGCGTAATTATGATCATTCCTTGTTTTAGAGCGCTTGAACTGGAATTGCAATCGGTGGGATCATGCGGCAAGATTCATGCTTTATTCATCTGGTCGGGATTTGTCAATCACTGATAGAACTCTGTAACGAGTCATTCGAATTACATATGTCAAATGAATTTCTAATATAATACAATATTTCATAAGGCTAAGGGCTAGTGAGCCCTCGCCTGGCCAGATCCGACGAGTGTGTCATGGCCCTTGCCCAAGGTTGGTGAGGGTGGCAAGGGTCGGCCAACAACCCTCGCCGACCCTAACCCCACACCCAAAAAAAGAAAAAAATTCTAAATTCTAAAAAATTATTAAAAACTATTCGTTTAGCACCAGCTAGCCACGTCATTAATATCCTATCAAAATTGACTGGATAGACTAAATTAGCAAGAGGTGAAGTACAATAAATTAAAAGGTTTAGAATTGAATTGATAAAAGTACAATAAATTTAAGATTTTTTGGACAATTTTCTTTAAGTTATCTTTTGTTATAAAAGAGAACTAGAGCTCATTGATATCGGGGAGGACAAAAGGACAATAATGAACGGCCTCTATCTCGAATGATTCCTCCAACGAGAAGTTGCGATTGACCACCGCTGAATCAAAGTTGGACATATAATTTCGGCCGCATGAAGAGCGGAGCTGAACTTTTGTTCCTAGCTGAAAATAATCTCTGATTAAGAGCATCTAAACATAACGCTTCCTATGGTGCTCTCTCTGTCTTTCAATCGTCAATTATGTGGTGTATCATGTCAAAATGACGTTCGCATATATAGCGTTAGATGTTACAAAAGTGAACCTACTTCCCTTTAAAAAAAAAAAAAACTCAATTTTAGATCCAATTTCAATTCCTTAATGAGGGCCCTCACTAAATCTAGGTGAGGGCATCACAGCCCTTGCCTGTGGCCAGCAACTTTGGTTGGCCATTGTCAAGGCCCCATAGACCAACAGAGGGAAATAGAAAAAAAAGGAAAAGGGTGAGAAAAAAATTTCAGAAATTATAAAAATATAAAAAAAAATTGTCAATTTCAATCTTGGCTGTGCTATGTAGGACGATTAACATTCACATGAACCGATTTTTTTACCAAAATTAGCTGGAAGGGCTATATTAGGAAATAGTAAAAGGCTATATAACTGAATTAGCCACCTTATAATTAGTTTATGATTTTTTTGAACAAAGAACCTGGTTGCGTAGAGATAAAATAAGACATTGGAATCATCAACCACAAAGGACGTGTGCAGGTGGGATTCATCGGCTCAAATACGATTTGAGTTGAACCATAAGTCCAAAGGCTCCCAAATATCCAAAATCAAACAGAAGAATGTGAGGGTACGAAAAATCCTTTTTTGACTAGATAAGGATGAATAAGGCCGAGCACCGGAAAACGCCAAAAGGTACGTGAGCCAATGGACTGCCATTTCCGGAAGTGGAAACAATCAAACGATTCGTCACTCTTTTGGAAAAGGCGACTTGGGTGAGCGACTCGTCGGCAGAGCGCTCGGCTTTTCTAATGCGCACTCCAAATCATTTTGATCGTGAGGAAAATCCCGAATTTGCGAAGACGATTGAATTCGCTGCACGACAACACGTGCTCAATCGAGTACGGGCCCACACGAAGTTGGTAAACGATTGAAAGTATGACCTCTTGTGGGCATCTTTTCTTTTGAGATTAATGCTACCGAAAACCTCAAATTGTTTTACTAATGTCACGTTTACTTCAAATTAATTTTTTCGTCACAAAAATTTTAGAATCAGTACACATCATGCCACATTCATATCAAACTAATTTTTGTGTTACAATAACTCTTATATCAATATATCCATACCACATATTCATGTCATATCTATGCATATTAGTTTGGGATTTTTTGTAACATAAATATTAGTTTGGAGTACAGGGCTTTCTTGGGTCATCAAAAAAAAAAAAATGTTAGTTTGGAGTAAATGAGGCATAGGTACCAATTGAGAGGTTTTGGTGACACGAACCCTTTTTTTTACTATCTATGGATATTTTAATTTTTAACATCTTTGATGTTTCATGCTGTCTTGTGTAACTATAGTAATTTGAAGGGAAAAAACCACCAAAAATTTCAAACTTTGTCCAAAGTGATAAATTTACTTAAAACTTTTTTTTGTCATATGAAAAATTCCAAATTTTGTCAACCATGACACATTTACCCCAAACTTTTTTTTGTGACACAAAAAACTCCAAAAACTTCTATCCGTGTGACACATTTACCTTAAACTATAAAGTATTTTGGTCTTTTTTTTTTTTACTTTTTACTTTTTAAAAATCTTCAATTTTTTGTACTTTTATCAATTCAGTTCTAAACATAATTTAGTCCTAAACTTTCTTACTTCTTACCAATTGAGTTCATTCAATCGATTTTGATAAGAAATTAATAACGTAACCGGCCGATGTTAATGTAACGCTTTTTAATAAATTTTTAGAATTTAGAATTTTTTTTCTTTTTATGGGTGTGGGGTTAGGGTCGGCAAGGGTTGTTGGCCAACCCTCACTGCCCTCGCCAACCTCGGGCAAGGGCCACAACACACTCGTCGGATCTGGCCAGGCGAGGGCTCACTAGCCCTTAGCCTTATGAAATATTGTATTATATTAGAAATTCATTTGACTTATGTAATTCGAATGACTTGTTACAGAGTTCTATCAGTGATTGACAAATCCCGACCAGATAGAATAAAGCATGAATCTTGCTGCATGATCCCACCGATTGCGATTCCAGTTCAAGCGCTCTAAAACAAGGAATGATCATAATTACGCAAACGATGTGCAATGAGTCGCAAGCTTAAATGCAACTCATCATTCCAATGCTGCGCGAGCAGGCTCCGGAGGGTCGACGAGGAATATATCGAGGAGCTGGTCGATGGTGGTGTACTCGATTTCGGGATACAAGCACGAAGCTTCAAGGTCGTCCTCGTCTAGGTCGAAGCTCATCAGATCTCCCCTGACCAATACGGAGTGCAAGATAAACACCGCTATGTTATCCGGACTCGGCAGGCCTGCACATATCACAACTAAAATAGTTATTTTCCAAGACACGCCATCAAAGAATTTGAAACTCGGATGGAAACCCTGATGCAGTGTATGATAAGTCCCCACTTACTCTGAGAGAGCTTGATCAGCTCATCCTCCTGCACGCATACCTTCTCGAATCTCTGACCCGTTTTCTTTCCCATGACGAGATCAACTCGTTCTGAGAGATTATGTTCACCGGCGGACAGTAAATCACGACACGGTTGCGCATCCTTGGGTCGTTTGCCACTTTGATAGTGTATTTGGCGACGTCTTGCTCCCAATTAAGCACAGCTGACAACACAGTACCGTAGATTCAGAGAAGTATTAATGCTAAGGAGTTATTAGTTATTACTAGCTGCCTAGTATACGATTGCAGATAAGCATTGTAGGAATACCCTTTGCCTCGCCAGTCCCATAGACAACGAGGTCAGGTCGCGGGTCGTGAGGGTGAAGCAGAAGACTGATGAAGTACGCGGCGTAGCAATTGGCGGAGACGAAAGTGTAGGGAATGGTAGATGCTTCGAGGAGCCTCCTGATTTTCTTCTTCTTCTCCAGGAATGCTTCGAATGGTGGGAGTGGGGTGATCCTGTCCTCTTCGCACCCGAACTCGGATGGTAGGAACCTCTAGGACAACAAAAACGCAAGAAGAAAACTAAGCCCGGCTCGAAATCTCTTGCTAGGAAAAGAAGGCTGTTTACCTGTATGTTGTCAGCTGCGATTATGGCATCGATTATTTTGATTTGATCGGGAAAAGCGGATGCCGGAAGCACGGAGATCACGATATCGACCTGTTTGAGAACGGATACCATCTTCTCGTGCTCCTCCAGTTCTCCCTGTTTTTATGCAATTTAATTTTTTATGTCACAAATTCAATATTGTTTTGCTAAGTTCCTGGTTGTCCGAAGAATAATTGCATGATGACTATTTTTAGTTTCGACAATCCTACCATTCCGTGGTTCGTGTATTGGAAACCCGATAGAAGGTTGCATACAATTGATAATCTTGTGAATATTGCGGAAGGTAATGGATCTTAGAATTCAAGACTAATACAAGCAAAATTAAATTGTTAGAGAATTCAATTACAAATGATAAAGACTCCAACCACCGGCCCGGTGGCTCCGCTAATTAAGTCTTCCCCACCGTGGGGGGACCCACTGACCCCTTCTAGGAGGGAGAGGATTCGACTCTCCGCGGAGATGCTTGGTGTCTTACCCGTTCCACGGGGGTGGTGGGTCCTCTTGTGGGGCCCCAGGGTTTACCCCCCATCACCCCGGGCCTACCGAGGCTGTCCGTGTTGGTACGGTGCGAGAATTCCCTAGGTCATAAAAAAAAATGATAAATACTCCAAATATTTTGGTGATTCGGTCGAAATATTGGAAAATTGTTCAAAAGTTACTAAATCCATTGCATAGCACCCAGTTCAGCTCTCAAACTTTCTACTTTGACCAATGCAATTCTAATCTTTTTGACGGTCTTCCAATGTCCTTGGCAACAAACAGAGGTAAGGAGATGAATAGTAGAGAAGGAAATGGGGAAAAAAAAGGAAAAGAAAAGGACAAAAAAGAAAATATTAAGAAAAGTTGCAAAACAACATCATTTCATTTAAGATCATTTGTATTATCCATTGGCCATGCCATATAAAACAGTTGACGCTAATTGGATCATCATGTCATTGACTTCCAATCTAAATTGAATGGGTAGGCTATATTTAAAAACCGTCAAAAGGTTTAGAATTACATTAGCCAAACTTTGAAAGTTTATGACTCAAATGGCAATTTTACAGTAAATTTCGAAATTTCTTAACAGTTTTTCCATTGGAGTGTCAATACATACTTTATAGGAAAGCAAAGAAATCCACTATATGGATAATTACAAAGCTGGATCGAAATTTCATAACAATTTTTCCATTGGAGTGTCAATACATACTTTACAGGAAAGCAAAGAAATCCACTATATGGATAATTAGTTGGAGTTACTCAAGTTTTTCCCAACCCTACATTATATTTTCAGCAAAACCCACAAGTGTTATCTCACAATCTCTCACAAAAAAAATAAAAACCTCACCCTAAAAATCCATAGTGAAAACACCTTGACATTCCTCTTTTATGCGCTTTTCGTATTTATATATGTGACTAGCTTACTCAAACTACAGACTTACTCAAATTAGGAATTCAACTCCAGCGTGGAATTTAGTTCAATATTTCCAGCTTGCTCAGTTGTTAAACCATAAACCTTACTATGATTCACAATTTCTACTTTGATCGAGTTTTTTCCTAGGCTCACACTTTCAAAATGGGTGACTTATTATTCATCATACATAAAGAGAAGACAGATGATGATATATCACACTATGCAGAGAGTGAGAGACCTGGACAAGTGCAACACCAAGAGATCGAAATTCGCCACGAAGGCGTAGACTGGAGGGAGGCATTTGAGGGGTGGCCGGTCGAACGAATACGAAGGTGGGGTGGCCGAATAACGCGCTAGCCCTCACGACATGTTTTCCCAGGTAACCAGTGCCTCCAAAAACGAGGATCTTGCTCTTATTGCAACTACTGCTCGTGATTTCCATCTCTCTCTTGGTTGATAAATGAATAGGTCCAGTATGTGTATACCCCTCTCTTTTTCCTACACTGCTTATATAAGATCACATGCACAGCTGATCCATCTCGACTGCACCGCGTTATCTTCGCCTGGATAAGATTGTATAAGATTGTATACCCCTCGTGCTCCATGCGATTAATTTATAAGCAATTCGGTCCTACATCAGAAGAAACGTAAAGTAAAAGGTACGACCAATGTCTTTGGAAAATGTTAAAAAAAAAAAAAAAGACGAAAGAAGATATTAAATGATGCTCCTAAGGTCCTATTTTTCATCCTAGATGTGCTCATAAGGGAAACCAAAAATAAAAATATGTCTCGTGGTGCGGGAAGAGTATGCTCTATCACGTTACCCCTCCAATAAAATGAACATAAATAATTGCAAATTTTACAAATATATCTTCAAAAACAGAAAACTCGTGTTAATAAACAAAGGCGACCAAAGGTCGCTTGCGTAGGAGAGGTCTTCAAGGTCGGCCTGTCAATAATAGTCGACATCTAAAGGCCTAAATCTATTAAAGTAAAAGAGTTAATACTGAAATTTTTTTAAATTAATCCATTTATGAGAAATTTATCTTAAATTAATTTTTTGACCATTAAAAATTCTAAATTGGTATAATTTTGACAATTTTACCCCCACTAGTATATCATTTATTAGTTTCTGTTAAATTTTACTGTCAAATTATAAAATTGGATAAGACTTGACAATTGATCGATTTACCAATTTGAGATTTTATTCTTCATTTTTCATAATTGTACCACTTTTATGGTTTTTTGTGGTGTTAGTCTAATTTAATGGAAGGTATATTTGTAACAAATATATCAGTTTGGGGTTTTTAGTAGTCAAAAAAATTAATTTAAAGTAAATTTATCACAAATATATTAGTTTATGATTTTTTATTGTCATTTGTGATAAATTTATCATAAGTGTACCAGTTTTGAGTTTTTGGTGGTCAAAAAATTGATTTTGGATAAATTCATCGCAGATATATCGGTTTGGGGTTTTTAGAATATTAACCTAAAGTAAAATAAAACGCGGAGGTTCCCCTGGGTTGCAAAAAAAAAAAAAACCTAAAGTAAAATAAAACGCGTGAAGGCCTATTCCTAGCAACTTTTGCTTCTTCTTTGTTTTTTCTTTGAAACTACGTAGACAAAGAAAAACATTTTGGATTTCAAAGAATTACAAAATAAAATAAAAAGTATATAATGTTCAATATGTTGAAATCTATATTACATACTCATATATTTTGGAAGGTTTCAGGCGTTTTACATTCAACAAGAGTCAAATGAGAAAACCATAGGGTTGTAAAAATTAAAACATAAAAAACGGAAGTCACTCCAAACTGGTCGAACAAAGAAATAATTTTTGGTCATATTAACAAGCGTTCCTCCACTCAAAAAGGAAATGTTAATTTTCAGAATATTGATTGCACACGTATATATTATGAGAAATATTTGTATGTTGAAATATTTAATAATCATTTACTTGTACGTGTCATTGGCTTCAACAAGCACACTGGCTCCAATTACCAAAATTTAGAGTCGAGAGGGATTAGACGAAAAAAGTTAATAGATCAATTAAAAGATAAAAATGAATTAATAAAAATGCTCAAGTTTGAGAATCAATAGAGAAATCCATTTTTTTAGTCATTTTAGGCGAACTTTGTTAGTTCTACGAATTAGATTATTCTTTATAATCAAATTTTCAATTAAGCATGCTTGTTCGGGAAATAAGAGAAAAGGAGGGCCAAATATTTTAAGTAGGAATTTTGGAATTTTGTAAGAAGAGAGAAGGTATTTTAAATTTAGGGCATTTTCTTCTTTCAATAGCCATTTTAATGTAGCATGCTTTTTAAATAAAGACAATGACACAAATTGTCACCGAATTTGGATCAAATGTATAATGTGGTCCATGAACTATTATTTTATTCAATATGATATCTAAACTATAGCATAATGTTTAATGTGATTCATGAACTTTTAATTTGTCCTATGCAATCTATGGATCTTTGGTACATGTTCAATATAATCTCTAAACTATATGAATATGTTCAATATAATCTTTCAATTAATTCAAGATCAATAACAATATTGAATATTTTCATATAGTCGATGACTAAATTGAACAAATTAAAAATTTATATACCACATTGCACATTAAATCAAAATTCATGAATCGCTTATATCATTATCCCGATTCAAAATCTGCTTGTAGCAATTGTTGTTCTCGTTGCCTTCAATTTACTATTCCTTATCTTCATAATCTTTTTTCTTTTATATTATTTTTTTTCAAATTTCTTATTGGAAAATTGCCGTTGGACTTTAGGTTGTGTTTGGGAAAGCTTTTGAGAAAAGCCTTTAAGGAAATGCAAAGGCCTTTGGTGTAAAAGATTTTGATGAAATACAAAAACTATTTGGCTATAATTGAAAAGCGCCTTGAGAAGCAACTTAGGAAATGCTGTTTGGTAAACACATATTTGGGAAGTCCTTTAGCGTGACCAATTTAAGTTTTTAATTTTTATTTTCTAAAATTGAAAACAAAATAATGACTTTTTTTTTTTTTGCACTGGGATGTATATATGAAAGGGATATATTAACAAATTCAATGGCTTATATATATATATATATATATATATATATATATATATATATATATATATATATATATATTTGCACCGAGATGTATATATGAAAGAGATATATTAACAAATTTAATGACTTTTTTTAATATATATATTTGCGCTAAGATGTATATATGAAAGAGATATATTAACAAATTCAATGACTTTTTTTTTTTAGGGTTAATACCCTGAAAAATTCCGAATTGGTACACCTATGAAAAATTTACCCCTAATTATTTTTTTGACCACAAAAAACCTTAAAATAGTATACCTTTGACAAATTTACCAAAAACTGGTACTCTTATAACAAATTTACCCTCCGTTAGTTTTCATTAAATTTTATTGTCAAATTATTAAGTTAAATGACAATGACAGTTGACTGACATACCAATGTGGGATTTTACACTCCGTTTGTCACAATTTACAATTTTTGTGATTTTTTTGTGGTATTAATCCGATTTAGCGAAGGGTATATTTGTCACAAATATACCAATTTTGGATTTTTTGTGGTCGAGTAAATTAATTTGGGATAAATTTGTCATAAATGTACTAGTTTAGGTTTTTTTTTTTTATGGTCAGTCAAGGTAAATTTGTTACAGGTGTACCAGTTTGGGATTTTTAATGATCAAAAAAATAGTTTTTGGTAAATTTGTCACAAATGTATAAGTTTTGGGTTTTTTAGGATATTAATCTTTTTTCTATATATATTTGCACTGAGATGTATATATGAAAGAGATATATTAACAAATTCAATGACTTTTTTTTTAAATATATATTTGCACCGAGATGTATATATGAAAGAGATATATTAACAAATTCAATGACTTTTTTTTTTTAAATATATATTTGCACTGAGATGTATATATGAAAGAGATATATTAACAAATTCAATAACTTTTTTTTAAATATATATTTGCACTAAGATGTATATATAAAAGAGATATATTAACAAATTCAATGATGTTTTTTTTTCTTTTTTTTTCTTTTTAATATATTTGCACTGAGATGTATATATGAAAAAGATATATTAACAAATTCATAAGTTAAAAAATCAATCAAAGTGGACTTTTTCTCAATTGAAAAGAAAGAATAATTTCATCATAATAAACATAATCACATATGCATCAAAGAAAGAAATAGGTTTTCATTGAAAATTACAAACATCCTTAGGTATTTACTAAACTCATTGCTATTTGATCACGTAAACGTGAATTGTCAGAAAATAAATTGTCATTTGAAGTACCGGCCCCCTCATTTGTATTATCAAGGTCAACTAAATATCTATAATTGGGATCCAAATTTGCTCTTACAAAATATCTATCATTGGCGGCGTTTCATCGTATATAATTATGCAAAGTCATTGTTCCTATAACAATTTTTACTTGTTTTACAAATGGAAAACTTAGTGTATGCTTTAGCATCTTCCATTTCTTCTTCAACACACCAAAAGTTCGTTCAATTTCCGATCGCAGCAAGGAATGAACACAATTAAATACCTCTCGATAGTTTGTAGGGTAGGACCTTGTTGAAATTGTAGCAAATGATATCTAACTTTTTTGTAAGGTTCCAAATAACCCGTTGGGTTTGGATATCCAACATCTACTATATAATATTTACCTGCACAAATATAATATAAATTTAACCAACATAGACACATTAATACATATTAATGTGCAAAAACCATTAATTAACAAACTTAGAGGAGGATAAGGAAATTGCACATCACATCTCCCTAAAACTTCATAGAAAATACGAGTATCATTGACTTGTCCCTCCCAACCAGCCCAAATATAAGTGAATTCCATATTAAAATTACACACCGCTAAGATATTTTGAGTCAGTGTACATTTTCGACCAATAAAACGAATCTGATCTTTTACAGGTATCATCGCTAGGATATGAGCGCCATCAATAGCTCCAATACGATCCTAAAACAAAAACGCCAATATTATTGTATAATCAAAATTTAATTTTAATTCCTTATTTGTATTGTATAATCAAAACATACCTTAAAATATGAATAAAATCTTCGATTATCTTTTATCCTCTTTGGAACATCCCTAAATTGCCAATCGGCTAATTGGATCAAATCTTTTCATATTTCACATATTTTATCTAATACTAAGCTAAAGTATTTGCTTATGGTTTTCCCAGAACGTTGAAAACGCTATGTGTTAACCTATTACCTATACCATGTCCTAAAATATGAAGAATTATTCCAAGCATTTTTGTAACATCAATATTCCTAGTTCCTTCAAGACTATATCGTGTTACTAAATCATGCATTAAATTATTAAATACAATCTTATCCATTTTAAACATTCGATAACACCTTATCGGATTAGCATCTTCATCCATTAACTCTCCTAACCATGTATTTCCTATATATGATGATGTCCTACAAGGTTTTTTGTCACTATATATTGCCTGATAAGCGATTGCGGCTTGACTAATTTCCACAAGTTGCTAATATTCCTCATCCTCTTCTCATAGATTTCTCTTTCAGGAGAGTCGTCCATATCTTTTTAAAGTAACAAAACAATAAGAAAGTGACGGGTAATCATCCATCAATGAAACAATTATCATCCATAATATATATGCAAACTCCATCCAATCAAAAGAACACAACCTAAAAACACAAGTCTCAAAAACATAATTAAAAAAAGAGTTTATAAGTAGTGCAAACCACAAATATAAAATAAGTTTCATATTATAACATAGATTAATATGAAAAGCTCAAATAAGTAACAAGCATCCTAGTGATGACTATTATGCCCCTCCACAGCCATTTGACTTTTTCTTCATCTCCATCCAAGTTCATAAAAATCTGTCTATTGTCTTTCTTTTCAGAAAGATGATAGAGTGCAAAAAAGAATAACTTTCTGTTTTACTTAATTTTAGGAATGGCTTTCAATGTTTGCATAATTTCTTTATAGGGGTCAAATTCCCTTGCAACCGATATTGCATTGCTCCTACTTTCAACTACTGAACAAAATCTGTTGATTTGCAATGCTAACTTAGTAGGTCTAGTTAATTTTTTCTCTCTCTTTTCTCAAGCTTCCTTTGTTGAACTTTGTACCGTTCTTTTATGGCTCTTACTTTGACTTGGTTAAGCATTCATTTTACCTACATCACACTCTAAAGTATCATTAGTAAATCATATACAATCACCAATATCAGTTTGTGTGGCATCAAAATTCTCAGTATTACATAAATTTGTGCATGATTCCAAGTAACACTTCTAGTGGCGACTGTATCCTGGAATATTCTGTCCAACAAAACTTCAATATTCGGATGTATGCCTTTCACCTGAAAGACTTTAAGCTTATGATTGACCTATTATAATAAGATATTTTCATGAGTTATATCATAAAAGATGAACTTACAAAAAAATGTGGCAAAAAGAGAGATAAAACACCTCAATCTTTCTCTCTCGCCATTTATCATTCGCTTCAATGGTTTTCTTCCTCAAATCTCATCATAGTCATGTTTCCTTTTGAACCAATTGCTTCCATCTTTTCCAATCTTTCTTTAGATTATCCTATTTACTCTTCATTTAATTTTTATCATATTTTTTGCCACTCAGCTCCTCAAACTTGGTAATTAGAGCCATTAAATGGGTGGGTTGAGTCAGGTTTGGGTCGGGTCATTAATGGTCCGACCCAAATTGACCCATTAACCCATTTATGACCCATTTATGTTTAATGTAAATTTTTTGACCCAAACCCGACCCGACCCATACCTAACCCATACCTGACTCGACCCAACTCATATTAATAAAATCATATTTAACAAATTTATAAAAACTTATTCCTATTTTTTTTTAAGATTATACTATTAAAATACTTCCAAGCTTTTATTTTATATATATTATTTTTTAAAAAATTGTATTGCTAAAATAGTTTTATACAATATAAATTTAATGGAAAATTTTTATAAATTTTAAAATAATTATCTAAAAAAATCAAAATTTAATTATTTTTTAAATTAAAATTACAATTTATTTTATTTTATTTTTAAAATATGATTTTCTTTTTTTTTTCTTTTTCTTTTTCTTTTTTTCTTCTCCTTCTTCTTCTTCTTTGGCACACGTCGTCGGCGGCCGCCGCTAGCGTCGCGAGCTCGAGGCCGGACGACGAGCCTCGAGCCTCGGCGAGCTCGAGTCTCCGGATCTAGCGAGCCTCGAGCCTCGAGCCTCGCCAATTCGGTGTCGGGCGAGCTCGAGCTCGCGGAGGCAAGGCTCGCCGACGCTAGCGAGCTCGAGGCTCGCCAACGCTCGAGCGGGCGCCGACGGGCTCAAGTCTAGCCGGATCGATGAGGCTCGAGCCTCGCCGGGCGTCGGCGAGGCCTCCGCCTCGCCAGATCCGGCGAGCTCAAGCTCGCCCGACGTCGGTGAGCTCGAGGCTCACTTGGCCGTCGCCGAGCGTCACCGTGCCGGCGATCGGAAGGAGGAAGGAGAAAAAAAAAAAAAAAAAAAAGAAGAAAGATAAAAAAGGAAAAAAAGAAAAGAGAAAATAAAAATAAAAAAATTATAATTTTGATTTTTATAAAGTTAAAGAGAGAAAGGAGGAATTATAATGTTTTTGTTAAAGATGAGTTTTTAACCCAACCCATTTAAAAACCCACTTAAGACCCACCTATCTTAAACCTTTAATTGTGAAACCCATTTAACTATCTTTTATTATAAATAAGTGACCATTTATGACCCATTTAAGATTTAAATTAGTCATAAATGGGTTTATGACCCATTTTAACACCTCTATTAGTAATTATAACTGTTCATCTGTCTCTTTTGTTGTTCGCGGGACGATTGCCTTTTTCAATCTATTTAATGCACAATCGACAAAACGTTTCTACATCTTCCAAGCTTCAATATGCATTTTCTTTTGATGAACTCGCCATCTTCCAATAAATTAAACACCAACACATATGAAAAATGAAACTATCGCCCGCGGTGGCGCAGATGACTTCAAGCTCTCTCCTCCTCACGAAGGGGAGGAGTTCAAATTTCAGAGGCGTTGCATTCACACGACTCACTCGCGGCTAGGCCTGTAGTGGTGGCTTAATCCGCCCTGGATTTATGCCGCCGGCCATCGGCTGTACGGTGGTTTTCCGAGTTACAAAAAAAAAAAATACATTTGAATATAGATAGAACTATGCATAGCACATAAAATTCTAACATCTGAATTCCTTTATTTTGGAGCTATTTTGAGTAATGTAAAGTCCAATTTAAGGACTTATCAGCTCTTGCACTAATGAGACCGATCACCTTGAAGATTTACATAACTATGTTTCTTCCGCGAAAGTGGCTACAAGCATTTCAAGTTAGAAGACGCCCAATAAGCCCAACATCATATCCCAAATAAAGGACAGGGATGCTCCCAAAATGACCACAAAATGGAGCTGAAAAGGTCAATCCCATCCTCACTTAATACACTTGCTAAAAGGCCATTATAGCTTACATAAAAAAATATTTGCTAGACGGTCTACTATTTTACTTCCATACCAAATACCCCAGCATAAGAAGCCAAGGAGATAGAGAAAGGTGATCTTTTTGTTTCTTGTTTCTTTAGGCTTTTGGGGATTTTTTACTAGATGGTGAAAAGGGTTGAGAGCGAAAAGCTTAAAAGGGGATATATTACTTCGTGTGGTCTGTTTCTATGTCTATGTGATCTCTGTCTCTCCCTTGCGGCTTGGACGACTGTATGAATGGAAATTCAAGAAAAATCAGCCAAGAAAATGTGAAAAGAAAGGACGAAAAGTAAGACTGAGAAAGACTTTGAACATTGCTCGAGACACGCACTCGACCGTTAATTAATCCAAAATCCAAACACGCGATACAGCCTCGAGGCTAGAGTGAACTCCCCAGAAACCCGCGGAATTCAAGATCGAAGACGAACCGAGCGGCAAGAAGTTCAAGAAAGGGAGAGAGAGAGAGAGAGAGAGAGAGAGAGAGAGAAGGGGAGAAGAGTACGATGAGGGACTGGACGAGAGGGACGATCTCGACGAGGTCGTTGAAGAGGACGCGGTCGACATTGCTGGCGCCGCCGCCGCCGCCCGGGAGGCGGGTCGGGGACGAGGCGGCGGAGTTGGCGTCCCCGGAAAGCCAGAGGTGCTTCGGATCTCCTCCCACCGCCAGGCCCGGGTGGTGGCCCTCGCCCCCCAAATCCACGAACCCCCGCGCCTCGAACATCCCCTCTTTTCTCAAGATCGAACGAACGAACGAAGAAAGGAGAAATCTTTGTCGTTCGAAACGGAGAAAAGATGGAGAATTTGAAGATAAAGAGGGGAGAGAGAGTGGCAATTTTTTTGCGAGGTAACCGTAGCCAAAGAAGAGTGGGTACTGTGAAGAGGAAGGAACTGACGTCACTGTCTCTCTTTTCAAATATCAAATAAACGAGGAAAGCGAAAATTATTTCCGTTGGGCAACGCCCGAAATGACGGAATTGCCCCCATCCGGATTGCCGGCCCAGGCCGCTCCCTTCTGGGCCCACCCAGTTGCCATCGACACCAGAAACTCTTTACATAAATAGACGGAAAGGAACGTCATGTTCAGCGAAGATAATTAAACGTTGCTGCGAGTAACAATAATAAAAATAAAAATTCGACTAATCATTTTAAGCTAAGCAAATGGTTCTATTTAGAAAATGTATTTTTCAAATTACTGGATTTTTCACAAAGCAAATGGAGTCATCCTTTCACTACGTCAGAAACCCTCTTGGAAAATATGCACGGCCTCCTCATGTCGGGCTGCCCGGCCACTACACGCAGCCCCGTCCACGTCGAAAGCCCTGCCAGCCCGAAAACCCTCCATCTTTTCTTAGTCAACGGGCTTTCATTTTTCTTTTTCCTTTTATTCTTTGTCTCTTATATTTGTCGTCAAACACCCGTCTTCAAACGAAAATCAGTTTTTTTCTTTTCTTCTTTTTGTGAAGATGAGCAAGAAATGTTGGAGAATGAATTGATTTTATAATTGATTATGATTCTAATTGGTTCAATCATGGATATTCGGACATAAAATAGGAAAATGTAATCATATTTATTCTTTCCTTAATTCTCTTTTGTACTATATAAATACAAGCATGCTTGTTCACGGAGAATATACAATGAAAATCATATTTTTCTCCAAATACATATCATCTTCACTTCCTTTCATGGTATTAAAGCAACATCGCTTCTAATCTAACTTTCACAAAAATCCATCCGAATAGCCCTCGGTAGTCCTTCAATTTTTGTTGTTGCATTTTTATCCTGCAAAACAAGTCAACACACCAAAAGGGAATTCATTCTTACTTGCCTATGATGGAGGAATCATCCAACAACAATTCTATGAATCAAGTTGATCAGATCCAAATTCAACAAGATGTCCAACACTCGTCTCCGAATCAAGTTAGAATAACTGTTTCAGTGCAACACATTAGGTCTTTAGCTCCAATTTAGTGGCTGAGATAGTTAGTATAAACACCTAGAGGAGGGTGAATAAATGTATAATAATTTTTCGTGATATGCGAACAATATTAAGCAGACAATGAAAATGAAATTCTCTTTAGGTTAATAGAATGAATTACGATCAAAGTAAAACAAAGAGTATGGAAGAGAGAATTAAACACAAGGTTTATAGTGGTTCGGCTTATTCCAAGCCTACGTCCACTCTTCTACACTAACAGCCCACCGGTTGGATTTCACTATGAACAAAAGAGATGTTACAGCAAAGTTCTTCCTTGATTCCATAGTGTAGATATTCTACCACACTTCCTCAAGGTTTCTCACGAATATAGATTCTCTTTTGTGTACAAGATTTCGCTCAACAAATGAATTGACTAAGAACAATGAGCTTCAGACTTTGGAATTCTTCTATCGCCCACACACTCGAACAACTGGAACGTCTTCCTTATATACTCATTTATGTCGTCATACTCGTTGGCACTTATCAAAGGAATTCCTCCAATCTACCCGTTGGACAGAATCAATTAGGAAGATCATTCGAGCTATTAAAGAAACATGTCGATAGCCCATCAATCATGTTCGCCCATACAATCAGGATCTCGATTTCCATATGTAGAACATTCCAAGAATACTTCGCCAATCATTGGATCCTTAATCTTCGAATCAATCATGGTCAAATAAAGGATTCCGTTATGTCATATCCAACCAAGAGATCTTCTCCAGTCGATAAGGTCACATCCTTAATGAAACATCTAGTTTTTGATAGACCTTCTTCAATGGATTTGGAACTATCAATGAGGATAGACTTTGAGTCTTGAGTTTGACTGTCCTGAGGTCTTCAGACTTTAAATAGTAGAGTCTGCAAATTTTCAGACTAGACTGATGGAAACGTTTTGTCAACTTCAAAGCACTTCAAGAAGATTTCTCCAACAATCTACCCATTTTTGATGGTGACAAAACTTTCCTGCAGATTTGGATAACTTTGACTTGCAAAATGTTACTCAAACAAATATGGATATCTTATAAAGATGAATGGCTTAATGAAAACACTAGAATCTGCAATCACAGAAAATGGGTTAGTCTTGTATGTGAGTAAAGCCATTTATAAGATATCAATAGTACTTAATATAAGCAATCAAATCCAAATCCAAATTCAGTCCACATCCAGACACGAAAGTCAAGTCAAACATCAAAACAATCCAAAAGATTAAAAAGTGAAAGTTTCAAATTTTGCATCTCTCCCCCTTTTTGTCAGCATAAAAAATGTTGAGATAGAAATGGAATAGAGTCAAGATTGCTTGGGAACACGAACAAGTTGAAAATCTCCCATTGATTGGACAATGCCTTCAAGCCTTTTCAATTCCTCTTTCAGTTGTGCAACATCCTCACCCTTAGCATTAGCCTGAATCTGAAGAGAAATGGTTTGGATCTGATCATTTAAAGAACCTAAAGAAGCTTGACCTTGATTCTGCAAATTCTGAATTTCGCATCCCAGAGCATATATCTAACCCCGCATTTTCAAGAGAACATCCAGAATTCTGCGAAAATCTGCTGAATTATCGGTCTGCGTACTAGCTTCGGCACGATCTGATGGAGTAAAGGCAGACGATGGGAAATCAACATAATCGCGCAGATTGGGCGATAAAACATCATGTGTCTCCTTAGGAAATTGAGAGGCATAGATGTCCTCTGGATCTGTTAGAGAGCGACTGACTCATTCACTAGTTGTAGGATATGACGACATTCCTCTTTTCTCACGATCTCCCCCTGTTTCCATGTCTTCAGGTGGAGAAGAATGTACCTCATGCTCTCCTTCCTCTTGATTTTCTCTTTCATCTTCTTCTTCTTTTTCGATTCTTTCCTCCTTAGCATCTCTTTCTCCTTCTTCTCTCTCTTCTGTTTCTTTTTCCTCTGCATCTTTCTCTTCTCTTTCTCGAGTCCCCTTTTCTGCGTCTTTCTCTTGTCGTTCCGTTGATTCTGGAACAGAACGACTTAGGTTCTTTAATGCCATAGCAAAAATGGTGATGTCTTCCTCATCATCTTCATCCTCAACGATGAGTGCTCTTCTTTTCTTGGATGGAGCAACTATGGGCTCCTTCCCTTTTCTTTATGCTGCCGAAGAGATTTGATGAGTTTTGACAGGGATTTTCTCCTTGAATTTCTCCAACGCCTTGCTTAGTTCCTTCAGACGCATTTTAGTCACCATTTTCAGTCCTACCACCATATGATCACAAGATCGTTTACAGAGAATTCGTGGAGGCTAAACATTCAAATGTCTGAATAACTTTGTCACAAGACCTGGATAAGGAAGTTGACCTTTGTCCTTCACCACTGCTCTATACATGTGGAATATAATAGTATGAGAAAGATAAAACTTTTTCCCAGTAATGATGGCATACATCAGCTTTGCCTCTGAGTTTGAAACATCAGTTTTTGAAGTAGATTTTGGTCTGAGGCAATTGATGACAATTTTGTGAAGCAGAATGTTAAATGTGCTCATCCTCAAGTAGGAAATCTTTTCCTCTGTCCTTCTATCCTTAATAAGTTCTAGCATAGCACGAGCAATTGAGATATTGATAGGTTGATATCTCACTCTCTCAACCCCAATGACATCAACTAACATATCTACATTCACCACATAGTCCTGATCTCGGATATTAAAAGAGAATCTATTCGCATCTAGGAAATTGAGATTCGAATAGAAATATGCAGTGAGTTCAGCATAGGCCTCTGTAGAGTCAGAACAGAACTGTTCAAGTTGAAGAAGACTAAATTTTTCCCTCAAATTTACATTCACAGCATCAAGGAAATCAAAATCTATGCTTCTAGGGTTTATCACCCCACGCTTCAACAACTTAGAGTAGAGACACTTTTGTTCTTCCGAACGAAGCAAGTCGGTCCTTTTTCCCCGAATTTTTGCCGCAACACCCATTCTCGATTGAAACTGACTGTACAACTTATCATTATCATTCCCATATGGCTGATTCAGCCCTCCAACACGCGGTCACTTGGGATATTGGCAAGGGTTTCTTCTGCCAACCCCGCAGAGACAATTCCCAAATGCTCCATATTTCGCAAAAAGATGTACTCATTTCCATACCCTTTGTCCTTAAGAAACTCATCAATGTAGTTCAATGGAGTTCCACCTCTTTTCAAAGCACGATAAAGCTTGTAAATAAAAGAGGGCTTTTGAATTCTTACAAGATCTGCACCTTCGATGATTTCTTCATTTTCTTGATGAGCAACATCCTGTGGATTAGATGGAGGAGAATGACGCAATTGAGAATGTTGTGGGCTCTGCTATTGACTAGGAGATTCTTCTTCCTCGGTGAGATCAAAGTGCGTAGGCCCCTCATGCATTTGCGGTCCCCCTGCTTGCAATCCTCGAAGATTTTCTTTGAGACGACATCTTTCACAGTCTTTGAAAGATTCCAAACTTAACTTTCCCAAGAAAGATGACAACTTTTTTGAAGATTAAACAAGAGAAGAAAATAGAATGGAAGATCATTGTTCTCTTAGGGTTTTTGAGAGTAAAGAGAAGAAGAAGCAACAATATATAGGACAGTCGAAGAGAGGCAAACGGAACGTCATAAAGGAAAGTAAAAAGGTGCCTTAAAAAATAACTGCATTTTTCGAGATAATAGTCATTTCAAAAAATAACTCATTTTTCAAAAAGGAAACGTTGCAATAATCACGTCAATTAAAGATAGCAATAATAAACACGGTTGATGATCATACCTTTTCAAGATGAGATTTCAAGATAAAATAAAATAACTTACTAAAGAAAAACTTCATCATCTGAGACTGGATGTCTTTAGACTTTTAGTCCTGAGTTTGAATTTCCTCAGACTTTAAGATTTTGAGTCTTGAACGAATAGCTTCAAATTGATTTTTCTCCAAAGACTTTGTAAATATATCCGCCAATTGGTTCTTTGAGTCAACAAACTGAATCGAGACTTCTCCATTCTGAACATGATCTCTAATGAAGTGATGTTGAATCTCTATATGCTTTGTTCTTGAGTGATGAATTGGATTTTTGCTGAGATTTATTGCGCTGGTGTTGTCACATTTAATTTCTGTGCATGAGTCTTCAATTCTAAAGTCTCGTAGCTGTTGTTTTATCCACAGAATTTGTGAACAACAACTTCCAAGAGCTACATACTCTGCTTCTGCTGTAGAAAGAGCTACTGTACTTTGCTTCCTTGAAAACCAAGACATTGTCCTGCCTCCAAGTAGTTGACAGGTACCTGAGGTGCTCTTTCTATCAACTCTGCATCTGGCTAGGGCTACGTCTGAGTATCCAAGAAGAGTAAAGTCTCCCCTTTTAGGATACCAAAGACTAAAGCTTGAAGTTGATGCAATATATTTGATAATACGCTTTACAGCATTTAGATGAGATTCTTTAGGGTCTGCTTAAAATCTAGCACAAATGCAAACACTAAACAAAATGTCAGGTCTAGAAGCAGTAAGATAAAGAAGTGAGCCAGTGATACTCCTATATAGCTTCCAATCGATTTTCTTTCCTCCTTCATCTTTGTCTATCTTCAAGAAACTTGACATTGGTATATCAGCCTTTTTGCAATTCTCTAGTCCAAACTTTTTGACAAGATTATTAGCATATTTTTCTTGATGAATAAAAGTTCCTTCCCTCAATTGTTTTACTTAAAGCCCGACAAAGAAGGTAACTCACCCATCATGCTCATTTCAAATTCATCTTTCATAGACTTAGAGAATTTCTTGCACAGAATTTCGTTAGGAGATCCAAAAATAATATCATCTACATATATTTGAACAAGCAGAAAACTCTTGCTTTCTCTTTTGATAAACAAAGTAGTATCTACTTTACCTTTAACAAAGCCGTTTTGAATTAAAAACTTACTCAGCATGTCGTACCAAGCTAGGGATGCTTGTTTTAGACCATATAAAACCTTTTTGAGTCTGAACACTGAGTCTGCTTTCCTTGGGTCTTTAAACCCAGGCGGTTGTTCCACATAGACTTCCTCATGGATAAATCCATTTAGGAAAGCACTTTTGACGTCCATTTGGAATAGCCTGAAATTCTTATAACAAGCAAATGCAAGTAATAATCGAATTGCTTCTAACCTTGCTATTGGTGCGTAAGTCTCGTCATAGTCTATCCATTCTTCTTGTGTATATCCATTGGCCACGAGTCTTGCTTTATTTCTTATGACTTTTCCTTTCTCGTCCATCTTGTTTCTAAAAACCCATTTAGCACCAATAATAGATTTACCTTTCGGTTTAGGAGTTAATTCCCAAATATCATTGATCCTGAATTGCCTGAGCTCTTCTTGCATAGCTTCAATCCAGCTTTCATTAGATAAAGCTTCTTCTATGCTTTTGGGTTCTATTTTAGAAATAAGAGCCACAACACTAGACTCTTCTCACCTTTTGGATTTTGTGCGAATTCCTTCATTAATGTCGCAATAATAAGATCTTGGGGATGACTGGACTTATGCTTCCAGTTGCTGGTTAATTTGTTAGGTTGATAATCACTTCCTTTATTTGAATCTTCAACAATCATTTGTTGCTAGTGTTTCAAAGTCTGAGCTGCTTCTTGAGATTTAGACTTTGTAGAGTCTGGAGTAAGTTTAGATTCTTGAAGATGAATCAGAATAGATTCATTTTGCATAGAATCTTAGAATTTAACATTCATTGATTCTTCCACAGATTGAGTCTTCTTGTTGTAGACTCTGTACGCTTTGCTTGAGGTTGAATATGTAAGGAAGATGCCTTCATCTGACTTTTCTTCAAACTTCCCAACTCGATCATTTGCATTTTTCAATATAAAACATTTGCATCCAAACACATGAAAATATGAAACAATAGGCTTCTTTTCTTTGAATAACTTATAGGGGTTTTTTTCTAGAATAGGTCTTAGAAAAACTCTATTAATAATATAACATGCTGTAGAAACTGCTTTAACCCAAAAACGTGAAGAGATATTGCTTTCTATTAAAAGAGTTCTAGCCATTTCTTGAAGCGACCTATTATTTCTTTCCACAACTCCATTTTGCTCTGGAGTATATGGAGAAGAGAACAAGTGCTGAAAACCAGATTTATTACAAAATTTTGTAAAATCTTGATTTTCAAATTCACCTCCATGGTTTGTTCTTATGCTTGAAATAACATACCATTTTTCATTTTGAACCTTTTAGCAAATTTTTCAAAGTAAGAGAAAGTTTTAAACTTACTTGCCAAGAAATATATTCAAGTAAATCGAGAGTAATCATCCATAATTACCAGGCAATATTTCTTACCTCAAATGCTCTGTGTTTTAGTTGGTCCGAAGAGATCCATATGCAGAAGCTACAGTACACGGTTAGTGGAAACTTGATTTATTGGTTTAAAGGAATTTTTTACATATTTTCCCAATATGCATGGTGTACATAGATCAGACTTTTGGTATGAAAGATTGGATAAACCACGAACAAGCTTCTTTGCTGAAATTTTAGCTATTTGCTTCATATTGATGTGCCCAAGCTTTCTGTGCCATAAGTTCACTTCGTCTTGAATTGAAATTAGACATTGCGATTCCTCCGGTTTTACATCTAAGAGGTAGACATTTCCATGTCTTCGACCCATGAATGATTGAGTAGAATCTTTACTAATTCTTGAACATATTCCCTCTTGAAAGTTGATTTTGAAACCAGTATCACACAGCTGACTAATACTTAGCAGATTGTAGTTGAGTCATTGTACTAAAGAAACATTGCTTATTATGAGATTTCCAATCTTTACAGTTCCAAATCCCACAATTTTTCCTCTGCTATTTCCTCCAAATGAGACTTTTCCACCATTTACTCGAACGAGTTTTATGAAGCAGTTTGAGTTTCCTATTATGTGTCTTGAGCATCCACTATCCAGATACCATTTTACCTTTTTCTTGATAGTAACTTGCATTTAAAAAAGAAACTCAAACTTTCTTTGGTATTCATATTTTCTTGGGTCCATTGGTGTTAGTATGATATGCGATTTTTGCCTATACTTTTTTAACAGGTTTCTAAACCATAGGACATTCTTTTTCAAAATGATATGCACTATTGCACTTTGAACATATGAGAGCATTGCGACCTACTGGTTTTACAAAGATCTTTTTAAAATGATTTTTGTAAGCATCTCTTGTAGGTCTTTGTTTGATTATTTCCTTCACTTTAGGAAAATCAATTAAAGGAATGGTTTCAGCAGTCATTCCCAAACCAAATTTATTGAAATAAGGTATTTAAACAGAAAATATTTTTTCCAGTTTCTCAGATCCTATAGAAAATCTTTTGGAAATATTTTAGATATCATTTTTCAAGAATGCATTTTTTTTAAAAGATTATCTTCACTTTCTTTAAGAGAAAAAACATTCTTGTCTAAACATTTCACTTTTTCTTTCAAAATATTTTCTTGTTGTTTTGGGGCAGAATTTTCCTTTTTGAGTTCGGAAATTCTTTAAGAGAAGTCTTAAGACTAAAACACAATTCATCAATGTACTTTGAGACTTTAATAGGGATTTTGAAGTTACTCATCTCAAATTCACTTTCTGAATCTAAGTTTGTCTCGGAGTTCGAATCTGAATCTGATTGTGCCATTAGACATACATTGGCATAATCATCATCACTTTCTTCACACTTTGTATGACTCCAAGTCTCTACTTTAAGAGCCTTTTGATACTTTTCAGCTTTTCCTTTCTTCTTCCTCAGAAAAGGACAGTTGGGTCTGATGTGTCCCTTTTTCTTACATTCAAAGCAGACTATATCTTTGTTTGATTCATCATCCTCAACAGACTTAGTTTGTTGCTTTTAAAAACTCTGTTTCTTTGGATTGAATCTTCTTCCTTTTCTGTTCAGCTTTCTGAATCTTCTTATCATGACAGCAAGCTCCTCATCATCCATATCGTCTTCAGAATCTGTAACATCAGAATCATCATTGGATTTTAATGCAATGGATTTCTTACCTTTAGGATCTTCGTCTTCATTGATTCGTTCCACTTCATAAGACTGAAGAGTCCCAACCAACTCATCAACTGATAGAGACATGATTCTTTGTGTCTCTCTGATTGAGGTCTTTATGTGATTCTAATCCTTGGAGAGTCCACGCAGTAGCTTGTTTACCTTTATGGGATCAGAAATTGGTTGACCTTGATTTTCAAGACCATTCACGATTTCTGTAAAACGACTAAACATGTCAGTTATAGATTCTCCTGATTTCATTTTGAAGGCTTCATATTGACTGAGGGGAATGTTGATTCTTGTCTCTTTCACTCGATCGGTTCTTTCATAGGTAATATGTAATCTATCCCAGACTTCTTTCGTTGTAACACAAGAAGATATTCTGTTATATTCAGTAGGTGACAAAGCACAATATAAAGAATAAATTGCTTTTGCATCAAGAGCTTGTCTCTTGGTTATCTCTTCCTGAGTCATTTCACTAGACTCAACAGTATCTTTTCCTCTCTCTGAGACATGTGCATCTTTAGGAATGATTCCTTTTTCTACAACATCCCATTCCAGAGGATCCTTTGATCTTAGGAACGCCTTCATCTTGTTTTTCCATATGTTGTAGTCCTTTCCATCAAAGTAAGGCGGTCTGATATTGCTTTGCCCTTCTACCAGCCTTAGAGCCAACATACTAGCCATGGATCTTTGACTCTGAAGTAAAACACTTCAAACAAAATGAGTACACAGGCTTTAATACCAATTGAGATAGCTAGTATAAGCACCTAGAGGGGAGGTGAATAGGTGTATAATAATTTTTCATGATATGCGAACAATATTAAGCAGAAAATGGAAAGGAAATTCTCCTTAGGTTAACAGAATGAATTACGATCAAATTAAAACAAAGAGTAGGGAAGAGAGAATTAAACACAAGGTTTATAGTGGCTTGGCTTATTCCAAGCCTACGTCCACTCTTCCGTACTAACAGCCCACCGGCTGGATTTCATTATGAACAAAAGAGATGTTACAGCAAAGTTCTCCCTTAATTCCACAGTGTAGATATTCTACCACACTTCCTCAAGGTTTCTCACGAATATAGACTCTCTTTTGGGTACAAGATTTCGCTTAACAAATTAATTGACTAAGAACAATAAGCTTCAGACTTTGGAATTCTTCTATCACGCACACACTCGAATAACTGGAACGTCTTCCTTATATACTCTTTTATGTCATCATACCCGTTGGCACTTACCAAAGGAATTCCTCCAATCTACCCGTTGGACGAAATCAATTAGGAAGATCATTCGAGCTATTAAAGGAACATGTCGATAGCCCATCAATCATGTTCGCCCATACAATCAGGATCTCAGTTTCCATAAGTAGAACCTTCCAAGAATACTTCGCCAATCATCGGATCCTTAATCTTCAAATCAATCATGGTCAAATAAAGAATTCCGTTATGTCATATCCAACCAAGAGATCTTCTCCAGTCGATAAAATCACATTCTTAATGAAACATCCAGTTCTGAATAGACCTTCTTCAACGGATTAGGAACTATCAATGAGGATAGACTTTGAGTCTTGAGTCTGGCTATTCTAAGGTCTTCAGACTTTAAATAGTAGAGTCTGCAAATCTTCAGACTAGACTAATGGAAACATTTTGTTAGCTTCAAAACACTTCAAGAAGATTTCTCCAACAGTGGCTATAAATATAGTGGATTCCAGTTCAATGGGCCAGCGGACAACGCAGCTCACTCAGAGAGGAAGCAAATTCCAGACCTCATCCCGACAGGTCGAGTTGGCTACCCTCGGCAAGTCAGACGGTCAAGGGGCAAATCCCTACCTGGGAATGCAACTCGGTTTTTAATCATATGCAATTCCGACAACCGCTTACCATACGGAGCCTAGCGATCCATTATATACCTCAACGGCCGACGGATTGGAGCTTCGGCTCATCTCCTTGCAACTCACTAGACCCAACAATTACAACGCTTGGGTTCGAGATTTCCAGAGAGCCCTCGTAACCAAAGACAAAGAGGACTTCATCGATAGTACTGTGCTCTTCCCAACCAACGATTGAATGTGACAATTTTGGCGCGAATGCAACGATTTTGTTCGCACTTAGATCAAGAACGTTATAGCTCCCAACATCGCTGCCAACCTCCCTCCAATAGAATACCCAAAAAGAATGTGGGAAAATATTCACGAGATGTAAGGGAAGTTAGACTGTGCGAAACTATTCTTGCTCACTCAAGCCTTGTCGGAGTTGAAGCAAGGGAATCTCTCGATTACTGTTTTTAGAAATTATAAAAAAAAAAATATTGAATAAAATGTTAATTTCAGCCATGGCTGTGAGGCGGGCACCAAAGCCCTAGTCGTTTACTTGTAAGGTTTTGACCCAACTTCATTTAATTTCGGGTTAATACATTAAAAAACTCCAAACTGGTACACTTGTGACAAATTTACCCCAAACTATTTTTTTGACCATGAAAAACCCCAAACTGGTATACCTGTGACAAATTTACCCCGACTGACTATAAAAAACCCTTGTACATTTATGTTTTGACCCTAAACTAATTTATTCGATTTCATTTAATATTCTTCGTGACCACTCCATTTCTCACATGTCATTTCTCTCGTAAACTCAACCAGTTTGGGGTTTTTTTTATGAACTTTATTAGCATAACAATCTTTGATGAACTTTATTAGCATAACAATCTTTGATACTGTAAAAATAATGATTTATTATGAATCACAAATTTTTCAAAAAGTGAGCATCGCAATAATTTATAATTATTTTTTAATTGATTTTTTATGATCAATAATATATTATTATTCTCACACAGATTAAAGATTGCCACGCATTCATTTGTCAATTTTCATAGTCATTCTTCAATCCCATCTCCTGTATAGTTTCACATCTCACCTAGTCTCGAACCAGTTTGGCTTTCTAGCAATGAAACACAATGTTGGTTTCTTGTCCTCCTTCTCCTCCTCTGCTTTAATTTTGGCTTAGCAGCATCGTTGTTCTATAAGTTTCTTCTTTCTTCTTTCTTTTTTTTCTTTTTAAATCTCTTTTGAGTGATGATTTTTCCATTCGTGGTTTATAAGGTACCAGTGTTTGGTTCATGGGATTGTTGAAATAGCTGGTAAATTCCTTCTCGAGTTAGCCATTTCATGCCTTTTGGATCCCGTTCATCAACATTTTCTTGGAGTAACATGATCTGCCGAAGTGCTCCAGAGCATGATGACATGCATGTACTTGAGAATGTACGTTGACTACAGCCATTCTTTATGTAGAATGTTCACAGTGGAAAGAAGAGTTGCAGCAATCAGAGCCATTCGTGATATTACTGATCGAGCATTTGTTGACTGAGTTACGTCTACTGCACTCTTGTATGACTAAGTAATGTCAACTCGCCCCACCCTGACGTCGACGCTGCCGATCTCCTCCGCACGACACCGACGCCCCTCCCCCTCCGCCTCCACAGGTTGCCTCCGTCGCCCCCGGCTCCGACGCCGACGCTAACGCCCCTCCTCTCTCTCGCGACCTCCAGTGCGGTCTCTCTCTCTCTCTCTCTCTCTCTCTCTCTCTCTCTCTCTCTCTCTCTCTCTCTCTCCTCCTCGAAGTCGCGTCTCTCTTCTAGTGAACCGTGATGCCAACGCCCCTCCGCCAGTTGCCTCCATCGCCCCGACTCCGACGCCAACGCCTCTCTGCCCCCACCTTCGCCCTTGACGCTTCTGCCTCCGCTGTCACCCCCGACTTTGACGCCGTTGCTGACGGCCCTTCGCCTCCCTCTCGCAACCTCTGCTCCGCTCTCTCCCTCTTTCCTTTGCGGAGCGCCCTTGCTGGCCAACCTCGACGCCGACGAACTCCTGCTCGCGTTTTGGCCTCCCTTTTCGTGAAAAAAGGTCGCTCTGCTCTCTCTCTCTCTTTCCTCCACGAAGCACCCCCTACTCCTGATCACGGACGCCGCCGACGCCGTCGCCTCCCACCGTCACCTTCCCAAGCCCCATCGATAGGCACCCCATTGGCAACTCTCGTACGACCAAAGGTTCATTTTTTTTTTTTTTTTTTTTGGATTCCACTTAGTAAAATTCGATGCAATGTTAATATTTAAGTTTATAGATACATCCGTATTGCTCCTCTACTAAACCCAAAAGCATATTGAATGAAGAGCCTTATTTTTCTATCGTCTCTGCTCGATGCGTGTGGGAGAGAGAAATGAACATGTGAAACTCTTCAGCTGACAAATTGTCTGAGATGATCAAATTCCCCTTTTTTGCCTTGCCCAGAATTTGTGTAGTTTGAGATGATCCTACCCAGGTGGTCCTTGAGAGACAAATATTTTGGGTTTTAATCCTTGAGAGAATGACTTCTAGATGGTTGGTTTGGACTAGTATTTAGTTCTTGCATATTTTGGTCACAGCTCGAATTATCGATCACTTGATCTTGCAAAATCTTTCTTTACTAGAACATGCCTATGCAAAACGTGGATTACTAATAAATTTTTGCCCGCTACATTGCAGGTGGATGGCAGCGACCCTGGTTGAATACTACATCAACGTTGTTCTACTTGCGGTATGAACAAATTATTTGTCTCGGCTATTACAGATCACACATCTTTACGCAACTTCATCAATTGATAAGTTTGAAAACTATCTTAACTATAACACCATAAGAGTGTTTTATTACATAACGACATATACTTAAGCCCACTAATGTTTAGGTAATGCAGTTTCCTGTCACATTGACAAGCTTCTAGGAATGAGAAAAACCAAAACATGGTACCTAATGTGTTTGCTGGTAGTACTTTCTAGTTTTCACTGACAAGTTTTCATGGGAGCAAACGGACCCTGATTTTATACATCTTGGAAAATTGACTCAAAATTGCATGAAGCTGAAAGCTGACACTCCAATAATGCTGTATAAGGGATTGGTGATTGCACGAATTCAATCTACTTCTATGTCAATGCAAGATGATATATTTCATTTGTTGTTGAAGCTTTTTTTATATGGAGTTCTATGAAGAATTTGCAGTGCATGCTTACAATTAATATGTCTTCAGGCTTTACTTTGGACAGTGCTTCTTATCTGCCTAGGCAGGTATGACTTAAATTCTCTCAACGGGATTTCGGCTTCTTAGTTTGTAGTTGCAAGTGGCACAAAAGCCTTTAAGTTGTTTTAACAAGAAAAATGTTCTCGATTGATTTCTCAACTGACATTTATGTGCTTTATGATGCGATTCTTATCTCAGTGTCACGACGTGCTTCTACATTCTTTTGCAATTTCTCAAGCTCTCACCTCAAGAGTCTTCACAAGATATGTTCTGCTGCAGCATTCTAGCAAGTATGTTTGCACTCCATTTTATTATATCATTGTTGTTTCTACGGGATTCTGGATACAGTACTTTACGGAGACATTATGAGCTCATGGTTTCACCGGACTAAACGAACAATTTTCTATTCTGGAGCTATAAATCTTAAGAGTCTTTCAGACATTGTTTAGGTTGCTCTACATATTCAGTTTTAATAACGGGCTACTAATGTGCCCAACCACTCCAAAATTATGCTTTCAATTTTGAGCTGCAGTCTCTTTCTTGAGGAGAACAACAAATGGAAAGTTTTGATGTGCTAATTCTGTTATTTCCAACTATGATTTTGGGTGTGCTGAAATAGCTTTTTATCTGAGCAATTTCTTTCCGGAAAGAACTTTTAACTCCGTAAGTTAATTGTTCTGTCTTCAATGGGTCTTTGTCATTCGGTTCCTAACATTTGGAGTTATGTTGGAAAAGGTATTAAAAGAGGTTGTTTTTTATTAAAAGAGGTTGTTTTTTACTTGGTCATGGTGTACTATGAGGAATGCACATACGATTATTATAAGTGCCCATGCATATTTTTCTATTCATGTATCTCGAAAATTGGTTAGGGACTCGGCAGTTTTTGGTTTAAATACCTTTTGTTGCATTAGTTTTCTTACTTATTCAGCTGTTAGGAGCCGCCACTTTTTCCCCTTGTATATACGGTGCGTAAATCATCTCAAACTATACTAGAGTAAAGTGACGTATCTTGGATGCTGGTTTGAAGAATATCACTGTTCATGGGAAATAATTGTTGAGTTTTGGATTAGATATGCGAGTTGTGATTAGGAAGAGTTTACTGATTTAAAAATGTACCTTTGACCCTGGCAATATGTTGCCTGCTTCTCTTTTTGTTTTGCTAGAACCAAACTCTCCCTCGGGATGTTAGATTGACCTTTTAAGTATGGAGGTTTCTATGCTTTTCTTTTGGTACTTTTATTCTTCAATCATGAGATCATGCAATTTAAGCAGGTCCCCATGTCAGGATTGGACTCTTTTTTCTTTTCTTTTTTAATATAAATATGAGGGGGGCCTACTTCTTTCATTTGCATCTGAGTCAATTTTTAAACATGTAAGCATATTAGTCTATGTCCTATGAATGTACCGAATGGTGCTTTCAATTTGTAGGTGGATGATAGCGACACTAATATATTTATCTAAGCATGTTATTTAGTTAAATATTAATATATGTCATTTTCTTGTACATGGGTCATCAAACTCTTTTCAACTGAATGAATCCGGAGGCCCCTGTGAAAGCACAGATAATGCACAATCGCAACATAAATAGCCTAGAGGAACCCTCATATAGTATGTGCTTTTTTGGCAGCTTATCCGTTAGGCCACTAAAATTTTCTTTCATGATAGTCATCTATCAGAGAGATCAACATTAGACTGCATGAACTTTTGACTTCGTTTAACTGACGAAGAGCCACAAATGGGCGAGCTTTTTCACTGCAGGGAATAATAAGTGAAGAGCAAGTGGATTGCTTCAACATGCCACTGTATCCTACGTCTCCGACGGAGATTGCACGGCTAGTCAAAATGGACGGTAGTTTTCACATAGAGAAGATGGAGCTGCTCAACACCCAAACGAGGTATGACGGTGGAGTCCATGCACAAGATATCATGATACACCTAAGAGCGGGCTTGGAGGGGATCATCAGCAAAACACTTTGGAAGCAAGATCATCGACGAACTCTTTCGACGTCTTGTGGAAAAGAATCAGGATTTTAGCCACCTACTAGAATCGAGCTACAAGGAAGGGACTCTAATGTTCATTGTTGTCAAATGCCATTGAAGGCTTTTATTGGTATTGGGCTTAAGGCCCATCCGCCTAAGTTGGGCCCAAAAAGCTCGGCCCATGGGAATAGGGCCCGTGGAAAGAATGGGGTATAAAAGGGAGGAGAGAAAGAGAGAAGACGCTGGTTGAAAATCAGAATTCACGTCTTCTCTCTCCCGCGCGTATTTTCTCTCAAAAGGAAAAAGAAAGAATAGTAACATATACGGCTTGTTCTTCCTCCCTTCAAGGCTTCATCGAATCGGATTGCTCAGTTTCTCTTCCTCCATCAACGTCGGTACTTAATCTGTGGCTAACAAGGTACGCTCGAATCCGTGGTGTGCTTTACGATCGGTGATGCGTGTTTTCCGGGCTTCGTCTTCCGCATTGATTTAGGGGTTCGATTTGGTATCGAATCCGGTTTTCGGGATCCGTTATTCCCAACATTGGTATCGAGCCCTAGTTCACTTTTTTTCCCGATCAATTTGATGTTTTTGATTGATTTTTCGCAAAAAGAACTTCGGCCGTACGGATTGGGGCAAAAATCCCGACACCCGAGCGCTTTACGGCCATTTTTCCGAGTTTTCGTAAGTCGAAATAAAATTGTGATGGCATAGGAAGATAGGCGACATCAAGACGAGTCCGGCGATACGTCGACCGCCGCTCGGAGATCTTGCACGCGCCCACACGCCGGCCGAAAGGCGTGCGCGTGGGCGCGCAGCGCCAGCGCGGCATTGGCCAGCGCGTGCGCCGGGCGAACCGCGCGTGAACGCCGCCGGGGGCGACCGGCACACGCCGGTCCGCGGACCGACGCGTGCGGCGTCACGCGATGACGTCATCGTGACATCATCCAACGGTCGGTAACCGTTCGGATGACGTCACCGATGACGCGTCATCGCGACGACGTTCGCCGGGCGGTCACCGCCGGCGACCCGACCCGACCGGAGACCCGGCCGGCTCGGCGACGCGGCCACGTGCCGGCGTGCGGATGACGTCGCGTGACGTCATCCCCGCATGCGCACGGCACGTGCGTCGGTCCGCGCGAGCAGTCCAACCAGTTCGACCGCTGCGACCGGTCCGATCGGTCCGACCTGCGTGCCCGTTGACTCGACCAGTTGACCGGCTGACCAGCTGACCGTTGACCGAACGTTGACCGTTGACCGAACGTTGACCGTTGACCGTTGACTCGGAAAAAAAGAAAAAAAGAATTTGTTTCTTTTTCAGTCATGCTTATGTCGGTTATAAGTAATCCGTTTTTTAATTCTGCATTTGTTGCATGAATTTTGAAAAATTATGTATTTTCCCTTATATTTATTATGGATTACAAGTGATCCATTTTTAGTTCTGCATTTGTTGCAGGAACTATGATGCGTTATGCACGGATACCTGCTATCCCGAGAACGGATGAGGAAAATGCAAGACTTAAAAGGCTAATGTCAGAATTAGCTAATTATCGGTGGCATGATGGTGATTTAGTATCACATGTGGTCAGGGTCAATCAGATGATACAGGAAATCATCTGGAATGGTTATCTTATATCGGATTTTGAGAAGGTGCCGACTTTGATGAACACTCTTCCACCTGAATGGCAAGCAGTGTTGGATCGGCTATGGGAGGTCAACGTGGTCCCGAGTTATAAGAGTCTAGTGGAAGCTTTTGTAAGAGAAGTCTTGTAGGATTGAGTTGGCCAAAACTTCAACCCTCAGATTGAGCGCCACATGGCGCCGAGTGAATGCGCCTTGGAGGCGACATGAAAGCTCTCCAAAAGTTTTTCCATGGTTGGCAAATGTGCCTTCACATTTCTCAGATGTTTTAACTGATAGATTAGAAGGGACATTCCCTAATTATTTCTTAGATTAATTTGAGATGTTTTTGATGTGAATATCTCTTTCCATGTTGATATTTTTTCTCCGTATATATTGCTTAGTGTAATGTATGGTTGTATTAAAGTGAAAGCATTGTTATTCTATTGGATGTTAGATATTGTTGTTTTCTGTTATTGCTGGTTGCTATGGGTAATTAGCTGTGGGTAGTTTTTAGAAGTTTTTGTAGCTTCATAGAATTGATTTTGTATAAGACAATTATATTAATGATAATTTTGAGTTAGGATTTTGGAGGATGATTGGAAACGTAGTGACCTTTTGATTCTGAAACCTTACTTGAAATTATTCAATGATATGATGGGTCTATGCAAAAGAAGATGCATAAATGATAGGCATTAATTATTCGTGCATATATGTCTGATGTGTTCAGATCGATGGTTTCAGCAATTAAGAACGTAATTGCTGATATGAACGGCAACAATTGTGAAATATTGAATATGAAGATTCAATATGTGCTGGAAAAGCAAGAAGCACTAGAAGCTCTTGACCATGTTATGGAAGATCTTGAAGATGCCATGCGCCACCTTGAGCTAGTAGAGGACCGCCTAATAGCATTTGAGCCAAATACGGACATTTACAATGCTGGTTCTAGCTCAGAAAGGGCTTTGAGCTCTAAGCGCAAGCGTATTGATTCGTTCAATATGTGGAAATGCAAAGGATCAAGTCCTTATTGCAAGAAATCAAGAGTTAACCAACACAAGAGAGGAAAACGTCCTCAAGTGAAGCAAATGTCAAGGGTGAGGCATTACAATTATGACAAGAGAGGTCACTATGCTCGCGGCCATCGTGAGCCAAAGAAAGTATTCACCTCTTGTACATCTAACAACTTTGCTTATGTGTCAAGTTCTGTATTATTGGCTGAATCCAATCCTTTGTGGAATATAGATTCATGAGCGACAGACTGTATAGCGAATGATAGATGATCCTTCGTGGAATTCCGACGAGTACCAACTAGAACTGAGTGGATCCATATGGGAAACAACTCTAGAGCTGAAGTAAAGGAATTGGCACCGGCCAATTGAACATGAGTGGTGGACGCACCTTGATGTTCTATACGCTTCGGAGATTCGTCGAAATTTTAGTGTCTGTTTTGGTGTTGGTTACGCTTGGTTTTAGTATGAACTTCCATAATAAAGGTGTAGATTTGTGTTTAGATACAAACTACTATGGTTGTAGTCACTTTCTGAATGGTTTTATTGTACTAAATGTTGACTGTGATGATGTCAATATGTTATTCCCTTGTTTCACGTCTTCTACCTTATATGATAATGATGTGAATATGATGGCATGCTAGACTTGGTCATATGAGCCAACAACATATGAATAAACTAGCCAAAGAGGGCTTGTTGGGCAATATTAAAAAAGTTGATTTGTCCATATGTGAGCATTGCCTAGTAGGGAAAATGACAAGGAAACCATTTGAAAAAGGTAAAAGAGCTGAATTTCCTCTGCATTTAATCCATTTGGACGTACGTGGTTCAATGAATGTGAGAGGAAGGCAAGAGGCTGTTTATTTCATCACTTTTTTATAGATGATTATACTCGAGTCGGATATGTCTATTTGATTTCTCATGAATCGAAGCATAAGTTGTTTCGAAGGTTTATGAACCGGCGAGAAAATCAATTAGACAAGAAAATAAAGGTATTTAGATCCGATCGAGGTTGAGAATATTTATCTGATAAGTTCAGAAAATTATGTGATGAAAAAGGAATAGAAAGATAGTTTTCTATTCCATATACTCCTCAACAAAATGGTGTTGCGGAGAGAAGAAACAAAACCCCACTGGAATGGTTAGGTCCATGATGGCGCATGCTAACTTACCTATCACTTTTTGCAGTGATGTGTTGTTAACTGCTGCCTATATACTTAACCGGGTGCCTTCCAAATCAGTTACTTCCACTCCATATGAGCTATGGACGGGTAGAACACGGACTTAAGTTTTCTTAAGCCATGGGGTTATCTGCTTATACTCATGAGTCCTCTCACAAGTTTGGGAAGTTAGGTCCTAAAGAAAATAAGAGTATTTTCATGAGATACTGCGAACACTCAAAAGGGTATGTGTTCATAGGTGAGTAGGAAAGTGGGAGTATAACTGAATTTGAATCACGGGATGTCACATCCTTAGTGGATGAATTTCTTAAGAATGGCGAAATAGGAGAAAATTACTCCCTATTTGAAACCTTGGATCAAGATAATGATGTCAGTGGAGTTCGTCCAAGTGGGAGCAATATGAGATGTGATGAATTGAATTCAACTCATTCTCAATTGCAACCACCTGATATGACGACATTATCATTACCTAATCCAAGTGGGAGCATGATGGGGAATGATGTACCAAGTGTACAATCTCCCATACGGTGAACAAGTCGCCAAAGTATTCCCTGTCGATGTTTTGACATTGAAAAGGAAACTTTTATGGTTGCTCCACAAGATGAGGATGAGCTAAGAAATATTAATAAGGCTCTGAATTGCCCTAATAAGGAAAAATGGATTCATGCAATGAAAGAATAAATGGAGTCAATGAAATCAAACCAAGTCTGGGAACTGGTTGATCTTCCAAAAGGACGCAGAGCTATTGGGAACAAGTGGGTTCTCAAAATAAAGCAAAAGGCTGATGGCTCAATAGAAAGGCATAAGGCTCGCCTTGTGGCGAAGGGGTATAATCAACAGGAAGGAATTGATGATGAAGATACATTTTCTCCTGTAGTGAGATTTACTTCGATTCGCATTATTCTGGCAATAATGGCAAGTATGGATCTTGAGTTACATCAAATGGATGTAAAGACTGCTTTCCTCAATGGAGAATTAGAGGAAGAAATATATGGAACAACCTGCTGGTTTCATAATGAAAGGCCAAGAAGAAAAGGTATGTCGACTTTGGGGGTCGATATATGGCCTTAAGCAGTCGTCGAGACAATGATATATACGTTTTCATAATGCCATAATGGCATATGATTTTACAATGATAGTTGAGGATCATTGTGTATATATCAAAAGATCCAAGGATCAATTTGTGATCATATCATTATATGTTGATGATATACTAATTGCCAGAAGCAATATGGAGTTTGTTAATATTGTCAAGAGTTGGTTGTCTTCCAACTTTGAGATGAAGGATATGGGTAAGGCTGCATACACTCTTGGAGTTAAGATTTCAAGAGATCGTTTTGGAGAGATCGTTGTCTCTCGTTTTGGAGAGATCGTTGTCTCTTTCGCAAGAATCATATATAAATAAGATTCTTGAACGATTTCGTATGCAAGATTGTAAACCCATAGCACTCCTATTGCAAAAAGGTGAAGGATTGAGCCATAGTCGTGTCCAAGAACTCCACAAGAGAAGGAACAAACGAAATATGTTCCTTATGCTAGTGTTGTTAGAAGCTTGATGTACACTATGATGTGTACAAGACGACATATGTTTTAGTAGTTGGAATGGTGAGCGAGATACCAATCCAATCCAGGTCAAGCATATTGGAAAGCCGTTAAGAGAATACTAAGGTATCTAAAGGGAACTGCTGATTATACGCTGAGTTATAAAGGAAAGGATCTGCAACTCAAAGGCTATTCTGATACTGATTGGGAGAGAAGATTTAAATGAAAGGAAATCTACCTCTGGATTTGTTTTCTTACCGAATAACGGCACCATATGTTGGAGCAGTAAGAAACAAAAGTGTATAGCCTTATCCACGATATAAGTTGAGTTCGTGGCATTATCAGCAGCAGTGTAAGAAAGTGTTTGGCTTAAGAGATTTTTTGGATCATTTAGGTGTTATTGGAAGTGTTGCAGATTCATTGTTGGTTAACTGTGATAGCCAAGCAGCAAAAAGCGTATACCAAAGATCCAAAATATCATGGCAAGACCGAACATATAGATACCAAGTATAACTTTATAAAAGATATGGTTGCACGAAAAGATGTGAATTTACAGTACATATCTACGCATAGAATGGTAGCAGATCCTATGACAAAGCCAATACCTAGAGATGTGTTTTGCATGTAAAATCTCTAGGATTGCGTAGAGTCTGATGTACTGAATTGTAATTTCCCTGAGTTGTTCACATTTATGAAATTTTGTTTTTCATTGATTAATGCCTATGAATCTATGTGTGATCTTTATGCATCTTAAATGCTTAGTGCATTATTTTAAGTTGAGAAGTATGTCGGACAGGTATAAGATTAGCCCACTCACACGGGTAATCGTCTGTTTCATTGTGTGATAAATAGAGATGAGACTGTTTTTAAGCTTATTATCTAGGTGATAATCGAGAGCGCAAGCTTAAAATACGTATGTCGCCTTAAGCGAGTGTTAAGATGAGGACATAATACTAAAGATGTCGAAAGTAAAATAACCCACATATTTTACTTTATCCGTCTATGATGCCGGATGTGAGTTCGATGAATTTTGTAAATGAGTAGATACGTGAACTCGAGTTAGACATTGGGTATGTCTCGAACTATCATGCGTACGGTATTGAAAGGTGTAGACATACGCTCCATGGGAAAGGAGTTAATACCGTAATACGTATTTCATACTACGTATGCATGAGACGACCAATAAGAGTGGCAAAAAGTTTGATCTCAACTTTAATGACGTGTGAGACTCTTGAGGAAAAGAGTTCCTCAATTTTTTGAAGTCCCCTCAGGACTCTTACTTATTCTCAAGATTTCTATTTAGTGTTTGCTATCTTAGTGTGTTGCCAATGGTCATGAGATGATTCGATCTAATGGGGCATTTCTAGAAAAGCAAGCTGGATTGAAATTGAGAGTTTGAAGGAAAGAGGAAGATCGATTTTGGAGAATCACATTGTAGTTTTGTATTCACTGGTCGACCAATTATAACTGTCTTTGTGATAATTATAATTGTGAATACAATATATATATCATTATTTAAAAGAGATCAAGAGAGATATAAATGTGATCGATCGATCTAGGGTACTGCATACTAAATCTACTCGGAGTGTGATGCCCATTATGAGCTGCTATATATTCCTAACAGATGTATAGCAACGAGCTTTCAAAGTATGCTGATCGCACGGATTATTCACCAGTATGAATGTTGAAGAGAGGTAAAGAGAATCCTATTCGGCCCACCATGTGCGAGTGGGAGATGAAGGCTTTTATTGGTATTGGGCTTAAGGCCCATCCGCCCAAGTTGGGCCCAAAAAGCTCGGCCCATGGGAATAGGGCCCGTGGAAAGAATGGGGTATAAAAGAGAGGAGAGAAAGAGAGAAGACGCTAGTTGAAAATCAGAATTCACGTCTTCTCTCTCCCGCACGTATTTTCTCTCAAAAGGAAAAAGAAAGAACAGTAACGTATACGACTTGTTCTTCCTCCCTTCAAGGCTTCATCGAATCGGATTGCTCAATTTCTCTTCCTCCATCAACGTCGGTGCTTAATCTGTGGCTAACAAGGTACGCTCGAATCCGTGGTGTGCTTTACTATCGGTGATGCGTGTTTTCCCGGGCTTCGTCTTCCGCATTAATTTAGGGGTTCGATTCGGTGTCAAATCCGGTTTTCGGGGATCCGTTATTCCCAACAGCCATTGATGCGTCTTTTGAAAATGACTCTACCGCCCTAAAATTCGATTAACTAGAATAAAATCGCCACTACCTAAATTACTGTTATATCTAAATTGTCCTTTCGTGGTGATTTCAGTGTCAGCATTTCCATTTCAATATCAATCTTTTGTTGAGTCGATGAGTGCCTTAGGGAATGCTTCACTAGAGATTCAAACCCCATTATGCAATCCTAGAGAGAAACTAAAGAAATGAACAATGAATATCTCAAGAATTCTGATAAAGAAATCCAAAAGGGGGACAGAGAACGTTCACTTGAAAAAATATTGCAACATGTATGCTGTTTTCATTGAATAGACTAGCACCAAGATTTGATCGTTTGCCTCCATAACTACGACAGTGAGATAAAAAGTAGTTCCTTATATATATTCACACATAAAAGTAATTCACATCAGTACCAAACTTATTACCCACATGAAAGTAATACACATCAGTTCCTTATATATATTCACACATTCTGCGAGTTCCTTCTAACATTCTCCTTGAATAGGGGATCCACTTCCAGCAGCATTAGACGCAAATGGGATTCCCTTATTCCACTTGTATCTAAGGACATCAAAAGAGCATCAAAAGCCTGCAAAAAGAAAAGGATAGAACAATGATATTAAATATACAGCTTGAAAAACCTAACAAACACCTTATTAAATACACTCGCATACATACTCAACTGAACAGCTGAGAAACTTTTAGTTGGAACACTGCTCAAGTCATTCTGGAGACCTTGGGGACCATGCAATGAATTTTGGTTCTCTGCGGAAACATAATTGTTTTTATTATCAGCTAGAAGCCAGGAGCTGTGGCCGCCATCCACCACAGAATTGGGAAGCTGAAATTCAATTTTGCTCCCTAATAAGGACAAGAAATCCACTTTAGCAGTAAACTCATCCTTCAGGCGAGACTTATCCAACTGTGCCTCTACCCATATTTGCTTTTTCAGAGCACTTGCTGCTTCCAGCCGGTCCTGCAAAAAATTAGACAGTTTTAGGAGAGAATTCCTTTTTTTTTCAAAGCAAAACTCTTCAGTAAAATGCAAAAAATAACAAATAGAGAATGTCATTCTAGAATCCATTCGGTACAGATGCGTGACAACTCCATCTAGGTATAAGATGGACTACCAGAGAATGCATTCAAAGTGCATTTCATCGTCATTCTTAGCAAATATAAACACAAGTTACAAATAACAACCAAATCCGCATCCTTAATGAATGAAGTATGACCAAAACAAATCGGATTTTCTTCGAATACCCAAAAAGATACCAGCAACAAGGTGAAGCCTGTTACCTAAAAGGTTTTGAAGAAATTGTTGCTCTAACAGTCGACATCTAAAGACCTCTCCTACGCAAGCAACCTTTGGTCTCCTTTGTTTATTAACGCGAGTTTTCTGTTTTTGAAGATATATCTGTAACATTTGCAATTATTTATTTTCATTTTATTGGAGGGGTAACGTGATAGAGCATACTCTTCCGGCACCACGAGACACATTTTTTTTTTTTTTTTTTTTTTTATTTTTTTTGGTTTCCCTTATGAGCACATCTAGGATGAAAAATAGGACCTTAGGAGCATCATTTAATATCTTCTTTCGTCTTTTTTTAACATTTCCCAAAGACATTGGTCGTACCTTTTGCTTTACGTTTCTTCTGATGTAGGACCGAATTGCTCATAAATTAATCGCATGGAGCACGAGGGAAGTCGTATACTATATTATCCAGGCGAAGACACACGGTGCAGTCGAGATAGATCAGCTGTGCATGTGATCCTGTATAAGCAGTGTAGGACAAGGAGAGCGGCATACACATATTGGATCTATTCAATTATCAACACACAGAGAGAGAGAGAGAGAGAGAGAGAGAGAGAGAGAGAGAGAGAGAGAGAGAGAGAGAGAGATGGAGATCACGAGCAGTAGTTGCAATAAGAGCAAGATACTCGTCTTTGGAGGCACTGGTTACTTCAGCAAACATGTAGTGAGGGCTAGCGCGTCATTCGGCCACCCCACCTTCGTATTCGTTCGACCGACCACCCCTCAAATGCCTCCCTCCAGTCTATGCCTTCGTGGCGAATTTCGATCTCTTGGTGTTACCCTTGTCCAGGTCTCTCACTCTCTGAATAGTGTTATATATCATCATCTGTCTTCTCCTTATATATGATGAATAATAAGTCACCCATCTTCAAAGTGTGAGCCTAGGAAAAAAACTCGATCAAAGTAGAAATTGTGAATCATGGTAAGTTTTATGGTTTAACATTTGAGCAAGCTTAAAATATTGAACTAAATTCCACATTGGAGTTGAATTCCTAATTTGAGTAAGTCTGTAGTTTGAGTTAGCAAGCCACATAAATAAATACAAAAAGCGCATATAAGAGGAGTGTCAGGTTTTCTCTATGAATTTTTAGAGTGGGGTTTTTATTTTTTTGTGAGAAATTGTGAGATAACACTTGTGGGTTTTGCTGAAAATATAATGTAGGGTTGGGAAAAATTTGAGTGACTCCAACTTTGTAATTTTCCAATTTATAGTGGATTTCTTTGCTCTCCTGTAAGGTATGTATCGATACTCCAATGGAAAAACTGTTAAGAAATTTCTAAATTTAATGTAAAATTGTCATTTGAGTCATAAACTTTCGAAGTCGGCTAATGTAATTCTAAACCTTTTGACAATTTTTAAATATAGCTTACCCGTTCAATTTAGGTTGGAAGTCACTGACATGATGATTCAATTAGCGTCAACTATCTTATATGGCATGGCCGATGGATAATACAAATGATCTTAAATGATATGATGTTGTCTTGCAACTTTTCTTAATATTTTCTTCTTCTTCTTCTTTTACCTTTTTTCCCCATTCCCTTCTCTACTATTCATCTTCTTACCTCGTCTGTTGCCAAGGACATTGAAAGATCGTCAAAAAGGTTAGAATTGCATTGGTCAAAGTAGAAAGTTTGAGAGCTGAAGTGGGTGCTATGCAATGGATTTAGTAACTTTTGAACAATTTTCCAATATTTCGACCGAATCACCCAAATATCTGGAGTCTTTATCATTTGTAATTGAATTCTCTAATAATTTAATTTTGCTCGTGTTAGTCTTGAATTCTAAGATCCGTTACCTTCCGCAATATTCACAAGTTTATCGATTGTATGCAACCTTCTATCGGGCTTTTTCTAGTACACGAACCACGGAATGGTAGGATTGTCGAAACAAAAAATAGTCATCATGCAATTATTCTTCGGACAACCATGAACATAGCAAAACAATATTGGATTTGTGACGTAAAAAATTAAATTGCATAAAAACAGGGAAAATTGGAGGAGCACGAGAAGATGGTATCCGTTCTCAAATAGGTCGATATCGTGATCTCCGTGCTTCCGGTATCCACTATCCTCGATCAAATCAAAATAATCGATGCCATAATCGCAGCTGGCAACATACAGGTAAACAGCCTTCTTTTCCTAGCAAGAGATTTCGAGCCGGGCTTAGTTTTCTTCTTTTGTTTTTGTTGTCCTAGAGGTTCCTACCATCCGAGTTCGGGTGCGAAGAGGACAGGATTACCCCACTCCCACCATTCGAAGCATTCCTGGAGAAGAAGAAAATCAGGAGGCTCCTCGAAGCATCGACCATTCCCTACACTTTCGTCTCCGCCAATTGCTACGCCGCGTACTTCATCAATCTTCTGCGTCACTCTCACGACCCACGACCTGACCTCGATGTCTATGGGACTGGCGAGGCAAAGGGTATTCCTACAATGCTTATCTGCAATCGTATCCTAGGCAGCTAGCAATAACTCCTTAGCATTAATACTTCACTGAATCTACGGTACCGTGTTGTCAGCTGTGCTTAATTGGGAGCAAGACGTCGCCAAATACACTATCAAAGTGGCAAACGATCCGAGGACGTGCAACCGTGTCGTGATTTACTGTCCGCCGGTGAACATAATCTCTCAGAACGAGTTGATCTCGTCATGGGAAAAGAAAACGGGTCAGAGATTCGAGAAGGTATGCGTGCAGGAGGATGAGCTGATCAAGCTTTCTCAGAGTAAGTGGGGACTTATCATACACTGCATCAGGGTTTCCATCTGAGTTTCAAATTCTTTGATGGCGTGTCGTGGAAAATAACTATGTTAATTGGGTATAAAAAAAATAAATAAATAACTATGTTAGTTGTGATATGTGCAGGCCTGCCGAGTCCGGATAACATAGCGGTGTCCATCTTGCACTCTGTATTCATCAAGGGAGATCTGATGAGCTTCGACCTAGGCGAGGACGACCTTGAAGCTTCGTGCTTGTATCCCAAAATCGAGTACACCACCATCGACCAGCTCCTCGATATATTCCTGGTCGACCAACTCGTTGCACATCGTCTGTGTAATTATGATCATTCCTTGTTTTAGAGCGCTTGAACTCGAATCGCAATCAGTGGGATCATGCAGCACGATTCATGCTTTATTCATCTGGTCGGGATTTGTCAATCACCGATAGAACTCTGTAACGAGTCATTCGAATTACATATGTCAAATGAATTTCTAATATAATACAAAATCCAAACACGCGATACAGCCTCCCGGCTAGAGAGAACTCCCAAGAAACCCGCCGAGTTCAAGATCGAAGACGAACCTAGCGGCAAGAAGTTCAAGAAAGGTAAAAGAGAGAGAGAGAGAGAGAGAGAAGGGGGAGGAGAGTACGATAAGGGACTGGACGAGAGGGACGATCTCGACGAGGTCGTTGAAGAGGACGTGGTCGACATTGCTGGCGCCGCCGCCGCCGCAGCCGCCGTCGCCGCCCGGGAGGCGGGTCGGGGACGAGGCGGCGGAGTTGGCGTCCCTGGAAAGCCAGAGGTGCTTCGGATCTCCTCCCACCGCCAGGCCCGGGTGGTGGCCCTCGCCCCCCAAATCCACGAACCCCCGCGCCTCGAACATCCCCTCTTTTCTCAAGATCGAACGAACGAACGAACGAAGAAAGGAGAAATCTTTGTCGTTCGAAACGGAGAAAAGATGGAGAATTTGAAGATAAAGAGGAGAGAGAAAGTGGCAATTTTTTTGCAGGGTAACCGTAGCAAAAGAAGAGTGGGTACTGTGAAGAGGAAGGAACTGAGGTCACTGTCTCTCTTTTCAAATATCAAATAAACGAGGAAAGCGAAAATTATTTCCGTTGGGCAACGCCGAAATGACGGAATTGCCCCCATCCGGATTGCCGGCCCAGGCCGCTCCCTTCTGGGCCCACCCAGTTGCCATCGACACCAGAAACTCTTACATAAATAGACGGAAAGGAACGTCATGTTCAGCGAAGATGATTAGACGTTGCTGCGAATAATAATAATAATAAATTCGACTAATCATTTTAAGCTAAAGCAAACGATTCTATTTAGAAAATGTATTTTTCAAATTATTGAATTTTTCACGAAATAAACGGACTTATCTTTTCATTGTGTCGGAAACCTTCTTGGAAAACATGCACGGCCTTCTCATGTCGGGCTGCCCGGCCATTGCACGCAGCCCCGTCCACGTCGAAAGCCCTGCCGACCCCAAAAACCTCCATCTTTTCTTAGTCAGCAGCCTTTCGTTTTTCTTTTTCCTTTTATTCTTTGTCTCGTATATTTGTCATCAAACACCCGTCTTCAGACGGAAATCAGTTTTTTTTTTTTTCTTTCTATGAAGATGAACAAGAAATGTTTGAGAAGGAATTGATTTTATTATTAATTTTGATTCTAATTGGTTTGGTCATGAATATTCGAAAATAGAATAAGAAAATATAATCATATATATTCTTTCCTTAATTCTCTTTTGTACTATGAATACAAGCATACTTATATAGAGAATATACAATGAAAATCATATTTTCCTCCAAATACATATCTGTCTTCATTTCCTTTCATGGTATCGAGCAACATTGCTTCTAATCTAACTTCCACAAAAATCCATCAGAATAGCCCTCGGTAGTCCTTCAATTTTGTTGTTGCATTTTCATCCTGCAAAACAAGTCGACACACCAAAAGAGAATTCATTCTTACTTGCCTATGATGGAGGAATCATCCAACAATAATTCTCTGGATCAAGTTGATCAGATCCAAATTCAACAAGATGTCCAACACTCATCTTCGAATCAAGTTAGAATACCTGTTTCAGTGCAACATACTGGGTCTTTAGCTCCAATTTAGTGGCTACGAATATAGTGGGTTCTAGTTCAATGGGCCAGCGGACAACGCAGCTCACTCAGAGAGGAAGCAAATTCCGGACCTCATCCTGACGGGTCGAGTTGGCTACCCTCGGCAAGTCAAACGGGTCAAAGGGCAAATCCCTACCTGGGACTGCAACTCGGTCTCTACTCATATGCAATTCTGGCAGCCGCTTACTGCATGGAGCCCGGTGATCCATTATATACCTCAACGGCCGACGGATTGGAACTTTGGCTCATCTCCTTGCAACTCACTAGACCCAACAATTACAACGCTTGGGTTCGAGATTTCCGAAGAGCCCTCGTAACCAAAGACAAAGAGGACTTCATCGATAGTTCTGTGCTCTTCCCGATCAACGATCAAATGTGACGATTTTGGTGCGAATGCAATGATTTTGTCCGCACTTGGATCAAGAACGTTATAGATTTTGTCTGCACTTGGATCAACAACGTTATAGCTCCCAACATCGCTGCCAAACTCCCTCCAATAGAAGACCCAAAAAGAATGTAGGAAAATATTCGCGAGATGTAAGGGAAGTTAGACTTAGCGAAACTATTCTTGCTCCCTCAGCGAAACTATTCTTGCTCACTCAAGCCTTGTTGAAGTTGAAGCAAGGGAACCTCTCGATTACTGCTTTTAGAAATTATTTTAAAAAAATTGAAAAAATTGTCAATTTCAGCCTTGGCTATGCCATGTAGAACGATCGGCTTTCACATGAGCGATTTTTTACCAAAATTAGTTGGAAGGACTATATTAGGAAATAGTCAAAGGGTTTATAACTGAATTAGCCGCCGTACAATTGGTTTGTGATTTTTTTGAATAATTAACCTAGCTACACAGAGATAAAATAAGATATTGGAATCATCGACCACCTAGGACGTGTGCCGGTGGGATTCATCCGCTCAAATACCATTTGAGTTGAACCATAAGTCCAAAGGCTCCCGAATGTCCAAAGCCAAACAGAAGAATGTGAGAGTACAAGAAATCTTTTTTTGACTAGATGAGGATGAATAAGGCCGAGCACCGGAAAAAGCTAAAGGCGCATGTTCCGGAAGTGGAAACAATCAAACGATTCGTCACTCTTTTGGAAAAGACGACTTGCGTGAGCGACTCGTTGGCAGAACGCTTGGCTTTTCAATGCGCACTCCAAATCATTTTGATCGTGTGGACGATTGAATTCGCTGCACGACAACACGTGCTCAATAAGTTGGTAATCGATTGAAAGTATGACCTCTCGTGGGCATTTTTTTCTTTTGAGATTAATGCTACCGAAAACCTCAAATTATTTTACTAATGTCACATCTACTTCAAATTAATTTTTTCGTCACAAAAATTCTAGAATCAGTACACATCGGGTGCGTTTGTAACGTTTCGTTTAAAAATTGTTTACGGGAACAAAAATAGAAAAAAGTGTTTTTTGAGGAGAACAATTTTTTAACAAAAAAACGTGTTTGGTAAATTTGTATAATTTTTTTATTTCTTTTAATTTTTTAATGTTTTTATTTTATTTTTCTATTTTCTTATTTTTCTTATTTTTTTTTTTTTCTTTTTCCTTTTTCTTCTTTTGGCCGATCGCCGGCCTTGGCCATGGCCGATGGACCGGCCGTCGAGGGCCGGCGGCCTCGCCCAACCACGGCGAGGCTCACCGGCCCCCGGCAAGGCCGAGCCCGGCCTTGGCCGGGCGAGCTCGGCTCGCCCAGATCCGACGAGGCCGAGCTCGCCCCGGCCCGGCTAGGCTCGGCGTCGCCGTGCCGCCGCCGAGCGACGCCGACACAGCGGTGGCCGGCGAGGCCGAGCCTCACCGGCCACCGGGCGAGCTCGGCCTCACCGGATCGGGCGAGATCGAGCTCGCCCGGCCCGGGCGTGGCGAGGCCGACCTTGCAACACCTGGCTGGGCGAGCTCGATCTCGCCCGGATCCGTCGAGGCCGAGCTCACCCGGCCCGAGGAGGCTCAAGGCAAGGCCGAGCCGCCTCAGTCGGCGTCGCCCGAGACGCCGAGCCTTGCCGGGCGGGCGAGCTCGGCCTCGCCGGGGCCGGCGAGCCTCGCCGTGGCTGGGTGAGGCCGTCGGCCCTCGCCGGCCATGACCAAGGCCGGCGACCGGCCAAAGAAAAAAGAAAGAAAAAAGAAGAAGAAAAAGAGAAGAAAAAAGAAAAGTGTTTCTAGATTTTGTTCCAGAAACAAGAAACAACTTTTTTTTGTTTCTTATTTCGTTCCAAATGTGTTTCGGGAACAAAAAAATAATTTTGGAACAAAAAGCACACAAACGCGTTTCTGTTCCTTTTTTATTCCCAGGAACAGAAATTTTTGTTCTTGGGAACAGAAACAGGTGCCAGCCAAATGCAGCCATCGTGTCACATTCATATCAAACTAATTTTTGTGTTACAATAACCGTACCACATATTCATGTCACATCTGTGCATACTAGTTTGGGATTTTTTATAACATAAATATTAGTTTGGAGTAAATGATGCATGGGTACCAATTGGGAGGTTTTGGTGACGTTAACCCTTTTCTTACTATCTATGGATATTTTAATTTTTAACATCTTTAATGTTTGATGCTGTCTTGTGTAACTATAGTAATTTGAAGGGAAAAAATCACCAAAAACTCCAAATTTTGCTCAAAGTGACAAATTTACCTAAACTTTTTTTTGTCATATGAAAAACCCAAAACTTTGTCAACCGTGACACATTTACCCCAAACTTTTTTTTATGATTCAAAAAATCACCAACTTCTATTTGTATGACACATTTACCCTAAACTATAACTTGGCGGACTGTCGCAACCAATTTTTCAAGGTGAACCACCTAGGGTTTGGCTAATGGATTGTTAAGCCTAGACTTAACTCGGGCTTTCCCAAGCCCATACCAATTCGCGACTTAGGTTTGAATTGTTAACATGCAAGTGAATTTTAACTAGGAGTCGCCACTAATCTATTTTTTGGTGGGTCGATTAGAAACCCTAGTAAAGTAACGGGAAGATTTACTTTACTCCTGCGAACCAGAGACTAAGGGTATGGGGACTTGGTTACGTTAGATTTCTCTAACGCCCTTTCGGTACCTTTCTTTTTATTTTGAAAAATGTTTGGCAAACAATTTGGATTGATTTTAAAACCATTTCCCTAACATGTGAGGTGTTCATGCATGTGCGCAAACCACCAATTTAACACCCAAGAAAGCAATTAAATGATGCAGAACTTACCTCAAAGCAACGAAAGCATCTGCAGTGTTAAATTAAAATCCACATCAACAATCCTATATATGGTTTCTAATTAACACGCAATTTCTTTCTTTTTGTTTTCACTTATTAAACGAGACTATAATACATATGCAATGCAATGCTTTTAATCTAATATGAAATGATATGACATGGCAACATGTCCTAAACCATATGAATAAAAATTTTATGATCTCTTAATGAACATGCAATTGTTAAATATGCAATCTAAATTAACCAAAATGACTTAATTCTAATGACGTGCAATGTAATGCAATGACGTACAAAATTATTTCATCTAAAATGACATGCGACATATAATTTAATATGCGAGCTATATGTCACGCGACATTTATTAAATAACCCAATCTAATGACAGACAATTTCTAATTAGAAATGAACCTAACAATAATCACTAAAATGACATGCATTTTATGAACCTAATTCTATATGACATGCAAATGACATTTTTTATTTTAAAAGTGCAATCTATCCTGTAAATTGCAACTAATTTATCCTAAGTCAAATTTTATGAAATTTGAAATGATCTAGCTAGATTAAGATTCTATCTAATTTAAACTAGAGATTAGGTCATATTAAATCCTAATTTAAACTAAGACATTATCTAAATCTAAAATGCAATTTATCTGAAAAAGATGATCTAAATTTAAAATGAAACATGCAATTTTAATCTTATATGCACAATGATTTTTTTTTTGTGTTTTTCTTTAAGAAATTCGAAATTAAAACTAACACATAATTAAACATGCAATTCAAATAAAAAACTAACAACCTAAATGATTGCACTTTCTTTTTTTTGGATTTTTTATTTAAAAATTCATAATAAGATTGCAATCCTAAATATGCAAGATGACAACAAACCTAATCCTAATTAAGATTTTTTGATTTTTTATTTTACGAAAATAAGATTCGACTCAACCAATTTGATGATAGCAAATCAAACAAAAGATAAGATTAATATCCAAAAATTGAAACCATATCTCGCATGAGATCGGGTTAGCAATTTTAAATTAAATCGTAAATCGAATAATCTCGCGCTTGAGATTGGATTGTCGATTTTGTAAGAAATACAAATCGGATTTGGACGAAAATCGGATTTGTCAATCTCTACTTGAGGGATTATTTCATGTTGGAATCTCAATCAAACATTTAAGAGGAACAATTCCACTAAACAAAACCAGATATAATGAAAAATAAAAAAACTATAACTAGATAAGCAATAATAATAATAAAAAATCTACCTAATTCCCTTTTCCTTTTTTTTTTGTTTTTTCTTCTTTCCTTCCACAATTTGGCAGCTTTGTGGAGGTCCACCGGGAGTTAATCATCGGGGCTCCGGCAATGATGACCAGCAGCAGGCGGATCAGCGGCGAGCGGTGGCGTCGGTTGCTGCAGGGGTGCGGATCGGGTGGCACTCCGGTGCGGTGGCGAGCGAGCAGGAGGTCGCGGGTCACAGTGGGCTGCAACAGAGAGCAGATCGGCTCGGCGGTACGGCTGATTTGGGGCTTCGGTGGCGTCACGATTTTGGGGCACGGGCAGTACTCAAAGCGGGGCACACGGGTCGGCACGGCTGGGTTGCGGTGCGGCAAGGCGGTAGCTCCGTCGGACTGGTGCAGAGGTAGATCGGCGCTGGGCGGTCGAGGACGACTGGCAGAGCGGCGATGGCTGGCGGTTCAACTGCCGGCGGTGGGTGGAGACCCGGTAGGCGCGACAACGAGCAGAACAGGAGCCGCAGCAACGTCGGAAGGGGAACGGGCAGTGGCCGGCACGGCGCGAGACTACCCACGCGAAGAAGATGACACTGTTCCTGTTGTTTTCCTTTTATTATTTTTTTTCTTGCTGATTGACGTCTTCTCACGGTCTCCTTTCTCTGCTCACCTTTACTTTTCTGCAGAAACTTCACTTTTCTTTTTTCACTTTTGACCTTTCGACGAAGAGAAACCTAGAAAACGCCCCCACTTTAATTGATCTCCGTCGCATCCTTTTATAGGCGAAACAAAGCATGATCTTTTTGGTTAATATTTTCATCTCACGAATATTGCTTATAACCTCTTGATCACAAAAATCCTTATCTCAAAAATATTCTCCCCCGATTTCCTCATCTATTGATAAAGATAAGATTACAACGCAATTTTTTAATTTATAAAAAATCATCATAAATCGCATCAAATCTTAATTTTTCACAAGATAATTAATTAAACAACAACGGGCTTGGGTTAATTTTCTCCATTCGTGGGCCTAGCCTAGCCTGCTAATTTAAAACCCAAAACCACTAATTCGACCCATCCGCCAACGGTCTAATAAATAAATGTAAAAAAACGTAAATTAAAAGCAAATGCAGAAATTTATATCTATGCGATTAATATTTTTTAGGAGTTAAAATTAATCCTAATTTTTTAATGCGACAAATTACTAAACGGGTAGCCAAAATTTAGGTGTCAACACAGACATAATGACTAAGTCCGTTCCTTTGGCGAAGCTCAAGCTCTGCTTTAGCTTTATTGATATCTGTAGAGAGTAAGCGTCCGTTGGGGCATTAGGAGAACAGCATTGATAATGGGCATTATAACTTGGCTTCAAATATCGAGTTAATGTGGAGAATTGTTAAATTAATATCTTGAGTTTGAATTCAGATGACAATTTGTTAAACTAAATTTTATTAATAAAGATTTCACAAGTAGAAGAAATAAAAAGAAAATATGAATTTGTTCTTTTCTGCGAAAGCTTGCTTAAAATTGTTATCCAGGCGGAGCCCAAAAGTCAAAACCTTGACTTTTGGGCACACGCGCACACACAATATTCACGCCTAAGTTTCCTTTTTCGCCGATGGAAATTAAATGGTGGTCTCTACACGTGAAATAGAAGGAGGTGGGCTCAAAAGTCAAATCTTGACTTTTGGACACACAGGATGTCGAGCCCTACGTAGAAGTGAGAAGCTGCCGAAGCTCTACGAAAGCAGAGATAGAAAAAGGAGCTGCAAGCCGCACAAGTCAAGCTGATGAGAGCCGTGCACGTTTTTGTTTCGAGCTTGAATGCGCAGTAATTTTTGTGTCGTGAGTTTATATCTAATTGAGTTGTTTATTTATAAACACTTTGAGTTTTTGGTTAAATTTACGATGTGGAAAACACTCGAACGTGTGAGCGATTGTAAACTCTGATTCTCCGATTATAGTAGATTATTTACTACTGGCTCTCCCCGTGGACGTAGATACCGATACTCTGACCGAACTACGTAAATATCTGGTGTCATTATTATTTCTCGTTTATTTCTCTGACGATTTCGCATTGACGTAAATTGCAAAATTTCCCCATTCCCACGTATTATATTCCAACATTATTAGAGAGGTAATGCGATAGAGCATACTCTTCCCACACCACAGGTCATTTTTTTTTTTTGTTTCCCTGAGGGATCGTACATTGTATGAGCACATCTAGGATGGAAAATAGGACCTTAGGAGCATCATCTAATGTATTTTTTCGTCGTTTTTTAACATTTCCAAAGACATTGGTTGTACCTTTTACTTTAAGTTTCTTCTGATGTAGGATCGAAATGCTCATAAATTAATCACATGGAGCACGAGGGAAGTCGTATACTATTGCAATGCAATCAAGATAGATCAGCTATGCATGTGATCCTATATAAGCAGTGTCGGACAAAGAGAGCGTAGATCTATTCAGTTATCAACCGAGAGAGAGAGAGAGAGAGAGAGAGAGAGAGAAGAAGAAGAGAGAGAGAGAGAGAGAGAGAGAGAGAGAGAGATGGAGATCACGAGCAATAGTTGCAATAAGAGCAAGATACTCGTTTTTGGAGGCACTGGTTACTTCGGCAAACATGTAGTGAGGGCTAGCGCGTCTTTCAGCCACCCCACCTTCGTATTCGTTCGACCAGCCACCCCTCAAATGCCTCCCTCCAGTCTACAACTTCGTGGCGAATTTCAATCTCTTGGTGTTACCCTTGTCCAGGTCTCTCACTCTCTGCATAGTGTGATATATCATCATCCATCTTCCTATATATATGATGAATAATAAGGGGAGAATTACAAAAAAAAAAAAAAAAAAAAGTTCTAAACCTATTGCAATTGTGTCAATTTAGTCATAAACTTTTTTTGGCCAATTTAGTCATAAACCTTTTATAATTGTGCGAGTTTAGTCCATCTGGCCAAAATTGCCGGCTGGTGCTGATGTGGACATCTGTTGTCCAGCGAAAGTTGACATGGAAATTTTTTTTTTTTTTAATTTTTAAAATATTTTTTGAATTTTTGAATTCTTTTTTTTTCCTCCTTCTCCTTCCTCTAGCCGGTGAGACTCATCCTCGCCGGCCACTAGCGAAGGCGAGCCTCGCCCAGCGATCGCGAGGTTGCCGTCGCCAGATTTGGTGAGGCTAGGCCTCGCCCAGCCAAGGCAACGGTCAACCTCGTCGGTGGCTGGCAAGGCCATTATCGCTAGATCTGGCGAGGTTCGGCCTCACCCAACCATGGTGAGGAGCCTTGCTGGCCACCGACGAGGTTGACCCTCGCCTTGGATCCGGCGAGGCTCGGCCCCACTTAGCCATGGCAAGGGTCGACCTCACCTTGGATCGGGCGAGGCCCAACCTCGCCAGATCTGGTAGGGCCTCACCCAGTGATGGCAAGGCCGGCCTCGCCATTGGTTGATGAGGTCGGCCTCGCTAGCCCATGCCTCTAGCTGGCTAGAGAAAAGAAAAGGCGAAAAAAATTCAAAAAATATTTAAAAATTTCGAAAAAAAATTAAAAAAATCTATATTAAAAAATTGCCATGTCAACTTTTGCCGGATGGCCGGTGTCCACATCAGTGCCAGCCGGCCAATTTTGGCCGGATGGACTAAATTAACACAATTGTAAAATGTTTAGGACTAAATTGACACAATTACAATAGGTTTAAGACTTTTTTGATAATTCTCCCGAATAATAAGTCACCCATTTTCAAAGTGTGAGTCTAGGAAAAAACTCGATCAAAGTAGAAATTGTGACTCATGGTAAGCTTTATGGTTTAACATTCAAGCAAGCTGGAAATATTGAACTAAATTCCACGTTGGAGTTGAATTTCTAATTTGAGTAAGTCTGTACTTTGAGTCAGCAAGTCACATAAATAAATACGAAAATCGCATATAAGAGGAGTGTCAGGGTGTTTTCTCTATGAATTTTTAGAGTGAGGTTTTTATTTTTTTTGTGAGAGATTGTGAGATAACACTTGTGGGTTTTGCTGAAAATATAATGTAAGGTTGGGAAAAACTTGAGTGACTCCAACTTTGTAATTTTCCAATTTATAGTGGATTCTTTGCTCTCCTGTAAAGTATGTATCAACGCTCCAATGGAAAAATTGTTAAGAAATTTCTAAATTTACTTTACAATTGCCATTTGAGTCATAAACTTTCAAAGTTGGCTAATGTAATTCTAAACCTTCTGACAATTTTTAAATATAGCCTACTCATTCAATTTAGGTTGGAAGTCACTGACATGATGATCCAATTAGCGTCAACTGTCTTATATGGCATGGCCGATGGATAATACAAATGATCTTAAATGTAATGATGTTGTTTTGCAACTTTTCTTAATATTTTCTTTTTTGTCTTTTTTTTTTCCTTTTTTTCCCCATTTCCTTCTCTACTATTCATCTTCTTACCTCTGTTTGTTGCCAAGGACATTGGAAGATTGTCAAAAAGCTTAGAATTGCATGGGTCAAAGTAGAAAGTTTGAGAGCTGAATTGGGTGCTATGCAACGGATTTAGTAACTTTTGAACAATTTTTCAATATTTCGACCATATCTGGAGTCTTTATCATTTGTAATTAAATTCTCTAATAATTTAATTTTGCTTGTGTTAGTCTTGAATTCTAAGATCCATTACCTTCCGCAATATTCACAAGAGTATCAATTGTACGCAACCTTCTATCGGGCCTTTTCCGATACATGAACCACGGAATGTTAGGATTGTTGAAACAAAAAATAGTCATCATGCAATTACATCATGCAATTATTCTTCGGACAACCATGAACCTAGCAAAACAATATTGGATTTGTGAGATAAAAAATTAAATTGCATAAAAACAGGGAGAATTGGAGGAGCACGAGAAGATGGTATCCATTCTCAAACAGGTCGATATCGTGATCTCCGTGCTTCCGGTATCCGCTATCCCCGATCAAATCAAAATAATCGATGCCATAATCGCAGCTGGCAACATACAGGTAAACAGCCTTCTTTTCCTAGCAAGAGATTTCGAGCTGGGCTTAGTTTTCTTCTTGCGTTTTTGTTGTCCTAGAGGTTCCTACCATCCGAGTTCGGGTGCGAAGAGGACAGGATCACCCCACTCCCACCATTCGAAGCATTCCTGGAGAAGAAGAAGAAGATCAGGAGGCTCCTCGAAGCATCTACCATTCCCTACACTTTCGTCTCCGCCAATTGCTACGCCGCGTACTTCATCAGTCTTCTGCTTCACCCTCACGACCCACGACCTGACCTCGTTGTCTATGGGACTGGCGAGGCAAAGGGTATTCCTACAATGCTTACCTGCCATCGTATACTAGGCAGCTAGTAATAACTAAAAACTCCTTAGCATTAATACTTCACTGAATCTACGGTACTGTGTTGTCAGCTGTGCTTAATTGGGAGCAAGACGTCGCCAAATACACTATCAAAGTGGCAAACGACCCGAGGACATGCAACCGTGTCGTAATTTACCGTCCGCCGGGGAACATAATCTCTCAGAATGAGTTGATCTCGTCGTGGGAAAAGAAAACGGGTCGGAGATTCGAGAAGGTATGCGTGCAGGAGGATGAGCTGATCAAGCTTTCTCAGAGTAAGTGGGGACTTATCATACACTGCATCAGGGTTTCCATCTAAGTTTCAAATTCTTTGATGGCGTGTCGTGGAAAATAACTATTTTATTTGTGATATGTGCAGGCCTGCCGAGTCCGGATAACATAGCGGTGTCCATCTTGCACTCCGTATTCGTCAGGGGAGATCTGATGAGCTTCGACCTAGGCGAGGACGACCTTGAAGCTTCGTGCTTGTATCCCGAAATCGAGTACACCACCATCGACCAGCTCCTCGATATTTTCCTCGTCGACCCTCCGGAGCCTGCTCGCGCAGCATTGGAATGATGAGTTGCATTTAAGCTTGCGACTCATTGCACATCGTTTGCGTATTTATGATCATTCCTTGTTTTAGAGCGCTTGAACTGGAATCGCAATCGGTGGGATCATGCAGCAAGATTCATGCTTTATTCATCTGGTCGGGATTTGTCAATCACTGATAGAACTCTGTAACGAGTCATTCGAATTACATATGTCAAATGATTTTCTAATATAATACAATATTTCATAAGGCTAAGGGCTAGTGAGCCCTCGCCTGGCCAGATCCGACGAGTGTGTCGTGGCCCTTGCCTAAGGTTGGCGAGAGCAGCGAGGGTCGGCCGACAACCCTCGCCGACCCTAACCCCACACCCAAAAAAAAAGAAAAAAATCTAAATTCTAAAAATTTATTAAAAAGCGTTATGTTAGCATCGGCCGGTCACGTTATTAATTCCTAATCAAAATTGATTGAATGAACTCAATTGGTAAGAAGTAAGAAAGTTTAGGACTGAATTATGTTTAGAACTAAATTGATAAAAGTACAAAAAAATTAAGATTTTTAAAAAGTAAAAAGTAAAAAATAAAGGACCAAAATACTCTATAGTTTAGGATAAATGTGTCACACGGATAGAAGTTTTGGGAGTTTTTTGTGTCACAAAAAAAAATTAGGGTAAATGTGTCATGGTTGACAAAGTTTGGGGTTTTTCATATGACAACAAAAAGTTTGAGTAAATTTGTCACTTTGGGCAAAGTTTGGGATTTTTGGTGGTTTTTTCTCTTCAAATTACTATAGTTACACAAGACAGCATGAAACATCAAAGATGTTAAAAATTAAAATATCCATAGATAGTAAGAAAAGGGTTAGTGTCACCAAAACCTCCCAATTGGTACCCATGCCTCATTTACTCCAAATTAATTTTTTTTTTTTTTGACCCAAGGAAGCTCGGTACTCCAAACTAATATTTATGTTACAAAAAATCTCAAACTAGTATGCATAGATATGACATGAATATGTGGTATGGATATATCGATATAAGAGTTATAAATTAGTTTGATATGAATGTGGCACGATGTGTACTGATTCTAGAATTTTTGTGAAGAAAAAATTAATTTGAAGTAAACGTGACATTAGTAAAATAATTTGAGGTTTTCGGTAGCATTAATCTAAAAAGAAAAAATGCCCACGAGAGGTTATACTTTCAATCTTTTACCAACTTCTTGTGGGCCCGTACTCGATTGATCACGTGTTGTCGTGCAGCGAATTCAATCGTCTTCGCAAATTCGGGATTTTCCTCATGATCAAAATGATTTGGAGTGATCACCGCCTGCGGTGGCCTAGTTGGATAAGGCTCTCTAATGAAACTAACGAAAGTGGAGGGGGTCGAATCCCGCTAGCTGCACGGGGTTTTAAGCGCGACGTCGGGTTGGTGGGTCATTCGCTAGCGTTGCTCCAGGGTTTACCCGCTGGCTACCGACTATACGGGATTCCCTAGGTATCATAAAAAAAAAATGATTTGAAGTGCGCATTAGAAAATCCGAGCGCTCTGCCGAAGAGTCGCTCACCCAAGTCGCCTTTTCCAAAAGAGCGACGAATCGTTTGATTGTTTCCACTTCTGGAATTGGCAGTCCATTGGCTCATGTACTTTTAGCTTTTTCCGGTGCTCGGCCTTATTCATCCTTATCTAGTAAAAAAAAAAAAAAAATTTCGTACTCTCACATTCTTCTGTTTGATTTTGGATATTTGGGAGCCTTTGGACTTATGGTTCAGCTCAAATGGTATTTGAGCGGATGAATCCCACCTGCACACGTCCTATGTGGTTGATGATTCCAATGTCTTATTTTATCTCTACGCAACCAGGTTATTCGTTCAAAAAAATCATAAACTAATTATAAGGTGACTAACTCAGTTATAAACCCTTTGACTATTTCTTAGTATAGTCCTTCCAGCTAATTTTGGTAAAAAAATCGTTCATGTGAATGTTGATCGCCCTACATAGCACAGCCAAGACTGAAATTGATAATTTTTTGCTTTTTTTTTATAATTTCTGAAATTTTTTTCTCACCCTTTTCCTTTTTTTTTATTTCCCTCTGTTGGTCTATGGGGCCTCGACAATGGCCAACCAAAGTTGCTGGCCATAGGCAAGGGCTGTGATGCCCTCACCTAGATTTAGTGAGGGCCCTCACTAAGGAATTGAAATTGGATCTAAAATTAAGTTTTTTTTTTTTTTAAAGGGAAGTAGGCCTACTTTTGTAACATCCACCGCTATATATGCGAATATCATTTCAACATGATACACCACATAATCGACGATTGAAAGACAGAGAGAGCACCATAGGAAGCGTTATGTTTAGATGCTCTTAATCAGCTCCGCTCTTCATGTGGCCGAAATTATATGTCCAACTTTGATTTAGCTGAGGGTCTAGGAAAGAGAGTAGCTGAGGGTCTGAAAGAGCGATATTGAAGTTTGGATATAAAGTCACAAAGACTGTTTCAGCATTCAAAATAGTTTGGACAGTACCAATGCAAGCATGCTGGTATTGCAAAAACCTAGTATCCCTAAAGAACTATCTTAGATGGTTGAAAGATCCTTTTATGCAAGAGAGAGGAGAGTACAAGACATTCCCTTGGGAGAAATACAGCAAGAAATCCATCTATGCCTTGAAGAATTGTGCCTGAAGTGCCAAATGGTCTTACCTACATCACAAATGACAGAGAACTCGAGATAGCTTGCTCTCGCCAAAAGTTAAAAATCAAATGTTCCAAGAAATACTGTGATGGTACTTGTTGGAAGTCTTCACAAAAGAAGAACATTTCAAGAAGTACTGGTTAAAGAAATCCAAACATGGCCATAAGCACTTCCGAAGAAAGAAGAAATGGCGATACCTTCGCAAAAGGAAAGATCGCACATGCCACAAAAAATCAAATCGCTACTTCATCTGCAACCAGAAAGGGCACTTTACCAAAAATTGCCCCCAAGCTAGAAAAGGTTAGCATCATTTGATACATCAAATTGAGAATGAAATAGGTATTTCTCTTGAAAATGATGATATCGAATCGCTATTCTCTATTGATGAAGAACCAGGAGAACAAACTCTTTGTGTCATTCCATGTTACCCCAATTCTAGTGAAACTAAGTCAGATTCTGAGTCTGAAGATATTTTTCATATATCATCTACATCTCCAGAACCAAGCTTTAACATATTTTTGAGCCAAACTCATTATCCCCATTTTTCTGTAAAAATCATCATCTCAAAGTTTGCCAAACCAATTACTGTCATTGCTCTCATTGATACTGGAGCAAGTTGTTCAATACTGGACACCAAAGTTCTTCTCGAAGAATTCTGGACTCCTTATATCCGATATTTCAATTCTGCCTTAGGAGATACTTTCTCCACGAATGTCAGAACCACCCCCATAACTGTCCAGTTCTTTCCCCCAGTGTTCAATATCCACAAAGATCTTTGGATCCAGTCTTCCCAAAAAAGACTTAATCATTGGTTGGGACATCATGACTCAAATTTCTCAGCTTCGAATCATTCTTGGAAAATGTCTTAGGTATAAAGACCAATTCTCTGAGTTCGTTAATATTCAAAGACTCTTTTCCATTCAAATGAGTTTATTAGATCCAATCATGCAAAAATTTTTGGAATCTTGTCCAGAATCCCATTCTGAATTTGCCTAGAAATGTTCTCATCCTTTGTGGGAAAATCCAAAATTTTTTATCCGCCTTCCATTCAAAAAAATGAAGACATCAATCCAACAAAGACAAGTCATATGGGAATGAAGCCAGAACACTTGGCTTTAGCTCAAAGGGAATGCTCAGAATTATTGTAGCAAGGCCTTATTGAAATCTCCAATTCTCAATGGGCTTGTGAAGCCTTTTATGTCAATAAGCGTGCCGAGCAAAACAGGGAAAAAATGAGGCTGGTGATCAACTATCAACCCCTCAATCTTTTTCTCCAAGATGACAAATTCCCTTTACCCTCCAAAGATTCTCTCTTTACTGGGTTAACCAAGGCCCACATTTATTTCAAATTCGACCTCAAAGTCAGATTTTGACAATTAGGCATCCATCCTGAAGACAGATCCAAAACAGGTTTCTGTATCCCTAACTAGCATTTCCAGTGGAAAGTTCTTCCTTTTGGCTTAAAGATAGCACCATCCCTTTTTCAAAAGGCCATATGTCGTATTTTTCAACCAATCTTGTCAAGTGCAGCTATATATATTGATGACATTCTGCTCTACAATTCTAATGAGCAGTCACACTGCCAACTTCTTGAACAATTCGCAGAAATTGTGAAAAAAGCATGGTATTATGCTATCCCAAAGGAAAATGAATATTGCCCAGCCAAAAATTGAATTTCTTGGTATGCATCTCAACAAAGGTGCATACTATCCAGGGCCACATATCGCTCAAGAATTATTGAAGTTTCCTGAAGATAACTTCACAACAAAACAAGTTCAGCAATTTCTTGAGATAATCAATTATCTCAGAGATTTTGTCCCAAATATTGCAAAACTCCTGATTCCTTTGCAATTCATGCTGAAGAAGAATCCCCCACCTTGGGGAAAACCTCAGACTAAAACAGTTACTGAGCTTAAGGAGATTATGCAAAATCTTCCACCACTGCAAATACCATCAACAGGAAAAAGAATCCTTCAAACTGACGCCAGTGATGAATATTGGGCAGCCATTATGTTTGAAGAATTTAATGGTAAGAGACACATTTGTGCTCACAAAAGTGGAAAGTTTTCTCAAGCTGAAATGCATTACCATTCCACTTTCAAATAAATTCTAGCAGTGAAAAATAAAATAAAAAAGTTTGAATTCCATCTCATCGGCCATCACTTCCTAGTAGAATTAGACATGGCATTCTTCCCTTAGATGACCAAGTTTAAACAAAAGCAAATTCCAAATTCTCAACTGCTTAGATGGGCTGAATGGTTTTCAAAATACTCTTTTGAAACCAAACATATTCTTGGAAAGAAGAATGTGCTTACTGACTTCTTTTCAAGGCCAAAAGTACCAGCTGAAATTAACATGTACATCAAGAGGCCTGCTTTTCATATGTTCAATCATGGCGTGAAATAGAAGATTGAGAAGATCAAAGATTTGCCAAGTTGGAAATATCCTCAGGAGATTATTCAACAGATCCAGAATGATAGTCTCATTGAGAACTTAGAAAACCTCATGTGGCAATGCCACACAAATCTATTCAGATTCAATGGAGGTTCGATTCTTTATCCTTTTAGGTTAAATTTGAATTATCCATTCATTCATCCCCTTATCTGGAAGGAAGATGATTTCCCTTATCAACTCAAGACGTTATTATGGTACGTAACCAATAAGTACTTAATAGCCATTGAAATTCCAACCAGAAGATTCATTGCCAATCTCACCAAAATATTCTTACTCGGAAGAAATGTTGAAAAAGAAAGTGATAAGAATCTCTTAGATTTTCTTAATTGGTTTTATCATCCTACTCACTAAAAACATCTCTCGAAAAAAGAACTAAGAACCATGACCCCAAATCCTGAAGTCCATACCATCCTCTTTTTCCAACATCCATAGCATTTTTTCAAAAACAATGGCAACATCCTTGACGCTCCATAGGAAATAGGAACCACATCCTATAGACCATACTTAAACAGCCAAGAAACTCGGATTCACAAATCTTATCCAAGATCTGTTAGATCTTGTGCACACCAATACTGCCAGAAAAACAAAACTATTCTCAGAGAGATATGAAATAATGTACCCACTACGTAGGATCATTATAACCTAGCACCAGAAGCTAAGGAAGCACTCAGGCAATATAGACAAGCTGCATCATCCCAAGATCATGAAGTGACAAGTGAAGATGATATTATCCAGTCTACTCAAGACCCTTATGCACGCTTTGGAGGTCCTCTTTCCAAAGATCCCTATAATCCAGGACCTTCATCCTTATCCCAAAATATGGACGCATCCTTCTATGTACAACCATCCAATTGGCCTCAGCCAAGCATTCCTGCCAACACTACAAAGCCAACACTACAAGTGACAATACAAACTGGGCTGAAGAAGAAGTATCCCATTGGGCTCATGTAGAATCATCCTCATCACGATGACTGAACCAAATCCTCTCACCAGAAGATCTTGAAGCTCTTGAATAGAAATATGAGGAACATCTTCTAGAATGCAGCTCAAATAACTTAATCTGAAGCTACAATGCTCGTGACGGACAAGACTGTTGAGTCCGTACAATTTCACTGTAGTAAGTCACTGTTTACTTTTGCTGTAGCATTAGGCTAGGGAAAGTCGTTCACAATCTTATCGTTCATAGTGTGCGAATAATTCCCTCCCGGAAGTTTCCGGTGCCTTTGTTTGTATCCGGACCCATGAGCTTGGTCCTTGTGAGTGTCTTTGTGACCTCTTATCGTCTATAAAAGGCGAGGAGGGTGTATTGTGTTGGGCAAAGTCCCTTGAAGTAAAGTGAGTGTTTTGTGAAAACATCTCCATGGCTTTCTAAATCCCTCTTCTTCTCCAACCTAGTAGGATCCGCCAAGAAATGCAGCCTGGGTAGGTTAGAAACGTTTCCATCCTTGCATCTTTAAGTGTCTCTAGGCTCTTAACTAAAGGGCTGAGTGGTTTTCTGCTAAAAGGCTGTCCCTAAAAGGCTTGAACGGGAGTTGTTTACCCACTGTGGGATGCATACCTATAGGAAATTTACTCTCATTCCCTGGTTCTAAGTCTAGGTCCATTCATGGTATTAGAGCCATGGTTTCATTTTTAAGGTTATCCATTCCATGCGCTTGGTAGGTGAATCCAGTGCTGAGAAGATCTCTTTCAATCATGTCTACAGAACTAGAAATTCTCGAAGCACCTGTTTCTCTTGCTCCATCTTCCTCATCCTCCACCCCTCAAGAATTTCGTGTCTCCAATGCTTCCAAGATAGATTATCTCTATAAAGTCTCTCTTAGTGATGAAACCAAGATTTCTGAAACTCATCTTCCTCTCATGAACCCTTACTCCGCTTTTGCCAAACCCAACTCATCATTTTCACCCATCTGCTCCATTTGACAATTGATTCATCAGACTCCAAAGCAAGTAAAGGAGTACATCCAGTCCTCCAAATTCGACCAGCACCCTATACCTGCTATTGAAAAAGAGTACTTTGTTATTCTCCAGATTCCTCCGGAATTTCCTAGACAATGGGTTCAGCAAGGATATTCTCATGTCCATTACGGCACTATTCGTCTTGCTCTTACCTTTCATGGTCGTAAAGGCTTGCCAGTTGTGGCAAGAATTACTTTGTTGGATACCAGATTTTTGCAATACCAACATGTTTGCATTGGTACTGTCCAAACTACTTTGAATGCTGGAACAGTCTTTGTGACTTTGTATCCAAACTTTAACATCGCTCTCTCAGACCCTCAGCTACTCTCTTTCCTAAAAGTTCAAGTTCAACTCACTGGAGCACCTCAAACTGCTGACTCTATAGCTGCAACACTTCATTACCAGGTGGTTTATCGAGTGCAAAACCATGCTCTTGATATGAATTTCAACAATGGCAGTGAAGATGCTTTGTTCATCTCCATGCAGAATAATCAGGCGTCATGCATCCATGTTCTCAGACAGATCCCAAAAGATACGTTGGCCAAACTCCTTCTAGAGACTTGGATTACAACTATGAAAAGCTGCACCAGCATAACAAGCATTTCCAATCTACGGACTCTGAGTTCGTCCGGAAAAAAGATGGAACTGTTTCCATCAAATTTGGCAAGGAAAAGGAAGAAAGTCCTTCTATCTTCCAAACACTCTTCATGATTAAACCATGTGTTCGTGAATCAATTTCCAAGCTAGATCCAAAAAAACTTGTTCGACACTTCAACAGTGATGGACATCCTGTTCATTACTACAAAGACAATTATGGTCATTGTTTTTGGGATCCTTTTTGCCAATGTTCCTATTGTACAAACCCCCCAATGAGGTAGATCCTCTTGCAAGACCTCCACCTCAATGGAAAAAACCAAAAGATTCCATACGCTAAAGGTACTTAAATAGAGATCCCTCCGTTGATACTCCTGGTGAATGTAATAAATACCAATTTATGGTTTCCTATGCACCACCTCCACCACCAGAGTTCAATACCGCATCCCAAGTTTCACCTAATCCCCCAAAATGACCTCCAACATCTCCTACTCAGAAAAAACAGGCTCTCTCCCCATTTTACAAGCCAATCTTAAAATGGGTTAAGCATTCTTACCCACTTGAGGTTCCAGCTGAAACACAACCCACTTCTTCCATTGCTACGTTCCATGATATAGACTTTCCCCATCTTGTCAAAGAAACTTCAAAACTCTCGTTTCCTGCTCCAGAAGAATTCATTGATCCACAAGGCAGATACCGTCATACTCCTAAGATAGCTACCCCCACTGATGTGGATGAACATGGAAGACAGAGAAGAACTCCTGCTGCTGAAGCCATTCTGAATTGGCAATCGGAGACTCTGTTAGCACAAAACAATGCCTTCAAAGCAATTGATTCCAAGATTGGAAATGTGCAACAAGATCTTCGAAAGTATGATGAGACCACCAAGAAAATGATTTTTGAATTCCAAAAGAGGCTAAATACCTTGGAATCAGGACAACATCTAGGATATAATCATCTTGAGAGCCCTAAGCCGGAGATAAAAAAAAGCTTAAGAGACGAATCCAACTCCCTAAAGAAGGAAGGTTTAGACCTTTCGATCCACTGGCACCTCCTGTCAGAACTGGATATTTGCCTCCAAAACCCCAGCCGTCCATTTTTGCTGCCATCCCAGAAGATTGTTTCAAAAAAAGAACCATATATGACAGAATTGTGAAATCCTCTCAAAAACCTGCAGAGGGACAAAGGAAAAAAGAAAATGGCTCTAGAATCAAGTTCGATCATTATAAAAGAAAGGCAAGATCAGATGATGTTATCCAATCCACTAGAATCTTTTCTAAAGTTTTTGGGTACTCAGAAACAGCCTGATCCTGCCATTTCAAATGATCAGAATCTGCTCCCAGTTGAACAAACTATTCCTACCACTTCTGATACTGAATCAGAATCATTATCATTTTCCTCATCAACATCCTTTTCAATTCCTGATGTTGAATCCCTTCAGGTGACACCAGTAAATTTATCAATATTCATGGCCGATCCTCCGGATCAAGATATGGAATCAAATTACTCCAAGTCAGAGATTGTTCAGAACAATCCAACACATCATATGTCCATGGCTTCAAAACATTTTTTCACCATAGATGACATCCCCTACCACAAATGGCCAGAAAGACTCGAAGAGTTTCATACTTGGTTGAATACTCAATCCATTACCAACCATGATATGAATGATGTCCTCTACAATTTTGTCACGAGGTTTATAGGAAGCCTCAAGCTTTGGTGGAAATTAGTTTCGGAACAAGACCAAATTCATTTTCTGATGTCACCTGATTTTAGCCATGCCATCACTCTCTTATATCATTTCTTTGTGGGAAAACCCACTAATCTCATAGAAATGAAAAGAAGAGAATTTTTCGAAAGAAAATGCTGCTCCCTCCAAAAGAAATATCTTGGTAAGCATTATCAAGAAATGCTTCAACTCTTTTATCAGATTGGAGCTGATCCAAATCTAAAACATGTCTTCCTAACTTCTATCCCTAAAGAACTATCTCAAATGGTTGAAAGATCCCTTTTTGCAAGACGGATGAGAGTACAAGACATTCCCTTGGGAGAAATACAACAAGAAATCCATCTATGCCTTGAAGAATTGTGCCTGAAGCGCCAAATGGTCCGTACCTACATCACAAATGACAGAGAACTTGAGATAGGTTGCTCTCGCCAAAAGTTAAACATCAAATGTTCCAAGAAAGACTATGATGGTACTTGTGGGAAGTCTTCACGAAAGAAGAAACATTTCAAGAAGTACTGGTTAAAGAAATCCAAACATGGTCACAAGCACTTCCAAAGAAAGAAGAAATGGCAATACCTTCGCAAAAAGAAATATCGTACAGGCCACAAAAAATCAAATCGCTGCTTCATCTACAACTAGAAAGAGCACTTTGCCAAAAATTGCCCCCAAGCTAGAAAAGGTCAGCATCATTTGATACATCAAATTGAGAATGAAACGGGTATTTCTCTTGAAAATGATGATATCAAATCGTATCCATACCACATATTCATGTCACATCTGTGCATACTAATTTGGGATTTTTTGTAACATAAATATTAGTTTGGAGTAAATGAGGCATGGGTATAAATTGGGAGGTTTTGGTGACATTAACCCTTTTCTTACTATCTATGGATATTTTAATTTTTAACATCTTTGATGTTTCATGCTTTCTTGTGTAACTATAGTAATTTGAAGGGAAAAAATCACCAAAAATTCAAAATTTTGCCTAAAGTGACAAATTTAACCATTTTTTTTTTTGTTACCCAAGGAACCCCATACAACCGGCAGCTGGTGGGTAAACCCTGGACGATAGGTAGAGTCACCACCACCCTTGTCTGCTGGGTAAGTCGTGGGTTCCTTTCCTTCAAGACGGACGATGCCGTGGGTCGAACGCTGGACCTTTCGTGAGAGGAACCGTTGCCCAACCACCTACGCCGCCACCACGGGTGGTTTTACCCAATTTTTTTTTTGTTACATGAAAAACCCTAAATTTTGTCAACCGTGACACATTTACCCTAAACTTTTTTTCGTGACATAAAAAACCCTCAACTTCTATCTATGTGATACATTTACCCTAAACTATAACTTGGCAGACATGATGACTAAGTCTATTCTTTTGGCGAAGCTCAAGCTCTCTACTTGAGTTTTATTGACATTTGTGGAAAGTAAGCGTCTGTCGAGGCATTGAGAGAAGCATGGATGATGAGCACTATAACTTGACTTCAAATATCGAGCTAATGTTGAGAATTATTAAATTAATATCTCGAGTTTGAATTTGGATGACAATTTGTTAAACCAAAATTTATTGATAAAGATTTCCCAAGTAGAAAAAATAAAAAGAAAATATGAATTTATTCTTTTCTACGGAAGCTTGCCGAAGGTTGTTATCCAGGCGGGGCCACACACACACACACAGAGTATTCACACCTGAGTTTCCTTTTTCGCCGATGGAAATTAAAGGGTGGCCTCTACACGTGAAACAGAAGGAGGTGGGCCTAAAAGTCAAGACTTTGACTTTTGGGCACACACATATAAAAGGGATGTGGGCCCCTACGTAGAAGTGAAAAGCCGCCGAAGAAGAAAAAGGAGCAACAAGCCGCACAAGTCAAGCTAATGAGAGCCATGCGCATTTTTATTTTGAGCTTGAACGCGCGGTAATTTTTGTGCCATGAGTTTATATTAAAGTGAGTTATTTATTTATAAATACTTTGGGTTTGGGGTTAAATCTAGATGTGGGAAACTTTTGAACGTGTGAGCGATTATAAACTCAAATTCTCCGATTATAGTGAATTATTTGCTACTGGCTCTCCCCACGGACATAGGTATCGATACTCGAACCGAACTACGTAAATTTCCAGTGTCCTTATTATTTCTTTGGCAATTTTGCGTTGATGTATATTGCAAAATCCTATCGTTTCAACATATGAAAATTATGTACTTTTTATTTTATTTTGTAATTCTTTGAAATCCAAAACGTTTTTCTTTGTCTACGTAGTTTCAAAGAAAAAACAAAGAAGAAGCAAAAGTTGCTAGGAACAGGCCTTCACGCTTTTCATTATATCTATGAAGAAGCAAAAAATCCCAAACTAGTATGCACATATGTGACATGAATATGTGGTACGGATATATCGATATAAGAGTTATTGTAACACAAAAATTAGTTTGATATGAATGCGGCACCATGTGTATTGATTCTAGAATTTTTGTGACGAAAAAATTAATTTGAAGTAAACGTGACATTAGTAAAACAATTTGAGGTTTTCAGTAGCATTAATCTTAAAAGAAAAAATGCCCACGAGAGGTCATACTTTCAATCGTTTACCAACTTCGTGTGGGCCCGTACTCGATTGAGCAAATGTTGTCGTGCAGCGAATTCAATCATCTTCGCAAATTCGGGATTTTCCACACGATCAAAATGATTTGGAGTGCGCATTAGAAAAGCCAAGCGCTCTGCCGACGAGTTGCTCACGCAAGTCGTCTTTTCCAAAAGAGTGACGAATCGTTTGATTGTTTCCACTTCTGGAAATGACAGTTCATTGGTTCATGTACCTTTAGCTTTTTCCGATGCTGGGCCTTATTTTTCTATTTTTTTTATTTTTTTATTTTTTTGGGTGCTCGGCCTTCTTTTTATTTTTTATTTTTGGTGACTCAGGGAACCCCGCACAGCAGACAGCTGCGTAAGTAAACCCTGGGGAGGCATGCAGGAAACCACCACCCACGCACCCCGGATAAGGCGCCAAATGAATCACCTGCCTCCCTGCAACTTGCGTTGCAGGGGCTTCGAACTCCCGACCTCCTGCGTGGAAGTCTGGAAGCCTACCAGCGATGCCGCCGCGGCGGGTGGTAGTGCTCGGCCTTATTCATCCTCATCTAGTCAAAAAAAGATTTCTTGTACTCTCACATTCTTCTGTTTGGCTTTGGACATTCGGGAGCCTTTGGACTTATGGTTCAACTCAAATGGTATTTGAGCGGATGAATCTCACCAGCACACACGTCCTAGGTGGTCGATGATTCCAATGTCTTATTTTATCGCTGCGTAGCTAGGTTAATTATGCAAAAAAATCACAAACGAATTGTACGGCGGCTATAAACCCTTTGACTATTTCTTAATATAGTCCTTCCAACTAATTTTGATAAGAAATTGCTTATGTAAATGCCAATCATTTTACATGGCACAGCAAAGGCTGAAATTGACCTTTTTTTTCAATTTTTTTATAATTTTTGAATTTTTTTCACCCTTTTCTTTTTCCTTTTTCCTATTTCCCTCTATCGGTCTATGGGGCCTTGACCATGGCCAGCCAAAGTTGCTGGCCACAGGCAAGGGTTGTGATGCCCTCGCCTAGATTTAGTGAGGGCCCTCACTAAAGAATTGAGATTGGACCTAAAATTGAGTTTTTTTATTTTTTTTTAAACGGAAGTAGGCCTACTTTTGTAACATCTAACGCTACATATGCGAACGTCGTTTCACCATGATACGCCACATAATCGGCGACTGAAAGACAAAGAGAGCACCATAGGAAGCGTTAAGTTTAGATGCTCTTAATCAGAGATTATTTTCAGCTAGGAACAAATTTCAGCTCCGCTCTTCATGCGGCCGAAATTATATGTCCAACTTTGATTTAGCGGTGGTCAATCGCAACTTGTCATGCCGGAGGATCATTCGAGATAGAGGCCGTTCATCATTGTCCTTTTCTCCTCCCCGATATCAATGAGCCCTAGTTCTCTTTTATAACAAAAGATAACTTAAAAGAAAATTATCCAAAAAATCTTAAATTTTTTGTACTTTTATCAATTCAGTTCTAAACATTTCAATTTTGGCAATTCAGTCATAAAATTTCTCACTTCTTACTAATTGAGTTCATCCAATTAATTTCGATTGGAAATTAATAACGTGACCAGCCAGCACTAACGTAACGCTTTTAATAAATTTTTAGAAATTATAATTTTTTTCTTTTTTGGGTGTGGGGTTAGGGACGGCGAGGGTTGTCGGCTGACCCTTGCCGCCCTCGCCAGCCTTGGGCAAGGGCCGCGACATGCTCGTCGAATATGGCCAAGCAAGGGCTCACTAGCCCTCAGCCTTCTGAAATATTGTATTATATTAGAAATTCATTTGACATATGTAATTCGAATGACAAGTTACAGAGTTCTACCAGTAATTGACAAATCCCGACCAGATGAATAAAGCATGAATCTTGCTGCATGATCCCACCGATTGCGATTCGAGTTCAAGTGCTCTAAAACAAGGAATGATCATAACTCCGCAAATGATGTGCAATGAGTCGCAAGCTTAAATGCAACTCATCATTCCAATGCCGCGCGAGAAGGCTCCGGAGGGTCGACGAGGAATATATCGAGGACCTGGTCCATGGTGGTGTACTCGATTTCGGGATACAAGCACGAAGCTTCAAGGTCGTCCTCGTCTAGGTCCAAGCTCATCAGATCTCCCCTAACGAATACGGAGTGCACAATGGACACCGCTATGTTATCCGGACTCGGCAGGCCTGCACATATCACAACTAAAATAGTTATTTTCCACGACATGCCATCAAAGAATTTGAAACTCAGATGGAAACCCTAATGCAGTGTATGATAAGTCCCCACTTACTCTGAGAGAGCTTGATCAGCTCATCCTCCTGCACGCATACCTTCTCGAATCTCCGACCCGTTTTCTTTTCCCACGACGAGATCAACTCGTTCTGAGAGATTATGTTCCCCGGGGGACGGTAAATCACAACACGGTTGCGCGTCCTCGGGTCGTTCGCCACTTTGATAGTGTATTTGGCGATGTCTTGCTCCCAATTAAGCACAGCTGACAATACAGTAGTGTAGATTCAGTGAAGTATTAATGCTAAGGAGTTATTCTAGCTGCCTAGTATACGATTGCAGATAAGCATTGTAGGAATACCCTTTGCCTCGCCAGTCCCGTAGACAACGATGTCAGGTCGTGGGTCGTGAGGGTGAAGCAGAAAATTGACGAAGTACGCCGCGCAGCAGTTGGAGGAGACGAAAGTGTAGGGAATGGTAGATGCTTCAATGAGCCTCCTGATTTTCTTCTTCTTCTCCAGTAATGCTTCGAATGGTAGGAGTGGGGGGGTGATCCTATCCATTTCGCACCCGAACTCGGATGGTAGGAACCTCTAGGACAACAAAAACGCAAGAGGAAAACTAAGCCCGGCTCGAAATCTCTTGCTAGGAAAAGAAGGCTGTTTACCTTTATGTTGCCAGCTGCGATTATGGCATCGATTATTTTGATTTGATCGGGAACAGCAGATACCGGAAGCACGGAGATCACGATATCAACCTGTTTGAGAACGGATACCATCTTCTCGTGCTCCTCCAGTTCTCCCTGTTTTTATGCAATTTAATTTTTTATGTCACAAATCCAATATTGTTTTGCTAAGTTTTTGGTTGTCCGAAGAATAATTGCATGATGACTGTTTTTTGTTTCGACAATCCTAACATTCCGTGGTTTGTGTATTGGAAAGCCCGATAGAAGGTTGCGTACAATTGATAATCTTGTGAATATTGCGGAAGGTAACAGATCTTAGAATAAAAGACTAACACAAGCAAAATTAAATTATTAGAGAATTTAATTACAAATGATAAAGACTCTAGATATTTGGGTGATTCGGTCAAAATATTGGAAAATTGTTCAAAAGTTACTAAATCCATTGCATAATACCCAATTCAGCTCTCAAACTTTCTACTTTGACCAATGCAATTCTAAGCTTTTTGACGATCTTCTAATGTCCTTGGCAACAAACAGAGGTAAGAAGATGAATAGTAGATAAGGAAATGGGGAAAAAAAGGAAAAAAAAAAGACAGAAAAGAAAATATTAAGAAAAGTTGCAAAACAACATCATTACATTTAAGATCATTTGTATTATCCATTGGCCATGCCATATAAGACAGTTGACGCTAATTGGATCGTCATGTCAGTGACTTCCAACCTAAATTGAATGGGTAGGCTACATTTAAAAATTGTCAGAAGGTTTAGAATTGCATTAGCCAACTTTGAAAGTTTATGACTCAAATGGCAATTGTAAAGTAAATTTAGAAATTTCTTAACAATTTTTCCATTGGAGTGTCAATACATACTTTACAGGAGAGCAAAGAAATCCACTATAAATTGGAAAACTACAAAGTTGGAGTCACTCAAGTTTTTCCCAACCTTACATCATATTTTCAGCAAAACCCACAAGTGTTATCTCACAATCTCTCACAAAAAAATAAAAACCTCACTCTAAAAATTCATAGAGAAAACACCCTGACACTCCTCTTATATGCAATTTTTGTATTTACTTATGTGACTTGCTGACTCAAAGTACGGACTTACTCAAATTAGAAATTCAACTCCAACGTGGAATTTAGTTCAATATTTCCAGCTTGCTTGAATGTTAAACCATAAAACTTACCATGATTCACAATTTCTACTTTGATCGAGTTTTTTCCTAGACGCACACTTTGAAAATGGGTGACTTATTATTCGGGAGAATTACGAAAAAGGTCTTAAACCTATTGCAATTGTGCCAATTTAGTCATAAACTTTTTTTTAGCCAATTTAGTCCTAAACCTTTTACAATTGTGCCAATTTAGTCCATCTGGCAAAAATGGCCGACTGGCGCTAACGTAGACACCGGCTGTCTGGCGAAAGCTGACATGGCAATTTTTTTATTTTTTCTTTTATTTTTTTCAAGTTTATAAATATTTTTTTTTCACCTTCTCCTTCCTCTAGGTGGCCGAGGCGAGGGCCGGCGAGGCTAACCTTGCGGCCAATGGCCGGCCGGCCTCGCCATCGCCGGGCGAGGCCCCAATAGATCTGGCAAGGCTTGGCCTTGCCTAGCCATGGCAAGAGCCGAGCTCGCCGACACTGGCGAGGTCGACCCTTGCCATGGCTGGTCAGGGCCGAGCCTGCCAAATCCAAGGCGAGGGTCGACCTTGCCGATGGCTAGTGAGGCTCCTCGCCCAAGGACGACGAGGCTCAACCTCGCCATAGCTAGGTGAGGCCGAGCCTCACCAGATCTAGCAACAGTGGCCCCGCCAACCACTAGCGAGGTCGACCATTGCCTTGGCTAGGCGAGGTCGAGCCTTGCCAGATCTGGCGACAGTGGCCTCGCCGTCACTGGGCGAGGCTCGCCTTCGCCAGTGGCCAGAGAGGACAAGCCTCGCCGACCAGAGAAAGGAGAATGAGGAAAAAAAAAGAATTCAAAAGTTGAAAAAATATTTGAAAAATCGAAAAAAAATTAAAAATTGCCATGTCAACTTTCGCCGAAGAATTGGTGTCCACGTCAGCGCCGGCCAGCCAATTCTAGCCGATGGACTAAATTGGCACGATTTAAAAAGTTTAAGATTAAATTAGCCCAAAAAAAAAGTTTATAACTGAATTGGCACAATTACAATAGGTTTAGGACTTTTTTTTGTAATTCTCCCCTTATTATTCATCATATATAAAGAGAAGACAGATGATGATATATCACACTATGAAGAGAGTAAGAGACCTGGACAAGGGTAACACCAAGAGATCGAAATTCGCCACGAAGTTGTAGACTGGAGGGAGGCATTTCAGCGGTGGCCGGTCGAACAAATATGAAGGTGGGGTGGCCGAATGACATGCTAGCCCTCACTACATGTTTGCCGAAGTAACCAGTGCCTCCAAAAATGAGTATCTTGCTCTTATTGCAACTATTGCTCGTGATCTCCATCTCTCTCTCTCTCTCTCTCTCTCTCTCTCTCTCTCTCTCTCTCTCTCTCTCTCTCTCTCTCTCTCTCTCTCTCTCTCTCTCTCTCTCTCTCTCTCTCTCGGTTGATAACTAAATAGATCTACGCTCTCTTTGTCTGACACTACTTAAATAGGATCACATGCATAGCTGATCTATTTTGACTGCACCGCGATAGTATACGACTTCCCTGTGCTCCACGTAATTAATTTATGAGCATTTCAGCTTAAAGTACAAGGTACAACCAATGTCTTTGGAATATAATACGCGAAAATGATCGGATTTTACAATTTACGTCAACGCGAAATTGCCAGAGAAATAAATGAGAAATAATAAGGACACCAGAAATTTACGTAGTTCGGTCCGAATATCGGTACCTACGTTCACGGAGAGAGCCAGCAGCAAATAATCACTATAATCGGAGAATCAGAATTTACAATCACTTACACCATCAAGTGTTTCCCACACTTAAATTTAACCATAAACTCAAAGTGTTTATAAATAAATAACTCACTTGGACATAAACTCACGGCATAAAAATTATCGCGCGTTCAAGCTTGAAACAAAAACATGCACGGCTCTCATCAGCTTGACTTGTGCGGCTTGCGGCTCCTTCTTCTTTATCTGGCGGCTTCTCACTTCTACGTAGAGGTCCACATCTCTTTATTATGTGTGGGCCCAAAAGTCAAAGACCCACCTCCTTCCGCTCCACGTGCAGAGGCCGCCCTTAAATTTCCATCGGCGAAAAAGAAAAATCGGGCGTCAATATTGTCTGTGTGCGTGTGCCCAAAAGTCAAGGTCTTGAGTTTTGGGCCCCGCCTGGATAACAACCTTCAGCAAGCATCCGTAGAAAAGAAAAATTCGTATCTTCTTTCTATTTCTTTTATTTAGGAAATCTTTATCAATAAAATTCGATTTAACAAATCGACATTTGAATTCAAACTCGAAATATTAATTTAACTAATAAAATGAAAATAAATAATTACAAATGTGACAGATACATCTTCAAAAACAAAAAGCTCGAGTTAATAAACAAAGGACCAAAGGTCGCTTGCGTAGGAGAGGTCTTCAAGGCCAGCCTGTCAATAACAGTCGACATCTAAATGCCTAAATCTATTAAAGTAAAAGAGTTAATACTCTGAAAATTTTTAAATTAATACACTTATAATAAATTTATCTTAAATTAATTTTTTGACCACCAAAAATTCTAAAATGATACATTTTTGACAAATTTACCCAACTAGTATATCATTTATTAGTTTCTGTTGAATTTTACTATCAAATTATAAAATTGGATAAGATCTTATAATTGATCGATTTATTAATTTGAGATTTTATTCTCCATTTGTCATAGTCGTACCACTTTTATGGTATTTTGTGGTGTTAGTCTAATTTAATGGAGAGTATATTTGTAACAAATATACCAGTTTAGGGTTTTTAGTAGTAAAAAAATTAATTTAAAGTAAATTTGTCACAAATATATTATTTTATGATTTTTTATGATCATTTGGGGTAAATTTATCATAAGTGTACCAGTTTTGAGTTTTTGGTGGTCAAAAAATTAATTTTGGATAAATTTATCACAGATAGACCGAGTTTAGAGCTTTTCAGGATATTAACCTAAAGTAAAATAAAAAGTGTGAAGGCCCGTTCCTAGCAACTTTTGCTTCTTCTATGTTTTTTCTTTGAAACTACGTAGACAAAGAAAAACGTTTTGGATTTCAAAGAATTACAAAATAAAATAAAAATTATGTAATGTTCAATACGTTGAAATGACGGGATTTTGCAATTTACGTCAACGCGAAATTGCCAAAGAAATAAATGAGAAATAATAAGGACATCAGAAATTTACGTAATTCGATCCGATTATCGATACATCTACATCTACGGGGAGAGCGTGAAATAATCAACTATAATCGGAGAATCGAGTTCTGATTCTTTCGCGCATATTCGAGTGTTTTTTCACACATAGATTTAACTCCAAACTCAAAGTATTTATAAATAAGAGCTCCACATCCCTTTTATATGTGTGGGCCCAAAAGTCAAAGGCCCACCTCCTTTCGTTCCACGTGTAGAGGCCACCCTTTAATTTCCATGGAAGAAAAAGCAAACTCGGGCGTCAATATTGTCTGCGTGCATGTGCCTAAAAGTCAAGGTCTTGACTTTTGGGCCATGCCTAGATAACAACCTTCAAAAAGCTTCCGTAGAAAAGAAATAATTCGTATCTTCTTTTTATTTTTTCTACTTGGGAAATCTTTATCAATAAAATTCGATTTAACAAATTGTCATTCGAATTCAAACTCAAAATATTAATTTAACAATTCTCCACATTGGCTCGATATTTGAAGTCAAGTTATAATGCACATCATCAATGCTGCTCTCTCAATGTCCCAATGGACACTTACTCTCCACGGGCACTTAATTTAAAGTAAATTTATCACAAATATATTAGTTGATGTTTTTTAATGATCATTTGGGGTAAATTTATCATAAGTGTATCAGTTTTGAGTTTTTGGTGGTTAAAAAATTAATTTTGGGTAAATTCATCACAGATATACATGTTTGGGGTTTTTGAGGATATTAACCTAAAGTAAAATGAAATGTGTGAAGGCCTGTTCTCAGCAACTTTTGCTGCTTCTTTGTTTTTTCTTTGAAACTATGTAGACAAAGAAAAACGTTTTGGATTTCGAAGAATTACAAAATAAAATAAAAAGTATGTAATGTTCAATATGTTGAAATCTATATTACATACTCATATATTTTGGAAGGTTTGAGGCGTTTTACATTCAACAAGAGTCAAATGAGAAAACCATAGGGTTGTAAAAATCAAAACAAAAAAAAACGGAAGTCACTCCAAACCGGTCAAATAAAGAAATATTTTTTGGTCATATTAATAAGCGTTCCTCCACTCAATAAGGAAATGTTAATTTTTAGAATATTGATTGCACACGTATATATTATGAGAAATATCTGTATATTGAAATATTTAATAATCATTTACTTGTACGTGTCATTGGCTTCAACAAGCCCACTAGCTCCAATTACCAAAATTTAGAGTCCAGAGGGATTAGACGAAAGAAGTTAACTGATCAATTAAAAGATCAAAATGAATTAATAAAAATGCTCAAGTTCGAGAATTGATAGACAAATCCATTTTTTGAGTCCTTTGAGGTGAACTTTGTTAGTTCTACAAATTAGATTATTTTTTGTAATCAAATTTTCAATTTAGCATGCTTGTTCGGGAAATAATAGAAAAGGAGGAGGGGCCAATATTTTGAGTAGGAATTTTGGTATTTTGTAAGAAGAGAAAAGGTTTTTTAAATTTAGGGCATTTTCTTCTTTCAATAGCATTTTTAATGTAGCATGCTTTTTAAATAAAGACAATGACACAAATTGTCACCGAATTTTGATCAAATATATAATGTGGTTCCTAAATTATTATTTTATTCAATATGATATCTGAACTATAGCGTAATGTTTAATGTGATCCATGAACTTTTAATTTGTCTAATGCAGTCTATGGATCTTTGGTACATGTTCAATATAATCTCTAAACTATATGCATATGTTCACTATAAGATTTCAATTAATTCAAGATCAATGACAATATTGAATATTTTCATATAGTCAGGGATTAAATTAAACAAATTAAAATTTTATGTACTACATTGCACATTAAATCAAAATTCATGAATCACTTATATCATTATCCCAATTTGAAATCCGCTTGTAGCAATTGTTGTTCTCGTTGCCTTCGATTTATTATTCCACATCTTCATAATCTTTTTTTTTCTTTTCTATTATTTTTTTCAAATTTCTTATTTGAAAATTGCCGTTGGAGTTAAGGACCACAATGCCCTTAAGGGCAACAATACTAGCTAGAAAAAGACGCATCACATGTCCCATCAACAATGGCTTCATGATTAGGCAATCGAGTCGACTTGGGTTGGCCGAAGGGTTCCCCCTGAGAATCTCCACGACAAACAAGTGTTCTCTCATCATCTATGAAGCACGAACACGTTGCCTATGCTTCTATGTTGTGTCCGACATGTGTCGAAGTGTGTCGGACACGTTGACACGGTCAGACACGCGATCAACATGTGTCGGATTTTCTGACACGTGGTCAACTTTTCTCAACACGCGTGTCCAGAACACGATGGAGAGTGGAGGCGAGGGCAAGAGAGTAGAGACGAGGCCACAAGCAACGCAAGCCCGCGACGGCGAGAGACGGCTAGAGAAAGAGCATAGATTGAGGCGAGGGCCACCATTGTGATGTTGCGATGGATCGGCGACAAGGCTATAGCTACAAGGGAGAAAGGGCCGAAGGCGAGGCGGTGAACGATTGTGATGAGGACCAAGAGCAAGCAGAGATCAAGAGGAAGGGGAGAGGAAGGCGGTCATATGGTGAGGAGGAGGAGGAGGAGGATCGAGAGGAAGGGGTCGTGCGGCAAGCGACGAGAAGGAGGAGGAAAAGGAGGGCACTGGCTAGGGTTTTTGATAAGGAAACTCAAAAGTAATAAAAAAAAAAAAATGGGGACTCGATATCGTGACTTTTAATTTTAGGGGGAGGGGAAGTGACAGCCTGTTTGTCAGGTGGTGGGGGAGGAAAGAAAAGTGAAATAAATTTGGGGGTGGGGGGGAAATGGACGAGGGAAAGAAGAAGTGGGGGTGGACCCCAATGGGAAATTTTTTTTTAATCGGAAAAATAAATAAATGAGATTAAAAAATAATTTCGCCTTATCCCGGTCTGGTGACCAAGAAAAAAAAAAGTACTGAATTTTGAATAATGATAAAATTTGGTCATTGTAGAAGTCATGGATTTTTTTTAAATAAATTGATTCTAATTTCTTATTAGTCATTAGTTTCATCAACTAAGGAAGACAAAGTCTTGAACTTGGGTGTGAATTTTTCTGAATTGGTGTGGATTTACAAGTTGCATTTATATCAAGTGTATGCTAACCAATTTTCCCACCATGGGCGAACTTCGGGAAAAGATCCCTTGGTTGGATAATCATTTCGGATTCTTTGATTCTTATCTAAGATCAATTGAAGATCTGATGGTCGACCGTTCTATTCTTGGAAACCAAGATCCGATGGGCACATGATTGATGGGCTATTAGATTCCTTAAATACTCGGATGATCGTTCAAGTTCTTCTATGATGGACAGCCTAGTTGTTTTAGTGAGGAAACCACTCTAACCTTTAGTTACACCGTAACATCTCTTTGTTCATAGTGGAATCCAGCCAATTGGCTGTCGTGTAGAGACGTAGGCTAGTCTCACATTGATTTTTAATTATTGCAAATCCTTCATTTGTCTAAGTATTGTGCAATCTTTAAGAAAATTTTTATATACCTATTCACCCCCTCTAGGTACTCGTACTAGCAATATCAAAAACCACTCTAACATTTAGTTCAAAGCCTAGAGACACTCAAAGATGCCAGAATGATAATGTTTCTAACTATCCGAGCTGCATTTCTCAATGGATCCTACCAAGCTATAGAAAAAAAAAAAAAAAGAGTTTAGAAAGCCATTGAGACTTTCACAAAACACTCACTTTTCTTTAAGGGACTCTGCCCAACACATTACATCTTCCTTGTCTTTTATAGACATTAGGAGGTCACACCCAAACAAGGACCAAGCTCATGGGTCTTGAAACAAACAGAGGCCTCAAAAACTTTCGGTAAGGAATTATTTGGGTGATATAAATAGTGACAGTGAACAATGATTTTCCTAGCCTACTACTACAATAACGCTACAATAACTTGCTACAGTGGTCTGCTACAGTCACTAGTCTCGTCCGTCACGAGCATTGTAGTCATAGTCTGAATCATCAGAACTATGCATTGCTAGAAGATGTTCTTCATATTTTTGCTCAAGTCCTACAAGTGAATTTGGTGAGAGAATTTAGTTTGACGAGGATGCTTCCTCTTGATTCTAGGAGGAGCCTGTAGTGTCGGCAAGATTGTTTGGCTGAGGCCAATTGGATGGCTAAGCATAGTAGGATGTCTCCATGCCTAGAGATAAAGACAAAGGTCCTTGATCATAGCGGTCTTGGGAAAGAGGATCTCCCCATTGTGTATAGGGGTCTTTAGAGGACTGTGCAGGGTCATCTGTGTCTGTCATTTCATGTTCATATGATGATGCAGTTTGTCTAAATTCCTCGAGTGCTTCCTTGGCTTTTGGTGTGAGGCTATAATAATCACATACAGTGGGTACATTATAGTTTTATACATCTTCAAGAATGGTTTTATTTTCCTGGCACAAGACTCTTTGGAATTCTCGATACTGGTGTTCACAGCAACCAATAGGTCTTGGGAAAGATTTGTAAATCCAAGCTTCTGTAAGGTGTGGTTGGGGTTTATAGGATGTGGTACCTTAATTTGTGGAGCATCAGTGATGCTACCATTGTTTTTTACAAAAGCCCATGGGCATTGGAAGAATAGAATGGTGTGGACCTCAGGGTTTGGTTGAATGGTTCTCAGTTCTTGCTGTAAAAGCTGCCTCCAGTGAGTAAGAGGATAAAATCAATTGAGGAAAGCTAAGGGATTTCTGTCACTTTCCCTTCTAATGTTGCGACCGAGTCCAAATATCCTAGTAAGGTTGGCAATAAATCTTCTGGTTGGAATTTCAATAGTTATTGAGATGGCTAGTATAAGCACCTAAAGAGGGGTGAATAGGTGCACAAACAATTTATCGAGATACGGAAGCTATTCTAGGCAACCGATAGAAGGAAGTTCACAAAATGAAGTGTGATCAAAGTAAAGAGAGTAAGGAAGAGAAAATTAAACACAAGGTTTATAGTGGTTCGGCTTATTCCAAGCCTACGTCCACTCTTCCGCACTGACAGCCCACCAGTTGGATTTCACTATGAACAAAAGAGAACTTACAGCACAGCTTTTCCTTGATTCTACAGTGTAGATGTTCTACCACACATTCTCAAGGTTTCTCACAAATATAGACTCTCTTTTGTATACAAGGTTTCGCTCAAAGGAATTGTCTAAACAACAAGGAGCTTCAGACTTTGGAATTCTTCTATCGCGCACACCTCAAATAACTCAGAACGTCTTCCTTATATACTCCTTTATGCCATCATACCCATTGGCACTTACCAAAGGAATTCCTCCACTCTACCCGTTGGATGGAATCAATTAAAAAGATTATTCGAGCTATTAAAGGAACGTGTCGATAGCCCATCAATCATGTTCGCCCATACAATCAGGATCTCGGTTTCCATAAGTAGAACACTCCAAGAATATTTAGGCAATCATCGGTTCCTTAATCTTCGAGTCAATCTCGATCAATCAAAGAATTCTGTTGTGTCTTTTCCAGCCAAGAGATCTTCTCCGATTGATAAGGTCATATCCTTAATGAAACATCCAGTTCTAGATAATCTTTCTTCAACGGATTAGAGACTGTCAATGAGGATAGACTTTGAGTCTTGAGTCCGGCTGTCCGTAGGTCTTCGACTTTAAATAGCGAGTCGCAAACCTTCGAGACTAAACTGATGGAAACGTTTTGTCAGCTTCAAAACACTTCAAAAAGATTTCTCCAACAGTTATTAAGTACTTATTGGTTAAGTACCATAATAACTATTGTAACTAATCAAGGAAGTCTTCTTCCTTCCAAATTAAATGATGTATAAACGGATAGTCCAAATTGACCCTTGCATACAAATCACGAGAATGTATATTTTTCCTCGAATCCTTCGTTCGATTAACTTCTGGATTTGAAATCACTGCTTATATACCTGGGATTGGCCATAATTCACACTTTTTTTGTAATTTTATTATTTATTATGATGATATGACAAATAATTGTACCGATGAGGAAAATAAGAATCCCCACCGGATAAAACATATCCTATATCTGTCTATATGAAGAAGAAATCATGTAACAAAGAGGATTCTTATTTGTACAAATGGTGCTTCGAACTTGGAATGAGCATGAAGAAATTAACGATACTTCTTTATCTTTTGAGTTGTTCTGCCAGATCGATCGCTCAAGACCTTTGGTCTCAACTCGGACCCGATGAAAAAAATGAGGTCACTTCTTATGTGTTAGGAAAATCCCTTATGATGTTTTGAAAATGACAAAATAAATCAAAAGCTACTAACATGTTTGATGGTTAAGTAATAGACCATGTAGATAATATAATATGTAAAGAATATTGTCAAAGTGTAAAGACGGCTAGAAGACTGAACGTAACACATGTCCAAAGTATATTCTGAAGATTTCCAGACTTCTATGTCAAAGTCTGAAGACTGCCAGACTTTAGTGTCAAAGTCTGTTCTACATCAGAAATCTGCTCACTCTGACAAATTCCAGACTGAACGTGAATAAAGAACCAGAAGATAGACTCTATGTTGAAGCTGAACCAGAAGACAAACTCTATGCTGAAGCTGAACTGGGTACAGACCTTAAAGCTAAATCTGTTCAGAAGTAGAATATATTCAGACTCAGATTGTAAAGTCTATCGCACTCAGACTCAGATTGTAAAGTCTATTGCTCTCAAACTTTACATCCATATTCGACAGAACTCAAGCCCAATCATATAACGGCTAGTGATCTGGTTTGGATTCCACATCAAGATTGATTTGATTGATTCAATCTAATTGATTGACGATTGGATCTTGAAGACAAGAACTTTCTATACGAAGAAGCTTTACTTATGGAAACCAAGATTCCGTTTGTATGGCGATTGGAATCAATTTGGGATTCTACCTTTGTCACTCAATGGCTACCAAATTTTCTAGAAATAGCTGTCCAATGGGTATATTGGAAGACAATTCTCCGGGATGCTGTCCAATGGGTATATTGGAAGACAATTCTCCGGGATACTGTCCAACGAGTAGTTTGGAAGTGGAGGAGTATTTAAGGAGATCATGGACTGATGAGCAAATAAGAGATAGAGCGTAGAATTTATAATTCCAAAGTCTGAGCGACTTTCGATCATACACTTGTCTTTGGAGAGCTTAAACATTTGTGATCGTGAGAGAAATACCAAAAGAGTGACTTAGTGAGATAGTGTGATCTACTAAGTGTTTGCACTCGAAGTTGTAATCTCTTGTTGATTGTATAGTGGAATCTAGCCAAGAAGGTTGTTAGCGTGGGAGAGTGGATGTAGGCTTGGATTAAGCCAAACCACTATAAATCTTGTGTTTTTATTCTCTTCCTTAACTCCTTTATTTTACTCGAAGTTTATTTTATTCCGCATATATTTGCCAAGGTTTATTTTATACACCTATTCACCCCCCTCTAGGTGTTCATACTAGCACTCTCATTATGGACTTGCCATAGACGTCAGGTCTGTGTTCAATCGAGAGAGGTACACGTTGTCCTTTATCTGGTGTGCTTCCTTCTTCTAGCTATGATCCCATCGGTATAGTAGGATGATTACCTTCGCACACTTACTAATCTTAAAAAGGCAAGGAAGAAGCGAAAACATGGTTTTCATGTGATTAACTTAGGGACATTGATTCAATTGGCATTGACATAATAGGAATATTTCGTCTATTAAGGAGGATTCCCCGAATACCTAAAATAGAGATGATCATAGAAAATGTGAAATATTTGATAGGATCCGTTTCGGGAACGTGGAATGCGGAACGCTCCCCTACCGATGTATTTTTACATCCCACAGCTTCGGCAAATCGCTTAGCCCCATTCATCTTCGACGCAAGAGTGCTCGATCTTGAGCCACCATCCAAGCACGAATACCTTCGTTTAAGAGAATTTTTTGGTGTAGAAAGTTTCAAATTCAAGATCTTCCGCTACACGGATCTCCTGGGAAACAAAGTCATAGGCAAGTAGGTTCAGAGCCAAATCGACTACTCCAAGAGCACTCATCCATAAACCGGTTACTAGTACAAATAACATAAAGAAATGTAACCAATGTTTATTGGAAAAAGCAACCCCAAAGATTTGGGACCGAAAGCGATTAGCAATGACCATTGAATAAGTTTCTTCAGCTTGAGTTGGGTTAAAAGCACGGAATGTATTTGCACCATCACCATCTTCAAAAAAAGTATTTTATACGGTAGCACCATGAATAGCGCATAGGAGAGCAGCGCCCAATATACCGGCAACTCCCATCATATGAAATGGGTTCAATGTCCAATTATGAAACCCTTGGAAAAAAAAGGATAAAGTGAAATATAGCTGCTACACCAAAACTAGACGCAAAGAACCAACCAGACTGACCTAGTGGATAAATCAGGAATACAAAATCAAAAACAGCAATTGGACCAGAGAATGCAATTGTAAATATTTCATAGTAGCCTCATTAGACCATACATCCTTCTTGGTTATCCAGATAATAGGTAGGAGCATAAAGCAGAACCCCGTATTTCTTCTAAAGAATCTCCTAATTTTTCGAGAGCAACTAGAAAGAGATTCTTTAATCGAAAGAATTTAGTTCAAATGTAGGGTACCTATCTAGAATTTTTTGCAACTCCATCATGTATGATGGAATCATCCAAGATTTGACCTTTTCAAACTATGTTTGTAACTCACTATAAGCTAGGGAAACAAAGAGAAGATGTGTATGAACGGTACAATAGAGTTGTAATTCACTAGTTATTCTCGATGCTCGCCAAATCTTAAAAAAGAAAAAAAAAACTGAAGGTTATTTGTATTCTTTAGAAACCAATTAGGTTGACGACGAAACCTAGAAATCGATCACTTATCCAATTTGAGTACCTCTACAGGATAGACCTCAACAGAAAACTGAAGAGTAACGGCAGCAAGTGATTGAGTTCAATAGTTCCTCATATAAAATTATTGACTCTTCACCAAGTAGAGATGAATACTATATGATAGCAGCAGGAAATTCTTTAGCGCTAAATCAACATATTCAAGAAGAACAGGTTGTTCTAGCTCGATACTGTCAAGAATTCCTAACTATTGCATGGGAACAGGTTAATCTTCGAAGTATTGCCCCATAGATCCTATATCTATCGATATGAAGAAGAAATCATGTAACGAAGGAGATTCTTATTTGTACAAATGGTACTTTGAACTTGGAACGAGCATGAAGAAATTAATGATACTTCTTTATCTTTTGAGTTGTTCTGCCAAATCGATCGCTCAAGACCTTTGGTCTCTACCCGGACCCGATGAGACTTTCATTTCTCTCATTCAAAACCGTGCATGAGACTTTCATCTCGCATGGCTCCTAAGTGATAAAAGAAAGAAGAACTTCGAACGTGGGTGTGGGTCTTTTGTCGAAATTAAATGGCCTTTATTTTTTCTTTTTATTTATTATTTCTCGTTAAGGGCTAAAAAATGAAATAGAGTATGCCTCGGCATATTTTTTTTCGTTTATGCCCCGTAACTCTTCCTCAGCCAAGCTTGGTCAAAATAGCATAGCGGGTCAAAATATTAATTAGTAGCATAGCAAAAATGCGCTCCCCATTTTTTACCTTGAATTGGTCAAAATATGCGGAATTTCTAATCGAAATGCATCCATTTGTCTCATACACTATGGGGATGGTGAGAAGAGATATATTTTACATTCCAAAGGAGCTATAATTGGAGATACCATTGTTGGGAACGTCCAGTGCCAAAGTCACTGAATGGGTAAGTCGCTAATCCCTAAAACGGACTATGGAATGTACTTTATCTGCCGGGTTACATTACGAGCGGTAAAAATGCAAACCTATAGCTGCAGAAGTAGAAATAATAACGCTCGTAAGAAGTCCTATTGAAACCAAGAAGTATAGGCATGCCTGCCATCCACACCAGACGGTTGTCCGGCAACAAACGAGACCCTTGAATTCGGATTCCTAACAAAGTGTACCTCAAATATGTTGCATGCTAATGTTGAATTAACAACAGCACAAGCAAACGAGCGTTTACATATAGATGTAGGGAATCTATTTGGGAAGTAAGTGTTGGAGAAAACTTCCTTGAATATTTTGAAGTTGACAAAACGTTTCCATCAGTCTAGTCTGAAGACTTATAGACTCTTCCATCAAAGTCTAAAGACCTCCAAATTGCCAAACTCAAGACTCAAAGTCTATTCTCATTGATAGTTTCTAGAGCGTCGAATAAGGCTTATCCAGAACTGAGTATTTCATTGAGGATTTATTTCTATCGACCTAAAAAGATCTCTTGGCTAGATACGGCATGTTGAAATCATTTATTCAAATTGAGATTGATTCAGGGATTGTGGATCCGTTGTTTGGCAAAGTAAAATTGGAAGGTTCTACTTATGGAAACCTAGATCCTGATTGTATGGGCAAGCAGGATTGGTGGGTTATCTTCATATTCCTTAAATAACTCGAAATCTTCCTAACTGATTCTGTCCAACGGGTAGATTGGAAGAACTCCTTTGATAAATACCAACGGGTGTGATGGCATGAAGGAGTATATAAGGAAGACGTTCAAGTTGTTCGTGTGTGTGCGCGATAGAAGAATTCCAAAGTCTAAAGCTCCTTGTTTTTAGTCAATTCAATTGTTGAGCGAAATCTTATACTCAAAAGAGAATTTATATCTTTGTGAGACCTTGAGAAAGTGTAGCAGAGTCTCTACACTGTGGAATCAAGGAAGAGCTCTACTGCAACAACTCTTTTGTTTCATAGTGAAATCCAGCCGGTGGGCCATCGTGCGGAAGAGTGAACGTAGGCTTGAACTAAACCGAATCACTATAAACCTTGTGCTCTTATTTTCTTCCCTACGCTCTTTTACTTTGATCATAACTCAATTTGTTTATAAGAGTCTAATTTCCTTTTCATAATCTATTACTGATTAGAGTTGCACATTTCACTCGAGGAAATTTGTTTTTACACCTATTCACCCTCCTCTAGGTGCTCATACTAGCTTTCACAATTGGTATTAGAGTCTATGTACTCACTTAAGTTGAAGTGTTTTACTTCAGAGCTAAAGATCCATGACTAATATGTTAGCTCCGGGTTTGGTTGAAGGGCAAAGCAATATCCAGACCGCATTATTTTGATAGAAAGGAATACAACATATGGAAAAATAAGATGAAGGCATTCCTAAGATCAAAGGATCCTCTGGAATGGGACGTGGTAGACAAAGGAATCATTCCTAAAGCTGCAATAGTCTCAGAAAGAGAAAAAGAAGCTGTTGAGTCTAGTAAAATTACTCAAGAAGAGATAACCAAGAGACAAACTCTTGATGCAAAAGCAATTTATTCTTTACATTGTGCACTATCTCCTACTAAATATAACAAAATATCTTCTTGTAAAATAGTTAAAGAAGTCTAAAATAGATTACACATCACCTATGAAGGAATTGATTAAGTGACAGAAACCAGAATTAACATTCTGCTCGGCCAATATGAAGCATTTAAGATGAAACTAGGAAAATCTATCACTAACATGTTTAGTCATTTTACAGAGATCGTAAATGGTCTTAAATATCAAGGTCAACTAATTTATGGACCCATTAAGGTAAACAAGTTACTGCGCGGATTGTCTAAGGATTGAAATCACATAAAGACTTCAATAAAGGAGACACAAATAATCGTGCCACTCTCTGTTGACGAATTGGTTGGGACTCTTCAGTCTTATGAAGTGGAGAAAATCAACGAAGATAAAGATCCTAAAGGTAAGAAATCTATTGCATTAAAATCTAATGATGATTCTGATGTCACAGATTCTGAAGACGATATGGACGATGAAGAGCTTGCTCTTATGATAGACAAGAAGGTTCATAAAACTGAACAAAAATGGGAGAAGATTCAATCCAAAGAAACAAAGTTTTCAAAAGCTACAGAATAAATCGGTTCAGGATGATGAATCCAATAAAGATGTAGTTTGCTTTAAATGCAAGAAAAAGGGACACATTAGACCCAACTGTCCTCTTCTGAAGAAAAAGAAAGGAAAAACTGAGAAATATCAAAAGGCACTTAAAGTATAAATTTTGAGTGATACCGAATGAGGAAAATAATGATGATTATGCCAATATATGTCTCATTGCACAATCAGACTCAAATTCAGACTTCGAGACAGACTCAGATAGTGAAATCGAGGTAAGTAATTTAAAAATCCCTACTAAAGTCTTTAGATACATTGATGAATTGTGTCTTAGTCTTAAAACCTCTCTCAAAAGGATTTCCGAACTTAAAAGAGAAAATTCTGCACTGAAACAATAGGAAAATGTTTGGAAAGAAAATGTCAAAAGTTTAGACAAAAGTGTTACTACTTTGAAAGAAAATGTAGACAATCTTTCAAAAGAAAATGCATTTTTGAAAAATGATATCTCAAGTATTTCTAAAAGATTTTCTAAAGGATCTGAGAAACTTGAAAAAATTCTTTTAGCACAAAGACCTTACTTCAACAAATCAGATTTAGGAATGACTGCTGAAACCATTCCTCTAATTGATTTTCCTAAAGTAAAGGAAAGAATTAAGCAAAGACCGACAAGAGATTCTTACAAAAATCATTTCCAAAAAATTTTTGTAAAACCTATAGGCCGCAGTGCTCTTGATTGTTCTAAGTGCAATAGCTCAGATTATTTTGAAAAATAATGTCCTATGGTTTGGAAACCTATTAAGAAGGTATGGGCAAAGACAGTATATTACATTAACACCAATTGGCCCAAGAAAGTATGGGTACCAAAGAAAGCTTGAGTCTATTTTCTAAATGCAGGTCACTATCAAGAAAAAGGTTAAATGGTATTTAGATAGTGGATGCTCAAAACATATGACAGCAGACTCAAATTGTTTCATAAATCTTATACAAGTTAATGATGGAAAAGTTTCTTTTTGAGGAAACAGTAAATGAAAAATTGTGGGATACGGAACTGTAAAGATTGGAAACCTCACGATCAGTAATATTTCCTTAGTAGAATGACTCAACTACAACTTACTGAGCATCAGGTAGCTGTGCGATACTGATTTTAAAATCAACTTTTAAAAAGGAATATGTTCAAGAACCAGTAAAAACTCCTCTTAATATTTCACGGGGCGAAGACATGGGAATATCTATCTTTTGGATATCATACCAGATGAATCCCAATGTTTAATCTCAATTCAAGAGGAAGAAAACTTATGGCACAGAAAACTTGGACACATCAACATGAAGCAAATAGCCAAAATCTCAGCAAAGAAGCTTGTTCGTAGACTACCCAATCTGACATACCAAAAGTCTGATCTATTCACACCATGCATGTTGGGAAAATAGGTAAAAAACTCATTCAAACCAATAAATCAAGTATCCATTAATCGTGTACTGCAGCTCTTGCATATGGATCTCTTTCGACCAATCAGAATTCAAAGCATTTGAGGTAAGAAATACTATCTAGTAATTGTGGATAATTATTCACGACTCACTTTGGTATATTTCCTAGCAAGTAAGTCTGAAACATTTTCTTATTTTATAAAGTTTACCAAAAAGGTCCAAAATGAGAAAGGGTATATTATTTCAAGTATACGGACAGATCATGGAGGTGAATTTGAAAATCAAAACTTTACAAAATTTTGTGATGAATCTAGTTTTCAGCATGTGTTTTCTTCACCATATACTCCAAAACAAAATGGAATCGTGGAAAGAAAGAATAAATTACTACAAGAAATGGCTAGAATTCTTTTAATTAAAAGTAACATCTCTTCTCGTTTTTGGGCTGAAGCAGTTTTTATAGTGTGCTATATTATTAATAGAGTCTTCTTAAGGCCTATTCTAGATAAAACTTCCTATGAGTTATTCAAAGGAAAGAAGCCATTGTTTTGTATTTTCATGTGATTGGATATAAATGTTTTATATTGAAAAATGCAAATGATCGAGTTGGTAAGTTTGAAGAAAAATCATATAAAGGTATTTTCATTGGATATTCTATCACAAGCAAAGCTTACAAAGTTTACAACAATAACACTCAATCTGTGGAGGAATCAATGAATGTCAAATTTCAAAACTTTAGGCAAAATCAATCGATCCAAACTCAACTTGAAGAATCTGAACCTGCTCCAAACTCTACAAAGTCTAAATCTCCAGAAGCAGCTCAGATTTCATAAAACCAGCATCAAATGATCATCGAAGATTCAAATGAGAAAAATGATCAACAGTTTGACAAATCAACCAGCAACTGGAAGCATAAGTCCAGTCATCTCAAAGATCTCATTATTGGTGATATTAATGAAGGAATTTGCACAAGATCCAAAAGGCGTGAAGAGTCTAGTGTTGTGGCTCTTATTTATGAAATAGAACCCAAAAGCATAGAATAAGCTTTAACTGATAAAAACTAGATTGAAGCTATGCAAGAAGAACTCAAGCAATTCAGTATCAATGATGTCTGGGAATTGACTCCTAAACCGAAAGGTAAATCCATCATTGGAGCTAAATGGGTTTTCAGGAACAAGTTGAACGAGAAAGGAAAAGTCATAAGAAACAAAACAAGACTCGTAGCCAAGGGATATACGCAAGAAGAAGGGATAGACTATGATGAGACTTACACGCTAGTAACAAGGTTAGAAGCAATTAGATTATTACTTGATTTTGCTTGTCATAAGAATTTTAGGTTTTTCTAAATGGACGCTAAAAGTGCTTTCCTAAATGGATTTATCCAAGAAGAAGTCTATGTGGAACAACCACCCGGTTTTAAAGATCCAAGGAAACCGGATTCTATATTCAGACTGAAAAAGGCTCTATATAGTTTAAAGCAAGCACCTCGAGCTTGGTATGATGAGACTAAGTAAGTTTTTAATTCAAAATGGTTTTGTCAAAGGTAAAGTAAATACTACATTATTTTTTTTTTTTTTGGTAAAGAGTAAATACAACATTGTTTATCAAAAGAAAAGGCAAAAACTTTTTACTTATTCAAATTTATGTTAATGATATTATTTTTGGATCTTCTAATGAAAATTAGTGCAAGAAATTCTCTAAGTCTATGCAAGATGAGTTTGAAATGAGCATGATGGGTGAACTAACCTTCTTTCTCGGACTTCAAGTGAAACAACTGAATGAGGGAATCTTTATTCATCAAGAAAAATATACTAAAGAACTTGTCAAAAAATTTGGACTGGAGAATTGCAAAAAGACTAATATACCAATGTCAAGTTCCTTGAAGCTAGACAAAGATGAAGAAGGAAAGAAAGTTAACCAGAAGCTATACAGGAGTATCATTGGTTCACTTCTTTATCTTATTGCTTCTAGACCTGACATTCTATTTAATGTTTGTATTTAGGCCAGATTTCAAACAAACCCCAAAGAATCTCATCTAAGTGCAGCAAAACGTATTATCAAATATCATTGCCTCAACTTCAAATTTAGGTCTCTGGTATCCAAAAGAATGAGACTTCACTCTTCTTGGATACTCAAATGCAGATCTAGCCGGATGTAGAGTTGATAGAAAGAGTACCTCGGGCACCTATCAACTACTTAGAATTAGGACAGTATCTTGGTTTTCAAGGAAGCAAAGTACAGTAGCTCTTTCTACGGTAGAAGCAGAGTATGTAACTTTGGAAGTTGTTGTTCACAAATTCTATAGATAAAACAATAGTTAAGAGACTTTGGAATTGAAGATTCCTGCACTGAGGTCAAATGTGACAATACCAGCATAATCAATCTCACCAAGAATCCAATTCTTCACTCAAGAGCAAAACATATAGAGATTCGACATCATTTCATTAAAGATCATGTTCAAAATGGAGAAGTTTCAATTCAGTTTATTGATTCAAAGAATCAAGTGGCGGATATATTTACAAAGCCTTTGGAGAAAAATCAATTTGAAATTATTCGTTCTAGACTCAATATCTTAAAGTCTGAGGAAGTTCAGACTCAAGACTGAAAGTCTAAAGACTCTCAGACTCAGACGATCAAGACTTACGACTGTAAGTTATTTCTATTTAGAAACTTATCTCTCGGATCAAATCTCGAAAAGGTACGATCATTTATCCATAATTGATTGATGTTATTTCCTAGTTTTCGTGATTATTGCAATCTTTCCTTTTCGAAAAAGAAGTTATTTTTGAAATGACAATTATCTAATTTTTGAAAATACAATTATATTTTAAAATGCATTTTTATATTTCCTTTTTTACGACTTTCCGTATGCCTCGCTTTAACTACCTTATATACCGTTGGTTCTTCTTCATTTTACTCACAAAAACCCTAATAGAGCACAGATCTTCCACTTTTGTTTTCTTCTCTTGTTTAATCTCGAAAAATTTCCACCTTTCTTGCGAAACAAGCTTTGAATCTCTCAAAGACTGTGAAAGATGTCGTCTCAAAGAAAGTTTTCGAGAATCGCAAACAGGGGACCACAGCAAATGCATGAGGTACCTACGCATTTTGATCTCACCGAGGAAGAAGAATCTCCTAGACAGCAGCAGAGCCCACAACATTCTCAGCAGCGTCCATCTCCTCCATCTAAACCTCAGAATATTGAACTTAGAGAAGAAGAAGAAATTATCGAAGATGCAGAACCCATAAGAACTCATAAGCCCACTTTTACTTTCAAGCTTTACCATGCTTTGAAGAGGAGTGGTACTCTTTTGAACTATATTGATAAATTTCTAAAAGACAAAGGGTATCGAAATGAAACCTACTTTTTATGCACAATGAAACAATTGGGAATTGCCCCTACCGGGTCAGCGAAAGAAGCATTGGCAAATATCCCAAGCGATCTACGTGTTGGAGGGTTGAGTCAACTTGATGGGAATGATGATGATCGGATGTACACTCAGTTTAAACCTAGAATGGGTGTTGCAGCGAAAATCCGAAGTAAAATGACAGATTTGTTTAGCTCGAAGGAACACAAGCAACTGTACTCTAAGTTGCTAAAGCATGGTGTGATAAACCCTAAAACTGTGGACTTTGATTTTCTTGATTCTCCGAATGTAAAGCTGCGAGAGAAATTCAATCTTCTTCAATTAGAATGGTTTTGTTCTGAATCGACAGAGGCTCATGCTGAACTCTCTGCTTACTTCTATTCGAATCTAAGTTTCCGGATGCGAATAGATTCTCTTTTAGTGTTCGAGATCAGGACTATGTGGTTGACATGGATACATTGGCTGATGTGATTGGAGTTGAAAGAGGGAGATATCAACCAATCAGTGTATCTACTAATCGTGCGATGATAGAGTTTGTTCAGGATAGAACAACGGAAGGAAAGATTTCATATTTGAGGATGAATGCCTTAAATATTTTGCTTCACAAGATAGTAATCAATTGCCTCAGACCCAAATCAACTTTGAAGATCGATGTTTCAAACTCGGAGGCAAAGCTGATGTATGCTATTAACGCTAGCAAGAAGTTCTCTCTTCCACATACTATTATGTTCCACATGTACAGAATGATAGTGAAAGACAAGGGTCAACTTTCTTACTCAACACTTGTCACCAAGTTATTCAGACATTTGAACATTCAGCCTCCCGAGATTCTTTGTGTTTGAACATGCAATCAAATGGTGGTAGGACTGAAAATGGTCTCTAAAATGCGTCTGAAGGAACTTAACAAGGCTTTGGAGCAATTCAAAGTGAAAACCCTTGTTAAGACTCACCCAGTCTCTTCGGCTGCAAAGCGGAAAGGGAAAGAGCCTATGGTTGCTCCATCTAAGAAAAGAATAGCACTCATCTTAGAGGATGAAGAGGATGAGGATGATATCACAATTTCTGCTCTTGCATTGAAAAACTTAAGCCGTTCTGTTCCAGAGACAAAGGAGAGATAAGAACAAGATAAGGACGAGATTGAACAGAGGACTGGAGAGAGAGAATCATTGGAAAGAAGCAGAGAAGGAAAGGATTGAGGAAAAGGAAGAAGAGGGCAGAGGAGAACAAGAAGAAGCAGAACATGAGGAGTACTTCTCTTCGCCTGAAGGCATTGAAACAGGGGGAAATCCTGAGAAAAGAGGTACGTCCTCAATTGCTGCCACCAATGAAGGAGTAAGTCGTTCTCCAGTAGATCCAGAAGACATCTATGCCTCTCAATTTCCTGAGGAAGGCCATGAGGTTTCATCACCCAATCTGCGTGATCGTGCTAACTTGCCATCATTTGCCCATACACCATATGATCGAGTAGAAGCCAGTACTCAGACTGACAATTCAGCAGACTTTCGCAGAGTGCTAGATGTTCTCTTGGAGATGCAAAGCCAAATTTATACTCTGGGATGCGAAGTACAGAACTTGCAAAATAAAGGTCAATCATCTTCAATTTCTTTGCATAATCAACTCCATGCCCTTGCTCTTCAAGTTCAAGCAAATGCTAAGGGTGAAGATGTGGCTCAACTGAAAGAGGATTTGAAAAAGCTGGAAGAGATTGTCCAGTTAATGGGAGATTTGCAGCTTGTTCGTGTTCCCAAGCAATCATAATTCCATTCTTTTTTCATCTATACCTTTTTTAATGCTGACAAAAAGGGGGAGAGATATGGTGCAGATTTGAGATTTAAACTCTTGACTCTTGAACTCTTGACTTTTGTGATGTTTATGTTTGATTGACTTTACTTTTGTGTTTGGCTGTTTGGATTTGGACTGGATTTGGGTTTGACTGTTTAAACGTTTATCTTAAGCACTACTAGTATTTCATGGCAAAGATAGTTGCTCATTTACAAGACTAATCTACTTTCTGTGAATGCAGATTTTAATGTTATCTTTACTAAACCAATTATCTTTTGTGAGATATCCATATTTGCTTGAGTATTGTTTTGTAGGTCAAAGTTATCCAAATTTACAAGAAAGTTTTGTCACCATCAAAAAGGGGGAGATTGTTAGAGAAAACTTCCTTGAGTGTTTTGAAGTTGACAAAACGTTTCTATCAATCTAGTCTGAAGACTAATAGACTCTTCCATCAAAGTCTAAAGACCTTTGGACTGCCAGACTCAAAACTCAAAGTCTATCCTCATTGACAGTTTCTAAAGCATCGAAGAAGGCTTATCCAGAACTGAGTATTTCGTTAAGGATTTGTTTCTATCGACTGAAGAAGATCTCTTGACTGGATACAGCATATCGAAATCCTTTATTCAAATTGAGATTGATTCAGGGATTTTGAATCCGTTGATTAGCAAAGTAAACTTGGAAGGTTCTACTTATGGAAACCTAAATCCTGATTATATGGGCGAGCAAGATTGGTGGGTTATCGTCATATTCCTTAAATAACTCGAAATCTTCCTAATTGATTATGTCCAATGGGTAGATTGGAAGAACTCCCTTGGTAAGTGCTAACGAGTGTGATGGCATAAAGGAGTATATAAGGAAGACGTTCCAGTTATTCAAGTGTGTGCGCGATAAAAGAATTCCAAAGTCTGAAGCTCCTTGTTTTTAGTCAATTCAATTGTTGATCGAAATCTTGTACTCAAAAGAGAGTTTATATCTTTGTGAGACCTTGAGGAAGTGTAGCAGAGTCTCTACATTGTGGAATCAAGGAAGAGCTTTACTGTAACAACTCTTTTGTTTCATAGTAAAATCCAACCAGTGGGCTGTCAATGCGGAAGAGTGAACATAGGCTTGAACTAAGCCGAACCACTATAATTCATAAGTTCTTATTCTCTTCCCTACGCTCTTTTACTTTGATCGTAACTCAATTTGTTTACAATAGTATAATTTCCTTTTCATAAACTATTGCTGATTAGAGTTACACACTTCACTCGGGGAAATTTGTTTTTACACCTATTCACCCCCTCTAGGTGCTCGTGCTAGCTTTCACAGTAAGAAGCCCCTTTGACATCTCTTCATATGCAAAGAATTCTCGATGTGAAAACATAGAGACAAAGGGTTGATCTTTGAATAGGAAAAAGAGGGGATCTGCAGATATTGTAGGGGAGGTCCTACGGATTTCCTTCTTGATCAATCACAACTGCAGCATTATCATCATATCGTATTATCATACCGTTGTCACATTTAAGTTCTTTACAAGGCAAAGTAGGCGCTCTATTCAGCAATACGGGATGCCCTACGTAACTTCTAGCAGTATTTCCCATATAATGGGCTCCTTTTCCCGAATTTTACTCTTAGCAACTCCCAAAAAGATTTCAAATTCAAAATATAGGATTTGATTTGGCTTTTTTTTTTTTTTTTAGTTAGTTATATTATGTTAACTAAAATAAAAATATATAAAATAATATGGTATATATAGAATATGTCCTTTTCGTGTTACTTGTAAGAGTGACACACAAGCACTTGATTCAAGTTATTTATTTATCTCCCCGTGAATCGTACTATGAATAGTTGTTTGAACAACGAGTTACATTTACGTACTATCAGTGCTAATATTAGCATGTTTGGGGTGATGAAAAAAATAACTAATTAGTCCTTCTATTGCAGGCATTGATTTTTTTCGTACAAAAAAAATTAAGAAATACTCATGATAGCGAGATTTCAAATCAACTTATTGGTCATATGGTATATCTTAGTATAGAAAATGATAACAAGGATCTGTATTTGTTTATAAACTCTCCTGGCGGACGGCGATGAAGAATCAAATTATCACTATATTTCTTCCTTTTTCTACTTCTTCTTCCAAGTGTAGGATAACCCCAAAGGGTTGCAGGTTTTTTTCTACCAATTGGGGCTCTCCCTTCACCACCCCCATGGGGATGGTCTACAGGGTTCATAACCACTCCTCTTACTACGCTCGAAGCCCCAACGAAGAAGGTGTTAGTGGTTTATCATTGGGTCAATCTAATCCCTCTTTTTGTGCTACTCCTACTTCTAGGGCGGGAAGAAGATAAGAAAACGCGAAGCATTCTCTTGGTTTCCCAACTCCTCTATCTTTCAAAAGGAAAAAAGATCTCTACGAGCTGTTTCTTGGATCCGAAAGAGAGTACTTGGGTTCTCCCAATAATGAAAAAGTGTATCATGCCTGAATCTAACTGGGGTTCGCAGTGGTGGAGGAACTAGATCGGAAAAAAGAGGGATTCTAGTTGTAAGATATCTAATGAAATCATCGCTGGAATTGAGATCTCATTCAAAGAGGTGCTAGCGTTTTCAGGACAAGCAGTCACTTTTTTTCGACTTCCGCTCTTCCCTTTCCCGAAATTTATCAAATCTAATTTTGACCCTATACTATCTAGGTAGGTCAAATTTTTCGTTACTAAATGAACCATACTAGCCATTCTTCTTAGATTCATGGACCTAATTCAATTCCGTGGGATCTTTCATTCACATTTTTTTCCACCAAGAACGTTTTATAAAACTCTTGGACCCCCGAATTTGGAGTATCCTACTTTCATGCAATGCATAGGGTTCAACAAGCAGAATGTCTTCGTGGTGGACTTGATTTTACAAAAGATGATGAGAATGTGAACTCACAACCATTTATGCATTGGAGAGATTGTTTCTTATTTGAACCTTCATGGAGTCTAAATAGATCTGTGTGGCATTGCCACATGAGATTTTCCATATTTTTAGTGAGGCTATCATTCTGGACTTGTTCAATAATCTCCTGCCAGCACGGCTAATCTCGTATTCTTTCAATCTTATATTTTTCATTGTGATGAAGAGTATGGAAGGCATGCCTCATAATGTACATGTTGATTTCTGCTATTGCCTTTGGTCTTGACAAGAAGTCAGCTAGTACATTCTTCTTCCCAACAATACATTTGGAAAACCATTCAGCCAACTGAGAATTTGGAATCTACTTCTATTTGAACTTAGTCATCTGAGGAAAGCATACCATGTCTAGTTCTACTAGGAAGTAATAGCCAATGAGATGGAATTCGAACATTTTTATTCCATTTTTCACCGCCAAGATTTCTTTAAAAGTGGAGTGATAATGTATTTCAGTCTGGGAAAATTTTTCCACTTTTGTAGGTACATAAGTGTCTCTTACTATCAATTTTTTCGAACAAGATAGCTGCCCGGTATTCATCACCAACATCAGTCTAGAGAATTTTCTTTCGAGTTGTTGGGATTTGTAATGGAGGAAGAGTCTGCATAATCCCTTTAAGTTCAGCGACAGACTTTAAAGTTAAAAACATATTTCCAAATATGAATACACATTAACTATAAATATGTTTTTCGAATTTCCAATGAAATGATTTATTAATATTATTAGTGTAAATTCATTGTACGCTTTTTTTAATTAATTAATTATTTATAAATTTGAATCAAATTAATTAAAAATAAAAATATTCATTTAATATATAACGTATTTCAAAGTGTTAAAATTTTCTATTTTTTATAAATGATGTGTCGATATGTCGTGTCGTGTCGCGTCGCGTGTCAATGCTACTTAGCTCGTCATTGGACGGGGCCCAAAACCCACCTACAAGTTATTGATTTCTAGCTAAAGCAAATTATAATGATTGGGGCGAGTTGACATGACTCAATCATACAAGAGCGCAGTAGACGTAACTCAGTCAGCAAATGCTCGATCAATAACATCACGAGTGGCTCTGACTGCTGCAACTCTTCTTTCCACTGTGAACTTTCTACATAAAGCACGGCCGAAATCAACGTACATTCTCAAGTACATGCATGTTATCATGCTCTGGAGCACTCTGGCAGATCACGTTACTCCCAGAAAATGTTGATCGATGGGATCCAAAAGGCATGAAATGGCTAACTCGAGAAGGAATTTACCAGCTATCTCAACAATCCCATGAACCAAACACTAGAACCTTATAAACCCCAAATGGAAAAATCATCACTCAAAAGAAATTAAAAAAAGAAGAAGAAGAAGAAGAAGAAAGTTTCAGAACAGCGATGCCACTAAGCCAAAATTAAAGCAGAGGAGAAGAAGCGAGGTCAAGAAACCGACGTTGTGTTTCACCGCTAGAAAGCCAAACTAGTTCGAGACTAGGTGAGATGTGAAACTCTCCAGGAGATTGGATTCAAGAACGACTATGAAAATTGAGAAATGAATGCGTGGCAATCTTTGATCTATGTGAGAGTAATAATATATTGTTGACCATAAAAAATCAATTAATAAATAATTATAAGTTATTGTGATGCCCACTCTTTGAAAAATTTGTGATTCATAATAAATCATTATTTTCACAGTAAATCAAAGATTATTATGTTAATAAAGTTCATAGAAATTTGAGCACAAGAGAACGAAGAAACGGAGTGGGAAGAAATTAAATGAAGTCAGGTCAAAACCTTACAATTAAACGGCTAGGGCTTTGGTTGCTGTGCGCAAAATTCCAGCCATAAGTTTCCCAAAGTTTCAACACATGCATGCACTCCACGAACCGGGAGAACTGGCCAACTCCCCCACACTAGACATAGAGAGAATGATGAGATAGGTCACGAAAAAGGGGGAGGCGATCGAATTGCTGGGGTACCTGAGGTCCGGCGACGACAACATGTGCTGCGTTGGTGCGGGGTCGCTGCCTTTGGGGAGTTTGACCACGGTGGCAAGTGATGAAAAATGGATTCATGAAAAACAAACAAAATGATCGAATGCCAAAAAAAAAGCATGGAAGCTTGTCCGAAGATACGTATAATACCAATCGAAAGTCATGTCACAAAGACGAACATACTTTATTTGTCACAAATTAAGTATTTGTTGCAATCTTAGAGGAATTAATAGGAGCCTTGGAGTTCCGTTTATCAAGGGAGTTTATTATCTTCAAAAGGGAAAATGTACATTCTATCTTTGTAAAAATTAACGTTCCCCTTTTCATTTTCTTTTTATATATAACAGTTATTTTCACTACTACTCTTTCTCTCTCATGGGCTCTTTCTTATGATCCAGCTTTGGCCTAACATGGGCGGATCAACCTGGCTTGGCCCAACCAATTAAAAAACTATCAGCAAGCAAAACTATGAGTTATTGAACGGGGCTCTTTTCTTTTCTTTTTTTATCGATCCTACTCTAATTCATGCTCTCATACTTTTGTCATGTTTCCTTGCAGGGTGTGGTATTTGAACCTCTCACTTCACCATTCTCATGTAGAAATGGTGACTACTGAGATAAATCCTAGTGGTTGAGCGAGTCTTTGTTAAAAAGGCATTCATTTAAGTATTTCGGGTGATAGCGAGAAGAATCAATACTTGTTATGACATAAACTAAAAGCTTAGGGTCTACGTAGTAACATTCTAGTTTTTCTGTTCTTTTGCTCTTGTATTTCCTGGAATTAATTTTTCTATTTCTTAGAATAGAAAAGTGGCCAAGGTGTGACATCTGGATTTTTGCTCATGTCCCGAATGCTTAACGATCGACACCACGTCATTGAACTCATCATCAGACCGTACTAATTGCACCACTGCAAATACTTTCAACCTCCGCTCGTTTCCGTCACTGCTAAGCCACCTCATTCCCTCGCCACGACACCTCACCGTGCCTCCTTGCTACCTCGGCCCACGCGACCACCAGCGCCACCAGCGCCACCAGCGCCTTAACCTCACCACAAGTTCACAACAACGGCAATTCACGAACCCCAGCTGGTGTGTGACCCTGGTGAGAAGCCAATTGGTCAGCAGCTCATGCCGAATCCTTCCTCTTGGCACGACAACCATAAGCCGCAGAGGAGAAGAAGACCAGCGCCTTTCCTCGTTTCTTCCTCACACCGTAGAAAAAAATTCATCGCTACTGCCACTTCTCTCCCTTGGGGTCAACGCGATGACCAGCTTCCGCAGCATTTTCTTCGAACAGCAACACCTCAACAGCACGCAGAGAAACGGTGAAGACTGAGTTGGAAGAAGGAGAGAGAAAACGAAGCTATTCGTCCATTTTTGCCTTCACCGCCAGTCTTCATCTGTCTCCCTGGTTTTCTTCTTTTTCACTCCTTTGCCGCACACAGAAATGAACAGCAGTAACCGCTGCACTTCAGCCCTTTCCTCCATCTCAGTCCGTCTCTGTCTTTCTCTCAAATTCACCCCAGCCTGCACCAAGAAGCAGCCGCAATCTCACTCGCTCCCTCTTCAACGCAGCTGCTCACGTCACCGCCGTCAGCCACAGCCCTCTAGAATCCGAGGCAAATGGATATCCTCCGTTCTATCCTATATCAATCAATTATTGTGTGGCAAGGAGAGTTTCCTCAGAATGTCTCAATTTTCGTGATTCCGGAGACATTTGCAACTTGTCGCAAGTTTCACAAAAAAATATAGAGCTAAAATGTTTGAAACTTCAGTCATTAGGTTCGAACATGTGTCATGGAAATATTATACGTTGAATCTTTGTACGTACTCGGATGGAGATACCAAAACTTGAGCCAAAATCGGGAAGGATTTTCCAAGTCAGGTTCGGTTTTGGTACGATTAGGTATTACTAATTTTATTCTGACTTGTGTGATGTAAATTCCATAGGATGTTTTTCACAAATCGGTCCTTATTTATTGTTCTAAGACATCCTTTAAATTCATATTTTTTTTACTTCGTATGATAAAAATACATTTGAAAAACGATCAAGTGTGTAATCTGTTTTTACTCCCGCTGAATTAACCTCTCCCGTATTACCATTTTCCACAGAGTTTTCGGTCAAGAATTTTAATAAGCGCCCTTCATAAAAGTTATAGAGTATATCCTAAACTACCACATATCAAATTTCCAGAATTTCTTGAAATCATTTAGTTGGTGAAACAGTGTCATTTTGGGTTCTGTTATCTACCAGAATGCCCCCCTATTTCAGTCCAGTCTTCAAAAAAATTATTTAGCGTCGTATAAATTGAACTAGACTTTGATTCGTTCGCGGAAAAGTTCCTTTGAATCTTGCCTATCTTATGTTAAAATTTCACAATTTTTTTAACTCATTTCCCTAAACAATAGTTACAATTTCCAAGGGCATGCAGAACGTCATTACAGGGCGAGTTTGGGGGACTTTGGGATGGAATCCTTCTTGCAATTTGTCTGATATAGGTGCGAGTGAGTCTATATTAGTCTAGGAATGTATAAGCGACTAAAGATTCGTTAGATTCACTCTTGAGTTGCCCTCCAAATCTATTCTAAGGAATAAAGAACTAAATTTTTTTACTTAATATTTCCGTTTCAAAACTATTTCCTAACCACTTTTCTACTCCGAAGAATTGAAAAACTAGCCAGTATAATCAAATGGAAACCTATTCTTTTTCTGTTTTGGGGAACAAAACAATAGTATAATAGAAAAACGGGATGGCTTAGGGTCGGAAGGGATTGATGAAGTACGCGGTGTAGCAACTGGCGGAGACGAAAGTGTAGGGAATGGCAGATGCTTCGACAAGCCTCCTGATTTTCTTCTTCTTGTCCAGGAATGCTTCGAATGGTGGGAGTGGGGCGATCCTGTCCTCTTTGCACCAGAAATAGGATGGTAGGAACCTCTAGAGCAACCAAAACACGAGAAGAAAACTAAGCCCAGTTCGAAATCTCTCGCCAGGAAAAGAAGGCGGTTTACCTATAAGTTGCCAGCCGCGATTATGGCGTCAATTATTTTGATTTGATCGGAACAGCAGAAATGGGAAGCGCGGAGATCACAATATCAACCTGTTTAAGCACGGATACCATCTTCTCGTGATCCTCCAATTCTTCCTGTTTTTATGCAATTCAATTTTTTACGTCACAAATCCAATATTGTTGCGCTAAGTTCGTGGTTGTTTGAAGAATAATTGCATGATGACTTTTTTTGCTTCGACAATCATATATTGGAAAAAGCCCAATAAAAGGTTGCACACAATTGATAATCTTGGCAATAATACAGAAGGTAACGGATCTTAGAATTCATGGCTAACACGAATCTTAGAATTCATGACTAACATGAGCAAAATTAAATAATCAGAGAATTCAATTACAAATGAAAAAGACTCTAGTTATTTAAATGATTCGGTCGGAGTATAGGAAAATTGTTCAAAAAGTTTTAAATTCATTGTATAGTACCAAATTCAGTCCTAAAATTTTCTAAAGAGAAGACAGTGATGATATCTAACACTATTCAGAGACAGGGAGAGAGGGAGGGAGGGAGGGAGAGACCTAAATAAGAGTAACACCAAGTGATCTAAATTCGCCACGAAGGCGTAGACTGGAAGGAGGCATTTGAGGGTGGTTGGTCGAGCAAAGACGAAGGTGGGGTGGCCGAACGTCGCGCCAAGTAACCAGTACCTCGGAAAACGAGGATCTTGCTCTTATTGCAACTAATGCTTGCGATCTTCATCTATCTCTATTGATAAATGAATAGATCCAGTATGCATACACCGCTTTCTTTGCTCCTCCTACGCTGCTTCTGTAGGATCACATGCATAGCTGATCTATCTTGACTACACCGCATGTCTTCGCCTGGAGAACATAATATGCGACTTCCCTCCTCCTCGATGCGATTAATTTATAAGCAATTCCGTCTTACATTAGAAGAAACGTACAGGGTACAATCAATGTCTTCGGGAAATGTTAAAAAAAGAAGAAGAAAAATGTTTAATGATGCCCTTAAAGTCCTGTTGTTCATCCCAGATATGCTTTTACAACGTACGATTACTCGGGAAGCAAAAATAAAAAATGTGTCGCGTGGCGTGTGGTGAGGGAAGAATATGCGCTATCACGTTGCCACTCCAATAAATATAAAAGAAAAATAATTGCAAATGTGAATGATATTATATTTCTTCAAAAACAGAAGCACGAGTTAATAATCATAGGAGACCAATGATCGCTTGCATAGAAGTCTTCGGGATAGGCCGGTCAATAAGACCCTGTTTAGTAACACTCCCAAGAATAACTGATTTTGTTCTTTTATTCCAAAAAAAAAAAATTAGTAATCTATTTGGTAAATTTTTTGTCTCTAGGAATTAATCCATGTTTTTGTTCTCAAGAATAGATTTGAAATAGAATCAAGAAGTAGAAAAAGTAATTTATTATTCTTGGAAATAATTTCATAATCAAATCCGGCTTTTTCTTTTTTTCTTTTTTTTTCCCTTCTTTTCTCCTTCTCTCTTCTTCTTCTTCCATGGCCACTATTGCCAGCGGTGGCCGGTGACCAGTTAGGCAAGATTCAGCAAGCTCGTCAAAGCCTCATTAGACTAGGGCGAGGTTCAGCATGCTCATCTAGCCACCAACGAGGCAATCTGGTGAGGCTCAGCTTCACCCAAATCTAGTGAGGTCAAGGCTCATGATGGCTGATGACTAGCCACAAAGAAGGAGAAAGAAGAAGATAAAAGGAAAAAGAGAAAAATAAAAATATATATTAAAAGTATTAAAAATTAAAAGAAACGGAAAAATTTTTAAATCCTACCAAATGCATTTATATTCCGGGAATAGAAATTTTGGACAATACCAAGCGCCTTCAAAAACTCATAAATTATTCCCAAGAACGGATGAAAAAAATCATTTATGAATAAAAATTATTCTTGGAAATAAAATGGTTATCAAACACATCATAATAATCAACATCTAAAGACTTAATCTATTAGAAAAAAATGAAACATGCGAAGGCTTGTTCCTAGCAACTTCTGCTTCTTATTCTTACTTTTTTTTGGTAAATATTCTTATTTATTTTTTCTTTGAAAAATACGTAAACAAAGAAAAACATTTTCGATATCAAAGAATTATAAATAAAAGAAGAAAGTATGTAATGCTCAATATATATATATAGTACGTACTTATATTTTTGAAAGGTTTCTGGCGTTTTACATTCAACAAGAATCAAATGCGAAAACCATAGGATTGCAAAAACTAAAACATGCAAATGGAAGTCACTCCAAATCGTCAAATACAGAAGTATATTATTTGGTCATATTAACAAGCGTTCCTCCACTCGATAAGGAAATGTTAATTTTCAGAATATCGATTACATATGTATTTATTATGAAAATATTTTTACATTGAGAAATATTTTTATATTGAAAAATATAATAATCCTTTACTTGATTACACGTATCATTGGCTTCGACGAGCACGCCAGCTACAATTACCAGAATTTAAAGTCGGGAGGGATTAGATGAAAGAAGTTAAGAGATCAGTTAAAGATCCAAATGAATTAATAGAAATGCTCAAGTTCGAGAATCGAAAGAGAAATCCATTTTTTGAGTCGTTTAAGGTGAACTTTCTTAGTTCTACAAATTAGATTATTTTTTGTAATCAAACTTTCAATTTAGCGTGCTTGTTTGGGAAATAAGAGAAAAGAAGAAAGACCAAAAATTTTGAGTAGGAATTTTGGAAATTTTGTAAGAAAAGACAAGGTATTTTGAATTTAGGGCATTTTCTTCTTTCAATAACCATTTCAATGTAGCATGCTTTTTCAATAAGGATAATGACAGAAATTGTCCCTGAATTTCAGCCTAACGTGCAATATGGTTTTTAAATTTTTAATTTGTTTAATATAATCTAGAAACTTTAGCATGATATTTAGTGTGGTCTCTTGTTCAACAAGTCCTTGAATTTTTTTATGCATGATCAATGTATTCCTTTGATCATATGAATATGTTCAATATAGTCATTCTATTAATTCAAAATCAATGATAACACTGAAGATTTTCATATAATCCAAGAATTAAATTAAATATGTATCAAAAGTTTAAGAACCACATTTCAAAAAACATTAAAGTTCATGAATAATTTGTGTCATTATCTTAACCAAAATCTACTTGTAACAATTTTTTTTCTCATCGACTTCAATTTACTGTTGGAATTTCTATGCCCCGTCTTTACAATCTTTTCATTTTTTTATTATTTTTTCAAATTTCTTATTCGAAAATCGCCATTGGAATTAAGGACCACAATGCCGTTTAAGACGACGAAACGACAGCTTCGTGGGCGGCACAAGGCTTGGCATGCGTGATTCCGGTGAATCTCAACGTAAAACAGTTCTCTCTCGTCATTAGACCGGGCCGAAAACCCAGGTGATTTATTTCTGGCTAAAGCAATTGTGATGATTGTGGTAGTATACAGCAGCACCGTGCGGATTTCATTTTGCCAAAGTTTTGTGGCAAGTCGACGTAACTCAGCAAATGCTCAATCGGTACACCACGAATAGCTCTGATTGCTGCAACTCTTCTTTACATTCTGAACATTCTGCATAAAACATGGCTGAAATCAACGTACATTCTCAGGCACTTGCATATCACCATGCTCTCGAGCACTTCGGCAGACCACGTTACTCCAAAGCGATGGAGGGCTCAAGGCTATAATCTCCATCGTCATTTTCTTCTTCAGGGACTGAACTAAGAACAGGCAAGAACTATCTCAGTAGTCCAGTCATATCCTGCTGGAACAATTACAATAGTTCTGCGAAAGCAAACCTTCAAACCTAGCAGCAATAACACTCGAGTTGGATGAAGTCCCAAGAAAACGTTCTCGAGCTATTTCGACATTCCCATGAACTAAACACTAGAACCTCACAAACCACGAATGAAATATCATCACTCGAGAAATTAATCATAAAGAAGAAGAAAGTTCCAGAACACCGGTGCTGCTAAGCCAAAACTAAAGCAGAGGAGAAGAAGCAACGATGTGTTTCACGGCTAGAAAGCCGGTGGTTTCGCGCACAGACTGGTTTGAGACTCGGGCGAGGCATGAAACTCTTGAGGACACGGGATTTAAGAATAGACTGCAAAATTTGAGCACGAAAGAACGGAGAAACGAAGTGGGAGAAATTTAATGAAGTCAGGGGTCAAAGCCTTACATGTAAACGGCTGGGGCTTTGGTGCCCCGCCTCGCGGTGGCAAAATTTCAGCCATAAGTTCCCCAAAGTTTCCACACACACTCCACGAACAGAGAGAACTGGCCAACTAACCCACGCTATACAGAGAGAGAACGACGAGATAGGGCACGAGAAAGAGAGAGACGATTATGTTGCCGGGCTACCAGAGGTCCGGCGAAGTTGACAAGTGCTGCGACGGTGTGGCGGCACTGCTTTTTGGGAGTTCGACCACGGTGGCAAGAAAAGCTATGAACGACTGAGCGGGTCCTTGTTCAGGAGGCGTTTGTTTGAACGTTCAAGGTGAAAGCGAGAAGAAGCAAAACTTGTTATGAGTCTTATGACCTGAAAGCTTAGGCTCTATTTGTTAACGTTGCCATTGCTCTCTTTTTTTATTCTTTTATTCCTTGAAATAAAAAAATAGTACAAAGAAATAGATATGAAATAGAAATAAAAAATAGAAAAATGTTACTTCTTAATCCCAACTTGGAAATATCAACACTCTCCAAAAATCTTCATGTCGTGTCGGACACTTCAATACGTATCCGACACTTTCCAACATTCTTGAATACTTAATATGTCTCAAAAAATCCGACACATAATCAACTTTCTCGATACTCTCCGACACTAAAGTCAGAATTTTGACATGTGAATTTCCGACACGTGATTTTGACACGTGAGATTAATTTTAAGAAATTTTAATAAATGAATTTTCTTTTTTTTGGTAAAGTTAATAAATGAATTGTCAAAATGTATACATTTGAAAAATAAAAATAATAAATGTAAACAAAATAAAAACCTAGTCTCTTCTTCTCTTTTGACTCTCGGTTTTTATGATGTACAATTCACCCCGAGTTTTTTTCTCCTCTTTCGACACATCTGACATGCAAGTCAAGAATGTGAATTGCTTCTTATTTTTTCTAAGTTTTATGGATTATTAAAATAGAGTTAAATTTGTCAAGTTGAAATAATAAATGATATTAATTAATTATGGATTAATGTTTTTAGTGTAAATTTATAATGGGCTTTTTTTATTGTTTATTTATTTGTGAATACGAATCAAATTAATTTGATTGGAATAACGATAAAAATGATAATTTATTATATATTAAAATAAACATTTAATATATTACGTGTCCTCACTTGTTGAAATTTTTTATTTTTTTTAGAAATAACGTGTCGGCAGATCATATCATATTTTAGTATATCTGCCAGTGTATGTCAGTGTCGGTGCATTTCAATGCAACATGCCTTTAAAATGTTTTAATTTTAAGTGAAACGTCATTTTAATATACATGTGATTAGTCTTATTTTTATTTTATCTTTTTGGCGTGTCACACTCTTTGGGGACACTCCCACTTAGCAAGGACAAATATGTGTAGCCAGAGCCCCACCGGTGGGTAAAAAGTCATTGGCCATTATGCAAGTGCATCTCAAGTGCATCACACAGTTTCATATGAAACACGTGATCGCGATTATACTACAGTAACAAAATTTATGAAAAGTCTCATGTTAATCACGTGGTTATGACCATATGATGGTAAGAAAACTCATGATATAACTTTTCATGATTTGATTGCATCCACTAGCACATTGAAGATATCTGATAAATCGCCAATCTTAAGTAATTGGATTTTGTATTTTAAACCGAGATGTTACATCTAATAAAAGAGCGATCGCAAGCCGAACAAATTGGTTACAGCAATTCGGAAGTTCTATTCGAGCAACAATCCTATCAAAGCAAACATCAAACAACCAAAAAGCAAAAGAATTGCATCCAAAAGGAGTTAGCACAACTAGTAGCACATTACCGGATGCTCCTTAACCAGTATATACACATCGTTAAGTCAGCTTTATTCACAGAACTAAGCCCTCAAACAGCAGTTTCCATCCCCAAAAAAAAAAAAAAAAAAAACACGATTGCATGCCCGCTGCTTCCTCCGCAGCGAGACAGCTTCTATCTACAACAACCCCGTCTCGAGCGATACGATCACTCGAGCGTTCCTGCTAATTGCTTGATTGCACTGTACAGCTTCCGCCGCGGCCCGACGGCGTGCACGCCCATTTCTTTGAGGTCCTGGAGAGTGAGAAGAGGCAAGGCTTCCTCGTCCACCTCGTGCATTTCGAACATTTCCGCATACTTGCCGAGCCCCAATTCCTCCAACCATTCCGTCACGCTACTCAAGCCGTCTCGTCCGACTTCAGCATCGTCCTCTCCGTGGCCGTGCCCGCGCCCGTGACCGGCGTTGGGGGAGACATTCCCATCCTCGGTTCCTTCTTCACTTGCCATTGACGTTTCGCGACCCGACAAATCATTGAATTGATCGGGAGCAGAATCCTTCGCGAATCCAACCGAAACCTTTCCATCTGATTCATCAGCAATCTCGGGACTATATGTAAAACCCCAACCACTCGCGAAAACCCTGTTACTCCCCGCCGCGCTCCGGCACCGGCGCTTCATCACCCGACACTTGCGAGTGACGGCACCGAAATTCAGCTCGAATTTGGTCATCCCCATTTCCCCTGAACTCTCTGCTTCGGAAGCCGGGTTCTCATTTTCTCCTCGCTGCAGCAGAGGATCGACTGAAATCCCCCCCGGCGACACGGCACGGTCCAAACCCAAAGACTCCGGGAGGGCCTCTTTCGAAACGGACCTCTTTCCAGGATCAACGACGCGGTTCCTTCTCTTGCGAATCGAATTCGCCTCGTATCTATGAGAGAACACGCATGCAAAGGCAGCAGGGAAATCTCCCACCTCACCTAATCTAACATTCGGCCGTCTCTCTCTTTTCGAATCCATGCGCAAAATCAGCATGCTTCAACGAGGACCCGCGATGATTCGGCACCTTAACAACTGTCTTCAATCGAAACCAACAAGTCGCACTCAAAACCACGACGAAATATAGAACCAACCCAGAATCAGGAGCAACCAAAAGACTCCACACGAACTAGACCGAACACATTCAAGATCATGACTAACCACTACCGCAGGCAGAACCCATCTAACCAAACAAATTCGCAGACGGTTCACACGCAGCAACCGCAAGAGCAGAGCCACTTAAGGAAAAGCCGGGCGGACTAACCTTGGAGACGGCAAACGACTGCACATCAAATCTCGAACGTTTCGCGTGCTTTCCCAAAATTGGGTTCCTTTGAAGACTCCTTCTCCCCACAGGACTACCGCCCACCACAAGGAAAGCCGCTGACTTCCTCCTGCTGGGTCTTCCTTTCGCTTTAATAATATAAGGACAGCAGATGAGCCAGGTGGATTTCTTTTCGATTTTGCAATTCGTCTATGGGCAGCAAATTCTTTCTCGCTGTCGGGATTGAGACGAGAACACAGGGACGACGGGGTCGTATCTTGGAAAGCAAAAGGTCGGGAAGCAAGCGAGGTAGGTCCTCTTTAAATTATTCCGGGCTGTCGGATCGATATTGAGAAGCTGAGGATTGGAATCGTCAGATGCTGTCCAGCACATAGATAGGCGAAATGGATAGGAAGGAAGACCAAAACGTGGCGCGTTGGGAAGTGCGGAGACAGAGGAGTACCAATGTATCTGAAGTGCTTCTGGGACACGTAAGGGTCAATTCCTGTCATGAGGACAAGATGGGTTGGGGTTCTTTAATCATTTCAATGCCCTTTTTTTGGGATAATTAATTATTTGAAAAATGATACGAATGTTCCTAAGTTTTGACTACATATGAAATTTAATTTCAAAATTTTTAATTTATTTAATATAATTCATAAAATTTGAATCATTATATAATATAATTCATAAAATTGCAATTTATTGATACATATTTAATTTAGTCTACATATTATTTCTATGGATCAAATTGAATCTAGAGATATAATAATTTAGACAATAGATTAAATGTTCTTAAAAGTTTAATAACCATATTGCATATTAAACTAAAATTGAAGAACCATATAAAATAAATTAAAAATTTAGAGATCACATTATATATCGAAAGTGAAAATTCATGGGTCATTTGTATAAATATCTATTAATTATTTAGTAAAAATAAATAATTAAAAATATTATTTTTATCATTTAAAATGATAGTTTAATGAAAAAAATTATTTTTAGTAATAATAGTTTATGTCTAAATATTGTTTGGATGATGTGAATATTTTTTATTTTTTTCATTTTTGTTATTGATACAAGCTATTATTTTAAAAAAATTAAATTATTTACTTTTCACCAAACAAACGAATGTGTTGTATGGAATATGTTTGATCTCTTGAGGTTATAATATATGGGCACTAGGTTAGGCAAAAAGTAAGAATAAAGCAATAAATCGAAAAAAGGAAGTTAAAATCATTGAAAATTCATTCAATAAGCCACGTCGCCGTTCACTATTCATACATATATATAATTAAGAAAAAGATGCACTTAGCGGGCCTTTATGCTCAAGCAGCCCAATATAAAGACTCAAAACCTGTCGGGGTGGGCTTGCAACGGCGGTGATTCACTCGACGAAGCCCAAAATGGTGGAAAGCGTTAGAACCAGAAAATGAATTAGCAAGAGCTTCCGACGTCGGCAGGATTATCATAAGAGGCTACTCCTCTAAATCCGTGGGAATATGAGCTAATTAAAATATTCAGATAAAAAAATTCATAGTATTAAATAAAGCTTCCTATATTTTCTTAATTCAGAAAAATAACGTCAATTCTTACCAAAAGTGAGCAAATTCCAATTTTTAAAAGGACAAATTAAAATATTGAAGGAGCTGACGTTATCTACATGGAGAAAAAATTATGGATAAGCATAATCATTTTTCTAGTTATGGAAAAAATAAACTATCAGCTTTGAAAAGAATAGACCGTGTTGATTTTGTTTTAAGTATTGAAAGAAAAAAGAGTTCTCGCCACTTTGCTTGTATCCCGTTAGGGACGCGATTAGGAAGCTCTATCCCGGCAAGGTCTTTCCCTAGGAAGTCAAAGTTTCCTGCGTCTGGTTTTGATTAAATCAAAATATTTTTGGTCGAGGAATACATTAAAATTGAACCCAATTACGCCACAAATAAATAAACAAATAGATCCCTTCACTCAGTCTACATTGAAGTAATTAAACTCAACGATTATTTTTCTTGGGTCGGTTCATTTCATAGAAAATATTTTTTAGAAAACGTTTTCCATATTTTTTAGCATTCATTTCACAGAAAATTAATTGACTAGAGAAAAGTGAAGTGAAAAAAATCTTATAAGCTAGTGGGAAAATATTTTTCACTTTTCAAATAAAAGAAAACATTTTTCTCACTCGCTCTTTCCTAACTTATGCTCTTGCTAGTCCTTCTTTCTCTTTTTTTTCTTTATTTCGAATTTTTTTTTATTTTCCTTTTTCTTTTTCCTTGGCTGGTCACTAGCCATGCAACAGTCAACTAGCCAAAGGCAACCTTGAGCTCGCCGATGAGCTAGCAAGGCCCGAGGTTGGCAAGCTTAGAGCTTGCTAACCTTTGGCCTTGCCGATTTGGCAAGCAGTAGGACAAGTATATAGCTCAAGCTCACCGGTGAGGAGGGGTAAAAAATAAAATTTAAAAAATTTAAAAATATAAAGAAAACTAAAAAATAAAAAATATATAATTTATTAAAAATGAGTGCATAGAGGAAAATCGAATTGAATTTTCCAAACTAAACGGCAGAAAATATTTTTTAGTTCCCTTTCAAGTTTCAAGTGAAAACCAAAAAAATATGATTATTTGTTTGGAAAATAGCTTTTTGGAATATATTTTCTATAAACAACACATTTTCCGTGAAATGTACAGAACCTCAAACTCCACTCCAAATTCCATATGTTCAAATAAATAAACCAAATTGAATCTCTAAACCATAATTGAATCTAATCTCATCGTCACTTTCGTAAACAAAAAAAAAAGTAAAGGATAAATGCAATAAAAAATTCTAAGCTATGTTCATCGAGACATATTTATCTTAATTTTTTTTACGCAACACAAAAAAATCTCGAACTTGTAATTGTTAAAATTTACTTACATGGATGTTGGAAAGCAAATGGTATTAATAGAAAAATCATCTAACGGCTTTGGGGTTTTCTCACAAGTACAAATTTTGGGTTTTTTTTTGTCACAAAAAAAATTAGAGGAAATGTGATACAATTTTGTAGTTTAGGTTTTTCTATGACAAAGAAAAGTTGAGAGTAAATATCATAAAGGTATAATTCAGCATTTTTTATTGCTTTTTCCCAATATCAAACTTCCAGAAGGCATAATTTTTTTTTCCTTTTCCTTTAATTAATGTTATTGGTCAAAGAAGTCTCTCGAAGATTGGCTAATTACACCGACGCCCGACAATTCCGCTAATCGACCGTATCGTCCTCATTGTTGATCTTGGGCCTCCCGATCGGGAGACCAACGTCTCAGGCCTTCTGATTCCGTTTCATTACAATATACGAGGGCTCAAGATCCGTCTGATCTCAGATCTCTTGTCAATTTTGTAAAATCTATATTTTCTTCCAAATATTCATTTTTAATCTGCTAAAAATAATTTCGCTTCCAATGATCTTTTCTGCTTGGAACAGGTGGCAGGTTGATTCTGCCAGGGTTGACCGATCACGCATCCAAAGATTCGATCATGCATCTGTGCGTATTCTTCTTATCAAAGGATGCACTTTTTATTTTACTTTTTTTCCTTTTTTCTCGATAATATTCTTTTGATAGGTCGTCCAAGCTATCATCCACGTTATTGGGATTTTTATTTTTTGGATTTCTAAATTCTCAAATTATATCAATTGAGAGATTGGAGTTGATTTTCGCCAGAGATATTTAGAGGGAAAACAAAATTAGTGTAGTTGAACAATGCTTATCGATAATCCCCCGACTTTCGTTAGGGTATGTAAATAAATTTGAACGATGGGCGATCGGCACAGCTAGGCCCTTTTGGTTATTCATCGCAGAGGGCCTCATGCCTACCATTGTCCTGTCGTTCCTACAATTCCAAGTCGAAGTCGAGAAAGTATGTTCGTGAGTGACGGCATCATTCGAATTTGTCACCACGTGAAAGGTGGCATGATCTCGGTGGCATTAGATGAGCAAGCATGGTGATGTGTCATTGAATGACTAGCGCATGTCGAATTATGTTTATTTTCGAGTTTAATAATGGCATGAATAGTCTATGAATACTGATCAAATAAGTTGAATTTTTAATATGCTTAATGTGATATTTGAATTTGAATCCAATTGTATATTTAATGTGGTTTCTAAACTTTTAATTTGTTCAATACAGTCCTTGAACTTTTAATATATGTTCAATTTAATCCTTCAACAACATGAAAACATTTAATATTGTCATTCAATTAATTGTGGACTAGGAACAACATTGATCATTTTCATATAATCAAATAACTCAATTGAACACATACAAAAAATTTAAAAATCACACCGAACAAATTAAAAATTCAATAATCATATTATACTTTGGGCTAAAAGTTCATGGACTATATTAAATAAACTAAAAGTTAGAGGATTACGCTACACATTGAATTAGAATTCAAGGATTATTTGTGTTATTTTCTTTTTTTGAATCATTGAAGTGAAGAATTTAAAGTATTTTGAAACGTTGAAATATACGAGAGAGTTGGCATTTATGTGGTAAAGCAATTGTTTCTATAGAGAGACACAAAATTGATGATACTTTTCTTCTTCTTTTTTCAGTTTTTATGAATTTAGCTAGTGAATGTAACCACGCTACTTAAAATTCCCCATTGAATTCTGACCCCCCCCCCCCCCGCGCCCCAAAAAAAAACCACTAAATTTAGAAAACGAAGCACAATCATGTGTCGTCAAATCAAAAAATTTAGAAAGAAAACGAAGTGCCACCCAAATCACTTTAATGAAGGAATTTCCACCACTAAAATACATTTTCAGTGATTTGACTTTTTGCTGTGAATTTAAATTGGACAGTTATGACGTATTGAACTTAGTTTTTGCCTTATTTTTCTTATTGTGTTCTTAATCTTTATTAGCAAAAAAGAAAAATATAAATAGCATACGGCAAGAAGAGCGAAGAATGATAACCATTTCCCAAAAACGTTTTAAATATTTCGTAATGTCAAAAAATTTTAAAACGATAAAATATTTGGGCAATCATGCGAAATTTAATACGATGATATGACAGCTTCCGAAGCAGAATCACTGTGTACATGATTATATTTAGGACCACAACTCGTATTAATGCCCTACACATCCATAATCTTCTACGTGACTTGTCCAATTGAAATTCACTTTCGAATTTGCTAGAACAAAAATGGCAAGACGTCCAATTCGAACTCGCACGGCAAGAAGATCCTCATTGCTTCTATGATTTCGTATGCTAACAAAGACAGGGAATGTCACTTATTGCCGCCCATTTGATTATGGAAAGAGAAACAGAAAGCCATAAAAGTAGTTTGGCTTTAGATTAGTTAGGCAAAATTATACGTATAATCCCTGAATTTTCACAAAAAATATAATTTTGCTTATGAATTTTTAATTTGTTCAATTTAGCTTATAAACCTTAACCAAATATGCAATGTTATCTGACCTTTTGATTTGTTCATCGTAGTTTTTGAATTTTTTGTACATGTTCAATTTAGTCTACAAAATATACGAAAACAATCAATATTATGTTTGAACTTAAATTAATAAAATAATAATATCGCATGATTTCATATAATTTAGAGACTAGATAGAATATCTATTAAAATTTCAAGAATCATATTGAATAAATTAAAAGTTCATAGACGACATTACACATTTGATCAAATTGCATGGACTATCCGTGTAATTATCTAAATTAGGTTTTTGGTCAAATAATTATTTTAATTAGTTAAGAAGACAATACTTCTCTCTAAGTGTGAGGGCTACAAATCGCTTATCATAAGGTCGCAAACTCACGTGGCTGGAGTCAATAAGGCTTGCTCACGAGTCGAAAGTCGTGACCTTATTCGAAATTGTGATCGCATAAGAAATAGCGTTACCCCATCACTAATCGACTATCAAGCTCGGGGACGTACATCAAGATATGCTTATCTTTAGATCATTCAAATGAAGAATGTGCAACAATTTTTTGAAACGCTAATATTTACGCAAAATTTACCATTTTATCCTTTTAAAGGAGATTAACGTGGTTCAACGGACACATTAGCACGTCTTAATAAATAAAATAGTTGAAGATAGGCATGAAATCAATGATTTTTTTTTGGGGGGCACTTCTAAAGCTTTATGTAGTGAGTCATATGGGGGCACCCTGCTCTAAAATTCCACCATCAAAGCATGCCCAATGTAGAAAACGAAGCAGGATCATGCGTCGTCAAACCAAGATGATTTAGAAAGGAAACGAAGTGCCGCCCGAGTCACTTTCGGTGACAAATGAAGGAGTTTCCACCACTTACCATTTTCAACGTTTTATAATTTGCACATGAATTCAAATTGAACAATCGTGGCGTATTGAACATATAACGTGCTATAGTTAGTTAAGATCCATTCCGAAAAGCAATCTAAGTATATCGCATTGTTGTCCCTTGCGATGTCTCCAACTTCTGAATTAGGACCGTCCCGTATTTGGTCATGTAGGACCTCTTCACTTGTCTTGATATTATAAGCAAATTCGTGGTCTTTCACATAACTTGCCCAATAAAAGCTTGACGTCGAAACCCGCCTTCGAATTCGCTTGAATGAAAGTGGCAATATGTCGAATTCGAACTCGCACCGACAGAAGAAAATCGTGGCATCTTAGCCTAAGATTGTACCTGCTATCTCGTCATCAAAGAGGCTTGTTACCATCAAAATAGATTCGGGGCCACCCAGTGACCCAATAATTCATCTGAGAGATTATAAGCTGCCTGGCTTTCTCTCTGTGATGGGATTGAACTGATTTGCACGAACGCTCTCGTAGCTTTTTCACTTTAAAATCTTGGGAACACTGATTTCGATTGCGATGGCGATGGTGAAATCAAATCTTTCTCCAATAATTTCATCTCTTTCTTTGATTGAATTGTTTGGGTTAATAAGCTGGGGAGGTCACTCCAATCACTGCTTGTGATGAAAGAAAGAAAGAAAGAAAGATTACGTGATTGAGCTTTGCGCACGACGAAAATGGTAGGCAAATCAAATCTCGTGATCAAGACATTATAAACGTACCAAGAAGGGGATATTATCATATTACTAATGTCGAGATGCTTGAATTGTGAAAGGAAACGGTAATGAATGAGGATAAAAAAGAAAACGAGAATAGTAACCGTTTCTCGGAGGAATTAGAAGAAATATAGGATATAAACCGCTTATTTGTAATGAAACGTGTCGCTTCTTGATCATGCAAGATCCACGTGAATTTCATTGTAATGCGACAATATGCACACGACCACAAATATCATTATCCGTACATTTAGAGACGCACAATGGTCGTTGAATCCCTATTGTCTCGAGCAATAATTTACTTGAATTGAATTCTTTATGTATTTGCCTAGCAAAATATAAGTTATATTTGAGATCACATTGATTGAGATAGCTCTTCGGCACTCACTTGAAAGGACATGAGATTGTCTAAAGATCACAAACTCTAATTTTGGGTGTATTTGTCTAAATGAAAGAATTTTTCGTGAATGAGTTTTTTTTTTATGTTCACGTGTCTTATTTGTTGAAAATGATCACTCAATAGAAAATTATTTACAATCAAAGAAAACATGCATGTCTTAAAAAGAAAAATGATTTTCTTAACTGAAAAATAAAAAATATATATTTTCAAAATAATGACTTTTTAAAATGTAATTTAATTTTTTTCAAAACAAACAGATCACGTTACATTTTTGCAAACCAACGGCTCCTCGAACTGGGATGAAACATCCTCCCTCCAATTTAAATTTGATAGGCCGAAGAGATCCCTGGAAAATGAATATTTTCTTGAATGCATTTTTTACGAGGATAATTCTCGTGTCGAGATGTGGAGCGGACAAAGTGCGACGAGGAATAGGACATAATATGTAATATAATAGAATATGTATAAATTATTTAAGTCCTAGAAAGTCCCAAACCATAAGCTCCCCACATATAATTGCCATTTATACGCCTCAACCACCCACTATGACTTGCCCACTACGGCGCGTGCATTTCCAACTTGGACCACCACTCATGATTTCCCCCTCCGATTATCAAACGCCCTAGGCCGCATTGAAGATTGAATATTGCTGATCGCGACCCCAATTGAATGGTGGACTTAGGGTCCATTTGTTTTTGAATAATATATCATAATTATAAAAATATAATTTTTAAATTAAATCATTATTTTTAGCGAAATAAACAAATTTAGGTAATTAATTTTTCATGTGGTTCAAATTGCTATATCAAATCATCCTTGATAGTATGGTCCTGTTCAATAGTAATTTTTTGAAGGAAAAAGGAAAATGGTTCACACACTGACCAAATTTGTTTGAAGTCGAAGGAGCTGTGAAACCGTATACAATAACCTATTTATTCATTTTATTCAAAATTAACATCTGTACGTTGAGATCATTTTCAAATGCATAAATTTGCGAATTGTTACGAGAGTATAACATATTAATTCATTTTATTTAAATTTACTTGATGTTTCGCATGGAGTGGAGACCATCTCGATCATGAATTGGTGCACTCGAAACCTTTTCAAGCATTCGTTGATCGGGAATCGTTTCTCGATCCAATGTCGTTGTTGACGTTGGACCATCATCATGACCACGAATATTCTGTTCCTCCTGCTTTATTTTTCTCTTCGTACTTTGATCATCTCCGACTTGATCGCCGGCTTCGATGTTTCGCATGGAGCGGAGACTATTCCAATCATCATTCGGTGCACTAGAAACTTGTTCAAGTATTCACAACTCGCTCGTGACGACATCGTCACTATCCCTTTGGTTTGATCCCTCTATCAATTCTTGACGTTCATTACTTGCTATTTGATCAAACCCAATGTAATTACCCATTGCTTCTTTGATACATATGATTGTTTTTAATAAAATATTTTTTTAATCATTCGTTGTTTGTGGTATCAACAAAATCATGGATAGCAAATTATTTGGTTCTCGAAAATGTCAATCAATGCAATCACTTTTGAACTTATTCGAATTGCTATATCTAATCATTTTTTGGAGTTAGGTTTGGTTCAAGAGTACTTTTTCAAAAAAAAAAAAAGAAGGTTCACACATTGAACAAATATATTTGAAAGCATGGGTTAATCGATCTAGCATTCTTAACCCATGCAGCACTCATAAAAATTTTAAAGAGAAACTTTAGAAAGAGAAGTTCTTGATTGTATTTCATTTGCAAAAGAGATACAAATGAATGGAAGGCCTAATATATAAACAAGTACAAGTTAACCATAGCCATAGAACTCCTCTTGATCTAATATTAGTGATTATTATATCTTCCTAACTATCAAATACTCATATTTATTACATATATACTATTACTATATTGGCACCCCATAGTGCTCTAGAACATTCGAGAAAACTCTAATCGAGGGTTGCTCGTCAACGGATCGATCACAATTTTCGTTCAGAAAACTTTTGGATCATGTTGACTCATTGGGCCATGACGCATAGGTGAAGTGGCTTTTTTTTTGTTTTTCTTTTCAAATTTGAATTAGGTTTGATTTTTATTCTGCACAAATATGTGAATTGGTGTGAGAATAGGCTTTGGTCTTTTACGAAATTCCTAAAAACTTGTTGAATTCGCATTAGAACCGGCTAAAGTTCTTTCCAAGTTGAATTATACCATTGGGGTACGATCTAAGCTAAAACGCATTGAAAAGGTCAAGCATCTCTAACTTCTTAGTTTAATAAAAAGGAAAAGATTACTCTTATTCCGGCAGACATGCTTCCATTAGATGGTTTAGGACCCTAGGGCTATACTCCTTCCTAGCATTTTGAGACAAAAATGACTTTCTTGTATCTCAGGATGTGTCGCGGATTACAATATTTTGCTTTGTATCATGGTCGGCATTGTTTGGCCTTTTGATTCTGTGAAGCGATTTGGACCTTGGTCTGAGAAATTTGAGCATCCCATCGCCCAGAAAAAGTGCTCGCAAACTACTTTATAATTTGAATATTTTTATGAGCAAATTTGACAACACCTCGATACGAATGAGAAATCACCTAAATTATATGTACCTAACGCAATTGGGATGTGATCAAGGGTCGGATTTCTGTGCGTGCGATTATGAAATAGTTGGCTGCTAGTGATTTTGGTTTGCGATTATGAAGTAGTTGGCTGCTAGCGATTTTGGTTCTAATGTCACCTTAATTTGATATGGGCGGTACTATCTGAACTGCTGCACAGAGAACGGAATAAAGGAAGAAGAAGAAGCTACTTGCACGCTAAGCTCCAAATATTAGGAAAACGAAAATGCTTGTACTTTATGCATTACTTTGGTCGCGCATGTACAGGCAATAAAAAAACAGGTAATTAAAAGGCCGGGCCAAGAGTCTGATTAGAGGTACGATAGTCAATCTCTTGCATACAGGTCAACATAAGGACTAATCATATAAATGTTGCCTCCCTTTTCTTGGCGAAAAAATACGAATCCTTGCATGTAATTTATTGAAGAAGTGTTGCTCTTAATTACGTTTATAAATTTGACCTATCAGCCCGTAAAAATGCTAGTTTTATCCTTAAAAGCTTCTGAAAGATTTCCCTACAACCGTAATTGAAATAACTGCAGTGTTAGATTTGATTCTAAATTATTTCCAATCTCCTTTCACATCTAAATCAAACCATTTGTTGTTTTAGCAATAAGAAATTAAACCGTTCACTGTCGATACTAAATTGCTGACACGAATTAGATCATCGGTTCACATTAAACAATGTCCAGCTCTTTAAATCAAAAGTACAAGCAAAAGAGATTAAATATCCATTCTCGTGTTGGTTCTTCTTCATATACCCTACCCAATCATATTTTCATCAATAAATTCCGTCAGTAGAGTTTCGCCAATGACCCCATATATCTTATGTAAATTGGATTAAAAGAGACTATACTTATTGTATTCAAGATTTGCCAAATACAATTTTGGGAAAACCATCTATGCGAAAAGATTCGACTTGCTTAAAAAGAAAAAAAAATTCCGAAATGCAATATCCCAACGTACTATTTCATCTATCCCACGGCATTTTCGCATTCGATTGCGATGGGGGCGGTAACATCGTTTGGTACGACACAACAACGTCTTGTGAAGTAGGAACTTGGTTCTCAATTTCTCAAACTGTTTCCCGTTATTTTGTTCCGTTCTTCCTCGTCCGCTCATGAATTTCAGTTTGTTTGTTTGTTTTTTTTTTTTTTTCCATGCGACCTTTTTGTCTTCCCTCGGCTCGCGCGAATCCGATTGGTTCGCCTACGGTACGCATCTCGGCCGGCGGACCGTGTACTTCCAAACGTCGAAAAACGCAGAGGCTCCTCTTCTACCCTCTTGGAGTGGGGACCCACTGGCTCGAGCAGGATCCCGACACGTGGCCCGACAGCGGGAGGCCGCGGCAGAAAGGGCGCTCGCGCGCGCTCGACCGTTCTGACAACTCCCCCTTCCCTCCGTTAGCTCAGCGGTCGCGGCCGCAACCGACACCCTGACGGAGACTAACGGCGATTGGCCAGTTGTCCCTTCTTCCCCCCTCCTCCTTTTTCCTTTTTTTTTTTTTCTTTTGTCTCGTCTCTCGTCGTCTCTCGTCTCGTCTCGTCTCGCCAATCCGACGATATCGTCGACCCCTCGAGATCGAGCTGTCTCGCTTTGTCTTGTGGCTTCACATTCGCCTGCCATCTTTACATTCTCCACTAGCACTGGCCTTGCCCTGCAGCCGTACAAAGTTTACCTCACCTCATTTTATTTATTTATTTATCATTATTATTTTCCTTGCCAAATAAATATGCCAGAATATCATTTTATCTCAGTTTTTATGCATGTCAATATTGGCCTAATTCTTTCTCACAACAATAACATATTAACTCTCTAGAAAGTAATCTCGTACATCTTCAATTACAATTTCCCCCTTTAATCAACAAATAAAAATAGGACGTTTCAAGATGGTACGGCATCAATATTTATCTCGGTAAGATATTAAAAGTTATTCCAATTTAATTTGTTAAATGCCCATTAACTTTGAGTAATTCAAGTAGCCTTTCGTGTCCTTTATATCAAGAAGGTATAAAAAAAAATCAGGTACCTCATATGGGTTTAAAGAATCCTTCTTTCAATCGGTGTTTTTTTCTTTTATCAATTAATTAGTCAAAGCAAAACAAGTCTGAAGTACTTAGATGGGGTTAAGGTCCTTTGCTGAAAGTAGCTTCCCTAAGCAGAATTTTGTCATGCTTATCACAATCAAAATACAACATAATTTAATTGACTTGAGTTTTCATATCAAAATTTACTGACCTAATCAAGTTGCCACAAATTTGTCACGTGATCAATATTATCGTTTAAGAGTAACAACAATTTGTTTTGACCGATTTTTAATGAATGCGAAAGTACTTGTTTTGAGTTATTCCACGTGAATTAAGTAAATCAAGTTCTTTAGATGCCATCAGTTCCGGTGAAAACTCCAGTGAGTCAAAAGTCGAGATTCCCTCGATTTAGTGGGGACCCAATTTTTACAGTGTGAGTGACCTCAACGCAATTTCTCCACTTTAAAATTTCCCTCCAATTTCCATAATCCGGTAAAAACAAATCTCAAAGTACCGCGATATATTGTCGGCGCGCCTCTAACTACTCCGAGTCCTCCGACATCTAACGGCGGGTACAACCCCCTCAAACGGGAACCCCTGCGCCTCAACCGCTGCGATCGCTCCACGTCTCGCCGCCGACGTCCCGATCGCCGCCACGTCGGCCGCTGTTAACTATCCCCGGGGGCCCCAGCCGGAACCCCCCGTTTAGATTTGCTGGCATTCATTGGCCACGCCCCGCACCCACACGTTAAAGGCCCTAACCACACCACCAGCGGAAAAACTAACCACGGTCAAAAGGACCGCCAACCATGGTTCGCGAGCACTCGAGGAATTGTACGGCCGTCTTTCTCTCTCTTCCCTTCCCTCCCCCTCCGCTTTCTCTCTCCTCCTTTTTCTCTGCGTTCACGCGTTTCAGCTCACACAGAACAATCCTCCTTCCCACTCCCTCGCCATATATAAATCCCCCCGACGCCTTCACGTGCTCGTATTCGCACACCTCCGCGCACCCGCCGGCGATCCTCTCCGGCGACACGCGGCGGCGGCGGAGTTCTCCGGTGGGGATTCGATCTGTCGGTGCCCGCCGCGGCGGAGGCGCGAGCGAGAGGGAGAGAGATCGTGCGATTCGTCGCGGTCTCGAGGCGGCGGGGGCGGGGAACAGGCTTCGCCAATTCGGCAAACTGCGATTTTCGGGCAATGTGAATTGGAGCCCCTGCCTTTTCTGCGAAATACCGTGGGAGGAATCGCTGGATTTGGTGCGAGGGCCGAGGCTTCTTTTTGTTTTTTTGGTAGTCCGTTTTGTTTTCTTTTTTCGGTACGATCGGAGCGGATTTTGTTTTTGGAAGTTCGTCGCGTTGGAAGTTTTGGATCTCGGAGGATCGCGAGGAGATCAGCTGGCGAGTTTCCCGAATCGAGGAATTCATTTAGTGGGATGCATTTTCGCGCTTAGCGGATCGGCGATTGGGCGGGGCTCTGTCGCCGTTCTCGGATCCTGCATTGAGGTATATTGAGCAGCGCCGAGGCGGAGAGTGTGCTTCGTCGGCTGCCGGCTGCTCGGAGATTGGCGATTCGCGCGCGTGAGACGGTGGGGAGGTTGGCTGGTGATCCGGATATGTGCAGAGTGGACAGGAGTGACGTCAAGAGCAATTTGAGGGAGCCGAAGAGGAGAGTGAGCTGGGAGATGGGGTTGAAGGTGTTCGGGGAGGGCCGGGTGGAGAAGCTGCGGAACACGGTGTTGCCGCACTCGTCGCGGTCGCGGATGAAGGTGTGGATGATACGCGCCACCACCACGGTGCTGCTGTGGACGTGCGTGGTGCAATTGACGGCCTTGGGAGAGACGTGGGGGCCGAGAGTGTTGCTGGGTTTGCCTTCTTGCCTGTCTCAAGAATCTGCGGTCTTGGACGACAAGGCTTCCGCGGTTCCTGTCAGGGTACTGCCGCCGCCGCCCAAGCGTGAGTTTTTCTCTGCCTTGTTCCCCCTGCGGTTCCTCTGAAACAGTCGATTTCTTTTCATACTGCGCAGCTTTCATATCTTTTTTGGTCTTCAAATTGCGCTTCAGGGAATTTGTTCTTGAGTTGAACAATTTGATTAATGGATCGGCGCTTTCAAAAAAGCCTCTTTTGGCTTCTCCTGCACAATTCATTTGAAAAATTATGATGCAGTCCTCACCCCTTCTAGTCATGCGGTGGATTGGATGCCTGGAATTCCTTTCATGTAGATATAAATTAATGTTAGTCTCTAGATTGCTTGACCTGCTACGACTCTCATATTTTATCTTGGAAGAGAGGGAGAACTGTGCAGAATTTTTCTCTCTTGGATCTCATTGCAATCTCATGTTATTTATTCATTTATTGCACATCGTAACTCTTGTTTTGATATTCTGGTCAGCTGGAATTCGATTGGCTTATTAGAAATAACTGGGTTTCTTCTTTAGTTTCGTCACGACCTTTCCATTACTGAATTTTCAATTCTCTGTCAGTATCAACCCCTCGGATCCACGGCAAGCAGTTTTTTTTTTTTCCTTGGACAATTATTGAGTAAATGGTGGTACCGAATGGGATTTTGATTGATTTTTTTTTGGCTTTCAGGGGTTTACAAGAATAATGGTTACTTGATGATATCATGCAACGGAGGACTTAATCAAATGAGAGCAGCAGTAAGTTGACTTTGACCTATGCATCTGTTTGGAGGAGAGATGGGGGCTCCCTGTCTCTTATTTTGGTGGTGAACTGGGGAAGTTATGGTCTGCTAACTCAGTTTCTCTAATGATATGGCTTTCAGATTTGTGACATGGTTGCCATTGCGAGGCATTTAAATGTTACACTTATAGTGCCTGAGCTGGATAAGACATCCTTTTGGGCTGATCCCAGGTATGGCTACTGAGATTTATTTTCTCGTGGCGGTACTTCACAATGTCTATAGCTGTACTATTTCCATTAATCCTGAATTCGTGTTGGCAGTGACTTCCATGACATATTTGATGTCGATCATTTTATTACTTCTTTGAGAGATGAGGTTCGGATTTTGAAAGAGTTGCCTCCTAGGCTCAAGATGAGAGTGGATCGAGGATTGACCTTTCAAATGCCACCAATTAGTTGGTCAGATATTTCCTACTATCAGCACCAGGTCAGTATAGTATTGTTTAAATCACTGTTGTGGGTTGGAAATTCAAATGCTTCAATCAGTTTTCTCATTAGCTTTTCAGAGAGATTATTTAGAACGTTAATCACGTTCATGCATGTATAATGCTCTCCTTCGCATCCCTTGGCAACTTTCTTCATGGTTGGTGCATGCAGATTCTTCCATTGATACAGAAATACAAAGTTGTAAAGTTGAACAGAACTGATGCTCGACTTGCTAACAACGGCCAGCCGTTAGACCTTCAGAAGCTACGATGCAGAGTGAACTTCAGTGCCCTCAGATTCACCTCTCAGATTGAAGAGTTGGGGAGGAGGGTTATCCAACTTCTCAGGAAAAACGGTCCTTTCTTAGTACTGCATCTCAGATATGAGATGGACATGTTGGCATTTTCAGGCTGTACGCAAGGTTGTAGTGATGCCGAAACAGACGAATTGACGAGGATGAGGTGTGATGTTGCATTGTCTCTGAGATTTCGTTACCCAAAGTTCCTTGTGTGGAATATTTGAGTCCATTCTATTCGTTTGACCTTCCTCAAATTTATTTTCTTTGGCAGATATGCTTATCCCTGGTGGAAAGAAAAAAGAATAGATTCTGTCCAGAAAAGGAAAGATGGTTTATGTCCATTAACTCCTGAAGAAACTGCTCTCACTCTGAGGGCCATGGGAATTGACCGAAATATCCAAATCTATATCGCAGCGGGTGAAATATATGGTGGCGAAAGAAGAATGGCGAGTCTCGCTGAGGCTTACCCTAGAGTGGTCAGTAATCTGACCAGAAGATCATTTTGGGCCTTAGAAGTCGGTTATAGTTTGCTTTTATTTTCTAATATGTTGTGGATTGGCATCTTGTAACAGGTCAGAAAAGAGACACTGCTGGAATCCTCAGATTTAAGATTTTTTCAAAATCATTCTTCTCAAATGGCCGCCCTAGATTATCTGGTTTCATTGGAGAGTGATATTTTTGTTCCCACCTATGACGGAAACATGGCTAAGGTGGTAGAAGGACATCGCAGGTAGTGTTTTTTTCTGAAACTATATCTTTGATCTCTATTCAGAGTTGGATTTTGGCATTTTCCTGCTGAGAATTCTTATCCTACAACGAAATGCCACGCTCTTTTTGTCCTAAAGAGGTGTTTTAAGGAGCGATTCTTCTGCTTAGTAAACCAACTTTGTGCTTGAAAACAGTCAAATGCCTCTCCAAGAGATTGCTTCACCGTGTTTGTGGAAAGACAATGATGCCTTTCATTAGACTTTCTTACTATCCGTTGTTTATATCGGAAGATTGAGTAATGACAAAGAAGCTTCAATGCCGTCACTTCAATCTTAAAAGTCGTATTTCTGCACAACTAATTTTCTTTGCGGTTATATAATATGTCATATATATCGTTATGGTTGTATTTTATACGTCAAAGTATGTCAGCTGGTTGATGTGTGGAGTTTCTGTTTCAGATATCTTGGGTTCAAAAAAACAATTCTGTTGGACAGAAGGCTTTTGGTGGGGTTGATAGACCAGTATAACGCTGGGGCACTGAGTTGGGATGAGTTCTCATCTATAGTTAAGGATGCTCATGCAAATCGAATGGGGAATCCGGTGAAGCGGTTGGTCATCCCAGACAGGCCAAAGGAAGAGGATTATTTCTATTCCAACCCTTATGAATGTTTGCAGCCATCAGACGATCCCTTGAGCAGTGTATGAGCTGTTAGCATTTGCAATGCTGCCTACTCCTTGTCATGCTTCTGCGATGCTGTCGATTCTTGGACATATCTTGGATGGTGCCACGGTGCTTTTGTGAAACGTGCCACTCTGAGGAGATATTGTAAAGATCTAGATAGGGTCTGGAGTTCGAAAGAAGCCTGAGATGTTTTGTGGAAGCAGCTGGAGGACGATTCCATCCTTTATAAGCAAAATAATTGAGATGTATAGAAGCAAGCCCTATGATTACGGGGTGAAATCACGTCCGCTCGGTCCCTTGTACAAGGAAGCTGCAAAAATATAATTTGTTGGGAGTGAAAAAAAAAATTCGTGAAAGGTAAAATCACACGTCCTCTCCTTTCGCTCTGTACGTCTTCTTTAGTTCTTTTGTCCCAGCATAGGGATCCTCTACATAATACTTTCAAAAGTTGATTTATTCATACTTCATTGTAGCTTCGCTGTCTCTTTTGCCCACCCAAAATGATGTGAACTAATGTAGTGAGGAGGAGTGATGGTTGGATTGTGCACGCGTGCTTAGAAGCTAAATAATTGTCAACAAGTAGAGTATAAGTTCGACGAAAGTGGGCCATCACAGTGTTATAATATAATAGCCCTATGGCATCTCCTCATTTTTTACACGACAAAACCTGGGACGAAGCCAAAAGCTAATTTCATTGGTTGACTGGGCCTTTAGAGTAGAAGTTACGTGGTGACAAGGACGTTGTAACCGACCGAGTCCAGTCAACAAAGTAAGGATTGCTTAGCCAAAGCTTTTTCGATTTGGTGGGTGTTGCGAGGATCCTTTCGCCCGATGCTATTCGGGAATGAGAATCAACCTGACCAGTTGGACTAAGTCGCTTTATCATTTTCTTGGAATGCTTACGTTTACTCCATACACGTTTTAAGCCTTTTCATGTGAGCTTTGCCAGTATGATGATGCTCGCCGTCTTGTCTGAATATGAATGATGTCGGAATCGGGGTTCGATTATTGCATTCGGCACTAGGGCGGATTAGCTGGCACGAAAGAGCCAGACAGTGAAAGCTTGACGCTTAATCTGATTGATTGGGAGATCAAGGACAATGACAGGGTCGATTAGGACCAGCAAAACCCGTGGGGGGGTCCATCGGACTTAATTTAACAGAAAGACGCGAGTGATGAACGACATAAACTATACGCGGCCACTTGTCTTCTTTCTTTTGAAGGTAATATGTCGTGTTCTTTTTCGGGCGTCGCAAGAATTTAACCACGAAAAGTCTTGTCTCCATCGGTTGGCCCGTTGGCATATATAGTGTCTTGAATGCGCTCGGCCGTGTTCAGTGTCCGAATTTAACTGAAAGTCAACGAGCTCTTCGATGGCTTCATAACTTCTTTCTTCCGTGAGCGATCAGCTCTTGATCCAATGTCGCACCCATCGAGAAAAAGGAAAAAGAGAGAATTTTTAATAAATGCCTCGAATATTGCTTAAGTAATTAAATGAGAAAATTATATTAGCATGGTCGACACTTTTTACAATTGAAAACTTTCCCTTGTTAAACATTTTTAACGGAAGTTCCGGGGATGCACGTTAGAAGGTGCTTGAAAGAATGTCGAAGAGAGAAAATTGCATGGTAAGACAATTAATAATCTAGAAAGGCCTAAATACATCGATTTCGCGGGTGTTCAACCATGTGATTCGTGCATAGGATGAGTGATTCCGGAAATGGATAATTTTTGGTTGAGTGTATGGCCGGTTGTGATCATTGATAATGGAATGACGGGCAAAGAACCAAGATATGGGATGTTCAACACCAAAGCGTAAATGCATAAACCATTAGCCATGGATAGAGAACATAGATAGATGGTTGCTTACCACCAAGGCGTAAAAGATTGCTCCACTGGCCAAAGATAAAGAACTATTTGATTCACCACTAACAATGTAAGATAAATAATTGGATAAATATTGGAATTTTCATGCATTCGTCGACTCTCTAAAAGAATGGTACACACAATCGGTTTCCCTTAAAAATAAATCCATCTTGGACGAAATGATTGCCTAGAACTCTATCTTTGTGGGTGTTGATAATGGATGAAAACTCTGAGTTTTCATAATGTAGTTCTTTCCTAGATCGAAACTTAAGGATCCTAGAGTCCAAAATAGCAAGTTGAGTATCCCCTTGATGAGGCGTCCACTATAACATTAGTGTGGCTAGGTTTATTTTTCGTGACAAAAGAAAAGGATGGAAGAAAGTCTATGCATGCTTCAATTTGAGTTTGTGTTGACCACATATAAACCTGAGAGCTTTGTGATCGGGATGAAAAACAAACTGTTTTGGCTTTAAGTAATGTATCCAATGACCATGAGCTCTTACAATGGCATAAAACTCCTTGTCGTAAGTTGAATACTTCCTTTTCAAAAATGTCAACTTCTCACTGAAATATGCCAAAGGCTATTGGGCTTGGATAAGAACACACCAATGCCAACTCCATTTGCGTCACATTCAATTTTAAATACTTATGGAAATCGAGTGGGGCAAGAACAAGGGACTCGCAATCACTTCAAAGGTATTTGAGTAGTTTGTATTTATTTGAAACTTTTTAGTGCATTTAGTGATGGGAACATGATGGTGCCGAAATCATTCACAAATCTTCAATAGAAATAACAAGTCCACGAAAATCCCTTATATCAAAAATAGACTTTGGAATTGGTCAAGTCTTCATCACTTCCACCTTAGATTGATCGACGAAATCCTATATTTTGACACAACGTACCCAAGTAATACGATGCTTCAACGGAAGAGTTGGACACTTTTCCAACTTAGCATAGAGTTTTTGCTTCCTTAAGACTTCAAATAAGGAAAAGTACCAAAAAATCCTAAATCTATGTCATTTATTTGATCAATTGAGTTTTGAACATTTACATTGGTACCAATTTAGTTAATGTGGCTAATTTAGATTAAAAAAAAAATTGCTAATGTGGATGCTGACGGATGGCCAGTGCTGATGTGGATATTTTGAAATAATTTTTCAATTTTTTTTTCCTCTTGGACCATAGGTGAGGGTCGGCGAGAGCATTTAGGCCCTCGCTGGATTTGACGAGGGCACGAACTTGTGGCCTGGGCAGGGGCTACTCTCATGGCTTATGGTGAGGGTCTAGCCCTCGCCAAATCCACCTAGGCCCACCCTGCCTTGGCCGTAGGGTTGTGCCCTTGCTTGTGGCCAATTGTCGGCCATAGTTCAAAGGAAAGAATTTTCTTTTTTTAAAGAAAATTTATTTTTTTAATTAGTAGAAAATGAAAAAAAATTATTTAAAAATGTTAACGTTAATGCCAGTTGTGTCATGTAGGACAATCAACATTTATGTTAGCTACTTCTAATTTAAATTGGCCAAATGAACTTAATTGATACTGATATAAAAATGTTTAAGACTAAATTAGTTCAATTACAAGGTTTATAATTGAATTGGTGTAAATACAACTAGTTTAAAGAGTTTTTTGGTACTTTCCTACTTCAAATACTTGTCTTAAGCGAGGAACGTGGTCTTCCTCACTCTTGCTATACACAATAATTCCATCAAAGTATGCAACAACAAAGCAACCAATATAAGGATGAAGGTCTAAGCCTCGTGAAGGTGCTCGGAGCATTAGAAAGTCCAAATGGATAACTCACTATCTATAGAGATCTCCTTTAGTTTTAAAAGTCGTTTTCCACTCATCTCTTTATTGCATCTTGATAAAATACAATAGAACCATATAACTCATCGAGCATGTTATCAAATCCAGGTATGGGGTAGCTATATAAGTGGTGACGTTGTTAATATGAGAAGCACATGGTGGAGGATTAATTGGCCATTTCGATGTTAACAAGACTATTGAGATTTTTCAAGAGTTTTTTTATTGGCCGAAGATGACTAGAAATTTGCATGCTATTAGTTGCACAACTTGTCAAAGAGTAAAGAGTTAATTCCATTGATGACTGTATACTTCACTTCCCGTTCCAATGCAGCGTTAGGAAGAAGAGAGTATCGATTTTATTATGGCTTTTTTGAGGACTCGAAGGGAAAAATATACTATTATGGTGGCTAAGATATATTTTGAGGAGATTATTCACCTTCGTGGAGTACCAAAGATTGATTATGAGTTCTCGAGCTATTTCTAGAAGACTATTGGATATGGAAGACGCTTGGTACCCAACTCCTATTCAACAAAACTAGTCATCCCCATTCCCAATCTTAATCCTTGGTTGGTGGCACGTTTTGTATGCTTTGGTTCTAATTGTATTCTATCTTGCATTTACATTTATCCATCTCCATTCACTTTGATTTATCCTCGATTCCTTTGATATCACTCAAAGCATCACCCGCCCGCCTCCTCAATTGCATCACTATAAATATCGAATAAATTGTGAAAATCACATATGGACCCATAAATGCCATACTGGAGCCTATCAAAATTTTTGATTCAATTTGCTTGCCTTGGAGAGGTTTACACCCAATGAGGCACGGATATGTCATTAAGACGATGCCTTCAAATACGTATTGTGTAGAAAAAGAAGGAAACAAAAAAATAGGGATAATGACACAAATAGTTCATGAACTTTAGCCAAATATGCAATTTGATCGATTAATTTTCAATTTGTTCAATGTGGTCTCTGAATTTTAGTTTACTATGCAATGTGGTTCTTGAACTTTTAATTTATTTAATACAGTTCTTGAACTTTTTGTACATGTTCAATATAATTCCTTAACTGCATGAAAATATTTAATATAGTCCTTAGTATTGAACTAGTGGAAATGGATTATATTAAATATTTTCACATAGTTAAGAGATTATATTGGATATGTACAAAAAAAATTTAGGGATTATATTGAATTTATTAAAAATTTAGAGACTACATTGTACATTTTGTTAAAGTTCATGGATCACATTAAATAAATTAAAAATTTAGAGATTATATATACATTAAGTAAAAGTTTCGAAATTGTTTATGTCATTTTTTCCAAAAAAAAAAAAAGGAAAAGAACAAGTCCGGTTGTTCTCCATAGAATTTGGAGTAAAAGCGCTACACAAAATCAGAAAGACGTAATTATGATTATATCCTTCTTTGTCTTCTTTTATTCCATTTTTGCCGCTTGGCCGTTCCGTTCGACTTCGACAGGGTCATTTACGTCCACCAAAATATGGGCCCCTCCACAAAAAAAAGAAAAAAAAAAAAAAAAGAAACAGTTACCCGCGAAATCCAAAACCCCTCAATTTTCCCGCCATATTTCCCCCCAAAAATTTTCAGACCTAAGCCCCTCGCATTTCGCCGAAACCCTCAGAACTCGCGCCGGAGAAACGAAACGCGCAAGAAATCGATCGACGAACTTCACGAATCCGCCATGAAAATCCGATCGCTGAAGCTCAGGGAAGCTCACAAGCCCGCCGCCGGTGACGACGGCCGCCCGTCCTTCTGCTCCGTGCTGTGGGACCAGCAGGCTCACCACCTCGTCACCGCCTCCTCCTCGGACCCGGCGATCTTGATCCACGATGCCCTGCTTCCTTCGAGCCCGCCGAGGGTCCTCCGCCACCACCGGGATGGCGTCACGGCCCTCGCGATTAGCCCCAACTCCACTTGCCTCGCGTCCGGATCGATCGATCACTCCGTCAAGCTGTACAAGTTCCCAGGTGAAAAACCATTGGCTTGCCTTTTCTTTTGATCTCCTCCCCTTTGTCTCTTCTTTTCAAGAGAGCGTTGATTAATGACCAAATTTTTTATCTTTAAAATGATGTGAAGCTTTTTGCTGGGTTTTCGGGTCTTGTTCTTTCTTGCTAGCTTGTAAATGTGCGTATGCTGCGTCTATTTTATTGGCCTTAGGATTAAATTGGGTTGATTTTTGTTGCAGTGCGTTGGCAGGTGGGTATATCTTTGGGATGATTGGATATTATATGTGCTTCAGTTTGATGTGCGGGATTGTTCATTAGAACATCATTCCTTTAGACAGTTAAAGTGTTTACGGTGTTGGTAGCATGCACAGTTCGTAAGCAAGACTTTGCAACGGGGGATGATGTAAAGTTTTGTGCCATTGGAAGTTCAAGAAATTTTTACAATAACGGTTTGCTTACTGCCAAGTCAAGCAATATGCGAAGTATTAATATATCATTCCATCCTTTCCTAACTCCCAAAACCCATGCTAGTCTGAAGCAAATTAGGTCACATTGAAAACGACAAAACAGGAGCTTCAAGATAATAAATTATGATGCCTTAATCTGGAATTTGCAATCATCAGCAAACACTACAAAAGCAGGTAGATAAGAAAAAGGAAGGAGGAATTTATGACTCTAATCTCCTAATGTAACTACAATTTTCAATGAAGAGTAGCCAGGTGATACCTGAGTCCTGAAAAGTTCACAACAGTTAGATGGCCATGGGATCTGCCTATAATGCTTCAAACGCTAAATAGAAACCATTATGAAGTTTGACTTTAATATGATATGCAAAAAGGCCTATTGTCAGCTCATGGACATTTCTGCATAAAACTCTTCACTACATCAGGTTATTGTTCATACTGGAAAGCATTTCTTCTCATCTAAGGAATAGTTCAAGCATTGATCAGCCACTTTGGAACATTTTACCATTTATTCTTATGCCACAACTTAACCCTCGGTTTTCTTCCTTCATCTACCTTTTGAAGCTTATCATTGTAATTATATCTTTCAGGTGGGGATTTTCAAACCAATGTCACTAGGTTTACACTACCAATTCGTGCCCTTGCATTCAACAAGTCAGGAAGCATGTTGGCCGCAGCTGGTGATGATGAGGGAATCAAACTAATTAACACGATTGATGGTTCTATAGCCAGGGTTCTGAAAGGACATAAAGGGTCTGTCACTGGTTTGGCCTTTGATCCCAATGGTGAATACTTGGCATCTATGGACTCAATGGGGACAGTCATATACTGGGAACTTCATTCTGGAGCCACTTTGCATACGCTTAAAGGTGTTGCTCCAGACTGTGGTTCAGATTTTTCTGTCATCAATGTGCTTAGCTGGAGTCCAGATGGAGAAACTTTAGCTGTCCCTGGTCTGAAGAATGATGTGGTAATGTATGACAGAGACACTGCAGAAAAACTGTTTTCTTTGAGAGGCGATCATTTGCAATCTGTATGTTATTTGTCATGGTCACCTAATGGTAAATACATGGCAACATCTGGGTTGGACAGGCAGGTTTTAATTTGGGATGTCGATAAGAAGCAGGACATTGACAGGCAGAAATTTGACGAGAGGATATGTTGCATGTCATGGAAGCCAATTGGCAATGCCTTGGCTGTCATTGATACCATGGGCAAGTATGGGGTGTGGGAATCTGTTATTCCTTCATCAATGAAATCGCCAAATGAAGGAATTCCAAATTCACGATCAAAAACAGTAATGGTTTGCTTTTGTTTGACGAGGAGGATGAGGAGGATGAAGAACATAGTGCTGCTGGCAGTATAAGTGATCCTGGTGAAGATAGTTTTGGTGAATCTGGACCACCTTCCAGGAAGAGGTTAAGAAAGAAGTCCACATATGATGAACAGTGGGAGGAAGACAACAATGACGAATTAAGCTCCCCACCAAAGCCCAAATTTCGAAAAGGACATCACGAAAAAAAGAAGGCATCGGACAATGGTCATGAGGGTCTAGGAAGCACAACGTTATCTGCTAGATCAAAAATACAGGATGCTTTCCAGCCTGGCAGCACTCCTGTGCAGCCAGGGAAAAGGCGGTTCTTATGCTATAATATGATTGGAAGTATAACTACAATGGAGCAAGAGGGCTACTCCCACATAGAGGTGATGCTCTCCTTACTCAATGTGCACTCTTATTTCTCCTCATGGTGGATGTTAATTATAAATACATCTCGGATATTTCATGTTGCACCGACATTTTACCCTGTTTTGGCTGCAGATAGATTTTCATGACACTGGAAAAGGTCCACGAGTTCCATCAATGACAGATCACTTTGGTTTCACTATGGCATCAATAAACGAGAATGGAAGTGTCTTTGCCAATCCCTGCAAGGGTGAGAAAAACTTGAGCACCCTCATGTATCGCCCGTTCCATAGCTGGGCAAGTAACAGTGAGGTTGGAAAATTTTCACTCTTATGCTCTTAGTTCATGATATTGAAACCTCTTAATTTGTCTAATCAAAGTACCACTGCCATCCGCACTTTGTACCTGTCCCATATGCTTACATACTCATAGCAATATTTCAGTGGTCTATGCGATTTGAGGGAGAAGAAGTGAAGGCAGTGGCTCTTGGTACTGGTTGGGTGGCTGCAATTACAAGTCTCAATTTGCTCCGCATATTCACCAAGGGCGGCTTGCAGGTTTGTCACACAGAAATAGTGATGAAATTTCTGCATTCTGCCTTGGGAACAGTCATCCTATAATTCATAGTAGCTTTCTCTTATTACTATCCATGCTTATCTTCGAATCTTAAATCAACTTATGCTCTCAACACGAACATAGAAGCATTTTTCTTCCATTTTCCGTTTCATCATAATGAGTGGGGCAACTCAATAATGAAGAAATATTGAAATAGGAAGTCACATATCTAGTTACTAGGGAAATGATAGCATTGGTGGATAGATGTATTAAGTAACAGAAAGTGGTGCAGAAGGTGCAGTAAGAGCAGTTCTTTCCTTCCATTTTCCTCTGTGCATTACACGGTAGTGAGCCAATCCATTAAAGATCTGGACTCATTTATGATTCTCTGCCCTGTATTGTAGAAACATGTGGTGTCACTTGATGGGCCTGTTGTTACTGCATCAGGCTTCAAGGATGAGCTTGCATTTGTCACTCATTCTTCTGACTGTCTTCCTTCTGGTGATCAGGTACTGAACTCTCCTGTTTGTGCCTCAATAAATTCACCATTTCTTTGTTTATTCAACTCAATGGTGCTTGATCACTGATTATTCACAACCGAGTTTTAAACTGTTTCAATACTCAGTGAGTTGTAGAAAGCAGCTAGAAATCAAAACTGACTTTTCACCACATTACACTCAGCATTTCTTTAAAATTGGGCAGGTGATGGAGTTTACAACATTTAACATCTCTAAAAGTACAAAGGCAATGCAAGGACGATTGCCACTGACTCCTGGATCACAGTTATTGTGGTTTGGCTTCAGTGAAGAAGGCCTGTTGAGTTCCTATGATTCAAAGGTATAGTTAAATATCTTTAGCCATGTTTTCGTTGTTTTTCCTGCTTCTGCAAACTGGAAAACAAGAAGAAGATAGTGAAGTTGACAGAAAGTTGAGTGCTTTTAAGATTAGTGAAAGAGCATAAAAACTTGGTTTAAAATATAACCAATAATGTAACCTTCTTCCCCACTTTTTCTTGTTTCTCTGTTGGATGTTTGTCTGCTTCTAAAAATTTGATCTTCATCTGAAACTCAATTATGTTGCAGGGTCTTCTGAGAATATTTACAAGGCAATATGGTGGCAGTTGGGTGCCGCTTTTCAGGTTTTGACCGTCTTTCTTAAAGATATGGATGATCTTCTCTCTGTTGTTTTTAAGATATGAGTTTGAAATGCAAATGATCTTTTATGTAGTGCCAGCAAAGTCAAAAGGTCAGATGAAAGCTACTGGGTAGTTGGATTGAACATGACCAATTTATTTTGCATCATTTGCAAAAGTCCAGAATTGTTCCCTCAGGTAGGATACATAGTGTGCCGTTATTGTTTTGATTATTTGTAACTGTTTTCTCAGACGATTGCCTCTCTTCCAATACAGGTTGCACCAAAACCAGTTCTGTCCCTTATAAACTTTTCGATTCCTCTTGCATCCTCTGATATTGGAGCAGAAACACTTGAAAATGAGTTTATCTTGAACCACACGCATCTCTCACAGGTTTGTCAAATTTTTGAATTACTTATATTGATGCCCCCAAATTTAATTGTCAAGGTGGTAATGGGCAAAGTGATGCTATGTAACAAATTGACAATATTTTCAATGCTTGTCACACTTTAGAGTTAATGTGTGGATAGTTTGATCTTACTGATGACCAAGCAAAATGGGTCTTGCTGTGCTGTTTACTCGCTGCAGATTCATCACAAAATGGAAGCAGCGGCTCAAGCTGGTATGGATGTAACCTCACTTGAGGACGACGCTTTCATCGTAGAAGCAGCTCAAGATAAATGCATTTTAAGGCTCATTGCATTCTGCTGCAATAGTAAGCATCTTTTTTGAACTTTTCTAGATCCAGCCAAGCAATGTAGCTAGAAGTGATTCATCATAGCATGTAACATCATGCAGAATGTTGATCTTGGGAAGAGAGATGACTGCCATATCCTTTAGCTATTGCTTTTGTCAATGTTTGTGATATAGAGTAAGACATGCTTATGGTGCTTATCCAGGTGACAAGCTTGCAAGGGCAACTGAACTTGTGAAACTTTTATTACTCGAGAAATCTGTGAGAGGTGCAATCAAGCTGGTCACTGCTCTGAAGCTTCCAAATCTGGCAGAGCGTTTCAACAGCATATTGGAAGTAAGTCTCGGCTCTTGGATAATTGTAAGCAATTAGATCCTGATTATGGAACTTCATGCAAGATAATATGTTTTTATAGGAGAGGTTGCTCGCTGAGAAAGGACCTAAAGATGCGTCAGCTTTGAACATAAAAGACAGTGCCTCTACTGGTATTACGGCAGCTGCCACGGCTGAAAAGAGAACTGAAGCAATTATGACATCAGCCACACCAAAGTTATCTGCTCCTTTGTTTATAAAGAAAGTGAAATCACAGGAAGGAACCAAGGTTGGCAGTAGCGACAAAATCGATGAGGACGTAAATCCATCTATTCCGAATGTAGGGGCAACAAAGTTCAGGGATCAGATAAATGCCCCGGAGACTGATGTCAGTGGGGAGATAAAGAAGCCCGGAAATGTGCAGGAGTTGCAATCTGAACGCCCTAGCTCCGGCTTTCCAAAGTCCATAGATAACTTGGAGAAGATCAAGAATGCGGGGCAAGCGAATCGTCAACCGCCTCACCGCCCATCTAACCCGTTTTTGAAGTCAGCTGTCAAGTGACAAGTCTCCTTCCGAGAATAGTAGGATTTAAACTGACTTAACAGATGACAGAAGGTGCACCATTTCGAAATTTCGCCTCTGCTCCAGATGCTTCCATTAGAAATGGCCGTACCCATATTGTCAGGACAAACGGCAATTCGCTGCAATTCACCGAGGCCAGCAGCGAAGATCTGGGTCGACCGCATACTTATCAGAATTCTTTTTGTATGTACCAGTCATATCTATTTGCTTCTCGTAAAGCAAGCAAACGAGGAAATTGGGGTGTGAAGATTAGTTTCTTGAAGGGTTAGATCATCAAGTAATCGGCACTCTTTCACCAAATTATCTTCTTTGCAAGGGCCTCAATTGATATTGACACATTACTTTCGTAATTAAATCACTCGTCTCAATCGATATTGATGGCTAGAGAAAAATGCGATTGATTAGGTAATAACATCACTTGATTAATATTCAGTCAGTCTTTTCCCTTTTTTCAACCCCCAGCTGGTACGGATACATACGTCGTATCAAAACTAAGTATTTTAGGATTTATGTGCTTCGAAACAAGAAGAAAAAGAAAAACAAATAAATAGATTAATAAATTAATAAGCGAATAAGAAAAAATGTAACGAATTTTGCAAACAAGCCAACGCCATCTCCAAGTCACCCGAAAAGAATCGAAAACACGAAGGAGGAAGAATCGAAAAGATCTGAAGAGGGAAGAGAGAGCCGAACGAATCTCCGTAGAAATGGCGGCGGACGCCTCCATCTCCTTCTCCCTCCACCACCTCCACCACCCCCCACGGCGGAGCACCGACCCCTCCCCAACCCTAGATTCCGACGACGATTTCCCCATCTGGCCCCCGCCCCCGCCGCCACCGCCACCGCCACCGCCATCACCACCGCCACCACCACCAATATCACGACGCTCCGTTCGATGTCTACGCCTCCGATCCCTTCCCTCTCCACCGGTCCGATCCGATCGCCGCCGTCCGATCCCACCCCTCCGCCGGCGACGACGTTCGATTCGACGCCGATTCTCCGGATCTCTTCCACGGCCCCGAGAACCAGGCCAATTTCGTCATGGACCTGTTTCATCAGCGCGTGGAGCAGTCCCATGTGATGGACGGCGACGGCTCCGATTTAGTGTCAGGTTCGTTGAACGAGTCCAATTTTGCTGTTATAGATGGTAGTAGCGATTTGAGCGTCCACAATTTGGAGGTAGGTTTAGGTTTAGGATTGGGGTTTGGATTAGAGAGGAACGATAACGGGTCTTTCGTTGTCGAGCATTGTTACGGTGAGTTTGACGATGGTGATGACGTCTTCTTTGTGGAGAGGAGGTTTTCTGGCGGAGCACAGTCCGCCGGTGGTGCGGTGGAGCCCTATGGTGATGTGAGATTGGAGTCCGATTCGGAATCGGAGAACGAAGACAGGGCCGGTTTGTGTTTTGAGGATGAGTATGGGTTTGATTGCGACAACCACGAGAATGATGATCACGCAAGCAACCCTCTCTTTTGGGATTCTCTAAACTTGGAGGACGGTGAGGAGGTTCATGATGATTTTGACTGGGAGGAAGTGGATGGTCGCGCCAACGAGAGAGAGACTTCGAGCTTGTTTGTTCATGCTGATGGCAGTGTTAGGTCCAATTCAACCTCGACGCCCGTAGTTGTAGCCGACGATGGTGATGGTGGTTTGAGGGTGGAAAGAGTTGGAGGTCTGGGGAACGTGGAGTGGGAGGTTTTGTTGAATGCTAATAACTTGCTTTTGGATCCAGATTTGGAAAATGAGGAACCTTTATTCACTGACCATGCTTATTTTTTTGGGCCAGACAGTGAGATTTTGGTTGGGCAAGTGATGGAGAGTGAGAGTGCTTCTAGTGGTAGGCCGCCAGCTTCTGCATCAGTGATTGAGAATCTTCCTACTATAGTTTTAGGTCAAGGGGATGTGGAGAAGAATGAGGGGCTTTGTCCTGTATGCAAAGATGAGTTTGATGTGGGGGAAAAGGCGATTGATCTGCCTTGCAGTCATAGATACCACTCCAACTGCATCCTAACGTGGCTGCGCATGAGAAATACTTGCCCTGTTTGTCGCTATGAATTACCCACTGATGAATCTGATTACGAGGGTAGAAGGACCTTGCGGAGAGTATGACTTGATCTTTGGTCATGGACTGAGGTCAGGTATAATTCTTAAAATCTTGCCAAGTATCAGGGTTTTGTGAAATTGGACAGCATCATGTGATGGCATCCTCACCTGCTTCACTAGGATGAAATACTCAATTACACTATCTTAATTATATTGTGTTTGTAAAGTATGTTATTCCTGCAATGTGCTTGGCCTTTTTCCTTTTTATTCTATTGTAGTGAGAAGAAAAGGGGTGAGAACTACAACTTGCTAGTGTTATACCCCTACATGGTTGATCTTTCACTCTTACACCTAACGAGAAGGGAATATTTTTGGGTTCGTGATCGTACCCCGAACATTTCTTGTATCTACCTTCTTTTAGGAATGTGTTATCTTTTTAGTACTATCGTAAATAAATAACTTGACTTTGCGTGTAGAAGTACCTCTTTCTCATTCTTTCCTCTTCACGTTTACTTTTGCGTATGAATTTTGCAGTTGTGGCATATTATTTCTTTAATGACTGGGTTACAAATGCTGCAATCCCCCTTTTTTCAGTAATTGTGGAGGATTCTATATTCTCAAATGAATTGTTGCAAGAATTTATGATTGAAGGAATTGATTAGATACTGATCCCATTAGATCTTTTAGGTAGTTGGACATGAGAATTTTGTTGAGTTCTACTGTTTCTCTTTCATGTCCATAGGGAGAGATATTTGTGTTAGAGGAAAAGTGTTACTAATTTGGTAGATAGCCTCAATACTAGTGCTCCTTAGGTTTTTGTTGATTCTTTGAGGACCAGAACTAGGACAATAATGTCTATGGCCATATGGAAGAATTAGAAGATAGAGGTAAAAGAGGTGTGAGTTATGACACTAATTTTGCAGGCATTATCATTTATTTAGTCGACTAATGAGCTGCCAGCAAGGATTTCGTGTTCTACTTATAGGAATTTAAGCATCTGCCAGTCAGAATTTTTTCATGAACTTGGTTGAGAGGTTTGACAATTTTTGGCCTTCGTTGCGTAGAGAGAACTGTCTAGCCTCTCCCCCCTTCCTCCTCTCTCTGTCTGGGTACTCTGAAAGTGATTATCAATGAGCTTCTTAATGTTTTTTGCATTTGGGATTCAGGACTTTGTTTCAAGATAATGTTGTTCTAACCTAGGATGAAGTTTAAATTAGGAGTATATTCTCTATAACAGGTTTGAATGAAGAAGACATCAGCTAACTTTGTTCACTTAAGGAATAAGATTAAATGGATGCATGAGTATTTGCATGCTCAATGGGTGTATTAACCTTCCATATGGACCTGGATACATGCATGAAATAATACATTTTTATCTGTTGCATGTGTGAATTTGAAAATTTTGTTGGATCACCACGTATTGAAGTACTTCTAGTTTTTTGTTATTTTGAGATATCGGTTATACTAACAATTTGTGGTAAAAGTCATACGTACTTGTTGCATGTACAATCTCTCACATTTGACTTAACTGTTGAGGGTTTAGTTGTGTGAAAATCAAAGAGGTGGGGAAGGGATCCATTGCGGAAATTGGGTGACTTTGTCCATTCGTGTGGTGTTAGGATTGAAAGGAAAAAGGGGAGAGCTGAAAACTTTTGATTTTCCTTTTAAGAGGAGCTATGGTTTTTGCTCAGGAAATTCCAAGATATGCCACAACATGGTTCAACTTCAAACTATTAATGTATATATTGTTTAGTTGTTTCATGGTTCAAGGTTAGATGCTAGCTGCTGTTCTTCGGTCGTGCTTTAAATGGGTAAATTCCCTCTGGTTATTATCTTGTGTAACAACGTAGTGGGCAAGTTTTTGAATTGTTTTTATGTTGACAATTTCTATTTCATGCCAAATTCGAGAGTCCAGCCCGTTGCGTGCAAGTTTGCATCACCGACCATCCATGTTTCCGGAACTGGGCTTGGAGTTGGAGTGGTTGAGAGTATTATTGGCCATGAGAAAAGGAAACGTAATAACTGAGGTAGATATGATATACTTTTGGTCAAAGTTTGAGACTTCCCGATGGGTACACCTTGTCATTATTCTGAGTCTCTGACCATCCTAATTCAGGCTTCGCAAAGTTAAGTCGTAGGGTTCAAGTTCTTGAGTTGATCAAATTTTAGTAGTTGCTTGGCTTTTCGACATCAATAGAAGGTGTCCTTTCAATCGACAATTCGATCCAGAGATATAACTTTTGCTTTTGTGGATGGTATACGCGTCTTTTGACAAGGTTTCTTCTTCTCTCTCTTTTCTTTGTTCATCGATGCTCGAAAGCTTTTCTGAGTAAGGACTAAAACCATGTTATCGTCAGAAGTAAAATTAAGTTGATCACATTCTAGATATATTGAATTCTAACTTTAGAAGTAAAATTAAGTTGATCAGATTCTAGATACATTGAACTCTAACTTTAGAAGTAAAATTAAGTTGATCACATTCTAGATACATTGAACTCTAACTTTATGGTGTTTATGTTTTTGTGTGTGCGTGTTTCGCTCTTTTATTCTTTAGCTCGGTGACGTTGTAATATCTTGGGTTTGGGCTTGGGTTTGAGCCTGTCGAAAGGACTTTGAATACCAACATCGCGCCCCTTCCTCCATCTGAAATGCAACGTATTGTTGCATGGCCAACTCTGGAAACTCTTTCAAGTGCTCAAAGGATAAGATTTGCCAACTAAAATTCCAGGAGACACTTAAAAACCTCTATACGATCTTGGCAATGGTACCTAATAGTGTATTTTTTGAAGCATCCGTGCATTCTTAAAAGGCGATTTTCGGTATCAAAATATCAACCCTAGTTAACACCCGTCTTTTGATTCTTCGAATTACAGCACCGGTAATTATCGTGTTGGCCCAATCTTGGCCATTAGCATTGCCCCATAATAAGCAATTGTTTAAACAGCCATATATCTGCACATAGGGACGATATCCATAATCAGTAACACAGAGGATCAGTTGAGAACTGCCTGCTTCATGGTTCATCCCATTTTCATCATACATTAACTTTCCCAAGTGCCACGATGCCAATCGGAACAAGACGCATGTCGTTTTATTTTTCTTGTGGAAATATTCCATCGATTCTTTTGGGTCGTATGGTCATTGCTAAGCATCTACCTCTTTGCCAAATCGGGATGGGTCATAACTCCGGATCTCTTTTCACCGAATTTTACGCATTCACTTTTTCAAATGCGTAGAGCATATCGACCATGAGATGATAACGTCCTTTTCGAAGCTTTGAGTTTGATTGCTTGTAAAACTTGCGAGACAGGTAGAGTCAGTCCCGATTACGGAGAGCGTCCTCTGGCTATTAATTTCTTGCCAGTTGCCTTGTTATTTTTCATTACTAAGTTACATCTGGCTTTGATCTCATTACATTGTCTTTACCACTTTTGTCAACGATGCATAAATGAAGGTAGATCGATACCCTGAAATTGCTGAAATTGCAGTGATATTGTAATTGATAGGCATTTTATGCATTAAGCATAGTTGGTTTGGTGTGCATTACGCATTTTTGGACTGTGGACATAAAAGCTCCAACCTACTGCTTGATTAAAAGACCTGGAATCTTTTTCTTAGTTGATTAGTCTGAGATTGCACCATCCTTCTCTCTCTCTCTCTCTCTCTCTCTCGTTGGGTATGCTAACAGCAAAGCGTCTGGGTGCTAATGACCACCAGAGCAATGCGAGCTCTGTATTGAAGCCTGGAATATGACACTGGTAACATATAATGTAAGGTTTCCTTTTTCATAGAGTGATGTGGTAGATTGGACCAATTCTGAGTTTGCGAAAAGATATATCACCTTTTGCGAGCCCCTTGGTAGGTTTCTGGATATGATTTATTTTGCCTGGTAATAAAATGGACTAATAATTTATTATTACACACCTCAATTGCTTTAAGTAAGTTCCACATGGGTTGCTCATTGATACCTGTCTCAATAGTATTTGTCGAGCACCTTCGACAATCCATAAATACGCCCCAAATTCAACTGGGCGCAACCAACTAGGACCTCAAGTGAGATCAAGTCTCCATGAAACCATAATGCCCCCGACTATTTTGGCTGCCTAGTTGGCTTTAATGAGATGGTGCACGAAACTGTGCCTTCGCTTGCTTAGCGCCCCTCTTCTGGTACTCGTGGTTAAGGGCTTGATGAAAGACGACTCCACCAGAGGCACCAACAATTTATCTAAATTTCTATTCACATTTACTTGGTAACGAATACAAAAACTCACATGATCGCGTCGAGGAAAACTTGCCATGAGCAAATTGTCTCTCCCATGACCTTTCGTTGCTATCGGAGAACGTAAAATGCCGTACAATATACTCAATCTCTTTTGTTGCTTACATGATGCTCACGTTAATTCTAAAAATTCTATTCTGTTGCATTTTGCCTTGAGGGAACTTGCCTATAAAAACCCTCTTGCCTTCCCAATACTCCTTCCTCTCTTGTCCCCCCTCTCTCTCTCTCTCTCTCTCTCTCTCTCTGTGAGTGTGGGAGTTGATCTTATCAGTGAAGTTGAAGTTTTCAATCCAAACAATGGAGCTGGAGTTAACTCAGTCGAGTGAAGTGAAAAACTGCAGCCTCACTCAGCCAAACACCACTCAAACTCTCCACCATTTCCCTTCCCAACAAAAACTACCGCCTTTCCCCTCCATCACTCACCCAAACCCTGGTTTCAGCACCCTCCATGCAAGCCCTAAAATCTCTCCTCCTGAATTCAACAGACCTTCCATCCCCTTTGCCGGGTTCTTGCCCAATTCCCACGTCACCGACGAGCTCTCTTTAAACTCATCTCCCTGCAACAACTCCACCGCCTTTGATGACGCCAGCAGAGATCAAATTCACCCTCATCACTTTGACCATGTCAGCAATGCCATCCATGAGAGGAGGCTGAGAAGGATGATATCGAACCGGGAGTCTGCGCGGAGGTCGCGGCTGAGGAAGAAGAAGCAGATCGAAGAGCTCCAAATGCAAGTGAACCAGCTCCGAGGTGCCAACAACAATCTCTCTGAGAAACTCATTGGCCTTCTGGAGAGCAATCACCAGATCCTCCAAGAGAATGTTCAGCTCAAAGAGAAGGTCTCTTCGCTCCAGGTCATTGTGAGTGACCTATTGGCCCCCTTCAGGAACGTGGAAGAAGTTGCTTGCATTCTCAAGTCTGAAGCATCGAACCGATCGGTGCAGTGACACATGGACAAGTTGTATCAGACTCGGTAAAGAGTTATAGAGGGAGCGCTAACAAGAAGGATGCCTCTTCAATCCCTATTATCGTATGCACGGCTTGCAAGATGTGCTGCACTTCCTCGAATGAACAAATTGAGATATTAAGTTTAGGGTTTGTTTGTATGTTTTCTTCTCTTCAGTGTCTGCTCTCATCGATCAGGGTTTGATCTCTCTCTCTCTCTCTCTCTCCGCAATCATATTTACACCAATTAGTACGAGCTAATCTTCCTTATAATTGTTCGATTCAAGCATCGCCATCTCATAGTGTCCTTCCAAACTCATGTAACTTAGTTTGCGGCTCATCAATCTTTGATATTCTTATTCCGGTCTTCTCAATGTGAAACCAAAAGTAATTTCCACAAGAAGCTACCGATAGAGTTTCTTCTTAATTTTGTCGAAATGTAGGGGAAGTTCGAAGATATGGTATAATCACTTGATTTCCACAGAAAATCTGAGATATGCTCTTTTCCACAAGGAATCCTAGATTGTGTACAATTAGCCAAAAAAAAAAAAAAAGATTTTCCATCGTAAAAACGCTAACTAGATTGACACGGTAAATGTTAAGTTCTGAGTTTACCGGATCAAACAGCTAACTCGATCAATAAACACAAGAGCTTTAAGTTGAACCAAGACAAAAGTTTCTTCCTGGTGCATTGATGGAGTTTAGCATTTATGGAACAGATAAGAATTTCCGGATGCATTAACTAATAGAGTTGGCACTCGACCTAGAAAGATACTTAGTGATATGTCCAGGCTCATGCTCCCTTTTGGGAAGAGATCTCAAGTAATTTTAACCCTCATGAGAAATCTTATTGCATAAGTTTCTAAATTTTCTCTGTGTCCAGCCCAAACGTTTCGGCCCAAATTCACTTCAGTCTGCAGAGTCCACAACTCTAACTCTAGCTACGAAACTGTTTGAGAGAAAATATATCTACAGAAAACCATGCACACGGGAAAAAAAATCGCATCTCCTCAAGGGCTAGAAATTGACATACGGTACTCATTAACAAGTAGGGTATTGACTTGATCTATCATGAAATGAATTCTCAGGGCCATTCATTTCAGGTTTTTCTACCAAAATGAAGAGTTTATCATAAAATATACAAGAAGGCATCCTCTAATTTCTCTAGAAACTCGGATTCTGAATAATCGGTCAGTAGACTGTATAGCATTTCGTTCTTTCGCCTAGTGAGTATTATCGAAAAGTGGATGATGTAGATGGTGAGGAAAAGTCCGCCTCATTAGCTGTAACATTCTCTTGCATCAGTTTCTCCTTGAATTGTGAAATGAATCAATTAGCCCACGTACGAGAATGTGAACATCAGGGTCAGCCGTTCTTCTTCAGTGGATGCTTCCCATTTGAGATGGCCATAGCTGTTTCAGCTGCTGAAGCTGAGCCACTGCAGCTCTGGTCCTCAAAACTGTTAACAGTGTCCGCATATGATCGGGTACAAGGCCACCTAAACATAAGCAATCCGTTTTAGACTGTGATACAGGACAATAATTGCAAAAATCGACTATTTTATGGAAAGTAGTGGACCTGCTTGACTTTATAACCTCACCATCTATTGTCAATTCCTCATCAAATATGTCACCTGCAATTTGAGACTGGATTAAGGGCAAAACTCATTGATCCTCATGACCAACACAAAGGATACAACACTTGCTCATTCTGCTAATTTTTCCGTAGGGCGCCATACGTAAAGAATACATAAGTTCCATATCAATATACAGAAACTAGTGCAATCCTGATCGTGAATGTCAGTCACGCCATTGCAAGAGATAATTATTAAAAAAACTATTTCTGAACGCCAAATCTTGGTTCTCAATTAAGCATAGCATTTACAGACACAATCATTGTAACCTTAATGCTTCTTCTAATATTCAGCCTTTCATCCCCTAGGTAGCATGAAGGCAAATAAGCTCAACTAGAAAACAACTAACCTCCGTATAGAGTCTTTTTTGAGAAGTACTTGGCCATCAGTCGCTGAGTATAGTCTGCTTCATATTTTCTGTACTTTTCAATGTCCCCGGCATCATTAGAGTCCCTGTCCAATATTGAGACCATCATCAATTACCTTGCCACTCACAATTGTGAATGTCACATGTCATTTCTGCGATTGTGCAACTATGACCGTTTACTTCTCAATATCCACGGCATTTTCAAGTACTGTAATTTACCACAGCAAGTGAAACCAAGAGGGAACTCAGCATCAACTAAAAAGAGAGAGGACCATCCAGCAGTCTCATATACAACATAAACAGCTGACATGCAAAACCACTGTGGCACAGTGGCAAAGTGGACTCAGTATTTCACCAACATCTTTACCAAAGAGGTCATAAGAGAGACAACTTATGGTGACTCACTGACTCAGAGTAATCTGGGGTCCAGCATGCTCCAAAGAGTTGTCCAACTTACAACTCAAAAACCAGCACGGCTAGAAAAATGATACTATCACAGATTCACAGAGATGAGTCTGCCATAACAGTAATGGACAGGATTCTCCCCGTGGATGTAAATCCAGTGGAAGATAAGTAACAAAATAGGGATCAGAAAAGCACTATGTGGTTAAAATGCCAATTCAATCATCCAATATTAAGCCAAAGAGCACTCCAAAACAGGTTGCCCATGAATCCGTCGAAGGTTGTTTCTTCCCAGTAACAAAATCCAACAATCAATAGTTTGTGTAAACCCATATCAATTCAATTCACAGTACTTCCCCTTAAATATTCCCCAAGACTCTCACACGAAAGATTCAAACTTCTAAAAATTAGAACTTTCCAACAAAGAAACATCGTCCATCCGCGATTCTCAACACCTAGCGAATTTAAGCTCCGCCCTTTCAGTATCCAGCTCACCGCTAAGTTCTAAGTCGTGATAAAGCCCTAACGCAGCGATTGCGCGGAGATTCGGGGGGGGGGGGGGGGGGGAGAACTCACTGGGAGAGCTCGCTGGGATCAGGCTTTCTGTCTTCCGCATCTCCCGCGCCGTCGCCGTCGCCGTCGCCGACGTCGGCCTCGACCTTGACCTTCAGGTGACGACCGTATCAAAGCACTGGTCGAGGAGTCGCGTGAGCGTGCGCGTGTGCGCGTGAGAGAAGGAGAGAGAGGGAGAGAGAACCTCGGGATTGGGCGGGGCGGATGGAGGATCGGAAGGTGACGGCGAACTCATCGGAATCGGAATCGGAGTCGGAACGGCTCGTTCAGTCCGCCATTGAAGTGGAAGAACTGCTGCTGCTGCTGCTGCTGCTGAGGATGTTCCCTGACGCCGGCGGAGTGACCGGGATTGGGGTGACTTGATAAGAGTAAGTAAATTTAGTCCGACCGTAATTAGGGATTCGTAAAAGAACCGGGAATGCTTGGAATCATTGGGTATTACTTTGATTCCCGATTTCAGATGTGGAATCGCCCACACGGACTGCACCGGTAATAAATATATATTTAATTTTTTTTTAAATTTCGACCAAAATAATTTAAGAACAATGAATATCTTAAATTCTCCAATTTGAAACTCAACACTCAGGCCCTGTTTGGTAACCATCCAAACAGCAAGCCAGATTCTGATTCTTCGTCCAGAATCAATCGCGTTTGGTAATTTTTTTGTTCTGGGAACAAATTGTTCCCTTTAAGAATCAGTTTTGGACAAGAATTTAGAATCAGAAAAAAGGTGATTCTTGATTCTGAATCAGAAAAAAGAATCACAAAAGTGGCTCTCTCTCTCCGCTCAACGTATCCTGCTCCACTTTCTCTCTGTGCGAACGAACCCTTTCATTTTCTTCTCTCTTTTGCTCCACGTTGTCTCTGGTTCTTCTCTGGTTCGTTCTTCTCCGGTTCGTTCTTCTCTGGTTCGTTCTCTCCACAACAACGGCGACGGCGACTGCTGCTTCTTCATTGTTGAAGCTGCTCGTTGAAGGTGAGTTCCCTTCACTCACAGGTAGCGTCATTGCCGGCTGATCTAGGTGACGGTTTGCATATTCCTCACCGTCGTTCGTCGTCTGCAACGGTTGGCAGGAGCGCCACCGAGCTCCACTCGGCGGGCGCTCGCGCCGATCTGGCCGTGGAGTCGCTCGCCGAGCGACCCCCAGGCCCGAATCGGCGGGCGCCAGCGCCGATCTGGCCGAGGGGTCGCTCGCCGAGCGACCCCCAGGCCCGAATCGGCGAGCGCGAGCGCCGATCTGGCCGAGGGGTCGCTCGCCGAGCGACCCCCAGGCTCGAATCGGCGCTCGCGACTCCGCCGATCTTGTCTTTTGCAGTGCACGATTTCATTTTTCACATATATCATATATTTTATTGCCATACTTGTCCTTTGGTTTTCACTTCGTCCCCGTTTTCGAGTAATTTTGTCAATGAAATTGAATTGTGTTTTGTTTGTCTTTTCCTAATGCAATGTCCTGTCTGACAGTTTTGGGGGTATTTTTCTTATCTAATTGAATTCTTTTTTTCATGAAAGAAGTTTGATTAAGCTTTTTTTGGGGAACAGGTAAGGCGCCTTCTTGATGAAGGAATGGATGTGAATGTGGCTGCTTGGGGCCCCAAATCAAAAGGGGTAACGCCACTCCACCTTGCTGCTGAGGGTGGGCATGTGGAAGTCATGGATGAACTGCTCGAGCGAGGTGCAAATATTGAAGCTAGAACAAAAGGAGCCTGTGGCTGTGAGTGCCTTCTCCTATGTTCCCACGCTTACCCTGAACCTACTTAATTTCTGATCTTCTTAACAGAACGCAGAATAAATCTTAATGTACCTTGTTGATGTTTGTTCTTTTGGCAAAAGAATTTGGTTAATGAGTGTATCCTTGATGCACTTTCTTTCTTGCTTGAACATAGGGAACTTTTGGAAGTAATTAAACAAGGGAAGATTGCAACTTTCTAGTTTATGACTTTCTTCTGATGTGTATAATTAGTGCTTTGGAAATTGAAACCCTCTCTGTCAAGTATGCTTATCTAGTTTTATAAGGCACTTGTTAACATAACTCTCAACAAAATATCTCTTCATAATGATAACAAAAGCCTTCCTCACTCATGGGTGTTGGTTAAAATCCTTCTCTTTGTTGGAATAAATACTCCTTGGGAAACTGAGGGATTCATAACTTTGCATTTAATTGCTCTTGTATCCTACGTGGTTCACTGATATTTGATTCAATGTTTGATCCAGGGACACCTCTCCATAGTGCGGCCAAAGAAAGAAAACGGGAAGCAGTCAAATACTTGATAGAGAATGGAGCCTTCTTGCCTGATGACATAAATGATTGCAGATTCAATCCACCGCTGCATTACTGCGCTGGCCTTGAATGGGCTTACGAGGAGATGAAGCGTCTTCAGCAGGAGAGCTCATCTGCTGGTGAGGGCTCCTCCTATAGCTCGGAAAGCTTATGATGAGTCTTCCTACACACTCGGGACTCAGAAGCCTCTCTTATGAGCTGACATGGTCACCATAGAATGAGGATTGCATTGCTAGTGAAACATGCCATCATCCCACTCTCTCTATCTCACAGTTGTGTCTTCATCTTGTAGTCTTTGTTCTGATGTTTGAAGTTAAACACAGTAGTCTTGTGTATTTGAAGTCGATGACTTTCTTATGTACTTGAGAACCATTATAAGGATGATATCTTGTAATAAAGTGTCAACTTTGTTCTCATTTCATCAGGAGTTGGGACCGGGAACTGAGATAGCTTTAATTTCCTTGTTATGTTTGGTGTGGACTACGAATGAGTAATTTACCTGCCTTGTCTATTCCTCCAATAGAAGAAAATATCCAAGTCAGAAGTTTTCGGGATGCTGAACAAATTGTCAAATTTTCAATAAAAGGAGTTGGTTACATGAGGACGGTCGAGGTGATTTATGTAGTCTTTGGTTCATTTGGTCTCAGAGAAGGAAATAGATTTATTACGGCAGCATGCAAATACTCGAAAAAGGGAATGGTTTTTTTTTTTTGGCGTAAATATGTTGGTTTAATCAAAAACAGAGTTTGAAAAATGTCGGAAATCACGGGGATCACATGAAAATATACAGACGTATTCACATTAAATTTTTTAAGCTAGGACAGAAGGACTACCTTCTTATTTTCCAACGCATTTTAAGTCTCGAAAATTGTGCTCAACACTTACGGAAATGGGTGTATGAAACATATGAAACATATAAAACGCCTTGGTTTATTGTTTACTCGGAAAAGTATCGCAAATCAAATGGCAAGGGATTACAATATGCCAGAGATTCCATAACTTAATGTTTCGACTTTTGTAATATTGTTATTAATTATTGACTTATCAAAGCCAATATTTCAAAGTTGAACAATTGACTAAGTTATTTCAGTATTCATTTATGGATAAGTTGTAGTGATGAGTTTCTCATTAAAGTCTTCTTCAGTATTTAATTTTTCTTTATAAATTTAGTATTTATATTTATTACATATTTTAGGTATATTAGTATATTTTATACTATGGTTTATTATTAACTATTTAATAAAAATTGATTAGTTAATATTTTTATTACTTAGTATAAATATAATTAATCAATGAGGGGTTTATGAGAATTCAATATCAAATTTATATTTATCTAAAAAGGAATTAAAAAAAGAATTGGAATAGAAATTTTATGCGATTTCAAACGATCTCTCTATATTTTTTCTATTCTAGAATCGAAATTTTGTACGATCAAACGCGTTCTTTTGCTCGGGAATCGTTCGAGGAACGAGAATCAAAAAGAATCAATTCGATCGGAATCGAACAGGACAATTAATTCATTCAAACGCACCCTCATTGACTGAATGCTCACCTTATTTCACTCTTTTCTTGTCTAAGTCATCTTTCTATCTTATTCATGACCTTAACTCTTAGGCTCAAAGCTCATCGATCCATGGCCTCGACTTTGAACTTTTAATATGAGTCCAATCATTTTATTGGTATTGCAATTAACAATAGGATAATTCTTTATTTTTTGCTTTACTTTGGCTTGTTGAAAAACGTGTTCCAAGTGGTAAAGCTTGGTGGGTTTGGTTTTTAGTGGGTGGTTCTTAGTTTTAGGACCCGTTTGGACTATGTTCACTCCTAATCGCAATAGGTATTATATTTTGGCCATGTTTATTTTGTGAAGAAAATGAACAATTTAATTTTCTTTTTATCTTTGCATATATCACTTAAAAAATAATGAATGAATAAATATTTATTGTTCTTAAAAATGCTTATACATAAATTACTATTAATAATGAAAGCATTTTTAATTAGTTGATTATTTCAAAGAATCATAAGTAACAAAAAATATTTTTCAAATTATTTATTTTCTATGAAACATTATCGACAACGACATAAGTCAATAGCTTTAAACTTAGTACAAATGGGCATTATCAATGACGCTGTCTCAACATATAATTAACTCTCCAATCCAAATGACGTTATTGTGTCTGCGATCCTCCCGCATCAACACAGCCATGAATGAGTAGGCACTCGTGGTCCATCCGAACAATTGAATGAGACGATGTTCGTGGAACACGAGCCCCACTATCCGGTCCAACTAAGCATTTGAGAGGATGGAATACACGTGGAATAACATGTTAGAGGACGGTCGAGATTTGGATAGCAAGGCAAAAGTGGTGCATTTTCCTTAGGTAGAACGAAAAACGAAAAAAAAAACTCACGGTTGGAATTGGGATGCGACATAAAATCGATATTTTTAAGGAATTAGGCCGACGCAGAAGAGTGGTGCTTGTGTGTTTTCTACGCTCAGATGAATCGAACTATGTAACGTATACACGATCGCATCAACCATCGAGTTGGGTGTGCTTTTGGAAATTTCAGTCAAGTTTTTCTAATCAAGTCACTTGAATCCATGAGAGCTTTTGGAGCATTCATATTAGCGGACAGAAAGAACAGACTCAGGAGCAAGCGCAGAACATATCGAGGCTGCCCCGACAAAGACATTTTAATCGAAGTTGCTTATGCCCACCTGATGACGAGATTCCTAGGAAATTGACTCCTTTCCCGACACATCTGCTCGAGCGCGAAAAAGGTTCTCGGCAACAGATGTGATTTCTGTGGCCGTGATGGTTTTCTTTCGCCTTGAATCGTGAAAGATTAGTGACAGAGATATTCCTCCTTTAGCAAAGGTAATGCATGAGTAGTGTCATGCAGCATTTCCTATTGGCTTGCCACCAAAAGAATGCTTCAACTCCTGAAGAATGTGATGCAGCAAGAAGCAACAGTCCCTTGTCCAGAGCCGTTTGCACGCTCAGAAGATTGAAGCGCTACCGAACAAAACCACGCGAGAATGGATGACTGCAGTCTAAGCTTCTGCTTTCACAGGCAACCGAGATGACTTTTCCGGGTCTCCTGGTCCGAAGCGTTGAATCCCCCCCATCCCTGTGCTTGTTTTGTTTGGCGAGTAGTCATATTGGCTCTGACTTGTCTGTTCATCAGCAACTTCATCGGCCATAAATTTCCTGTAACACCCCACATTCTCGAACAGATTGGGGTCTTCTTCGGAGCAACTGCTTTTTACATGGCCTTCGTGGCTTCGTTTTTTGGCTGCCCCTTAAGCACCTTTGCTTGGGCTGTCTATGCTTTATCCTTGGTAGCCATAGTAATATGCAATAGGCTCTGATCCTCTTGCTATGGCATGACAGTTGATCATGTCCTGTTCACTAAGTTTCCACATGATATTTCTCAAAGATATCAGTACATGTACTCCTGACATGGATTATGGGCATCGATACAGGGCATAATCACAAGCTGTAATGGCACGAGGGAAAGTAAAAATGCTAGGAATTACAAGTGCAACTCTTCAATCATATACACCAGTTAAATTGAGACAGACGGAAATTGTAATGCAACTCTTCAATCGTATGCAGTATTTCAAAAGAAAAATGGAACCTAAGAAAACTATATCCACATATTGTCAGGCAGTCAATACCACAGTAGCCCACAACATTGCTAAACTTTTCATATACCTAGGCATTACTAATAGAACATACAAGTTAGTCGCGCCGAATTGTATTAGATTTTTTAAATCTTTCTTCCTTCTGTGACCTTTCCATCTGTACAAATATCAAACGATTAACGCGTTCATTGGTGCTAGCCGCATTCTTCGGTCAGCTACAGGTACAACCACTCCACTATAATCACCTTCATCACCTCACTTTTTTTCCGGCTATATATGCTTGCATCTTCTTCAATAATGGAACTCAACCCTACTCATATCCTTTTGCAATATCCACGCTCCCTTTACCAAACTCAAACATGTCTGATCAAAGTCATCTTCCAAGTAAGCTTCCTCTTTAGCTGCTAAATTTTCATTGCAGCTAGTCAATGCATATCCAGTGGTACTTAATATCATCAGCTGTGATTATGATTCTTTTGTTCTCCTGATAATTTCCAGAACACACTTCGGTTCCCGTGAATTCGTACACAGGTCCACCAGTAGTTCCTGTGAATCCCATGTCCATGAAGGACGCTCAAGGTCAAGGAGAACTCAAAGGTGGTGCTCATCCTGGAGATCAAACTAAGTCCAGAGGAGATGGGTTTTGCAGGGGATTGTATAAATCTCTCTCTCTCTCTCTCTCTCTCTCTCTCTCTCTCTCTCTCTCTCTGTGTAAATTAAAGAGATGAATAACATCACGTGCCTTCTTTTTTGCAGTTGTGCTGGGTTGTGTTGCTACTGTTGCTTGGACATCTGCTTTTAGCTCGGAGCTGAGGAAGAGAAGATCGATTTGGTTTTTCGTCATAGGATGTGCAGAAAAGGCTTTTGTCTTCATTGTATAGGCTGTTTACTGTTTACTGTCTTGCTGTGACATGTAAATTTGAATCATAGAACTTTCTATTGCCCACGAATTAGAATTATATCTTTGCTCCCCGTTAATTGATGAATGTAGCCAGCCATATCACGCAGAGGACTAAATTTCTGACCATGTGAGAGCGAACTTCATAGATTCGTGAGCCGAGTCCGAAAATACAAATATTTTTTCGATGCTGAAATTTTTTTTAAGTGTTCGTGTGTGTTGAAAATTTACTGGTAAAGAATGATCGTTGTTGGTAACTAAACAAAATTTTTATGAAATCACTAATTTATTTTTTCTTTTAGTTTGTAAATTGTCAATTTTTTGTACTAACTTACCAACTTTTATTTGCAAAACTTATTAACGCTTTGATTTTACTAATTTTTATATGAAATTGCCGATCTAAATCAGAGTGACTTACTAATTCTCATTTGAACTACTTATCATCCTTTTTATTATTTTTTTAGTTTACAAACTTTTCTATCAAATTATCAAATTTTATTTGCTTGGTTAGCAATATGTTAAGACCAACTCTTTTTGATATTAACAACCTATATTTAGCATGAGTACCAATTCTTCTTCAATAAATTACGTTACAACTCCTCCCTTTTGATTTACTTACCGACTTTATTTGGCTTTCTTAAGTTGCCAACCTTTCTCATTGCTTACAAAGCTTTTACTTGTCTTAGTAATGCCTTAAATTTGCCAACTTTTCCTAAGAAATTACCAACTTTAATAATATACTAATTTTTCTCCAATTAAGTTCCGAACTCGTTTTGGCTCCGCTACTCTCATCCGACAATTTGGCTATGTCGTTAACTTTAACAATTTCCGTTTTTATTTGCACAATGAACGAATTTGGCCAACATTTGGCCGAAAAACTGAATTTACATGCAAATTATATTGTCCTCCGGACGCGGAACTAGAAACCAGGCCAAAGCTGCCGATCGACATCACAATTGCTCACCGACCGATTGACAGGAAGGAACCGGAGCAGGTCTTGCCATGTGAGTGGGGTTTTGATCACCGGCCATGATCACTGATGGATTTATGAAATGGGCTTAAGGCCCATCCGCTCAAGTTGGGCCCAAAAGGGCCCGGCCCACGGGAATAAGGCCCGTGGAGGGGGAAGGTATAAAAGGAAGGAGAGAGAGAGAGAGAAGACACCCTTTTGGCAATTCAACGTACGTCTTCTCCCGCGTTCTCTCTTCCTCCAAAAGGAACAGTAAGTTCAAGGCACTTGTTTTCTCCCCTTCAAGTCGTCATCGGATCGAACGGGGCGAATTTCTTCCTCTTCTTCAGCATTGGTGTTTAATGCGTGGCTAACAAGGTACGCTCGAATCCGTGGTGTGCTTTACGATCGGTGATGCGTGTTTTCCGGGCTTCGTCTTCCTCATTGATTTAGGGGTTCGATTCGGTGTCGAATCTGGTTTTCGAGGATCCGTTTTTCCCAACATTGGTATCGAGCCTGTTTCACGTTTTCCCGATCAATTTGATGTATTTTGATTGAATTTTCGTGAAGAAATTCTCGGTCGTACGGATCGGGGCAAAAATCCCGACACCCGGCGTTGTTCGGCCATTTTTCTGAGTTTTCGTAAGTCGAAATCAAATTCTGAAGGCACGGGAGAAGCACGACGTCGAGACGAGTCCGGCGATGTGTCGATCTCCGCCCGGAAGCCGCCCGCACGCGCCCACACGCGCGGCCGGAAAGGCGGCTAACGCGTGGGGGCGTGCGCTGGGAAGCCAGCCGCCCGGCGCGTGCGCCCTGCGCGCGCCGTGTGGCGAACCGGCACGTGTGCGCCGGCGGCCGGCGGCCGGCACACGCCTATCCGCGGACCGAGCGTGATGGCGTCACCCGCCGATGTCATCATGGCGTCACCAACTTGGTCGATAATCGTCGGGGATGACGTCGCCCGGCGACGGTTGGCGGCCGGCCACCGGCCGCGACCCGACCCGACGGCGACCGACCCGACCCGATCGACTGGCGCATGCGCGCGTCGTGGTGGCGTCGCCGCGTGACGTCGGCACGCTCACGCGCGAAGACGCGTCTGCCGGTGACGTCTGCGTGACGTCGCCAACGCACGCAGCGGCGGCACGGCGGTCGGTTCGTCCGAGCCGGCCCGACGGTCCGACCGGTCGATCCGCGCGCCTGTTGACCCGACCAGTTGACCGTTGACCGACCGTTGACCAGTTGACCAGTTGACCGACCGTTGACCGTTGACTTTGACCGTTGACCGTTGACCCGGAAAAAAAAAAGAATTTGTTTTCTTTTTGAGTCATGCCTATGTGGATTATAAGTAATCCATTTTTAATTCTGCATTTGTTGCGTGGATTTTGAAAAATTATGTATTTTCCCTTATATTTATTATGGATTATAAGTGATCCATTTTTTTTTAGTTGCATTTGTTGCGGGAACTATGATGCGTTATGCAAGGATACTGCAATCCGAGTACGAGGGAAATGCAAGACTTAAGAGGTTGATGAAAGAGTTAGCTGATTATCGATGGCATGACGGTGATTTAGTATCACATGTGATTAAGGTCAATCGGATGATCGGAAATCATCGGAATGGTTATCTTATCTTTGGATTTTCATAAGGTGCCGGCTTTGATGAACACTCTTCCACTTGAATGGCAAGCGGTGTTGGATCGACTATGGGAGGTCGCGTGGTCCGGATTATAGGAGGCTGGTGGAAGCTTTTGTAAGAGAGTACTTATAGGATTGAGTTGGCCAAAACTTCAACCCTTAAATTGAGCGCCACATGGCGCCGAGTGAATGCGCCTTGGAGGCGACATGAAAGCTCTCCAAAAGTTTTTCCATGGTTGGCAAATGTGCCTTCGGTTTTCTCGGATGATTTTGATAGATTAGAAGGGACATTCCCTATTTATTTCTTTGATTGATTATGTAATGTTTACTACACGATTGTTGTTGATGTAGCAACCGATATGTTAGTTGTATCATGTGAAAGCATTATTATTTTATTGGATGTTAAGATTTTATTTGCTTTCTGCTATTCTTTGGTTCTTTGTGGGTAATTAGCTGTGGGTAGTAATAGAAGTTTTTGTAACTTCATAGAATTTATTTGCATAAGATAATTATATTAATAATAATTTTAAATTAAGATTTTTGGAGGATAATTGGAAACATAGTGACATTTTGATTCTGAAGCCTTACTTGAAATTATTTATTAATATGATGGGTCTATGCAAATAGGGATGCATAAATTGATAGGCATTAATTATTCGTGCATGTATGTCGATGTGTTGTAACGATGGTTCAAGCAACTAAGAATGTAATTGCTGATATGAACGGCAATAATTGTGAAATATTGAATATGAAGATTCAATATGTCTTTGGAAAAGCAAGAAGCACTAGAAGCTCTTGACCACATTATGGAAGACATTGAGGGTGTCGTGCACCACCTTGAGCTAGTAGAGGACCGCCTAACGGTATTTGAGCCGTAAATAGACATTTGCTATCTTGGTTCTAGCTCGAAAGGGCTTTGTGCTCTAAGCGAAGCGTATTGATTCGTTCAATATGTGGGAATGCAAAGGATCAAGTCCTTATTGCAAGAAATCAAGAGTTAACCAACACAAGAGAGGAAAACGTCCTCAAATGAAGAAAATGTCAAGAGTGATGTGTTACAATTGTGACAAGAGAAGTCACTATGCTCGCGATCGTGAGCCAAAGAAGGAATACACCTCTTGTACATTTGAGAACTTTGCTTATGTGTCAAGTTACGCATTATAGGCTGAATCCAATCCTTTGTGGAATGTAGATTCGAAGCGACGGACCATAGAGGGAAGAATAGAGAATCCTTCGTGGAATTCCGACGAGTACCAAGCTGGGCCCGAGTGGATCCATATGGGAAACAACTCTAGAGCTGATGTAAAGGAATTGGCTTGGCCAATTGAACATGAGTGGTGGACGCACCTTTGATGTTCTATATGCTCGGAGATTCGTCGAAATTTAGTGTCTGTCTTAGCGTTGGTTAAGCTTGATTTTGGTATGAACTTCCATAATAAAGGTGTAGATTTGTGTTTAGATACAAACTACTATGGTTGTGGTCACTTCGAATGATTTTATTGTACTAAATGTTGACTGTGATGATGTCAATATGTTATTCCTTTTTCACGTCTTCTATCTTATATGATAACGATGTGAATATGATGGCATGCTAGAGTTGGTTATATGGGCCAACAACATATGAAAAGACTAGCCAAAAAGGGCTTGTTGGGCAATATTGAAAAAGTTGATTTGTCCATATGTGAGCATTGCCTAGTAGGGAAAATGACAAGGAGACCATTTGGAAAAGGTAAAAGAGCTAAATTTCCTTGGCATTTAATCCATTTGGACGTCTGTGGTTCAATGAATGTGAGAGGAAGGCAAGGGGCAGTTTGTTTCATCACTTTAATAGATGATTCTACTTGATTCGGATATGTCTATTTGATTTCTTATAAATCTGAAGCATAAGTTGTTTTAGAAGGTTTATGAACCTGGTAGAAAATCAATTAGACAGGAAAATAAAGGTATTGAGATCCGATCGAGGTTGAGAATATTTATCTGATAAGTTCAGAAAATTATGTGATGAAAAAGGAATAGAAAGATGGTTGTCTATTCCATATACTCCTCAACAAAATGGTGTTGCGGAGAGAAGAAACAGAACCCTACTGGAATGGTTAGGTTCATGATGGCGTATGCTAACTTACCTATCACTTTTTGGAGTGATGTGTTGTTAACTGCTGCCTATATACTTAACCGGGTGCCTTCCAAATCAGTTATTTCCACTTCATATGAGTTATGGACAGTTAGAAAACCGGACTTAAGTTTTCTTAAGCCATGGGGTTGTGCTGCCTATACTCATGAGTCCTCTCACAAGTTTGGGAAATTGGATCCCAAAGAAAATAAGAGTATTTTCATGAGATACCTGCGAACACTCAAAAGGGTATGTGTTCATAGGTGAGCAGGAAAGTGGGAGTATAACTGAATTTGAATCACGGGATGTCACATCCTTAGTGGATGAATTTTCTAAGAGGGGTGAAATAAGGGAAAATAACTCCCTATTTGAAACCTTGGATCAAGATAATGATGTCGGTGGAGTTCGTTCAAGTGGGAGTAATATGAGATGTAATGAATTGAATTCAACTCATTCTCAATTGCAACCACTGATGTGACGACATCATCATTACCTAATCCAAGTGGGAGCATGATGGGGAATGATGTGTTAAGTGTACAATCTCCCATACGGTGAACAAGTCGCCAAAGTATTCCCGATCGATGTTTTGATATTGAAAGGGAAACTTTTATGGTTGCTCCATAAGATAAGGATGAGTCAAGAAATATTAATAAGGCTCTGAAATGCCCTAGTAAGGAAAAATGGATTTATGCAATGAAAGAGGAAATGGAGTAAATGAAATCAAACCAAGTCTGGGAACTGGTTGATCTTCCAAAAGGACACAAAGCTATTGGGAACAACTTGGTTCTCAAAATAAAGCGAAAGGCTAATGGCTCGATAGAAAGGCATAAGGCTCGCCTTGTGGCGAAGGGGTATAATCAACAGGAAGGAATTGATTATGAAGATACGTTTTCTCCTGTAGTGAGATTTACCTCGATTCGCATTATTCTGACAATAGTGGCAAGTCTGGATCTTGAGTTACATCAAATGGATGTAAAGACTGTTTTCCTCAATGGAGAATTAGAGGAAGGAACATATATGGAACTACTTGCTGGTTTCATAGTGAAAAGCCAAAAAGAAAATGTATGTTGACTTTGGGGGTCGATATATGGTCTTAAGCAGTCATCGAAACAAAGGTATATACGTTTTCATAATGCCATAGTGGCATATGATTTTAAAATGATTGATGAGGATCATTGTGTATATATCAAAAGATCCAAGGATCAATTTGTGATCATATCATTATATGTTGATGATATACTGGTTGCCGGAAGTAATATGGAGTTGGTTAATACTATCAAGAGATAGTTGTCTTCTAACTTTGAGATAAAGGATATGGGTGAGGCTGCATACATTCTTGGAGTTAAGACTTCAAGAGATCGTTTTGAAGAGATTGTTGTCTTTTTCGCAAGAAACCTATATAAATAAGGTTCTTGAACGATTTAGTATGCAAGACTGTAAACCCATAGACACTCCTATTGCAAAAAGGTGAAGGATTGAGCCATAGTCGTGTCCAAGGACTCCACAAGAAAAGGAACAAATGAAACATGTTCCTTATGCTAGTGTTGTTGGGAGCTTGATGTATGCTATGATGTGTACAACACCCGACATATGCTTTGCAGTCGGAATGGTGACAAGATACCAATCCAATCCAGATCAAGCACATTGGAAAGCCGTTAAGAGAATACTAAGGTATCTAAAGGGGACTGCTGATTATACGTTGAGTTATTAAAGAAAAGAATCTGCAACTCAAAGGCTATTGTGATGCGATTGGAGAGGAGATTTAGATGAAAGAAAATCTACCTCTGGATTTGTTTTCTTACCGAATAATGGCACCATATGTTGGAGCAAGTAAGAAACATAAGTGTATAGCCTTGTCCACGATAGAAGTTGAGTTCGTGGTATTATCAGCGAGTATAAGAAGATGTTTGGCTTAAGAGAATTTTTTGGATCATTTAGGTGTTTTTGGAAGTGCTGCAGATTCATTGTTGGTTAACTGTGGTAGCAAAGCAGCAAAAAGCGTACACCAAATATCCAAAATATCATGGCAAGACCGAACATATAGATACCAAGTATAATCCTGTCAAGGATATAGTTGCACGAAAAGATATGAACTTAGAGTACATACTACGCATGGAATAGTAGCAGATCCTATGACAAAGCCAAAAACTAGAGATGTGTTTTGTGGCCATGTGAAATCTCTAGGATTGCGTAGAGACCGATGTCTTGAATATTGTATTTTCCCTAAGTGTTCACATTTGATGAATTTGTGTTTTCATCATTAATGTCTATGAATCTTTGTTTGATCTTTATGCATCTTAATGCTTAGTGCATTACTTTAAGTTGAGAAGTATGTCGGACAGATATAAGATTAGCCCACTCACACGGGTAATCGCCTCTATTTACTTGTGTGATAAATAGAGATGAGACTGTTTTTAAGCTTATTATCTAGGTGATAATCGAGAGCTCAAGCTTAAAACACGTATGTTGCCTTAACTGAGTGTTAAGATGAGGACATAATACTTACTATGTCCGAAAGTAAAATACCCCATATGTTTTATTTTATACGTCTAAGATGCCAGGATGTGAGTTCGATGAATTTTGTGAATGAGTAGATATGTGAACTCAAGTTAGACATTGGGTATGTCTGAACTATCATCTGTACGGTATTGAAAGGTGTAGACATACGCTCAATGGGAAAGGAGTTAAATACCGTAATACGTATTTCATACTACGTATGCATGAGACGACCAATAAGAGTGACAAAAGTTTGATCTCAACTTTTATGTCGTGTGAGACTCTTGAGGAAGAGAGTTCCTCAATTTCTTAGTCCCCTCATGACTCTTACTTATTCTCAAGATTTCCATTTAGTGTTTGCTATCTTAGGATGTTGCCAATGGTCATGAGTGATTCGATCTAATGGGGCATTTCTAGAAAAGCAAGCTGGACTGAAATTGAGAGTTTGAAGGAAAGAGGAAGATCGATTTTGGAGAATCACATTATAGTTTTGTATTCACCGGTTAACCAATTATATTTGTCTTTGTGATAATCATAATTGTGAATACAATAAATATATCATTATTTAAAAAAGATCAAGAGAGATATAAATGTGATCGATCGATCTAGGGTACTGCATACTAAAACTACTCGGAGTGTGATGCCCATTATGAGCTGCTATATATTCCTAATGGATGTATAGCAACGAGCTTTCAAAGTATCTTTGGTCGCACGGATTATTCACCGGTATGAATGTTGAAGAGAGGAAAAGAGGATTATGTTTGGCCCACCATGTTAAGTGAGAGTCTATGATGGACTTTTCTCTGATGGGGCTGAGAAGGGCCTGTCCGCCCATGTTGGTTTTGCACCACCATGTGCGAGTGGGAGATGATGGATTTATGAAATGGGCTTAAGGCCCATCCGCTCAAGTTGGGCCCAAAAGGGCCTGGCCCACGGGAATAAGGCCCGTGGAGGGGGAAAGTATAAAAGGAAGGGGAGAGAGAGAGAGAGAGAGAGAGAGAGAGAAGACACCCTTTTGGCAATTCAACGTACGTCTTCTCCCGCGCGTTCTCTCTTCCTCCAAAAGGAACAGTAAGTTCAAGGCACTGTTTTCTCCCCTTCAAGTCGTCATCGGATCGAACGGGGCCAGAATTTCTTCCTCTTCTTCAGCATTGGTGTTTAATCTGTGGCTAACAAGGTACGCTCGAATCCGTGGTGTGCTTTACGATCGGTGATGCGTGTTTTCCCGGGCTTCGTCTTCCGCATTGATTTAGGGGTTCGATTCGGTGTCGAATCCGGTTTTCGGGGATCCGTTTTTCCCAACAACCACAACTATCTCCGCCACAGGGCCGCCGCTGTCACTTCCTCCGCCGCCGCCGCCCCCAGGCTTGGCCATTTGGGCATCGCTGGCTGCCCCGATATCGCGGTTGTTCCTGTCGGAAGAAAGCTTTAGCAATGCCACCGTCACGATCCAGAGAAGCAAGGCCAGGCTGCCGAAGATGAAAATGGAAGTAGAATTCCATCTGGGCAGTGCATCAATGAGCCTTGGAGCTCTATGTTCCATCTTGATTACGCAGCTGGTTCTGAGTGCAATCTCAGTGGATTGCAGATGGATCATCTCCGACCGCTTCTTATATCACGAGGACAGAGTCGATGAGTTTCGTGCAGTTTCGGCAGTGTCTTGGAGACGTCCTTATCTGAGGTCAAGTGCAGATGAAGGAATCTCTAAGTATTGGCGGGACATTCCGTAATTCGTTCCCATTCACGATTCTGAGTCCTGGCTTATTATAATGACCGATCGATTCTTCTGCTTTGTCATGTTGCAGAAGAGTTGTTGCAAACTTCGTAAGTTACATCGCAGGGAAGTCCAATCGAAATTCGATAGTTCATGCGGCTCCTGGACTATTTTGAAAACAAGATCATGCAATCATTCTTCCACGAAGCACATTTCAGAAGGACAAAAATGAAAAAAATAAGAAATTGTTAAATTATAGGAATCTTCGTGGAGAATTGTCGAGTCACGTGGACCCGTCAAAGCGATGGTCAAGTTGAGGTAGCTTCGCAACAACCACAACCATGAAAGAGGTTTCGCAAATTGTGTCGCAATTCGTAATCGATTTAGCAAAAAGATGTTATGCACCTGGCAACTTAACTGGTGACTTCGCACTGATATTTCAATAGATTCGATCCTCAACTCCAAGCTTCCGAGGACAGTTCAACAGGATCCTGCCCGTGTCATGACTTAGCAGCTTCCGATGAAAGTAGGGGCCGACCTGACCACGTGTCCTTTAGTCAAATGAAGTTTCCCAGATGCCCGTAACACTAGTCAAAGTCAATCTCTTCGCCTCAATTAACGGTTTGCTTGCACCGGTCAAACCGAATGCCTCAACTTTCAACGCACGTTGCCACATCATGATTCATGGTCTATAAAAAGAAGAAGAAACCCATCTCTCTGTTTCTCTGTCTCTCTGTCTCTCCGTGTGTTTCTGTCTGAGAGGTGCGAAATGGGCTGGTGGGTTGATTGGAGTGAGGAGTCATACCCATCGAACAGAGACTTTGCGGCAGTTCCCTTCTTTGCTCTCTTCTTCCCAGCTGCCCGGCTCTTTCTTGATACTTTCATCTTTGAGGTAACTCTTCAGCTGCCTTCGTCAACAGAGAGCGCTCGTCACTAGCGAAACTTGAACTTTCTTGATTTTGTGATTCTCTTCGGGTACCTTTTGATCTTGATGGATGCCACTCTCTCTCTCTCTTAAATGAATATGGTGTTCTCACTGTAAGAAAATTTGTGGGTTTCTCGAAACTAACATTCTGAAAAGGCAGATTTGATGTTTGAGTAGTCTCTCATGATGCTGGAGCATTAAATTTGTTTCGTAACTTAAAACAGTGTCGTTGGTAATGTGCACCGCATTTTTTTCAACAAATTTTGTTAGTGACCGCAAAGAATTGCCATCAGAAAGGGATCTTCAAATTAGTTGGAGTACTGCCTCAATTTGGTTTGAAGTCTTTCCCATTATAAATGGACAAGTTTAAACTTGTACGAGAATTGCAGTGAGTTGAGTTATAAGGAGCACATACCATGGCAATCAGGCCGCGGACTTAAACTTCTCTGAGGATAAGATTAGCTGGTCATTGAAAACAACTTCCTTCTACTTATATCGATTGTTAATATTACTAGGTTATCTCATCAATTCGCACTAATGTGTCTACGAGAAACGAGACTAGACTTCTTACCTGACCTGATCAACCTCTAATCCTATGTAGCTTCTATGCTTCTTGAGTTCATGATGATATTGTGGTTCTGGCAGAAACTCGCGAGACGGCTGATTTTTAAAGAGAGACATGCCAAGCTGGATTTTCAGGCACGTCATAGGAGGAAAAAGATTAACAAATTCAAAGAGTCGGCATGGAAATGTGTGTACTTTCTTTCTGCAGAGATTTTTGCTCTTTCAGTCTCCTATGATGAGCCTTGGTTCACTAGTACCAAGTACTTCTGGGCTGGCCCTGGGAATCAAGTTTGGCCAGATCAGAAGATCAAGTAAGCCTCATTATTGAGACATGTAGCAAAAAATTACCAGACTTGCTTTCGTCTTAACGTTTCTTTTTTCAACTTCTGGTTGGATTTGATATCATTCTTTTAAGACTTGTTTGCACTTTTTGAAAGTTGTACAACTCAATTGCACTTTTTTGAGAAGTTTTAGAACTTAATTGTACTATTTAAAAGTTTTAGAATCAATTAACTTTTATGACAAGTTTTAGGAATTCGGTATACTTATCACCCTGCCCTTTTTATCTATTTCATCTTTTGCGTATTTTTTGCTAGGTTGAAGTTGAAGGGATTGTACATGTATGCCTCTGGATTCTATATATACTCCCTTTTTGCCTTGGTTTTCTGGGAAACAAGGAGATCAGACTTTGTGGTCTCAATGGGACATCATGTGGCATCTATATTCCTCCTTTTCTTATCATATATGTTCAGGTGCGCTCCTCAAGTATTTTATTTACCTCTGTTGTTCTTATTGATTGAGGTAAATGTGGAAAGCATATTGGGAAGAACCTTGTGCCACAAAATGAAATATATACATCCTTCCTGCTTTAGAAAAAGGAATTACAAATGCTCTTAGCTTTGTATTGGAATCTCTTGGTAATGTTTTTTTTTTGGTCGACATCTCTTGGTAAAATTTAAACAGATGGTACCAGTCTTCTCTAACTCAATCAGGTCTTCTGCATTTTGCAGGTTTGCTCGTGTTGGTTCAATTATTTTGGCTCTCCATGACGCGAGTGATGTCTTCCTGGAAGTAGGAAAAATGTCAAAGTACAGTGGCTATGAAAGGATTGCTGGCTGTTCTTTTTTTCTTTTCGTAGTTGCTTTTACAGCCCTTCGCATCATCTACTTTCCTTTTTGGATCCTTAGGAGTACTAGGTAAGTGCACCTGGCTATATGAAAAGCTCTTTGATATAATTTTTTTAGCTCTTTAATATGTCCACTCTTTGGACACTCGGTTAACCAAATTGGCACATGGTTCCTTGAATTTGTCAATAGCACACTGTTAAAGTCTCACTTGTCTTAGATACTTCCTTTGCAATTTTTATTTTCCCCATGGTCACAAGGCCAGAACATGACTCGCTAGTAGGTCTCTGCACTGTGCTTCTTGAGCTTTCTGATCAGGTTTTGAAAACCTATAGTGAAAATAAGTATTATCTTTTCCCTAGATTAATCTGATGTGGAAGAGCTTTACACTTAGTGAAAGGGTAAAGTCAATTGAATGAGCACAGTTCATTGCAAATTTCTGTCTTCGTGAAGAAAAGCTCTTATGTCTATTGGAATTTTGAGGAGCATTAGCCAAAATTTATTGTGGATACTGTCTGGACAACAATGCCAATCGCTCAACTTAGCATTTTCTGCTAACTTAGTTCTTCATGTGCCACTCATAGACGAAAAGGGACTTCTGTAACAAAAAACAAAAAATAGTGGCAGGCATACATTGCACTTTCTACAAGGAAAGCTTGAGTTATTATATCATCTTATTTACAGTTTCAATCCATCGAATTATATATTTTCAATTACTCATCTTTAATTAAATGAGAAGTTTTCAACTATCGAGACGTGACAGGTCTTTTCAATTGCAGATTTGATGCTCTTCTCATGTTTACTGGAATAAGATATTATTTTTTCTGGAATAAGATGATTAGCCTATGCTCTAATGCAGTGCTTATTTTCACTTACGAACACGTCAAGAAGTAATCTGAATGGGTTAGATATGTGCTCAGTTTTGCTACTTCAGAGTTTAGATTGGTTCTACTACTTTCCCACTTGAAGATTAAAAAGATAATTATATTTTAATGATTGCTGGAGGAGACAGAGCGTCAAGTTTCTGCCGATGAGATGGAGACTCATTGGTCTCGATTTCTTAAACATTCAGATGTCCTTAGCTGAATTACTTTAAAAGGGGACACTTTCTATCAACTTTGTCTCTGTTGCCTTCCACTTCTGCATGCTTTCCTGAGGAATTTGATAATCTTTGTTCCGTTCCTTGAATAAATTGGGAAATGACATAATTTTTCTTGAATCTTTTTCCGGCAGTTATGAAATTCTTCCAATTTTGGACAAGGACCTGCAAGTTGGCGGACCTTTTTATTACTATGTGTTCAATACTCTTCTGTTCTGCTTGCTTGTTCTGCATTTATATTGGTGGTGGTTGCTGTGTGGGATGCTGGTGAACCAGGTTCGTGCTGGAGGCCAGATAAGTGAAGATATTCGATCTGGTAAGGAGCATCTGAGCAATAACGTTTTCTTCATAGGTTTCATAAGCATCACTAAAAGACGTGCATAGATATAAACACTCGGACATCAATGTTAAGACAAAAGAAAGATAAAGGTGTACATGGAAGTAATTTAGAATGTTAAATGAATCATGTGCGGAATCCTCATTCAAGTTTGGCCATAAAGTATCTCCACATCTACTGAAGACGAACTTAAATAAAACCAGGAAGGTTACTAGCCATTTAGTCACAAGGAAGAGGGTACATATCTGCGCAAGTCACTGTTTACCTGCTGCATGATTGGATATCACAGAGCTCCAATTTGCTCCTTTATTTGCTAATGTGACCCTCAACATGTGTTTCAAACTTTCAGTTATGGGCTCCGTAGTCAAAGCATATATTTGGAAAACGAGAGAGAATAGGAGACTGGATAAATATGTGAATTAACTGGTCTTGCTCAGCTTTTTGTTCCCTATAAACTGATATTATTCAGCTTAGCTCCGAGAATATATGATTAGCAAGTCAGATATTTTTGCATCGGCATAAATTTTCCTACATTCTGCTACTAAGATTACATAAATGCAGGATTCACTGCAGTCGTTCAGCCAACTCAATTGAATAGGATTTATAGACCAGAAAGGCACATGCTTGTCAATGTTAAGACACTTATATTAATACTCCCAAGTCCCTCTCCTAAATTTTATAGCTGTTAATAATAGTTATGGATGAGACAGAAGAAAGAATAAGCTGTAAAACCACTTTCAGAAACTGGACTTCAACCCAATCTCCACTTCTTCATTTTGTACAAGCAAATATAAAGTGGGCTTCATCATAATTTAAGATAAGTTTTGGTTCTTGGATGTTCTTCTTCTGAATATATAATAATCAACAATGTTTTCCAGTTGACTCATGTTATTTCTTTACTTAATCCAGATTCAGAAGGGGATGATGGCCACAAAGATTGATGAAGAACCAGAGTTACATGTATTAGGTGCTTGGAACTCGTGATTTTTGGCATTCTTCTATGCTTAAATAGAGCAGCTCCCTTAAGCTGGGGTGCATTGTTTGTGTAGAAATACCTCGACCAAGTCATGTCAAGATCTCACTATCTATCGGTCCCATTCCTTTCACTATTTGTTTCGTGGGTAGGACTTGCTTGTAGTACGTGCCATCATACTCAGGCCCCAGGTTGGGGAGACCCTATGACCTCCATGAAATAAGTTAGTAAGGCCACCATAGACATGATTGATTCACAAGTTCGAGAATGAACATGTCCTTTTGCGACACTTCTTTGTCAGTACACACATTGATTCTAGGAAAACTTACGGACACGAGTTTCGTCAGAAGTGTGGCCCTGAACTTTTGACGATGTTGACTCCCATATCTTCCACTTCTAGTCCCTGCAATTAAGACATCCTTTATGTTTGTCAAGACACAAGCTTCAAGCAACTACTAAGATAAGACTTCGTCATGGCTACCATGATTCAAACTCATCTGAACCTGGACGATTGCACGTGCAGGTCAATCGGACTCTATTTGATTGATCGTCACCTTCAGTATTTTCCCCTTTATTCCTCCCTATTCCTCCCCTGCTTTTCATTACACTACCTGCCAAATTGTGGCCGAGCAAATATTGCCGTGTGATTTTGTCACTGCACGTTTTCCTATGTGCAGCGGGCACGCCTTCATTTGTCCGACGGAGCAAGAGAGTAGAGAGATCATGGGGTCAGAAATCCTCCGGGGAGAATATATTTTTTCCGGGTTTCGGCTTTCTTGGCAACATCTCGATAGTGGTGCGCTTCACCCATTGATTCGGGTGGCTCGAGTTGCAACGGGGGTGACAAATAAGCAAACGACGAGTGTAGTGCCTTTTGAGAGTTGGAGAAAAGTAAGAATGCCCCAGCCAATAGCGAGGCCGGAACAGATACTTAAAGTGACAAGAGCAAGGCCAAAGAATCAACTCAAAAGTGCCAAAAGGCACGAAGGTACTCCCCTCCTGCCCACTCCCTCCTTGTGGTTCAGCTTAGCTCCACTACATGGGTGAATATCTTTTCTGCCAGAAAAGTGAAATAAAGTGCATTCATCTATCTAAAGTTCACTTGTGATCGCAGCCATGACCTCATATAGGTCATTGTAAGAGATTTATTCTTCCCTTACCCATTCAAATATCATATTTTTTATAGATATCACTTCAGGTATGGAAGCCAAATAATAAATGCATAAATGACATCTTGTGTTTCACACACGAAACTGGTTTTTTCCATAGAGTTCACAAAATATCCATCCCTGCAGGAAGAGCTTTGAATCAAGATGAGATTATTCATGTTTTCAGCAGAATAAATAGACTAGGAATTACAAAATTGCAATACATTATACCCAAAAAACTAGCCTTACGCTTACTCGCTTATAAAAGCTTCTAAAACGTGAAAGAAAAATCATGGTCCTCGCAGTGCCGTCATATGAGCCAAAGTAGCATCATGTTCAAGATTCTCGCAGACAAAGAAAAACATACTCAACTTATACCTTGCTAAGAGTCCTTCACTGCAAAATAGCCTGCGAACAAGCCAATAGCAACCGAGATGCAGATGCCTCCACCGCACCAAGTGCAACGAAGGACTATCTAGTACTCTTGCCAGAAAATTTACGGCATAGCTCAACCATTTTTCACGCAGCATCCAAGGGGATTGGTGTTAGAGCATTCTCTGCATCTCTTTCAATCTAGGAAATATTTGTTTCTCCTTTAACATCTGGTAGCGTGAAAAGCGCAGTTGACTTTGTTAAAGTTGAATAATGCATCTAGATTCCTTGCTACTTGTCAAAATTACTCTCCTAACAAGTTGTCAGCACTACGTCTCACCTTCTATTAAGCTTCCTTCCTTTATTTGTTTAGTAATGCTTCATTGCTCGAGTCAGAAAATTGCCAATTCAGAAGACCAAAAGAGATGGCGGAGACCCAGTGACCTTGTTTGTTTTAGTTATGATCACAAAAAAGAGAAGCTGATAGCAAATCGCGAAATAGCTTAAGGATTAATCAAATCCGAAACTTACTCATGATTTTATTAATCCAAATAGTTCGCACGTGAGGATTACAAAAACTGCCATGAGATGGTATAGACAATAATTATTTCTCTTACTAGCTCAAGCAGATCTAAATCTATTTAACGAAACGAAGCCATAACCATAGTCTTCCATTGAGAACATCTGATCTACTTTGAGTTCCGCAGCTGATCTCCTAGCAAACCTGCCTTTGACTCGAGGACGACTGTCAGCGTAGGTCTTCCTCAAGGCATATCTTATTTTCTTATCAAACTTCCTCGCCTTCCTTTTCTCTTTGTATCTCAAAACCTTGGCCTCCCTATTTATAGCAGGATTCTGAAAAGGCCTTAAGAGTGGAGGGTTTGAGAACATTCCCGTCTTCCCAATTGGAAGCCTGGCATATGAATTTGAGATCTCGTTCATTGTTTGTAGCCTTGATAGGCTGGCATGGAAAAATGAATGAGAAACCTGATCACAAAGTAAAAGAACAGGTGTTATGACAGATGACGATTGACTGGTCACAGGACTCAATCTAGTTGAAGGTATGTCAAGGCTAGTCTTTACAAACAGTAAAGAACGAAAGGCTAAAAGCCCAAGATTCTGCTGACTAATGCAACATAATTTTAAGAATAAGCTTCCGAAAGAAGTGGTTCGAGCATTTCTTTTCTGGATATTAAGGTTTTTGTATGGTGCGAGAAGATGCATAAATGCAAACTAATCAAGAAATAGTAAAAGGAGAAAATTTTTTGCAGGTGAAGCTCCACCAAGGTTATGGTAGCATTATAACCCTCTGGTCTCCAGTGTTCATTCATGTGCGGACGTGATGCCTTTCGTCTTGGCTTTCTCAAAGGGAAAATTATAATTTTTGCCAAAAAAAGGGTCAAATTGAATTAACAGAATTTACCTAACAAGGCTGGACATAGTAGCCATACAACAATATAAGAATTTAGCTAATGCAAAATAACAAAAAAGAAAGATGTATAAAGAAAACTTTCTGCTTGCTGCTTCTAAAGTCTAGACTCATACAAAAGGGTTTTTTTGGGGGACGAGATACTACCAGGATATACGGTACAGAAGTTACTCCAACGGAGGAAAGTCTGAATTCCAGATTCATTATCAAGAAAACCATGTTGAAACTATTACACTAAACAATCAGAAAGGATTGTGAACTGGCAAGTTAGTGTGAATATCCACAAATTCCACCGACGTTTTGCATTATATATTTAAAATGACCAAACATGTCTTACAGTATGGTTGCTGGAAGGGTTGCTAACGAAAGCATCTTTTGCTATTCCGTTCTTGTTGTCCCAGGAGACATTCTGTTGGGCTGTGGAATCCATCAACTGAACCGGCACGACACCATCACTGGTGCTTTGCCCCTTGTCAATTCTAGTTTCCAGTGGTTTGCACTCGTCCAGGGCTTGATGCTCGGTGCATGAACCGTACTCTATAAGATCCAAATACTCATCAGCCTCCCCACCATAGAGTAACTCATCACTAGTTTGGTTGCCTTTTCTACTAGGTGGATCAAGCAACAACCAGGAATCGATTTCATCTCCTTCTATGCACTCATGAGCCTTCCGTCCTTCAGTCTCGGCGTTTTGATCCAGGGTGGAGCTGGGAGGTCCGTAAAGGGAGCTGGACAAAGAAGTCACTGGGACTCGTGTGTGCCGGCAAGCTAACATATTGGCTGAGTGTATCTCAACGTCACAGTTGGCACACAAAACAGCCGCATCAGCCTCACAGGCGAAGCTAGCTGGGGCGTTTTCACAAGAATTGCAAATCCAAAAGCGCTCATGTTGAGCATCACTAATATTGCCTTCATGGGCTATCTGATCACACCCAGCACAGAGAAAAGCCGAGTGGCTCTGGCAGAAGAAAACACAGGAGGCCGCCTTGCACATGTTGCAGAGTCGCGGGTAACCGTGTGTGCTAGGACTCACATTCATCAGTTCTTTGTGCAAAAAGGTACTTGCCATAAAGAGTGAAGTGTGAAGTAAGGATGGAAGTGGGTACTGAGAGGTTGGGGGAGCATGTGATCTTATGGTCCGCTGAGCTTCTATCCGGACACGCTTTCTTGTCTTCTTGGAATGTTTCAGTACGAGAAAGTAAAGGATCTACTTTTTCTCACCAATCTGTGCTGAACCTTAGAGCGTAGTGATAACCTGCCATTAAATTGCTTGATTGAAGTCAGTGTTCACTGATTTAAAAGTGAAAAGGGAAGTTGACGCGTGGCTGCTTATATCTTCATGAGGAAAAGAAGTCGCGCATAAAACTGAAAAGGACAAAGTGACATGAACTAATGATGTAAACATTCACACTCATCGAAAGTGCGGGAACTAAGTGAGACACAAAATGAAGTGCCATAACATGATAGTCGCCTCTTGAATCCGTGTGAGATAAAGTGCTGCGTCGTGGCCGCTGAGTTTTGGCCCACGTTTATTCGAGTGAGATCATAAACATTATGCTTGTAGCTATAAAGGCCCTTCGCTTTTGTCAACTGGGTTGAGGCATACTTCGTAGATTCTTCTCTTTTCTTTTCTGGGGTTGGTCCCTCATCTCCTCATTCGGTAAGCATCAACGATTCTGGGCCATACATTACTGCTCACACAACACATTGTTTTCCAACTTGGCAACTCTAAATTCAATCTCGAACACGTGGTTTCAGCTGCAGTTTATAACATGATGAAACCAAAAGCAACAATTCGATCTCAATTAACTGAACTTACCAACTTTGCTTTGCCTGGGGTTCTAATCATATGAAGCAACTCTTGCTAAAGAAGCATGATAACATTTATGGTTAATGTTGTGTCATGTAGACCTTTTGGGCGCACTTCTCTTCAAGGGCGAGTAGGGTTCTAGGATAAAACTTGGAACCGGAGAATTGGACTAGTGAAAACCTGTCTGGTCTTAGGTTCTAAGTATGCAGGATAAGTTTCGAATCTTAAAAATTGAAAAACTTGTTTGACAAGTAAGTTGTAGGTTATAGGCAAATGGAACTTAGAAGTTGTAGGTTATAGGCAAATGGAACTTAGAACTTGGAATAAGTATCAAGTTTGTGTTCTTTCATATTTTGATATGATCATGCATTATTCTATAGCGTCCATTGTTGAATGTATAATCTAAAACCACTTATTTTTTCTTTTTTATTTTTAACTAGAACCATTAGTTTGAACTTTCATTTTATGATTGAGACTTTTATTTTGTTAATATTTTATACTTTTCGTATGTCTAAATACAAATTGTGCTTAGCAAATAGTGATCATTATAGGTGATGATTCACTATAATCATTCAATTAATAATACATGTCAAACTTGACTAGACCTTGAAATCGACTCTAGAACCCATGACACGATACGTTCCAAGTTCTAGAGTATGTATAGACCTTGAAATCGACTCTAGAACCCATGACATGATACGTTCCAAGTTCTAGAGCATGTAGAGTAAGTTTCAAATTTCAAGAAATGAAAAATTTGTTCCAACGGTGGATTCTCAATTCCAAGTGAAATATGTATGGAACCTGGGATCATTCACCCCTACTTTTCTTCTCCTGCTATAACTTTGGTTCATAAGATATCGCTACACTATTGCTGCTAGGGCGCTAGTCAGGAATTTCAGAACCATTTTGCCAAGAAAAAGTACCTGAAAATCATTCCCCATTTAGATTACTCAATTATGTGCATTAAAAGTTCCATCCGAAAGTATCAAATTATAACGATCAGGTAATGATCTCATTCCAAAAACTTCCCCAAGTTGAGCACCAGGCTTCCTCACAAAAATGAGGACAAAGAGATTTCCAAATACTAGGAAGTAATGCAGAAAGTCAGCACCATCAGAAGTACACGACACTAAGGCAGTTCAAACTGAAACCTTCATTTGAATTCCAGAAAACCTACATTCGAAGAGTCTTCCATCCTCATCGCCAGTCTAAACGCAAAAATGGTTGTCATAACGACCTATATAGCACTACCATTACAGGTAGTGGAAATACAAGCAATTGACCACGCCCTGTTTACATCCATTTTGCCACTGTGTGACTGTGTTACAACACCACTGTTTACATCCAACCAAAGAGTATGAACTCAAAAAAAAAAAAAAAAAAGGGCAGCGGAGTTGTTACCGCATTTCTTCTTGATGTTCAGAACAAGGAGGAAGTCAGCTCGGAAATATCATCGACAACTTGATCATACTCTGCTTTCAGTTTGTCCTGTTTCTCGGCACTTAAGTCACCCTTTGTTGGCTTTGTTAGCACCAGAACACAGCATGTAGGCCTCTTGGTGGCACCTGCATTTGCTAGATCCTGAAGAACACAGATAAATGGGCAATTTTCGTTGAAGGATGAAGAACATGGACATAGGGAAGAGAGAGAGAAATTCAGCTTTCAGTCCAGCACAACATGGACTTAAACAGAAGGCAATCGGCTTACTTCTTTCGATGGAACATAGATGTAGGGAATGTCAGACTCTTCGCACAAAATAGGGACATGAGTGATGACATCGATAGGAGATATGTTCCCAGCAATGACGCATAATCTGCACAGAGAGAAATTCACAAAAATCAACCCGTTTTGAATATCTAAGCTCCACAATGATCCAAATATTCCCCAGCCAATGCCGTGCAGAACAAAAGACGTGGCTCCAAGCAACAACAGGAATTTCATTCGACCTTGCAGCGACTGGCATTTGTGCTCAAATTAGAGAAAAAAGGATAAATTCGTACCCTTTGTGACCGCGCCGGATGCTTTTAACAACCTCCTTCACGCCTCTTTTCAAGCATTTGTCTTCAGCAGCTGCCAATCAAGAAGAACCACAAGGACATGCCGATAGTCAGCCCAAAGAAATTTCAATCGAACCACAAGCACGCAGCACACCCATTAAAGCCCACCCCGCCCCCTCGCGCATGCCATTCGCAGTGAATATCCGGCTCATCGACAAAGAGAACCGGCATTTCGATAAAGACCAGTTCCAGCTAAAGTTTCATCTAATAGGTTTCATAACGACCCAACACCGTCAGTCACCGTATATCCAACGAACTCATCATCAACTCGCCAACCAACGGAAAGGAGAAAGGGAACAAGAACGCATGTTAACACGAGACAACGAGTAAGGGTTTGAGGGGGCATTACCTCTGCGGACGAGCTTGAGGGCGCGCTTGCCGAGCTTCTTGCCGGCGAGGGGCTTAGCGATGGGGGCGAGCGCCTGCATCTTCTTCTTCTCCTTCTGCGATCTCTCGGCTTCACTATCGCTTCCCATCTCTCTCTCTCTCTCTCTCTCTCTCTCTCTCTCTCTCTCGCGGCAACACCTCGCGCAGCCTCGGACAAATGGTCGGCCGGTACTCCAGGGGTTGCTCTCTTCCTTCCTGTTGAGTTCGCGCACAACTAGGGTTTTAGCCTGGACTAAGGTTTTATCTCCCCTTTTTGGTCAGGAACGGAAAATGAATCAGAATCTTCTTGGGCTAACCTCGCAAAGCCTCTCTATTGGTGTCTCAAAATTAGTAATGGAGTTAGTTATGATTCTATATTTTTTTGGTTAGTTTAATAGCATTATGTTGTTTTAAATTCAATAATGAACAAATATTTTGTGAAATGGGAATCTTTATTTTAGCATACATAGATGATAGTATTAAATTTTGGGTAAATGACACAAATGGTCATTGATGTGGTCCTTAAACTTTGAATTTATCCAATATAATTTCTAAACTTAAGCTCAATGTGCAATATCATTCATGAACTTATAATTTTATTTAATATAATTCTTGAACTTTGAAATTGTACAATACTATTAAGAACTTCAAATTAATTGAAGGATAATATTGAATATTTTATACAATTCATGGACTAAATTAAAAAAGTCCAAAAATCATATTACACAAATTAAAAGTTATGTCAAGTAAAGGTTAAGGAATATAAAATTCAAGAATTATATCATATACTGGGCAAATTTTACGTGCTTATTGTTTAAATGGATGGATGTCCCTTCTTTCAGCAATAAGTTAGTACTCATTTTTTTTTTGGCCGGAAAAAGTTCATGCGTTTTCAGTATTTGTATTCCCTTCTGGATTTAGAGTCACTACTGAAGGGTTTCGACGCTTGCTCCGAATGTCGAAATCAACGCTAGATCCGGCATGCATTAATTTTGCCTCCTCGCCAAAAACAAGCATCGCATTCATTCCAAATCAGCCCTAATAACAAAATGATCATATCTGTTTCTTCCTTCAACATTGATCCGGCCCATAGCGGGTCGGGCCAACCTGTGCCTGGGCCGCCCATAGCTGTTTGGCTAGATAATACACGAACATCATCCCAGGACCTATCCTGCTGGTTTCCGCACGAGGTAACCTATCAATCCAAAGCGGCCTACTTGCTATGGCAATTTATCGTCAAGAGTCAAGCAACCTCGTTTATACACAAAACCCTGTTGGATATTCTGCAATCATAAGAACTTATCAACTGCAAAGGTCATCAAAATTCACATTTTCTTCAAATCGGTCAGAAAGTGTTGAAGATCTTCCAGCTTTGCACTGCAGAGGCCTGCAAAGGTAGCAATTACCGCAATTACGATGCCAACATTTCGGTTATAAAACATTATTATGCCAACTATAACCAAGGAGTCCTATATATCTTTAAAAGTGTAGAATTAACAAAAGAGTCATTACCAGTACTACAATTAGTAGAGAAATTGTACTTTTGATAATCTAATCTCATTTTCTTAGAGTTCTCTGTCTCTTCCATCCTTCCGGTCTTGAACTTTGCTATTTTGGACCGCAGTTCATCTGCAGTTCTCATCATCTCTACAAAACAATTAATCAGCAGACTATTGTCCGAAAAAACTTGACTAAATTCATCATTCATGGAGACCCATGTCTATTAACTTGAATACCATCTCCTCTGTTCAGTTATTTCGAATCCTTGTCAAAATGAAACTTTTGCCAATAGTATAACAAGACAAGAACTACAAAAACACAATCAACTGACACAGTCACAGGAGCAACGACTGAACAGAACTACAGTTATAAATGAGCTTCATTTTCCCTTATAAAATTAAATGTTAGTGGCTGCTAGACAGCAAATGAGCAAGCACTGCAATGTCAAGCTAGTTTCTCACTAACCAATGGAAAAAAAATTGTTTCCAGCGTCCACAAAGATACCTACCCCCCTTTCAGGTGATGGTGATTTTCAAATAGCACAGGTAAAAAGTGAAATAAGTAATAGCACATCCAAAGATGTTGATTGGCTTCCATATCAACATATGATAAAGCACAGACCTAAAAACAGTTGAAATGGACACAAAAAAGTCTAGCGCTGCCATGCCTAAAAATGTCAACAGCTGCTATGTGAATAGAGCAGTTTAATTGTCAATGTGTTAAAAGAAAGACATGAAAATTAAATCCGTGCTCACACCGGATATCAAACCGCAGTATAAAGATGAAGACAAGTGTTACTTAAAATCAAATGGATCAGGAAATTACCTTGAAATGTGTCACGCAGAGAGCTTTGACTAGTGGATTCCAGTGCTTCAGTAACAACCTTAGAAAACTGATCGGTTGAGACAGTCTGCCTTTCGAGTACTTGTAGTTCTTGATTCAGCTCAGCAGACTCCTTTATAACCTGTGTTATTTAATTAAGTAAATAAATTCAGATATTCAATGGAAGGCATTCAAAAAATGGGAATAATATAATTACCGAAACTAGTCTGTTTCTCAATGAGTCCAACTGCTCTTGAAGCTCGAGATCAACAATTGGATCATGAGATGAAGGAATCTCACCAGCAGAGGTATTCTAGATAAACAACAAAGGAAATATAGATTACCACACTATTAAGCCTGATAACAAAAAAGCATCCCCTTTTCCATGAAAGGAAGGTGCAAGAATCATCAAGAGGACCTCACTTTCTTTAGAGTCCGTTAAATAAAGACTGTTCTTCCATTCCTTGCCTCATCGAATTACAAATTTTCAGCAGATAAAATCTGAAGCTGGCCATGCAGTAATGAGATTATGGCATTCAAAACCTAATCTGACAGCACAAATTGCAATCTAAAGGCAGTCTGGCAACATACCAAAGGGGCTCTATTAGCCCTTTTCTTTAATAACACGAAGTCTGGGTCCTATCAAAAAATGTCGAAACGTCCAGTCATTTCACAATTAGATACTGACAAGAAAAGTAGAGTCGGGCAAATCATTGCTCCAAAAAGTCACAACTTGCAAAATCATTCTCTTACGACAACTACTAGGTAACAACTTGCAAGTTTACACAGCATAAGTCTCTGAAGAGAAAACGTACATCTTTGGGAAAAGAAAATCCTTCAGGAACACTGAAACAGTGGCGAAGACAATACTTCTCCCACATACCAAGATGCTTATCCAGAACTGATTGAATCATATTGTGTAAGTAGGCAACACCCTGCATAAAAAGACAGTGTTCTAGCAAATATAAGCAGTTGAGACATATCTTAAAGGACTTTCATCTTACAACAAAGAGTTGGAGTGTATGTCAATTCTACATTCACATGCAGAAACTTAACACCATGGCCCACAACGTGCAATAAAGGCAACATTAAAAATCGATAATGCTCAGACAAGAAGCGATTAACCGTTTTCTCAAATGATCACATCAGAAAACGTATCTAAAACAGTCCAGCCAGCGTCCAAGATGGAAACTGAGAAGGTTCATGCCCACAAAGTAACAAAGGGATTGGAATGAGGTCTACACTGGAGATCTTTGTCCTCCCAAAATTTCGCAAGTTCCTTGGTTCCAAGAAAAAAAAAAAAATATCATGACATAGAAAAATGAGTCATTCAACTAAACACACATTTTCTCTTTGTTTCCTCCTTTACCCATGGCTCGCCAAAGAGAACTGAGGCTTTCAACTAAATGGACAGAGGGAATGATACATCCTCAAGCTTAAATTCGCAACTGCGCAGCTTGCATTGGCGGCACACATGCATTTCACACGCCTGGCTCAGCATAAATATCTAAAATTTTGGGAGCTCCCCAGGTGGGTAGTCAGCAGAATTCTGGTAAACAGATACTTGAGTTGCTAATCTCAGCCTAAGCCGTGTTTGTTTCGATTTTCGCAGCGAATCAGAAAGATGCAACCAAAAAAAAGAAAGAGCTTAACGAAACCCCTCCCTCGCCCCTCTTTCGCTCCTCTGAAGACAAACCAAACCAATCAAGCACCATGTAAGGCAACAACAAAGAGTCGCGCATCAAGGAAAATCGAGCCAAACACGAAATCGATCGAGAGAGTCACACCTTGGCGAGATCTTGAGCCCGGTCCGAGCCCTCGGTTCTCAGAAGATCCGACGCTTGTCTGCGGAGCAAATACCACACCATTACTAAGTAAATCGCCAAATTGAAGTGCAGATTCGTCCATGCTTGTGTGAGACTGGGGCGAGAGAGAGAGAGCGATGATTACTGATGATAGAAGAGGAGAGCTTCTTCGAGCAGATCGTCGACGCTGTTGAGGACCTCGTTGACGAACAGCCGGGGCTTCAGGTCCAGCGATTCGAACACCGCCTCGCTCTCGCTTCCTTCCATTTCGCACGAAACCCTAGAATCTGAACCCAGAACTAGAGAGAGAGAGAGAGAGAGAGAGAGAGAGAGAGAGAGAAGGATTTCGAAGGATTTTCCCGCCAAGAAGGTTGAAGAAAGGGCAAAGAGATCCAAGACTCCGTCGGGTCATGTTCTTTCGGATCATGGAAGAGAACGTAAAGCAATGTGGGCTTTTTAGTTTTGGGCATGTTGGGCCCGCCCACGCAGCACGCCCCACGGTGGCCCAATATATTATGAAGTATATAGTATAAAAATAGATTTTGGTAGAAAAAGGAAAAATTATACAAAATCATCGGCAATGTGGCATGCAATGGATTGGCTATGACAACCTTGTTATCATAAAAAAAATAAAAATAAAAATAAAAAAATAAAGAATTATATCATCATTTCTAATTTTGCAAATCGAGTTTTAAACCTTTGAATCAATTTGATTAACTCGTGATTCTTTGCTGAAAAATGCAATCAAATCGATAACCTATATTAAAGGCTGCAACACGAAGATGTTGGTGCTGTACAATTTTCAATATCATCATGCCACGTGAACTTTTTTGCATATTCTCGGAAAGGATCAAAAGAATTAAAACTTGAGTGCATATTAGGTCAAATTTGCGTTTGTTAAAAATTATTTCTGTTCCCTGGAATAAAAATTTCTGTTTTTTTGTTCTTGGGAACAAAAAAAGAACATAAACGCGTTTGTTTGTATTTTTGTTAAAAAATTATTTTTTTGTTAAACACATCTGATCTAGAAACGCTAAAAAAAAAAAGTTATTTATTGTTTTTTAACACATTTTAAGAACACTTTTTCTCTCTCTTCCATTTTCTTCTCTCTTTTTCTTCTTCTCTTTTCTTTCTTTTTTCTTTGGCCGGTCGCCGACCTCGGCCATGGCCGACGCCCGGCCGTTGAGGGCCGTCGACCTCGCCGGAGCGTCGTGGAAGCCCCCTGGCGAGGCGGCCGGCCCTCGTCGGCCGATTGCCGGCCATGGCCGAGGCCGCGACCGGCCAAAAAAAGAAAAAAAAAGGAAAAATAAATAAGAAAATAGAAAAAATAAAATAAAAATTTTAAAAATTGTAAAGAAATAAAAAAATTATATAAATTTACCAAACATGTTTCTGTTCATTTTTTATTCCCGGAACAAATTTATTAAACGCATTTTTTTGTTAAAAAATTATTTAGGAATGGAAACATTTTTTTATTTTTGTTTTTTATAACAATTTTTAAATAGAAATGTTACCAAACGCGCCTTTATATGACGATTTTTGAAGTGCTTTCCCCTCATCCACGACATAAATAACAATGTTTGGGGATAACTATTATATCAGCACGCAATAATAGTATGGCAGTTCCAACGTGTTTAGGAATTCTCCGAATGGAAAGAGGGAAAGGACAACCCGTTAGCAACATCTTTGTAGGCGCACGAAAATATACAATAGCAGTTTGCAATGTCCAGAAGCGAAACATTCTCTTCGTAGCTGTCTCTTGAACCGCCATTTCCTCTAGAAAAAAGACGTTTTATTTCTTATTTTTTTGGTCAATAACTAGAAAAAAACGTTAAACCGTCCTTTGTTACACGCCCCAGAAGACCAACGTTCCCCAACCTTAAATCCCACGTCCCAATTCGTACATCTAAACACAGAGGCCGCACGCCCGAGGAAGGAAGAAGAAAGAAAGCTCGCGCTCGTCGATCCGACGCTGAACACGTGATGGCTCGCATCAGCAACACCATTGTCACGATATTGAACATCATCTCCACCATCCTAGCCATCGTCGCGATCGGCACGTCCGCAAAGTTAATGGTGCACAGCAGCACGGAATGCCAAAAGTCCCTACAAAGCCCTCTCCTGATAACGGGTGCCGTCCTGCTGGTCGTTTCTTTGATCGGGCTCATCGGGTCATGCGGGCGGAGCAATTTCTTCCTGTACACGTACTTGATCTTGCTGTTCTTGTCCATCCTAGCGCTCATTGCCTTCACGGTGTTTGCATTCCTCGTGACAAACGAAAGCGCCGGAAAGGGGGTCTCGGGGCGGGGGTTCAAGGAGTACCGGTTGGGGGACTACTCGGATTGGATGCAGAAGCATCTGGTGAATGGGGAGAAATGGAATGAGATCCGAAGCTGCTTGGCCGATGCCCACATTTGTAGGAGGCTCAGCGAAGGCGCTCATCAGAGCGAGGTGGAATTTTCCAAGCAGAACTTGTCACCCATTCAGGTACTTTCGATTGCGAAATTGTTCTTTTGTTTCTAAACTTTAGTGAGTATAATTTGAATGCAAGTATATGTATATGTGCAAATGAAGAAGTGCACGATTTGGCCTTTTTCCAAGGTTCAGTTGGTGCTCTTCCCAAATTGCTATGAATGAGCGTGGAGTCATGCATTATTTCTACATTTTAAGAATCTATGCAGAAGCTTGTTGATTTGTGAACTTCAGCTAACATCTTGATATGAAACTGTGCCGGCGGGATTTCACATTAATCTCAGTTTCGCTTGTTTTCAGTCTGGTTGCTGCAAGCCACCGACTTATTGTGGTTTCGAATTCAAGAATGCGACCTATTGGACGGTTCCGAAATCGGGCCCGGCAGTGTCCGACTCCGATTGTTTGACATGGAGCAACGACCAGGAAACCTTGTGCTACGACTGCAAATCATGCAAAGGAGGATTCCTAGCCAATGGCAAAATGGAATGGAGAAATTTGCTGATATGCAATGTCCTTCTCCTCATCATTTTCACGGTCGTCTACAGCGTTGGATGCTGCGCTACCAAGAACAATCGCAGGGATCGCGGATATGCCAAGTACCGAGGCTACCCTTGAATCTGTGACGCTTTGAGCTGTCCTGCCGGCCTAGATGATGATCTTCCCGACTCAACCTCAGAACTCTTTTGGTTGATTGGGTTTAGACTGTCTAGTTAACTTAAGCACTAGTTACTTATCTATGGCAATGTAAAGAGTGTAGAACGCCTGCATCATTCGCTGCAAGTCAATTTGTCTCCCCTTTTCCAATACCTTTACCCATAAGAGGACTGATCAACCGACGTTCGTTTATCATTGTCAGTCCCAAGCACGTTCTAATACCACGACATGGCAACAAACAAGCTTCCGCTTTTACCAAGGTATCCACTCCTGTTTACAGCTTCGCTACCGATCTAATTGTCCAATCATCCCATAGCAACGCCATAACATTGTAAATTCGGTTATAACCATGCACAACGGGCAATGTTGATGCAATGTTGGTGGCTGAAAGATGCCCTCGATGCACTTTCAAAGAAGAGAAAGGAAAATTCAACTTCGCTAGGGCCAATGCATGCAATTAGGAGAAACATAGTTTTGCATATAAGCCATAACTGGATGGACCACACGCTATAAAATGAGGAGACCATCATCCGCGAGAAATGAGTATTGTCAATACTATTCTCTGACAAACAAAGAGAATGTACATGGATGGAAATGAAACAGAAGTCCGATATTTTCAAACATTTGAATTTGCAATACAAATTAGTCACTCGATAAACTCTGGATGCAACAAAATTCCAGTGCCACTATAGTTAAGACCATCACTTGAGAAAGGTGCAGCCAAGAAATAAGAACACATATGCCACTAGGGATGTTAAGAGTTCAAGTGTCCAGGTTGGTTGTAATAGAAATGTTGGGATCATCGGCACAAGGACAGAACCACAAACCCAGCCGGTTGCAAGTGCTCCCAGTCTGCAAGCAGCAGAAGTCAAACAAGTAAATGACCACACTACAAGTGAAAGATAGGAGGCACAATGGATCGCATTATCAAAGCTTTACTTACCCAATAGCAAAAGCTCTACCTAAGCTTTTTGTCTTCTCATTCAAGAAATATATGCAAGCTGCCAAAGAGACTGCCACCTGCAATAGTTAAAGTCCACTTACAAATTTGATGCATTCGAAACATGAAGCCAACTTGATATGGTATCTTTGGTAAAGTGAAAAAGCAAACAAAAACCTCATAATCTTAAATGAGGGTAGCAGACTCATGAAATATAGGAAGAAACCCAAACAGAGAACATGAAACTCCCTGGAAATTAGACAAATGCAACCAAAAGCTTTATGAGGGAATTATGCGGTTAAACATACGCAACAATTGGAGTACTTCCTAAGTAAATGATGCCGACGTTCCCAAAATGGACAAGGCATTCCAGTTCCACTAGCTACGCTTCATTATTAGGAGCTCCTTCCTTTGCGAGATCTATTTATCTTTGTAAGCAGCATATCGAAGATGAGAAAGAGAAGGAAAAAAAGACTGAGCTTAGGCTGCTGGTGCAACCTCTTCATAGGAAAAGAAAGGTGCAGGAGATGGATACCACAGATCTAAGGTTTGCCCCACAGCATTATTGTCTTCGAACCTATCTTACCATAATCATCATGCTAAAAATTTGACTTTCTACATGCTGCTATTCTATGGGTTAAGCTCATCCATGCACTGTCTTGATTCCAAGCAGCACCCCAAGTCCCCAATTACTTATCCATTCCTCTTCTAGTCAAGCTAAATGATTATGATCAAGAAGAATGCACCAAAAATATAAGGAAGAACTTACATAATCACCCTTGCAGTAGCAGAATAAGAACCAAGACAAACCTGAAATGCTGGTCCACCTTCAGCAGAGTTCATGATGCTCCACCCACCCATAAATGCAAAGAGAAATAATCGTCTAAATATAACATCAGTTGGAGGAAGTTCCACAAAATTGAGTAGATTCTGGACCCAAGGTGGTGACTCCTCAACCTTCTTCTTTAATCTGCTTTTTAAATTGATTTTAGTTTTCTTTCTTTGCTGAAAGCTTGTCATTAGTAATTTCTCAAAAGCAGCTTCTATTGACTCTTCACTACGTTCATGTCCAGAATACTGCTGTAGGAGAAAATTCCGTGAACTCCAGATTTCCTCCTCGGAAGCATCACGGCTGATACCAAGGCGCTTATAAGGATCCCAAACATTGTGTCGAGGAAATGTTGGAGCACTACCTAGAATGAAGCAAAAACAAAAATCATCTTGAAATAAGCTCAAGAGATCAACATGCCCACAGCCACCGCAAAACCAGAATGAAATTGTAGTTCACACAATTCCACAAGATGATATCTGGGTATCGTCACTACGTCAACTATAGAAAACTTTAAAATTTCTAATTTCCTCCAAAGAATCACCAAGAAACACACATAAGAAACACAGTCAGCGCTCTGAAGTCTAAACTTGAAATATCAAATGACATCATGGCTATAATTTTGTAACAGCAACTTACATTTCATAGTTGGCCATTTTAAAAAGCACTCAAATGAATTTTTGCATACATAGTTCAGCACGCCATAAGACCTCCCATATTGGAACATGACTCTGGAATTTTATTTTATTTTTTCATTTTTTTGACCAACAAAATTCTATGCAAGACAAAAAGTGTTGCCAAAGAAAGGAAAGTTCTCTTGCGTCACTAAATAAAAATGCGAGAACCCAGCGAAAATAAAATACAATGACTACAATATGTAAAGCTGTTAGCATCACATGTGATCTTTGGTGAGTTTGAAGTAGGAAAGCATGGTTTTACCCGCTCCATTCATGCCAAGTGGATGGCAATGTGCATCCACCCTATTAATATTGCATGTACCTCAATTAATAAATAAATAAATAAAACTGAAAGCGTGACACGACCCTTCAATTGCCACCAGGTCAAATAGTGTTGAGCTTGAGATAGTGCCATGGTACAATTGAAAGGGAAAAATGAAAATCATGTTTTTTTCTGGGAATGGAATGACTCCTTAATAGATGAAATAACTAAAATCATGTTTTTTCTGGGACTAGAGAACTCCTAGTTGAACTTTAATAAGCTATTTGATGGTTCAGGCTTTTTAAGTCCAGAATATAGCTAAAAGTTGTTCATATGAAAAGGTTTTCTGCCGAAAACATGCACCAACAGTCATGCTCATCTACCGATCTTAAAACACAGAGGATTACATATCATCCACTTTCATGGCCAAAGAATCGCTCTTGGCCTTGTGTAGAAAGAATATTTGTCTATTGCTGAAAACCGAATGCTCACCTCAAGGATCTCTTTGTTGCTAGGAAGAATCTGAATACGGAGAAACTAAAGGAAGTACATAATTTTAAATTGCATTGTTAGTTGATCATACCATATCTCTAGGCAAAATAAATAACCTATGCTGCCATTGTTTTCAAGTTAATGTCTCGGAATACCAAGGCCACCATACTCTTAGTTCTAGTTAAAAGAGCTAGACAGATCATCTGGTTTATCCTAATTGCAGGGTGCAATGCTATGTACCATAGTAGGTAACAACTGATCATCTAACTCATTCATTTGATTCAACCAGTCTGTAAGATATAGAAGAAAAAAGCTGCTGCTTTGTTTCACAGTTCCGTTTTAGAATACTCTATGAATACCGAGTTAAGCTTCGACTTTAGTCAGAAATGATGTGATGTACACAGTTTTAAATTAAAATGGATTCTCCATATGTCTATAACCATCCATTGTACTACTCCCATGCAGCCCAAACGATGCTTTAAATCCACAGGCTCTCGTCCTCATTATTCATCTCCAATATGCTGTACTAAAACCTCCAACGGTTCCTCACAGATGCACAGGCTGAATATACACGTCTTCCTATATCAGAGTTTACATCTCCATCAAAGCTAAGTGCATCTCCATCATTTTATTATCCCATTACATTGATCACGGTCACGGAAACACCCATTCGCATCACGCACCGACTAAAATCGAAAGCAAACTTCCCTAGGCGTCCAGCATAACAGAAATGGTGGATAAAAACCGATAAGGCGGTGCACAGATACGCATAAGCTCCAAGAAAAGAAAGAACAAAGAAAAGGCTCGACGAGCATAACGCATAGGATCGTTACCTTCAAGCGCACATCTAGGCGTCCTGATGACGGCACCCCAAGACGCCGGCTTCTTTGAAGTCCCACCGCACGAACTGCACATACACCGAGAAGATAAAAAGTTAAAACCCCAAGGAGAAAAAACGAGCTGAACACAAGACAATTCAAGAGAAGCGAAATCGACAAAAGTCCAATTCCGACTTCAATTGGAATCTCCATCAACAGCAGAAGCCTCAATCAACCGAAAAAATTTCACATTCATTCAAGAGAGAGAGAGAGAGAGAGAGAGAGAGGGGTACAGTTTCTGGCCGAGGAAAGGAGTAGCGAAGGTGGGGTTCGACAGGGAAAGGACGGCCATCCCTCCGACGACGACGGCGAGGCGGGAGATTTCCGGACGAAGAGAGAAACCCTAAATCGAGCAAGGCTGGAGTTCCATGAAAGCGGAGCGGAGCAGGAATCGAAGACGATGCTGGAGAGAGAGGCTCGACTCTCCGACCGCGACGACAGGGACACGCCTCTATCGGGTTAGCTGGAGAAGAGATACAGAAAGAAGAACTACTGTTGGGGATTTGGCGTCCTTATTATATATGAAGGCCGCCACGAGAGGCGTCGGCGTTTACGACGTGGTGAGGTGACCGAGACCCGAGCCCAGCCCCACCGTGTTGGTGTAATTTGAGAGATTGGAGTAGAAATTCTACTACTTCACCAAAACTGGCGGTGGGAAACGGATCTACATTGGTTTCTTTCCGTTATGGATAGGGGCCCAGGGGGTGAGCACGGTCTCGGGGCCCATTCAAAAATTTAATTGGATCAGTTGATTCTGGGCAACTCTCGATTTCCATGATTTAGAACCTACGATAATTGAATTGAACCGAATTGGTGAAACAATATGAACTTTGAATCAGTCTTTCTCATTGGTCTGGATTTATCCAAACTTCTTTTTGATGGATTATAAGCTCCGTTCTTTTCAAGAAAAATGTGTCGTTTTTGAAAAATATTTTTCAAAAAATCGTTTTTCAAAAAAATAATCATATTTTTTGTATTTAGCTGAAACTTGAAAATAAACTAAAAAACATTTTCTGTTGTTCAATTTGGAAAATTCAATTTGATTTTCCTCTAGCACTCAATTTAATAAATTTTTTTTTTATTTTTTATATTTTTCCAAGAAATCAATTTTTTTTCATATTTTTCTTTATTTTTTTATATTTTTCCAAGAAATCAATTTTTCTTTATACTTTTTTCTTTTTTTTTTATTTTTTCCAAGAAATCAATTTTTCTTCATACTTTTTTCTTTTTCTTTTTGTCTTTTTTTGTCCCTTCTTCTTCCTAGTCCTACGACCACATGATGAGGCTCGAGGCCAGCAAGCTTGGAGCTTGCCAAATCAATGAGTGTGAGCCTCTCGCTTGCTAGTGAGCTCGAGGTTACCTTTAGGCAATTGCCAACCATCGTGTCACCAACAATCGACCAAGGAAGAAGAAGGGGCAAAAAAAGAAAAAAGTAATAAAAATGAGAGATTTTAAACAAAAAAAAAGAGAAAGAAGTGGTAACTAGTAAAAATATTAGATAAGAGAAAATGAGTAAGGAAAATATTTTCCTTTACTTGAAAAGTGGAAAATATTTTCCCTCATTTTAGAAGACTTTTTTCCCTTCAAAGAAAATATTTTCCCAAGTTAATTCATTTTTCATAAAACGAATATAAGAAAATCCGGAAAATCTTTTAATTAAAAAATATTTTCCGCAAGAGTACTTGCCTCGCCTATAGAGAAAGAGGCTTTGTTTGATAGCCTCTAGTAACTCATGGTTATGCGTGACTATTCAGATTGTAGCATTACAAGAACGTGTGCTTCTATTAGAATAAAAAAGAAATTATAATTGGTCCTAATTCAACCTAAAAACTGGATTGGGTAGTCCAGTTTGGCTCTTGGGTAGACAAGATCAACTCTCAATTTTATGAGCTAGGAACCGACCCTACTCGATTTGGTTCTCAATTATAGAAGGGAACCGACCCACTGAAAACTAACTATCTCTAATGGTAAAACAACGTTAAAAATGCTTATCATGAAAATAAGGGAAAATTTCGAAAATCTACTCTTAAGTGACGCCCTTCTTACAAAATTTTTCTCTTGTAGGATTTTCCTTCAAAATATGTCATGAACTTAGTTACTTTTAACTCAATAATAAAATCAGTTTCTCGGAATTTCCTTCAGACTTGTCTTTATTCCAACGTAGCCCATGAACTTGATCGTTTTGACCCCATCAACCCCTCATCCCTATTGGAATTAAGAGTTGGACAGCATGCTCGTCATGTGCCCGGTTTGGGTCTTTCCAGAAAGCATTTAGCCTGAAAACAATTGCAATCCCAAGACCCTGCGTTGAAATTATATAATAATAATAGATAAATAAAAGACAACTGACTTTTTTTTTTTTGGACCATAAAAAATCAATTGACTTTATTTTGTACTTCTTGCGTGCAGGGAGGGCCATGACATTTTCACTGCAAGACAACTCTCCTTCTACATTTGCAGTGATTCTCCATTTCTAATTTTTAAATTCATGCTTGGGAAACCCTAGCCCTTTCTTTCTTATCCATAGAGATGGGGCAAATTTTGGGAGGTTTTATTGTTTTTATGTGCATGTGAGAGTCATGAGTAAAATGTGTTGTCTTCGAACTAAAATCTCCCTAAAAAGGAGCAAACATGCACGTGTGGGCCGAGGGGTTGTCGGATCCAAGTGATCGAGTTCATGGGCGATTTTAGAACAAAATTAAGCCCGAGAGGAACTTTGAGAAATACATGCCGCGTCAAAGGATTATCGAGTCAAACTCATCAGGTCTCGGGGCAATTTGGAACGAAAGTCAAGTCTTGAGGAACTTTGGGAAACGGACCCACCATGAGGCCACTTTTGCGATTTTTATAAAGAAAAAGTAAAATACATGGACGCTTTATAAAGATACAAAAGAACACGAATTTCGCACGTGGATATATAGTAGCATCGAAACATGAGTCAAAACACATATTAGCTTCCAAATGCACCGTCCAGGTTGCTTCCGCTAAAGCTGACCAGAATGGCTCATTATACTTGTCCAAAAATGTATTAAAGAAAGACCTCGTGATGTGTAGACTGTGGTGGATGCATCAACAACGGGTAATGTTACGGTTTTAAATTGACAAGTGGGCAGCTCATCTCTCTTAACTTCCACAGGTCGCTTGCAAATTCTCGGTAGTTGCGGTGTTTTAGGACAAAAGATGCTCTTTTACCAGTAGAGGTTCCCTACAAGTACGTCTCCATCTTGCTCCTCAAGCACTCACCGGCTGAATTTGACTCTCTCTCTCTCTCTCTCTCTAGGAGAAAAATGGCCGAAACGCTTCTCCTCGCCGTTGAGAAAACCGCCAGACCATTTGGCTTCTGCGACCACCTGAAATCTGGGAACATGGAGTGCCGACCATGGTGTCTGCCGTCAAAGCCGGTCTTAAGGATGAGCGGGACATCAGAAGGTTATGTAAGATGCACGATCTAATGCATGACCCTTGCCCGTTATGATAGAGGGGACAAAGATAATAAAAGGGGCGGGGGTCATGATGATTCTGGTGGTGAAAGTCATATCGATGGAAGCACCCCTCCTGTAGTGATTGATCGTTACTGTTTGGAAGACAAGAAGGTCTCGGGACCGCTCGCGCGAGGTTGCTCGAGTTTTGAGTATCCTGAATTCGTGAAGTGTGATCGAGGGTCGCTTGCTTTGCTTCTCAAGAGCTCACCCGTCAAGGAGGTACCTTGAACTTTATGTCTGCCGTTCGGCTCAAGGCTCTTCCAGAGTCGGTGTGTGAGCTGTAAGATCTGCAGAAGCTGAATCTGAGCGAGTGCATATCGCTGGAAAAGTTGAACGACTCACGGAGGCTGGATCTTGAGTTTTGCACATCCCTCCCAAAGACCAGGCCGGTGAGTCTTTGACATCTTCAATAATAGAGCGAGTAGCGACCAGTTTACGTGCCGCGAGGGGTCGGACTGTTGACGGGTCTAGAAACATCATCTCAATTCACAGGAAGCAAGGAGGGGGAGGCCCGGGCGCGGGTATAAGCCGTTTTACCGGGCTTGGAGAACTGGAGAGGAAGTCTTGCTATACGATGCTTGCACCTCCTGAAAAAGGAGCCAGAGTCGGGGGCGGCTGGACGAGTCCAGCATTCAGTCTCCCGGGCTCTACTTCAGTCTAGGCTCTGATCAGCTCGGTAGATGAGCGCCCGGAAGAGGTGATGGAAAGATTTGGAACACACTGGAACATCACATCCTCCGCCGTCCACGGATTCACTGGCCACAACTTCTCCATCTAAGAGCTGTCTCTCGGCCTTGGAGCAACTTCCCCTCCGCCGGTCCTCTTTTATCATCCAGGTTGGTACCGTCATAAATTCATCCATTGAGCAACTTCTTCTATATGCGTTTATGGGTTTTATCTCTTTGCCTACTTCTGTCCACTTTTTGCCATTAGAAAGATGTCCTTAACACTTCGGAGATTCTCAAGTTATTAAATACGTCCAAACACTGTTTATTTTAAAAAAAAAAATGTTAATCCAAATAAAGCGAAACTTTAAATATATACTTTCGATGATGAATAAAACCTCGCAACAACCTTTGCTTTTCAACTAAACTTCAGTTATGCTATAAAACTTGGACAAGAGTATCAAAGTTACTAAATTGTCGTACTAATATTTTCGGAAATAGTTTAGTTTAGCGAAGATTGAGGAGTTCTCTTTTTTCCTCCCCTGCCCAAGGCCTCACCTCTCTGTGTTAGGAATATCGTACCGCTTTCGTTATCAACTTCTCAAATAGCTAAGTAATGTTCATTTCCTGTAATGGGAGGAATTGGATGCGCATACATTAGCAATTTAGTGCCATCTTTAGTAACTTTTCTAAAGATTTTCATTTCTCGAGGCAAATGAAAACTTTTAGCCTCCATAAGTCTTATGTGGTAAACGTCCGAGGCTACCATCTGTCACTAACTTCTCTAAGAGTTTGGTAAATTTACATGTACTCAGGTAGATAATGGTCTTATCAAGTAAAGCTCGAGCTGGGTACATACATCAATTTTTTTTTTTTACTCCACTCTACTAGAATGATGATGGGTGGAAATTAACCAAGCATTCTAAGAACTAGTAGTACTACACATACCAGAAAAAGGTGTTGCACAGTCCAAGGGAACTTGAAAACAAGATTTAACTCGAATTACAAAGGTTGGAGGAGTGATGACTTTTCGGTCCAAGGGAAGAGAGTCCACTCTTACGTGATGTGATTCCAGGACTATTGGGTACTTAGGCTTCCCCCATTTTTATTCACCTCTCGACATTTATTGGCGTTGAGCCTTAACAATTGTCATAAGTCCACCCATCTCCTATCCCATCTATCCATTTTACCAATGAATTTTTTATTCTTCCACTAGTTTACAATACTTGCAATCGCAGTAGATACAAGCTTCTCTGTCACAAAATTCGGAGGGTAAAATCTTGGTTTCGTGAAGATTGATGCCCGAACACGACATGGTCAAAAGATGGATTCCCTCTGAACTGCTGCTTGTCGCAAGGATGTCAATAGGATAATCAAATGGCTGAACAACATAATCTCCAAATCAGCAATAAGAATAAAACTGCAAGACAAAAAGTTTATTTCACCTGCAGAAACATGCCTCCATCACCGCAAGCGTATATCAAATGACCATAGATACATACCTTTCCTAGAATGATGTAGCTCGGACTGTTTTCATCCTTCATAGCTTAGGCTTTTTGTCAAGTTGCACCAACTGCTGTCGCAAAACCCTTCTCATGACCTTACTTGAAGCTGTCCTTGGAAGAGATGAGAAGGGCACAACGCGAGAAACCTAAATAAAACAGAACTAGTTTGTGCGTAAGTCACACAACCGATGCAGCACAAGAGGTTAGGGGCATGGCTATGTAACACAGAAATCAGTACCCTGAACAAAGGGTTTAGTCTCTTCTGCACAGCGGAATTGAAAGCCATCCTTAGTTTATCCATATCAGGCTCTGGTTTATCTGAATCCTTCAGCACTGCAGCTATTATCAATTGCTCAGGTCCACCTTCAGCAGGGGGCACCCCGATCGCAGCAGTTCCGAGGACATTTTCATCAACAGCATTGCAAATTCGTTCTATCTCAATGGAACTCACCTGTTTAAACCAGCATACCAAGCCAGTCAAAGCTTTTACATTTTCTTCACTCAATGAAGTCATTGGTCAATGCAATTACAAAGGAACACCTCGTAAACTTTGCCAGCTTATACAGTGATGACAAATGATTAGATATTTGGAGAAAATTATTACTGCAAACAAATGAACCTATTTTACCTTCGAAGAGATGTGTAAAATGCTGCCTTTCATGACAAAAGATCTCAAGTTCCTCTACATGATAAAGCCTAAGCTCAACATCCTATACTTCCCTTCCAAGAAACACATTCTCAGTTGGTTTTGGAATCTATACTTGGTAAGAGTATGTCACACAAAATGCAAATTGGTGCTTAAGAAATTCATCATTAACATTTTATTAGTCATCATAACATTGAATTGATCATCCCACCCCACCCCACCCCACCCCACCCCTAAAAATTTTCCCCAGAGGAGTCCATCCTCCACCCAGGGACCCAAGTCTTTAATCCCCCAACTTCATGCTATTCTCTTCCTCCAGCTGGGATCTTTAAAAGAAAAAAATGATTGGCCCCTCTTTGTGTTCCTGCGGCTCAGATGATTATAACTAACCAGGTCTGTACTAGTATCAGCCACAGCACTGGAGCAGCTATATTACCCTTAAGACAGGCCCTTGAGTTGAGGTTCATAATCCAGTGCACAAACTCTGGGCACTGGAGTGTGCCTAGCATTAGCATTTTATGTGCAATGTTCCTCAGATAGACAATCATAAAAAGCTTGAGCCTACATGGATAGTCATTAGCTGACTCAACCAAGTACTTCTCCAATTTACCCAAGTAAAAGAACCTAGCCACAGAGTAAGGTTTGACATAATTATGTAATAAAGCAAGGAATCAGCTGCCTTCTCAGATGAAATACAAATTTACTAATAATATGATGAAATTTGAGACAAAAAGTATCATAATATTACACTCATCTTCCATGCCATGACATTTCTCATTTCTCTCATTTCCTACTTCCACCACCTCATGTCAGATGAGATGAATATGTCATCTGGAAACAAAAGTACTTAAAAGATACACTGTCCAACTCTGTAGTCCATGCTGAGATCCCCTATTTTATCCTCATTAAAGACATCGAAGGTTTCACAACATGCACCTTATAGAGCTTAAGTAATTGACTAAAAACTAGAAGATACCACTGTCATGCTTTTTTACTACAAAAATATTATTTACCAAAAGTCAGGTCGAAAACCTATCCCTGAGGACCTTAAACTTCCAGCATGGCATCAAGTTCAATCATATATTCATAGTCCCCTATACAAATAGCAGTTGTGGGATCCTTACCAAAAAAAAAATAGCAGTTGTGGGTGTTCAATTTAGACATATTTGTTGAATGATATCCAGGCAAAGCAAATACCTTGATACCTCCAAGATTCATAGTATCATCTGCACGACCATGTGCATGATAGTATCCTTTAGAAGTACGCTCAAATACATCACCATGCCTCCGCAAAACCTGTGTAGAAAAGATCACCATATTTTGAGTAATATATTGCCGTGTCATTCAAAAGGTTTGACAATATATGAGCTCACTTTTCCTTTCCAAAGGGGCATTCCTTTAAAGTAGACATTGTAATGGTCTGCATTAAGCAGTGTACTTGAAGATCCAAACATGACTGGACCAAGTGCCAATTCCCCCATTCCTGAAGCATCCTGTGGCTGCAATTGAGCCCCATTAAAATCCAGTTAATTCAGTTGCTATCAAAATGGTAAATATTCTAGGATTTTCAAGAGAGAGGGTGAGAGAAAATACTCAAAGGCTACATCTTTACTAAATGACTTGATAAAAGAGTGAATAAATGGCTATATTTATAGAGCGCGAGAGACACCTAAAAATCCTAATTACCTTATTATGACCACTTACTAACAACTAACTAACATTTAAAGAATATACTTCTGCACTCCCCTCAAGCTGAAACATCCAACTTGTCCAATAGGTGCATCTTTCTTCCAAAGTCTATGACCAAAGTGTCATGCAAGCCCGACCTTATGCTAGATGATGGATGTGGATACATCAAACTGGATCTCAGACGACAACTGTGCAACCAAAGATGAGTCTCACAACAGATAACCTCCATAGTAGGCTCATTAAGATTCAAGAGAAAGGGAAAGAGAAAATACACAAAGGCTACGTCTTTACTAAATGAGTTGATAAAAGAGTACATAGAGCATGAGAGATACTCAAAAGCCCTAATTACCTTATTTATCATCACCTACTAACTACCGATTGATATTCATAAATATACTTCAACAAAAGTAAAGCTCTTGGGAAGTTTGTGCATGCAAGCATAAAATTGGGACAATACATTTGTTAGAATATTTAAATAATAAACCACGCCTTCATCTAACAGCTTAAATTTTTAAAACAGTCGGCAATGGTCCCATAAATTCTCACATGATATCAAAGCCAGAGGTCCTTAGTTTAAACCTTTCCAAGAACCATTTGCCTCCCCAAATTAAACTTCCATGCTTAGTACTAGGCAAAAAGGCCAAACTAAGCGTGAAGGGGAGTGATAGAATATTTAAATAATAAACCACACTATTATCTAACAGCTCAAGTTTTTAAAATAGTTAGTAGTGGTCCCCACAAATTCTCACAACATTCAACAAGAGGTTGAATGGACTCGAAAATTCACCAAGCAATTTGAAAGCAAACCAGGAGATATTTTCACTCATATTAAAATAGCTAGCATGTCATGAATCTAAAAAACGTGGTGAATTTTAAGGCGGGGATCAGCGTGTTGTGAATCTCTGAAGCCTAGCAGTTTCCCACTCAAGATATTCTTAAAAGCAAAGGGCATGCATGTTTTGCTTAAGATTGAATGTAAGGTTATGCAGTACTTACCATAGGAAGGCCATCATCCCCAAGGATAAACAAACTACAACCCATTACTGGTGTACTGAAAGCAGCCAATGACTGTGCCTGCAATAGTGAGCCTGAAACAAATCCGCCCCCAATCTCTGTTCCACCACAATATTCAATAACAGGTTTATATTTAGCTCTCCCCATCAACCATAGGTACTCGTCTGCATTAGATGCTTCCCCACTAGAGCTAAAGCAACTGTCACATACAATACAAAAGACAGCTTGCAAATTAACAGAGATGAATATGTTCACATTCAACATAAAACCAAACCCTCTGTTTGAAGAACTAACAGAACTAAAGCAGACAACCTGGAATGACTTACCGTATAGCTGACCAATCAAAGCCAGATGTGGACTTCGAATTCTTCCACGTTCGCACAATACTTGGAATGACACCAAGCATTGTTACTTTAGCATCCTAGGAAAGATTCAACAACATGTTAGGAACAAATTCAATGAAGAGTAACAGCACAAAAACCAGATAATATCTAATGCTGATCATAAGATTTGCATCTCTCAGCTCATTCAGGTTTCTTGTTTTACAATATCAACATTAGGATGGATATAGCTGTTATAATCCGTATAAAGCAAATATAACATGCAATGATTTCAGACTCAATATAGCGCAGTGCTAGCCTCCCTTAGACCTCTTGCCTAAAATAGCAAAGACTTATGAGAGAAATACATCTCTGTACACATTTTCCTGCTATGTCGATGCAGATTGTCCATAGTTTATGTCAACATAAAGTTTTTATCTAAGCTTACATTAGCCTTTCCAAAACGATGAGCTTCTAATATCTGATCTTGAAATTAAACCAGAAAGAATATCACGTCTTTTAGGAAAAGAACTTCTTTTATCAGTAAAAGCATTTCAGTAAGAGGCACCAAGGGTATGCCAACCCATTTGCAAAATCATTCAGGGGATAAGGAGTCCAGTAGGTCAAGAACATCAAACTCATGCTGTGTGAGCCAAATCTTCAAAGTAAAAAGCCATGAACTCCTATCTATGCTTTGCTATGAAGTGACTAATGACTATGCAAATCATTTCAATAACTCGTCACTGGTCATCAATGTCTTTTTCCATGTTTTGAATAAATATGCCCTGACAAAGAAAAATTAAATCATTTATCCCAGGAAAGGTGAATTCACTCTATCTATTGCCCAACAAAATGAAAATTTGTTAAATATTGCTTCTCTGGTACTTTTTTGAACAATTTTTTTTTTCTTTTACCATGGAAGAGCTGCTAAAAGTGCCTCCTTTTATCTATTTTGCTCTATCGACAACTATCTTTGTACTGCTTTGCCGGAACTGATAGATAGCCACCAACTTTTAGATCTGATATTCCCCAAATGACAGTGCTCCTGGAAGTTTTAGTTCTTTCATTCCTGCCTATTTATCAGTGACAATCAATTAGTAGTTCAACAATTTGGCAGTAATTTGGCTAGACAATTGTAGTCATTTACTACCAATAGAAAATTACTGGCCATGGAAAAAATCACAGTATTTTGAACAACTACCTGGACAAACTTAGCAAAGCCAGAACCAAGTGGGGATCCATTATATAGTGCCATGGCAGCGCCATTCAAAAGGGAAGCATAAACAAGCCAGGGACCCATCATCCACCCTAGGTTAGTGGGCCAGGCAACAACATCACCTTTCTGAATATCCATGTGGCACCAAGCATCTGCAGCAGCCTTAAGAGGAGTTGCATGTGTCCATGGAATCGCCTTTGGCTCCCCTGTAGCATGAAATAAGGATATATAAGCCTGCAACAGCAGTTGCATTTTTGGTACTCAGGATATGCTAAAACTATTGACAAGCACATTGTAGATGGAATATAGATTCCTAGACCATCTTGAGAAATTGATCCATTCAAAGAACCAATCAACAATAAACCCCATCCACACATATACAAAGCAATATGACCTGTAGTTCCAGAAGAAAAAAGGATGTTTGTAAAAGCCTCCACTGGTCGCTCCACAGCAGCAAATTCCTCCCTGCATCTCAATTATAAATCGAGACAGAATCAGGGAAAAGGAGGCAGCAACATTTCACTGATCAAGAAGCCAGCATCAATACATGGTCAAAACAAACATGATGCATTTATAAGAAATCAAGCCATGGGTATCGAGCGTCAAATTAGTGACTAAAGCATTCCATTCGCAGTGAATGGCCACAAGAGGATCCTGGCCAGCTGATTAAGTTTTAAGGCAATGCATTCACATGCAGGAGCTACTTTTAAGGAAGATCTACCTATGAATATAAAAAGGAACAAAACTGTGCTTAACCACATCCCACATTAGACGGGGCATTCATGCATTACCACAACCACAACAACATCCAGAAATTAACTTGTAGTGGGCCAGAGAGAGATAGAGACCCATCTGCTGAACTTAGACAAAGGAAGCCTAATACTTCAAAAGGTGCTTGAAGAAAAGACAGATATCCAACAAAGTTGCAAATATCTATAAAATAAAACGAAAAATTTTAGAAAAAATCATCAATTATCACCTACATTAATGAAATGATAGAAACCAAATAAATAAAGAGGAGATAAGGCAAATTTAACCCAACAAAAGGAAAATCACACTGAGGCACAAGATAGCATACTTGAGATGCTCGACTCTTCCTCGAAAATCACGCCAAGAAATGTCACCATCACGCAATTCCAAAGCTGAACCTTTTGTAGGAATGACTATTGCCATTGGTGATTGGGCATCCACAACTCTACTGCAGAGATGATGCTGTAGTGTCAGAAATGTTGTCAACCTCCATCAAGTGAAAAATAGAGTTTTCACATCCATGTACTGTGAACATCGAGAAGTTAACCTGTACAAAGGTATACTTTTTTCTCCGCGAATGATTACATCCTGAAAAGATGTTCTTGAAGAAATATTGTTAGAAAAGGGAACTTACGTTTTACTCAGCTACAATCAGAATAAAATAAAGGATATGGTTAAGTGATCTGAATATATACCAACACAAGTTAAAAGGAAATAGCAACGGCGTCAAAAAAAAAAAAAATGCAGAAAAACCTTTCATAATATCCATCATTTCAGTTTGCTTGTTGAAAAAGAGAAAAGGAGCCAAGACTCCTAATAGCTTGACTTTATATTATCACTGCTTGCTTCACTCTTTACCTTTTAATTTCAACCATGTACTAAAAGCTGGTGAACACATGAAAGGATGGTACAGGCCATTAGATCCGTTGTGTATGCTTTGCTATGGTAGCAACAGAACAACTTCTGCTCCCAGACAACTTTCCATTTCTATGATTTCACCATCCAAAGAAAAATTCACAAAGAATTCACAAGCAGATAAAATGCAGTTTCTGTATCATTAACCCAAAATCAGTACGAGTCATCAAAAAGATGGGTGAATCATCACCAGTATTTATACCGTTTAATCATCATAAACAAGGAAAAGCCTCCTTAGAGTTTAAATCAACGTGGTAGTGAAAGCTTAAACAACAATAATATCAAGGAAGCCAACGTCTTAAATCAATTAACTCCTTCCTGCAACCTAATCATGTCTTCAACTTTGTTACTTTCCTAAACTGACTGACAAGCCCACTATTTAGTCAGTCACATTTTGTCAAACCTCAGATAGCAAGTACACAAGACACAGAGATAGCAAGAAAGCTGATATAGACACATAGCTCAGCAACGAATCATACAAAGAATCCTACATTAGGAATGGGTGAGAACCTGAGTAAAAATTGCCTTGGGTCCAGATATTTTAAGTCTTGTTGATATTTCAAGTGGAGCAAAGCTGTCAGCAATCGATACAACTACATATCCTGCTAGAACAACAGCTAGGTAAATAACCACAGAATGAACATTCATTGGCATGTCAATTGCAATTGCAGATCCTTTCTCCAAACCGAGTCTGTGGAGGGCATGTGCAACCAACCTGTGAATATTGAAAGAAGCATATTGGAGTTCATTACAAGTTTGGCATAAGTAAATTGAGAAAAAATACTTTCATTTCAACACAGACTTCTGTTTTCCCATCACATACAAAACAACTCACGTCTGTTCTTAACTATGATATACCAAAATCACAGCAGAGGATACTTATAAAAGATGGAAGAAAGTTATCTGACAAAAAATGAAACAGAATCAGGTGAAGAACGGTCTAGCATGGAAAGACATGATCAGGCTCCACATATCCAAATAAATTTGGTTTCACGAATAAATGCCAGGCATCTGTATATGTACTAGAGAACACACACATTTTAAATCACTAAATGCTATGTTGGTAACTTGGCAAGCTATCCAAAACAGGCTTTTGTAATGACCGCTTTAACTAATATACAGAGTCTGAAAAGGTCCACATCATACTCACATTCAACCAATCCAATATACATTTCTATTTTTAGGTACATGCATGGTAAAAGCCATTAACTTATTTTCAACAGAATTTAAGATAAGTGGCATACCATACGTCTTCTCGTAGCTCCTTTACAGACATTCTATTGACAGGCAGATCATCATGTCCTTCATCACGCCATATAATCGCTGTATCATTCAAAGCCCTTTTATCATTCACAGACAGGCAATTTGCTGCTGCGTTCAAATGTGCTCCAGGAAACCATTGACCCCCTGGATGGCTTTTGTCAGACGGATCCTCATGTAAGATACATTTGGGAGGCTCAGAAAAATTTACACTTAGTTCCTTAAGTACAGTTGCCCAATAAACCTACCAAAGAAATGGAAGGAGAAATGATGTAAGGAAGTCATAGGTACAACTTATTATTAAGGGTGCATTTGTTCCGCGGATTCACAAAAGATAAATTATTTGAAAAATATTTTCCTATGAATTAATCGTTTGTATCGCCTACAAAGATGAATGAATGAAAAATATATTCATTGTTTATAGAAAGGTTTAAACATAAATTGTTGTCGATAATGAAAACATTTTCCATCGACTAATTATTTCAAGTGACATAAGCCATTGTTTTTAGGAAAATGTTTTCAAAATCATTCATTTTCCACAAAACAAATAAAGCCAAACATAATAACAATCTTGTACCTCAGGACTTGATACAGAAAATTCCTGAAAATCAGAGAAGCTTGAAATCGGATCCTTGTATTTCCCACCCAGAAACTCTTTCCCCCTTCTTTCAAGTAACTGGCCGACATTTGTTTCCCGAGCAGTCTTCCTATCATCCAACAATAAGAAATCAAGTCGCAAGATGCCCGACAGTGTTCGTACCATCTCTTGTTGCACAATCATAAAATGCAAAGATGGGGATCTCAAGAAGAATACTCCAGGTAAAAGAAACTCATACATCTGCGAGTTCCACGTCTCATAGAGCGACCGAAATAAGAACCATCTTGCAGATGACTAGTCCTAGACTAGACCTCCGCATACAAAACAAACAGAATTTTCAGGAACAGAAAATTGCGAGGTGGGGAACGAAAGTCAGCAAAGGATCCTTAACATGGTCGCTCAAATTTTTTCTGGCAACTTACCCGTGATCAGTCCCATAAAGCACTCCAACAAAATCATGCACTCAAACTCGCCCAAGCAAAGGTCATATAATTCCACCAAAATAAAAACTTTCAAATGTACATCCCTCTGATCCAATTTTTTCTTGATAGCTAGAATATAAGTGGTATGGTGTTTGCTCTGCCGGAAGAAACTGGTAACCGAGAAGTGAACAGACGCACACGGGCCGCAACCATTTGACGACAAATTATCTTTATTAAAAAAAAAAAAACCAGAGCAGAACATCGAACGCATCCCGAAGCGAGCGACGTGAATCTTAGCGAGAGAGAACCGTTCGCCCCACCGAATTACAGATTCGATTGCCGACAACCTCGCCCGTGCGAGCGCGACACAACAAACGAGAACGAACGAGGTTCGAGAGAGAGAGAGAGGAGTACGGGTCGGGTAGCCAGGCGGGCGGGTCGGGTCCGAAGTCCTTGTAGCAGCCGTAGTACATCAGCTGGTGGAGCGAGAAGGGGAGGTCGGGCTCGAGGAGGCTCCGTCGAGACGGCCCGCCACGTGGCGGGCGACGAGGCGCCGTGGGCGCGGACGATCCGCGCGAGCTCCGCGCTCAGCCGCGCCGCGGCCGGGGGCGGGACCCCGTGGGCCTCGATGTCGGAACCGGTGACGGAGTCCAGAGGCTTGTACGCCATTCCGACTCGCTCGGGTCCGAAGAGAGAAAGAAGAGAAGAGAAGAGAGATGATAAGGAAGTGAAGTGGAAGATGGAGCCGTTCGGTTGGGCGGTCAACCTTTCCTACGACCGTCGCGATCGAAACGGGCACCGGATATCGAATCAGATCCATCCGACGAATTTAATGTCGATTTGCGTGGAGTTAAAGATTTTATTTTATCTATGTTGCATTCGGTTGGGCGGTCAACCAGAATTTCCTACGACCGTCGCGATTGAAACGGACACGCACCGGATGTCGAATCAGATCCATCCGACGAATTTAATCCCGTCATTATTTACGGTTCTTTTATTTTTCGAGATTAAGGTGGAGTTAAAGATTTTATTTTATCTATGCTGCATGCATGATGTGGATTCTTGAGTCTATGGACTTAGCGTTATCGAGCAATATTTTTTCGACTGCTGAGTACTAAGGTGAGTACCACGTGGCTGGTGGCGGTCGTGATCTCTCGATGATTGTCGGGCCCTGACAAAAGCCAGCTGGAGTTTTGCTTATTGAGGATGAAGCGTAGGTCCGGGGTGTTTTGCTCGGTCGGTCGGGAATTGGGACTGTTGGGTAGTTGAAGCACTCGGAGAGCACGTGGACCCAAGAAGTAGTCTTCATCAGTTCCGCCTAACATTAGTAGAGTCCAGGGATTTGTGCGCCAGGGGAGGGGACCCTAATTGCTTCATTGGACTAGGCTGGCACCGTTTCGGAGTGTTCTGCCGCGGCCTGTCGCTCCAACGAGGGCGGGCTCCTCGGTTAGATTCCTTATTTTACGTCGAGCCCTCACCAACTCCAGTCCCCTCCTAACTTCTCTTTGTGAACTTTTCTCCCCGGGAGAGGCGGGGATATCCAAGAGACTCGTAAAGTTAACTCCTACTTTTATTAAAGTTTTTAAGAACATGCTCAAGTCCAAGATTGCTCAAATTATACGAAGAAGAAGATCGAGAGAGAGAGAGATAAGAGAAAAGAGATAGATGAGGATTGAGGAAGAGAATGGAGTCTGCATGGAGTGAGAAGTTGTCCTTGCACACAAAAAATTGTTTAAAAAATTCTAAATTTATTGCACTTTTATCAATTCAATCATAAATATTTTAAATGGCCAATTGAATCCTAATTTTTAATTTTAATCCAAAATTGCTAACATGAATGTTGGTAGTGTCATATCGAATAGCTAATCACAAGCAAGGATTGTTGGCCCTTGTTAACCACTAATCGATAAGAGTTAACCAAGCCAAATACAAGCTAAGGCTGTCAACCCTGTCAACCACTACGCTCGACCTTCACTAGGCTTGGAAGAAAAAATAGAGAATGAAATAAAAGAAAGAAAAAAACACATAAGCGTTGGTCATGTCATGTAAAATAACCACATTAATGTTAATATTTTTTTATTAAATTTGGCTAAATGAACTAAATTAGCATAATGTTGAAAGATTTAGAATTCAATTATCAAAATAAAAAAAAAAAAAAAAAAATTATCATACTTGCCCTCAACTTCTAACCATTTAAGAACTAACGAGACCTTATTATCTTGCTTAATAAATACAAAATGTACGAACACTTTAGATTCGTTCGACAACCGACGTGATTTTCCTATTTAATAATTTTGCGCGTCTTTATCCAAGAATAATTTGGAGATAAAGATTTTTGGTACGTGATGACGTGGCTTCTTGAGTCTTGCGAGTAGTTGGAATTTCGTGAATCGAGTACATCGTTAGGTTTGGATTGACAGGTCAGTTGTAACACCTAACACGCAGGACACGTGGAGCCCTCCATAAGGGATAGTGTCGACCATCATAAGCTAGACTTGGAATAAAATCTTTTTAAAAAACAATTTTTTTTTTTTTTTTTTTGTTAATGTTGTGCACCTGCCGAACTTTTAAAAAGCCAAATTAATTTATAAGGAATCTCCCTATAAACACGAAATTACAAAAAAATTGAATGAATTAAACTAGTATAATACATCTCCTGCTTTATATCATATCGAGAAGAGTTTGAGACAGCAAATCTTCACAAAAAAATATATTGTTCTTATATGTAGGTATCTTTTCTTTAATTTCGTGTGACTTTTTGATAGGAAAATCATATTTAAAAAGTAATTGGGTAGGCAATAATTACATGCATCATTGGAAAAACAAACATCTTATTATTTAAAACTCTGTTGATTGAACTGATTAACGAATGCCTTCAATATAACTAGCTAATAAGATCATTTATCATTAATATTTTGATATGGATGTAGGTCCATAAAAACCGTTGTTCCATAATGCCAGGGTTGGACTATTTACAACGACCCAACCACCTAGTAGAGACCCTATATAGGAGATGGTTAAGGGGTTGTTTACAAAGGATGTTTTCCATGATTTATGATTACACCGGAGCCGATTATATTGCACATGAATGAGCTCCATAAGATCCAACAGAATAAGTAATGCGACATGAAACTTAAAATCACAAAATATAAAAATATCTAAAGCAGCAAAGATCATCATTTAAGAATTATCCTCAGCAATGGTTGAGCGTGCATTTGATTACTTTTATTTCTAACTTTCCATATACATATAATGTAAGAACAACTCCAGAGATGGAAAGAGAGAGAAATGGCGGTGGCTCCAGCGGCGACAATGGTGAGGCAACTCTGTGGTCACGTGACTTGGGCAAGCCTGTTGCCGGCATCGAGCATTACAGGCAAGGCAAATCCTTTTTATTTTTTATTTTTTTGAAGGCTAGGCATATCTTGAATGGGTCATTTTTGTTTTAGAATGTTATTGTTTACATATATCTCTTCTTCTTATTTTATTTTATTTTTTGTTCGGCGGTTTCATCAGGAGCAGTGGTCGTTCTTTGATTCCTAAACTGAAAATTATTCTGACACTGAAAATCAACTGTGTACCTGAAAAAAGAGCGTTTAAGTTTTTAATTTTACCGATAGTGGTTTAAAATTTTGAAATCTCAATATAATCGTGAGTTAGAATCTATATATTAATACATGACCAAAAAATTCGAAATTGATTATTGAATCAATCAAAATCAAAGGACTCGTGACTGCAAATTTGCCAAACGATCGTGTGAAAGTTGCTTTACAAAGAGAATTTTGAGATACTAATTACCAACTACCACCCAGGATTGGTAACCCAAGTTTTTTTTTTTAACATTTTATTCAAAGCAATCATCTTTATTTTTGATGTCGAAAAGCAATCATCCTTATAAAATCAGGTGGTGATAGGAATGGAAATTTGGAGAGGAATCAACTAGTTGACATAAATCAAAGAATTGCACCAGCTTAGATAATTTGAGGATGCTCACTCTGAACTGAGACTTCACAGGTTAGGCATTCTCTGGCAAAATGGGAGGGACAAAAGGAGAGGAGCTTTTTTATTTAGACCCGGGAAGCAACTTTCCACCCGAAGAGCTCGTCGTGCCGAACCGTCTCACCGCATCCGGGATAACCCGTGATGGCGAAAGAACCTCGGCGAATGAGAAGTTATATGAATCTGTACCTAACCGACTCTGTAACCATCCGTTTCTTCCTGAGAAGCCATCTGCCACAATCCAGCAGTTCTTGAACCCAAGACTCGTGAGCGCTCTGGCAACTATTTTCGCCGAATCAGTGTACCTGAACGCATTTGAATATGCCAGTGTAAGGCTCTCATAGAAGCAGACGCCAATTTCACTGAATAATGTGTTGCACTACCGGCGAAAAAACTAAAAAAAAAAAAAATCTGGGAAATGGAACTCACGAGTCCAAGATCACGATGTTGGAGCCTTTGTTGATCTTCTTGAGGTATGAAATTTTTAGAGCTGCAATTTCAGCTTCCACTTTCTTCACATTTCTGACTAGGCCCCTCAATTTGCTGGGCAATTCTTCCAAGCTGAAAATCCAAGGCGTCATTGATCATTCTGATGCTTGCACATCCAAGTCGAATAAAGAAAAAGAACGTGAAATTTGACCATCTCAGAGGACTAAGCAAATGCTAAGCAAGAACATGTGATTGACTTTTCAAGTTTTTCTTCCAACGACGTGGAGACTGCATGCTCACAGACAGAACAAGACTACCGCTCAACGTTCATAGGGCGACAGACGTGTCACCTGCTATGGCTAATGGGTAGGAAACTTTTGGTACCGTTAGATAAGTTGCATAACTCATCTTGTCTGAATGCAACACAATGTGTTTTTCTTGCCGTCATAACACAATCACTATACTAAGATAGCTATTTAATCTGCCTCTTGTAGCAATCTGACAGAGAATATTATCAAAGTGCAACAGTGAAGAAAACAGCAGAGCACTTCACAGACAGATTGCTTACGGTGTAGAGATCATTCTGTTTTTAGCACTTGAGGGAAGACGAGGAACACCAGCCTTATCCTTGTCCTTCTCTGACCGAATATCGATCAAGATATGATTCTTTGTGGAAATTAAGTCAAGAGTTTGAGCAGGAGTCAGGTTACCTGAGAGAGGAAGAAATTTGGAAAATATGACATTTAGACTGAGTGATCTTAACAAAAAGAGGAATTACAGCAGTCGAATCCAGTCAAGTGGGCCACCAAAGACCCCCTGATGTTCGATTTACAAAAGCACAATAAATAAAAAAAAGAATTTGTCCCAATTCTCCCTCTAACGTCCTTTAACTTAATCAGCTCCTTTTACTCTATAGACTGAATTATACCAAATTACAACAGATAGTTACCTTGATAACCACGAAAGCTAAAAGAGATGATGGACCAAATTGGAGGGACAATGAGATACGCGACAAATAAAGCTCCAGCTGTCCCAACAATCACGGTAGGGTCAGCAGTTGAGATAGTCTCGACAGCTGACGAAGCAATAGGCTTAGCCTCCTCAATTACCTTTGTGGTCTGTTGTGCAGCATCAGTCACTGTCTGCAGCCAAAGGTGCTTATCATGTTCAAAAGTTCAAGAACTATCCAGTTTATTGTAAAGTACCCTCAGCTAGTGTAGTCTTAAAACATAACAACAATGAAGATGTTTTGGCAAACGAGCCAGATGAGCCAATTTGAACATAACAGTGCGGTGAAATACCGGGAATTTCACTGTCACTTTGTGCGGTCTAGAAAAGCACCACAAAAACTTAATGGAATCGCCTCTAGATGCTCTCTTAGATATAGTGTTGTACAGAAACTTGACAGCCTATATCTCAATGGAAGCACGTCCAAAGCTCTGCAAATGTTTTAATGAACTCATTGTGTATTAGAAGGAGCAGAGAGTTCCCTATGTCAATATTTAAAAACTCCACTCTAGTTCCCATCTCGGCTGTCATTAATCTCCGGGTGACTGTAGTTAAGACCAGCTAAGAAGTTGCCCCACAAAGCTACACACACAAATAGCTAGACTGATCAAGTTCATCACTCCTAACTTCCAAGAGTTTCATTAGCAAGGTCAGTCTATGTTGTTCAAGGGGACATTCCTATTTATACATGAATAGGATCTGCAATGTAGAAGTCGGCACAGCGCAAAATTTCAGTCTTACGTTGTGACACAAGAATAATCCTCATTGCTTATATCACCACTTCAAGCACACATTACATCCTAAGGAGGTGACAAGTGGGCTGCAGCCCATCGACCTCCTAAACCCAACTCATTATGTGGGGTTCTGTCATAGGTCAATGTGGCCTTGCATTGAAAATAGAAGTGCTGACCTCGCAAGTACAAAACGGTATGCTCAGACCACTGAATTACCATCTAGTATGGCATTAAGAACCCTTCTCCAAATAACAATGGCTTTAGAAAGAATGGGTAGTTTATTTTCAGCCTATTCTAGCATATCGTAAGAGTATTATGGGGATCTGATGAAACCTTGATTTCACATATGTTGACACAAACTGGGGTCAGGATAAAGCGTACAAACTGTGAAACTTATGCGAGGGAGACACCTTTGCAGCACTCATGACAGGCTGTGCATCAAGGCCTGAGCCCTGCATTGCTTCTTGGGCTTTCTTGGAAGCCTCAGAAAGAGCTGGGGAAGCAATCTTGATTGCCTGTTCTCCAGCTTTCTGCAACAGCGGAGCCGCGACATCTACTCCCGGTTTCAGAGCATCCGCGACAATTTGGAAAATACTCTGTGCAGTGTCCAAAAATCCCGAGCTCACTTCCTGAACCTGGTCAATTGTCTTCTCGACCTGCCAACTCAAATTTCAGAAGCCACTTCAAGAAACCAATAACATGGTCTAGACTCTGAACCCCCCAAAAGAAAAGGAACAAGAAAAGATCAATTTAGCTATTTGAATACAGATATTATGAAGGAACAATCATTCCAACATGTTTGACCAGTCACAAGTGAATCAATTAACCATTTTGAATACTGTGAGGCGGGCACTGGTTACAATTCTCCATTTTTAAGCGGTTGGTAGTGAGAGGACGCTAAAAATAAAACACAAAATGAAGCAACCACGGTTTCGCCGTCGAAAGAATCGTTGCCACTCTCTCCACTGGGAAAAAGAAATGCAGGAACATTTTACCTCCGTGATAGAAGAGACGATCTGGTCTTTGGGGAGGCTGACGGCTCTGGCTTCATGGGGAGGCGAGAAGAGAGCGAACAGAGAGAGCGTGGTCGAGGTTGGCAACGACACCGAGATGGGTCTCAACAGCTGCGGCCTCTGAGCGGGTCTTGAGACAGAGCAAGAGACTCTGGAAGTAGCAGCAGCAGCAGCGTAAGAAGAAGAAGCTCTCATGGCCATCTCCAACTGCCCAACACTCTGGCCACACCTCTCGGTGGCTCCTGGACTCTCACTTCCTTTCGCGGGTCGATCGGGGTTATCAAAGACTGTGTGATGAGAATTAAGAAACAGGGAATTTTGATTTGGCTTTTGACATTTATGGGAAGGCCCTCATTTCCATTGGTCCGCCAGGGTCCACTGATCTTTTTTGGCGCTTCTGAGTCCATTTTGAGCCACCCATTTGATCCCTGCTCCATTTGCAGTCATTTCTTCCCCAGACCAGAAGCTCCCTGTGCACTCTCTCTCTCTCTCTTCTCTGTATGTTTGTGTGATTATACAGTTCATTACGTTGATAGCGATTCTACTGTTGTATAGATATTAAAGTGACCGTTCCAGTAATCTTGAATTATCCAACTCAATTTGCCCTTTTCATAGATGCCAAAGCTGAAATTACAAGACTGGCCACTCATCTCCGATGTTGACGGATTAAGAAAGGTCTCCTATTTATCTTCTTAAGCTGGGATAGAAAAGCTCATCATGACCCATCTTTGTAAATCATCCTCGCGAGCCATAGATCATTCTAATCACCACTCACAATCACAACAATGAGATAGCGTATTCCTTCCGTTCAACCTGGTCGCCCCTTGCCCAAAGTTAACGAGGTTGGCCCTTGTGATTTTCAGGAGACCATAGCCGATCATTGCCTTTGGTCAGTCGTTGGCCATCATCGAGGTTCAAGGAATAGCGAAGGAAGAAGGGGAAAAAAAGAAAAGAAAAGAAAAATTATAATAAAAATTTCAAAAAATAATAATTAAAAAAATTGTCCATGCTAGGACACTTATGATCAACATCAGCGATATTTAGCTAAAATTAATCAGATGACTGCCTTAGTAAATTGTCAAAATATTTAAGTTTCAACTTGACAAAATTAAAAAAATTTAAGATTGAATTAGTATAAATACAATAAATTTAGGATTATTTTTATAACTTCTCCCACCCCCTTCATCCACAATGATAAATGTGGACAAATTATGTCAATTTCATAAAAGACAGACCAAGGAAAATGCACATTGTTAACAGTGGGCAAGCATAATCTGTGCTGTGAAAGAGCCCATCTACTCTCCCTCTCCCTAACCAGGCCTTGAAATCATGACCGCGAAGTTACTTTTCTTCCAAGACCAGTTGCAAGGCTTATAGGAAGAGAAACTTGGGCAGAGCCCAAGCTGAGAACAAACGGATGTTTAGCTGTGCTCGGGCCGGGCTGCCTTAGGAGTTCTGGGCAGCAAGTACTGCTTGCCTTTGGAAAATGGAAATTATTTCGTGTGATACATAGTTACATTTTGAGCCACCCTAGAACCTCCTACAAATCAGGAGATCTCCTACAAATCACTACAAATCAGGAGATCTCCTACAAATCAGAAGATACAGACCTTAATTAGAAAAACTCTCTTATTGAGACTCTAATTAACAGCTCATGTTAACAGCACAAGCGACCCGCATACGCGCAGTAATACTTGTGAATGTGCATATTATTGTGAAAGACATATGAACATAGGAAACAGAAAAGGAAATGATGAGGACGGTGCTTGTGAATGTGCATATTATTGAAAAAGACATATGAACATAGGAAACAAAAAAAAAAAAATTGCTAAGCATCATGCTCTCATTCTTTCAAGTCATCCATGAATTGTTTTCTTGTCAAATGATCCATTATTGGCATCTCCTAGTCCCTTTCTATGTATGCTTTTCATTTGGTTGGTATTTTGAAATTAAAATATTATGACATAGCTTCTTCACTGTGCATAAGTCACCGCTTTCTGTGTCATGCCTCGTGGTTTTGGCTCATTACTCAACAATACGTCAACTGTTCCTTCTAACTCATATTCTACCCTTTCAACCTCAATTTAGTGTCATTTCAAAAGTTGAAGGTCTATGCCACATAGTTTTGAGCGTGTCCTATTACAAGAAGTTTGTTTTGATATTTGATTGAGGAACATGTGGGTTGAATCACTTATAGGGCCTGATTTACAATTCATAGATATTTGATGTTTTCAAATTGTGGCCCAAATGACAGTTTTGCTGTCTGCTCTGGTTCAGGTTGGTATTGAAGCGTGGAAGAATGCTCGTGATGACTCGGGTTTGACCCCTGATGACTATGCTTGCCTACGAGGTCACAACTCCTATAGACATCTAGTCCAGAGAAAATCTGCTGGAAAATCTGAGAGAGCACACGTAATACTTGATGTTCCCACCAACCCCAAGCTGAAACCATTAGAAGGGCCAAGATCAGCTAAACCTTTCAGCATGGAGAGTAATGAGACCGAACATGGACTGTTAAGACTGCACTGCAAATTATGCGAACAGAAGGTCCCATGCAGACCCACAAGAACATCCCTTGTGGCCCGACCAGCAATGGTCCCACTGGTGGCCATTGCTGCTGTGTGTGTATGTGCTGCGCTGCTGTTCAAGAGCTTGCCTGAGGTGCGCGGCTGTTTCCATCCCTTCCGGTGGGAAGAACTCAAGTATGGGTGGAGCTGATGGGTTCACCTCGATTCCTTTCGGTGTATACATTATCCTTCCCCCCATGTGCCCAGGAATAAATGGAGCAACACGATCTCCGCGAGTTATCTTCCCCATGAGACGACATCCTAATATGTAATACTAGTGTCTGTAGTTCGATTTGCCTACTGACACGAGTTTAGTATACAGAATCATCAATCAGTTTGGAAAAATATGGGTTTCCTTTATTCTCGATGATTCGTCTACGTCTATTTCCTCATTAACATGGCCATTAAAGTGAAAATCCTCGCTTCTTGTGTAACTCGTATGCACTTTTTGAAGACAACAAGCTGTAAGTAGTCGTCGTTTTGACAAGCACGGCTATTCCTTGGTATTTATCTTTCTAATCTCCCGTTTGTAATATTAATAGATTGGGGAAGAAAGCTGCTGAATAAAGCGGTTTAGTGACCAAATTGTCGTTTATCATGATGCTGTTTGATGGTAAGGTTTGACTGTGTGGCGTTGGTTTGATACATAGAACAAAATAGGTAAAATAGGCTTGCACTAAGAGCAATGCTTTGGGTTTTGGCCTGTCCAAGCCAAGACCTTGTGCAGTCCTAAAGTAGTCAATTCATGAGCCATTATGTCATATGTTTTTCTAAAGAAGAATTCATCTTTAATCTGTATAAATTTAAAAGCCTTATATAACAGACCGATCAGGTAAGTCACAAAAGCACATACATAAGATAAAAATAGAAGAAATTCTTTTTTTTTGGTTAAGAAAATAGAAGAAATTCTTACTTTATATTAAATAGGAAAAATCTCTAAAACATAGTTTCCACTAGCCTTTTCCCGGAATTATGACGACCGTATTAAGCTCGTGAATACTAAGATTTTGCAACTTAATGCATCAAGCAAAAGACCTGTTTTATCCTCCTTATCTTGGGCAGTTCACTGGACAAGCACGATGGGGTGTGGAAAAGGTTCTGTCTGAATTTATACGTGAAGACAGAAATAATCAGCAGGACCTGCTCATCATGCTTGGTTCCATGTTCGAAGCGGTCATCTTCTTAGGCATTAACAACTGCTCGACTGTTCTAGCATTTGTGGCAATAGGCCAGGCGGTCTCGTACCAGGAAAGATCTGCTGGAATGTACTCGTCCATGGTTCTACTCACTTGCACAGGTTAGATTTTCTTGGTGAAATTGCTGTACTGAATTTGTACTGCTGAAATATCGATAGACCTTTCATTTTGATATTATCGCAATCCGGAATATTTAAAAATGGCATGGAAACTAACAAACATTTCGTTTGTAAATTCTATCCCTATTTGAAGTACCAAGAAAGACTTTGAACAATGAAATTTTTGATTTTCTTTGCTAGTGTAAGAATGCTGTACTTCTGAGTAAAATCTATTTTGTTCTTGAAATTTTTGCAGGTAATCATTGAGGTCCCATGCTTGACAGCGTACTATAATGTGGTTTTTTAGCTTTTCAATACCACCACTTTGCTGCAAATCTGCCATCACAATTCGATGCAAGATAAGCTTGGTCCCAGACCAACCAATCTTCAGCTTTTAAAGGTCGGTCCCTACCGCCTTCTTATCGGCTTCACAGTCCCCAACTATAGTCGGTTTGCCTTGAATATATTTGACAAAGCTTATGGTAGCTCTGACTGACTTTACCTTCTACTGTAAGGCAATGCTTTGCAATTCTGGTTATGAAGGTGTGCAAAAGAACTGGGAACTGCCCAGAACTGGACCAGACCAGCCCAGAACTGGCAGAGAAAATCAAGAATTTCATTGTGTTCCGATGCTGCAAACCTATAAGCATGACTATCATATCCATTAGCTAACACTGCATGATTCGCTAGTTGAAAATATTTCCAGTGAGTACTTTTTTGACTTCTGTGAGCAAAGAAGGAATCCGGAGCTTGGAGTCTACTACTGCATAGAATGCAACTTAATTGCTCACATTGAATGCGTGATCTCCAAGGTAAGCCTGCCTGACAAAGCTCTTTCCTTACTCGCATGGAATGTGATATCTCCGTGGTAAGCCTACTTGACAAAGCTCTTTCTTCCTCCTCCTTTTCTTACTATTTGTGTTCCATTTTTATGGCATCATCCAGTATAGGGTATTCACAAGGAAAAATTTCCCTAATCTCACACTAACTTTTGAACCAAGACAAATTTTACATGTGACGCCAGATGAGGCTGGGAAAAAACTGAGCCTGTGGAATAGTTTTGGGGGCAGGGGTTCAAGACCCAAGGTCGAGTCCCACATGTAGAAGAAGCCAACAAAAACTTGCTGATAAAGTGTTGTCCACCATTTTCAGGCGGAGCCAGAGGGAAGGAAAGAAAGAAACCTTAGATATGCTGAACTGGAAGGAATGATTGCACTTAAACAGGAAGAGGTGAATGAAATGGAGACGAAACTGGAAGGCCCGAAGAAACGACTGGAAGAAGGTGCGCCAAAAAACTTGCAGGCATTCTATAATTGAAGACTCAAATTTGAAGAGATATGTGGGCACATTAACGTGTAAGATCAACATGTGATTGAAAAAAGGGCACGTCGTGTATGCATTCCTCAAAAGACTTCCACTCCAGATTGCCTCGTTGATCAGATGCTGACTGGGAAAAGCTCTTGCACAATCCAATAGTGACTGACATTAAGACTATTGGGCAACAACAGATTTTGGCGCATCTAACCGTTTTTTACATTACACGTATTACTGTGAACAACTTTTGATAATATACGAGCTAGTTCGAAGCATTTGCTGTTGCATACAAAAGAGAACTAACAGTCGAGATCCCTGATATCAGCCTGCCAATGCAGTATGCAAATAGAGATGCATAAGCAATTGGGAAAGCAATAAGAGCAACAGCTATAAGGCCTAATCAGTTGCTTCGAAAACCATAATATTCTTCTAGGAAGGAATTGATAGGTTTTTTTTTCGCCGAATATGATTATCTCCCTCTCAATATCTCCGTACTGTGAAGTTAAGTAGCCACTCAATGACCATGACGTAGGGCAAGTCCAGTAGCACCAAATCCACCACTTTGGTATTTTCTGCAGAAACAAATCAAATTATGTTGCAAGAATAGTGGCAGACAAATTGCATTGCAGATGGTAGCTTGAAATTTGGATATGTAACGGTTAGGTTGGAGAGGTTTACCGGTCCCGGCATGAGGAAGCCAGAGAAAAGATTTAATATGGTGTACATTGCAGATGCCAATATGGAAGCAACTTGAAGATTTGAACTCACGGCGACCATGAGCATTCCAAGGTAAACCAAATATGAGAATGTGCAGAATGTAGTGTAGAAGTACCACAAGACCTTGTAGGCAGACCCATCATACCCTATCATAGGATATGTGATGGCCACGTACAAAACCGTTTGTAGAAGTATGTAAGGAACTTCGATCATCACCTATAAACCAATTAAAAGGGTGATCGGTCAAACTGCTCGTCAATTGAATCGGAGAAAAATTGGGTGCAAGTTACTTTTTCTCATCGAACCTGAGCAAGGGAATAAGCACTAGAAGAATACATTCCAGCAAATGTCTCCCGGTACAGAACAGTCCGCTCCATTGCCACATGTGGTAGCACCGTTGAACAATTATTTATGCCCAGAAATATGATGGCGATAAACATGGAGCCAAAGATATTGAACAAGTCCTGCTCAGTCTCTCTACAGGATAGTACACAAACACTTTTGAGTCAAGAGCTATGTATCATGACAAAAGAAACTGCAAGATAAAACCAGCTAAGGATTGCAAGTTGCAAGTACAGAAACAGAAGCAAGCACGAGATCACGTGTTTGCTAAGTTGATGTGAAATATGGACAGATACAGAGGTGTGCATGATCTGATGGATTTATGAGATTTAAGGCCCATGCTCAAGTTGGGCCCAAAAAGGGCCCGGCCCACGGGAATAGGGCCCGTGGAGGGGGAAGGTATAAAAGATCACGTGTTTGCTAAGTTGATGTGAAATATGCAACTTGTGTCATGTATCTTTATTATAGACTACCATGCAAACGACTTACATGTGCGTAAATGCCCTGGTTCTGCCAAAACAAGGATATGTCTATTTGATTTCTCATAAATCTGAAGCATAAGTTGTTTCAAAATGTTTATGAATTGGGCAGAAAATCAATTAGACAAGAAAATAAAGATATTTAAATCCGATCGAGGTTGAGAATATTTATCTGATAAGTTCAGAAAATCAAGTGATGAAAAATGAATAGAAAGATAGTTGTCTATTCCATGTACTCCTCAACAAAATGGTGTTGCAAAGAGAATAAACAGAACCCTACTGGAATGGTTAGGTCTAAGATGGCGCATGCTAACTTACCTATCACTTTTTGGAGTGATGCGTTATTAACTGCTGCCAATATACTTAATCGGATGCCTTCCAAATCAGTTATTTCTACTTCATATGAGTTATGGACAGTTAGAAAATCGGACTTAAGTTTTCTTAAGTCAAGGGATTATCTTTGCCTATACTCATGAGTCCTCTCACAAGTTTTGGGAAATTGGGTCCCAAAGAAAATAAGAGTATTTTCATGAGATCTTGCGAACACTCAAAAAGGTATGTGTTCATAGGTGAGTAGGAAAGTGGGAGTATAACTGAATTTGAATCACGGGATGTCACATCCTTAGTGGATGAATTTTCTAAGAGGGCGAAATAAGGGAAAATAACTCCCTATTTGAAACCTTGGATCAAGATAATGATGTCGTGGAGTTCGTCCAAGTGGGAGTAATATGAGATGTAATGAATTGAATTCAACTCATTCTCAATTGTAACCACCGATGTGACGACATCATCATTACCTAATCCAAGTGGGAGCATGATGGGGAATGATGTGCTAAGTGTACAATCTCCCATACGGTGAACAAGTCGCCAAAGTATTCCCGTCGATGTTTTGACATTGAAAGGGAAACTTTTATGGTTGCTCCACAAGATAAGGATGAGCCAAGAAATATTAATGAGGCTCTAAATTGCCCTAATAAGGAAAAATGGATTCATGCAATGAAAGAGGAGATAGAGTCAATGAAGTCAAACCAAGTCTGAGAACTGGTTGATCTTCCAAAAGGGACGCTTGAGCTATTGGGAACAAGTGGATTCTCAAAATAAAGCTAAAGGTTGATGGCTCGATAGAAAGGCATAAGGCTCACCTTGTGGCGAAGGGGTATAATCAACAGGAAGAAATTGATTATGAAGATACATTTTCTCTTGTAAGTGAGATTTACCTCGATTCGCATTATTCTGGCAATAAATGCAAGTATGGATCTTAAGTTACATCAGATGGATGTAAAGACTGCTTTCCTCAATGAAGAATTAGAGGAAGGAACATATATGGAACTACCTGCTAGTTTCATAGTGAAAGGCCAAGAAGAAAAGATATGTTGACTTTGGGGGTCGATACATGGCCTTAGCGTCATCGAGACAAAGGTATATACATTTTCATAATGCCATAGTGGCATATGATTTTACAATGATTGACGAGGATCATTGTGTATATATCAATAGATCCAATGATCAATTTGTGATCATATCATTATATGTTGATGATATACTAATTGCCGGAAGCAATATGGAGTTGGTTAATACTATCAAGAGATAGTTGTCTTCTAACTTTGAGATAAAGGATATGGGTGAGGCTGCATACATTCTTGGAGTTAAGACTTCAAGAGATCGTTTTGAAGAGATCGTTGTCTTTTCGCAAGAAACCTATATAAATAAGGTTCTTGAACGATTTAGTATGCAAGGCGTAAACCCATAGACACTCCTATTGCAAAAGGTGAAGGATTGAGCCATAGACTCGTGTCAGGGACTCCACAAGAGAAGGAACAAATGAAACATGTTCCTTATGCTAGTGTTGTTGGGAGCTTGATGTATGCTATGATGTGTACAACACCCGACATATGCTTTGCAGTCGGAATGGTGACAAGATACCAATCCAATCCAGGTCAAGCACATTGGAAAGCCGTTAAGAGAATACTAAGGTATCTAAAGGGGACTGCTGATTATACGATGAGTTATTAAGGAAAAGGATCTGCGACTCTAAGGCTATTCTAATACTGATTAGAGAGGAGATTTAAATGAAAGGAAATCTACCTCTGGGTTTGTTTTCTTACCGAATAATAGCACCATATGTTGGAGCAGTAAGAAACAAAAGTGTATAGCCTTATCCACGATGTAAGTTGAGTTCGTGGCATTATCAGCAGCAGTATAAGAAAGTGTTTGGCTTAAGAGATTTTTTGGATCATTTAGGTGTTATTGGAAGTGCTGTAGTTTCACTGTTGGGTTAACTGTGATAGCCAAGTAGCAAAAGTGTACACCAAAGATCCAAAATATCATGGCAAGACCAAACCTATAGATACCAAGTATAATCTTGTCAAGGATATGGTTGCACGAAAAGATGTGAACTTAGAGTACATACTACGCATAGAATGGTAGCAGATCCTATGACAAAGCCAATACCTAGAGATGTGTTTTGTGGCCATATGAAATCTCTAGGATTGCGTAGAGACTGATGTACTGAATATTGTAATTTCCCTAAATGTTCACAATTCGATGAATTTGTGTTTTCATCATTAATGCCTATGAATCTATGTGTGATCTTTATGCATCTTAATGCTTAGTGCATTATTTTAAGTTGAGAAGTATGTCGGACAGATATAATATTAGCCCACTCACACGAGTAATCGCTCCATTTCTTTGTGTGATAAATAGAGATGAGACTGTTTTTAAGCTTATTATCTAGGTGATAATCGAGAGCTCAAGCTTAAAATACGTATGTCGCCTTAATGGCGAGTGTTAAGATGAGGACATAATACTATAGATGTCCGAAAGTAAAATAACCCACATATTTTACTTTATCTGTCTATGATGCCAGATGTGAGTTCTGATGAATTTTGTGAATGAGTAGATACGTGAACTCAAGTTAGACATTTGGTATGTCTGAACTATCATCTGTGCGGTATTGAAAGATGTAGACATACGCTCCATGGGAAAGGAGTTAATACCGTAATACGTATTTCATACTACGTATGCATGAGACGACCAATAAGAGTGGCAAAAAGTTTGATCTCAACTTTTATGACGTGTGAGACTCTTGAGGAAAAGAGTTCCTCAATTTTTTGTCCCCTCATGACTCTTACTTATTCTCAAGATTTCTATTTAGTGTTTGCTATCTTAGGGTGTTGCCAATGGTCATGAGATGATTCGATCTAATGGGGCATTTCTAGAAAAGCAAGCTGGACTGAAATTGAGAGTTTGAAGGAAAGAGGAAGATCGATTTTGGAGAATCACATTGTGGTTTTGTATTCTTTGGTCGACCAATTATGATTTGTCTTTGTGATAATTATAATTGTGAATATAATATATATATATATATATATATATATATATATATATATATATATTGTTTAAAAGAGATCAAGGGAGATATAAATGTGATCGATCGATCTAGGTCTTGCATACTAAATCTACTCGGAATGTGACGCCCATTATGAGTTGCTATATATTCCTAATGAGATGTATGGAACGTGAGCTCTCAAAGATATCGCACGGATTATTCACCGGTATGAATGTTGAAGAGAGGAAAAGAGGATTATGTTCGGCCCACCATGTTAAGTGAGAGTCTATGATGGATTTTTTCTACGATGGGCTGAGTAGGGCCTGTCCGCCCATGTTGGTTTTGCACCACCATGTGCGAGTGGGAGATGATGGATTTATGAGATGGGCTTAAGGCCCATGCTCAAGTTGGGCCCAAAGGGCCCGGCCCACGAGAATAGGGCCCGTGGAGGGGAAGGTATAAAAGGGATGAGAGAGAGAGAAGACAACGTTTTTGGAATAGAACGTACGTCTTTTCTCTTCTCACGCTCTCTCTCTCCCAAAAGAAAAGGCAGTAAGCATACGACGCGCTTTCCTTCCCTTCAAGTCGTCATCGGATCGAACGGGGCCAGAATTTCTTCCTCTTCTTCGGCATTGGTGTTTAATCTGTGGCTAACAAGGTACGTTCGAATATGTGGTGTGCTTTACGATCGGTGATGCGTGTTTTCCCGGGCTTCTTCTTCCGCATTGATTTAGGGGTTCGATTTAGTGTCGAATCCGGTGTTTCGGGGATCCGTTATTCCCAAAAGAAGCGACGCTACAACCATAAACAGGAGGCGCACTAAGTTGTATTCAGAGCTTCTCCAATACGACAAGTGTTGCTTCCATAGACATGCCACGAGTTGGACAAGTCCATTTTGAGGATAGCGGGTCGAGAACTGAAGGGCTCTTGAACCTGGAAGCGGTTCACTCAGTTGCTGAACCAGCTCAACAGTGTCCCTATAAACAAATTAGTGATTCAGCAATTAAAACTTTGTCAGCTACATCAATAATACTTGCATAAGATGCTGCTTTGCGTAAGCAGTTCATTTTACTCACTTGTAATGAGTAGAATTCCTGTATATGTCAGCAAAATCTATGCTGTTCTGAGCTTCAACTGATGTGGAAGTAACTTCTAACATCCATGTCGCCAGATTGTAGTTGTCACTTATTTTTGGCACGCCAGGGATTCCCTACAGATGTTGACTCAAAGAAAACCAGAGTGGAAAATGAATTTGGTCTTCCTCGCTAGAAGTAAGATCTCATTTGCACATGTTATTTTGGAGTACCACATGAATGCACAAATTTTGCTCCATTGGGTTAGATATCTCTTGACAGACAAAATTGGTAATGAAAGTCTTCTTTCTCATGAAAGAACAAAATGCACTTGAAGGGAATTGCAATGTAGCAAATTGTAGGCACACCTGAAAGTATTCTATCAGTTCACTTGAATGATGACCCAGCTTTCCCGAGTAGATAATTCGTCCTCCCACTTTCATCAGAATCAACTGCAGGAGTATGAACTCACAGAAAACCGAAATTGTTCATCTGAGTAACTTCTCTACCAAAAAATGTTCTGCAGCTTATTTTTATATAAGCCTATCAAACAGATCGCATAAGCCCACATTCTTTCTTCATCTTTTTTTTTCGAGAGTAGACTCACCTCATCAAAAGCTTCAAAAACATCAATACTCGGCTGGTGGATAGTACAGACCATTGTTCTACCTGTGGCAACAACATTTTTCACCGTATGCATCACAACTGCTGCAGCTCTGGCATCTAGACCAGACGTTGGCTCATCCATGAATATAATGGATGGATTGGAAACTAGCTCTACAGCAATGGTCAGCCTCTTCCTCTGTTCGGTTGATAGGCCACTTTGTCCTGGGATGCCAACCAAGGAATCTTTAATTTCGGTGAGCTCAATTGTTTGAAGGACTTCTTCCACAAACGCCTGCATAGAAAAATGAACTGAGACCGTCTTATCTTATACAGGTGAATTTTAACTTTCGGCAAGCTCAATCATATGGCAGGATAGGATTTTTCTTTTACTACACTGATTAGTGACTTTCCCTTTGTCTAAATGTTCTCTTGTTGGATGTCGCCCTTCAACAGAAATAAACGTCCAGTAGTGACTTTAGCAAGTATAAGGATGATATACCGCCTTCGTTTCCAAATCAATCTCTGGAGGCAGCCTCAACCAAGCTGAGTACGTCACTGATTCTCCGACAGTAATCTGAGGAGAATGTATATCAAACTGTTCACAGTACCCAGAAATTCTGGCGAAAGTCCTTTGATTTATAGGGAACGCTCCAACTCTTATATCCCCCTCAATCGTGCCTCCAGTTTTTCTTCCACAAAGCACATCCATGAGAGTGGTTTTCCCAGCACCGCTCACGCCCATTAAGGTTGTCAAGACTCCAGGCCTAAATGCTCCAGTAATGCCACAGAGCAGCTGGAGCTTTTTCTCTTTAAATCCATTCGCTCTCATTTCCTGATTGAAGAATAAAATAAACTTGATCTTAGCGTAATAATCTATCAGAAAGATATGTAAGAAATTCGTGTGTGCTTACTGGAGGTGTATCGACATAGTAGTGCACATCCTTGAATGCCATTGAGAGTGGCTCAAATGGGAGGATCGTCCTTCCTGGGAAAAAAAAAAGTAAAACCAATATCTTATGATGCAGCAGCTATGCATTCTTCGTAATGTTAGATCGAAGGTAAGAACTTCTTCAATTCAAAATCTGTTTCCTCACCTATCCTTCTATCCAGAGTAGTTTCAGCATCAATGTCCATTGGAATATTCTTCTTATCAACTTCCTTTGCATGTCTTGCCAAGATCTTTTTGTGCGAAATTATTGCTCGAGACACCTTGGGAGCTGCAAGAATTTGTTCGGCTTATTGTGCATAATTTTTCAAATCTAACAATGATTGTGGAAACTAATGTAGGTGTACATGATGTTGCTACAAGTGTCAAAGGAACTGACCTCTGAAGTATGTGAGGGCTAAGATAAAGCCGAGATCGAAAAGAAAAGTGAAGCCAAACAATGCCCCCAGCGCTATCCAGTAGAAGTACCTATTGAAGTTCAGGCCGTGGATGATCAAAACGTCCCTTCCAATGTTTGTGTTTCCCTTCGAAAACTTTAGCCCCAAAGAAAGGTAAAAAGAGTAGAAAGATGTAGAGATTGCCCATTCACTGCATTCAACTTTGGGGAATTAAGGAATCCGAAACTTACCCTGTTCCAGCGCGGAGCAAGAAACTCATTCAGCGAGATACCGGTTTCTCCATACGTCATCGGAGAAGCCCAGAATCCCCACCTCAGCCACAGTGGTAAGGACGCTGCAGGTGACCAAAACTTTACTATGCCACGTTGGTTAATTTATCATGAAAATCAACCAACAAGATTTATGATAAGTCCACTTACGGCGGGGTATAATGAAGCCTCCAAACAAAAACATCAGTGGTAGCATTAAGGAACCGAATGTTGTTGCAACTACTGCAGTGCGAAACACCGCAGCAATCGCCCGGCACATGGATGTGGATGCTAGATGCAAAGCAAATAGCAGGAGAAAATGTCGGAAAAACCTGGGGAAAGTGATTGGAGCAGTGAATAATTCATTCAATTCCGATGAATATAGAATGTTTAGAAAGCCTTTTTCTCTTTTTCTGTTCTATGTTGTCACATTGTATGCTGACCTTTCCACTTCGGGGCTGTATCCTATGACATAGTAAGTTATTGCAGTCCAAAGCGACGAATCAAGCAACGAAGGGGGATCTTCAGGATTGATGCAGGGACAGAGTAGGCCCACGCTGGATAAAGGTAAAACGAACTTTGCTTGTAGAATACTGGAAGTCTAGCTATGGTTAGAGGCAGCTCTGCGACTCCATTTGTCATGAGCCTGACCAGTGCATAAAATAAAGCACCCATGATGTAATTTGCATGGGTCAAGTCCGTGTCCATTTCGGTTCGAATGAAAACTGTCATTGCTAGGAATGCAGTAATCACAAGCTGTATGAGAAGGGGAGTCTTAGAATTGTGAAATGCAAGAGACCAGTATAAAGGTAGGAACATCCCTAAAGAGTGGGTGATCACCTGCATTGTTTTGAAGATGTACACAAACCGGTTCTGTTTCATCAGAAGCCACTCTCTGGCCATGCAGGCTTTAAACAATTCCCTTTTGCTTAGTGAGTAGGTGCTGAAGGATAAAGCACCATCATCGGATTGAGTTTTCTGACAAGGAACTGAGAGTTCACGGTCTGATCTTTCCCCCATGTGACTCAACTTAAACTTATCGGAGAAATGATCCACCTATACGTAGCTATATGGAATGTCAGTGCTAGACCAGTACTGTGCTTGATCCTTTATAGATATAACCTGCATAAAAAATTGCTAATTCCAACCTTGAGCATCTGGAAAGCTATATAAGACAGTGAATTGTAGGAATTTCTGTGGTTATTGCACCTCTTGGAGGAAATCTGCTACACCCTTTCTCTATGGGCACTTGAAGCCACATTCCTCAAAAAAATTTAGTGCAGAGGTTTGAGGGCCGTGATACACAATCTTTCCTTCGGACATCAATACTACGTCATCAAACAGATCAAAGGTTTCAGGCTGTGGCTGAAGGAGTGAGACAAATGCTGTTGCATCTGTGAGCTGCACCAAGTGCCGAAGACAGGATACTATTTGGAAGGTTGTGGAGCTGTCCAATCCCGTCGAGATTTCGTCCATGAAAAGAGTCTTCATTGGACCAACAATCATTTCTCCTGCCAGAAAGAAGGAAACCAAGAAAAGCTTCAAAAGAGATTCTCAATTTCAGATTGCTAGTTTATCTATCTCTCCCTTGTATAGGATCGCTAGTTTTACTTCAGTTAGTGGACACGTTTAATTGCTACTTTCGTATTATATGTAAGTTCGCTTTTCTGTGTTACCTGTTGTCAGCCTTCTCTTTTGGCCACCTGAAATGCCCCTCCTCAGTGCATCTCCAACCATTATATCAGCACATATATCCAACCCAAGTATCTGATAGGCAGTAAAATGAGCATCAAATTAGACAACATCCGCTCGGGTTAAGGCATCTTATATTTTCCCTGCTCATGAGTAGCTTTCACTATGATTCGTGATTGAATTGGTTCTTGCCTCTTGGAAGCTGTAACTTAAAAATTAACATAAGCATTGATTTAACTAGAAGAGTAGCCAAAATAAAGTGGGAACACTCAGTTTTCATACATATCCTGAATATTTTGCCTCAGTGATGATTCAGTGTTTCTTCCTTTTCTTCCATTTTTTGGCTGGATAATTGAATACTTCAGTGCCAGCTAGAGAACAGAAGCACCGCATTCCACCAGCTGCCTTTAGCTTTCTGTTTTTAGTTGCTTCTTTTTGCTATTAGCAAATGGTAGGAAGAAAAGACAAATACCTCAGTGCGTTTGAGTATGTACCTTTAAGACATAGTCTGTCTGAAGATTTCTCTCTTGTCCTGCCACAGAAATTGCCTGTTTCAAAATGAATTGTCCTTTTAAAGTATCATCAGAAGAAAACTTTCTAGAAATAGGACCGAAGACAATGGAGAAGGAAGCAGAAAAGATAACTTGAACCATCTCATGACTACCTTCATATAAGTGTCAATGTCGGGATCAGGGATGATTCCTGCTTCTCTCTCTCTCCTGCTGACTTCCGCCATTATTTCTTTGAACAATGAGGTGTCAACGTTAAACATAAGTGAGATTAGCGCAAGACCAGCACTCAAATGAGGCACAGGAAAACAAAAGGATCATTACCTGCTCTGCTTCCGACACCTTGGCAGCGTGCTGAGAAGTCGATGGTTTCCCTCACCGTCATTTCAGGTATGTGTTGATCAAGTTGGCTTATGTAAGCAGACGTCTTCTGAGGGACAAACTCGTCTAGATTGTAGCCGTTGTAAGTGATTGCTCCGGTAACCTAAGAGGAAATGTAGGGAAACTAATGTAATGATGGACCACAGTATTAACTATTTAGAGAATTCCTTATTCAAAGATTTATCTCGTTGCTTATACATTTCATTCCAAATTTGGAGAGAATATCTTGCATGGAGAATGACTGGAAAATCCAAATTTGATTAGTCTAATTATAATAGCTACTTTGCTCCATGCAGACCACCAGATCGTTTGCACTATCAATTTTATTCACATGTTCTATGAACATTCATTTTTGGGGCTGCTGAGGCGTGATAGTCAACTATGATTCGGAGATATTGACCTGTGACTGATCCAACTTTCCAGCCAGAGCTTTTAACAGAGTAATCTTCCCGCTTCCTGGAGGGCCAAGTAGAAGAGTCAACCTACATACGGAGGCACTTTAGTACTTGTCCACCTGAACCCTAGCAAGATTTTTGGCTACCTTTTCACTTTAACTTTATGAAAAAGAAAAAGATATTAGGAAAGAATCTATTCCCTTGCAGTCAAGTTCTATTCAAGGAATTTAAAATATGTTCTGGTCAAGTTCTAGTCAAGTTATATGATAAGGATCATTCCATTCATGACTTTAGGACCGATGACAATATACGTGCAACTCTTTCGTAATCAATTGTACAGCTTGGGTTTTATCCTTTGTGTCGAATGGCGTTTGGGATGATAAACTTCTCAGGAAGTGGATATCTGGACATAGTTCTTTAAGCTACTGATACTGGCATCGCACTATAAGAATTGTGGATGTGCTTATAACCTTGACGGTTTGATGATTCCACTGACATCTTTGAGAGTTATTATCTTGGAAGCCTGAGACTTGCATGGTACTGTCCTTGCGGGAATCTGTTCCGAAATATCCTTCATTAGATTCTCGTTCTTAAGAACTTTATTGCGATACTGATTTTGTCATAAGGAGGCAAATGAGAGCGGTAAAGAAATTAGAAGTGCGGATGCCTACTCACCAATAACGACCTTGAGAGTTCCACAGTGACTAACAAAGGAAGCGGCTTTCCTTTTACCATTTGCACGATCTTAATATAAACCATGAATAGTAACTTCACATCTGCTTCTAAACACCGAGACATGGTTGTACCTCACTTCCACAGTAGGTAATTTCACATTCACTCTGGAAAAGAAACATTAATGGAGTTGCTGATCGTAGACGCATATACTTAAGCATACACATGCCCTTGTTGATTGTCAAAGGTGAGACCGGAACATAAACTGATTGTGACCACAAGATGCAAACTGAAAGAAGTTTCGGTATACAGATGGAGCAAACCTGGTGATTAGAATGCATGAATGAAGATGAAAATTCACAATTCTAGCAGGTACATGGCTCATATGATGAATCAAGGAAGGCTGCTTGGAAGTCATTCAAAGGAAGGCAAAGTTGGCAATTCTTTGCCGAGAAAATTGCTGACAAATGATAAAAATTTAGTCAATTTGTCTCAACTAAAAATTCACTATTCTTTTTCTTATAGGAGCTTCTGCAAATAGGATGAGTGAACATACTAAAGACAAGACCAGGCGCCAGACCAGCCCCAAAGAGTTGCGCCATATCCGAAAAAATTCCAAGTTAGCGAGCAATACCTGTCTATCCTTTCCCTCAGTTTCTGTAACAAGCGTAGATTATCAGTCTCGATGTGCTGTATGAGCCTCTCGATGAACAGATGACGTTCGAGGGAGCTGAGCGTGGTAACATCAACCACCTTCTTCTCCCTCCCTTCTTCTCCATTCCTAGTGCCAGTGCTTTCATTCTTGCTGTCAAAGAGTGATGTCCTCAGGAGCCGGATCGTAGGCAACCGCTCGATGGCGGCCCACTGCTTTCATAGTTCCTCGTCCTCCTCCATTATCATATCTACTCCATCATTATCACCTATATCCGAAGCATTGGGTTCCATGACGAAACGATGGATGGGTTTTGATCACGGGGAAGCACGAGCTAGTGAGCTTGTCTATGGCAAAGCCTTCACTGAGCTAGATCCCCAGCCTCCCTTCTTGCCCCCGGGAACTATATATACAAGTACGTTTGCACTGCGGTCTGCGTTCAAAATATTGACTGTTCGAGCTCAAGTGCTCGTCCTCGTCATTTCCTTTTCTATTTCCTATGTTCATATGTCTTTTTCAATAATATGCACATTCACAGGCATCGTCCTCGTCATTTCCTTTTCTGTTTCCTATGTTCATATATCTTTCTCAATAATATGCACATTCATAGGCATTGCTGCGTGTATGCGGATCGCTTGTGTTGTTAACATGAGCTGTTAATTAGGGCCTCAATAGGAAAGTTTTTCTATTTAAGGTATGTATTTTCTGATTTGTAGGAGATCTCCTGATTTGTAGTGATTTATAGGAGATTTCCTGATTTGTAGGAGGTTCTAGGGTGGCTCAAAATGTAACTATGTATCACACGAAATAATTTCCATTTTCCAAGGCAAGCAGTACTTGCTGCCGAGAACTGAGCACAGCTAAACATCCGTCTGTTCTCAGCTTGGGCTCTGCCCAAGTTTCTCTTCCTATGAGCCTTGCGACTAGTCGCGGTCATGATTTCAAGGCCTGGTTAGGGAGAGGAAGAGCAGATGGGCTCTTTCACAGCACAGATTATGCTTGCCCACTGTTAACAATGTGCATTTTCCTTGGTCTGTCTTTTATGAAATTGGCATAATTTGTCCACATTTATCATTGTGGATGAAGGGGGTGGGAGAAGTTATAAAAAATAATCCTAAATTTATTGTATTTATACTATTTCAATCTTAATTTTTTTTAATTTTGTCAAGTTGAAACTTAAATATTTTGACAATTTACTAAGGCAGTCATTTAACTAATTTTAGTTAAATATTGTTGATGTTGATCATAAGTGTCCTATCGTGGACAATTTTTTTTTAAATTATTATTTTTTGAATTTTTTATTATAATTTTTTTTCTTCTTTTTTTCCCTCTTCTTCCATCACTAGTCCTTGAGCCTCGATGATGGCCAACGATTGACCAAAGGCAATGATCGGCTATGGTCTCTTGAAAATCACAAGGGCCAACCTCGCTAGCTTTGGACAAGGGGCGACCTCCCTAAATCCTGATGAGGGTGACCTTGCCTAAGGCTCGCAAGGGTGACCCTTACTATTGTTGTATGAGCAATAATGACCAATAGAGGAAGAAGGCAAAAAAATGGAAAAATGTTGACAAGAGAAAAGCCACCCTCTAATAAATCGTATGATCATTGGATTTTTTATACCAACGATCGAAAAAAAAATTGAGCAAAACATATGATAAAAAAATTTGTAGAAATTGTCTACATTAGTATCGGTTATACTACGTGGGACGGCTAATATCTACATTAGTAATTTTCCATCAAAATTGGCCAGATTAACTATATTGACAAATTGTTTAAAGGTGTAAGACTCCATTGGTCAAATTAAAAAATCTATTATTGAATTGACACAAACGCAATAAATTTAGAACTTTTTTGATAATTTCCCAATGAAAATCAATAGGCAGATCGAGTCGAAACAACTCAAACCATAGTTCAATTACCAAAATCCACCTCCGACCAATTGCTTTCTCTAGCACTGTTGCTACAGCCATCTAACGATCGTTACAACCCACACTATGAACAGCCAGCACAATACATCGGTTAACAAATATCATGCAATCTCATCATACATTTTTTTAGTGAGGTTTTATCTAATCATTGTTTTGCGATCGCTAATATTCTAGTTTATCATCTAGTGTTATCTTATAGTTGGAATCAATGGAAGTAAATCAGAACTCGTAATCGTGATCAACTTTTCCGGTCTTTGCATTTTGTTAAGTCTTCACCGATACCAAAATCCAATTCAAAATGAAGTCTCTCTTCATTGTCTTATCTACTAAGTCAAGCGACGGTATATATCAATTTGCCAAAAAAGAAAAGAGAGTACGTCAAATGCACTCTTAGCGTTTAAGTTTCTTCTTCATGACAGACGACATACATTATACCATCACTAGGAAGAAAAGGAAGAAGGAGAAGCGAGCGACAGAAGATAAACATTCGATTAAGAAAACCCTACTTTTAAAGCAGGAATCTCTCTGCTATCTTTACGTGTATCTCGGTAGACTAACGCGATACATGCAACGCATGTGGTTATCTTTAGGGCAAAAGTAAGTTGGACAATTTCTGCGCTTTTTGACCTTTCCATGTGAGCGTCCACTCATTCCCTCAACCCTCAACATTCAGCTAAAGGCGCCGCCAACTACCTTTGCCCTGATGGGGAAGTATTTTATCCGTCTCAATTTGGGATTGATCCGGGACTTTCCTACCTCGCAGAACACGCTTGATTCACAGAGAAATCAAGGGTTGTACAAAATACGGATGATGGATCTCGAGAGAATTTAGAAGGCCGACACCACTTAGGCAAAAGCAATCCTAAACACACTAGAAAAGAAATATATAGCACTTCGATAAGTGAAAGATCAACTAACGGAGTAGCATGATTATCCTTTTGAGGAGTGCAATCTAATGATCAATGGTCTCATGCACTACTGATTATTGAAAAGGGAGAACGGAAAACATGAGTTGTCATTACATTTTAATAGAAAATGATATTTAATACTTCAACTAGACACTTATTTAGTGAAATGACATGAGGCATTAATGTCCCGAGATCAAATTCTCAATAAATACCCTATGAGTTATCAAATTATAGTACTGAAATATTTCGATTCTTTTGGTATAACATATCTCAAAAGAACAAAATGGAAAGAAAAAGTAAACAGTAATATAAATGATTTGTCTTTACAACTACACTAGTCAAATTCATATATACCCCCACATGACTAGTGGACAAATTTCACAGAATTCATCAAGAGGTAGGAATCTTAATAGAAGCGACACTTTCTACACATTTCTTGTCAATGCTTGTGCCATCTCAACGTGTATAAATAAAAGCTGCGGAAGCATTTCTTCTTACCTACAAACGCTCACTTCTTTGCGATGGCAACAATATTTCCCTCATCACCAGCTTTTCCGGGGCAGCAACAACCAGCCGGAGAAGCTGCAGTCGCCAACCCCGAAGCCGTGGCATCATCATCGACATCATCCAGTGGTTGGCAATCTTCGGGATCGATCGGGCCGTTCTTTGGGGTGATGTCCGTGCTCACTGTTCTTGCAGTCATCTCGTGCGTGGTCGGCCGGATCTACAGCCGGAGAGCCACGGCAAATACGCCACTGGATAGCATCAAGCAGAGAAGCTGTTCGGGGTGGGTGAAGAGGCAGTTCGACCGGTGTACTGATTGTATTCCCGCAAAGATGGCAACGATGAAGGTTTGGCGGAAACAGGGCGAAAATAACGATGCTGCTGCACATCCCGAAGCTTGATTGATATTTAAAATGCCATGGATTGGAGTTCTTTGGTAAAAGTAGGCTAATAAAGACAGCAATCTTTTCTACCGTGATTGATCATCAAAAGGTCCTATTTGTGATTTTACGGTCCCAGTGTGATTTGGTCCTCTAGTTAGGACCTTCGTTCTTGAAGGTGATTCTGATTCAACTCTCTCTCTCTCTCTCTCTCTCTCTCTCTCTCTCTCTCTCCCCTACCTTGTAGGGACTGATAAAACAGATCACAGCGCTTGACAGAAGATATGCGCTTTGCCATTATACTGAATTTATGCAGCGAGGACGAATTTTTTTCAAGGCTTCTTTCTTGTATGGTAGAAGTCTACCCGTCAACGAATCTGAAACTGGGATTAGAAAAAGTCGGAGATAGACTCGGATTAGGATTTTCCCTTCAATCCTCTCTCCATCGACAGGCTTGGTCCATCAGAAAACTCGTGAGTTTACTCATAAGACCATCAGATCCCTCCCCTCTGAACAGATTATCAAGATGAAATCTAGCACGGCCATCAGGGAGATTATTACATGGGACCCTACTTTTGTCGAGGAGATTCAGGGCTATTTGATAACCATTTAAACAGTACTCAATTCTAATCCGGAAGTAGTTTTGAAATAGAATCACATTTCGTAAAAATTTTGTTCCTGAAAGTAGATTTGAAATATAATCAAAAATAAAAAAATAAAAAATTGATTCTTGTTTCGAAAACAAATCTAAAAATCAAAACCAACTCTTCTTTTTTTTTTCTTCTTCTTCATCGACCGCCATCCCGCAATTGTCGTTTGCCGCCGCCGGTCGCCCGCAACCGGTCCGGCAAGCTTGTCGAGGCAAGCCCAACCACCGACAAGGACGGCCTCACCGAGGGCCGACAACCGGCCAGAAGAAGAAGAAGAAGAAGAATAGGAGAAAAAGGCAAAAAGAAAAAAAAAGAGTAAAAAATAAAAAATATATATTTAAAAATTAAAATAAATTGATTTGGAATAAAATCAATAAGCACGATACCAAATGCAACTCTATTTCAGAATCGGAAATTTTGGACACTTACTAAACGGCCTAAAATATTTAGAAATTGTTCCTGAAAACAGAATAAAAAAAAAAATCATTTCTGATCGGAATCTCTTCTCAGGAATATAATCGTTACCAAACGCGCCATTAATCTTCATAAAAGAACATAAAAGAATAATAAAAAGATGGTAAGACAACATGGCAACTAACGAGGATACGGTGTGATGAGTAAATACAGAGACAGATCCCCTCAACTTTGCCAAGGACAGATGAGCGTCCCATCATGATTACGCTTAAAATAAAACTTAAAGCTCTATAGTTTCATCTGATTTCATTTTGTACAGAGTGCAATTCATCGACAATCCATGCTCAATCGGTCTCCTGTATTCCGCCACAGCAATTGAGGGAGCGGAGCAAGAGTTGATGCAGATGCTTCACATCAGCGGGCAGCAGATAATGACTGCTTAAACGTCCTGGACCATGGGCCCCATGAAGTTCTAAGGGTACCTTCTTACTGAACTAAGGCTCAGTATTTGCTTCCATGAACCTTTAGTCATTATATTGTCCCGGATACAACCAGGTGGAATCTGATTTCCTATTTTCATCTCACTCTCTCTCTTGACATCTGCACGATCCTTTTCACTTCTACGACGAGAAGAATTCCCAGGAGAGTCTCTACTTCCATGCTTGCGGTGCTTCCTTCTGCTGCGCCTCTTTTCTCGACGAGATTCTCTCCTCTTCTCTTTAGACCTGGAGTGATACCGATCACGATGATCGCTCGAATCACTTTCGGAGTCGCTGCTGTAGTGGCTTCGCCTAGAGCTTTTTCTAATTTTTTCATCCTCTGAGGACAAAGGGCTCCGGTTTTCACGGCTTTTATATACTGCTTTAGAGTTCCCATGATCCTGAGGCAAGTAATCCACATGAATTTTCGCTGATCTTTCCTCAGATAACTTGTCATTGCCATGTTTGCCATCTTCCCTTGGTCCTCCAGAAATGATTTTGTTCTCTCTAGGTTGTAGGCCTTCCGGAGCAGATTCTCTGTCCTTTGGCAACTCGTAAATCTGGGAAATCCTCTGAGGAACAGCAGATGACCTATCGCGGGCTGGGAGAATATTAATGTCTCCATTGCTAGTATGGGCAATTTCTTTCTCACTGAGATTCCTGTCTTGGTTTGATGAGATAGGTCCATCAGCAGGGACCTCTAGACCTAGTTCTTTGCCCAAAGATTCCAAAAAGTCACCAGCTATGAGACGGTTCAATGTTGCATTTGCTGCCTGAACCTTCTTCTCTGGATTTTCAACATTGTTCACAATGGAAGTTTCCTTTTCCTCATCAGAGTCATCAGAGAAAATGGCCTGGGGAGCACAAAAATAATCAGCAGACAAGATGAAGAAAGAAATATGTCACCAGAAGAAGAAAACCAACTGCAAACAAATAAGACAGGCAAAAAAAAGAATGCAAGCAAAGCAACTTATGATAGATATGTGCATTCATATTTAACAGCATTTTCAAGCTTCATCCTGTCATTTATCCATACAAAATAGCCTTGTGTTCCCATCAACAACAGAGCCATATCATGGCTTAAAGCATGCAAAGAACACTCGAGGCTATATTCAGATGATAATGTGGAGAAGCAATAAAAAAAACAATAAGCACACTCGTAACTTGACAGTGAAAAAGTACCTTATATAGGTCAACCGGCCTCCCGACAACTTCGACTTCCACCTTATCTTCTGACATCTTTTCATCTATGTCATTACTTTGTTGGTTGTCCAGAGGCATAGACAACGTATCAGTGCTTGTAATAGCTGATTCTTCCACTTTTGTCAGATTGACAGAATCTGGAATGAAAAAAAGAGAGTCCATCTTGCTCCTTGCCCGCGGAGCTGGTGGTGGCTGCCATATATTCAAAATTAATCCTATGATATACTAGGAATCAAGGTGTAATGATTATAAAATTCACCAAATCAACATGAATTTAGCATTCATCAATCAAGCTCATTAACCATAAAAAATCATTTGCATGACCAGTAAGGCCAAATGATGATAAATCTAGGATAATGCAACCATAGAACCAAGATATTTAAAGAGGAGGAGGAGGTGGAGGCAAAGACAAGCAATTCTGTCTCCGTGTTCTTCTGATTCCTTTTAAATTTAAAGAAAGGGATGATGTGTGAACTTTTTGTATGCAAAAACAAAGCTGCACATATTTGCCTGACGAGGTTTGTCACCACACAAATAAATGAAACTACCAGATGACCCAATCAGTACCTTCCCCATGTATGGATCAATGAGGTCAAAGCGCTTGCATAAGATCGGTGAAGGCCGCCACTGGAATTCTTCCCTTTTGGGGTATAGCTTCTTTGTCATCAAGTCTTCGTCTTTAGAGCTTTTAACTTGCTGCATCCAAAAACATTCATAAACAACACAAATGAAAGCTTTAAAGATAAAAACCAACTCCACCACCATAAAAGACGCACCCCTATCCCTCCAGAAGTAAACTGCACACCACCAGTCAATGAGGACCCCATGTGGCCCTCAGTGAACTCTTTTCTCCAATGGCCCTTCTCTATTGCCTCAGCTGCAGCCTCAAAATCTAATCTCTCACGAGCACGAGCGGCTTCTGACATTTTATTTGCTCCTGCACCAGTGGAACGGAGTCCCCCATGGTACTTTTCCTTGAGAAACTGCTCAAATCTTTCTTGCTTTGCAGGATCATCTCCAAATGGCTTTGAAATTTGTGTGGTGTCACTCTGGAACAAAGAATGGATATAAATAAATTTCCAAGAATCCCAGCGATGAACCAAGGATGGAGAAACAGTCAAAAAACTAATGTACTAACGAGAACTGAAGGTTTTGTGAATGTTTCAGACAGGTCACACTGAAATTTCACATCTGCAGGCACGTCAGATGAGCTGGGAGTCATCCCACTTCTTTCCAGAGGCCTTTCACCTAGGATTTTGCCACGGCTCTCTGCTGTCATCTTTGGGACATCCACAGATAACTTTCCTTCCATATGCGGCTTACTTTGATTGCGTTTCTGCTTTTCCTCCCAAACCCTCCTTTCATAATATCCACAGAAATCTCCTCCATAGAGAAAGCTAAATAATGGATTAGATTGATTCTTTTCCCGAGAGAGATCCTCAAATAGCTTTCCGCATCGAGCCACTAAAGCTGCCACCCCCTCAATTAAGAGCTTCAGATTACTATCCTCCGGAGGTGGAGACTCTGGTGGGGGAGGGTCATAAAGGGAGCGATCAGTCTCAAGAGGCCCCGAAAATTTATGGTGAGGTTCAAAATCCTTTGGAATTACGGGGGGATCAAATCTGGACGACCAAGTTTAATGTCAGCTATGAGGACATTGTCTCAAAGTTTTTGCAAAAGCAAGAATCAATAGTCAGCAGTTCAAGATCTTAAAAAAGATATTTAACCTTAATCGCCAAAATAGACCCACCAGTTGCAAAAACGATAGAACTAAACATAGATCAGAGGCAGCAATTTCAAATTACCTCTGAAATTGATTATCAGAATTTGAAGCAAGTCTAAAGCCGCGCAGAATCCCATTTTCCTTTCCAGTCAATCTTGGCCTGTCCTGAAAATCCAAACTAGGTCTTGATGGCTCTTCTTCTTCAACAAAAGATCCAAAGTCATAACCTGAGCAAAATGTCCATTATGTGAGAAATTAGAGCCCTTGAAGAGAATTTTCTCGAAAACCTAACAAAGGAATAGTTGGGAATCACAGAGAAGTAGTAAGTATTCAAAGATAACAATTTGCATCATAGAAAAGATCAACATGTGCACAGCATATCTCTTGCTTTTGGGAAGTTAGATCATATAAAAAATATATATTATCAAAAAAAAAAAAAAAAAAAAATTTATGTTGCCCCCAAAACAGGAAATGACATCAACCGAGATTTTCCTCATCCTAACCTGACAGTGTATCAAGATAACGAAATAGCATGCGAGTTTACTAAAAGAAAATAGCCTCTTCTGCATTTACATTTTAGAAAATGACAGAACGTTCCAGTCCATTAACAAGTACTAAGCGGAAAGATCAATAAGGAGAATCATAGACCTTTCTACCCAAAAAAGGTAAGAACACTTATGTCGGAACAAGTACCCAATATATATCCAGTTCAAATGTCAATGTGCCCCCAACAAAATAACTCACCGGATGCATAGACATCCTCATCTTCAGCATCAAGTTCTTCAAGGGCACCAATACCAAAGCCGGGAGCAATATTTCTTGCTGAGAAGACCCAAACAATGACAGTAATCAACCCACTGACATTATTTAACCCAAAGCAATGACATAAGATCGCCCTCACTAAACCAATGACAAAACAACTCATCCAGAGCTCTCCTGAGAGAGAAAGGCAAAAGAAATGCACAGTGGAACAAAAAACGATTTCTCACTTCACGACCCTGCAAAATAATATAGCTTACACTTTGAAAAATTATCTTTCATGACTCTGCCGTACGCATGCTCTCTTCCTCCAGATGAGCGCAACCGTTTCCTTTCTGAAATATGCAAGAACGAGGCTAGTGAGCACAAGCTGTTGCGGAAAGAAGGATTGGCAAATTATTCTTATAAGTAGTTACCCCTTAACTCTGGAGTGGAAAGAAGGATTGACAATACTTACCCCTAAACTCTGGAGCATGCTTGTAAGGATCATAACCTAACCCATGCAAGTCTTGCTTTGGGTTCAGAACGTAAACCTACAGCAGAAAACATAAGAGACGCAATTGCCAGCTCAAAATCTTGCATCTATATGGGACAGAGATAGCCCAAGTGCAAGACAAGTACATAAGGAATCATGAATCCTAAAATAAATTAGCAGAAAAGCCTTCTTACAGGAGTACTTTTAGAGGATACGGAACCAGTATCTGCAGGAAGCTCCAGAAGATCTTCAGAATCACCATTGATAGGCTCAGATTCAGGCTGTGCATTCGTTTCATCAGATGTAAATGCCAGGAAAGCTTTCCTAGCTTCCCTCCGTGCATCTACAATTAAGTAAACCATTAGACGGGATAAAAGCCAGGCAAACTCAAAAGGCACGGTCATTTGCAAATAGAGCTGTTAACAGTAAGAAATTAGAGTTTCCACACCAGATTAAACAGCTAGAATGTAAATAATAATCAGTGGAAGGGGTCTAGACAAACGAAGACCCAAAATATGCTCTTCCAATTGCGCCCCTTATAAAGGCCACTTCACTTGGCTAATGACTAGAAATGTAAAAATAAAAATTGGAAGGTTTCATCGTCTATAGACTAAATGAGGACCCAGAATCTGCTCCTTAAATTCTGCCTCTTATAAGGGCCATTTCACTTGGCTAAACACTACCTGAATATGTTATAGAAACTTATGAACTACCCATGCAGGGCTGTAATCATGAATAAACTACAAAATCCACCATCCTATGGTCTTACATATGGATTCTAAAGTCCTTGCCAGTAGAGTTGCGGGTAATATAAAACCACTGAAGCACGTCCTATCTGGCATACAACTGAAGCTGTATAAGCTAATGGCACCTTGACCCTTTTCAAGACAAAAACAGCAAATGATGCAAACTTCCAGTGAGTCAATGACACAAGGATTTAGCCAAGTACATAGTACACTAATATTAACTGTAGTTAGTTAACAAAAGAAACATACCATACAGTGATTTAGCTTGTGAGTCCTTGATTGAATGGCCATGACGCCATCCCATCTTCTTGAGCAATCTCACACCTATATGAGAAAATAAAGGAAATCAATGCAGCATAAGCATATTGCCAGCAGTGGAAAAAGAAACAATATAATTTAAAAGTAATTGAGGAGTATCTATAACGAACCAATAGATTCTGTCACCGGAAGAATGAGTTCATCGGGAACAGGTCCAGGAATAGCTGACTGCCTGAAAGAGAGAAGATACATTACAAGCAGACAAAATAATTGGTGTCCAATACAGATGGAGAAAACATGTAGCGAAACACAAAAACCAATCGCATTCCTGCATAAAAAAGGTTCAAGGGACTTGGATGGACTTAAAGTAAGGTGTGTGGCTTTGTGAGCTGCTAAGTTCAATTGTCCGACCAAGCTAAAGAACTCCAAGAATTTTGATTTCCAAACAGTATATTTAATAGCTGTAACGTTATAAAGTTCCAGACAGTTTGAACACCATCACAACATAACCAAGCAAAAACTATAACCAATTAACTCCCATTGTATTGCAATCCAATCAACAGGCGACCACGTGATATTAGAAAGTTTCGAGATGCACCTATGTTTGTGCTCCTTTTCTGCCTGCTTGCGAGCAAGTTCTGCAGCTGTAAATCCAAAAGTATCAAACTGGGACGATGTTGCCAAAGAACGACCCTCCAGCTCCTGAATTGAAATTAGAAATAATGTTCTACAGTTATAGCTACAGCTATAATATGAAAAAATATCCCAGAAATACATATATAAGTTGAGCATTGTTACATATGTCTCGAGAACGCAATGAAAGAGCAAGCTATTGTCTAGTCATAATTAATACTGAGAGAGGAAGGGACTGGTCATAAACCGTTCCAAACTCAGCCAACGTTAGCAGTATAACAATAATAATAACCAAAAGCAAACTACACCAAACCAAAGCTGAGATCAGCTGATTTATGGTGTTGCTCTAGGCCCCTTCCATTTCAGCCACTAGTTGTCATAGCACTTAATAAGCCCAGAGGGCTTGGAAAGCAAACTTTGATACTTGTTGTAGCTTGTAAGCAGCAAGCCTACTATTATCACAGATGTTGAGATATGATTTATTGAGCAAGGCCTTCCAATCCAATCAAGCCTACCTCGCCCTCTGTGGAATGATAATTCAGAAAGGCTACTCTGGATGCCAGACCAAACAGCACTCCAAACATGTGAAACCAAGTTCAACACTTTCACATACCACTAGCACTTTATCAAAGGCAAGTGCAGCATAATTTTTTCTAAACTCAACTTTCTTTTATAAGTGAAAACAGCTCTAAACTCCGCTATTTGGTGTGCACAAAACACATAAAAGTATGGGTTCAAAGATAGACTGGTCATACTAAAAAATCCTAAATCCTAAACACCAGAGAAGTCCAGCTGTAGATATGTTGAGTTAATAGACGCAACCATATAAATCTGATAGAGAATCCAAATGAGATAATAAATCGCCATATTTACAATTGTAAAAGCTAGTTCTTACGCACATGTGCGCATACACATATACAGCGATTCTGGTCAAACTTACAGCTTTTTCGTCTTCATCTAAGAAGTTCAAAATGCTCTGCTTTTTCACTTCAGCTCTGCTCTTCCTGGATGATGTGAATGACTGTGGAGCCCACCCTGAAATATTCGCAAGAGAAATCGAAAATTAAGGTTTCTCCAATAAACATGTGAGCATTCCGATCAAAAAATGAGACATACCCTCTTTGGAACCCACTGAATTGTAATATCCAGCAGAAAAACCTCCAGAAAATGCTCCATGGAATCTTCTCCGACCTTCTTCATCTCTGACCTGGAGGATTGCAGAAGGAGGATAAACTAATGTCTGTGCACTCAGCTTCGCTAAAAAAATGTCTCTTATATTTGACAAATCAAACAATGGAAAAACACTTCAGTATGTGCAGACCAACAACTCAAAAATCTCACTGCATAGAAGACCATTCCCAGAACTGGCATTGAAAGCAAGAGGAAAGCATTTTTCAAAAAACACAGAGAAGGAAATTCCCCTGCAACTCTTGATAACCTTTTGCGTTATTTGCTGCTGAGAATTGAAAATCCACAGAATTCACCGACGAAAGAATGTCAGGAAACAGTCGATTACACCGTTCCTCTGTTTGTAACCCGAAACAACATTACGTCTCGCTATCAAAATGAGGATTTACCCACTATTAACACTCCAATCTTCTCGGCAGCTCAACATGTTCACAACTTCTCATTGAGAAACTAATCAATCAAACGCTACATAGGTCACTCATCGAAACGACCTTTCACAGCTATCCTCATTGCCACAAGCACAAACCACCAGCTGACATACGTAATTTCAGCCAACCTCTCCGATATGAAAAGCCGGTAAAGCACAAAGACTTCGCATCGGCACGGGAGCTTCGAACGCGGAACGCATGCTTCCACATATTTCCAACGCCCAAAAATAAAATACTAAAAAGAAGATGCTCGAAAGGGGGAGAGTTACCTCCTGCTTCCACGCGGGCAAGGTTCGCAAGTTCCCGGAGGCTTCGGCGAGGGCCTTCTTCTTGCGGCTCGACACGTCCTCCTCGCGCTCGATCGGCGTGCCGTGGAACACGAAGTCCTCTTCGTCCGAATCCATCACCATCTCCGTCGGATCGAATCGGTTCGCGGCGACTTGGCCAGAGCTCGGGGACAGGGATTGGAGGATTGGGGAGGATCGAGAGGAAGATCGAATCGGCAATGGTGGATTCCTAGGGTTTAATCGAGAGGAGGCGAGAGAGAGGTTCCGAACGAACGGACCCTGCGAGTAGGGTGAGTATCGAAGGACATGGAGGCTTGATAGAGAGACGAGGAGAGGGAGATGGTAGAGACGACGACGAGAGTCTAGAGAGGGAATTGTCCCGACAGGCGGTGCACGGAGCAGGACACGATCATTTCTCCGGCTCTGTTTATTTCGCAAAAATTATAGTACATTTTTCAAAAATATATTTTTCCAAAAAAAAAGAAAAATTTTAAATAAAGATTTGAAGTACCTTTATTTTTTAAATAAATACCTAAAATGAATTATTTTAAATAAGGACTCGAGGCGCGTTTGTTTGTATTTTATTTAAAAATTGTTGCGAAATAAAAAAAAGTATTTACATTCCTAACAATTTTTCAACAAAAACACGCGTTTGGTAAACTGTTCTAATAAAAAATAAAATAAAAACATGTTTGGTAAATTTGGATAATTTTTTTATTTCTTTTATTTTTCTATTTTTTTCTTATTTTTCCTTTTTTCTTTTTCATTTTTTTTTCTTTTTTTGGCCGCCGGCCAAGGCCTTGGCCGGCGACCGCCGGCGAGGCCGAGCTCGCCTAACGACGGCTAGGCGCGCCTCGCGGCCACCGCAGCGAGGCCGAGGCTCGCCGGCCATTGGCGAGATCGAGCTCGCCCAGCCGGCGCGAGGTCGGCCTCGCCATGGTCGGGCGAGCTCGATCCAGCGAGGCCGACCTCGCCCGCCGGCGGCGAGCACCGCCAGTCGGCGTCTCTCGGCGGTGGCTCGGCGAGGCCGAGGCTCGCCGGCCGGCCGGGCGAGGTCGGCCTCGCCGGATCCGGGCGAGCTCGAGCTCGCCCGGCCATGGCGAGGCCAACCCTCGCCCGGCCTATGGCGAGCCTCGGCCTCGCCGGGGACGACGAGCGTCGGCCTCGGGGGCCGGCGAGCCTTGCCGTGGCCGGGCGAGGCCGCCGGCCCCCTCGTCGGTCGGCCGCCCATGGCCGAGGCCGGCGACCGGCCAAAAGAAAAAAGAACAAGAAAATAAGAGAAAAAAGAAAAAGAAAAAAAGTGTTTTCATTTTGTGTTAAAACAAAACACAAAATTTGTGTTTTTGTTTTTTTTTTTTTGTTCACGAGAACGAAAAAGCAAAAAAAGGAACGTAAACGCACCCAAATGCGTTGTTCTTTTTTTTCCTGAGAACAAAAAAAAGAAAAAGTGTTTAAAAAAAAAAAAAAAAAGAACACAAACAAACGCAGCCCAAGTGTCCTCATTTTATTAAATAAGAGCCCAAAGTGGATATTTTAATTAAAGACTTGATATGATTATACCAATCTAAAACAAATGCTTAAATTCACTAGCTATGAAAGGCAATTTTCGTATTTTTAAATTTTTTTCCTTTTTTTTTTTTTTTATAAAAAAACAAACTAAGAAAACTAAAACTTAAAAAAAGAAAAAACACCACTGCCCCATCACTAATAAGGCGGCAACAATGGTCAGCAAAGTCATTAATCCCTGGGTGAGCTAGCCCTCGAGCAAAGCTCGATAGCCCTCACCCAACACCCCTAAAACTAGGCGGTGAGGTATGAGGGCGCTAGGTGAGGGCCGCTGCACTCTCTCGTCTTTGGCATGTGCTAGCGGGCACTCACCTCTAGTTAGTGGAGGTGGTAGACCATCGCCGCTACCCCACCGGTGAAGGGCAGCAGCCACAAGCTGGAGGACCTATGTTTTTCTTTCTTTTTTTTAATCTAATTTAATTGAAATTTAAGTTGTGTTTGAAATAAAAATATCCCTAATCAGCCAAAAAAATTTGTTGACCAACGAAGTTAGACTATTATTAGAAATAGTCATAACCACTTCAGGCTCTTCTTTAATATTGACACAATCATTTTTTTTTATGACCTTTGAACCCGCGCACCGTACTCAATCGACCTAAGCTAACAGGGGATAAACCTTGGGACGACGTTAACGGATGACCCACCACCCCGACGTTAAATTTAAGATCCTGTGCGGTCAACGGGATTCGAACTCCTCTCCTCTAATAAAGAATCATGAGAGCACTTATCCAACTGGGCCACCGCAGGCAGTGATTTGACACGGTCATTTTAAATTCTTACTTGTAATAAAATATATTTCGGGCTCTTATTTGAGAAAATTAGAGCACTTTAAAGCCTTTGTTATAATTTTCCTAAAAAAATAATAATAATTTTTTGGAATTTAACTAAAACCTTGAAAATAAACAAAAATATGTATTTTTCATCATTTGGTATAATTTTAATTTTAGGAAAAAATACCTTGATAATTTTTTTTTTTTTTACTTTTCCTTCCTTTTCTTTTTCCTTTTTTTTGTTGGTTGGAACTTTGATGATGATCGAGGACAATAGGCCACAATCAAGGGCCAACCTTGTTGGCATATGGCAATCTCAAAGCTTGCTTGCTAAGATATGGTGAGGTCAAGGTGAGCTTTGATAGTTTAGGCGAGCTCGACCTTGTGGCCTTAAGTGAGGCTCCATCTCACTAAATCTAACGAGGTCAAGCTTGCTTGTGGCCCATCATCATGGCTAGCCAACGACCAAGGAAAAGATAAAAAGAAACATGACTGAAATTTTGAATTTTTTAGATATATTTTTAGAAGAATGAACATTTCATTGACTAAGGACTCGAACACGGCCTTTATAAGCCCAATCTTGGGTGTCGAGACATCAAGCATAACCGCTAAGGGTTCAAGTTTGACCATCAAAAACCCGATTCTAAACATAGGGACCCAATAACCACATTGGGTTTTCCATGCCAAAGCTTAAAGTTTTTGAGTTCAAGCTTCATTTCATTGGGCTTGTTTGGTTTGACTTTAGGGAAACAACTTTGGAAAAATGCAAATCCCTTTGAGGTAAAGAGGTTTTTCAAAATGCTACACCATTTGATAATTTGTAACTTCAAATAGCATTGTAAAATAGTTTCGGCATAAATATCATTTGATAAAACCCACATTTAAAAAGGGCTTTTGCTTTTTTTTTTTTTTAGTCTAAAAATGGGTCGCTGAACAATCGCTAGACTACCAGATTTGGCATCGCGCACTCAAGCAACGTTGCATGGGTCACGGGTCACACCACCCCAAGCAATGGTTGTTGGGGATGCACAACCCCCAAGCGACAATGGTGGTTGTCAGAGAAGTCCAACTCTTGGGTGGCAGATTGGGAAAGACACACAATTGTGATAAATAGGAAAGAAGATGAACGGTGATAGATGAATAGTGGACTTGCATTTCCAAATTGTTGAAAGCTCAAAGTAGGTCATTGCTTGCATTGGCTTTTCAATATTTGAAATGTTAGCATTTGGCTAATGGAGTCTTAAAAACACTTGCTAAAAGCTTTGTATTCTTTTCAAAAAGCCTATTGCAAAAGCTAAACCAAACAAGACCATAGTCATATTATGAAAGATTTTTTCGACTTTTCAAAAGAAAATCATTTTACTTAATTTAAGTTTTGATAAGAAAATATTTTCTCTTTATTTATTTTTTTAGCAAATCAAAACCCAGAGAACGAGGAAAATATTTTTTTGGAAAATCTTTTCCTTGAAACAAACTTATCCTTTTTTTTTTTCTCTACCCTCTTATTTCTAATTATGTCCATTTTATTAAGAAAAAATTTGTCCATTTTTTTATAATTCAACCTGGGAAAAAGGATTGTTCTAAAAAAAAAAAAAAACCTGGGAAAAAGGAAAAGGCAAATAATTTGTTTAGATTTGGTTAATTGAACTTCAATATTCCTTAGTTTGGTCACGTTATATGTTGTTGGTTTTTTTTTTTTTGATCTGTCCTATTCAAACTCTTATGTTATTTAGTTACATAACAACAAATTAACTTTTGAACCTAGGCAATTACCTGCATCTCAATAAGCCGGTTCAAATCCCCACCTTCTCGAGGGGGATGGGGTGGGGACGCGTAAGTTTTTTTATTATTATTATTTTGTATGAGATAGTGAGTATAGAAGGGGAGAAAAAAAAAAAAAAACCTAAGCAGTTACCTACATCTCAATAACGAGTTTTTTTTTTTTTTTTGCTCGGATCAATGAACCGCTTTAAGTGACTCAATTAAATGAGCAATTAGTTTCTATAAAAGTTTTTACTAAATTTTTCTCACCACTTCAATTGATCTTTTGTCCAATTCAATTAAATTTTCAATCTCTAGACTAGAAAGACATATATAGCAATCGCAATTTCAATATACTTGTAGTCTCTTATTTTCTCCAAGGTAAAATTATTAGAAATAATTAAAAGTAAAAAGATAGTGTCAACACCTTATGTTAATCAAGTTTGATGGACTTAATAAAAGGACTTGATGATATTAATTTTGATAAATTTTAACATTCAACCGTACTTTTTAAGGGTTTTATAATTTAATCGCATCTTCATGGTCATCCGCTAGCGTCATGCTCAGTTTTTCAGGGCCATTTTCTTTATTGTACTGAGTTCCTCAGGTATCAGAAAAAAAAAACTTAATTATACTTTTTAAAGATTTTATGATTTCGCATTGTAATTTGTTGCACACTTTTAATCATGGGATTGGGCCTCGGGACGTGTCCTTGTTGGGCCTGATGGAATGGCGGGCTCTACAGTCCACGGAAGGTTTGCAGGCTCAGTAGCGAGACTTTTGTGATTATCGCCTTGGCCCGACGTTAACATGTCGATCTGTCTTCATCCGTTTCGACATTGCGAGGCCAACTTAGGACGTGTTTAGTCATTCGAGTGGCAGGCCGCACAGGACAAAATTCATGATATCGGCATTTGTACAAACATTTTGATTTAGGATAAGCCCAAAATAGTTCACATATCTGCTTCGTCCCACCTGAACAGAATAAAATAAGAAAGAGGGATAAAAACAAAAAAACGGTTGGCATCCCTAGCAACTAGCAACCACCACGTACTACATAGAGATCACTTGAGATAACACACTTTTCTCTCTGTTTTTAACCTTGTCGGAATGATCGATAACCACTGAGATCGATAAAGCAATTATTGCGATGTGACCACTACTATAGTTGTCACCGACGGTGATCACAATGATAATAGTGTCCCTCAAGTTAGATGACCACCACGGAGGTGAAGACAAACCTATAGCGACCAAATGTGACCTTAGGATGTATACGGTCTATGTAATAAATAATATTATTTTTTTCAATTTCCTCTTTTTTATTGGGGCATTGAAGTGTCTCATGAATTTTGATGGAATTAAAACGTTGATTGTCCCATGTTCAAGAATTCCGTTGCCCACGTAGAAATCGTTGAATTTAGAACATCGTCCAACATACGTAAATTGTGTTTCCTGTGGTGTTCTAATCCAAAGGGACCAAATCACTAGGCATTGAAGTGTCTCATGAATTTCGATGGAATTAAAACGTTGCTTGTCCCATGTTTAAGAATTCCGTTGTCCACGTGGAAATCGTTGAATTTAGAACATTGTCCAACAAACGTAAACTGTGTTTTCCTGTGGTGTTCTAATCCAAATGGACCGAATCGCTGCTAGTAAAGCGATCAAAGCACGCACAAATCAAATGCCCGGCGATATTTTCAGACCGAAGCAGCTACTTGGAAGCGAGTTCCGTCCGACACGACTCATTATCCACTTTCTCACGCGCGATCAGACGACGGTCGTCTCGAGTCATTTTCCAAGTCCCGCATTTCGTCTGCATACGGAGAGCGTGCAGGGGCGTGAGCAGTGGGGGGACGCGACCATCCAGTCCGATGTTGGGGGCGTGCCGTGCCCAGCCGAGACGAGACGTTTTCGCCGGGTGTAGGCGGGGGCGACACGGGCCCAGCGGATGCGCCGAGGTGTCCGCGTCGGAGGTTTTGTCCCGTTCGGAGAGAGAATTTTGGAACGGGACCAACGAAGGACGCAGGGCAGCGGGGAGATGTCAGGGGCTCAGGTCTGGCGGCAGCAGCGTGAGGCACATTCCCTTCCACTTTCCCACCCAACAAGCACAGGACGACGCCGAGTGAGTCCTGCGGTCACTGTTCCAAACCACAGAGAAATCCCGATTGACTTTTGATTTTTTTTTTCTCTTTTTAAATTTCTCTCGACTTGGAATTTCCCATCTCGCGTATTTCGATTCACTTTAAAAATTCGGAACTCCCGAAATTTAATTCGGTCGCTCAAGTGTCGACATGTAAATTTACTCGTCAATTTGTTTTGGTGATATCTAGAAATTTGAATAAATGGAAGAGTACTGAGAAAAAATGTGCGTCTCTATGCTGCCGCCACCGCAAGGCTTAGGACGTAGGATGGCTCGGGGCTTGTCTCAGGCTCGTATCTTGGCGTGGACTGTGATGACGTTTTCTATCTTGCTTGTGTGTCTTCACATGCGAAATATTCATTTTAAGATTCGACGGCGATAAGCGTGTTTGTTTTTCTAGTCGAAGTTCACATTGGAGGGATGCTGATTATCGGGAAAATGTGGTAAATGTGTGTTTTTCTTTCTGGTTTAGTTTGACTGAAGCACAGTGGACAAAAACAACTATTTGCGTCTTGATCTTAGAGCAAGACAGCAGCTCGTCGCTGCTTTTGTGCATTCAAAGTCAAAAAAAGAGTCAGTCAAGCAAACTCTTTCTCTCTCTCTCTCTCTCTCTCTCACAATCTCAAACCCTCGAAAGTGAAATTACACACCCCTTGTCCCCCCTTTGATTCCTTTCCTCTTTCCCTTTAATGTTTTCCCAGTCTCTCTCTCTCTCTCTGTCTCCCTCTCTATCTCTTTCTCTCTCCTATCTCTGTGAATATGTTGGTGGGTCAGGAGGGTGTTTCTTTTGTCAGGATTCTCTTGTACCACAGCAAAAGGACTAGAAACAAAGGTTTAATGAGCCAGCCCCACAGGTTCATTAAAGAGAAGAAACCAAGAATCTCTCTCTCCCCCCTCACCTGCAGATTTATTCACCTCTCCTCCCTCCTGGAGATTGATCCTTACTCACAAAACATGAAGCCCCTCATGGCAAGGAACTCCCAGGACTTCTCCTCCAAGAGGCACTTCCACTGGACGAAGAAGGTCGGAGCCGACGAAGAAGACCAGGAGCAGGAACGAGACCGTGCTCATGGTGAGCATGAAAAGAAGAGCAGCGAGTCGCAGGACAAGAAGGGCGGCGAGAAGGTCGCCGCCCCCGACTCGGTCTCTCCGTCCCCGGGTGCCAAGAAGAAGCTCCAGGCCATTGCCGTCTCCAAGCTCCGCTCCGTGCTGTTCCAATTCGCCAAGAACGTCCGGTCTCATTCGCCGGGCGGCGGGGGCGGCGGCAGCGGCCTCGGCCCGAGAGTCGTCGGCACCATCTTCGGCCACCGCCGGGGCCACGTCCTGTTTTCCTTGCAGAAAGACGCGAATTCTCAGCCAGCCTTCCTGGTCGAGCTCGCGACCCCCATCAGCGGACTGGTCCGGGAGATGGCCTCCGGTCTGGTCCGCATCGCGCTCGAGTGCGACAAACCGGTCCAGAACAACGGGACCAACGGCACCAACAGCAGCAGTAACAGCAGCAGTAACAGCAGCAGCAGCAGCAGCAGCAGCAGCAGCAAGAGGTTATTGGAAGAACCCGTGTGGAGGACTTACTGCAATGGCAAGAAGCATGGGTTTGCAGCGAAGAGAGAGTGTGGGCCTAAGGAGTGGAAGGTCCTGAAGGCAGTGGAGCCCATCTCGATGGGTGCTGGCGTCTTGCCTCCGGACGATGAAGAAGAAGAAGGCCAGGAGAATGGCGGTCCGAGCGGCGGGGAGGGTGAGATGATGTACATGAGGGCCAAGTTCGAGAGGATTGTGGGGTCGAGAGACTGTGAGGCCTTCTACATGATGAATCCAGATTGCAATGGAGCTCCCGAGCTCAGTGTCTATCTGCTCAGGGTTTAAAGAGCAAGATGAATGCCATGGATGCTGCTCTCTCTGTTTCTCTGAGCTCAGCCCTCCGAGAGACTTTTTTGTTTTGGGCCTCTTGGGTTCTGGTGCAAGAAGGATGCTAATGGTCATCTTGTTTAGCTGATCTTCAAATCGAGGCCTAGTTTAGTTCCTGGCTTTCCTCTGTTCTTTTGTCTCTGTTTCTTTCCTCTGTTCTTTTGTCTCTGTTTGTTATGTTCTTTGCTTTCTTGGGAGGTAGGGAAATGGTATACGAGGGGGGTATAATGTGGTTTTTCTCTTTGGGGTTGGAGGGCAGTGGGGATCAGGTGAAGTTGTATATGTATAGTTTCTAATGAGTAATCATTAATGAGGAGTAGGAGGAGGGCTTATGCAATCAATGATTGCTGTTCGCATTATTCATTCATGTCATTCATCTCGCTTTGCCTGAATTAACTCTGGGGTAGAATCTTGTCTCGACTTTACATGAATTTTCCTGTCTGCTCTTTTCTTCAACACCGGCCCTGAATTTTCATGCCCTATCTGGTCTTCATCTTCGCCGCCGCTGAGGAGAAAAAAGATCACGTCTGAGGCTTCTGCATATTGTCATTTAGTCAAATTTGTACCGACTGCTTTATGTGGACTGATGACCCATTTCGAGCCCAGTCTCGCTCTTGCTCAAGCCCGAAAACCGAACGCAAGAAGTCCCAAATCTTGCTGTCGGCACAGTCAAGATTGGATCCTTGAGCTTCTCACATGTTAAGCCACGAATTGAACTAGGCTTTGAGCACTCGGTCTTAAAGTGGAAGAAGTTCCAATCATGACCATGCGTTGTGTGATTTTGAGTGGACTGATCCCAAGGTATATTTATTGGAATTCAATCATAGAACTCATCAAAAGCAGACTAAGCAAAAGGAAAAAAAAAGGAGAAAATAATCCCAATCACTGTCAAGATAGTGCAGTCGAAATTTTGGCTTTTGTTTTCTAACTTTATTTCGTTTGACTACTTTCCACCCTGGCCAACCTTTCCTTTTCCCACTTTGGAACTCTTATTTCTGCCCATTCAGTGGCTGCACTATTACCATTCAAAGTAAAGCTCGCCACTTTGTGAATTTATGTGCAAGTAATTAAAGGCCAAAGCATCTCTCTCCGTCGCGCAATGATAAGCCTATCCAGAAGATTTGCATCGTTTACAAAGACTCTTACAATGTGATATTTTGGGCATCTCACTCTTTCGTCAGTATAAATGCTCAGAAGATGTCTCGCTCTTTTTCTAAACAGTGAACGGTCAGAAAAGACCGCACCACCCTCATTCATTTCTGCTGTTCTTTTTCCTTGATTCTGTCGGTAGAAGTAGAACTAGGACCTCCTCGTCCAGCGCAAGATGCAATGTGGCCGCTCGGGGTTTAGCTCGTGCCATTGTAGCTGCGGGGACTGTCTGCCCCATTTCAAGCTCTCGCCCTGAAAAGGAGAAGGGGAGCAAAGTTCAGGAGATGTGGGTTACAGCTGGGACAAAGAGATCCGTTGAGATCGATCCCCCACACAAAAACCGAGGAGGCCCTTTGGGAGGGTTTCATAATCTGCTCATCATTCTTCAAAAGATTCCTAAAGCTAGACCACTGTCCCTTAAAAGCAAAAGGCCCATTTGAACGAAAGAGGATAGAACCCCACCGGCCGTCGGAAAGACCCGTTTCGGTTTCGTTTGGGAATGAAGCTTATAGCACTATTGTTTAGGATGTGTATGATTTGTTAGGGTGACTAAACGTGGAAGCATGATTTGATTTGCCATGTTATGATGAGCATCGTCGTGGCTTCCAAGTTATGACGAGGAGAACTTCCTTTTTTACAATCCATGGTCTTTTGGTTTCGCCAGGGGAAGATGATGACGCAACTCAAGGCTGAGTCAAACTTGTGTTTTGAGCGATTTGATTATATGACGTCAGGAAAAACACGGACAACCGAGGATGATCATTGACAAAGAAGTTGTGAGTACGATCAACTGGCGAGATAACTTCTACCGTGCTCCTGAAAAGCATTAGATAAGTTTTTCAACGAGCATAAGACACTAGTACGGTGGTCAACTAAGTATCGCGAGGTTTATTTTCATGTGATTTTGTATTTTTTAGCCTCCGGTCACCGATGCATGTCTCGCTATAACTTTTCAATCTTAAAAAAAAAAAAAAAAAGAAAAAGAAAAGAAAGCTTCTCTTACGCGACATTAATTTAACTTGGACGAGAGGTCGGATAATGAAACTCATGCTCTACTTCTGTAATAATGATGGAATGACGCTAATGGGACTCGGTCAAATGAATAATAAAAATGATTCGAATCGAGCATTCCGTTATGGACGAGAGACTAGTATGAAATGTTCTAGGGTCGCCAACGAAAGTGCGTCGGTCCACATCTTTTTTTTTTTTTTTTCCCTTTTTCTATAATGCCCTTTAAGCTTAAAACAAGGGCTAAAAATCTATTATGGTCATCATTTCATGGGACTGGAGGTACTGTCGGCGATGGGACTCAAAGTCGCCAGAATTGCACTCGGGAAGCCCACCAAGAGCGGCTGATTGTCTGCGGCCGTCTAGGAAAATCGCTTCTCTTTGGGACAATCATTCTCGTTTCAGGCGCAGGAGATGTACCCCGTGGGCGCAGATGTGAGTTGGGTTCAATGCTTTTTCGAGAAAGAGGCATGACACTAAGGGAAGCAGGAGCCTAGTTTTGTTCTTTTGTTGAGCCTACCATATTTGAAAATGATGGTAGTGCTAAAGGTCTACCTAGCCAACCCGATATGATTGCGAGCTGCGTGATCCCCCCCGCCCCTAGCTTTAGGTGGGTCTTGATGTTTGATTTTTCTTAACATGGTGTGGTGATTTTACTTTAACGAAAAGAAAAGTTTGGTAGGCCTCGGGAATGTTCATGTTATGAATAGCTAGAACGATTAGTTAAGTTAAATTGGGTATTAAAAATTCGTATTGTGATAATTTATTGAGAAGTGTCTCTAGCATTAAGGGTTGCACATTCTTTGGTTAAGAAAAAAAAGAGGTGAGAGCCGTTTTTGTCTAACTTTTGCGGTCACCGTTCTAGCTTATTTCTAATTTAGAAAAGGAAAGTCAGTGTCTTTTGTTTTTCTTAGCGTCTTCAATTCAACTTGAGTTGAGGAAAGTGATGAACGTGGTTTAGGGAAGGATGATGTAGAATGTGTGGCGGAACAATAATAAAAATACATTTCATGATGTAGCATGCGAAAGTAGGCCTGCTCTCCCAAGAACGACAAGTTCACTTTTGAGCCTTCGTAGTCAATTGACGATTACACAATATAGTGTCCTAGGGTTTGGGCTCGCCTTTGCATTTGATCTGGAAGGTGGAATCACGTAGGCCTTGAGCACACACAATTTCTCTCCAAATTAAATTCCAATTTATGTATACAAGCGAAGAGTAACCTAGTATCATGGTACCGAGGTTTCTCACGAATAAAGGACTGTCTATGATTCAAAAAGGTCGGGCAAATCTCCTAGGCTGCGTTTGGTCGACCGGATAAAAATCATGAAAGGATATGCTTTATCTTATCCCATGTTTGGTAGCTGTCTAGGATAGGATAAGGTCGTATATATAAGGAATATAACTTTGATAAAAAAATCTTAGGGGGAGGGTGGGATAAGGTCGAATAAGATTTATTTTATCCGAAATATAAAACCCTACGCTTTTTTTCTTTCTTTGTCATTCACCGACGACTCCAACTCTTATGTTATCAAAGTATCGACGTCGAAGCCATTTCCTTGATAGCTCTCCGATTCACATCAAAATTTTACGGAAGTGATGAATTTGCAAAGGTAAATAATCATGCTCTCTCTCTTACTAACGTTGACTTCTAAAGTAGCCATAAGGTTGGTTGTGGATTGTTTTCCTGTTTTATCTATGTTTCGGCTTACGTAGGTCAGAATTGTAAGTTCTATTGACTTTTTTGCTGGTTGATTGGAGATTGTGTTCTTGGAAGTGAAATTTTAATAGTCCATCTATTTTAGCATTTGGCGCGGCACAAGGTGGGCACGTCAACAGGGCGGGGCAGGGATGGTCTTTAGTTGGAGTTTTGATCAGCAATACGACTTGCCCTTGCATAAATTTTTTACAATATTTCCATGCAAGGGGCTTCTTTCCATAATTGTTATTATGCGTTTGTGGCAAAGAGCTATGGTAGAGAGATTTTTTTATTATATCCTTACTCTGCGATGTAAAGGAGAGATTTTCTTAGAATGTTCAAAGCTGCATATGGGCCCAATTTACTGCTATGATGTATGGGTGCGAACATGCCCTAGCTATAGATTGGTGCTTCTTCCTTGTGTTTTGAGATTGAATTTGTATGTGATTTCTATTTGTCCGGCACATTGAATTTTGTTTTATCTATAAGCACGTGATGGGATTAATTGAGACAAAGCTATTGTGCAGTCTACTGCAATGATGTATAGATGTTGACATGCCCAGCTATAAATTATGTCTCGCCTCTGGCTTTTTAAAGTTTAAACTTGCATATAGGTCCTGTTTAATGAGTCCAGCATTGTCGAATGTTTTATAGGCATGTGCTTATGATGAAAGGGTGTTATCTTATTTGATGTGGCTCCCCATTCCCTAAGAAAACTTGATTGTTTGCTTGCTTGCTTTTGGTCGTCACAAATTTGGTTGAATAATACCTTATGATTCTCTGATGAATAGCCAAAAATTGCTCTCTTCTTGGTATTTTTGAATCTGTAGATTTATAAATGCCTTTCTGTTTTTGTGCATAATATTTGATATCTTCAATGCCCCTAAAAATTATATGTCCTTTCTAAACTTTTGAAAAACAGCCGAAGCAAATCCATGAGATCAAGGATTTTCTCCTTATTGCAGGGAGGAAGGAGAACCTCCTGATTTGAAAAAATATATTATTATATATATTTCTATTATCTAAATTATTAATTTGTACTTGCCTAATGTTATTGTTTTTAAAATATCTGATTTTAAATCCGTAGTTCACCAAATGATAAATTGGATAATATATGAGGATATCCAACTTTAAATTCATAGTCACCAAACGGTAGATCGAATAGGATATGAGAATATCCAACTTTAAATATGTAGTTCACCAAATGATTGATGAGATATGAAGAAATCAATGGATTTCTTATCCTATTATATCCAAACTCTATATACTGTTTAGAAATTCGGACGATCAAATGCAGCCTAGGGTTTCATAAGTCTTGTAAAATATTCCTAGAGATGGGTAATATGATAAATGTTGATAAATGTATCATATTCTAGAGCATTCTTGTCATAAATGTTGGTAATTGAAAGATAGGGAGATTCAATCTCCACCGTTAAGACTAGAAAATTGATAATAGTAATGAAATGAACTCTTGTATAAATAGGGTGGCTTGCCCTAAGTTGTGTCCCTTTTAAATTTCACTTGTTTGGTTATTGATAATGAAACCTTGGATTTAGAAGCTTTTGTAGGGAAAAGGTTTAATACGATAAGAGCATTTGGCTAATTTGTGAGTATGCATAGATATTTTATAAAATTATATTAAAATCACGTGAAGATACATTTTCATTTCGATGTGCCATGAATGACGAATTCAGTAAACTAGTTCATATTCTTATCCTCGTAATTCATTATAGTTTATTTTATTTTATCTTAATTGCATGATTTCGGTATTTTCGCTGGGGTTCATAAGATGTTTGGGAGATTTCTTATTCCGTGCAAGTCAAAATTATTTCTCGACGACCAATTATAAACTGCACGCACAAGAGTCTTAAGTCTATATTTGGAGAACTTGTCGACCACCTTGCATTTTATCCATCCCGTCATTTTTAAAGGTTTGTCTGAAATAACTTTATTATCTGATTTTTGTTTTCAAATTTTACAGCAAACGCACTATAATTTTTTTCTAACGCAAAGTATTCGATGGATTTGTATTGACCTGTAACAATTATACCCAGTTTTTTCGTAACTTTTTGAAATTCATATGATATTTTAAATTTCGGCCAAAAAAAATATTGGCTTGATGACCTGTCATAAATCCAGAGGAACAGGTATAAATCTACATTCATGGAGGCTCTAATTTGGTAGTTGGGCTTATTGAAAAGAGTATCGATTATTGGGCTTTGGGCCCATGAGCGTGTCTAGGACTGGGCGATGCAAAATAAGTGCAAGATCAAGGCCCTTAGGATACCACTTCCAGGCCTCGAACGATAGGTCCGTCCCTCTTCTCCAGTTCTTCTTCAAAACCCCGAATTTAGCATAATGCTGGGCCGCCATGGCTGAACCAGAGAATTCTCCAGAGGTGGAGGCGAAGACGAACAAACGCAAGAGGAAGAGAAACAAGAAGGCCGCGCAAGCAAGCACGGCCATGCCGAGGAAGCCATGGCAACGGATAAGAAGAGCTGGAACATAGGAGAGCTTCAGGGCGTCTTTCGTTTTCTTAGACACTCTCCGAAATAAGGGATTTCTGATATGAAATAAATGCACGGAGGGAAACTCTCATGTACAATTTGTTCTATTTTATGTATCGAAATGTACAAAAATTTCGACAGTTTTGTTATTCTCAACTCGGTATAAGAATAATAAAACGCAGAGGATTGAACTAGGAATTTCTGTATATTTCGATATAAAGAAGAGAGTATATGGAGAGACCTTGCTTTAATAGATGACTATCTAGGAAATCAAATTCAATATGCATAATTGAAATAGATCTAAAAAGTGGAGGAAATACCCTAAATATCACTAAAAGATATCTATATATTTCTACCAAGTAGACAGATAGGCTTCTATACGTTTCTAGGGGGGTTCTAGTTTATCTACGTTTATCCCAATGAGCCGTTTATCGAATCGTTGCAATTGATGTTCGATCCCGAAGAGAAGGAAGAGATATTCGGAAAGTGAGTTTTTATGATCCCATAAATAATCAAACGTATTTAAATATTCCTACTATTCTATTTTTTCTTGAAAAATGTGCTCAACCTACAGGAACTGTTTATGATATTTTAAAGAAAGCGGGGGTTTGTTTTTAGAGAATTTCGTCTTAATTAAAGAAAAGTCAATTAATGAAATATAAAAGAAGAGGGTGTGAGTGATTTGTATATAGCTTTGTATAAGTTTTTTTTCTACTGTACTTTCCCCACTCCCCTCCTCTTCTTTTGCTCTATTTATACTTTTTTTTATTGTATTCTTTTCTAATTATTCATATTGACAGCAGTGTATTGAACAAATATAATTCGATCGTGTAGAAATGGATTTTTTTATAGCACACTCAATTTTCGTCTAAAGTTAAGTTCCAACTTATGTATACAAACGAGGAGTAACCTACGTTTCAACCTTATTTTGAGCATGGTGGATTTCAACCAGCAAAATCAAGAGAATGTTTGCTTCTCTACAAACTCATTTCTACAGCTGAATTGATACTTAAATTATATTTTGTAATTACGTAGATGAAAATGTTCCCTAATTGATACCATTTGGCTATTTAGAATGACATGGAAGGAAAGTGCAAAATCGAGAATGAAAATAGTGACTCGCTACAATTTTTTATTAACTCATAGAAAGTGTGAACTACTTATGATAAATGAGAACTTAACAAAAGCACCAGGTAGCTTTTTGTATGGAAAAGATTGATACTATAAAAGCACTTGCTATTTTGTTAGTACGTATTGATATTTTATACAATTTAATTAAAATCATATGAAGATACATTCCAATTTCGACGTGCCACACGAGTGACAATATATGGTAAACTAATTCATTTACTTGCCCCCGCAATTCATTCTCATTGATTTTATATTATTTTGATTGCGTGGTTCATCTTGATAGGGTTTAAAAAATGCTTGAGAGATTTTTTATTTTATCAAATCCCATGCAAGTCGAAGTTATTTTGTGATGACCAATTATAACACATATGCGAAATTTTTTTTCAAAAGTAAAATAATATTCACAGAGAGTTTTCGGAAATTCATTTTAGGAGAACTTGCTCACCACCTTAAATTTCATTTCTCCCGTTACATTTAAAGGTTCGTTCGAAATACCTTTTCAATTTGACATTTTTTTTTTCAAACTTTACCGTACACGCACTATAACTTTTTTTCTAATGCAAAGTATTTGAAACATTTGAAAATGAATTTATAAAGCATGTTTGGTAACGATTTTGATATCGGAAACAAATTCTGATCATAAATAATTTTTTTTATTTTGTTTTGAAAACAATTTTTAAGCATTTTAAGCTTCGTTTGATAATTATTCAAAATTTATGATTCTATAATAGAATTGCATTTGGTAGAGTATTCATTAATTATGTTCAAAATTAATTTTTTCTAATTTTTAAATAATTTTTTTTACTTTTTTACTTTTTTTCCTTTCTCTCTCCTATTATTTTTCTTCAAGTGGCAAGTGACCTCACCTGGAGCGTTGCCTTTATCGCCGAGCCCTTATCGGTGTCGAGGTAGGCCTCGCTGAGACTAAGTGAGTCTCGTCGGACCTTGCCCTGGCTGGGTGAGCCTCCGGCGAGCTCGCCGGACTGGTTGCTGGTTGCCGGCGGATGGCGGTGGACGGCAACCACAGTGGTAGATGAAGAAGAAGAAGAGAGAAGAAGAAGAAGAGAAAATGGAAGAAGAAGAAGAAAATGGTTTGATTCTTAGATTTGTTCCCAATAATAAGAATTATTTTTTTATTTTCGATTTTGTTCCAAATTTACTTCTAGGAACAAAAAAATATAAATTTGTTCCCGAGAATTTTTTTTTTTTAAATGACGATTACGTTCCCAAACTACTTCCCAAAAACAAAAAAATCAGAATTAGTTACTATTTGGATGGTTAACAAACAGCCCCATAGTGGCCGGTAGCTTTATACCTAGTTTTCTCATAAATTTTCTGAAATTTATAATAATATTTTAAATTTCGGCGGAAAAATAAAGATATTACCTTTTGAGTCGTCATAAATCCAGAGAAACAAACCCTAAAAATCTGTACTTGCGATAATGATTAATTGGGCCGTATGATGTTGGGCTTTGGGCCCATGAGCCCGTCTCGGCCTAGGGCGATATAAGTGGAAGATCCGCCTTAATGCCATAACGAACAAAGAAGTTACCTCCCTCGTCTTCTTCCAGTTCTTCAAAACCCCGAAATCCTAGGCTAGTGGCTGAGCCGCCATGGCCGAACCAGAGAATTCTCTAGAAGCGTCGGCGAAGACGAGGATCCGCAAGAGGAAGCGAAACAAGAAGGCCGCCGCTCCGTCGAGCGAGGAAGCCGTGGGAACGGAAGAGAGGAGCGGGGAAGTGGAGCTCCACGAGTCGTCGAAGGGCGCTACTCTCAAGAAGAAGAAGAAGAAGGACAAGAAGAGAAAAGTGCTGGGGCAACAGAAGGAGAAGGAGGAGGGGAGCGAATATGATAAAGACGAGGGGGGCGATGATGGGCGCGGCGAGCAAGAAGAGGAGGAGAAGGAGGAGGGAGAGAGGAAGGGGAGCCGCGGAAGGCGAAGAGCGTGGGGAGCGGGATAATGAGCACGGTGTCCTTCGGTGACCTGGGGTTGTCCGAGCACACTGCCAATGCTATTAAGGACATGGGGTTCCAGTACATGACTCAGGTAAATTTGCGCCCCTTTTTGATTTAGTTGGCCTGCTTTGTAAGTTGTTGGGAATGGCATGTAGCGGTCTATCGGTCTATCAGTCTATCGTATATTGGCAATAAAAATTGGATTTTGGGAGTGTTAAGTTGATCCAAACATCCGAAGCTTTTGAGAAGAGGAGACGGCACTTGATGGGATTGGTTAGACTATGCTTAGCTCCATTAAGGCGGGGAACTATGTGAGTGTTCTTAGCTGCTTCCAGGTGATTTTCAGCTAATTTTAAACCTGAGAGGTAATTTGAGTTCCCTGCGACTGCAGTGGATACCTCAGTGGGGACATGTCTGGCAAAACAATTGTCTAGTGTAAAAGCCTAATTAGTTTCAAGTAAAGAATCAGGTCAGTCCATTTTCCCGTTCCATAGGGTGATTTAGGGGTATTTCTGCGGACTTCTTTGTTGCTATCTCTTTTTGAGGGTTTATGTTGGAATGTGATTGCTAATGCAGATCCAAGCCCGAGCTATTCCTCCGCTTATGGAGGGCAAAGATGTCCTCGGTGCTGCAAGGACTGGTTCTGGAAAAACGTTGGCCTTTCTGGTACCGGCTGTGGAGTTGTTACATAGCATCCATTTTACTCCTCGCAATGGAACTGGTGTTGTCGTAATTTGCCCCACAAGGGAGCTTGCCATTCAGGTGAAAGATCTTTATCATTTCAGTTAGTTCCTACTATTCGGGCAGGTGTACTAAGTTGTCAGAAAGAAAGATTTGCATCTAATGCAAATTAATTCTCTGTGAATTACGATGACTAAAGTTACCTGTTAAGATGATGGATGCGTTGACTAACATAAGTTAGCTCATGCTTCTTTCCTCTCAAGACGCCATTATATTCCATTTGCAATCCAAATGTTTATAAATTTGAAGGAAAATACTTTTGGCTTTTTTCCCCCTATAATAAGGTTTTGGAGCCCTAGGATTTCTAATTTACTCTCCAATGTCTTTGTTATGTTTTGCCAGCCTCTGGATTGACCACCCTGCAGGATAAAATGCCTTTTTGGGTGAATTATATGTCCTCATTTGGATTTTCGTTCTCCTAGCCCCCCTCCCACCCGATAGTTGGAAAGAATAAAACCCTGTCAATTTGTGCTCTACCAGGAATTATTCATGTATGGCTCTTGCCCTTGATATTTGTTGAAAATTTTTATCAGCAATGACACTGATGCATTATTTAAACAGAGTTATAAGGTGTCTGTACATAGGAAAAGCGACATCAGATGAACAACATAGAAATTTGGCCAAAAAATACAAGATTGTAATTTCTTGTTTGTGTTTTTTCCGTTTATTAATTTGCATCATTTCAATTGTTTAGACTCATGCTGTGGCAAAAGAACTGCTGAAAAATCATTCCCAGACACTTGGCTTGGTTATTGGGGGAGCAGCTAGAAGAACTGAAGCTGAACGTATTGTTAAAGGTGTTAATCTTTTAGTAGCAACCCCTGGCCGACTTTTAGACCATCTTCAAAATACCAAGGGTTTCATATACAAAAATTTGAAGGTAATTGGATGGATTTCTTAACTTGTTCTAAAGTAAGTGTTGGCATCTGAAAAAAGTGACTTTTCTTATGTTGATTCTGCATTACATCTGCTGTTATCTTGCTGTCTACTTTATCATGCTGGTACACATGTCCTGTTATATGTAGTATGAATGTGGTCCAAGATGAGGTTCTCCATTGTTAGATAAAAGCATTCTAGTTGAATGATCGAAATGGGCGAAAAAAGAAAAAAAGATCCTGTAGAATTTTTGTCTCCCTTTACCCTCTGAAGTGTTCAATTAAGGATACGGTCATCTTGGAGTGTGATGTTATGGTTGTTGACTTATTGTGAATTGAACTGTTGACATGGTTCTCATTAGAAGTTACCATGAAACTGGTATTAGTAATGTAGAGCATTAGTCATGATGCACAGGTCCTTTGAAGAATGAGTTTTTGCTTACTCCCTCTCAACCTGCAGTGCCTCATAATTGACGAAGCTGACAGGATTTTGGAAGCAAACTTTGAAGACGAAATGAAGCAAATTATCAAACTTCTACCAAAGGTAGTTTTTATTTATTTTGGTACTGTCTCTCCTTTATGTATAAAATGAGGATTATGTCATGTTTTAAAACTTATGTTGTATTTATCATTAGAATAATTATAGCATACATCTCTGGTGTAAAGTAAATCGTACGCTAGTCCTCAATTCAAGGGTTGATGAGGCTGTTTTTGTAAGTTCATATTATACAGGCAGTGTGTGCTCTATTTTCCTCATTGTTTACTGCTGGTAAAATTTGACCAAAAAAAAAAAAAAAAAAGAAAAAGCTTGTAAATCACATGGTCTTGGCTGATTTTACTAATAACTGGGAGGATTGTCTCCAAATCACTTCTTGCCAATGGCCACTAGTTATGAAGAATCATTTCATTATTATGTAGATTCTTACCTCACAACAGCAAAATACTCTCTCTCTCTCTCTCTCTCACACACACACACATGAATGTGCACCGGCTGGCTTGCATGGCTGGCAGACTTGACAAATAAAGCTATGATGGCATTACTGTAGATGATGTTGATCTTTACTATGGAGTGAATCTTCTTATTACCTTGTAACGAGAAGGCAGATTATCCTATATCCATCGATCGAAGTGGTTTCTCTTGAGTGTGGGAGATGGCTAAAATAAGTGCTCAGTTACTTGGGTCATTACTTATTGTTTGTCCTTGTTTAACGTTTAGCAGGCTTTGTAACTTCGGGTTTCTTTTCAAAGGGAAAACTACGTTGTTCATATTCCATCAATGCATTGATTTCATTCAGACAAATTCTTTGCTTTGTATAGTTTCATTTTTGTCAGACAAAAAGGAAAAACAAATTTGACTAAAAGGTTTTGGTTCACGGCATATCTGACTATATTAGGAAAAATTATTTTCATTTTCCATTTTAGATTCAGGAAGTGGTGTTCCATTTTAATGGCAGTGTTTCTTGAGCTGATTCTGTCAGTTCTGAATGTGCAGAAAAGGCAGACGGCGTTATTCTCAGCCACCCAAACTAAGAAGGTATGTGCATCCTGTCTTTACTTTTTTTAGTTATCATTGTATTATAGGATTCAGTGTGATGCTATTAGATTTATTCTCATGTTTTCGGTCTGTATATGGAGATAAATGAATAACTTAATCAGCAGTATGTCTCCAACCCTCTGCTTATTGTGGATTCCCTCGATGTGCCACAGGTTGAAGATCTTGCTCGTTTGTCATTTCAAACAACTCCAATTTACATTGATGTGGATGATGGGAGGACCAAGGTAAACAGTCTGTCTGTATTTACTCATTGACCAGGATGGCAGGAAGATCTTGTTTGCATTCCTTTATTTTTTTTTTTTAATTATTATTATTATTATTATTATTATTATTATTATTATTATTATTATTATTATTATTATTTTTTTGGGTTTTAGCTTTGTATTGATATTATATGTTTTGTACAGGTTACAAATGAAGGACTGCAGCAAGGTTATTGCATAGCGCCCAGTGCAAAAAGATTTGTTCTTTTGTATTCCTTCCTTAAGAGGAATCTGTCAAAGAAAGTCATGGTATTCTTCTCTTCATGCAATTCGGTTAAATTCCACTCGGAACTTCTCAAGTATATCCAAGTCGATTGCTTTGACATTCATGGAAAGCAAAAGCAACAGAAAAGAACAACTACTTTTTTTGACTTCTGCAAAGCTGAGAAGGGAATCTTGCTGTGTACTGATGTTGCTGCCCGTGGACTTGACATCCCTGCAGTGGTATGGTGCTGAATTTTTTTTATTTTTTTATTTTTTAAACCTCCTCCTCCTCCTCTTCTTGGCAAGTGCATATGTGGTTGATTGGAATTGTTTGTGCAACTTGTGTTATCAGTCTTTGACTGGTCTTTTGATAGGATAAACTTTTCGGCATCTTTATTGGTTTTCTTTTACTGTCTGAGTACATAATTTATACAACTGCCGAAGTTGAATTTGAGTAAAATCCTCTCTATTTTGGTGATAGACGTGGAAATTGTTCTTCACTGCTATGGTTTATTACAAACTCAGAGGAAGGAGGATGCATTAAAAATTGATTCTGGGTTAACATATGAAGCAAAAGAATAAAAATAATTTGTTATTCAGGTGGTGGCTTGTTGTATGTTCTTCCCATGAAGAATCAACTGCGTGGTTGTCTATACTGCAGATATTTCCTACACTTTATATTTTGTTCTGATTGTTTAAGGGACTTTTTGGTGATGCAATTTACATACAGACTATCATGTAAAACTTTCTTTTGTTGAAAGAATTCTGTTAATATTCAGTTCATTGCTTATGTTTGTTTGGCCACTTTCCCCTTCTCCACATGTAGGATTGGATCGTGCAATATGATCCTCCTGATGAACCCAAGGTGCGTGATTTTATCTCATAGAGATGTTTATTTCTGGTCATAGTCAATTCGGTTGTTTTCCCGTCAATTCGGTTGGCTCATAGCATAGTTTCCCTGTTTCAGGAATATATTCATAGGGTGGGTCGAACAGCTCGTGGGGAGGGTGGGAAAGGAAATGCTCTCCTTTTTCTCATTCCTGAAGAACTTCAGTTTCTTCGTTATTTAAAGGTATTAGCATACAGAAATATTATATTGTTGGAGGCTCTGGAATGTATTCTTGTAGCTTTGATATAAACCCTATTCACAAGAGAGAAGAGTTCCAAGTTTTCCTTCTGTTTCCATGAGAAAGCATATCTCAATCATTAAAGATTAGGTCCTCCAAGAAAATCTCTAGGATCTAAGAATGGGCTTCACTTTTTAAGTGAATTTTTTTTTTGATTGGCATTCTGAAATTGTCCATCGTGTTTTTTAGGCTGCAAAGGTTCCAGTGAAGGAGTATGAATATGATGAAAAGAAGCTGGCAAATGTTCAGTCGCACCTGGTATTTTCTGCTTTTGCATGATTCATCAACTTCTTTACCCTCATAGGTGATTGAGTGATGACTTACCTTGTGTAACCATGAATGGTGCAGGAGAAGTTGGTGGCTAACAACTATTACTTGAACAAGTCAGCTAAAGATGCTTATAGATCCTACATCCTAGCATACAATTCACATTCTATGAAAGACATATTTAATGTTCACCGCCTCGATCTCCAGGTACGAATTTGCTCAACAAGACAAGTCTTGGTGCGTGCAATCATATTTGCGTACATCAGTCCTGCATGCAAGCATATGGACTTAGTTTCTCACTAAATGTGAACTGAGGATACCGGGATGAAAGGATGCTAGAAAAGTCCCTTGTAGTTATGGCAAATAGGAAACACATTATATTTATGACTTACATATTGTTGACTATGAACAGGCAGTTGCGGCTTCGTTCTGTTTCTCTTGCCCTCCGAAGGTTAACCTGAACATTGAGAGCAATGCGTCCAAGTTCAGGAAAAAGATGCGCAAAGTGGAAGGAAGCCGGCATGGATTCAGTGAGAGCAGTCCCTATGGGAGACAGAAAGAAGGTGATACAAGACAGTTTGTAAGATACTAGCAGAAACAAGCCACGAGATGATGGTTGTTCCTGCAAAGAAATTTTGCTTGAAATAGGTAGTTCCGCAGGAATTTTGTTTCTCCCTTACCTGTTTGTATAATGTACAATTGCCATTCATTCATTTGGAAACACAGATCTTCTCTAGGATACGGCAGAAGAGGGAAAAGACCTGAACGCGTATCGAGCTACTTTGTGTGTCTCAAGTAGTGTTTGTCGTATGACCTGGAGTTATTTTGGGGGAGTAGTTGATGAATCAAATACTTTGAGGCTAACTCTTCGGCTATCAGCATGTTCTTTTGGATTGATCAAGGTCTCATTTTTTTTTTTTTTTTTGGGTGAATACAAAGTACAAAATTAAGAAAAATTAGCTTCTTTAGTCTACGCCAATTTTATAACTAATCAAAACATAAGATAATTCTCTAGGAGGCTGCTGGTAAAATGTAGTATCCAAAGGCTTTGCTTTGTTAACAATAGTAAGCATATTAATAGGTTGATTGCATTCTCTAAAAGTGTAATGAATTTTGAACTTAAAATGTGAGCTCTTCTGATATCCTTAAGTAGTGCTGGATCAATGTTATATGCTATTCTCTCTAGGTTAACAAGTTCAATAGTAATTTTGGAGTTAATTTCAATAATGAGTTTGTGCAAACCCTGTTGCTTTGCAATGGTTAGTCTTTTCCATAGTGTCCATGAATATATTTTAAGAAATGAGGTAAAATTGTCAAGTCAGTCTTCCCCTTCATTTTGGAATAATTAAGTCCAGGATTATCTTTAGATGCTCCATCTGTATTCTGTTTAATTCATCTTGGTGGAGGAGGATCCCAAGTAACCATAATGGGAGAAGTACGTTGTCCACTTGTAGACAAGTTGATCATAAGTGAAGAAATGATTTCCTCCGTTTGTGAAATGATTATTTGTACAGGGTTGGAAGGGAAAACAAAACTTTCTTGAAAAAGAGACTAGTTTTGCTATTGCTAAAAAATGGGATAAGTACGCTAATAGTGCCATAAGTTGTGTACGGCGCTCACTTTGGTGCCAAAAGTTTTCGTCGGATCACTTAAGTGCAAAAAAATTTAAAAAACGCTTACTTTGGTGCCAACTCCGACGAAATTGGCCGGAAATCCGACGTGACCTTTTTTTATTAATTTTTGACACCGACGTGGCTCGTCGGAGAGTTGAGTTAGCATCCAAACACCAAAACGACGCCGTTTGGCATCTTTCCCCCAACTTTGAAACCCTAATTCCCAAATTGAGAGAGAGGGAAGCTCGTCTTCATGTCTTCTTCTTCCTCGAAGACCCACACTAACAATGGCACCGGCACGGCACCAAAGAATAAAGACCGGGCAAAGCACACCAAAGAACGACACTTGCAACGCACCAAAGCAGCACAACGCACCAGCAGCCCCTTCGACCCATCTTCTTCCTTCTCCTCCTCCGCCCTCATCTTCGATTTTTCCCCGCAACAATCTCGGTCTCTTCTCGCTCACCCGGGTCGAGCAACTACAATGTGATGGCCGAGCGACGGTGGCCGAGCAAAGGATGATGGCCGAGCGATGGCGGGCGAACAACGGTGGCCGAGCGACGGAAACCCTAATTTTTCCCCATGTGAGCTAAACGGCGTCGTTTCCATGAAGCCATTCACGTAGGATGGAAAACGACGTCGTTTTCTTGAGGAGGACCGAAAACGACGTCATTTAAAGGCTTATCGATTTTTTTATACAAAAAAATCATTTTGGTCGAAATCTTTCGTCGGAGACCGGAATCTTTCGCCGGTGGCACCAAAGTGAGCATTTTTCCTCCGATTTGGCACTTAAGTGATCCGACGGAAACTTTTGGCACCAAAGTGAGCGCCGTACACAACTTATGACACCATTAGTGTACTTATCCCGCTAAAAAAATCATATGTTCACAGTAAAAGTAGTATTCTAATCATAGTGGTAGTTCATGGCGTGCATGTTTATGTTTTTTTTTTTCTTTTCTTTTCATGAACAAATTTTTTGTTTTTTTTATTTCCGAGAACAAAAAAAGAACACAAACGCATTTGTTTGTGTTTTTATTCAAAATCTGTTTTTTTGTTTCCGGAACAAAATTGAAACGGAAATGAGAAACAAAAAAGAAATTATTTTTTTGTTCCTTAAACACTTTTAAAGAATATTTTTTTTTTTCTCTCTTATCTTTTCTTCTTCTTTTTTCTTTGGCCGGTCGCCGGCCATGGCCGGCCCCCGAGCTCGCCTAGATTCGGCGAGGCTGAGTCTCGCCAGGGGCCGTTGACGCTCGGCCTCGTCGGATTTGGGCAAGGCTGTCGGCCCCGTCGGCCGGTCGCCGGAGGCCAGTGATCGGCCAAAAGAAGAAAAAAAGAAAAAAGAAAAAAGAAAAAAAGAAAAGGAAAAAAGGAAAAATAAAATAAAAATATTTAAAAATTAAAAGAAACAAAAAAAAAAGAATATAAATTTACCAAACGTGTTTCTATTCATTTTTTATTCTCGGAACAAGTTTACCAAACACGTCTTTCTAGTAAAAAATTATTCCCGAAACGAAATGATTTTTTCTATTTCATTCCCTAGAACATGAACGTAAATACAAATAAACGAGCCCTCAATCTCCCTTGTCAGCCAAGTTGAAGTTCAAGTTGAGAAACATTTTTTTTTTTTTTTTGGTAAAATCCACTGAGAAACATTCATAGAGAAGAACTCTGCAAGACAATTTTGCGAAAATTTTACAATATAACTTAACAGAGAAAGATCCACTATTATTACCTTTTCATAATAAAGTATCTTTCCCATTGCCGATTGATAGCCCGAATTTTAAGGATTACATTTTCTAGTAAGATTCCTTGAAAAAGCAAAAAGTTTCAATTTTTATCACACACATAATCACAAACTTTTTTTTATCTCAAATGGACGTAGGTGGGTAGAAACTATGTTGATAAATGGCTCCAACCCTAGAAACCATCCATCTTTCCAAAAACTTACCTATTCTCCATTTCCCAAGCTCCATGTGGCTCCTTCCTCTAAAGTTGGCCAAACATTAACAATTGCTTTCCATAACAACAAATCACCAAGTTTAGCGGTAGCAAAATTTCCCTATTATGAACAATATTTAAAGGTCCCATTTAAGCATTTAGTACCATGTTCCGGACTTGCGAGGATCTGGGTGTTCCTACTAGCACACCATTTGACTGGTTTCTGTTCCAACGCCATGATCAGACGCATAGCGAATGAATGCAACAAGAAGCAAATTATGGGAAAAGAAGCGGTAGATGAATAATAAAGCATTCCTCTTGAATTATTTGGACTCCTAAAATGTCCACGATCAACATCATGGTAGATACCTCCTCTCATAACATAGTCTCCTAATGATTGCAAAGCCAAACCCAAATCAACACTAGTCCCTTCCTAGTGCCCCGGAAACAAAAAAGAAATGAAAAAGAAGTGATCTAGACATGTAATATTATGCAAAGAATGACGCTGCTAAGGCCGCCCCGGCACTGGCCAGCGAGTACATGGGGAATGGCCTTGGAGATGATAGAGATGTCACGGTTGAATTCTCGTTCGCGGATTGGGGCGGTGGGGTCGCTTCCGTTTCCAACACTTTGATGATCATCTTCTCACCCCTCTCGCAGTGCCCCGCGATCCCGCTGATGAAGTAGAACAAGCCGGGCCGGTCGAGCTTGAAGACCGTGTCGCCGTTGTTGGAGTAGAACAGGGGGTGCGAGGATCTGCACTTGTCGTACTCCTCGCTCGTCACCACCATCACCGAGTCCTTCTGGTACTTGAAATCTACAGGCGCGCACGACAAGAGCAAGAAGGGCATCGAGATGAGGACGGCATGTCAGCAAAATCACGTGGCACGAACGCATTCGTCGCAAGCGGGTCGTAAAGCGATCTATTCAAGCAAACTTACGGATGGTGTCGTCGACTTTGAAGCGGTTCCTCGACGCCCACTCGTTGTAGACGTCTCTGTCCCTGTTCGATCTCCGGACGCCCCAGCCATCTTCACCGCCGACCGTGAACTCAGTGGAAGTGACGAGGAATGCATGGAGGGAAGAGATGAGAAGGAAGGCAGCAAGCAAGATTTTGCATGAGCCCGCGCGGAGGGTCGCCATTGTTGTCAAAGTCTTTTTCTGATTCTTGCTTAAGCAGGTACGGATGGACTTAAAAAGAGTGAGTAGAGTTTGTTTGTTGAGAGAGAGAGAGAGAGAGAGAGAGAGAGAGAGAGAGAGAGAGAGAGAGAGAGAGAGATTAGGAGTGAGAAGTGGAGGAAGATCTTTGACTTGGTATAACTTGTTCTTCGGAAGAAGGATTAGTATGTTGAGTAAATCTAGCTTATCTAGCCGTTGATGTTTCAAAGTTAATTTTAATTTTAATTTTTATTGTAACTCGAGAAAAAGATGTTTTATACCGTAACATGACCATGCTGCTGCATTTTTGATTGGGCAATAGCAGTTTTAATAGTGTTTTCCCCATTGTTAGTTACTTATGATGCACAGAATTTCATTTTACATGTCACTTGATTGTTTTTGTAAATATCGTTTATGTTAAGTTCTATGCTAATGACATAATGGGGTGTTATTACTCGTACCTTATCTTTTAGCATGGAAACATAGATTTTTGTTGATGATTATTAAATTTATTAGTAAAATGATAGAGTACTTGATGAATACATATTTTTATAGATGAGTCAGAATTCAAAAGAACGTGAAAGTTGTTTATGAGCAAATACTATGTATCTCAACTTACATATGTTAAAAAACACATGAAAAACCCTGATTTATCATTATATTCTTTGTTTTTATTTGGATTCTCTTTCTTTATTGACATTTCTTTTTTTCTTTCTTCACACGATAATCATTGTATCAAATCTATCTGTTAAGTTCAATTGAACATTGGTCATTAATATTGGGGAATTCGTAAAGATCTATGTTTGTGACAATTTTATTGACTAAAAAATATCCAAATATCATAATTTTTTAAAGGAGTCGAGCTATTTTTGCCGGTTCAGTCCAACCTACCAAAGATCATGGCATTTTTCATAATCAGGCCATTTGCACATCGCCCCTTCAACTTTTGACGCAGCTTCATTTCCACCCCCTTCGATTCTTATTCTCTCATCTCCATCCATGAAATGAAAAATTTGTCACGTGACTTGCATGCGACACGTCTCGAGCTGGAAGCTCCGCAGCTGCGTAGCCCCCCGCCCTCAGCACTGGTCTTCGTCTCGCGTCTCGACTCTTCGAGCTCCATGCGTTAGCCAGCGAGCGACAATCGCTCTCTGCAAAGCATCAGTTGGAGATCGTCGAATGGTCCTGTAACTACAGAGAGAGAGAGAGAGAGAGAGAGAGAGAGAGAGAGGAAAAGGAAGGCTGAGAGAATCGTTGGGATGGCGCAGGATTCAGAGAAGAGGTTTCACTCGATCATGGACAAGCTGTTCCAGTCTCCTCCGACCCCGTCTTCCAGGTTCTCGCCGTTGCCCTAATCGTCGCCTTCGTTTTTCTTCTCCGGCTTTCTGGAGTGAGCTCGGAAAATCGGTGCATAGGAAATGAGATTTAGTCTTTTGCCTCTTTTTCATTTTATTTTTGTTTTTTTGTTTTTTTGGTTTTTGGGTTTTTAGCTTCGAAGGAAATGGAGATGATGAAATCTCGTTCGGATGGAATTTTAACAGATTATCTTGTCCATCCTTGCACTTTCATTCCTTTCGCTTTGCCCCGTCCGATGGAACGCTCGAGGAAATAGACTTTTACGTGATTCATTAGTTGTCGCTGCTGCTGCTGCTGCTGCATATTTGAATGGCCGAGCGCTTGAGTCGTGGATGATTTGGTATTTGAATTTTAGAATTTTAGGGGGCTTCCTATCTGTACTCGTTATCTGAACATTGGCAATGAAAGGAATCCTGCAATTGCTCTGGAAACTTCACTTTTTCTTTTTCTTTTTTTTCTCCAAGGAGGAGGCATTGGCATTGCATTTGTCCTGATTTCGGTTTGGATATAGTGAGGTCGACGAGATTCTGATTTTCAATTGCCCCAATTTCCAGTTCGCCTGGTTCGCAATTGTCGAGGGGAAGGAAGCGTCCGAATCCAGCTTCTGCATTAGCATTGGTGGATCCCAAATCAGGAGTCGATGCAGAAAACGAGGTCCAGATTTTGCGGCCTCCGGCTGGATCATCCCAAGCTCCGGAATGCAGACCGTGGGATCGTGGTGACCTCATGAGGAGATTATCCACGTTCAAGTCTATGACATGGTTCGCCAAACCTAAGGTTCTGAAGTAACACCTAGTTTTTCAATTGGCCGACAGTTTTGTGTTTTGCATCCGTTGAATCAAGTGTAACTGTTCTCTTCGATGTCACGCTCCTGAAGTGTTGTCCTCTGTCGGTCTTTTTGAGAAGTGACTTTCTGTTGTTAAACTTTGTACAAGGCAAGAAGATTCGGTGGCTTACTGCTGTTCTTCTAAGAAACTTTGCATAAGTAGAGAAAATTTGATAGCTTTCCTTTTACTCTATAATCTTTTCTCCTTTTGCAAAAGTTGACTATGCTTTTTCTTGCATTTTAGGCTGTGAGTGCTGTAAATTGTGCTAGCAGAGGCTGGGTCAACGTTGATATGGATACTATAGCATGTGAAGCATGTGGAGCACGAGTACTTTTTTCAACACCATCATCTTGGTCACGGGAGCAAGGTCTGTTTTTGTTCTTGTTCGCTCTTTAGTTTAGTTGAACCTAACAATTCGTGGCCTTGTAATGTTATCTCTCTGTAATTTCATCCATTGCAGTTGAGAAGGCAGCTCTGGTATTCAGCTTAAAGTTGGACAATGGGCATAACTTACTCTGCCCATGGATCGACAATGCCTGTGATGAATCTCTGGCTCAGTTTCCTCCCACATCACCTCCAGTTCTGGTTAATCAATTTAAGCAACGTTATAGTTCTCTTGTACAATTATTGGCTCTTCCCATCATATCGTCCACTGCTATTAAATCAATGACAAGCCCTCAACTGGAAAATTTTGTTCGAGATTTTTCTATGTCTAAGTGTGGTAATGTGTCTCCTGGCTTGTCTTTGGCAAAATGCACTGGAGATGGATGTGATCAGGAGTCTGCTATCCTGTATTATCAGGTCAGAATCATTCCCTTCGTATTTTGTTCTTATTTTTTCTCTCTTTTGTGGAACAGAGAAGGGGTTTGAGACTTTTGTTTTATCTTGATTATATTTGGTTCACTCTTTTTTGCTCGGTGACTTTATTGACTAATTCCTTGCTAGCTGTTTCTCTCTCTGTCTATTTGTCTGTGTGTGCACTTCTTATAGTAACTACTTTTCCCAAACGACATGCAGGCAATAAAACTCATAAGTTTATGTGGCTGGGAGCCTCGCTCATTGCCGTACACGGTTGTCGGCAAGGACACCAATATTTCGGATTCATCATGTAGAATCTCCAATAAAGAGAGCACACTTATCTGTATTGATTCTGTAGGGAACAATAATACTGCGGGGGCAAATGGAAACAATAGGGATTCAAAGGACTCATTATCCGATCCCCACTCTGTGGTTCTGGAATGCAAGCTATGTGGTGCCACCGTAGGATTGTGGGCTTTCTCCACAGTACCTCGACCTTTGGAGATATTAAGACTGGTTGGGTTTACAGAACTTGATGAGGGGATGAATTCCAGTACCCATGAATCGGATCAAAGAAACCATACTGATATTGGAACCAGTGCCTTGAACACGACATCAAATAGCCAAACTCCTTCAAAGGAGATGCCGTCAAACTTAAACTTGAGTATTGCAGGGGGTCCACCTCCAACACAGCAGAACTTTAAAGCTACAATTTCTTTGCCTGTAATTGGCAGGAATATTATTGCTCGGTTGTCTTCTGATTCTGATCTTAGAAGTCACCTATATTCTGTTCAAACTGAGAACCAGTTGCATTTGGAGAGCACAACTTTGTGTGAGAAAAATAAAGAAAGCGCAGAAGAAACTGATAGGTGTACAAGTAATAAGCAGCCTCCTTTGAATCCTGAAATTACTGTAACAGGTGGAATTGATGCCCAAGGAACGTCGGAATCAGTTACTTTGTGCGGTCAAGAAGTTCCATTGGTTGCCCATGCTGAGGACCATGGAGAAGAACAGACATGCTCGAAAGTGCAAACTCACTTTTCCACCGAATCTAGTTGCCAGGAAGGGCATGGAGATGATAATGGAAACGGAGTTCATGCAAAGAAAGGAGTAGTAGCCTCCACTGAAGGTAAATGATATTCTCTCTTGTTCTCTTAGCTTTCAGATTGTATTGCTGGGATATGAGCTTTTCTGTGTTTCGAAGTTATTAAGAACCATATCGCCATATTTGTTTGTGGTTAAAATTATTGCTAACTTATGGAAAAGTTTCCCCATCTGCGCTTGCTTTTGAAATGTGTAGACAAATGTTGATGGATCATTCAGAAAGTTCTAACTTGTAGCACATCAAAATCATCATGTTTATACTGTTGTGGTCTTGTTCAGCTGAAAAAAAGGCTGTAGTCATGCTTGAGAATGAATGAAAAAGTATCCTGGAGTTCATGGGTTGCAAAAACCTCTGAAATAGGCCATTAATTACACTGGGGGGGACTTTGTGGAAGATGAACTTTACTGTTTCTGTCGGAGGTGGTAGGAGTTTTCATGTACATTCCCATAATCTTCAGGTTTACCCAGGCCTGCATCATCTTACTCCTTATGTTCCTTGCCAGTATTGGTTAAACTGGTGGCACCATTTATGGAGTTTTTCATCTCTTATATGCTGTCCAATGTCTTCGATCTTTCAACATGCTTTGACTATAATCTGCTGTTGATTGTGAGTGATTTTGCGAGTCCTTTGATGGCGTGTGCAGTATCATATTTCCACCATTTTTAAATTTAATTTGGATCGGTAGCCAAAGTATTTAAGTCAATAAATTGAATGCCAGCAAATCCCCTCCCCTTCCTTCCCTACCAACACTCATCATGAGGATATGTGCATGTGCATTGATAGAATGCTGAAAAAGAGGAGCAATTTACATGGATATATAAAAAAAACGTGTGTACTAGTAGGTGTTGATTGGGAAAGGGTTCCTCTTCTTGGTAGGTCATACCTGGTGGTGAGTTTGTAATGCTTCAGGTTTTATTGATGGTTGTCAGGATCTCATAGATAATATCAAAAAGGCCAAATGGGGCACGGTGGGTCCTAAACCCTGCTAATCACGGGTTTTTTTTTAATTGAATTGAATAAAAAGAGATGAACGTAATTTGGGAAGGGGATCAAAATTCCGTGCTTATGTCATTGAGCTGTTATCCTTGACAATTATCAAATTGTTTGGTTGCCATAATAGCGCTTGAGACAGAAGACTTCCCGTGCAAGGGGATATCAGGCCCTGTGTCTACACTAGGTGGTATACTTGGTGAATTGTACTTCAGTTGATTTCATTCTTGTTCCACAAACGTTATTTAAAAAACAAAGGTCTAATTGTTGTTGTGCACAATAATTAGATTGGATTGGCTCTTCCTATGTAAAGATGCCAGTATGCAGACTGTGGTTTCTGTTCACTTGACCGTCAATTTTGACAAAACAAGTTCAATGCAAGATTATTTATAAAACCAAACCACATCAGATGTGCTGCCTTATTGCATTGTTGGTGTGACCTATGATAAATTTGGGTGGAATTGACAGCTTCACCTGATGTTAACAAGTCTTTTGTGCAAAATAATTGATATGGGTTTTTCAGTTTCGATTATGGGAAATGAAGTGAAAGGACTCTTGGCAAATATATTTCTGTTGATATTTTCATTCCGAGTGTCGATTAATACATTCTCATTCGAGTGACTTTTGCGTTATCTTAGTCGATGTCTTGATTCTATGTCAATATTAAGGGTAAAGGAAGATGGAAAGTCTTTACTATTCTTTGGGATAGGTAAATAGAAATTCACTGTAGGGCACCGAGGGAGAGCAAACACCAAGAGGAACCCAGTAGGTTGCCTGTTACACATCTCTACAAGCACTTTGGACTTTCCTCCTTTTGACTCAAGTTGCTGAGTTTAGTTGTGCGACATGTAACTTGATCGGGCGGAGATTAGGACTTGCCTCAACAAAAGCATAACTGATAGCCTGTGCTGCTAATCACGTGTCTGTGGTATAAAGTTGACTCTATTAAGTGCTTAATCACCACGGATTACCAGCTATGTTATGGGCTAAAAGCTTTTTCAGAAAATTAACTGTTCTTCTGTGGTCTGATGTCTGAATTGTAGACGCATTTGATTGATTTTCTATCGAAGAATCCTGTTCAAGGTTGATCTAGATCATGTAGAGATTAAGATGAGAGGCATTGATAAGGTGGATATTTGTATGAATTGCATTAGTTTTGTGATCAAGTAGATGGTGACCTGTAGAAAACTTTTCATACTACGGTACGACAGCTGATGCAACTTGTGTAAACATGTGCTATGGAGGTGTTTGCATGCCTAGCTAATCAGAATAACATTGTTAGATGCAAAGGTTCCTCTAAGCATTTGAGAGTGTATCTGAGAAGCCTGATGGAGAGATATAACATATCCAGCAACTAACTTGCATTTATATTTCCTTTAAATTTTGTAGGGTGCTGTTTCCCAGGGTTGGGTTGAGAATAATGACTGATCATCTTAGGGATATGATTGTGCTAGCCTTTTAAGTTCAGGGGCCATCTGGGGAAGCATGACTGGCAAGTCTAATTAAGAATTTGTAAATTTGCTGAACTCACTTAGATTGGTTTTGCAACAAGGTCATCCAGATACTGAAGAATTACATTTTTTGCCATTACTACGGAACAAATATGTGGTGATCTCAAACCATCGATATCTTTCAAAATTATTTACTATCGGGTTAGGGGACATAATGGAAATGCATTGCAGGATCACTCCACTGTTCTCTGACTTCCAATCTTCTCTTCCTTTATGAAATATGAAATGATTGCCCTGTTGTCAGTCTTATTACTCTACGAGAGTGAGACATCTGCATCATAATCTTGATTTCCTTCCTACTGCATCACTTGATTGTTGGACGCTTTTCATTGGTTCTTCCTTGTTATCTCAGAAAAGATTAACAAGCACCAATCACTGGATGAAGGCATGCAGTTTGATCCGCTCAGACAGCATAGACATTTTTGTCCATGGATTTCAACAACTGGTGGTGCTATGCCGGGATGGCAACACACTCTATCCGCCTTACACCGTGAAATGGATGCTTCTGATTCTGTAACTACAAGATCTCCTTCATCGGATTCCTTTATTAAGGTACTTATGACTACTATTGCTCTACTATAAAACTTTCTGTGATCAAACCTTTTGCAAGAAGGTCAAGTGGTAATATTGTGCACCTTTTGAAGCTTTACGGTTTGAAGCGCGCGCGCGCACAATCTTGAACAAACAAAAAACCAGAAGAGTCAAGCGGAATTTAGGTAGTAAAGGACAGGGTCTAGTGCCCATTGCTTATGTTACTAAATGGGGGGCTTGATCATCTGAGAATAGTACTCTCTACAAGTTTAATTTCCAATTCTGTGTCTCTGATAATGTTCATCATGTTTCTTATATATTTGTGCAGGTGGATGACCCAGTCACCTCAGTGAGGAGGCTTTTCACATCAAAACGAATGAAATCCACTCATGGTTCAAGCTAAAGTCCTGAGCATTGGCAGATCAAATGGTGAGGATGGAGTGCCGTCAATCCATGGGTTAATTTTGCGAAGCATCAGCAGGTCACTCCAGAAACGTTCTTCTCATTTCTTATGCATGCCCAAAATTGGAGGTGCTGCTCTTGGCAAACATAGATGAAACGCTTGCTGAATGTCCTTTCTTGGTCTAGCCCAAAGTCAAATTGAGTGCTCGTCTTTACCTTAACCTATTTTTTGTGCTTTCAAATTTTTCGGCTATTTAAATAGCAAAGAAAGTGTTCTTATACATGAGTGAACTTTCTCCTCTGAAAAAAAATACGGGTGACGAAAATTTTGCTAGTAGCGTTCCTTAATCCAGCAGACCACAATTTGTGACTAGCACCTTGGAGTATGGCCGGTTGAAGCCTCTTTCTGCTACAACAGCCCGTTTATCTCCGATCAGCTTGGCAACCCTGCCAACCAATTTGAAGCGTTGTCATCCCAGTAAAGCATACCTTTAAATGAATTTGACTCGAGTAAACCAAATCAGCACATCAAGTTCTTACTCGGGTATTGGTTAGTGATTATTTTAGGAGTGTCTTATGTGCTTGCACTTTAAAGTCAAGATGCCTTACATCTGAAGTCTGACTTCTATTGGTTGTGTCCAAATGAAAAGAACAGAAACTTCCTACTTAAAGAACTCACCTGAAATAAGGAGAGCTGGTATTTTCTTGCACAGTTTTCACCTGGCCTATCCTCTTAACAACCTCCATGCCCTCCAAAACTCTGCCAACCACAATAGCTGAAGCATCAAGTTCTGGTGAGTCGTTAATGGACATCACGAATTCAGTCCCATTTGGCTCGATTCCAACCTCCTCTTGGTCGATCTCTAGCTTGCCCTTCCTCGCGACCAGCTTCACCTTTGGAGGTGGTTTCAATGGATCCCTCACAATTATTCCTATCGTTCCAGCCAAATTCTTCGTCCCCAGACATTTACCATTCTCTCTCTCCCACTCTAGCATCAAACTCTGGTTTGTCAGATCACCGCCTGTTCTATTTGCTATCTCAGCATCCACACCATATGATCTCACCCCGCCATGTTGCACATAGCTCGGCGTGATCTTTACGAACTCTTTCCGTCTGTATGTGATCCCCGCAGCTCCACTGACGAGGTTGCTGAATCTTGCCGTTCCCACGGGGGCATCGTCTCCGTACAACCCAATGACAATCCGACCTGCCGGGTCCCCATCGATGGATATGTCGAGAAATGCTTTCTTTGTTGGGACTTTGTTGGTGCAAGCTGTGTTGCCACTGCTCTCTTTCTCTGGTTTCTCATCAATTGTGTTGGTCTCTGCCTCTGGTGGGATTTCTTCTGCTAGTGCCTTGGTGTGGTTGAGTGGTTGGAGTGTTTGAGAGCCCAAGAGAAGAAGTAAAGAAGAGTTAGCACATAAAGCAAGGCCTCTGCGTGAGAGCTTGAGATGGGTTTGCTTTGTGATTGGAGGAGATGGAGTAATGGGAGTGTTTTTGATTTGGGGTAAGCTGGGGGGATGAAGAAGTTGAGAGGGCGGAAGCAGTTTTGGCTTGTGGAGCATCTTTACTGATTGTAATTTGCAATCTAGGGGTGTCTCAATTTCTCTAGGCAAACTTTGGCAAGCTTTTTTGTTCCTATGAGGTTGAAAAGGATGTGGATAAGGAAAGGATGAGAAACCAATCAAATGCTCCAATCTGCGTCCAATGTGGGCCACAAAATACGTTCATGATCATAGAGCATTCCTTCTCTTGACTCTTGAAAAGAAGATCTAGCCAAGCGAACTTCTGGTGAGCAAGCAAAGCGCAAAGAGAGTCTTCACTCAGAATCTCACGAGATTGCCGAAAGTGGAAGGCTTCTTCAATCCTTTTCACCCGTTGAACCCTTTCTTACCTGATTATGTAGAAAGTTTGTCCCTGTGGATTTGCAATGGACGTAGCAAGGGTGCTCACACAGGTTAACTCACTTTCAAAAACAAACGCAGTAAAGAAATCATTCGAGATGTGACGATCAAATTTCAAATAAATCATCTAGCATATAAGGTTGAGATTACATGTTGGGTACCGAAAATGGATCAATCAAATTCATTCAAGAGTATAGGTTGCCCGGTTCCACATATTAGATGAGGTCAATCAAACACTTTAATACCAGACATATTAAGACAATTACAACTCTCAACCAAATGGAGTTTAACATGGCTCATTTAGCTAACGGAAAGATGAACAATGGGTGTATTCTCAACCGTGTCTAGGTTATGCTAAACTGCATGCTTTTTCACTCCACGTGTCACTTTGCATGTCTTCCCTCCCAACAAAGTAGCATCAACTCAACACCTGTCCTCAAAACCCTAACTCTTCCGCTATAATCCTTCAACACTTTGACCCACACAAACGCTGATTTCACCCATCTCCACCTTCGAGAGCTCCTAAAATCATCACTCCGATCAATGGCTGATCGTCACTCCAGCCCAGCCCAAGTCCAGAGAGCCCCAAGACCCACTGACGCCGCTCCGGCCGCCACCCCTGGCGGTGCCTTCCTCCAGAAGCTCCACGAGCACGCGCCGAACTCGGCCCAGCTCCTGGGCTTCCTCAGCCTCCTCGTCTCCGGAGGCATCTTGCTCCTTCTCACCGGTCTCACGGTGACCGGCACCGTGATTGGCCTGATCCTATTCACGCCGATCCTCATCATCTCAAGCCCAATATGGGTCCCGCTCGGCGTGGCCCTGTTCGTGACCGCCGTGGGGTTCTTGTCCGTGTGCGGGTTCAGCATCACGGCCTTGGCTGGCATGTCGTGGCTGTACAGGTACATCCGTGGGCTCCACCCGCCCGGGTCGGACCAGGCCGACTACGCGCGGAACCGGATCTTCGACACGGCCCGCCACGTGAAGGACTATGCCAGAGAGTATGGTGGGTATTTGCATAGCAAATTGAAAGATGTAGCTCCCGGGGCATGAGCACATGAAGAGAGAGAGAGGGACTATATAAATTTGGAATTTGATGGAGCGGCGATCTTGGATTTTTGTTATCGTTCATTTCTATCATCACTTTGCCTTTTTCAGCTTGCTTATGTTCGCTTTGGCTTTGATGTTATGTTTGTACGAATTTTTGTCCTCTTCTCTTCTTTACTTTATATGGAAATGCATAATGTTGCATGATGGAACCATAATTCGTGTAATTGCAAGTTAGCTAATAATTCCGCTTTGTCGAAGGTTGAGATTTTCTTTATCGTGAATATAGATGAGCATTCTCCTTTTCTTTTGCAGTGGCATTAGTTATTTACTTATGCTTTGTAGTTTTGTGTTTTTCATTTATAATATGCCTAAAAAAATTCATACTTTCAATGTTGATTGAGAATTGACGTTTCATATTGGGTCCCTTTGGATCGCTTCTTAGACCAGAACCATTCGTTTCAAATTTCTACTTCTCTATACATATAGCATAGGATCTAGTTTGGAGGGTTGGTGGCTAGGTCTGTCCTGGAGTAGGTTAATACATGAAAGTAGATGCCTCAAAAAACTTAAATATTATGACATGTAATCAGTGCATGAAAGTAGATGCCTCAAAAAACTTAAATATTATGACATGTAATCAGTGCCACATGATATTAGGTGGATCTTATCGTCTATGTGGAGAAAGGGGCTTTGAACATATTCTCCAAATGAAATACTCTCCAAAAAGGAAAGAAAAGAAGAAGAAATAACTGGGGTAGTGGTGAGCTTCATTGATTGAGGAGTTGTGGGTGGTGATTTTTGAGATTGACCTTCAAATAAGGACCTTAATTCTATTGGATTCAAAGCTTGGGAGAGTTCTGGGGTTTTCATTTCCTTTCCAGCCTTTCCATGCAAGCAAAAATGCACAACATGACATTGACAGCAACAGATAGCAAAGATCGTTCATGGAAACTAATCGATTAACAAAAGCAAAGTCACAGAAACAGAGACACAAGATAGTAGGTTAACGGTGACCATGTACTTCTATTTAAATGCATTTGTGATGTAGCCCGGCAGGGGACTCGCGAGGTGGCGTGGCGATCTTGGCGGCAATTGGTCTAGCCTGTTGCCATTCTCATCATAGTAAATTACGCCGGAGAAGTTCAGCGGCTGACATCGATCCCCCATCAGGATCGTCCTCTGCCACACCCCTCCGTCTCCGGCAACTTCCTCACCACCATCTTGTTTGTTGTAGGCTGCCTTTTTCTTGTTTCTTCTACTGATTTTCGTGATGAAGACCTGTTTGCCGGGACTCCTTAATGGTAACTTCGGCATGAATCTTGAACTCTTTGGCTTGGCTTTGATGAGCTTTCTCGAGATTTGGCTCGCTTTCTTGGCGCACAGGGCCATGAGGGCCGACATGGACACGAGCAAGCTGAGTGACAGCCGCTTCGCCGAGCTCGAGCCGTGGCCTTGCGATGCACGATTCATGGTTTGAAAGACATGGAGAGAACTGGAAGGAAGATTGTAATGCCTGCGAGTTTAAATTTGAGCCTTAGGCTTGTGCTCAAGTATTTTATACAAGTTGCTGGTAGTTGGCATCTTGTTCGGGCCACCGGTTATAGCCGGTGGTTTTGGGCACTTGTGTTGTTTCTTTTTTGGGCACTTGTGTTGTTTCTTTCTCATTCTCACAGTTTCTCTCTTTTTCTATAGTCGGGCTAAAAGTCAGCGCCTTAATTATATTATTCCTCTCATAATATTTCTTCTGATGGAACTGTATTGATTATTTCTTTGGGGGGAGATATTAGGAAACTTCGGTGAGTTGAATGTCTGTCGAGCTTATCCCTCAAAAGCTCATTTGAATCATTCGATCTGGCTCAACTTCTGAACTGTGATTAGCTGGTTCATGATGATGGTCATCATTGATCTATTTTACAAGGTTATGTATCATCATGAAGCTGAACTTAACTTTGAAGTGCTGTGGAGATATTGCTTTGTCTTTGGGCAGATCTTATGTTGTTTTCCCGATGCCGTTGGTTGCACAAAGCATGACAAGAAGTAAAAAAGTTTTAAGGAAGAGTATTAAAGGGCAATTGTTGTGCTGTCATTTCGCTTTTAAGTAAGTACTCATCTTGAAATATGTACATGCTTGGTATACTAAGATTTATATTTCCCATTTATGTCTATATACGAAGATTGGCCATAAAACTAGGAGCCATTCTTAGTACATCGAGCAGTATACGATCCTGCCTTCACGATATTATAAGGTCGGGTTCGCGACTATCCAGCAGACTCGTACTGTTAGTGCCATGGTTTATTTGGTTAGCACATAAATATCGCTCAAATGGGTACTTCTTTATTGTGGAATTTGGACATTTAATGTGTCCTTTCTTGTCTGAAATGGCAAGGCAATCGCGTTTTCAATGTCCGCGCTACGAGCTGTGTTATTTATCAGTGGGGACGGGAGGAGTAGGTGAGTCAGTGAATGAAGGCCCCCATATTCAATAGCCTCGTCCATTCTTTTAAATCAGTTTGGTTAGTGTCTGCCATTCGATTTCTGGCTGAGTTGTGAACTTGAGGGATTCGGGACCACCCTTGTCTCATCTACCTTTTCTTTCGCTAATTATGTCCGTCCACTGGAAAAGATCATCTCGAATAGCTCCATCCAGCTTCGTCTTCTACCTTGGTCAGTAGCCTCTCGTTTCTTGATCTTTTATAGCTACTCAGGAAGCTGCTCATATAAGTTTAAGTGTTCGCAGCTGCACCTGCTTTGTTGCTCGTTACATGATCTCATTGTAGTTTTTGGAGGTTTGTTTGTAAAAATAAATTAAGTGCGTTTTCCTTGTCTCACATAGAAAAATTATTCCGAATTTTTGTTTGTCTTTTCAAAATAATCTTTGGAAAGATGTTTGTTCAGTTTGCAACTTTTCCCCTTGGGCAATTTTCGAAAGGACGCGTTTGTTTAATTTTTGGCAATTTTTCATGAAGAGTTGCATGTGTTTTAAGACTGTTTTATATATATACTTGTCAATTTTCGGAAAAAATATAGTGATAATTTTCGAGCCTTCTTTATGAAAAAATTGCAGCTATTTTTTTGATTGTTTCCTAAAAAGACCTAAAGAAATATTAGAATTGATATCTAATATTCTCATTTTAAGATTTTGTTGTATCTTGGAAGATATTTGCCAATGACCATTAATAACGTTGTAAGGCAAATAAATTTTTAAAAAAAGTGATATCACGTCTCAAAGTCCGACTTCAATATTCTAAATATCCGTCTTCATTGTTCTACCCAATTTGAAGCCATATTTTTTCAACATTAACATGGTTATAGTACAGCCAAAGCCATTACTGTTTGTGCCACTCTCTACAAGCTTTTCGTCTGCGTTTTTGGCTCGTCAGTAGAATGGTCAAAATGTATGCTTCAAAGTGGAAAATATGCGTGAATATGAGTACCATGTTGAGAGAGAGAGAGAGAGAGAGAGAGAGAGAGAGCATTTTCTTTAAGTTTTTCCCGGCTTGGGCGTTCCTTCATGGTCCTTTCCCATCCATACTTGAGCTTCAAATCCTGATAAAAAAAGCGTTCAATGTGAAGAAACGTGCTATCGGGGATGGTACTGATCTTCGACCGCCAAGAAGGGTGTGCTGAGTTAACTGGTTCTCTTTCAGTAAAACAAGATGACTAAAGTATTGAGTCTAACTGAACAAAAGTTTAAACGTTCCTGTTCCATGAGAAGCGCCCGAGTGTAGCTTTCGCAATTGTGTGGTACGGGTACTCTCTCCAATACAGTTCCTTTACTAGCTGTAGGCATTATGAACATGGATCCTGAGGCTAAGCTCTCGGGACCCGCGTGATCGGTATGTAAAGGCCGAAAGGAAGTCCAAATGGAACTCGTTCGGGATAATTGTTCAAAAGTCCTAAAACTATTTTACGGAGGCCAATTTAGTCATGAAGTACTAAATTAGCCCCAAACCTTTTGACGATTTATTAATATAATCCTAAAATTTTTTCAATTGTGTTAATTTAGTTTTAAATCTTTAATGATTTGCTAATTTAGTCCTAAATTTATTATTAACATATTTGGCTAGAAGGAATACATTGACAAATCATCAAAAAGTTTTGAAGTAAATTGGTACAATTGAAATTTCAAGACCAAAATTGACAAATTGTTAAGAGGTTTAGCACTAAAGTGGTATTAAAAAGTTTAGAATTGAATTGACATTTGTATAATAAGTTTGGAACTTTGTAGACAATTTTTCCAAACTCATTCAATTTTTCTTTTCATATGTGCAAGTTCCATGCCTATCTAGTAGGAGTGATCATGATCCGGGTTAGGTTGATTCAGCACCTAACCTAGGGACCAACCTGCACAGTGTTGGTCTCTAATTTTTGGGACCAAGGACGGACCTAGTTGAGCTTGGGAATAAGGAGTAGGATGTCGTCTGATGCTGTTTAATGCTATTTTAAGTTATGGTTTGTTCTTTAGTCAGGGTAGATCCGGGTTGGATTAATTTTAAACTCTTAGAATCGAGAATCAACATGCACAGCACTGGTCTAAGTATTTCAGGATTAAGGACTAACCCAATCCTCTTGGAAATCGAACTAAGACTAACAGGATTGGGTTGGTTTAGGGTCGGTCTTGGATCGATGCTCACTTCTTATAATGTTTAGTTATCTAGTAAGAAAATTAAAGTGTACATCACTGACATGAAGAGAACTTTTGCACGTGCAATCTTATGAGCTCTTAATCTAAGGATTAATAGATTCAACCAAAAAAAAAAAAATCTAAGGATTAATAGAGAGCGAGTTGTTTTATTTATTTATCTATGTTTGGGTAAAAGCCTCAAGATAGAAGACGAGCAACACTACCTGCTCAAAATTCTTTTCTCACTGCGAGCGTTTGATATAATTCATTTTTTTTATGCGGATTTCTTTTGGTGATAAGTTTTTAGGCATGAAACTTGGAGATGCTTATGAAACTAAGCTCGCATATTTAAAAGGAGAGGATGATGCGCGTATAGAGGCCAAAGGTTTTTGCCAATGCTTATTTAGTTCTTTTGGGGATTATCAACTTTTAGAACAACTTATCAACTTTCATATGCATTGCTTTGTTGGTGTTTTAAGGTACGTTTATTTGGTGAAAAATATTTTCTTCTCTTTCTGAATTTTTATTCGCTTAGAAAATTGAGTTGACAGAACCAAGGCTTAAGTCTAAAAAAGTGACTTCTTTTTGGAAAGTGAAGAACATACTTTAAACATACTTGGATATCGGCGCCTAAGCCTAAAAACTCTACGTTTGGGAATAGAAAGTCCAACATTAACAACTTTTTTTTTGAAAAGCATTTTTCTTTATCATTAAATTTTCACGAAATAAATGTACCTTTAAATTACAAGTTTTTATAAATTACTAATATTAATTGAAGCCTCTTACAAACTTCTTTTTGTTTGTCCAATTTAATTACCATTTACAATTCTCAGTGGAGCCACTTATAACTATTTATGCGATCGTCTTGGAATTAGCAATTTTTGCAATAACTCATCAGCTTTTCCGTTTCAAAAATTTTCCGACATTCTCCACTCATCAATCCTCAAATTAAATCGACAATTCCGATTTGAGTTACTGGATAAATTTTTACATCAAACTTACCAATTCATCTCAGTCTACCAATTTTTCAACAGATCGATTCATGAAATCGTGGGGGGTTCACCGTTCACCGTTCACCATTCATTGCTGATGGATTCAAATCCATTTGGATCGGGACGGGCAGCGAGAGTGGGCGTTAGTACGCATGACGTGGCGGGTGGCCAGGCGAGCCGGCCCAAAATCTGGGGCCGGTCAGGCGGTTCGGCGCCAGAGCAGAGTCCAAACCATCTATAGATGCAGACAGACCGCATCCGTTCCGTTCCTTTCCTTCCTCCCTCGCTCTCTCTCCCGCTGGGATCTCATTTTCTCTCTCTGGCGAGAGAGAGAGAGAAAGAGAGAGAGAGGAGAGATGGCGAAGGCGCGCAAGGCCAAGAACACCAACGACGACTCGAAGCCCGACAATCCCGGCGCCGTCGTCCGCCACCAGAAGCTCTGCCTCTCCGTCGACCTCCCCAACCGGAGAATCTACGGGTGACTCCTTCTCTCTCTCTCTCTCTCTCTCTCTCTCTCTCTCTCGCGTTTGAAATCGCGAGCGCTCGCTCGGAACCGTTCTCTCTCTCTCTCCGCCTCAATCCGCGACTTGCGATTGCGCCTCCGGAGTGCGAGCGAGCGAGCTCGCGGCTTCCGATCGCCGTCGCATTGTGGACGCTGCCCGCCCGCCGTGCGCGCCGCGGCGTGGCGGGCGGTTGAGTGTTTTGGAGTAGCTCGAGTCGTTCCTTCCGATTGTTTTTTTCCTCGTTTACTGTTAATCGGTCGAGGAGGAGCTCGTCTAGTGTTTCGTGACCTGAACGCACGTCGTCTGATTGTCTGTCTCGGGGAGCTGTAATCAGTCTGGAGTTAAGAGTTTCTCGCTCGGCGCGTGCCGGAATTGGGCGGTTTCGTTTGCGCGGCTTGTCCTGTGGAGTCGGATGTCGATCGTCTGTTGATTGTGCTGATTTGTGTGTTAGTTTTGGCTCGTCGAGGAATTTATAAGATACTCGAGGCCTCGACGCTTGCAAAAACCCATCAACTTCGTTCTGGCATGTCTACTATCACTCGAGAAGAGTCCAGTATACTCTCTCCATGCCCAACGGCCGTGTTTCTTTAGTTCAATTTCCCGGCTGGCGAAAATTGTATGTTATTATGGTGTATCTTCTCCTAATAATCGGAAAAAGAGACCGTCTTCATTGCGTCTCTATGTTTTTTTCCCGATGCAATGACTGCACCTGATGTATTTTTGAAAGAATTTTAAGTCAACTCAGCATTTATGCACTTCAAAGTAATGCTTGCCTTTTCGGAGTAGCTTGATGTCTGGGTGGCTTCATCGGCAATTTTTCGTATGCCTTTTCGTAGGTATACGGAGCTAGAAATTGCAGTTCCAGATATTGGAATAGTGGGATTACATGCTGAAAATCTGGGGATCTCTAGTGTTTTGGTTGATGGAGAGCCTTCAGAGTATGAATACTATCCCCACTGTCAGAATTTAGATAATGAGAGAAGATGGAGCTCTGTCAAGTCTCCTGCTTGTGCTGCTGATGTTGCTGGGACTTTGTATCTATCAGCTCTGGAGAGGGAATTGGACCCAAACTTATTAATTAACTGCTGTAAGGGTTTCAAGGTGGAAAATGAATCGCAGGAGCAATTGGCGTTAGAGAATGCTTCACAGTCATCTGGCGAGGTCAAGCAGGTAATCTGAGTCAACTTTTAAATGATGAGAGGCTACTGGATTTGATCTGAGTTGAAGAGTGAACTTACTTGCTTGATTTTTGCCCAATGAACTGCTGTTTGAGGAAAATATGCTAAAACATGTTGTATTTTAAGATCAGCTATTCAAGCTTCTATTTCTACACTGAACGGACAGTAATACAAAGTCTTGCTTATGCTTCCTACATTCGTACTTAGAAGAGTGTTGATTAGCTGCTGGCAGACCTTAAGTACCCTCTTTTGCTTATTACACTTCTGTTTCTAGTGGGAGTGATGGTTTCTATTGTTCATTGCCTTGGATTCATGAGTTTACACAAAGAAATTATTGCGTATGGCATGGTCAATATGTTTTCATGAGGTAAGCTTCTGTTGGTTCTTATGTAGGTTGATGTTTTATGCAGAATGTAAAGCTGGTGCGAATTGAGTATTGGGTGGACAAAGCAGAGACAGGCATTCATTTTGAGGATAATATTCTTCACACTGATAACCAGATCAGGCGGGCTCGTTGTTGGTTTCCCTGTATGGACGAGAACTCACAGCAATGCTGGTACCATACGATGGCAATTTTTGTAGTCATAGAGGATTAATCTTGGCTTGTTGTCTTTCTAAAGGTTATTCAGTTATTCTTTTATATAGAAGAATATAAGAAGTTGGGTTTATTCTGTTACTTTGTTCAGCTATGATTTGGAATTCACAGTGGCCCATGATCTTGTTGCTGTCAGCACTGGGAAGTTGCTATATCAGGTGAGATAGAGAAGATAACAATCTAGTGTAACACACTTAAGATTTGTTAGCATAATTCTGCTGCTGAATTGCAGGCGATAATCGTGACAGTATGATGCACAAACTCATGTCAAGTGGTTGGATTTGTGATGTCTTTCTATAGTCTTTTCTTTGCTGATGTATCAATGTTTGGTGAATCTCTCTCTTCCAGGGGGAATTGGGACATATGATACATTTCGACATACCTTTAGTTTTATAAAATTGTTTGGTTGAGTCAATCCGTGAGCTTCAACCTAAGTGGATGGTCAGTACGATACATCATTTTGAGGAAATATTTGTGGAAAGCTATTCTTTCTGGCTTCTTTTTTTCCCCCTTTACCCTGTCATCATCCATTTAGATGTTAGTGAAGTGATGAAGCAGATACTCTCTCTCTCTCTCTCTCTGTGAGAAGTGACAGTCATATGTTGAAGTTATTTTGAATATTGTCACTGACTTAAATGATGTGCATGGAATTCAGTGTAAACCTAAACTTGATTGGTGGTAGTTTATTCTAATAGATGATTTACTTGACTATTTTTGTATGGGTGATTAACCAAGGCCTGACATGAGGCCATGAATCCTACTAGCATCCAGGGCATACGATGTCATTGGTAGTATTTATAACTTCTTTTCCTCTTCTCTTTTTCATTCATTTTGTAGGAGTAAAGGATGAATATGATATGAACACTGATGTCTAGTTAAGCCAGTTTATAATTCTTGAAAGGATTTCAATATGAGCTATTTAATGCAATATGATATTTTCATTTATCCACGAGCATGTCATGTGTATGTTTGTTAGATTTCTAATGACAGATAAGCCCTATATAACAGTGATATTTTGACTTCTGTTTGGTCGGTTAATAATTTTGCTGTACTCAGCTTGAGCTTCATAGGAAGCAATATCTTGTTGTTTTCCAGTTGATCATTGCTGGTTGTGTGATATTCTGCGCATGCTTTGCAGGTTTTGAGCAAGGATGATCCTCCTCGCAAGACTTATGCATACAGGTTAGATGTTCCAGTTAGCGCTTGGTGGATATCCTTGGTGGTTGCGCCACTTGAAATCTTTCCAGACCCCCAGAATTGTCTCATCTCACACATGTGTTTGCCTGCTTATAAGTCCAAGCTACAAAATACCGTGGCATTTTTTTATAGTGCTTTCAGGTTTGCCCACCAACATAGATTGCATTGGAAATTGACTTAAAAGTTTGCTGGATTTTGCTGTATTCTGTAGCATTGTTTATTGACGTACAATCCATTTTTAGCAGCCATTACGAGGAGTACCTTGGAGAGAAATTTCCATTTGGATCATACAAGCAAATTTTTATTGCACCTGAGATGGCAGTGTCATCATCGAGCTTAGGGGCCTCAATGAGCATATTTAGTTCCCAAGTTTTGTATGATGAGAATATCATTGACAAGGTTTGGCTCTATGACATGAGTGTGGTTTTGCCTTTATGTAAGCTTAGAAACATGTGCATTTGCGCTAACACCCAATGCTTGGGAGACCTTTAGAGTATGGAATAGGTAGTGATAATATTGCGATGGTACCCTTAGACATATGTGTACACAGAGCAGTGACAAGGTAGTTATATTTGCTATCCTCTGAAGAAGATTTTTTTACTTGCCCATGCTCTTTAGAGAAAAGGTATTTTAAACTATTTAACCATCTCCCTATTCTGTGATGCTTTCTTGAGTCTTTGGCATCCACTGGTTGCACCTTCCTTGAGCTACCAAGACCTCAAAGCATCCATGTTGCCAGCCAACTTGATAGTGTTTAAGAAGTGCCTCTCCCGCAATTCCTGTTCTGTGTCCTACTCCATGCAAGCTTCTAAAGCAACATGACACCCTGATGACTATGCTATCCCTACTTCTCTTATCAGCATTTTCTCGTTCTCTCTCTCTCTTGCCTAAATCCCTGATGCTTTTAGTCTGTTACTGTGATTGAAAGATGCAAACTCCTTGATTCCCATATTCTTACATGCCAAACTGAAGTTTCTTTTTATGTTGCTCGCTACTCTTTTATAGTCTGCATATATGAATGTTTAGTATGCTATCTAGTAGCTTCGGTTGTTCAAATTAAAAAATTTTCCTGTCATGGCTTGTTTCCATGTCATGGGGCTTGTTCTCTTGAGTTTCCGAATTCTATGAATGCCTCTACTGCTTTTTCACCCCCAAATTGCCTTCAAGTCATGAAGAAGTTATCATACTTTGCAAGCGAAGTGTAGTTAGGAAGAAATCTAATGTTTTAATTTTCTCACTGAAAAGTTGCTTTCCTGTTTCTAAAAGTTAGGTTAGTGATGGCAGACATTAATTTTGTTGTTACAGACCATTGACACAAGGATTAAACTAGCTTATGCCCTTGCAAGACAGTGGTTTGGTGTATATATCACCCCAGCTGGCCCAGATGATGGTAAGTGGCTCGAATTTCTTTTGTTCGGTCCTTTCTTCCTATTGGTAGTTTCTATCCTCCATGTCTTTTGACGGAACTACCACACTAGATTCCATTTGCAGTAACACGTGTTTCTTCCGGTTTGCAGAATGGTTGTTGGATGGTCTTGCTGGTTTTCTTACAGACTCCTATATCAAGAAATATTTGGGAAACAATGAGGCACGATATCGGAGATTCAAGGTTCGTAATTTGTTTGAGCATACCTCATTTTGTTCAGAAAGACATTTCATTCTGCATAATGTGATGCTTTCAAGTAAATGCAAAGCGGTTCAAGGTTTGTCATTTGTTTGAGCATGCCTCATTTTGTTCAGAAAGACATATTTCATTCTGCATAATGTGATGCATTCAAGTAAATGCAACTCTTAAAAGCTCCAATCGAATAATAAAATTGGATATCCTCTTTGGGCTAAATTTTTATAACATCTGTTGCTTTTGTATACGTAGATTCCCAAATTTCTTGTTGCCCATGTGCTTTTTTTTACATGTTTGTATTCACGTATGTTTGTGATATGATCTGATACATAACTGGAAAATGATCTTTGGTATCTGACGGTCCATTGTCTAATGCTTTTTTCTATTTTATAATAAGGCATCTTGTGACAATGATTGGAAGTTAGTTTGAGGAGCCTTGTCAGTTGGATATCCATGTTTAAAAATTTAGGGTTTCTGTATAGGATTGTCTGCCTGTGTAGGGGAATATGTATGTTGTTGACTTTTCTTTGCTTCTTTCTAGCCCACATTGTGGCTGTGCAAACACATGTATCCTTTTTGAGCTATTATAGCTCTGGTAAGATGTACTGACTTGTGTTCGTATTGAAAGGTTAGGGTTTGGGTTGTGGGCTAGAATGGATTAGTAGAGGTTAAGACATATACTGACTTATGTTCATATTGTCTGATGTGTTGTTACGCTTGTTAATATATCTTTATATTGGCCGTAAAATCACAGTCAGGTGGACACTAATAGTGTCATCATCAACCTTGTTATCTTTTAGACCCCAAAAAAAACTTGTCGTCTTTCTTTTAATTAATTGAATGCTTTTCAATGTCACCGGAATGCTTATTTTGCCAAAATTGCAGGCAAATTGTGCAGTTTGCAAGGCAGATGACAGTGGTGCAACTACTTTAAGCTCCTCTGGTTCTTGTAAGGATCTGTATGGGACTCAGTCTCTTGGTTTATATGGCAAGATAAGATCATGGAAGTCTGTAAGTTGACATCGATGCAATTTTCTGTCTTGCTTCAATTGTTAATTACCTATGGTCTTGCATCTTTTGGGTAATATGACCACTATTTAATTTTTTGGAAGGTCGCAGTCCTCCAGATGTTGGAAAAGCAGATGGGACCTGAATCTTTCTGTAAGGTAAGCGTTCTAGCTGCCTTTTTACTTTTTGCACTATGTTAGAGAGTGCGATATTATGTATATGGATGTTTGTCCAATAATGGCGAGGTAGTTTGTATCATTTATTAAACAGTTGGTTGACTGTTTGCCGTTACTGTGAGTCATGACTGCAGTTTCTTGTTGTGATATTATTAAATTTCCAAAGTGTGTCTTCTAAAGTGTGCCCTGATTTCATTCAGTGTTTGCCTATGTTCCACATAGGAAATACCAAACCAACGGTTCTTATTTGATCCTGTACCCCTTGTACTTCTCGTCAAAATCCTTGGCTCCCTTACTTGAACTTGGTGCACAAGGATGAGTGTCCTCGTTGACATGGCAAAATACAGATCATGGCGTGAGATTGGTGTGAGGCTTATCAGATGAGCACGGGAATGGCTTGTTACAATGAACAGTTTGTTGATTTGCGCAAGGTGTTGGACAGTCTCTCTGGGGGAGAGATACATTGCTGCGACCTTTTTGCTATAGTCAAGCCATGTGCCATTTTCTAGTTTTTTACCAATCAACTTATTGTCAGAGCTCACACTATATTTATCCTTTTTTATCAATATGTTAAGCTCAATGTCTTTTAACCTAGTTTGTTCACAGCTTTACTAGTATGTCATAGGATGGGGATTACTTGAAGTTTAAGGCAAAATGGTCCACTAGAATTGTTTTCATGGAAAGGTTCAGTGCAATTCATCCTTTAACATATTACCATTTAAGAGGTTTGTACCTTGAAGAAGAATCAATAGGAAGACATGTTTCCTTGCACCAAATGTTTATTTAACCTAACTTGGCTGAATCTTTCTTTTAAGCAGAGAGATCTGATTTATGTTCTGTATGTTCTTCATGTCTTCTAAATTTAAGTTGTTAGTAGTAATGAATGTCACTGAACTGTACTTTGTATATGTTTTTCCCGGGAAATGTAAATCGTGATCCTGTTTGTCTTTCTTTCCGATATACAGATGTTACAGGCTATTGTTGCTCGTGGTCTAGATGCAACCCAGCCTTCAAGAACTTTGAGCACGAAAGAGGTGATTGCCTTTTAGCAGTATTATTGTGCCTTGTCTCTTGCAGATTCGATTAATCTCAATATTCTGAAATGTCATGTGAATAAAATATGCAGTTCAGGCATTTTGCTAATAAGGTTGGAAATCTAGAGCGGCCATTTCTCAAAGAATTTTTTCCCAGATGGGTGGGATCGTGTGGATGTCCAGTGCTAAGGTGTGATTTACAAAAGTTTTGTTATGTTGGTCCTTGTACCTCTAATGCATTTAACTGATTCCATGTTCATATCCTAAGGATGGGGTTTTCCTATAACAAGAGGAAGAATATGGTTGAGTTGGCTGTTTTGAGGAGTTGTACAGCTAGACCTGATGCAGAACCCCCTAACACTAATGCTGAGTCTGAAGCTCGAGAGGCTGAGGTAGGCTGGCCTGGCATGATGAGCATCAGGGTTAACGAACTGGATGGCATGTATGACCATCCCATTCTTCCAATGGCTGGGGACAGTTGGCAGTTGTTGGAAATTCAATGCCATTCAAAACTTGCTGCACGGCGATTCCTGAAGCCTAAAAAGGGTTCAAAAGGTGATGGATCAGATGATAATGGTGATGCAGCACTAGATGCTCGTTCCAGGTTTGTCAATAATGGCCGTTTATACCTGCACACACATTTGTGCCTGCTTGTGCGCTCACAAAATCACATTAATTGCTCTTTGACGACATATGTTCATTCCTTTGGCAGTTCTGAATCGCCCCTACTATGGATTAGGGCAGATGCGGAGATAGAGTATATTTCTGAAATTCATTTCAATCAACCTGTGCAAATGTGGGTAAGGATTTGATTAGCATAGGGATGCTTTCATGTTCTGTTATGTTCTGTCGGTGATGGTCATCCTGTTAGCATATATCATGCATGTTGAGGCATATAAAAGGCTTGATTGCTTAGGTTGTTTATCGTCTTTCTTCCTTATGAATGTACCTCTTTAGATGTGCATGCGTGCTCTCATGAGGCCTGAGTGTCCATGGAGCTCAGTTATCAGCCACATGGTTTCAGGGCGACTGCATGAAAACTGCCAATGAAAAAGGTGTAGGATAATGATATTCCATTCATTTAAGTAGACCTCAATATTGATTAAACTTATGTGACTCCCAATCTCTCTCTCTCTCTCTCTCTCTCCCTCTCTCTCTCCATGTGTTTGTACTTCTGTATGAATGCACACACACAGCAACCCAGCCCCAAAACACCCCCATTACTGTCCTGATAATTCTTTGGTATAGATACAAGTCAAAATGACGAAATGGATATTCTTCCCATTTCTGATGAGGCTGTTTCAGTCGTTTTGATTTCCTTGTAGATCATTATTAATATTGTTGGTATGTGTGATCAGGTCAATCAGTTAGAGAAAGACAAGGATGTTGTTGCTCAGGCACAGGCTATTGCAACTTTAGCAGCCCTCCCAGAGTGTTCTTTTGCTATTGTAAATGCTCTAAATAATTTCCTGTGTGACTCCAAGGTAAACCATTTTTATACATCCATACTGCGCATGATTACTATTGTTAGGTTCATTGCAATAAAGCAGTTCGTTTGCTTTCTCAAGGCCTTCTGGAGAGTTCGAATTGAGGCAGCTTTTGCTTTGGCTACTACAGCATCGGAGGTACTAAAGCTTTCACCGTAAAATCTGTTGGATAATTCAGTTGATTTTATGATTCTCTCAAAATGTCTTTCTGTGAAATTCCTTAAATTGTTCAAGCCAATTTTTATGAGAGATTGCTGATGGACAAGCCATGCTCATTTAATGAAACACTAGTCTGTTAATTCAAGCTTGAGCGAGATTCTAGGTTTTATTGTTTTCTATTTTTAATGCTGGTTAGTCTGATGCTTTTTCCCTGATTCTCTGTGTTTGCATTTGGAGACCCTGATAGGCTTCTCTTTTCATATATGGGCCATTGTTTCATGTACTTGCAGGATACTGATTGGGCCGGTCTACTACATTTAGTGAAGTTTTACAAGAGCCGGAGGTTTGATGCCAATATTGGGCTTCCCAAGTAAGATCACTTATTTAAGTGTTTATATTAGTGGATTTGTCAACTCAATTCTGATTTAGAAAACTCTCCTCATGCTAGGCCAAATGACTTCCGCGATATTCCCGAGTACTTTGTTCTTGAGGTAATGCATTGAGGTAGGATCACATTAAGTTGTCTGTGATCATGTGATGTTGCCAGTCTCTCTCTCTTTTTTCTTTTTTTCATAATTTACTTTTCTTGGAGCTACTTTCTTCCTCCATTAGCTGCTCCCTGTGGAATTATGCATCTATAGCTTTTTGTTACTTGGGCAAAGGAAAATGTGAATCATGGCCAATAAATGCATTTAGTCCAATTTGTGCGTAAATTTCCAACTAAATTCGACTGCTTCCTGAATAAACTTCTTATTCCCTGGCTTTATATCCCTGGCATATGACTCTATAGGTCTCTGTAATAATGATGATGCGTCAGGTACTTTTTCTGTGAAAGTTGTGGCCACATGTCAGTAGTTCTGTTTTTGGGGTGTGAGGAATTTGCTTAGGAAGTCTCTTGCTATTTGATGTTTCCACTGAAAGCAGCTGCATCGATTTTATCTTTGGCATGGTGTGCATTGATGCATTTTGGAATGATTGTAATTGCAGAAAGCAATCCTTTGATAATTTTGTTGGTGGGAACATGGGATCTGGAATGTACTTCTTAATATCAAGTGTTGAATTACACAAATGTACAATGTTGACCTTTGGTTCAGGCAGAGGGGGGATGATGCAATTTTTCATGAACTAACAGAGGACAAGTGTCAGTCATGTCTTCTGTACTTTGATCTAAATGAGGAGTTGCAAATATTTCAAAATTTCTATGCATCAGAATACTAATTATTGCTTTATGTAGCTTGATCAGGGCAATGTTCCAAATTTATTTGCTTAACTTGAGCATTTAACTGTACTTTCCTTGGTGTTCTCCCTTTCCCCCCTTGTTTGCCGGCCTTTGATTACAATGATTTAATTGATTCATATGCATGTATTTTCTCCAAAAAAAAAAAAAAAAATCAAAACCTCATCAAAGTTATGTATGGTGCACATAAAGATCCAGGTTATGTAAAACGGTTTCCAATCTTCAAGAACACATTTATTGACTCCCTCCTCTTCTTTGTTTATATTTGTCTGGATTTTGTACTTGATCATTTCAGCAAGTGGAGAGCTCTTTATCCTCTTAAGGTGTCCCCTTTGTTAGATACGTGGGGTAATGACACTGACACCATTGCTGACTTCTTAAAAATTACACAGCCAGTGGATGGGTGTTAAGATCCTAAGTAGAGGTTCTGATAAAATTCATCCTTTTCTCCTTGTGGTAGTATTTTCATAATTCTATAACTCCTCTTTTTAATAGTATAATGATATAGCTTTCGTTGACATGAATTGGTATCACATTACATCTGCAAGGCTTAATTCTTCCTAATCAATTAATTGTACTCCTCTTTTTGTGAATCTGGGTTTTATTTTAAGGCCATGAAGCATTCTTGTTTACACCTGTGGGATTTTGTGTTGCAAAGATCAAAGACTATTTAAGTTAACTTATCTTTTATTATATAGATTCCAATTGCTTCTGACATATGGATAAAGAATTTGAGTCATTTGCAATGGAATCAAATTAACTCTTATTAAGTCCAATCCGGCTAACTAAAAGTCATTCCCTGTTACTGTTGGTTAAATTCTTCTTAAGTGCTTATTCTTAAATATTATAGAGCTAATTTGCAGAACTAGATTTCATGAGTTAAGTTAAAGGTTGTTTCTCTTCATGTTTGGAACTCGTGGCTTGGAGTTTGTAAGCTTCTCATTTTAATATATGCAGAAAAAGTGAGAGTAGGATGGGATAAAAACTGGTAATGAGGATTTTTTGAGAGAGAGAGAGAGAGAGGCAGCTGTGAGGTGGGGTGAGCCAGAAGAAGAAGATCAAAATGAAAACCATTGCATTCCTACCACTAATCAGCAGTGCAAATCACATGCTAATATAGAGTGACTGGGAGATAGAGAAGGGGGGGCCAGGGATGGCTGGAAAACCAAATGGAAAAGTTAGAAGGCCTGTGCCACTATACCCAATTCAGCTTTGTGAATTGAAGCAAAATGCCACCAATGTTCTCTTAATTTACACTACCATCACTGGAGAAAGGAAAAGTCCATGGACTTAAGGGCTTTTTTTTTTTTTTTTTTATAGTTATTGGATATTGGTAGTGGGAGTCTTCTGAAAAGGAGGAAGCAAGAAGATATGCAAGGGTGACTTAAGAAGATGAGGAGCAATAGAAACTTGAGATGATCATAGTGCACTCTCACCTACAAGTCTACAGTGTCCCTGATGAAAACAATCAGGAATCAGGTTTTTTCTCTTTCTGAGTAATAGGTAGTGTCAAAGAAATATCCCGTCTATAAGATTTTATTGGATTGGAGAGCTTCTGATTTTCTGGTGTGGGAACTAAGCTGATTTTTTGGCTGTAGAATAATTTATTGTTGGATTGGTTGGACCAATAAAGTGAAATGCAGAGGTTGATGTGGTGAAGATGTACTTTTGTTGTAATCATATAAGGATATTTTGGAGCTCCAAATTGGATGTGTACCACTTGAAAATCTTCTGGCGCTAATAGATATTATACTTGCAAGGGGGAATAAAATCATCATCAGTTGGAGTTTTTGATGCTCAAACACAAACATGTGTGTAATGTTCTACAGAAAGGGCATAGCCATATTGAAGTAAAAGTGAACCGAGATTCTGTGGGCAGTGGAGTGCCTATTAAAGGAAACAAAAGGGTAGAGATGAATGTGAAACAATGGTACTGGTGTCTCAGTTTGCTTTCCTTCTAAATGCTACTTATGTGCGACATGAAATGATTTTGAAACACCAATTCAAGTTGCTTCAATTATTAGATGTGAGTTTTGTTCCTGTTTGGAATAGGGTGAGGTCTGGGAAAACATGAATTAAAACTTTCAAGACGTGAATCTCATGGAGGAAATATAATGGAGACGATGCATAGGGTGCAACGGTAAAAATTAAACCTCAAGTCAGTAATGGCATGCTTGGAGTTGTTGTAGATGCAGCCTTCCTCCATTCCTGCCAAATCCGCAAGGACACTCAAACAGAACTGCACACCGACACAAAAAAAAAACTAACCACGGTTCTGTACAATGCCTTTTGTTTTCCTTTTGGTTATGAAGATATCCTGTTCTTTTTTCGTTGAATGTTCATGGTTCCTCATGATTAAGTTTCCATGTATTCTGCCTTTTATTTGTCCTGTTTGGATCCTTCACCCGATTGTGTTGTTTTAACTCGGTCCCTTGTATCCAGGAACTGAACACTTTTGCGAACTACATAAGGCTTTAATTTCTTTTAATTTTGTTGTTTAACCCAGTCCTTTGTATTTTTAAATCTGCACATTTTTTTAAGCAGTGAGACTGATATAATTGTGCATCGTGTTTTGTATGTTTGATGAACAATGGAGATAATTATTGTGTTTTTGGGATCATTCCTGGATTAAACCTGAATTAGCTTTGTGTCACATGAAAGTCTTAATGTCCTCAGATGGTCAAGTTCTTGAGGATATTTTTCTTTGTCAAAGCATCCTGTTTGGCCATATTTGGAAGTCATGATAATTAAGTGCTTTATTGACATGTGACATCAGTGGCTTCTTTTATCCATTTTGTACGCACTATAATTCTCAGGCAATTCCACATGCTGTGGCTATGGTTAGAGGTGCAGATGGAAAAAGTCCAAGAGAAGCTGTCGAATTTGTTTTGCAACTTCTGAAGGTAGAGGTTTTCTTGCCTTTACACAACCAATCAACATTGTTTTGTGACTATTATTGCAATTGATGGTCTTATATGACGATAATTGTTGTCTACTGAAATTGAAGTTTTTGGGCTTTTTTTCCAGAGCTGTACAAAAGCTCAATTAGTCATCCTCTCTTTTTTACTCTTTAAACCAGTGTTACCTGAAATTACAGTTTAAGGAATGCTGCATAAGAGAGCTAAGATACTGTTGCAGCATGTTCTGAAAATGGAGGTTCTACATCATCATAGTCTTGCTAGAATTCATAGGGTGTGTTACCTTCTGTTGCACTCATAAACTATGAGTAGTCTCTATGGCAGTGCTTGGTCTTGTGCCAGTGTTAATCCTAGGTATCAGTATATCCTTCATCTATGCTGTCTTTTGAGTGGTGAGAGGGAAGTAACTTGTTTAGCCTCAGAGCTTCTGTTGATTTCTCACTGTGTCCCTGCCACTCTGCTTTGGATCTTGGGAAGATTATACCTATGGCATGTATAACTTTTCTTCATCCTGCCTTTATGAAATGAATGTTAACTACATAAAGTGATTTTGGTGCTTCTTTACTATGGGTTTACAGTATAATGACAACAATGGCAACATTTATTCTGACGTGTTCTGGCTTGCAACTTTGGTCCAATCAATTGGCGAGCTTGAATTTGGGCAACAGGTTTGGTAGTCTTGTCTTGCTATATGCTCTGATCAGTATTTAATATTCACTTTAGTTCTTTCCTCGTACTTGCCATATAGTCTTTAAATGAACGGGGACTTGAATATATTGTTTGAATACATACATTTGTGAGTTTTAGACTCATCTCTTTGTATGTAAGTTGAGAATTTGAGCTACGATATAAGGATGCTTGTGAAAAGCTTAATCCAAAAGAACATCAGCCGAAAAAGCCCAAAAACCGCAGGGGATAAAATGGAAAGAGTAGATGCTTAGGCTGTGCTAATCGTTAGTCAAACTGTCAAAAGCATGATTTGAATTAACAACACTGTCATTGAAAAGCATGCCTATGGAAAGGACTTGGTGTAAATTGCTAGAGAAGTCTTCCAATGTCTGGTTTGCATTAGAGTGCATAAATGCCACAATAAAGTCTAATAGCACTGGAAGATGTTTTGCGTTGTTCATTGGTTATAGCACTTTAAGAGCATGTTATGCGACTTCCCTGATGCCTCACTTAGTAAGGCTGACTTATGGAGGTTTAATTGCTGGGATTTTATGGCAGACTATTCTCCTCTTATCATCACTTCTCAAGCGCATTGACCGGCTTTTGCAATTTGACAGGTGATCCATTTGTTTTTGTACCATTAACTCTTACTATGACTTTGTGATTTGAGATTCTATGTGATTGGATATGTCATACACAGGCTCATGCCTAGCTATAATGGGATCTTGACTGTCAGCTGCATCCGGACATTGACACAGATAGCACTGAAATTCTCTGCATTAATCCCTCTTGTAAGTTGCCATACTATAACTGATGATCCACTTAATTGTAAATTATTCATGACTCATGTTTTGGTGTCAATACTTGATGCAGGATCGAATCTTCGATCTAATTAAGCCTTTCAGGAATCTGAAGTCATTGTGGCAAGTCAGAGTTGAAGCAAGCAGGGCTCTTCTTGATCTTGAGTTCCAGTACAAAGGCCTTAATGCAGCACTGTCACTGTTTATTGAATTTTTAGAGGAAGAACCATCCTTAAGAGGTTGTAATTTTATCAAATCAATGGACTTGACAAATCATTTGGTATTTCTATGTAACAATTTTTATTTTCCTTCCGTAGTAATGCTTTCCTAATAAGGTTTCTTTAATCCTTGACTGCAGGTCAGACCAAATTAGGCATGCATGCTATGCGGTTGTGTCAGATGAGGGGGGCAACTGATTCAGCTGATGACATTCAAAGCATAGTAACACTTTTGGCTTTGCTGCGTATGCTTGAAGGCCGTCTAGCTTTTAACAATGTCCTTCTTCGCCACTACTTGTTCTGCATCTTACAGATCTTTGCAGGAAGGTAAGATGACTGCCACTACTGTGATTCAGGACAAATATAGGGATAATCTATTGAAGTTGGCATGAGACACTGCATGTAGTTAGTTGTGGAATCAGAATGATGGCAGAAAAGTTGCTTTCAAGTATTAATGCTCTGTGTCAATTTAGAATGAAAAGAGAAGTTCTCTTTTGATTGGTGAAATTGATAAACTTTTGTCAATAGGTTTTTGTGGTTGTGATATTTGGTTTCGTTGTTTAGATGGGATTGTAATTCTGAGCCCTTCCTTTTTTAGATCCCCTACACTTTATGGAGTCCCCCGGGATAAAACATTTCACACAGGTGATCCTGAGGCTTGTGGCGAACAAGAGATTATTGTTCCCTGTTTTACCACTGAAGCAAGGCCTCTAGAAACTCCTGTCTGTTTTACCACTGAAGCAAAGCCTCTAGAAACTCCTGTCATCATCACCAGCCAGTCACCTGAAGATGTGGCCATCATTGAAGTTCCGAAAGAGGCAGATACTGTTTCAAGTAGTCATGAACAGAAGAAACCGGTTGTTAAGATCAAAGTTAAACGCTCAACTGCGACCAGTAAAGGAGACGAAACAGGAAATCAGTCTGCTGCCGAAAAATCTCAGGGCAGGAATAACGGACCAGATCATGCTGCTAGCAGTTCAGTGTCAGTGGATGCACCTCAAAAGAATTTCACTGAAGCTGTCAGCATTAGCAATCATAATCTTGAAGAGGTCAATTCATGTCAAAATCCTGGTTCACGTGTGACTGCTAGCATTGGTAGCGCTAAGCTGGCTGGCGAGGGCGATGATCTGGGGAAGGAACTCCAATGCACTGCCGATTCGGGTAACATGTTGGTGCACCCTCGGCTCCTTGGAGACACTGATTTAGGTGCCGATGCACTTAAGTATGCAAGTCTCCAAAGTCTTTCAGCAGCTACAGTAAATGATAGTTCATTGGCTTTAGGTGACTCTCCTCATAGGAAAGAAAAGAAGGCGAAGAGCGACAAGGACAAGAAACGGAGGCGAGAAGACCGTAAAGGACACAAGGAAGACTTGGAGTACTTGGAGCGTAAGCGCTTGAAGAAGGAGAAAAAACGGAAACAGAAGGAACTGGCCAAGCTTTTGAATTGCGAGCCTTCAAAGACTTCAATGGAGTTGCCAAGTAGAAGCAAAGACCCCGGAATCAAGGAACCTGAGTTCAAATCGGTGACTGTGCAAGCAAAAACAAACGAAGTGGGTAGCTCTAACATGTTAGTTACGAAGGTTGAGGCCAGGGCTGAGACACCGGAGGCCAGCACCGCTCCAAAATTTCGAATTAAAATAAAGAGCAAGCCGCTGAACAGATGATAGGAGGTTTTTCCCCTTTCGGTCTCAATGTGCTAGAAGAGTGTATGTAATTGAACAAATCTTAGACCGATCATGTCTGGCGGTGTGTAGCATACTATACTTTCGCGCTATTGCTTAGATCGATCCAATCAGTCTCTGCACTCTTCTTGGCTCTTCATCTAACCTTTCCAGCAAGTTCCTGCGGAGTTGCATCGGATATGTGCTTCCATTTCATGAGTCATCAAATGAGTGTCGAAAGGGTAGCGTCACGGCGCCTGCACATGCATATGCAGTTCTTCAGTTGTCTCAGTTCCTAAGGTCATGGTCATTCCGAAGCATGCACGGATGCGTTCATCGAGGGCCCAATGGGGCAATCTTTTGAGAGTTCTGGTCACGAGCTCGAGGAGCGCCGGCTCGTTTTCCCCGAAGACATGAATCGCGGGTTAGGTCGAATTCTGCAACCCTGGTGACAATTCGAACCAGGACGGTCGTGTGTTATGCCGCATGGATATTTTTACTTGGTATGACACGAATCACCCACACGAGCACGTCGCTTCTAACAGGGACGATCCGACATATCCCTAAAACAGAGATCAGGGATGATTCTCAATTCGAATTTTTGGATTCCAACCTCAAAATCCCTTGCTTCTGGATCTGGAAGGGGATGTCTTATGATCAACAGTCATCTTTTTCACTGTTTTGTACGAAGATCTCGTCCCTCTCGAGTACCCATTCTTCCCGTTCGAGTCAGTCCCTGGGGAGGAGCCAGAGTCAAAAAGAGCGGCTACTTTCTGCAGGGACAGTTTTGTCGGGTCATCCTAAAGTCCTTTCACTTTCTCCCTTAAATTTGTTTTTGCTTAGAGGTCGGTTCTGTGAGCTATCGAATTTGAAATCACCTAGGATCCGTCATGAATCATAACTTCAGTATTTCCTCTCTCTCTCTCTCTCTCTCCTCCCCCTCCCCCTCCCCTCCCTTCCTTCTATTTTTGATTATTCATGATATATGAAAGTGCATTCTAAAAGCTATTTCTATTTTCTAGTTATTTCCCGTGACAGATCTCTTGATAAATCTCAAAAATTAAAATAGATAAAAGTTACAGTAATTTCAGAAATTTGGCCAATAAAATATGCGATGTGTATTTAAGCAAGGAAAATATGCATAATTTTACGTCAAATATAATGCATAGATTCTTTACCTATACATTATATTTTGATATATGTAAGTATGAATAAATAATTGTGATCATCGTTCAGACATTTCTATGTGACTAAAGGAATAATACTTCGAGAAATTGTGAGACGTGCTGTTAGCAATGTAAAATTTTTCCTAATAGAGTTTTTGCGTTTCGAGTGATTCTATTTATTATATAATCCATAGTAGAAATCTCATACTTAGACCCGGCGCGTTGGTCGTGAAACACGTGCCAGAGGACTGATTCGTTGGACTAATCGACCTGCCAGAACTTCCAACTTCTTGGCTTTCGCGACGTCCTTAGTACGAATGCTCACAGGAAGACTTCTTGTTTTGTTTTTTATTTTTATTTTTTTGTGGCCAACAGGCAAACTCTGGAAAAAGCTATGAAACCCTAGAAGATTGATGAGGCCGCAGCCCTTTCACTTTATCAATTCGCTATCGTACTTTAATATCTTCTTCTCTGGAATATGGCCCCCTATGGAACACTGATTTTTCTGGGAAGTTCTATCAAACCTAACAAGGCTCAAGAGCGTTCTCCTTCAGCTATTCTTCTCTAGTCAACATGATCGTGGTGCATCAGTCTTCCTGCCCAACTCTAGCACATATGCGCTTGAAAATTAGTGTGCATATATGTTATCCTTTGTGGCTTGGATTTTATACCTAAATCAATCAAATTTGATTCTAGACTTCTTAGTTCATCTTGTTGTAGGGAGACTCGATACATTGCTTATTGTTTTCCATGGAGCAATGGTTCTAACTTAGTGAAAGAGATGATTGAAACATTATCGAATGTGTTATAGTGTTCTTGGTGTTAGGGGATACGTGTGACTTAGGGCTATTGATAGACGTTGGCTAGAGATCAAATTAGATGGAGAGATTCTTTTTTTTTTTAATAAAATGACTTAAAAAAATTATCATTAAGCATTATTTCTTCACACATAATACTAGTTTTCCTTTCCTAATTTATTGAAAGTATTGCTCTCATCGAGATAAATCATCTTCATGATGAGAAGATGTTTCGGGTAGCAGTTATGCTAGGTGACATCGATACCTGGAGAAAGCCAATCAGTAAAGATTTTTTTCCAAGTTCATCCACTAAGTTGGTGGGGATGCACAGTGGACATTATAAAAAGGATAGTTACACTACATCAGTCATGCAATAGATGCATAAAGTGCATGCATTCTCACAATTATATCATGCATTTTTCTCTAAAATGAGCATGCATTTCCTAATACCAAAACTTTTCCTTCAGCTGTCAGTCTCTTGAGGATTTATTGGCATCTTATTTTGAAGTTCCATGAAAGGAAAATAAGGAGAGCCCAAGATATAGAGTTTTCACAATTGAGTAGTCATCTCTTGGTTTATAAAACTACAAAACAAGTAGTGAAACTTTAAGGAATGAATTACAGTGTTGACACTATCAAATGAAAATGGACTTTGAACTCTGCTTGATAAAACTAGAAAATTGAAATGTGGATATAACAGTTACTTATAAAACGTGGAATGTGAATAACATCCACTGATTTAGCAACATAACTGATAATTTTGTAATTTCTACTGCTTATATATATTTTCTTCATGAAAAGGACTAAGTGACTCATTCCTTGCATGATTTTTAATGTTATCAAACATGCTCAATCTTCCTGAATGCTCAATGTTTTGATCTTCGACAGTTATTGAGTCATCGAACAGGACTGAAGTTAATGTCTTCCTAAAATTCCAATGAAGCATGTTGACGATGTCTACTAGAATGACATGAAAAGAAAAACGAGCATCAGGGTCCACAAACTCGGATGTAGCATAAATATTAAGTTTTCTTGAAGCAGCTTAGCAGAAAGTCTGTAAACTATCTTCTTCCCATCATTCCTTCTAAAACATCACCACATCCACAGCAAGAAAGAGAATTCACCACAATATCACGCAACTTAGGTCTTTTACCAGTTACAGCAAGATTCCAAGTAAATCCAACAGAATGGGATGCAATATCTCGGTTGGTGTAGGCTGATTCCTGAAAAAATTTCCCCTTCTTGACATAGAGAGAAGTGCTTAGAAATTGTCCAATTTAGCGCATATATGGGTCGGTGTAAGCTTCCCATGGCTTGTAAAGCAATTCAAATCCAGTGAACGGATGCTGCAAGAGTTCATGCATTGGTCAGGTGATGACTTCATAGGAATTTGGCAACTCATAGATGCTTGATGCCTTTCATTACTCAAGAAACATAGAACAAAACAAATAACTAGCCAGTCTATTTGAATGCCTCGAATTGTTGGTTGACAATTATATTTATCAAGGGGGAAAATATTGAAGCCGGCACTGACCTCTACTCGGGTGCTTTGAGGATGGTTGAAGTTGTGAACTTCAGATGCATTATCAGCCACTGTCTCATTTGTTTCAGAATAATGCCTCTTCTGATCATAAGAACTTTCTCCTTCAAATTGAACTTGCACATCCATGTTAGGAACTTCGATGCCGCTTCCTCGATTTCCAGAGTCTTCGCTAGTTCCAATGGAGCAATTGGATGGTAGTCGGTCGTTCATATCGCTCTCTGTCCATTCCTTGCAAGGTCGAACCCCTCTATTGAGTCCTTGAAGCATCATCTTCTCCCTTGTTCTTTGCTTTGCTCTTTCCCTCGCCTTTGCCCTTGACTCTCTCTCCGTAGGGCGAAACACAGTCTTTCTTGATTGTTTGACCTTTCTCTTTTTGGCAATAGTCTCTTGTTGATTATCCTTAGTGATTCTGCCTATTTCAGGCATCACTTCACGCTCCGATCTGGAAGGAACACTCACAATAGGAATGCTTTCGCCGTTCTTCGTCTTCTGAAGGCCTCTAGCTAATTCTTTAATGGCAGGTGTCGACTTCACTAGCAACCACTTGATGGTTTTGCTAGCTTTGTCGAGGCCGAGCATGTCTTGAAGATTGAAGAATTCACGCGCGACTTCAACGGACAACCTCATCCTCCGGTCTCTCATGCCTTGAGCGGTGTTGATCTTGCTGTGCCGATCTTTCTTCGACGACCTCTCCGTCGGAACAACCTGCTCAGCAGTCGCTTCGGGTTTCACTCCGGTGTCGTGTCCGATCGAATCGCCAGCAGAGAAGGTCATGAGATCCGTCATTTGGTGATGAGGGTTCAACGGTTGCTGCCTTTGTAACAAGAGATCGTGGTGAATCTGAAGAGAAGTACCATCCTCGTTTTCATCATCGTTGAAAATGGAGGGAGAAGGCAAGCTGTAGAGAGAGAAAGGAAGGTCTTCTTGTCTGGAATCGAAGCTAATGTCATGGAAGATGGGATGCTGAAGGATCGGCTGTTCACTGGAGGATATGAGGTCAATGGTACTGTGGTTTGAGTGAAACATTGCGCATCATCAACTGTGACTGCAGCAGAGACAAAGGACTAGAAGGGTTAGGTTAGAAATTGAAGTTGACACAAGTGCCACATTGATTGAGATGCTTCATCTCTGTCAAAACTCAAGTCACTGCAAGCACAAAAGACACAGCCCGGGAGTTGAGAAGGAGATGCAGTGAAATGCATATATTGTCAAACATAAGATCTTGATATGCAACTACAGACGTACTTTATTAGGTACAAGTGATGGAATTTTTTGTGTGGGAGTGTAAGAGAAAGAGATTTTATTAGCATAAAGGCACATATGTGTTTGCAGAGGAAGGGCGAGACAACTTCCGTTTTATAGTATTTTCATGTCGCTTTTGTAAATTGATTCTGTAGATTAATCTTTGTGTTTGACGCTAGGTTTTTTTTCCCTTAATAGCTGTAGTGGGCTCGTAGTGATTACATCAAGAGAAAAGCTCCGAGAGGTTTTCAAAGATCAAATCAGTCACGTAAGAGCATGTATTGATTTGACTGGGGGTTTATTAATGATAGGAAAAATAACAACATAATTTTTGAGTATTGACTCGTTATGTAACATAGTTCTTAAATTTGTAACTTGTTCGACGTGATTATTCAATATAATCTGTGAGTTTTTAGTACATATTTAAATTAGTTCATCAATTATATAAAAATGTTTATTATTGGTTTCAAATTGAAATTAATAAGAGAATACTATTAAATATTTTCATATAATTCAATGATTAATTTCAATATGTATCATAAGATGAATGATTATATTGAATAAATTAAAAATTTAAGAATCGTTATAAATAAATTAAAAGTTTAGATATCAAATTATATATTAAAATAAAATTGAAGAATCCTTTATATTATTATCTTTTAAAGATAAATCAAATCATAAAAGAAGCAAGAAAAGGCAAAACACTTGGGACCGCCACTATATGTGGTCATGCTCCTGATTCGATATATGGCATTTGTTAATGTCCTATCTGTTTATGTTTGTACGAGTGTGAGACATAAGAGAGAATAAGCGTGACAGAGAGAGAGAGAGAGAGAGAGAGAGAGGTTTTTCTTTGGATAAGCACAGAAAGAGAGAGAGAGAGAGAGAAGGGGACTCATAGTCAAAGGGGACTGTCCTTGCCTAGGGTTGGACACAATCACGCGCAGAGAGATAACATGCACGTTCATGAATCTTCCCACAACAAGTCACTCCTTGTCACAAGGTGACATAGCACGTCTGACACATCTCTTTTTCTCTATCACTCACTCAATTCTCAAGCTCCCTCAACAAATTCTAGTCAAATTCTCTTAACCCAGTCTTTTGATGTGCATAGCCTGTACCGATTATTCATACAAAATGATTATGATAATCTCTCGCGACTTTTTTATTTTTTTATTTTTTTCATATGATCTCACAAACTGTGTACACGTCTTAATCAAGTTATCTTAATCAACTTAAGATGTTGAACGTTTGCATCGATTGGTATATACAATTCGTGCTCAAGGATTAAGCCATTGGTCCAAACCTTGACATTCATTATCTCTCACTATCACACACATGGAATGTTATTGCATTGATTTTGTCGTTTGAGTGACGTCTTCTATGTTAATGATGCGTTTGGTCTATATGTACACATGGAGATCATATGTGATTACATCAAATGAGATTTATATATTTATTAACGTGTAGACATGTGATCAAGATGTATATAATCCATAATATGGAAATAATTAGGAAACCTTAAAACTTACCACAAGCGAAAGGATCGTTAATTGGCTTACTAAGGATTTCTCTTGTCCAAGATAAAAGGAGGAGATGGATTATTGGCATAACTACTCTCCAAATGTACCATAATGATTTTATATTCGATGTGAAATGTTTGGATTTAAGATTGCAGAAAGATCATCTTTTGGCATCTCTTACGACTCACTGGTCTAAGGTTGGCAAGCCAACATCCAACGCCCATCCATTAGAATATGCATACTACTGCCATAAGAGGATTCGAATTCATGATCTCATGTTTTGAAATACCATCCTGATACCATTAGGTTGCCATGATAGATGATTCGACTTACTTAACTTGTTAATAAGTTGACCTGCACAAGATGAAAAGGACACACGAAACTTATAGTTTTAAAATATTAAATATATGTTGTAAATTTCTTGAATCTTAATTTATGTATGAATCTAGATCATATCTCTAATCCGCGATAGATTTAAGATTTGGTAAAAACATTTCAATGTGAAATGACTTGTTTCATTTGCTAAACGAATGCTAGTTACATCATTTAAATAAAACAAATGAAGAATATGTTTGTTTCACTGAAATATCATGATATAAGATAATATATTTCATGAAAATTATTTTCAAAGAAAATGATAAGTTTTCCTTTATTTAGTTTCTTAGAGAAAGTGATTTTCTTGTTACCATGAAGGGAAATTGTTTCCTTAAATCTACATTTGTTATTTTTAATTCATGAAAAATATTTTTCATTCTTCTTCTTCTTCTTCTTCTTCTTTTAATGTCAAATGTACTGTAAGGACATATTTGACATTTGATTTTAACTTTCTGAATTTCTATGCATCATATTTGACATTTTTTTCCATTCCATTTCATCAATCCGTTCTATATCTCTTCAGACCAACCACCATTCTCTCTCTCTCTCTCTCTCTCTGGGATCGAAAAAAATCCTCAAGGACCTTACCAATGACCTTTGCCACGAACACCAAACCTCCTCAAATTTGGTCTTTGCATCATTCTGCTTCGAATGATCAACATAGTCCTTCAGTTGCAGTTGCTTACTCCATTCGATTCATCACTTTCCATGCTCTTTTGCCACTGTGGTTAGCTCTTTTTCCATTTATTCATGCCGCAATCTCTCTCTCTCTCTCTCTCTCTCTATCTCTCTCGTCAGAGGGACATCACTACAAGGACCACATATATTGCTAGACACCACGGTTCTCTCTCACAGGTTGCTTTCAAACAGCAGATAATAACTACGAAGAAAAGACGAGGGTGAATTGTGATTGGTTCGTCATTTTGTAGTGATGCGTGATGGTGATAGTGCGAGCGTAAAACCCCTTCCAGTCGTTTTTACTTTCTTTTCTATTTAGTGCTTTCCTTTCGACTTCGTGTGAAGTATCTCTGCCTTTACCAACAAACGCCCCTTCAGCTGTCGTCCATAAGGATATGCCTGTGGTCTCCATCTTGTTCGGGGCTTCTGCAATACCATCCTCATACAGAGAAAAGACATCATTGAAGGGACACCTGTCTAAAGTGCGGCTCTTGGATCTTCAGGGTGAGAGGGGATGAACCGTTTTCCAAATGTAGTATGGCTTTTGGGTTTCGTGCTTTGCACTCACTCCTCATGCAGTAAGCTATACATAGTTTGTCCATTTATGCTCGTTCTTATCTTCTTTCCTGCGAGCTCTTGCAATTTGAAGAGTCTTAATAAGTGCTTTTCATATCTGATGTTAAAGTATTTGATCTGATCATTCAATGAACAAAATTCCACAAGTATATTTCAACTGTACGCATGGCCAGATCTCCTAGATTTCAACGGGATCGTATTACATCGATTTGTAGTCTCTTTCACTCGTTCTCTAATCAAGCTTTTCGAGCAGGTCGGCTGCAGATGAAAACAAACGTGTGTATGATTTGCCAGCGAATGTACTTGTCTGGAGGAGAGAAGTCGCAACGTGACAATAGAGACTCAAGAGTGACTAGGGTTTGTCAGGAGTTTCTGGCCCTAATGAAACCAGCCACAAGCAACATTATTTGGCCAAGTTTGGCACTGTACTCTAGCCGCTTTCAATGTGACAAAACAACGCGCGCGCACATAGAAGTTTCTGGCCCTAATGAAACCAGCCACAAGCAACATTATTTGGCCAAGTTAGGCACTGTACTCTAGCCGCTTTCAATGTGACAAAGCAACGCGCGCGCACATATATATATATATATATATATATGAGGCATATATGGAGAGAGTTGATTCGTTGTCGTACGTTGTTGATCCACTATCTGAAGATGTTCGGATGGGAAAGGAAATGGCCCACGTGAAGAAAAGCTGTCTCTATTTTTATCCGATTTCCTTAGGTTAAGGGGAACGCACAAGTGGTCTCTCATTATGTTTTGTGATTTCTTTAGATTGCTCTTGAAGATATTCCGTTTTTTAATCATTGGGATGGATGACATAAGTGGATAAGAATGAGAGCAAATGGTTGCTTAAGCTAAAGTTCAACAATTATATTGCATATTGAGCAAATGATCCATAAATTTTGCAATAATCTTCGAGCTAAAGTTCAAGGTCATTTATATCATCTACTCTTCTTCTTCTTTTTGACATAAATAAGATAAGATAACTATATAGCAAAGTAGAGTGCATTTACACGTTGGTTAACATGAATAATTGATTAAAAAACAAAGATATCACATGCGGTTGTTTCCATGTTTTCTTTTTTATACCTTCAGTGATTCGGGATTTTCTTTTCAAAAGATCGTTTCAATGAGCTATTTTTTGAAAGCTCTCTTCTAATTCAAAATGATGGGGATATATTAATACCGAGCTTTCTGGAAGAAATTAGAGAGGGGCTAACGAAAGAAGGATAATGGGGAAAATCCTCTAACTTGGGAAAAACCTCCATACATGATATTTTCACCTCACACGGCTTCTTGAGGGTGCCTAAAAGTCAACATGAAAACTTTGTTAATAACCCTAATAAGGTTATGTAAATCATGGGATTTGCTCGAGATTCTCTCTAACAGAGCATGCGAATTTAACACAACACTACGTCATCTAGCTCCAGACCTATATTTCTCAGTCGCTGTTTTGCTCAAGAGAGCAATGTCCTTCATTTCTTACCTTGCTTGGTCCTGTCTTTCAAGATAAGAATGACAACATGGGTCAAACGCCTTATTGTCTGTACCGTCGTATGAATATGGATATTTCCCTTTTGCCTAGAGTAGGTAAACAAAAGAAGCTGAAATAATGGAGCCTATCGACATGTGAACATGGATATACGATCGTATGAACATGGATATTCCACTTTTACCTAGAATAGGTAAAAGAAAATTGGCCATATACATATACTAAAGCCTATGGACATGTGGAGCTATATTCGTGGAAGAGAAACCAAAAAGCTGCTGTTTTGTACGTAAGAATATGGATTTTTTTCCCTTTTGTTAATTTTTGAATGACAATTGATAACACTATTATTTCGGAGAATAATTTTTTTTCAGAAATAATATTTTTTTATTTCTATTTTTCGAAATAATTGCTCAGTAAAAAAATGCGTTTTGTAACTATATAAAACTTCTATTCTCATAAGAGAAAAAGAATAGGAATACGTTTGGTAAGATTTACAAAATTTTTTGTAATGTAAAATTTCTTTTAATTTTTTTCTTATTCTTCCTTATCGCCACCACCGCTCGCTGTGGATGACCATCGAAGTCGCTGGCATGGGCAGTCGAAGGTCATCGATTGGTCATGGCGGCGTTGGTGGTAGGCGGCGACGATTGGCGATTCGTCGGTCAAAAGTGGCGATGGCGATAGTGGCGGGCAACGGCGTTAGCAATCATTGGTTGGCGTGGTGGTAGTCGTCGGTCGGTTGGCGGTGACGGTTGGCCAACGGTGACGAGTGGCAACAATTGGTGATGGTCGGTCATCCAGTGGCAGTGGTTGATCGGCAACAACGATCGGCTAGTCGGCGAGCGACGGTTGGCAGAGGTTGGCCGATAACAAGCGACAACAGGGGGTGGTGGCAGGCAAAGAAGAAGAAAAGAGAAAATAATTTATGTTTAGAAATTATTCCCGAGAACAAAAAATTACTTTTTTCTACTTCATATTTTTGTTCCAAATCTATTCCACTTTTCTATTCCAAAGAGTAAAAAAATTAATTGATATTACGGAACAGATTTCTGTTTTTTTTTTTTCGGAGAATAAAAGAATAGAAACTGGGAAAAATAGAAACGTTACCAAATGGAGTTTAAGTCTAAAAAGAAATATCAAGTAGAAAAGATATCAAACACTTCTTTTTCTAAATAAATTGTTGGTAGCTTATCAATATATATATAGATTACCAACATAAAAATTGATAACTCAATAAAAAAAAAATTGGTAAGGTTTTCCAAAAATAAATAGATATTGATAAGTAACTCAAAAAAGAATTAACGCAACAAAATTATTTGGTGCCCCGGTGAAAGAAAACTTGTTAGTTACTTTATTGAAGTATGGAAATTCATGTAAGTATACATATGTAAGTAACTCATATGAGAGCTAATAACCCAAAATTAGTTGATAACTAAATCAGATTGTCGATACTCAAATATAATTTATTAAATGCATATAAGAATTGGTAAGGTTGATGCATTGGTAAGAAAGGCGAATAAAAGTTGATAAAAGATAAGTTGGTAATTTACAAACGGTCAAAGAGTTCGTAATTTCCCTAAAGCCTCGCTAAGTTATCAAGAAACCAGATAACTGGTAACTGTCTTCACTAACAGTTTTTTGATATTTAGTATTTGCCAACTTTTCAAAAATTTACCAGCACGTAAAAAAGATCTTCTTCATGGGAACTGAGTAGTAAAATTGTCCGACTAAAGAGAGAAAAGGCAGAGATTGAAGTGTAGGTTATTTTCCTTCGTTTTTTTTTTTTCTTTTTTTTCCCCGGTTATTTCATCGTGGCTCCTACATCCTTTTTTTTTTTTTTTTTTTTTTTTTTTTTCATTCGGTGGCTCCTACATCACAAATAATCGTTTTTTTTTTTGCTAAAGATCCTATATAATTAATTACAACAAGGCTAGCCATGGTATTTGCCCTGCTTCGAAAAAATTCTGACTTCATTAGTCTTATTTTAGTGGGCTTTTTGTTAAAAATAGGGTAAGGGATCCAAGCCCATACACAAATGCCATTGATTGGGCCATTGGACAAAAATACACAGTGGGCCTTTGCGCTCAAAACAACGTCAATATTCATATCATCGGGACGAAAATTTGTCTTGGCCAGAGTTTTGGTGAGATTAGGGGTGTGCATAGTCCGGGTGAGCGATTTCCGACCTAGAACCGAGAACCGCCCACTAAGAACCGGTTCCAAAAAATTGAAACTGGGAATCCCGGTTGTTGCATGGATCCACCCGAAAACCAGACCGCCGGTCCGGTCCGGTTCTCGAGTGGATCCATGAAATCGGTTTTATCAATAATAATATTATTTTCCAAATTCGACCATGAGTACTTTTCATATCGAGTGATATTTTTCTTTAAATTGAACCTGCTTAATTAAGGGTACCATTTTTATTTTATTTTATTGGAAAACACTACCAAAGAAGAGAAATAGGTTTTTTTTTTTTTTTTTTTTTTTTTTTCTATTTTTGAAACATTTTATTTGAAATCTAAACTATTCTTTAAGTTCAAGATTCTGGATAATTGTTATATGTAGATCATCTTTTCCTTTATCATCTAACAATGCTCAATCTCTTACAACATTTGCTTTATTGAATTTTTTTTTGTAAAAACAATTCCACTGGTACTCCACATATTTATTGAAGATAGTGTTATATGTGAGTCTCGAAAGTATCTTTTAAATGAGCCATTTGTTAAGTTATTGAAAGGTAGCTTACACACTTTATTAAATTCTTATTAAAACATGGAAACCATGAGAGGAGATGGAGCCATAAAATTTAGATTTGCTAATTAGTAATTTTGAAATTTATTTTAATATTAAAAATCAATATATTATTATAATATAATCAATTCAGTTCGGGTAGGTGGATCTGCCCATGAAACTGAAAACTGGACCAGTATCCAACGAATCCCATAAATTGGAACATGGAACCAAATTGGTTCCCTTAAGAACCAGTTCCAGGTGATTCCGATCTGATTTGGGGCGGTCCGGACGGGTCCGGTTCTTTTGCACATCCCTAAGTGAGATGGTTTGGAAAAGAATGGACCAATTTTGCTAACCATTACAAAAAGGAAATGGAAAGAAGGAAGAAGAAGGATGAAAGGTATGATCGGGAAAAAATCAGTGCAAAACTATAAACGAGAATGACGGGTGAAAGTGTGTTTATGATACATGGCCATTGAGGTTTATTACATTGATCGACCTCTAATTTTTCGTTTCTTATTTAACTCAATTTTTTTAAAGTATATTTTCCAATCTTATCTCAATATATGGCTATCGAGGTTTGTTACATCAACTTACAAAACACGGCCATCAGAGCTAATTTGACTATCCTCATCGCGGTCCTCTGCTATCCCGTTCACAGAGACAACGTTGGAATTGTTGACGACGACAACTCGTGAAGCAAGAATCCTTGTGGAGGACATGACCTCTTAAGGGCAAGGTGAAGATGGCGAAGGAGAGATTGAGGGTCAACAACCCGTATCTGAATCACTACAAGACATGTTAGTGGGAGTGCGAAATTCCTTCTCCCCCCATCTCTCTATTGTGGCCTCAAAATTTATAGATCCGTGCCACTGTGTATAAAGGACGCTAGTGGGTGATTTTCGATTGCGATGGCCCCCATGGTAGTAGCAACTCTCAGTTCTAGAGTTCTAGAGTCTCAGGCCTCAAAATCTTGATTTTTTTTATCTATCTATTTTTTAATTTTATCTCAAAGTATATCAAACACTTGATAGTATTAGATCGCTATTCTTTTAACCTATTTTATTTAATCATATCTCAATTCGTATTCCAATTGTCAATCATAGTTTTTTTTTTTTTTTTTTTGCCTCTTCCCTTCTTTTCAAGTATCTCAAGAAATATCGATAATATCGCTAAATCAATGTCTTCATTTCTAAAACCCGATCCCTCGTGGAACTTGCAGGGGACATGCCCGTGCGAATCCATTCAATAGTTTCTTTCTTTTGAGATCTTTTGGGGGGTCTTATTGGGGCCTACTTCTGTAGCCGGAAATTGAGATTATTCGAATTGGCCTCCTCGATACTGACACTCGATGATTCCTAAATTACCAGGTCTCGTGTCGCGTCTCCTGATTTTCGTTTCCGTGTTTTACTAGATTGAGCAGAGGTCAGGTGTCGATCTTGAGTTGGATTCGAATATATATATATACTCACGAGTGGGCCCACTTTATCGACCGAGTGACACGCGATTCATCAAAACCTCCGTCGGACTGCAAATCAACGTGCGATCTCCACTTGTCGTCTCGTGGTAGGTGGACCTAAAATAAAAGGAAATGAAAAGAAAGGGATAAGTGGGGCCCAAAATTTGAAGATTTTTTTTTTTTAATTAGTTGCATTGATTGAAAGAGAGGACTGGGAAAATTTAATAATTTTGAATGATTGCCTTCCGTTGTACCGTTGCGTGTCACGCCGCCCCTCACGAAACGAAATGAAGCGATTGAAGCAGATGAGCCCGTGCGAAATCTTGCGGTTCCAAACACGGCGTGACGGCGTCCGAGAGAGAATATTCGAACTCAATGCAACGTGACAGGAGTTAGAATTGTATGATAATAAGGGCGATGTGATGTTAAGATTGATAGGAAATGCCCAAATGAATAATCCATTAATAGAAACGATATAATCTGAAGCATGACAAAAATAATTTATATTAATCGATGTCGTCATAGCAAATTTATGTTGAGTTGAGGACTTTCTTTTGTAAAATTTATGTGAAGTTTGAGTCATGTTCTTATATTACGTCAAGAGTTATTGCCTTTATATAGATTGACACATTTTAAATCATTTTCTAAAATAGAATGCTTATGATCATGTGAAATTCACAAGTAAGAGGACATGACGTCAGAAAATCCATCAAGATCGCCTTGGAAATTCAAATGAAATGCAACGAGAAACTTGGGAAAGACCGTAAAAGAAAATTGGGGCCTCGCACAATTATGGAGAAACGATGAACCCACTTGAAATTTAACCCTCGAACCCATCATCAATCCACAAAGTATGTTGCCGTCTTTGTCGAAATGGATAAAAGCAAAAGTTGAGAATATAATACCATGCCACAACTTTCGATACTGTCTGGATGTGTTGTTAAAATCTGACCCTCTTTGATATATCTAATGAATTAAAAGGTTGGTGGTGGGCCAATTGGAAAATGGATTTGTAATAAATGACATGTGTCCCCCTAAAGGGAGGCTTTATGTAGTGGGAAGTAGCTCAATGGGGCAGTCGATGTGGATTGATCATGAATTAAAAAGTCTCATTTCAGTCTCTTACTTATAAATTTGCCTTTATTAAGCACTATCGACAGACATGACCTGTTGCCTTCCATTTTTCCTTTATGAGATGTAATCTGCAATGGATTTAGTTATTGGATTACGTGTGTACCATGAATTCCCTCTCCATCAATCATAGTGTACACTATAAAATGTTTCTAGCTTAAGTAAGTACCACTATATGAAAAATTGATCTAACCCTTTTAAGAGACCCGACAGTTAATTAGACAAAAGGAAGTTGACTTGGAACAGCTTTTCTTTTAATAATGGAAAACTTCACCGGTAGGGTAAATTTTGAAATCATGGAATTCTCCACTAACCCAATGAGTCAAAAACTCCAAACATGATATCATTTTTGTTTTGTCTTCATTGAGCCAAATTATGGATTTTCAATGGTATTAATTTTATATATTACGGAAAAAATTAATGCACCGATGATCACAAAATATTTCAAATTCAATTTCTTAGACCATCTCTTTTGAACACAAGTCCACTTCACTAATTTTTCGATCGATGATTGTTACCAAAAAAAAAAAAAAAGGCTAGAATCACAAAATATTAAGAGAATGAGTTTTATTGAAGGGAGGAATCCAATGAACGGACGGGAGCGGGTGGGGCAAAGACCGATTAGAAAAGTCATTAAGAATTTCGCGAGCTTTAATCTCACGCAAATGGGCTCACTTTATTCTTTCCCGGGGTCCAATTCAAAAATTTCTAAAAAAATAAAAATCCCAACTTCTCTTATTTTCTGTGGGTTGATGAAGATCGACGCGGAAACCACCGAAACTTCGCACGTGGCGCCGCACGTGCCTCCGCAAAGCCGTTTCATTCGGGACCACTCAGACAGACAGTCGTGCCTACTGTGCCTCCACTACTACTGGTGCTGCTGCTCGGTGCAGCTGGGGGAAATCCAACTTGTCTTGTCCTCGCTCTTCTCGCCTAACTCGACACGCTTAACTCCTCCCGTTTAACTTCCCGCGTCGTCTTCTAACCATATCTTGTCCCCAAGCTCGATCCTGGCCGTCCGTTCCTCCACGTCACCGCGAGAAAAAGAAAATCTCGCCAAAAAATCGACTTATAACGCCACGTAGCAACGATTTTTTTGTTTTTTCGTGGGGGGGCGACGACCGAAGGAGGATAATCCTTTTTGGGGGTCGGGAATGCAAATTGATTTGAAAAACGACACGAGAGGGTCTCTTTCCGGCCGAAAGCGAACGCGTTGGTAATGTTTCCTGGACTCGAATGGAAAGGGACGGGGAATCCGGTGCGGGAAACGGCCCGCCGGTCGAACCGGTTCGGTGGAGCGGCCCGGTTTTGGGCGGTAGCGTTAGCTTTACTTTGCCGTGAGGGGAAAGCCATGTATGAGGTAGAGAGAGAGAGAGAGGGAGGGAGGGGGTGACGAATGCTCAGTAAATGCGTTTTGTTTTACGTGAATCAATACGAATCGGAGAAGAAACGAATCCCGCAGTGAATGCGTAACAGAAGAAACCCAAACCGATCGGCCGGCGAAGGAGACAGAGAGAGAGAGAGAGAGAGAGATTGGAGAGGTCGAGGTTTCCGTCCTTCAATGGCGCTCGCGCTGGCTTCGTTCGATCGCTGAGGCGGGGAGAGAGGGGGAGCGATTCTCGCTGGTTAGGGTTGAGCCTTCTTCTTCTTCTTCTTCTTCTGCTCGGTTCATGAATTGGTGAGGGGGAAGGGGACGGACTGAGGCGGGGGGAGGAAAGCAGTGGCAGCGGCAGCGGCATCGGCGGCGGAGGGATGATGAGCTGGCGAAGGGTGTTGAAGTCCGTGCAGGCGCTGGTGGCGCACGGCCTCCTGCTCGCCTTCACCCTCCTGCTCCTCCTCAAGCTCGACCGCGGCGTGCGCTACTCCTGGTGGTCAGTTCTCTACTGATTTCGCTGTTGATGATCCGTTGGGTCCATGGTTTCGACGATCGCTCTAGTTTCTTGTTATCTGAGGGTCTGTTGATTGAGTCGTTGTGTGTCGAAGGTATTTTGATTTTGTGATTGATTGATTGGGTCGGAGCTGCGGCGTTCTCGTTTCTTTTCTGGGAAAGGAAACTTTTTGCTTTTCCTTTCCAAAATTCTCTGTGGTCCGCGAAAATCTTGTTGGTATGATCTGCAGTCTCTTCCTGACAGTGACTTGGATTGGATTTCATGAAGTCCTGTGTTGTATTGATACTTGACCGAGCACGCGCATTCTTGTCTGCCAAATTAAGCCCAAATTTTTTCCAAAACGGAAAAGTAATCCAGGACTCGATTTTCCCTTTTATGATTTCGGCACTATGTTAAGGCTCTTGTCAGTTCTTCACACTTGTCATTGAGAATTGGCAATCTTGCGATATGATTGTATTGATGGAAAAGGCAAAAAGTAGGGAATCACGAGAGGGCGATAATCAATCTACAGTGCTTAAGCCATTAATCTCGTGAGCATCGGAATAGTGTTACTTGTTAGTGCTCCGATACGGGATGTCATGCAAGACTGGAGAAACCGGTGATTGAGCATGCTAAATTAAGTTTTCCAAGATGCAGATTTGTCAGGAGCATGATGTGTGATCACACCTCTTGGCATCCTTTGGAAATCCTGTAGCATCTATGTGCATTGAAATGTCTTCAACGTCGCTTGTTCGCTGTTACTTTTTTTCTTTTTGTGACAGTAATATGGGGGTTAACACGAGCTCGCTTTGACATGCAGGATAATCTTTTTCCCGCTTTGGGTATTTCATGCAGTTGTTGCCAGAGGGAGATTTTCATTACCAGCACCGTCAGTTCCTCATAATCGTCATGTACGTGTAATAGAGCTTCCAAAACTGTGGTTGTTTCTGCCCCGCTCATCCCATCTATATCTGTTATTATGTCAAAATTTAATCTTGTAGCGAGACTGGACTTTAACGACTTTTCTCTCTTTGGACAGTGGGCCCCTTGCCATGCCATTGTGGCGACACCTTTGCTTGTTGCATTTGAATTACTTCTTTGTATATATCTGGAGAGCGTTTATGGTACAGTCTACCTTCTTTGCATCATTGGTTTGTTAGACTTCAGATTATCATATGTTTTTTTCAGTTTTTCTGAGCTGCCATGCCCAGTCAGTATTGCTTACTTTGTGTATGTGTCGAGATCTACGCAAGGAATATTGTGCTGTCTCATTCTTCCTACGGTTTCCCCATGCTTTTCTGTTGTTTTGTGGATTCTTCAGATGATGACCTCCATTCTCTTTTTATTTGAAAGAGTGGGCTATTCCTGAGAATTAAGAACTGTCAATTTGAGTTATAACTGATCTTATTCATTTTCTCTTTCCTTTCTTGTGCAGTTCATAGGGATCCTGCTGTGAACTTGAAGATAGTGTTTCTTCCTTTGTTGGCACTGGAAATAATTGTTCTTATTGACAACTTTAGGTATGTTCTGTTGCGATTGTTTATTTATGTCACTATCGATGGAAGACTGCTATACATTTTCTTTTTCTTTAAAGTGGTTTATTTTAATTTCTTTTCGAGCAATAGATGTTCTCTCTATTAGGCTTGTGCAGATCAATAAGATGGATAATTGCACAATCGACTAAGAAATGAAGTCGTCATTATAATTATTTTGGTGTTATGATTGAAATTGTAGAAATATTGGTGGGATAGTTCTATGCTGGTTTGCATAAGATGATCTGCATGCTTATATGAACTAATTTAAACAGACTTGGAGGAACAGAATGAGAATCTGGATGGCTGCTTGCGTATGCACTTGGGTGTTCTTATAGGCACTGTCTTACCTTATTGTTTTGTTGAAAAATCAATTGTTATTCAACTGCATTAATCAGCAAATATGTGTCTGTTTAATCTTTATGTCGAATTCTCTCTCTATGCATATAAGGCATATTAAATGATAGTTCAAAAACTACTGAATGATTGGAAAGAAAAATGTCATGAGGTATAAATATGTTATATTACCTGTGACTCAATTGGTGATATTGATGAATTCATCATTTTTGTCTTCCTGCACCATCAAATACAATCTCACTGGAACTGATGTCGGAGTTTGTTAGTCTCTCCTTCTGTTGGTTTACTTTTTGAAGTTCTTTCAACCATCATGAAGTCACAAGTATTTGGTGCTATAGTCTATAGAACTCTTTTGAGTTTAGGTCTCTGGAAGCCTTTTCCTCCCATGCCTAGTGCAGTAGCAGTTTGCTGAACCTCATGTCTGATAGTTAGCTTAACTTCCATGGTTTACAGAATGTGTAGGGCTCTGATGCCAGGGGATGATGAAGGCATGACCGACGAGGCAATATGGGAGACACTTCCTGTAAGTTGTTTTAATTTGGTGAAAATATGAATAACCTATACCTGGATGCTGGAAAGCTATTTGTTGATACATGCTTTATATTGTCTTTTGCCATATCTGTCATTCTGATTGCTTAGACAACAACAGTTTTTCTTATTTTTGAAGTGTTACCCGTTACATTTTCTGGGATGTTGGCATTAAATTTAAGAAGGGATGATGTCTGATAGAATCACACTTCGGATGACATACTATGGCAAAGTGTTGGGGGTGTTTAGTGGGACCACCATTGTATCTGAAATTTTTCCCAAACAGGGCATTGACCTGTCTCTTTTCTCAAGCGTTTTCACTGTTTTATGCTCTCTGGTGCCCTTTTTTCTTTGCATACTTTAAGAATTGATTACTGATGAGTCGTCAATCTTTTTGCTGACAGCACTTCTGGGTTGCAATCTCCATGATCTTCTTTCTCGCTGCCACAGTCTTCACCCTGCTTAAGCTGTGTGGTACATTAAGCTAAATTTTCATCAATCTTTGTCTGGGTAACTTCCAATTAGAAGTGGTTCTGGTGATGAAAGTTGATGCTTAGTTACATAGTGAGAGGTGCTCATCCCAATTATTTATGTGGAGTTTGACAGGGAATTGTTGTAAATGTCCTAAGGGTCCTGTCAAAACATATATGATTGTCTTTCGTCACAAGTTTTCCATGTATGCACTGGAAAAATATGTAGTGAAGCTTTGTGGTTGTGATGTCTTTTTCATTAAAATGTCATTAAGGATGTTTTACTTGTCCTGTATCTTTATCTGCTTTTTTTCTGCATATATCTTTTTTGATATCTATAATCTTCGTATTTGAACCAAACTATGCTTTTTTTGTTCAAATTAATTCAACCTGCAATTTTCCGTAGAGCTAATATCTCCTGTATTGTTAATACAGTTTAAGTTGATCCTCTGCACTTTATACTTGACAGTAATACTAGAGAAGTGTTTGTTGCTGAGTTTTTTTTTCAAAGAAGTGGTAATTTCTCTAGTGTGATAGTCACCTCTCCAGTTTTGACACAGAGGACTCAACAGAAAGGATTTTTGTTGTCTGGATTCAGATGATTTACAAATTAGTAATAGTATCATAGCTAAGATTACTGACATTTGCATCTTCTGAAAGTGCAACTTTCAATTAGTTTGACCATTTATGTGTCTTCTCGAACATCTTGTAATCTCAAGTAAATTTACAAATGTTAAAGGGCAAAATAGGGAAAGTGGCTTTAAGGTACTAAGATCACTTAACTGCTTAATCTGAAGAACCAAAGAAGTTGGAAGGCTGCCTATGTAACCTTCCAAAATCTCCATGTTAACCTTTTGTTTCATTTTGTTCTTAGGAGATGTCGGTGCTCTTGGCTGGTGGGACTTATTTATAAATTTCGGGTACATACTTGTCAATCTCTGTTCAATATTTTATTGTTTGGACTTTACTGTACATCTGGAGTTCAGCCCCAGCTATTCGATGTATGTAGCACCCAGTTCTTTAGATTCTCGGCGAATTATAGTTCAGCGTTTTCCATTCATCCTGTTGAATTTTGATTCTGGGAACATACAATCTCCTCTTGTAAAATAAATCCAAATGTGAATGTCGATACTGTTTTCCGAGCTTTGTGCTTGTTTGCTCCTCAACTGAACTTCTATGTTCCTGTGAGTTTTGTGACAGAAGATCAGGTAACATTGCCTTTTTCTGCAGCATTGCAGAGTGCTTTGCCTGCCTTGTTTGTACTAAGTGGTCTAATCCCATAATACATCGAAATTCTCGCATAAGGGATCCCAGCTCGTCTTCTGCAACTGTCACATATCTTGACTGGAACAGTGGCTTAGTAGTTTCATCAACTGAGAATCAGAATGAGGATCGACTATGTGGCTTGCCAGAAATTGGTGGCCACATTATGAAACTTCCAATTATTGTTTTCCAGGTCCTCCTTTGTATGCGATTAGAGGTGTGTACAAATATTGTTATAGCTAAGTATTTGACATACTCTCTGTTTTCTTTTTAGACATTAAGATGCTATGACATGATATTGCAACACTTTCTATTGACAGTTTCTTTACTTGTTATAAATTTCAGGGAACACCTTTTGCTGCTAGACATATACCACTCCCAATTCTTTTCTCTCCACTGTTACTTTTGCAAGGTACTGCTGTACTATTTGCTGCTTCAAGGTTAGTGGAGAGAATAGTTCTTCTTCTGCGGAGTGGTGCTGGTGCTGGAAGATACTTTATATTTTCAGCAAGAGTTCATGACTGTCTAGCATTCCTGCACCATGGTTCCCGGTAATGATATGTTTAACTGAAAGATGCCATGCAAGCCATTGGACAAATAAAATGTGATCATCTGCTTTTGCAAATTATTCTTATTGCATGTGTTACACCTGTTCATCAGGCTTTTGGGATGGTGGTCAATTGATGAGGGAAGCTGTGAGGAGCAAGCCCGGCTTTTCCAAGAGGGCGCTTCTGGGTAGGTTTTAACCTCTGCATTTCAATGTCCTCTTTGACTTGTTTTGTTTTCATTCTAGTGCTTTCACAAAGCACTGTTTTTATGGTGTTTTCTTTTCTTTTGGTCCGCACTTTTATCTCTGCAGCTATAACACCTTTTGTGGTTATCCACCAGAAGTAGTGAAAAAAATGCCTAAAAGGGATCTAGCTGAGGAGGTATGGCTCTCAGTCCTCCTTTTTTTGATATAATTACATTAGTAAGAATAAGGAGTGACCATCACATCTTTTTCAGGTTTGGAGACTTCAAGCAGCTTTAGGTGAACAAACAGAAATCACTAAATTCAGCCAGCAGGAATTCGAAAGACTTCAAAATGTAAGGGCTTATCAATTGTTATTTTTCTGCCAGATTTTCTGTGAACTATGATTAGTTGCAACCGTAGACATTGCCAGGGCTCGTAATTTAAGTTTCTGCATCTACCATAGATGTACGTGAAAGGTGATGCCTTCAGTAGCTTCAATCACAACCAGAACATTTCAGGAATTTGTTGTTTTCACGCGAATCTTTACATCTGTAGAAGACTGATAACTGGGCATTCATTCATTAAGAGGGTTTTAAGTCTGCAAAGTCAAGCTTATCCCCTTGGCATCATCCAAAAGCAGCAAATTGAAACATCCCCTGCACCACTCACTGCCTTTTTAGGCCAAAAAGATATGTTGACTTTTGTACTTTAGGGAGAACCCTCCTTCCAATTGCTCATTTAATTTGGATTGGGGCGCTGGCATTATGGATCATGTAAGCCTTGGCTCCTTTACAATGAACTTACTGATTACTGGAGTTGATATGATGTGGGACAGTGGAATTCTCATTTGTCCTTAGGTTTTTCATAAATGTGAAGAAACCTTTGCCGATGACTATTTCAATGTATACTGGATGGATTTACAATTACTGCAGTCTAATCTCGTAAGTTTTTTCTTCATAATTTGGCAGGAAAAAGTTTTGTGTAGGGTTTGCTTTGAGAGAGAAATTAGCATCGTACTGCTTCCCTGTCGTCACCGTGTTCTTTGCAGGTATAATTATGTAAATTGGGGCAGTTTAAAGTTTCTTTTGATTATTATAACTCCATATAGTGAATTTTCTCTCTTGTTTCTCGCATCAAGGTTTGTTTATCTCATTGTTGTGCAGTGCATGCTGTGAGAAATGTAAGAAGTGCCCAATTTGCCGTGTTTCCATAGAGGAGCGGTTACCTGTATATGATGTTTAGGTATAATCCTGCAAATCGTTTCTCCCTTTTTATCTGATTTTCTTTTTATATAAATCAGCTGGAGTGGGGCTAGCAGATGGTAAAAATTTCTTAACCATCACTGATGTTTATAGGGATACTTTGTAGACGGTGTTACTGGTTTGAGTAAACATTAGTGAATTTTCAAAATACAATATTCAAATAATGTTTTTGTTTTGTTCCATGTATCTTTAATTCGAAATTGTAAATCCTCTGTACTCGTATCGTAAGTTCTGTCTACAGTTTTTGTGCTTGACTGCTTCAGCGCTACATTGTATAAATTGCATAAGCTTGTATAGATTTGTTTAATCCTAATGAGCCAAGGTTGATTGCTGCTCTTGTGCCACATTCTTTGTAACTTTCAGCGTGTTTTTGTGGCAAATATTATATTACATCTCTACTAGTGCTGTTGATGTCATGTGGCATCCTTTTTTAGTGAAAATTATCCAAAAAGTCCTAAATCTATAGTACGATGGCTGATTTTGTCTAAAATTCTTTAATTGTGCCAATACAGTTATAATTTTTTTGACAACTTACTAATTCAGTACTAAATACTTCAATTTTGCCAATTTAATTCTTCCAATTAATTTTGACCAAATATCGCAGATGATGGTGATATAGTCAGTGTCGACTATCTTATGTGGCACGGTTGGTGCTCACATGGATAATTTTTAATTTTTATAAATAATGAGTTTTTAGTTAATATTTATTATTTTATTATTTTTTCTCTTTTTACATAAGATTGGCGACCCTCATTGGCCATGTGTGGGGGCTACGAAGCCCTCACAGTGGTTGGCGAGGGAGTTGTGAGCAATCGCGAGCCATAGTGAGCGTTGTGGCCCTCGCTGTGACTGGGAGGGCCGAAGTGGTGCCCTTGCGGGCCACAGTAAGGGTTGTGACACTCACCCGTCGCTAGCGAACGCGTTGTGGTCTTCAACCCTATGTAAAAAGAGGGGAAAAGGAAAATCAATAAATTATTCAAAGATTGTGTCACCTAAATTGGCCGACAATGAATGGATCACTGCTTTGGCGATAAATGGTTAAAATTAACTATATCTAGCCAAAATTAGCCGAAAGATTTAAATTGGTAATTCGTTAAAATGTTTAGGATTAGTTTGGTAAATCGTTAAAATATTTAGAACTAAATCAACACAATTAAAATGTTTATGAATGAATTGGCAAGTTGTCAAAAGATTGAATTGGCCGTGATTTAAAACTTTATGGATAATTTTCTCGTGTTTTGTATGTCTCGACCATTAGTATGGAGTACTACTAGCATCAACCCTAATCTCCTATTAGTTCAGCGATGATCATCAATGGGATGGTGTTATCGTTATTAATGCGTTAGGTCATGTAGGCATGTAGTTCCTGTTAGTTATTCGTGTCATTTTGTATTGTCACTAAAATATTTCAATGTGATGTAATCTCTCTCTTTTAAGCTGATAACTGTCCGAAATGTATCAAGTAGTGTCAATTTTGAACTAATCATATGTGCGTTGAGTTGGGTAGGGTTCTCAGGTTGTGTCAGGAATTAATGGTTCAATTTAAGAACACTTGCTCTTTTGGTCTTTAGAATTCCGCATTCACATGCGTGCCCCGTCCTGCTCAGATTTGAAGTGAACTATTGTTTATCACTCAATAGCCACACAATATCTGGTAATATGGTCCAACTTAAGGCTGCAGTTTGATTCACAAGCTGCTTTATTTTAATTATGATTTGTCACAAGACGCTTTATTTTAGGTTAAGATAAATTTCTCATAGGTGTATTAGTTAAGGATTTTTTGTGATGTTAACCCTTAAACTAATGATAATTTAGATGGTCCATTCCACACCTTCCCTTTCCCATTTGGATTTAGTCATGTACGTTGAAATGTCATCGTCCCATTTTAAGATTTCGATTTCAACTACACGAGTGACCAGATATTGGAGCATCGGTTATGTGAACGGATTTTCAGTCACACCGGATATAATATGGCCAGGGAGTAAAGCTCGCTAGTATTCCTTAAATCAGGTGTGTCGGTACGTTATTGTGAGAGGATTACGCGGATCTGAGAGCGCCGGTAAAGCCGGGCAGTCCATGTCTGCGATCCGAAGCTCAAAAGTGGATCCCATATTTACCTTCTTGCCCTCCCTTTTCGAGTCATAACTGAAGCTTCCGAAAAGCGGAGGGTCAACGCACGCCAGGCACGACCAGGACCAGCAAGTACGCGGAAGAAGCAGCTGCCGTCCAATGGAGACTGCAAGGTTCACTCCCGACCCGACTCCCGCGAGCGCGGCCTAAATTATCATAACTAAGGCTGTGTACTGTTTCATCTCGGACGAACATGACTTGGTCGACAATCCTACTGCGGATGATGATCAGAATAAGTAAAAAGGCTGTCCAGATCTTTTGAGGTTGAGATTCAGACCTAAGGTGAGAAAAGGTAAAAACTAAACATTCACGCGGAATAATTTGGACGACAGTGCTGACAAAAACATATATGCTTTACCTTCATAATACGATGGCATTTGAATAGCAAATTGCAACAGATTGAGAAAAGAATCATTGCTCGATTTATATGTATGATAGTATGCACGAGTACATATGTAACTAATGCATAATGATCCAGCTGATGAATTTCCCTGGGGCGATCTTTCTCAAGAACGAGTCAAGTCTCACCAACCAATAACATCTTGGGGGATGCAACGTGAAGAACGCAAGATCAATTATATCATTATCACGAAGACGCAATCACAAGTAGACTAGGACAGCACAACATTATTTTAAGCAGTTGGAACCAAGACTTCTGGCTTAGACTTGGGCGAGATGATGCCAATTCTATGTCCTTAATCCTCGACTACCTTGGGCACATCTGCAATATTCTTGGCGAAATCACCAAAACATTCATTGACCGTCTTAAAAGGCATGTCGGGATACAGAGAGGTCACTTCAACATCGCTTGGCGTGTCCAAAGAGTAATTGACTTGGCATCCTTCTATGAATATGTCATGGGTTAGCGCAGCGACAATACTTTGCGGGATCACCATTTCTGCAAAAGGACAGTTCGAGGTTTTCATGAGGTAGAGCGAATCAAACTATAGAGAGTAAATGCTAAAGGGATAGACAGATCATATGATGCACCTTGGGCAGCAGAAAGAAGGTCATCTTCAGTTACGGTAACTCTTGGGAGCTTGAACCCTATTTTCTCCTCCCACAAAGATGCAAGCTCATTGATGCTCAGGAGATTTGTGGAAGGTCGAAAATGGACCGTCTTATTCAGGGTCCGATCGTCGTCGAGACATTTCATAGTGAACTTCCCAATGTCGCTGCCCGCCACGAAGTAAGCTGTGCGAACAAAGGGGCAGAGCATCAAGAGCAACTCTTATTGAGATCAATCATCCCAAAACGTATCTAAGTCAAAAAGTTAGACAAACTATGAGAACTATCAATTTTTCATGAGTTGGAAGAAGTACACCTCAAATATCAAAATTCAGCACGAGTGGATACATAAGTGCCCAAATTGAAGAAGAATTTTAAATAATGTGGCATTTCTTTAGAAAAAAAATTATGCATATGGTGGTGACAAGACTAGATAAAGCCAAAACAACGTCGTTTTGGTTCAATTTTGATTTTCAATATAAATATTAATTAAAATAAATAAAAAATAAATTTAAAAAATGGAGCAAATTAGCGAGGGCCTCCATGACCCTGGCTGTCGCCGCTACCCTATCGTTGTCAGCCCCACCATTGGCGAAAAGGGTCGATGACGGTGGGGTGAGGGTCAGCTGGGTCCCAATTAGTGGTTGGCGACCTTAGTTGATCGTAGGCGAGAGCTTGCACGCCCTTGCCCAGATTTGGGGCCCAACCTCATTCATAGCTAATAGTGGCTCCTAGCCCAATCTAGGGGAGGGCTGTGACCTCTCACCCCAAATCTAGGCAAGGGCATGCAAGCCCTTGTTTGCCATTGGCCAAAGCTTGGTTAACCCATCCGACCCTCACCCCATCGTTGTCGGCCCTTTATGGCGATGGTGGGGGTAGCCTTGTCGATGCCCTCGCTAATTTATTCCTTTTTTTTTTAATTTAGTTTTTAATTTAATTTAATCAATATTTATATTAAAAATCAAATTTAGGAGAAAATCGACGTTGTCTTGGGACAAGGATTATTGAGTGGATATTTTGACAAGCCACGTAAATCAGTTTTATTAATAAGATAACATTATGTCGGATTTCGACAAGTTACGCGAAGTTGGTACTTAAGTGTCTAATTTTTTAAAAAAAAAAAAAGTGATGCTTAAGTGTACTTTTTGGAAGTTTTGACACTTATATGTTCACCCGTACCAAGTTTTGGCATTTGGGATGTTCACACCTCTTCATGAGTTTAATAACTACTCTATTAGATCTATCTTGTCACAAAAGATGTGCACGTATTTAATACAGACTACACATGAACTCTTTTTGAAGGATAGCGAATATGAATCCAAAGGATCTTTTGATTACCGTGCTAGATGCTTAACTACGTTCCCCGATACCCGACATAACTCTTGCAGGGTTGAAAATCTTGAGTAAAAGATTTATTACTAAGCTTCCCAACCCAAGTCCTACTAAACAGTTCCACTTTATAGTTGATGATCGAGATAGGTTCTAGTGAAGTTTCTATCTACGTTCAAACTAAGTCCAATTCAAATAAGAATATTAATTGAGTACTCCATCTAAAAAACAGGAAAACTGCTAAACAATATAAGTCCAATTTCCACTTTTTAAAATCGATAATCAAGATCAAACAGCTTGACTATGGTTAAGAACATTTAATGAGCAAGTCTCTATTAAAAAAAAGCAAAACTGGCAAACAATAAAATAGCAATTTCCATGTAAAATTGATTATCAAGATTGGTTCTAGTGAAATTTCTTCCTAGAAGTAGTTTGAAAATCTTGATTTATCAGAATAACAACCCGAATCCAAGTAATGCATGTTGGTAAATCGTGACATTATTCATGAACCATGAATTGAACAACTAGAATATTTCTGTTTCTGTTTTTCTTTTTCCTTTATTTTGGAAATCCTAGCGCACCTCGTTAGAGTAAAAAAAAAAAAAAAATTCCGCAAGCTGCCTCATTCGCTTTTGAACCGGTGGCGAAAACCCTCAAATCAACGGTGTATAAAATCGCTCGTGCAAAGCTTTCTTCACGTCGACCATGTATGTTCTTCATTTTTTATTAATTTAGTTTCTTTACTTGTCAGACGGTTTACTTCAAAGAACTACAAGGGCTTGGGAAGCACAAGATTTTAGATCGGATGGCTCAAAAACCTCAGATTTGAACGTTAGTTATACCAGAGGACGACCATGAACTCCTCTATTACAAAGTCCGACGGGAAACACTCCCATCTTGACTTTGTTCTAACATGATACGAGGTCCCGTCCCTCGTTCTTTAATCTTTTGGACCTTTCAAACATTGGAAAGCTGTCTCGACATTATATAGAAAACTTAAAAGAGGTTGATCATTGACTTTCAAGGTAGCTCTCTTTGACAACATGCATGGAAGAGGCTGATCGATTCGACTGCTCAGCACTTGTTTATAGACACAACAGGACAACAAGCAAGGCCAGCGGGTCAATCTCCAAGAATTTGACTCCAAATAAAGCCTCCTAATTTTCCCCACCGACAAAATAGGATTGTGCCATTCACTATACTTATAGAACAATATCACCGATTAATGCCACTAATATTTTGCTTATTGATTCTTCAATCTCGTTCTTGAATTACCTATTAATTATTTAGCATGCATGTTACTAACGGTTTCAAGTGTGATCTAAACATGCTCATATGATATATTCAAATACATTATCCGATTATATAAACCTCACACGTAACGTAATATTTTCTTGCGATGCTTATGCGTACCTTTGACGGTGCCGTCACCGTAGATGTGGAAGCGGTCCAATGGCGGGAGTACGTCGGCGGGATGGGTGTTGTCGTGGTAAGGCCAGGCCATGATCGAGTTGCAACAGATGTAGGTGTAGGGCACGCCCGAGCCTTCGACCAGTCTTCTCACTTCCCTCTTCTCCTTGTACATGGCCAACCCTGGTTCCACTGGGTTTGCTCGGTCTATGTCGTGGCCGAATTCAGATGGCACAAACCTCTACTCAACAATAACTCATTCATCAGAACACATCATTGAATAATTTTCTAGAGTATTTTGATGCGTCAGCAATTGAATAGTATCTGTAACATAGTAAGGTTTCTCGTGAATTGATTATTTTCTGATTTCAATAATTATTCCTATTATGTGAGAAATAGTATGTAAAATCGTTACTAAAAATATCATGAAAGTCACAAAAGTAAGTAGATTCTAAGTTTCTATATCTGGCCAAAAAAGTGAGCTCATTTATATATATATATATATATGATCTTCTAATGTGTACAAAACAACAACCAAAGCAGACAAAATTCAATTATTGAAAGATGTTGAACGCACAATAGTGGAAATTCTTCAATAGTCTTTCATTTTTCTTCGCAAGCAAAGAGATTGGGCTAATTGTGAATTATCAACCTAATAAATAATTGTGCTCATATCCTGACAATTACCAACTCGATCAATAATAGTCGTATTATGAACGTCGAAATATACATCTTAATTGCCCACCTATTACCAAATTGATTATAAGTTAGTTAATGATGATTTATTAAATATGATGTTGTATTAAAATGAAAGGCTTTTGCAGAAGTTGTACTTAGACTAGATATACATCCTTCTCCCAATCCCTGACTCTAAATTGACAAGAAATTAAAATCCTGGTGCACCCAGAACGAACGGATACGTCGTAAGCGGAAATAGTTCGATCTTATAGAGGGAAAGAGAGAGATGGCTCGGTGCCATGTCTTGCGTAAGAGTTCAACTCTACGAGTACAGGCCGAGGTTGCTTTTCATAGCAGAAAACAGTATACAGATCACATTGTGGGTGGTCAAAGAAAGTGGTAGGTAAGAGACAGAAAACGAAGGACATCCTAGGAAATATATCCTCACAAATTTTAATAAAAGGACACGTTCCCAAGGAGCGCAGACAAAAGATAAAATTAAAAATTCTACGGGACAACAGTAAGAAAAAGTACATTAAAAAGTCTTAAAATATAAAGTGTAATTGAATTGTAAAACTTTTGAATTGAAATTAAGTTTTAAATGATTTCGTATATTTTAGAACTTAATTATCTCATTAAAAATTTTAAGAATTTGATTATGCTTTCACAATAAGAGAAGCAGCGAAAAAAAAAAAAAAAACACCTTAATAGTGCCGACTGATTTCATGGCCTCAACAAGAACAAACTGCTCTAAAATGCTTCCTCCACCAACTGCTGATATCACAATCTCAATCTTGTGTTCCTTCAGTGTCTTCTCCATCGTCGCTTTGTCATTTAATGATCCCTGAAAAATGAAATCCATTTCTTACAAAAACCATAAACAACAGAAAAACTCAACAACATATGTTCGAAGTAAATTTTTACTTGAAGTATGATGGCTCCTTTCTCTTGTAGAGACATGATAGCATTAGCTTTCGCCTTGCAGGAGCTCATGCGACCACCCCGAACCAGAAGGTATGTGGGCCGACCGGATGCCAGGCTCGCCTCCGCCACGAACTGCCCAATGAACCCACTCGAGCCGATGATCAAGGTTCGACCGCTCTCCTCGACTCCTGAAATCGCGCTCTCCATATTTGTCTCTCTGGTTTTGTGTGTGTCTTTGTTTAGTTTTTGTTTCGGTCTATGCCTCTCAGAGTATAAGAAGGACACACACGAGAGCTTATCAGAACGAAAATGGCAGGAGACGTTCCATTTAAAGGAAGCTATGAGCCCCACTGCCCTCCAAAGCAGAAATTATATAACTATTTTTTCAACGTGATAAAATAGTCATTCTTAACCCGAAAATTGCACGTCCTTCACGCATGGTCCGTCGGCTTCCTTGAACAAATCTGGTTTGATATCACGTCCGGTCAACCGGTAGATACGGGGGGGGGGGGGGGGCGCTGATCTCTACTTTGCTTAGATGATCATCCTATCGAGACTTGGCTTTATTTTATACCTTAAAAAACACGTAATCGCAACCAACTAAGCTATGATTGAATAAAGCGAATTTTAACGATTGGAAGATCCTCTTCACGATTATGATGTGACACCGATAGGACCGTGAGACGTTAGGGATTTGAATTCCTTCCAAACGTTTCAGCTGCCACTGAATTTGATATTAAAGTTGTTGCGAGTTTTCTTTTCCCCATTGATCTCACAATAAGTTTGAGTCGTTGCTACACGCAAATCATTAGTTTTTCTTGAGGTTTTCTTTTTCTGCTAAAATAAGTGATACTTGAAGTTCTCAAATTTGTTGTGGAAAGTATTTTTTTTTTTGGGTAAGTTTGTGAAAAGTATTACTGAGTTTTAAAACTTTCAAAAAATTTGTCTAAGTTCTAAAACTTGTTAAATTAATGCAATCAAGTCACTTTGTTAGTATTTTTTTTTTTTTTTGGTAATAAGTCACTTCATTAGTTTCGTCTAATGGACTAATGGAAAAAACTGACGTGGCTATTTGTTGTCTTTTGAAGAGAAAGGTGCTGATGTAGTTGTCATGTTGGTTGTTGTAGAAAAGAAAATAAAGACATTAAAAGGAAAGAGGAAACAAACAATAACACGGAAAAACTAGATGTTGTTTCGTACGTGTCTGGCGAGTTGGCAACGGCAACGATGACGAGAGCAAGTGGATGGCAATGATGGATCAAGCTCGGCCATGACAGCTCCGACTTCCTGGGTTCTTCAAGCTTGTGGCCATGGCTGCCCGAGCTTGGTCGAACTCGTGGCTATGGCCACTCCAACATGAAGAAGCCTAGAACTAGAGCAGCCATGGCCGAGAGAAGACGTTTTGAAGACGTTTATTCGTGAGCTTCCCTTGTATTTAGTCAATTCTCTATTGAAAGATGTTGGGTTTGAGAAAGCGGAATCATACACTTTGCATTCCATGATCGACTTGTTTCACTTTGTTGACACTTGAATTTGGCTTTGCCATTTAATCAATTATCACATAAGAAAATTAGGGGTCAATCCCAAGCCTAAATTAAAATATCATTAACATGGTTGCATTTGCATCATAGACATTGGTAACATCTTAATTTACTAATAATATGTCCACTTAAATTGCTTTTAAGTGCGTCTAGTTATAAATACTATGGATTCATTGTTCGATGAGTGGATTATGGATTCTGATTGTTTGTTTCATGTTACACCATTCAAAAACTAACTTACTACTTATCAATGCATGGATGGTTGTAAAGGGTAGTTAGGGAACAATGCTATATGTGATGATACGAGTGTTGGTAATATCAGAATCATAATGCATGAAGATACCATAAGGACATTGAATAGATTAAGGCTTGTTCCAAATTGAAGAAGAATCGAGTTTCTTCAAAAGCTCTGGATTCAACCGAGTGTCCATGTACTTCAATAGGTAGAACTTGAAGGTCGTCTAAGTGTTTGGGTGATATTGAAAGGAATCAAACATTGTGGCTTGTATGAGCTTCAATGTGAGATATTGACAGATTTTATTGCTGAAAATGTTGCGTGCATCTATACAAGGGTCATAATTGTCTCATATGCATTTTATAGCACGTTTGTGAGAGAAGCCTAAAGATTATGAGTAACAAGAATTAATTGTAAGGTTATGTGGTTGAAAAACTAAATTTATGTAGGTGTTGTGACTTAGGCAAAGATGGAAAAGTGCAATTTAGTACTACTCTTAGAAAAACCATGGAAATTTCACAATTAATTGACTTGGATATTCACAAGCTATTGTGGTTTCTTTTGAGGAGAGTGCCAAATTCACACTAACAATTATGGATGACTACTTGATGAGGATTTGGGTGTTTGTTCTAAGGTACAAGCTTGGTGCTACTGTTAGAATTAATTTGTTGAGAGCTTTGATCGAAAAGGATCTAGTAAGACGATCAAACATGTAGGGGAAATGGCATGGAGTTCTACTTAGAGATTTTAAATTAATTCTGCAGGCAATAAGGCTTGGTGCGAAACTACACTATTGCCAATGAACCACAATAGGTTGTACACATGATGAATGGAACATTACCGTAAACGGTCCATAAAATGCTCTCTAATATTGATATGGTTAAGAAATTCTTAATGGATGCACTTAGTATGGTGAGCTACTTTATGAATAGATCCTTATCTACTACTATTAGATGTTTCAAGGGCTTTATAATATACACAAGTCTTAGAACCTTTCATTACTTCCTCTAAATGGCTTTTTTAGAAACAATTTACAATGTTCCAATGTGTAGAATAATGTGGAACAATCATTTCTCTCATATACAATCTCTTATAGTAAATATATGCTTAAGGTATAAAATATTTGATTTTTAATTGTGATCTTGGGATCCTTTTGATTAATAAAGGTAGTATGACTTTCACAACATGGAGACAGATCCTTTTCAATCTCTCACAACTCCTCTTGTTGTAAATCCTCTTAACCAAACTTTAGCGTACAATATTGGTTCAACTTTCGTTATTATAGATTAAATAGGGAGTCGGACACCCGGAATACTAAAACTTAGTATGAGGAGACATTTGAATGTCAAAAGTTTTGAAAAAGTACATTTAAGTGTCAAAATTAGAGCAAAATAGATTAATTAAGTACCGGCGGTGAGAAAATCCGACCAAAATATTGATATGGTGTTTTTTCAGTGAGTGCAAAACAACATTGTTTTGCACTCTAACATGGAAAAAAAAAAGCCAAAAACAACATCATTTTGTCTCGGATTTGAATTTTAATATAAATATAAGTATTAAGTAAATTAAATTTAAAAGTATTTTTTTTATATAAAAAAAGGAGAAGCAATTTGCAGAAGGTGAGGGCTGTGCTATCCCTCATTATTGCCTCCCCACTATCGCCAATAAGAGCTAGCGATGGTGGGGGGAAGGTCAACAATGGTTGCTCGGCCTTGGCCAAGGGCTGAAGACTATAGCCGATCAGTAGGAGGGCCTATAGGCCCTCGCCCAACTCTGGGACAAGGGTCGCTGCCCTCCCCTAGATCCAGCGAGGGTTGCCAGCCCTCACCTAACCGAGCCAAGGGTCGCCACTCACTAGGACCCTCGTCCCAGATCTATGTGAGGGCTTGAAGGCCCTTGTCACCAATTGACCAAGGTCACCGACTCTTGACTAGGGCCTAACAAAACAATTTCGTTTTAGCTCTTCTTTACTGACTCAACTCTCCGACAAGCCACGTTAACAAGTTATATTATTAAAAAATTATTACATAAGATTTCCGACTAAGGTCACCAAAATTGGCAGTCACGTGTCCCAATTTTTTTAAAAAATGACATTTAAGTCTACTTTTCGTAACTTTTGACACTATATTAAGTTTTGACACTTGCGCTGTTCTTTTGCCAAATTAGATGTAACCATGCTTCTTGCTAACGTGTATTCAAATCACGACCCTTGTCGGAGTTTGCTGTATTAAGTTAGCACAAATCCACATTCACAAGATATAAACAATGATTAACGGTGTCAACTATTACGGGCATGTTGATCCTCTGTCACGAGAGGCGATCCTCGCCGCGAAAGTCAAGATGCAAAAAGGTCACCGATGTGTCATTTTGCCTATTGTTGATAATTTCCCCGTGTATCGGAGCTTCTTTACCTCTGACGGGTAGATAAATCTACTATTTGGAAGAGTCGACCAGCGTGATGTAATAAGGAAGTCTTGAGCAAATGGGGTTCCTCTGTTCTTCTAACTTCCTATGCGGTCTGCCATGGGGCTTTCCTAGGCGAACCATTGATGACAACACGACAGTGATTTAATTTGCTTGCTGTCCGACCAGTGTTTCGTGCAGATACTTGAGCGCTTGGCAGATCTCAAGTCTCCTTGGAACTGCCCCGATGGGAGGCCGGCCATGCATCGTTTGGTCGACTTGACGGCAATAAGCAAAAGGTAAGACAAGGACTGCTTAGTTCTGATGATTCATGACTTGATGCTGCCGTGAACTGAGGCAACCAAGCCCTTGTAATTTATGCGTGATCAGACCATCGGCAGCATCCTTTGAGTTGCCAGATGATGACGGAAGAGAGGTTGTACAAGCGAGTTTTGTATGACCACATTGTGAGCAGGTTTCAAAGATCAACTGTAATTTATCCGTTCGTACTGCCAAGGCATGTGGATTTCTGCCTTCACCTTCAAGGGACAATTCATTAGCATGATTTGGTCATCGTAAAGTTGAAGCTTAGCATAAGTCAGGGGCGTCTAGAAGTCATGCTTTTGATGATCTGAGCGTTTTGCACATTTTCTTTGATCGCGGCCTACATTTGACTTTTCTTATTAAATCCTTCACCTTACATAGCTTTTTTAATCAAATTCAACCGACTTTTTATGTTGAAACCGCAAGTAAGGTTACATACGTGACGGCAAGTAGGGAAAGTGGCTTCAAGTTGTCAAAATCATTTGGCCCATGTGAAACTAATTTTCTGCATCCATTGCGCATGCACGAGAAAGCCCGATGCTTTCGCTAGCCTCAAAACCTTAACTAGAACACTTCGGGAATTTCTTGTTTTCACATCGATCTTGACATCCGTCCAAGACTGATACCAGGCAATAATTCATTAAGAGGGTTGCAAGCCTATGAAGATGAGCTTAAACTAGGACTGATAAGTTCTCGGTCCGATTTTGGGATGGAATTGGCAATCGGACTGGACGAACTAGTTCCCAAATTCCAAGACCGGAAACTGGACCAACCGGTCCTGGAAATGGGAACTGGACTGACCGACCGGTCCGGTCCTATGGAACTGGTAAAAGGAGCTAGCAATCTGGCATTGCCAACAGAAGTCAAACTCACCATATCCACAAGACAAGAAATCTCTGAAGATCTCAAACAGCAACTTGATCTCCTCGGCGGTCTTGTGCCTTTTCTTGGACCTGAACCATCAAATAGTACACCAACACCAGTTACGGCACCACCACCACCAAGAATGACCAAAAAAAAAAGGAAAAAAGAAGGTCAAAGCTTTAACAGAGTAAGGGCTTGTTTGGCAACATGCCAAACAGTGCCTGATTTTGATTTTTTGTTCCCAAAATTAGTTCGGGACGAGAATTGTGTTTGGTAAAATTTTTGTTCCCGGGAACAGATTGGGAAGAGAATTGAGAATAAAAAAAAAATATGATTCTTCATCCGAGAATCAAAAAAAGAATCAAAACAGTGAAACTCTCATTCTTCTCTTCCGTCATCCCGCGATTGCCGTTCGCACTGTTCGCCACCGTCCGCCACCGCCCCCCGCCGCATTCTGTTGCTGGTTGCCGGAGGCTCGCCAGGCCAAGGCGAGGTCCGGCGAGCTCGCTGGAGAGAAGGCCAGCTATTGGCGAGGCCAGCCTGGCCACTGACGGGGTTGGGCGAGCCTCGCCGGTAGATGGGCGAGGCTCGGCCTTGCCGGATCGGGTGAGGTCGAGCCTTGTTTGGCCATCGGCGAGGCTTGCCCGGCCTCGCCGGTGGCTAAGCTGGCCTTGCCGAGGCTGGGCGAGGCCGGCCTAACCACCGGCGAGGCCGAGCCTCGGCAAGGTTGGGCGAGCCTTGCCTAGCTGCCAGCGAGGCTCCGCCGACGAAGGTCGACCTCGTTGAGGGCTAGCGATTGACCACATGAAGAAGAAGAAGAATAGGAAAAAAGGAAAAAAGTAAAAAAAAAATGTTTAAAAAATATTTAAAATCAAAAGAAATTAATATGGAACAGAATCAATTAGCACGGTATCAAATGCAATTCTATTCAAGAATAAAAAATTTTGGATAGTTACCAAACACGTTTTTTTACTCAGAATCAATTCCCGGAAACAGAATCAAAAATAATTATTTCTAGTTAGAATCAGCTTCCGGGAATAAAATTGTTACCAAATGCGCCTAATAGGCCAATCAATAGGCCGAGAGCACACCTAGATAAGCGATCGTCGAGCGGGTCGTTGAGGTTGGCGAAGCGGGCCAAGGAGACGGCGTGGTGGGTGCGGCTAACAATCTGGATGATGGAGGACTCGAGGTCGCAGAGGAGGCCACCATTGAGGAAGAGCCAGATGGGGTTGGAGTCCTCAAAGCTCGACGCAGTGATGGAGCCAGCAATCATTCATGGAAAATATCTGGCCAAGCTTACAGTCGAGCTTCGAATTTTTCACTGGGTTTTTCTCATGTGTTAGTGGGAACTTGGAAGGTAGAAAGTAAAATGCAAGCTGAAGCAGAAAGCGCAGAAAGCAAAAGGGAAGGAGGGGGAAAGGGAAAGCAAAACCTATAAATTAGGGTGCGCATGATAAAATTTCTATTTCTCTATTTCTTTGTTCTCCGGAACATATTTGGAACAGAAATCCGTTTGATAATGCAATTTGATTTTTCTATTTCTAGAATAGATTTTTTATTTCAGAAATAAATTTGAAGAAGAAATCATAAATTAAAAATTTTAACTTCTCAATTTACGAATAGAAATTGATTTTCTCAATTTCTGGCCAGAAATCAATTTCTGTTTCAGAAATTTTGTTATACGCACTCAAAAATTCCTGGAATAGAAAATGATTTCTGGCTAGAAATTGAGAAGTTAAAAACTTTAGCTTCTGATTTCTTTTTCAAACCTATTTCTGGAAAGAAATCTGTTCCAAAAATAAAAAAATCAAATTGCGTTACCAAACGGATTTCTGTTCAAACTTATTCCAAGGAACAGAGAAATAGAGAAGTAGAGAAGTAGAAATATTATCATGCGCGCCCTAAAAAGGACTACCAGTTTTTGAAGATTTTTCTGTCTTTTTTTTTTTAATATATAAACCAGTCCAGTCCGGTTAGTCCGGTTCCCACCTTAGAACCAGGAATTGGACCGACCGGCCATCGATTCCAATAATGAGAACCTGGAAACAGGACCGCCTCTGAGCTTAGACCCTCTGTCCCAACTCCTCAAGTATTTTGGATTGAGGCCAGAGCTTTGTGGGCTATAAGAACCTCGTGTCCTTTACGATGAACTCACCGATTACTGGAGTTAACATAATGTGGAACACTATTAACTCTTGTTTCTCCTTATTTTTACCGTAATTGTGGAAGAAGAAACCTTTGCTGAATTCTATTTTTGACGTCCACTGGATTGATTTAGAGTCAATGCAGCACAGTCTCTAAGTTTTTGTCTTCATAATTTGGCAGGAAAACTCTTTATGTAGGGACTTTACCAAAAAAAAAAAAAAACTGTTTGTGTAGAGTTTGTTTGAGAGAGAAACTAGCACCGGACCACTTCCTTGTCGTCACCGTGTTTTGTAGTTAAGATTATGCAAATCACAGCTGCCTAAAGTTTCTCGCAGTCATTGTAACTCCATATAATCTTGCAAATCTCTTTTCTCCCCATTTTCCTGACTTTTTTAACATACGGGTCAGCTGGATTGGTGCTAGCAGAAGGAAAAAGAACTCTTAACTCTAACTGATGCTTATGCAGATACTTCGTGAGTAGTGTTACTGGTTTGAGTAAACATCGGTGAATTTTCGGAATACTCTGTACTTGTCTCGTGAATTCAATTCTTTTTTCGTTTTGTTCCCTGTGTCCTTCATCATCAATTATAAATACTCTGTACTTGTTTCGTGAGTTCGGTTAACGATTTCAGTGCTTGACCGATTGAGCGCTACCTTGCATAAATGGCATAGGTTCTATGTTGTATAGATAGCTCGATCCTTGTGAGCCAAGGTTGATCGCTCCTCTTTGTGCCACAATCTTGTAAGTTTCAGTGTGTCTGTGCGGCAAATGTTACATCTCTACTAATGCTATCGACGTCACATTGCGGCTTTGTTTGTCTCGATCCTTAGTATGGGGTAGCAGTAGCATTCGCTCTTTTTCTATTTAGCTTGACAATGATCATCAGTGGGATGACGTTTGATGAGAACATGAGTATCCATGTGTTATCGTGTTCGAGTTAGTCAGCTGTTATTATTTGATATAATTAGCGTGTTTAGGTGAATAAACAAGTCAAACATATCAAGTCATGTCAATTTTGAACTAGTCATATTTATTGTGTTGAGCAAGATTCTTAGGTGAACAATTACTTCTTTTAGTCTAAAAATTCTGGGTGGCCATTCGTTTGCTATTCGTACACCTACCTACATTGACATGTGTGAACTATCTTTGACCTTGATTAATTGCACATGCTATGTTACTGCCCTGCCCAAGGTTTCAAGTGAACCATCGCCTATCAGAGTTAACGAATAATCTCTCTAGTTTCACATATCTGGCATCACAGCTGCAGTTTGATTTCACAAGATGCTTTTATTTCAATTTCAATTAGTAAGTTTGCATTAGTTTTCATCGCGTACGAACATGACTTGGTTGACAATCCAACTGAGGATGATGATCAGAATAAGATTGTCAAGATCTTTTGAATTCAGAACAAAAGCGAAGAAAAGGTAAAAATTCATGCGGAATGGCGTGCACGACACTAAGACCAGAGAACACATCTAGTTTACCTTACATAAATCACTTCTAAGCAACGGACAATAAATCTTATTTCGAAGGATTGAATTTCCATGGCAAGTCTTTCTCAAATACATGAGTTAAAGTCTCACCAACCGATACCATCTGGGGGACACAAGGGACATGATCAAAACCGAACATGAAGAATGCTAGATCAATTAAATCATCATCATGATGACGCAATCGCAGTAAACTTGGACAGCACAACCCCATTTTAAGCAGTCAAAACCAAAGCTTCCGGCTTAGACTCGGGCGAAAAGATACCAACTTTATATCCTGAATTCTCGACTGCCTTAGGCACATCTGCAATCTTCTTGGCAAATTCACCAAAACATTCATCGACCGTCTTAAAAGGTATGTCGGGATACAAAGAGGTCACTTCGACATCGGTCGGCTTGTCCAAAGAGTAATTGATTTGGCATCCCTTTATGAATATGTCATGGGTTAGTGCGGCCACGATACTTCGTGGGATCACCATTTCTACAAAGAGACAGTTCAAGGTATTCATGAGTTTGAGCGAATCAAACTATACAAAGTTAATGCAAAAGGGGTAGATTATTTGATGCACCTTGGGCAGCAGAAAGAAGGTCATCTTCAGTTACTGTAACTCTTGGGAGCTTGAGCCCTATTTTCTCCTCCCACAAGGTTGCAAGCTCATTGACGTTCAGGAGATTTGTGGAAGGTCGAAAATGGATCGTCTTATTCAGGGTTCGATCGTCGTCGAGACATTTTATAGTGAACTTCCCTATATCGCTTCCCGCCACGAAATAAGCTGCGTGAACAGAAGGGCAGAGCATTAAGATCAAGTCTATCGGATTGGTCATTCGAAATCGCATCTAAGTCGAAAAAATTTAGACAAACCATGAGAACTATCTATATCAATTAACAAAGTGCTTGAGAATGAGTTGAATAAAATTTTTATTGAATCTAACTTGATACATAGCATGTGTACATATCTAATGAAGATTACACGAACTCTTTTTGTAGTGTAGAAAATACCAATCCAAAAGAACCTTTTGATTCACGTGCCAGATGCTTACCTACGTTTCCCGATCTCCGACATTGACTCTTGCGGGGTTGAATATCTTGAGTAAAATAATTATTACTAAGCTTCTCAATCCATGTCCAACCATACAGTTCACTTTAAAAATAATAATCAAGATAGTTTCTAGAGAAGGTTCTATCTACTTCTCAAACCAAGCCCAACCAATTGTGAGAAGGTTCTCTCTACTTCTCAAACTAAGCCTAACCATACAGTTCACTTTAAAAATAATAATCAAGATAGTTTCTATCTACTTCTCAAATAAAAATTGGGAGAAAATTGTCTAAAAAGTCCTAAACCTATAGAAGGGTGGTCAATTTAGTCCTAAATATTTCAATTGTATTAATTTAGTCATAAATCCTTTTACAATCTATCAATTTAGTTATGAATTTTTCAATTGTGTCAATTAATCATAAACCTTTTGAGGATTTATCAATTTAATCCTAAACCTTTAGATAATTTTTTCCAATTTACTCATTTCGGCCAATTTTAACCAGAAATCGTTGACATGGATGTTAGTTATCCTGCACGATCGACGTTGTTGTGGATAAATTTTTACATTTCTGTTATTTTTCTTTGCACTAGCAAAGATGAGTTTGACCTCACTAGTCATTAGGCCAGAGGAAGAAGGAAAAAAAAAATTTAAATTTTAAAAATTTTAAAAATTTTAAAAATATTGAATGTACCATGTAGAACAATTGGCATTGACTAAACCACCACGTTAGTAATTTTCAACTAAAATTAATCGAAAAGACTAAATTGATAAATAACCAAAATATTTAGGATTAAATTGACAAATCTTCGAAAGGTTGAAGATTAAAGTTGCACAATTGAAATATTTATGACTAAAATGGTAAATTGTCAAAAAGTATAAAACTAAATTGGTCAAATTTAAAAGTTTAAGACTGAATTAGTCTTTATACAATAGGGTTGGACTTTTTGGACAATTTTTTTCCAAAAAGAGAAAAGTTGTTTAACAATAAAAGTGCAATTTCCACTTTAAAATTGATAATCAAGATTAAACAGTTTGGCTCTAATTAAAAACAGTTGGTGAGCAAGTCTTCATTAAACAAATATAACTGGCAAACAAGAAAATAGCAATTTCCACTTTAAAATTGGTAATCGAGATTGAGTTCTAGTAAAACTTCTATCTAGAAAACAAGTAGCTGGAAAATCTAGATTCCTCAGATCTACAACTGAAATTCCATGCAGTGTGCGTTGGTGAATCGTGACATTATTCATGGACCATGAATTGAATGGCAAGTATGTTTTCGCTTCTCTTTTTCTTTAGTCTTTCTTTTGAAAATTCTAGCATAAAAATAATTTTCAACAAACACCCTAATCCGCTTTGGAATTGGTGGTCAGTTAGCGAATAAGTAGTTAATACTCTCAAATCAATGATGCATGTTATAATATTTAAATACTAAACCTCGCATTCTATTCTAACAGAATATCTTGCATAAAATTTTCTTTACTTTGACCTTGTATGTTATATATTCTTTTTTTCTTTTACTGGCCCGAAGGTTTACTTTATGGAGCTAAGAAGGCTTGGTAAGCACGTGATTTTAGATTTGTTGGCTCACCTAACCTCAGATTTTTTTTTTTTTTTTTGAGCAAGACCTAACCTCAGAATTGAACGTAAGGTGATGCCAGAGGATGACTGTGTACTTGTTTATCCCTGAGTACGGAGTTTGAAAGATCTCTCATTCTTTCTCGAGATCATGCGTTGGATCGGATCCACGTTTGGAGTCCGGCAGGAAAAACTCCCCCATCTTGACATGTCTTCTGTCCTCGCATCGTTTCTCGACCCTAGACTGCTAAATGGGGGCATTTAATGTTTGTATGTGAGATCCCGCCATCAAATGGTCGAGAACTTATTTCTTGGTGGGACGTGCGTGACGTGAGACCACGTCCCTCGTTCTTCAACCGTTCGAAAGTTTGTAAGGTTCGAAAGTCGTCTCGACATAATTTAGAAAACTTAAAGAGGTTGATCATTGACTTTCGGGGTAGCTAGGTCTCTTTGACAACGTGCATGAGGGAGGGGCATATTCAACCCGTGAAAAGAGGCTGAATAACTCGATTGTTCAGCACTTGCTTATTCACTCAACAAGACAGCAAGCAAGGCCAGCGGTCTCTAAGGATTTGACTCCAAATCAGACCCCAAAATTTTCCCTAACGACAAAACAGTATTATCATGCTATTCACCATACTTCTACAAAATATGTTACAAATTAATGCCCCTAGTATTTTGCTTATCGATCCTTCAATCTCGTTGTCGAATTTTTGCATACATATTATTAATGGTTTCATGTGCCACCTAAAAATGATCATATGATATATTTGAGTACGTCATCCGATTGTGTAGACCTCACATGTAATTTAATATTTTCAAGTGACGTGTGCACATACCTTTGACAGTGCCGTCGCCATAGATGTGGAAGCAGTCCAACGGCGGGAGAACGTCGGCAGGATGGGTGTTGTCGTGGTAAGGCCAAGCCGCGATGGAGTTGCAACAGATGTAGGTGTAGGGCACACCCAAGCCTTCGGTCAGCCTCCTCACTTCCCTCTTCTCCTTGTACAGGCCCAACCCTGGTTCCACCGGCTCTGCTCGGTCGATGTCGTGTCCAAATTCAGATGGCATAAACCTCTGCTCAACGAAAACTCACTCATTTTAAAACTTAATAATTTCTAGGGCATTTCGATGTTTCGGCAAATGAGTATGGTTACAATAATTGTTCTTCTTATGTGAGAATTAGTATGTGAAAAAGTCACTAAAAATTATGACAAAAGTGACAAAAGTGACAAAAGTGAGTCGATTCTAAGCTTGTGCATTTGGCCAAAAAGTTACGAAAGCCTTTATATAGATATATAAGCCGCATAGCCTGTGTAAAGCATTGACTACCCAAGAAACGTGATCTTCTAATGTGTAAATAACAAGAAGCAAAACAGAGAAAGTTCATCTCTCGCTCTCAAGAGAGAGAGAGAGAGACGAAGTGTGAATTGTCAACCAAATCAATAATTGTGCTCATATCAACTCGATGGATCATGCCGTGTGGTGAACACCGGCAAAGACATCTCAATTGTCCATCTACTACCAACTTGATCATAAGTTAGTTCCCGATAATTTATGGACCCATGATGTCGTATTAAAATGAAAGCCTTTTTCGGCAGTTACGCTTAGACCAGATATACGTCCTTCTTACCAGTCCCTCACACTCTAAATTGACAAGAAACTAAAATCCCGGGGAGAGTACGATGTCTTGTGAAATAGCTCAACTCCACAAGTACATTGTGGGAGGCCCAAGAGCAAGGGAGGTAAGAGAAAGAAAACCGAGATTATCTTAAAAAGTACAGCACACAAAATATATCCTTCAAAAATCGAGAAAAAGTTACCTAGAAATTCCAAACCGTGCATTTATCCTGAATTTTTTTCCATGACGTTAAAAATCTCAAATTATATCTATTATAATATATTTACTTTAAATTTTTTCTCGTAACATAAAAAAAAAAAAGAAACCTCAAATTTATACTTGTGTGATAAATTTACCATCCGTCAAATTTTTTTATTTAGAATATCATTTTTGTTTCACTTAAATCATGTGAGTGCCATATTAACTATTTGCTTTCTAGCATCTATATAAGTAAATTTTTTACAGTGCTCATTAACAAAACCTTAACGGAGATAAACGTGTCACAACATACAAATTCGGGATTTTTGATTTTTTGGTGTCACATAAATTTTTTTACGATATATATTAAATAAGCATAATCTATGGTCTTTAGTAGTTTTTTCCCTAAAATTTTTTGTCAAAATGATGCATTCCCAAAGAGCAAAGAAGAAAAATAAATTTGTTAGAGAGATCCAAAAAATATATATATATAGTGAGACAACAAAAAGAATAAGTGCACTAAAAATATTATTGAGTCATAAAACTTTTGAATTGAAATTAGGATCCGAATTCATCAATTTAATAAATTTTAGGATTTGACTGCATTATTTGAAAGTTGTAAAATTCAAATGCACTTTCACAATAGAATTTAGGAATTTTGGTGTTCTCATCCCATGAAAATAGAAGAAGCAACAAGGAAAACACCTTAATAGTGCCGACTGATTTAATGGCCTCAACAAGAACGAGCTGCTCTAAAATGCTTTCCCCACCGATTGCTGATATCACAATCTCAATCTTGTGTTCCTTCAACATCTTCTCCATCGTCGCTTTGTCATTTGATGATCCCTGAAAAAGAAACCCATTTTTTAACAAAAACCATAAACAGAAAAACTCACAAGAAACTTACGTTTGAAGCAAAAATTTACCTGAAGTATGATGGCTCCTTTCTCTTGTAGAGACATGATAGCACTGGCTTTCGCCTTGCAGGAGCTCACGAGACCACCCCGGACCAGAAGGTACGTGGGCCGACCGGCCTCCAGGCTCGCCTCCGCCACGAACCGCCCAATGAACCCAGTCGAGCCGATGATCAAGGTTCGGCCGCTCTCCTCGACTCTTGGATTTGCGCTCCCCATTTCTGCTCTTTTTTCCCCTCCTTGTGTTTGGTCTTTCCCGTGGAGAGCAGACGCGAGAGCTTATCATGCAAAAAAATGCGAAGAGACGTTCCACTTAAATAGGAGCTATGAGCCACCTGACGCTCCAACGAGGAAGGCAAAAAAATCTGAGCTTTTTCACCACATTTTTACCGTTCTGAAAATGTGTGCTCGAAGTCATGCTGTATGTCTACATCAAACTCGAGTCAATCTCGACATGCATGGCCTTGACGGATGATCGGTAGGTTTGCATGAGCCCGTCTGGTTTGATATCACGTCTGCTCGACTGGTAGATATGAAGGGGTCGATTACGTACTGTCTGATGACTTACCTATTTGGTGCTGCCTTTGTTTTATTTTATAGCCATAGATCATACATTTCGCGATCAGCGGTTAGAAATTTGACTGAATGAAGCCACTGTGGAAAATTGGGAGATTCACTGTTCACTAATGTGACTTAAAACCGACAAGATCGTATGACGCTAGGGTTTTGAGTTCCTTGCGAACGTTTCAAAAGCCCACGGATGTGATTGTGAATTTGTTATTAGCGTTAATCGTCATTATAGGTTAAACTCATTATACCACTCGCAAATCATCATTTCTTCTTTAAACTAATTTATTTATTTTTGTCAAGCAAAGCAGTTTGAGAATGTTCACTCGTGTGTGTCCGTTGTCTAGTCAATTCTCGATCGGAGCCGAAATTGTTCTGTCGGTGGACGAATTATCTGCGGTAGAAGACTGCAATAATTTATCGGAAAACGCTCAAGTTTCCGAAACCCCCAGACTTCAAGTTTACTCTTGTATATAATATTTATGTACTACCGATATGGACATGCGACACACAATACGACACGACATAACACGCCGACACGTTATTTATTAAAAATAGAAAATTTCAATTTCGTTTCGACACGTTATATATTAAATATATTTTTATATAAATACATAAATAAATAATAATAATAGTAATAATAATTAATTTACATGAAAAATATTAAATAATATCATTCATTATTTTAATTTGTTACAATAATACATAAAACTTAGAGGAAAGAAACATTGTTTAAAGGAAAATGCTGAAATGATATTTTTAAATTTATTTATTTATCATATATAGCATTTTTTATTACTTCTTTCATAATAAAAGACTTTTTTAAAAACTAAAAAATTCTAAAAAAAATAAAACTGAAAAAAAATTTACCCGTGTGTGTATATTTATGGCATTTTTATTACTTCTTTTGTGTATATTTATATTTTGAACCCATAAGTATTAGAAATTTCTAAAATTGACTCATGCGTGTTGAAATCGCATGTTGGAATTCTGGACTCGCGTGTCAAAACGTGTTGGAGAGAGTTGACCATGTGTTGGATTTTTCGATACTTGTTGACAGCGTGTCGGAGTGTGTCGAGACGTGTTGGAGCGTGTCGAAGTGTCGGACACAACACGAAAGCTTCTGGAGAGTGTCTGTGCTACATAGTATAATATTGCTCTAACAGAGATTTGACATACTATTATTCAAGAAGAAAAAGTAAACTATTTCCTTCGTCCTACCTTTTGTTTTTATATGTTGATATAAAATTAGCGTGCGACCAGCTCCTTTTCGATCCCTGATCGCTCGTTTAAAAAGGAGTAACACTTATCCATACTGACTGTTCCCTCCACAAAGAACTTCGAGAAGATGGATCGGGTTATGGGTTGACCCATCAATGTCTGATCCGACCCAATGTCCAACGAAAGGCCAAAAATGATTTCCATAAAAACAATGACCCTATGCGTACTTTGTGCGGGACAGTGCAGTTACTAACAATTTATCCATTTTTAATGACTTTCATTTCTTATATATATATATATATATATATATATATATATATATATATATATATATATATATAATAAGGGACCATTTGATAACGTGCCAAAATTTTTATTCTTGGAATAGAAACACATTTAATGCAACCCTCAAATTTTTTTATGACTTAGTATTTCTTCTGGTTTTTTAATAATTTTAATACAGTTTCTCTTCCTCTTTCTTTTTTCCTTTTCTGCTTCTTGTACTTCCTTTAGCCTCAAGCATAGCTAATGACGTCATTGGCCCTTGGCAAGGCGAAGCTCGCCTAGCCACCGACAAAGCTCAGGCCAATGAGCCTTAGCCTCGTTGGGGGTCGGCGATGCTCTGGCGACCACCTAAAGGAGGAGGAGGAAGAAGAAGAAGAAAAAAAAAAAAAAAAAGAAAAAAATGTAATAAAATTATTTAAAAACTTAAAGAAATTCCAACTCACAAAGAATTTGAGAGTTGTACCAAACACATTTCTATTCTAAGAATAGAAATTTTAAATAGTTACTAAATACCTTCAAATACTCAAAAACTCATCCTAAAAAAAGAATTAGAAAAAAATACTTTTGAACATAAATTGTTTTCGAAAACAAAATGGTTACAAAATGCATCATAAGTTAATGAACAATCTGAACTACAAAGATTTGTTTTTCCAAATATTAAATCTATGTTTGTTCAACATATTTTGGTTATCTCCACATGGCGGTAATGTAGAAAAAGCCGAACCTAAGTGCACCGCATATTAGCAAATATGTAATTATTGGAGAAGGAATTTCCAACATGTGCCTATTACTAACGATAATACAAAATCCGATAATTACCCGCTGATTTTTTTTTTCTTAACAGATCTATTCTTATGAAATGAATGCATGCCCGGTGGCACTATCAGACGTTATCATAAGCCATTATTTAGACGTAAAACCTTAAGAGAGACTAGTCTAACAACTTATTGCCAAAAGTCCTCACTTAAATCGTTTTGATAGCGAGGGGATTCAAACTCTCAATCGTAACGTTGCAGGAGAGAGCGAGTACCACTTGCGCTGCCCACAAATGGGTTATCGGTGCTTTATTGATCCTTTATATTTTCTATATTTGACTTTATTTCATAGTATTCTAGATTTGTTCAGCTTCAATTTGTTTTGTTAGGAAAGTTTAAGTACTTTTTATGTATTTTTTGAACAATGTATATAATTTTCTTTTGAAAAAATAAGAATCAATAGTTAACAGTGGAAGTCATGGTCACTCTCTGTGATTTCACATCCTCTCCACAAGTCGTTATGACTTCTCAATTGGTGATGGATCTGATCGTTAATTGACCTTTCAAAAGCATGACCAGACGCGTTTGAGCCATCTGACATTTCGTACTCCAAAGTTTCAGTTGCCCTTTCTTGCCCCGTAAAACCTGGACACGCCATCACCATCAGCTCGTTTCGCAAGCCATCATCATTACAAATCGTCAAAAGTCGAATCGACATTTCTGAACTATTATCTCTTTCGGCGTCGTATATATGGCGTCGTGTGTATATTATATATTTCTACTTGCCTTCTGTCTTCAATCTTGAGCCAAATCAACTTAGTAGTCCTATGCATAGTCAGTCCTATAGCCCCAATCACGGCTACTATTAAAATAAGACTCGGAACCAAAAATCAGACGGAATATAAGCCAAATCTTTGGGCCGGCTATATAACGAAACTGTCATTCTTATATATAACAATAGATTCTAGGCCATAAATTCTCTTTGACAAGTAACTTACAACTGGCAAGCTGATAAAAGTGCAGAGTTGATCATTGAGAAGGAGATTTAGCAAATATTCTATTTAAAAGAGCAAAGAATAGCCCACAAATTATTTGGGGAAAGAGTGAAACAATTACGTTTTTTGCTTTATTTAATCCCAAAAGTATGATTAGGACATAATAACATTAGTTAGCATAAAAAATGTGAGGAATTGTTATGATATTTTTCTTTTTGTTTGGCAAAACTTTGGATATTATTATCAGACATAACTATACAAAATAAAAAGAAAAATCAAAATGTTATTCAATAACATAATAATAAATTAAAAAATAAAAATTGGGCGAGGAATTGTCAGTGGCCAACCACAATGGGCTACCGTCATTGCAGTGGTTAGCTTGATGGTGGTAATCGCATGTTCGCAAACAATCATTGTGGTGGTAATCGCATATATTGGGATAATCACTTTCGATTGAATTAATAGTAAAATCTTACATTGTAAGGTACATTATTATAATGCCTTTAAGTGATATGAGATTGTATTAATACTCTCTTGCATTTAAGCCTCACCTGCACACGTGTTCAACTTAGTTTGACTATTGTGAAACACCCACTATTCCTATTTGGTGTGAGCCAATTAAAGTGCTAAAGTCTAAACTATTCATTTAAGCTTTGATACTATGTCATCATGTTTAGTGCAAGAGATTATGCTAGCAGTGGGAAACTACATGTAAATACAACACATTATAACCACACATTTTATCGATGTGAAATTACATCAACAACCATGACATAAACATGGAAAGCCATATCCATAGCTAGATCTCAATGACGCCCTGTTCATTTCCATGCAAAATGATCGGGCCTCTTATATTCATGTTCCCAACAGATTTATAATGGCTACTGTTTACCAATGACCCCGATTTATGGTGGTCGACGACCACCGTCGCAATGAGTGCCTATCAAGGACGACCGTCATGACAATGGTACTCATTCCATGGCAACTATGGACTTGTGGGAAAATTTAAATATAAATTTAATAAAGTACACAAACCTTTAGTTACTTTTACGGTGGGAGCTAAAGAAAAAAAAGGGCTATAACGCCATAATATTTTTTTAAAGATATTAATGTGGTTAACTAGACGTGGAGTCTTACGCTTTTTCGAAAAATATAAAATAGAATAAATGTAGAAGAAAGCAACCCCTGATCACTTGACCACCAGAGGCACTCAAGAGAATTTCAATGATTTTCGCTCACTTGGAAATTGGATTCGATGGGTCACCATAGGTATTCTCAAAATATAATTTGTAATCAAGGAAGAAATCATTATTGTATTTATTATTGTTTTGTTTTGAAGAAAATTACTTTACTACAAAATTATCTTCCAATCCATATAAGAGATGATGGTTAGGTGAGACTTGATCATGTGTTACCAATATCAATAGTCTTAATTATAATTGCTAGAGAGTCATTCTAGAGCAACTTGATATAAGTAAAAAGTACAATGAGCCATTCAAAAGTACAATGATTTCCCTATTAGTCTCAAAGCCAATATTTCTTGTGTTTATTCATGTTTCAACTTGAATTGATCTTTCTTATGACATCAACTAGTTATTTTTGGTAGTGATTGTATTATTTTACTTGCGATTATCTATATTTTGGTATTTGGTTTATTCTAAAATTATCTTTTTTCTTGTGTTATTTTTTCTTTTCTCAAATGAAGGAATCTCATGGGATTTGAGGAAATCCCACGAAATGAGATTTTCCGGTTGTAAGTTTTCGAAGGAAACCAATTATATAAGTTAAGAGGTTTCCTTCAAATAATTTGAGGTGGAGAACCACCGTTTGGATTTTGGAATCTAACAGCACCGTCACCTACTCTTTTCCCCAAATCTTTCTTCTCTTCTCTTGCTTTGATTTCGAACCCCATGTTGTTCATTTAGAACTTCCATGGCTTCCCAAATCCCCACATTCTCATCTTTGACATGCTTGTCTCGTTCCAACAAGCTCAAGGAGGAAGACCATGACATATATCTTCTCAAGCTTCTTAAGGACTCAGCAAATTCCAAGCAAGTAATTCTGAGGCCTTGCTTCATAAATCATCATCGCATCCCTATGTCTCTCAAAGACTGTTTTTCTCGCTATATTGCGAAAAAACTCCCTATTCATTAGTCTTCTTTCATTGAGTCTCTGTAAATTAGGAAGTTCGATCGATTTAGGGCTTTCCCCTCTTTCGACCACAAGTTTTATCAATTGTAGGTTTAATTGGTTTGGAAAGATGCTGATAATGATGTGGCTCTTCAATTCTATTGTCCCGACTTTCCCTATGACCTGGGTCTTTTGGGTGGCTCAAATAGTTTTCAATCTCCATCAACAAATTGTTTTCTCTTCCCTTCAGGATCAATGTTGTCTACTCTTCTTGCCTCGATGCTATTATTTGTGTTTGCCCATACGTTTTCGACTTTAGAGAGGCTGAAGTTGATAATTGCCAATATTTTGAGCATGTCAACAATCTCTCTTGGCATTAGACTAAAAATAAAAAATAAAAAATATCTCTTGGCAATTTCAAAATTTTTTGATGAAGACGATCATCTTAAACATACTGCTTTTTTGTTGAATTGGTTTTCTCGTTATGTTTTCTGCCACCCAACTCTCCAAATTTTCGAGGACGTAACAACTTGGCTCGTTGCCTAGCTGAAGGAGCAACATTCGCCTAAGTTCGACTTATCCTCACCGTTTTGTACAGAGGAATCACGCATGCAACTCTGTCGATGCATGAAGACGCTTCAAGTGTATTTTTTGGTCCTTTTTAGATTCTTCAAGCCTAACCCTTTATCTCCCTTCTCTTTTATCTAGTGAGACGCATTTTTTGCCCTACTCCAAAGTAATAAAGATCCAACTAGATAATCTAGGATACCTTCTGTTGAGTCATCGACTCAAACTCATTTCACAAAAGATTTTTCCTTTCAAATAAATCCTCAAATACTTTTATGAACTGACCAGTTTTGACATCGATTTCTTTCCTCTTCATGCTCCCGTCTTTATTGATCTTTTTCAATTCCTTCTACTAAAAAGAGGTTGAAGGTTTTGGCTCGGAAAATAGAATTCCAATCAAAGAAAAGAAAGACCTGTGCCCATCTTCATCTTCTAGTTTTTGCTCTTCTCCTTCAGTTTCAGTAGGGCAAGCCCTTTCCTCAACCATTTCTGCACCCATTCTCCGAGCAGGAGAACATGAAGCTTGTCTCTTGAATTGCTCTTTTGATTGAGTTCACGAAGGCTTTCTTGAAAAGACTGTCCCGTGGATCTTCCCATAAAAATATTGACAAAGGGAAAAATTTACCCCAAGTTTAAAAGCTATTCTCTCCAATACCGTGCCAGATAATTTGGACTTGCCTGGGGTGTTTCTGTGCCGATCCTTTATTCCATACCCTTTATAGAAAAACAATATTCTTTGTGAGTTGGGTAATATTTTTGTAAAAGGAACTTAGATATTACAAAGTGCAAAGATTCAAAATAGCTTGAAGGAACAATTTTAGAAGAATGGAAAGTTCATAAAGACTTGGAGGTACCAAGTACTAAGTGAGACGCAGTTTGACATAACTAAGTAACCTGATATAAGCAGAGTTTGATATTAATGATATAAGTTGAAGTATGATATTCCCGAGATGCCATATGTAATTGGGGACTGCTAACATAAGCGGAGCGACTACATTACTTGAGATAACAACCTTGTCTCATGCTCTGAGAATAACATCTTGAGATAAATAATCTTATATTTTAATCGTTAGTGATCTACCGTGGATTTTTATTTTAGAATAAAGCGATTGATTATTGATCTTAAAGATTATCTACGCGGAAAATGTCAATCACGCACAATTTATTGGTTGATTGACAATCACCCTTGAGACAAGCTACTTTCCATATTTCTAGCTGCTTTATTTTTTGAAACTAGAGATTTGATTGTATGGGTGATCAAATTTACGAAAACTCATAAAATTTACGAAAACTCATATTGATTGACTTCAATGGCTAAATTAGTCTTCTTAACAATCGTCCAACAAATAGCTTGAAGTTGATCCTCGTGAAGACTATCCAGAAGATTTGGATACTGAGGAGTATAAAAAAAGATCAGCAAGGGAGAAAATGAAGAGAGATCAGAGATAAAAAAAAAATCCAAATTTAAAGAAAGCTTTACATTCTTAAATTGTCTTTCGAGCATACTAGAATTGCAATTTCTTGAGAAGTGTTGTTAGTATTATAGTTTGTGCTTTGGTATATGATAATAAGATCTATCTGCTTGAGTATAAGCATGACTTATGTTGGAAAGAAGTTATTGGGTTAAAGTAGCACATTCTACTAAAAGATTGCTAGTGAAATCTAGCCAGCAAAATGCGTAATAGTGTCATGATTCCATAAGTAATGCGACTTACAAATTTTTTATTTGCTAATTCTTATTCGCTTGGGATGGTTTGGCATCGGTTAATTTTATATGACTATTACTCAAAGGCAAATCAAATATTCATCTAGCTTAGTCACGTCGAATGAATGTACTTGGGTATCTCTTGCCCCAGCCATTTGTTGTCTCTTTTACTCCGGCAAACTTTAATGCTTATCAAACATTAGGTTTGTTGAGCATCATTTTAGCTATAGCGTTCTCAATGGCTTCGTCCTGATCGTATTCTGCATTGGAATCATCATCCTAATTATTGACTAAAGCCACATTTTGCTTATAATTTTTTTTATTGATTCTATCTTTTTCTTTTAAAAGATATTCATATTTAGACACCCTTGTATTCAATTGGAATAGATCGTTGAACGGTTGACCTTCAAATCTTTTTCTTAATCTAGATTTCAATCCATTAAAGGCCAACTTGATAAACTCTTTTACCAAAAGTAAAGTCGGACATCGAATTCTTGACTTCTTTAATCGGGTGATATATTGATCAACCCACTCATTATTGTATTGCCTAATCTCAACCAAATTTGCAATCATTACCTCAGACTCCAATCTGAGAAATTGAGAGGAAACTGTCTGTTGGAGGTTTGTTTGTCAAAACAAGCTAAATGCGTTTTCCTTATCCCACATAAGAAAAGTGGGAGGAAGTGGGCAAATTTATAAGTGTGGGGTTTCCTTGTGTACCTCAATGAATGATTGCGCGATTATTTGGCATGCTTAGCACTTTTGTATGCCTGCGCGCCCTTGGTTTAATTAGCACTAACCCCTTTTGTTATTTTATTTTATTTTTTGGTTTTTTATTTATTTTTTAATCAATTCAAAGGTTGCCTTTTGTTTTGAGAATTTTCGTAAATAAAATATATAAATGAAAATTCGAAATTTTATTTTTTAAAAATTGATTATTCCGAATTTTTGTTTGTGTCTTTTCGAGACAACCTTTGAAAATGATACTTATTCAGTTTGCAATTTTTCCCGAATGATTGCAATTTTTCATTTTTCAACTTCTTCCGAATAAACGCATTTGTTCAATTGGGCAATTTCCAAAAGGACACGTTTGTTCATTTTTACAATATTCCCAAAGAGTTGCCTATATTTTAAGAGTGGTATATAAATATATATGTCAGTTTTCGGAAAAAAAAAAAAAAAGAGAGTAATCATTCTCATCTTTTCGAGCTTTCTTTCCGAAAAAACTACAACCATTATTTCAATTGTTTCCTAGAGAGACTCTAGAGAAATAATAGAATTGCTATCTAGAATTCTCATCTGAGACTTTGTTGTATCTTGGAAGATTTTTGCTGGTGTTCATTAGCAACGTTGTGGGCCAAATAAATCTTTAAACAAAGTGATATCACGTCTCAAAGTCCGACTTGAATACTCTAAAGATCTGTCTTCATTGTTCTACCCAATTCAAAGCCATATTTTCCCAACATTGTCTTCCCGTTTCATCCTAATCATAGATCGAATTGGCCGATAAATTAGTATACTGAGTTAAAGTGATTTTTTATAAAGACAGAGGAAACCACCTAAGTTTTAAACAGTCATTAGTACTAGCTTCATCACACTGAGCTAAGAACCCACCAGCATGTTCAATAGTTGATTGATCATCTTCGCTAGTAAAAAGAGTAAAATTAGTAAAATTGGGCATTTTAAATCCCCAAGATATGGTGCAGCATCCCAATTTGAGCCAGCTCCAATGGAATCATTTGGAAATTGGCCACAGTACTCCAAGCTTTTTCAAAATATTTACTAGTGATGGTTGAATTACTTGACTTAAAGTACCAAATTATTAAGTTGAGTAGAGGAAGTTGAATGTACATACATGATAACCACTAGGTTTCCTTGCATTTGAAACAGCTGGTTGGATGTTCCAAGCCTAGAAACAATTTTGTTGATGACATTGTTGATCATTGGCATAATTACATCAGCGAGATGCCTCACCATGTGATTGGTCAAATCGTTTTGTTGCTCATTGAGCAATCTTGTCATAGTGGCTAACATCATTGGGTTTGACTCCAACTCTCTCCTCCGCTCCTCTGTGAGATGCTTGGGGATACCCACCACATTCCCACCTTAGACCTGGTCCATTGCTGCATGAGCGGTTGATGGTTCCGAACAGAGAGCCCTCTCGTTGCCATGCTGTGGTGAGTGATTTTTACTAGTGGCATTCTCAAGCTCCAATTGATTCCTAATCCTTATCTTAACTCTTCCTCAAATTGAACCACAAGGGTCCCATCATGTGTGCCAAAAAAGATATTTCATCGAGAATAACTCCATGCAACGAAATATTTTTCACCGAAAATTAACTTTCGATTTGCGTGGCAATTTGGACAGGAAGAAGGATGCGTAATGAAGAACTAGAACTAAACAATCTAAAGAAAACTAAGTATAAGAATTGGAAAGATAAATTGATAAACTTGAAGATACTTAATATTGTTGATGATTGCGGTCCCCTTTCTGCAAGGATTCTGCACAGCTTATATAGCCCATTATAAAATGTAGCTACCATTGCATCTCTACTAGTTAGGCTCCATGATCATGTTCCATGATTGCAACTCCACTTAATCTATAAGCAGTTACATTTCTTCAACTGTCGCTGGATTCAACTGCATCTCTATAATTTTAGGCTTCAAGATCATCGTATGTGATTTCACGTAGACATTCTCTATAAGCCATTATGATTTTATAATTGTCTCCAAATCTAACTGTTAACCAACATCTCTATTATCTTTGGCTTCTATGTTCAGCACTTAACTAAATTTATTTAAGTATCAATCGTCAATTAGTCATCATCATATATCGACAACTATACTATACTCATCGATTACTGTGGTCATCGACAAGCGTTTTATCTATCAACGACTCGCTGATGGTAGAATTACTTAACATCTCTTTTTATTCAAATGTAATGTCGATTAGAAGATAGATCGATTTTGGGTGTCACCAGCAGGTTGCAAATGAATGTGCACTCGGACACTTTGTGACGTAATGCCACGTAACCGGCAAATTAATTAAATTTATCATGATGTCAATGAGAAAAGGTGAGTTTACCTTTCATCGGATGCTACGATGTTTCTTACAACGTAAACCAGACACATCCTTTTTATCTGATATTCTTGGAAAGGCGATATCGATGCTCTTGGATCTTTTACTGACATAATAATTGAGAATTTTTAATCGATCCATGGCCGTCTTGACAACTCATGCTCTTGGCAAGCGATGCGGCCCTTTGTCCTCTGTTCATGTGACGTGGTCCAAAACCCTAAGTTCGAAGGAAAGCATCTCCTTCTCCAATCACTGTACTGTGGTAGGTAAAAGCGGAACCTTAAGTTCTAAGGAAACCGACAACTTCTACAATAATTGTACCATGAAACATAATGGTCAATCAAATGCTTGGAACTCCAAATTAGATTATCCCCTTTAGCTTTGATTTTGAGAATATGTGCTTCAACAATGAGTGCATCCGATTCATATGTCCGAGTCTCAATTTTGATCAATGCCATTCTGCTAGCTTGGTATGTGATCGGGCTATATATAATCTCAAGTGGTATATTGGTAAGACTTTCCATATACAGTCTCATTATAAACTAATGTCTTCAGCGATATAAATTGTGAGTACTCCAGCCAAAGTGTATCATACTCGATGCTGTGTAAATATCAAACGACAGATGGCCATATGATATTTTAAAATGAAGTGCCTAATAGTTTCTACCATATATCCCTACTCGATAGAAGTAAAATGAAGTAACTAATAGTTTCTACTAATAGTTTCATCGTAGAGGTTTCTGGTCTGCGTAGACATCTATAGGGGCAAATAATGATTTGGTCGAGATAAGGGAGGGGAGAGGCAATGCACCAATGCCGCAATGGCGGCAACAACTACCAAGAGAGAGAATGAGAGTAAAGTTTCGATGCATTATTTTTTTTTCTCAAAGTCTAAGGATACATTAGAATATTTATATATTAAACAACATTTTTATTTAACAGCTTAAACTTTCAGAATAATTGGCGGTGATCCTATAAAATTTTACACGATATCAGTTGATGGCTAGTGAAGGCCTCGACCACTCTCCCATGTGCCAACATTATCACCATACCCTTGCCATTGTGCCCTCATAGAAGATAGAGGGGAGAGGCAATGCACCCACAACAACTACCATCGTAAATAGAAGAGAGAGAATGAGAGTACAGTTTCGATGCATTAATTTTTTTTCCTCAAAGTCCAAGGATATATAGTAGAATATTCATATATTAAATCACGTCTTTATCTAACAGTTTAAACTTTTAGAACATGCCATGATATTATAAAATTTAACATGGTATCGGCTGATGGCCAGTGAAGGTCACCTTGACCACTCTCTCATGTGCCAACGGTACCATCATACCCCTGTCATTGTGCCCTCACAAGAAATAGAGGGGAGAAGCAATGCGCCAATGCTACAACGGTGGTGACAACTACCATCATTAATAGAAGAGAGAGAATGAGAGTACGGTTTCGATGCATTCAATTTTTTTTTCTCAAAGTGGAAGGATACATTAGAATATTTATAGAACAAATCACATTTTTATCTAATAGCTAAAATTTTAGAACAGTTGATGGTGATCCTATAAAATTTTACATAGCATCAGTTGATTGCCAATGAAAGTTGCCTGGACCACTCTCCCATGTGCCAACGTTACCATAGTACCCTTACCAGGAAGATAGAGGGGAGAGGTAATGCACCAATGCCGCAACAGTGGTGACAACTACCATCATAAATAGAAGAGAGGGAATGAGAGTATAGGTTTGATGCTTTAGATTTTTTTTTCAAAATCTAAGGATTTATTAGAATATTTAATATCAAATCACGTATTTATCTAACGGATTAAATTTTTAGAATAGTTAACAGTGATCCCATAAAAATTTTACGCGGTATCGGTCGATGGCCAATGAAGGTTGCCTCGACCACTCTCCCATGTGCCTATATCACCACCATACCCCTGCCAATGTGCCTTATCCACAGAAGATGGATGGGCTCATAGTGGCCATGTCCTCGCTACCACCGCGAGCAACGGCACACTCCGGCAAACTCATATCCGGTGTGGCTCACCGTCGGTGGGAGGAGAAAATGAAGTCACTTGTCTCTCTGTTCGTTGGTTTTGGTCTGCTGGCGAGAATGTGATTTTGGTTATTGTTCATGGGTTTGGGTCTGTTGCACAGAAAACTTAGTTTGTGCCTCAAGCCTATGAATGTCACTTAATTCTATACGTGCACCCCCATTGTCCAAATCTTTCCTTAAGCTAATGAAGGAGTATCGGGGAAACCTTCTCTCTCGCAAAGGCATGACCAACATCATGAGATCATCATGAGACAAGGCTTCGCTTCTAAGTAGAGGAGGTCCTGCAAGCGAGTCGAAATCGAAGATCGGTAGCGCGGGGATAATGCTTCAACAGACCGAACTTTCTTTATTTCCAGCAGAGCCCAGCGACCCCTCTACCTTACCATCACCGGAAAGACTCGCAGGTTATTGTCTGTTTTCCTTCCATCTTTTTTTTTTTTTAAAAAATTTACTCGACTCTAACAATCTGACAAATTTTACAATACGATTATATATTTTTTAAAAAAGAATTTGTAACTGAGGTTGCCTTTTCCCCCAGCGACCTACCCGAGAGCGCGGGGCGTGTAGGCACTGATCTGAGGAACAGATACGCATGCAGGTGCACCTTTTGTTTGGTGATCAGATACTATATCCCGGGGGCGGATACACGTCGCTATTCACGGGACTGGTTCACTCTCCTTTTTCGGCTTTTCCACCAACTCACTCTGAAGACACGGACGACGTACGTGGCCAATTGGGAGCGGTTCGTCTGTCCTCCGCGCGTTGATGTCAGCTTGCTCTCCCCAATTTAGGGATTTGTTTCAACGCAATCCAAGGAGCTTCTTTCCTAGCTACCCTTCCTTCGAAGGCAGCTTCTGCTGAACTACCGATGTCAAATTGTGTGGCCACAATATCCTTATCAATACATAAGCCTTGTGCAGGATTTCATGTTATGCTTAGGACGTGGGATCCCCGCGCCTTGATTTTCCAAATTTCCCACTTTCTTTTGAAATAAATATTCTTCCCATGGAAAGCAAATTATAAAGTTAATATCACAAGAAAACCTTAAACTGGATACACCTTATGATAATTTCACTAAAAACTAATTTATACACCCATGATAAATGTATCATAAATTAATTTTTTTAATCGCAAAAACCCCAAAATTATGTATTTATGATAAACTTATCATCCATTAATTTTTTTTGAATTAAATTAATGCGACACAAAACTACAAATCAATGTAATACACCATTCAATTGCCAAGCGTCAATCAACTTAGCTATGTGTCGGTAAAATTTAATAGAAATTAATGAAGAATAAATTAATCGCAGGTGTACCAATTTAAAGTTTTTGGAGAAATTTATCGCATATCTATTAGTTTCAAGTTTTTTTTTTTTTTTTTGGTGATGTTAACAAATAAGTAATGTAAGGTTGGATAAAACAAAAGCTATTATGTCTAGGAAGTTCAAATAACATCACCAATACATTGTTTTCTCTAGTCGCCATGAAGACCCACAACCATTGCAACTTACACATGCAATAACTTAGGGAAAAGAACATCATAAGCGTCATAATTTAGTATGGCGATCACTTAAGTATTATAATTTTTTTTTCTGACTATTTGAGTGACATATCAGTTTTCAAAACATTGCCATGTTTTTAAAACGCTTTTTAGACATCATGGCATTGCACTTAATAAGTGTCATATAAAAATTATGACATTTGTGATGTCTTTCTATTAATAACTTGATTTTAGAGCTAACTAGAACTTGCGCCGATGCTGGGGTGAAAATTAAATCATCCGACTAGCACGCTCTTTAGTTGGTGGATTATTAATGTTTTTTTAAATAAATAGAAAATGTTAATTGATGGTAGGTATGGTTTGGCCTCGACACCAAACCTATAGGCAGGCCCATCTAGGCAAGGCACAAGCACTATATTGGCCTCTTCACTCGCGGCTAGCCCACATCTATAACACCTTTAAGCATTTGATGCTGACTTGAAATTTGACAAGGAGTGTACCTTCACAACAATCAATAATTGTGTCGGGGGTTAGTTGAAAATTTCCTCGTTTTCTTTGGATGCAAAAAGAAAAGACAATTTCAGGGGCCAAGACGGAATTAAGCGGTAATATTTTCTTTTTGACCAAATCAAGCCATCGGCTCGGAGAGAGAGAGAGAGATCAACTATTTCGAGACATTCAATAATAGCATTGGAAAATTTCCATTTATAGTAATTATTTTACAAATTTACATGTCGTATTAAGCGATAACGAAGAGTAATGATTTACGGATATACATGGAAGGAATCACAAAAGATGAACGCTTACAAATAAAATGAAATTACAAAAGATATGTTTAGGTACAAATTTCTTTTTTTTTTTTTAATGAATGATGGAAAAATGAAGTCAACTAATTTTGTAGAGGAAATTAATTGTTAATCGACAGCTCCAATCAAGACCTCAGCTCGATACGATACACTGATTTGATAAGGAAAGAAAAACTACTTTCTAATCGGGCCCTCTCTCTGGCCCACTGCAACAGGGACACAAACTGACCCGCGGACAGGCTGGCGAAAGCTTGTCGAACTCATTCTCTTCCTTACAATTGGTTACAAAATCCCCCACCTGCTCTCTTTGATCTATTATGTGCCGATGCGGTAAATGTATTCACTCCAAACTTCGCTTAGTTAATACAATGAAGTCAACACTTTTGACCAAAAAAAAAAAGAAGAAGAGCTTTATGTCTAAATTTTAACCAAACATTAAAAAAGATAAACAACATGCGGACATCATTATTGGTTAAACTACAACAAAATGAAAAATACGAACATCGACCTCTTTTACAAGTGCACTCATGAAACGCCTAAAACAAGATAGAGATTATTGGTATTAATCTTCTCATCTGAAAATGATGGTATTCCATTTTCTCATCATTTGTATGATTTTCATGTGATAGATAGATTTTTTTAATACAAAATGGAATGAATTATTTAAATTTGGATTTTATTAAAATAATATTTTCAAAGGATCAACAAAATAAATTCAACGAAAGAAAATAACATGAACTCATAAAAAGCGCATTAGTAGATTGATTTAGAATGTAAAAGAACCAAATAAGGTCTTGTTTCCACCAAAGAATGATCAAGTCGTCAATATGAGTAAACACTTGCGCTAATCGATTTTCGATCCGGTCCGATTCTGAGGTGGAACCGAGAACTAGATTGAGAGGACTGGTTCCCAAATTTTAGGACCAGGAATTGGATTGATTGGTTCTAGAACCAGGAATCGGACTGACCAACCAAACCGATCCAATGGAATCGGCAATTTGTTGTTAAGGGCAAAAATAAATTGAAAATGGTTACAACTTGCTTCTTATTTCCTTGGTCTAAGTGCCAGAAGTTCAAACTACACTCTCCTCACACCTTCTCTATTTTGTCATCCAGTAGAAAAAAAGAAATCATTTTTTTTTCACACAAATAGTTTGCGGGCATCATCGTTTTCTTTAGATAAGGTAGTAGTCTACTCTCGTCAACTTCTATCACAAAGGACCTCAAGTATTGAACGGAACACGCACATCATCATAAAGCATCAGACCAACAGAAAATTGAAGAGACATGTCCCCTCTTCTAGATAGTGATTATCGTCGATCTTTTTAGATTATCACCATTCATTAGGGGTGGCAAAATGGGTCCTTAACCCATTTTTGGACTCATATTTTTCATTAATGGATTATATATGAGTCATGAAGATATAATAGCCCACTTAAAATGGGTCTAAGATGTTTTAAGTTGAATTCATGCGGGTCAAAAATGGGTTATATGTCCTGACCCATTTTCGACCCATTTTCAAAACCTGAAAAACACAAAACCTCTTCAGCTACCTTTCGTCACCCACTTTTGCCGCTCGCCTCCTTGCTCGCCTCCGAGCCGCCTCCGCTAGAGGTGTGCATGGTCCGGGCAGGCGATTCTCGACCTAGAACCAGGAACTGCCCGCTAAGGACCGGTTCTGAAAAAGAACCGGGATCCACCCATTAGTTGCATAGATCCACCCGGGAACTAGACTACGGTCCGGTCCGGTCCGGTTCCCGAGTGGATCCATAGAACCTTTCTCATCAATAATAATATCATTTTCTAAATCTCGCCATGAGTACTCTTTGTATCGAGTAATATACTAGAAACCAAAAGTTACAACAACTATAAATCAAAACATAATGTTGAAAGTGAAAGAAGGTAAAACTAATTATAAGTCAAAAGCTACAAGTTGCTGCCGTCAAGGGCGACGGCAATTTTCCGAAGGGACGAATAGAGAAAGGGACGGACGGACGAATGGACTTGCTACTGTCAAGGGTTTCCCCACGAACCCTAGCCCAAGGGGGTTCTTGGGTTTTCTTGAAAGCTCCGATCTTGAAGCGAAACAACTTTGGTTTTCGATTGAAATTCTCAGTTCTTCACTTGACCTATTCCTCTTCTTTGCCTCCTGTTTCTTCACATGCTTGCTTTTTGCCCACTAACTGCTCAGCGTTTTGTCAAGGTGTGCACTTTGGACTTTTTAGCTTCAAGATCAGGACCTCTCCATTTGGTTTGACTATCATGATATTAGATTACCCACTTTAATTAATTTTTATTATTTAATTTGGGTTTGTTAATTAGTAATTTCAATTTTTTAATATTAAAAATTAATATATTATTATAATATAATCGGTCCGATCTTGAGTGGGCAGGTGGACGGATCCACCTATGGAATCGGGAATCGGACCGGTGCCCCACCGGTTCCCATAAATCAAAACTAGGAATCAGACTGATTCATTCAAGAACCACCAGTTCCGAGCAGTTCTAATCCGGTTCTGGGCGGTCCGAGCGGGTGCCATTTTTTTGCACACCCCTAGCCTCCACCACTCGCCTCTGCCGCTCACCTCTAAGACGAATGAGGCAAGCATCCCGAATTTCTGGGTTACTACAATCCCTTGCTCGGTATGCTCCCCCCCCCCCCCCCCTTCTCTTTCCTCTTCTTTTCGTGTCCGGGTGACCGTGAAGCGATGTGGGTTAATGGGTAGTACTTGGAGTTCGTGGCGGGCGGGTTCGTTCATCGAACGGTTGATTGAACGTGATTGGGTTGGCGAGAAAGAGCGCCCATCGGCAATATTCTTAGGTGGGTTCTGTCGGGTTTCGTTGGGTGGGTAATGAGGGAAGTGTTGAGTATCTGGGTTAGGAGGTACGAGCGAGCTGCGTGCGATTGGTTGGATAGCGAAGGTCGAAGCTCGTTGACTAGGTGCCGAAACTGCATGAATCTGGAAGAAGAGAAAGAAAAGAAGTGTGAATATGGAAGAGGTGAAAGAAAAGAATGTACGTCAACGAAGCACCTATTTCAATTAATACTCTTTCACCAGGCACTCCCACCTCTAGTCACAGATTTAATGAATCGTACGTTAATATTAAAATAGGTGCCTTGGTGCTGTAATATTGCATTATATGAAATTTGCTCGAATGCAATGAAGTCTTCCCAACATGCAAGTGTAAAAATACACATTGAGCGGTTAGGCAATAAGCGTTGAGTGGTTTAGGCATATATAAGAAATTAATACATGTCAAGTGGTTTAGGTGATTATATATGTTGGGATATAATACGCGGAAATGATAGGATTTTGCAAATTAGGTCAACGTGAAATCACCAGAGACTTAAACGAAAAAATTAGAACATCAGAAATTTACGTGGTTCGGTTCGAGTATCGGTACCTACGCCCATGAGGAGAGCTAGCAGCAAATAATCCACTAAAATCGGAGAATCAGAGTTTATAATCGCTCAATCACTCAAGTATTCCCCACACCTAGATTTAACCCCAAACCCTAAGTGTATAAATAACAACTCACTTGGGTATAAACTCACGGCACAAATTACCGCGTGATAAAACTCTCTACGTACGGCTTCGCGAGGCTTCAAGATCTTGCGGATCTTCTTCAAGCGGTGTGGACATGCGGCTTCTCACGTACGTAGGCGTAGACTGCAGCGACGTTTTGCTTCGTGCGGCTTCTTGGATCGTTAAAAAAACATCCGTCTCGACAATAGGGTTTTCTTTTAAACCGCTTCACTGGAGAAAACGTGTGCCCAAAGGTCAACTATTTAACTTGTGGGCACCCAAATTTTCGTTTTACGGCGTCTATGAAGTCGGTTTTTAAGAAATAAAAACCCTACGAAAAGAAGATTGCTGCTCTCCCAACACCCAAACGGGCGCTCACTCTCTACAGACGCCAATAGAGCTCACACCGGTGACTTGGACGATCGCAGATCTTTAGCAAGGTACGTGTTTACGCTAGCGGGTGGTGCAGTTAGTTGGAAAGCGTCCTTACAAGATCACATTGCCTTGTCTTCGACTGAGGCAGAATACATGGCACTAACCTTTATAGCGAAGGAGGCGATATGGTTACAAAGTTTGCTCTTGGACTTTGGGTTAGAACAGAAAAGTGTGGATATACACTGTGATAACCAAGGTGCGATATATTTGGCGTATAATCCAGTTTATCACGAGCGAACGAAATATATCAACATTAGGTATCACTTCATCCGAGATGTCTTAGCTAAGGGTATTGTTACTGTTAAAAAGATTATTACAGCAGATAACCTGGCAGACATGATGACTAAGTCTGTTCCTTTGGTGAAGCTCAAGCTCTGCTTGAGCTCTATTGGCATCTGTGGAGAGTGAGCGCCCGTCGGGGCGTTGGGAGAGTAGCATAGATGATAAGCACTATAACTTGGTTTCAAACATCGAGTCAAGGTGGAAAATTGTTAAATTATGCCTCGTGTTTTTCACTAAAAAAAAAAAAAAGGGAAATAGTCCTTGTAGTTTCGAATTTTATTTGATAAATTGTTGGGATATAATACGCGGAAACGAAAGGATTTTGCAAATTACGTCAACGTGAAATTACCAGAGAATTAAACGAAAAAATCAGAACACTAGAAATTTACGTAGTTCGGTCTGAGTATCGGTACCTATGTCCACGGGGAGAGCTAGCAGCAAATAATCCACTAAAATCGGAGAATCAGAGTTTACAATCGCTCAATCGTTCAATCTTTCCCACACCTAGATTTAACCCCAAACTCTAAGTATATAAATAACAACTCACGGCACCGCGTGATAAAACTCTCTACGTACGGCTTTGCAAGGCTTCAAGATCTTGTGGATCTTCTTCAAGCGGCGTGGACATGCGGCTTCTCATGTACGTAGGCGTAGACTGCAGCGGTGTTTTGCTTCGTGCGGCTTCTTGGATCGTTAAAAAGACATCCGTCTCGACAATAGGGTTTTCTTTGGTGAAGCGGAAGATCTGCACGTGGAACCAAACAAAAGGGGAGTTGGTGAGCCCTAGGTCAATTGTTTGACCTTTGGGCACACGTTTTCTCCAGTGAAGCGGTTCAAAAGAAAACCCTATTGCCGAGACGGATGTTTTTTTAACGATCCAAGAAGCCGCACGAAGCAAAACGTCGTTGCAGTCAACGCCTACGTACGTGAGAAGCCGCATGTCCACACCGCTTGAAGAAGATCCGCAAGATCTTGAAGCCTCGCGAAGCCGTACGTAGAGAGTTTTATCACGCGGTAATTTGTGTCGTGAGTTTATACTCAAGTGAGTTGTTATTATACACTTAGGGTTTGAGGTTAAATCTAGGTGTGAGAAACACTTGAGCGATTGAGCGATTGTAAACTCTGATTTTTCGATTTTAGTGAATTATTTGCTGCTGGCTCTCCCCGTGGACGTAGGTACCAATACTCGGACCGAACCACGTAAATTTTTGGTGTTCTGATTTTCTCGTTTAATTCTCTGGTGATTTCACATTGACGTAATTTGCAAGATCCTATCGTTTTCGCGTATTATATCCCAACAATTTATCAAATAAAATTCGAAACTGCACGGACTCTTTCCCTTTTTTTTTTAGTGAAAAACACGAGACATAATTTAACAATATATTTGCTTCATTTGATGCACTCGGAAATAGCAAGGCTATATGTATTTCCTTTTTTGTTATAAATGGGAAGACAACTTCTAATTTCTCAGCCTAATGCATTGGACATATGCATGTATAACTGGTCTACAAAACTAGCTATTCACGTGGAAAAGACATGGGTGTTCATCCGAAGGGAGGGAAAAGCAAAACCTAAAAATGGTAGAGGGTTTTTCTTAGTTTTTTTTTTTAATTATTATTATATCAACCACTCTTGGTTCGGTTTGTCCGATTCTCACCTTAGAACTAGAAATTGGACCAGCCGGCCATTGGTTCCAAGAATGGAAATTGGGAATTGAACTGTCCTCTTCGAGAACTGTCTTGAATCGATCGGGTCGGTCCGGTCTGGGAGGTTCATGATTAGGGCAGTTTCTATTGCACACCCCTAGTAAACACGTGATTAACATCAAGTATTGTCAACTACATGACCCGTTGATCTGTATCAACATTGGCACACATTGATGTTTGTTACCAATTAGTTGTTGATATACGACAACATATGGTAAGCAATGATTAGCAAGGGTATCAACATGTAAGATTGATAAGCTATCAAGGTGTCATAAGAATGTTGAATGCATTGAAGTCACCAAAGAACAAGGTAATTGAGGTCATGAAGCAACTAGTGCACATTTTTAAAGGAACAACTATTTGAAGGCAAGATCATGGCATCATGAGAATATGAGCAAAAAGCTTTTGGAGAACACTTTTGATAAAAGATTAAATTCTATTAAATGATTTTATTGCTTTTTTAAGTTTTTTTGTTGATTAAATTCCGACGAAATTTATATATGTATGTTTTCATTGAAGTAAAGTCGTCAATTTCCTTATTTACCTGTGATAATTTCTATAAGCAATCACCCCGGAACTTGTCTTCTCTAATAAAAACTAAAGAACACTTTTGATGAAAGATATTTTTTTGCAGAAAAAATTCTTGTGAAACAGCTTCATGCTTGAAAAAAACACACAGGATAAATTTCTTTAAGTAGAGTTAAAAAAAAAAAAAAGGAAAAAAAGAGAGAATAAGATAAAGATGAAAGGCGCTATTGATGGCAAGTCTAATCAAAAGGCCAAGAGCTCTTAAATTACCATGTTTAGATACATGCACGGAAATGAATGTGGACGCATGTGGAGCTTCATGTTCTTTCTTATTGTTCGAATAGCTCGATTCATCATATTTCCTGTTAATTTCGTGTTTGCCAGAAAATTCCTCTCGAGAAGTAATGCGAAATTAAAAAGGAACTCGCCTAAAGGAAAAAAAAAAAAAAAACTCCTTTTTTCATGAATTATTCTCTCTCGAAGTTATGTATTCTCAAATTTCTTCACAACAGAAAAAGTAACCGGATATGTGTGCTTCACTTTCTCTTGGGCCTTGTTCATGTGAAGCTTATGCCCCGTCGTCTCACTGGCCGACCTTGACCCCTATCATTTGGAGGTCTTTACCTTGGGCCTTGTTCGTCTCTTCACAGCCCAAAGTGATAGTGGGCCTTGTTCGTGTTCTCTGCCTTGGGCCTCCATTTCATGACGTCATACGTACGTCACAAAGAGATTAGCTTTTTGGCCTTTTTCTGAAGTGGGTGAGAAGGACCCCACCGTCGTCTTCATCCATACACGCGAACCGAATTGTCAAGACACGAATCTACGGCCGAGGAAGTCGACGCTCTTGAAATCTACCGAAAGCCTCTTTCTCCTCGAGCTCAAGCCCACGATAATGGCGGCCGCAAGAGGATGGCGATTATATGGTCCTCCGCATCATCTGCCGTACTCCCACGAGTGAGACTAATGATTTTTCCTGGGAGAAAACGATCTCCCCGGCCGCGGTTTTCAGGTTGTCCACATCAATCTTCGATTGGTGGCTCGAGTTGAATTCGCTGGTGTGATCTGTCTGTGTGCCGACTGTGCATATCGGTCCACGCCATCTACATTCGACAGTAAACAAGCCATAGAAGCATCCTCGACGCCTTCACAGTGAGAGGTCGAATCATAAATGCATGCACATATTTGTCGATGCGATGCTAGCTGCTGGGAACTCGAGTTTATGTTCTATGGAGCAATTTCGTATTGCTTAAGGGAAAGGACGATCGAAGTTGATGGGCACTGACCGACCATTGAGAGAACTCCAAACGTCTCATTTGTGCAGGAAAAAGCGATAAATTCAAATGTAAAAGGTACCGAACTGATATATTCATGCCACATTTACCTCTAAATTAACTTTCTATCTCAAAAAAAAAATTCAAAAACCCTTCATAAATCTATCCTCCTCCATCAATTTTCATCAAATAACTCGATTAAATTGCTTACATGGAAACATACTTAGAAAACAACTCGAATGATCAATATATGGTACGAAATGTGAAAATTCAACAGAAAATGAGTCTTCTAAATAACACCATTTCAAGGGAGATAGATCAAAAAAAAAAAAAAGGAATTGAGATTGGGGAAATTTGCCAATATGTGCTAATTTGCCCCAACAGTTCCCTCACATTTCATAAATTAGCTAAAATCACCAAACTTGTATCAATTTCACTCGAAGATTTTGATTGATTTGTTAGGGTAAATATTACACAAATACATCTATTTATAATTTTTTGTAACGGAAAAATTAGCCTGAAATAAATATAGCATGGGTGCATGGGTCCATGGCCTTAAACCCAATTTGTCGAAACAACTTTTTTGTATCGTGTCCATGTTTATCCTCAATGGTATAATTTTTCTCCGGCTCAAAATGACGTCGGACATACATTCCAATTTAATATATACTTATATGTAGAGGAATTCCCTGGGTGCATGTGACGAAAATGCTTGTCAACGTACATCCATGAATAGTAGTGGAATCAGAAAGATCCAAGACGACGGAGTTTGTGTGGCGCATTTTAAGCCCAAACGAGAAGTCCGAATCCCGCCACGTCGTCGAGAGGGGGAAAACTTCCAAAAGGGTGATAGTGAAAATACATGCGGATCGACGCGCCTCCCTGGCGCGTGTCACAGCCACCCTCGAAATCATTATGCCTTCATTACTCTATCAATTCATGATCACAATCGGCCCAAATCATGTGTAACCAATCATCTTATCAAATCACGCCATGATTCCTCCACCTTTTCAGCAAATTTGTGGATTACCCAATGTAACAAAAATTTTAAATGATTAATAGAATTGATCATTATATTCTCTTTCAAATCTTTTCTACCTATTTAAAAGGGAAAAAGTCACAAAAATCTTCAAACTATACATATAATGATATTTTTATTAAGAATTTTTTTTTGTGATATCAAAAACCTAAAATTACTATTCATATGACATTTTTCCTCTATCAAGATTTATAATATGATTTTTCAGTTAAAATATATAAGCATCGTGTTAACACCGTTTACTTTCCAGCATCCACATAAATAGGTTTTTAACTGTTCTTATTAATAGAATTTTGACAGAGAGTAAATGTATCAAGAAAAAAAAGTTTAGAGTAAATGCGTAACAATATGCATAATTTAGGGTTTTTAGTGACATTTTTCCTATTTTGAAAAGACCCCATTTATCTTAACATTAAGATAATTTACATTTCGCCTATATTGTATATGCATGTATATAATGTGAAGACTCCCCTAATAGGGGGTTGTCATCCAATTCTCATTGATAAGTTAAATCCTTTTCATGTTTGTGATTAGAACTCTTGTGCCTCACTTGTCATAATAATGGAAGGAGTATATACTTTGAGAGCATGCGAAAAACAATGACAATCTCTTCTTCATACAATCAACCTTCTCTCTTCTTTTCACATAGGAGGATATGTTGAAATGGTAAAATTTCAAGGAAAATGATGAAATGAAATTGTTCGAGCTCACCTTGATCATGTTATCTAGAAAGTTGATCAAATGGCTCATGCATTTGTCAATATCCAATTTTGAATAACCATATCAACTTCATTACATGTGCAACAAACATTTTTTATTATCCTTCCTCAATTAGCTCGTGAATCGAAAAGTCACCATGCAAAGTACCTCAAGTTTGAGGGATCAAATTACTGGTGAGAGACATAATAAAAAATTCCGAGGAACATAATTTTGGATCCGACGGGGTTGAGTATCATGCTGAGGCCAGAAAGGAAAAGAAAAGTAAAATCAAAGTTTAATATATAACGATAATAACTTTCCCGTTTGACTTGATAGGTTGGAGGGCCAAGAATCGAAGTGGGCCTGGTTGAAAAATGGACCTTTGAACTCGAAAGACAGGCCCGTACAAAGGTCCGGCGCGTGGCCGCCCAACGCGCCAGTGAAGAGAGTGGGGGACATGGGGACGCGATTAACTCCATGGATGGAAAGATTCTTCGGATCTTCCCCTGATTTACACGCTCCATGATTGCGCTTTGTCTCGCCCAAAACGACGAGCAGTACCCACCGCGTCGCCGTCGTGCGACAGACGGATGGAGGGAGAAAAAAAAAAGTACAAAAAAAAAAAGGGAGTCGAATTTGTTAGCTATATATTGCATTACATGCGATGCACCTAATTAATCGCACAATTAATCAAGTTTAATTATGCTTTTAACTTCCATCTCTTGCATCGGTCACATGGACCGAGCTCTCGTGCACTATGTAAAAGTAGGAATCTTTCTTAAATATAAAAAGAAATAAAATTTTACTTCCTTGATTAAAGTTTATCGATTGAATATCATTTTATACTCATATGTTTTATTTGGCAATGTCAAGATAAGGCCTTCTTTCTTTAATGAACTTCTAATGTAAATTGGGGAAGATTGATATGAATTATAATCTATATGATTATAATAGTGTGATTCTAGTAGATTCCCGTCAAAAGAAGATATTCTCATAAAGATTCATTCATTCTTAACAAATGTGCTCAAACCTAATAGGTCATCATGGCAAAGTGCGTAACAACCGTTATTTTGTTTGAGCTTTAATTGAAGTTTAATTTTATTTTATTTTTCAATCTCTTCCAACTAAGTATAAATAGATGGAGTTGGAGGTCCACAATCCCATCCCAATAGATGGAGTCGGAGGTCCACAATCCCATCCCTTTGTAGGCTCAATGTGACCCGTCTATTAAGGCTACCTTGACTTACCTCACCGTTATGATCGGGAGAACTCATTATGCCCAGATTTTCTTTCAAGAACATCAATTCATGACGCACTAGTCTCTCTACTTTTATGAAGTTGTGGGTCGTTAATCGAAAGGCAAGGTGCTTCAAGGTAAGATATCTTTGGGACCTTGGCTTGATTTTTGATCCGTTGAAAGTATCATGGGGGGATAAAAACCAGAGAGAATTTCTCCATGGATCTGGAGGTGTGACTCTGAACATGACAGGGCAACCCATCCCTTCAAATTTTCCAATTGGGTGGTCCTCCAGAGAATTGACATTTTGATACCCACCTCTCTTTCTCTCATTTTCTGTCTCTTATCCTGCGCAACCCCCCCACCGTCTCATTTCTCCCCCCTTATCCTGCGCGCCCCCTTGCCCCTGCCTTCTCTCTGATCCTACCACAAGCCCCCACACAAAATACACCATTGAAATGGACTCATTATAACATCTCACTCTCATCATCACATCACTCTTTTTTCCTCTTTTTTTTTTTCTTTCTTTCCAGGGTCCTAAGCCTAAGAAACTGTACAGCAACTTCAGAGGCCAAATCCCCACCATGTCTAGTGCCTTAGAATGGAGCAGAGAAGAGGACAAGGCCTTTGAGAATGCAATTGCAATGCATTGGGTTGAGGACTCCAAAGAGCCGTGGGACAAGATTGCTTCCATGGTCCCTGGCAAGAGCCTTGAGGAATTGAAATTGCACTACCAAATGCTAGTGGACGATGTGAATGCAATCGATGCTGGCCAGATACAGGTCCCCAACTACGTAAGTGATGATACCTCCTCATCTTCAGCCGCCAGAGATGGGCCTGGCTTTGCCGGCGGCGGCGGCAGCGGCAGCTCGGCTGGGGATAAGAGGTCGAATTGCGGGTACGGAGGGGGCTTCTCGGGGTTGAGCCACGAGTCCGGTGGGCACGGCGGGAAGGGCGGGTCAAGGTCGGACCAAGAGAGAAGGAAAGGAATTCCATGGACAGAAGAAGAGCATAGGTATATCACTTCAGCAACTTCTTGAGGTTAACGTAAACAAGAAATGTTGTGTTTGAGTACTTTGTCCTTAAGACGGATTTGGATTACCTTATCCGATTATAATATGCAGAGAGTCAAACTATTTCTGAGGTCCTAGCTTCTCTAGAGGAGCTTGTTAAATTAAATAATGATAATCTGGAATCTGCATATTAATTTGATGTTCATTGGCTCTTAGTCAAATGCGATTGCTAGAAACCCTGCGTTTAATAGGGGGACCCCAAGCAATGTTTCCCACTTATCACGTGGAAGATATCGAATTGGCCAATTGGATTTACTCTGCTATTGGGGATTCGTCAAAGATAGGATTTTTCTGGACAATAATACCAAAGAGGGTGTCAAATTTTGCAGGTTATTTTTGCTGGGTCTTGACAAGTTTGGGAAAGGAGATTGGAGGAGCATTTCAAGGAACTTTGTGATTTCAAGAACACCAACCCAAGTGGCAAGCCATGCTCAGAAGTACTTCATCAGGTTGAATTCCATGAACAGAGATAGGAGAAGGTCCAGCATCCATGACATCACCAGTGTGAACAATGGAGATGTCTCAACCCCACAGGCCCCGATCACTGGCCAACAGACCAACCCGAACCCTCCGAGCGTGCCTGCAATAGGAGCCTCCTTGAAGCACCGGGCTCATCAGCCACACATGCCTCCTGGTGTCGGGGTTTATGGCGCGCCAGTGGGTCATCCGATTGCTGCTCCTCCAGGCCATATTGGATCTGCAGTTGGGACACCCGTCATGCTTCCTCCTCCAGGGCACCACCCTCATCCGCCATACATGGTGCCCATGGCTTATCCAATGCCACCACCGCCCCCACCTCCGCTGCCTCCACCAAATCATCAATAACAAGGCCAAGACAAGGCCTACATAATTTGATTCACAACTGCATCCTCTGGGATCCTGGATGAAGATAGCAGGGGATAAGGTAAACAATAACATTGCAGATGAGCCCTGTTTTTGTGAGAGCAGCAATAATGGATGTACATTAGCCTAATCTCTATAGAGCAATCCTCGAAATTCAGTTTCTCTTATTGTACATATGCCGGATTAGATAATCATTGCAAGTTCATTTTGATTCAGATCACTAGAATGTCCTGCTATTGAACCTTACAGAGTGGCCCATCTTTCCAAGAAAAATCTTCGATGGAAAGATCATTTACCGTTGTGTTTTCATCTTGTAGAAGAGTTTTAATAGACTATCTTCTGTTTGAAAGCCATAAGATGGATAGGCGAGAAGTTTATCGTGCCATGTCTAATTAAATGTACATATACATTCTCTCAGCAAGTTAAAGCATCCAATGTTGTGCGTCTTGTTACCTTTCTATGTCAACTTTGGGAAGAGAATCGACCAACTGAGTTCTATACTTAGTGATGTTCAGATCAATCAAATAACTTCTCTTTCATTAGTTCGGCGAGTGGCTCTGTCAGGTAAGAAGCCTGAGCTGGGATTGGTCGTGAAGTACAAGGCCAAGAAAAAGCTAATATGAGTGCAGGACATCAGACCGTCAAGCTGATGGTCCCAAGAAATACATAATGTTTCCCCTGAAGACTACATCTCGGAAGTCAATTATAGCTAATTTTCTGTTTAACCGGGAAAAAACCCCAGATAAGAGACCAAACAGTGGAAATAGAATGATGAATTAATGTTGGGAATTGGATCATAGAAAGATAAGTTGCTGTGTTATTTCTCAAACTAGTCCAAAATTGTTGTGTTTGGTTGGACCAAACCGATCTGCATAAAAACTGGAACCATGCTTTCATGGACTGAAATTTAGGCTGCTAGCATTAGATCGGTTGAGATTCGACAAATTATCAATATAAACGCATTAAAAACCCCTTTGGATCTATACTTTACTTCAAATCAATATGACAAATTAGAAGTACCAGGGAGATGACCAGGTAAGAGGTGGTAGAACATCGATGAAGCAAAACACATGCAAAAGCCCGCGCGGTGGCTCAAAAATGGATTATTGGCACTTGATAATTACTGTTTTAGTTGTGGTTAACCGTTTAAAAGCACGAAAACCTGTGAAATAATCGGACATGAGTTGAACATGCTAAACAGAGTGTTAGCTTTGATTGACTTCTGAAATCTTATCTTAGGGAGAATTCCTTATGTGGAGGGCCCGAAATATGCCAAGACGAGTGGACCCAACATTTATGCAAAAACAGAAAACCAGTTAAAAACTAATTATGCCTTTTTGCTGGTAGAGACCCACAACGGGCCTAAGTCACTCCAAAGAGAAGCGGGTTTTATTTTCTTCTAGCCTGCAAAGTGTTTATGCTCATTTTGGACCCAATGAAGCAATCCAATCCTAAAAGGATATAGCAATTTCCAGTCCAGAACTCCGACATGCACCAATCTCTAGTATCTTTGTTTCTAGAGACCATGATTCCATGAGTCTACTCATAACCAAACCACCTAAATTTATCATTTCCATTTTTAGGAGATGATTTTGGCAAAAAGAGAGAAGAAAACTAGTGTGAGATGGTGGATTTTAGGACTTGGAGCTGAGTTAGCCTGCACATTTCTTCTTCAGATAGGTAACAGCAAGCGGTTTACTCTTGAGAGTATCCTGCAATTTGGGTTGATCAAATGAATGCATGAAAAGTTATAGATATCCAGCAATACAACTATATGATTTGGTACAGAGAAAAGCATGAATAACTTTATCAAGGAAGCAAAACATTAAAAGTCATGCCAACTAAGGAAGATCATGAATGGGTCATTTTGCTCCAATATCAGTGATAATTTGAATCATCACATTACAAATGATAATAGTAAAACATGTAAAGCTAAGAAAAGAAGTTAGTCCAGCTGGTGAAGGCGTTCCTCTTCCAAAAATTGAAAATTTGTGTCGTCATGCTTTCCCTAAGTGATTCACAAAGATGTGGCAATCTGAACCATCATAGGGAAAGTAACCCGGAGATGGGCGATCAAAATGCCTATTTCCCCATAATAATTTGTTTTAGAAATGTCAGATGTTAGAGAAGAATCAGTAGGGCTGATAGGCACTATCCTTGTCTAGTCCACCACGGTGATCTCCACCAGTAAGTAACGGAAAAAGATCAAAGTGCCGATAGCAAGCTGACCATCTTTAAAATGCTATGCTGAGTCAATAGTATTGAAGATTGATCTCTCTCTCTCTCTCTCTCTCTCTCTCTCTCTCGCCGCCCACCACCCCCTACCCCGACCCCAACACCAAGCACCCACAATTGGAAATTAACCAACGAAGGTTTGGCTCAGCCATGCGCAAGACCCTTCAACAAATTACATTAAACGAAAGACATCCTGGACATCCTGAAGGCTATTAGTAGCTTGATCTTTTAAAGGCAAAGGGCAAAGTTAGATCCCACTTTTGCAGTTCTAAAATTAGGAAGAGGGAACTTAAGAAAAAACAAAAAGAAAATGAGGCAAAGATAGGGTTTCTCTTGCCTAGTCTGAGTTTGATCTCTCAGATATGAACAAAAAGGTAAAGAAAAAGGTCATATTAACAAGAAAATGAGAGGAAAGACTTTGAGAGAGGCTTCTTCTGTACACTTGCACTGGTACCCGAAGAAGAGATTGAAAAAGAAATGAAGAAAAATCTGGAATCATCATCACTTGCTTCCAAGCTGGTTGTGAGGACTGAGGACTGAAGTAATTCCACAATCCCTTCTTTTTTGCTCCTTCTTTTGGCTTTAATCTTGCCAGCACAAGAGCATAATAACGCATCTCCTTATTATATAGAGCCTACCTCTTTGTTCCTTCATGAACCTTCCTAGTCCTTTATTTGAGAGCTTTGTTTTAGGGCTTTCTAGTGCAGCACTTCTCAACATCTTCATCTTCCTCTTGAATGAAACTCTCTTTGTCTAATGTGATGGTGTCATTTCCTTCAACCCACTCTTCTTCAACCCACGTTACTTTCTTCTTTCTTCTCTCTTCTTTCTGATTGGATCACTCTTTGGGTTCTGTTGAAATGAGGTTGGCCTGGTGATAACCATTGACTTCCTTAAACTGAAAGAGGAAAGGAGTCATGAGGCTCTTCTTATAGAAAGATAGGGTGTGTGGTCCACTCCACACGCTTATTTGGCTCAGCCAAAGGGACCAAATATATTCACCAAGAGAATGTACAGTCACTTCTCTCACCAGGTACTCTGGTGTCCCACTTCACCCTATAATACACACTTCCATGAAAGAAAGAGAAACAAAAAAAACGAAATATGATGTTGATAGGTTTAAATTTACCTCATAATTGCAAAATAAATACGATGAATAATTAAGTTTAATGAAACTACAGGGGTTGGTCTGTGAACATTAATCAAAAGTAAAATGTAATTTTTAAATCGTTACAGATGAAGAACTCTTCCACAATACTCTATACTCCTCATCAAGATGAACCGACCATTTAGTGGCTGATGCTGCCCGCCGAATTGAGAAAGTCAGTTCCCCTATTAATGACAATGCTTGTCAACCTCTTACTTTCTCTCTTTTTCTTTCTCCAATAAAAGAAACTATGTGATTTTTCGTGGTCATCTTCATTTTTCGTTGAAAGTAAGCTCAAAAGCGCTCCGGTCGTGGGTCCAAGCTCTCGCTAAGTTTGTAACAGTGTGCGAACCTAAGAAGTCATAGAGCTGTAGGGTACGGAAAGAAGGGCCTGAGGCACACGTGATGTCCACGAGAGAGACGTGGCGACTGTCTGTGGCGACGAGAACAACCTAAGTTTTTGTGAATGCAAATCTCGAACCACACAAACACGATTTGGCCTTTGGCCACCACCCTCTTTTTTTACGCACCAAAGGGTCACGTCGTTGGGTGTTTTTGTGTATGAGGTTTGCTTTGCATTCTCTTCTCTCTCGTCCCCCTTTCTTCAGGGTAAAACGTGCTGGAAAAGAGAAGCAGCCCTAAAAACAGCCAGCCCCCTCCCCCGTTCCCTTATCCATTCAACCACGTTTGCCGAAGCAAAAGAGAGGCCACTTGTTTGCCTGCCGCCACCAGCTTGTGCAGTAGTCATGAACAAGAACAATGATCAGTGAATTATAGCTAAATCTTGAAAGCACGAGATCTGAACTGGTAACACTGCCGAATTGGGACACGAGATACCGCAAAAGAACCGGCCATTCGAGCAAGACGTCCCCGAACTTCCTTCCTCGTTTTTTCTCAAGCAGGTCTGGATTTTAGCATTAAAATGGAAAGAAAGAAACCCCATCTCCACGTAAGTTCGACGGTGAAAAAGAAAGCATGGAATGGATAAAGTCTGTCCGCAGACATCAGTAAAATTTTCTTTAATGACCCCCACCACCTCTAGAGGTGGGTCGCGGCTGAGGGAGAAGCAACAGTGCAGAGCTTAAATGAGGCCACAACTTTAGGAAAGGAGTGGTTCCCTAACTCACAGTACACATGCACGGGAATTGAAATCGAGAGGGACAGTAGAGGATCAGCTTTACTTCTAAGTACAACGTCTAGATGTATCGCAATTCCTGGTGGCAGTCAACTGTTTGACCGGCTTCCACTGATTGGGCCATTTCCGATCCTCCTCTGGCCCAAAAACCGTCCTCCTCCAGAAAAAGCTTCTGTGTCAAAAAGCTCCTTCATCCTGGACAAGTTATTCAAGAAAGTAACTATGATCTGCCACTCTAGAGGTGGATGCGACACACGATGCAAGAGTCTCAAGAAAACGAGCATTAATGTATTGTCTCAGCCACATGGAAGTGTGTGTTTAAGTGAGAGAAGATGTTTCTGATTGAATTGGCATCTTTTTTTCCTTAATCCTGTCTTTTTGGCCCACACGAAGACATAATCTGCCTATCACAAATTCATGTTACCTCTGGAATCCACTCATTCCTTTTCCTCTCCTGGTCATCGTTTGCATCTTGGCCTCATGATCTGAGTTCTTTGGCTGGCATTGAATGACAACTCATTGGCTCTTGTTTCTCCTTTATTTGTATCAAGAAATTTAGGTATTGCCAATTAACATTGTCCGAAGCAGACTACCACTAGGAGATCCCCATTGCGAATGGTGGCACCAGGCAGACATTTAGCAAGAAGGGGGGAAGAGGAATGACAGGTTAATACTAAATGCTAAACTGTTTTCATAAGTGTGCAATAGGATGCTTACGAGATCATTTCTATACAATACTTTTTAGGAAACTAAAATATAATATTACTCGATGAAAGTGGACAAGAACTTTCATGATTCTGAACAAAGCTTTTCTCAAAATACTCTTCAGTCAACTCACAGCCCCCATATAACCAGTATTATTTCAAGAAAGGGCTAGAACCGAGCCCAATTTGTCACAAGGCTTTGTAAGATCAACGCATATAGACCACATATTTCATAAACAGTGATTCGCCATGCCTTCAAAACTAAAAGGATAGACATAAGAAACTATGACTCATCCTGGGGAAGCCACCTCTGAGCAAAATTGAGCTCTTGTTCTTGTGTGTTGGTTAATAAACCAAGCTCTACATCTTACCATCCAGTTAAAGTAATGTCCTTCCATTGTTTAGCATGGAAGCACTGTCCAACTGCCATTTGAAATGAATCGTTCATTCATAGTTTAATGACAATTAGAATTTACTATATGTGAGATGAGATGGCAAAAATAGATAAATCGAATAAAATGAGAGAATTTATATACATACAAAATTGACTATTGAAGCAGCAATATGCTACTGATAAGACAACATTGTTGTGAGACATTAGATAAACTTTCATAAGAGAAGAGAGATTGCCATACCAGTCCCAGAATCTTGAAGATCTTTGACCATTTCTTTCAAAGATGTGGAGAAAGAACTTTGTAAAGCATGATTCCTTTTTGTGAATATATCTATCTCCTTTTCGAGGGATTCTTTTTCTGCTAATAAAGACTGCAATCTTTCACCTTCTCCTCGGTCGATTCCCCGTTGAAACTCTAGGCATTGTCTAATAAACTCTTCCCTGACAGATTTTAATCGTTGTAATTATTTCTAGGGTAATTAGTTGCAGAGATCTTACAGGAAATAGAAAACGTGAAGTAAGAATAATGTCGGGTTCATAGACATCAGAGATGAGTAGTTTTAACCCATACACAACAACATGCGTGTTTCAACCCAGCACTTTCTGCAGATGTCACACTTTCAGCAAGAAATTTTCTTGTAGTACTTCACATCAAATGCCAGTGGCGTAAAGCTGCTGATTTGTTGCTAAAAGCTTGTCTCCGGCAAAACAATTTTCTTTTTATCGCCGATTGTTATGTAGTCATTGATGTTCAGGCAACAAGCGCGGTTTTCTTCACTATAGAGTAGCCACTGTTTTCTGTTCATGCATTTTATTGTAATGGCTAATCCTGAGCTTCTAGACAGCTACAGCAATAGACCGAACAATTATTTTGGTATCAGCTAACAAGCAAAGTCGAAGCAGAAATAATTTATCCTCAAATGAGAGTTGATCTTTATAATGCTTCTTTCGCGATCCCATGATTTGTGACATAATAAGATATAGTCACAAGCAAGTACAAATTATTGATGCACATACGACATTGTTGAATGATTCTCAGCAGAATTTCATTTTGGAAAAAGAAGTCAGTGTATTGCACATCTCGGATTTCAAAAAGTTGAGGGGAATAATTAAGCAACACCTCTACAATATCCCCATATGCTTTCCAACCGAAATCGATCAATTACCGTTTGCAGATCATCCTTTCTTGTATCTCGTCTCCCTTCTTCTGGAGAGAGCGCAGCTCCTGCTCCGTGCTGGTAACCGACTTCCTTGATTCAGCTATTAAAAGGCAAAAAGAAACAAGTAATGCAAAATATAAACACGCGATTGCATGAAATAACTGATGAGGTGCCACTCCGCCGTTGGAAGAGTACAATGAGAAGATTATCCGACACATGTAAATGCCGCAGGAATCCCTCTGTTAGACCAAGTACTCGAAGTTCCTCGCATCCTTCTCGAGTTTTTCACACCGATTACCCGCCATACACTGCCGATTGTGGGCCGAGAAAGGCCTCTGCTAAGATTAATCTATGAAATAAAATGAATTTTCAACTCATCGGAAGTGCCGCCAGCGATTTGTCCCTAAAGGCCATTCTTGTGAACAAAAACATGACAGAAGCGGCATCAACAATGACACGGTCTCTCTCTTTCTCTCTCTCTCTCGATCGATCGATAAAATTGACTGAAGATCGCAAGGCAGAGCGCAGTAACATCTAAGAATTTCCACATCTACGAGGTCAACACCGACATCTTCCAATCCTCCAATCCTCGATCGCACTGACCGTATGAACAGACGAGAAAGACGTAGAAGAAAGGTAGGGCGAAGCGGAATTTCCGGTGCCGCCGATGGCTAAAAAATCGATTCAAAGCCGCCGGGAAAACAAACGTTACCGACCGGTCACCGCAGCCAATCCGACGAGCTCGAACTGCGACGCGTAGAGCAACTCGGTCAGCTCCGCCTCCCTCGTCGCCAAGGCGGCTTCGGCCTCCGAGCACCTGACGATCTCCGACTCCATCTCCCTCGTGGTCTGGATGCTCGACTCCATCTCCTCGTTCACCTGCTCAGCGAGCGGCCTCAGCTCGGGACGACGAGCCTTTTGCGGAAACATCTATAGAGATCGGGATTCGCGAAGGCACCTAGATACCTGATCGAGCATGTCCTTGAGGCAAGATATCTGGCACAGTATCGCGCTTGAATCTTCCATCCTCTCCTTCTCCTTCTCCCTCTCCCTCTCTCTCGCGCGCGAATAACGGCTATCTCCAGGCTCCCGCCATTTGTGCAGTTGCAAGTTCGATTGACAATTTGAGATCGAGTTCGAGCCACTAGTCGAGCTTATTAAAAATCATATTTACAGTACATTTTGTTTGGGGGAAAAACTTTATGACGGAGGAAGTACTTTATGGGAAATTATTTCCAGAAAAATGATTTTTTTATGTAATTTAAAAAGTTTGATGGCATTCGAAATTTTTTTCAATCTTATTACTTTACCTCAAGTAAAAAAAAAATCGAATTTTGAAATTTTTTTTTTCCTTATGACAAGTCGTTGAGCTAACGGCCAACGCCATGGCACGCAACCAATGGAGGAATATGGAGAAAGGAAAAGAAAATGGAGGAATATGGAGAAAGGAAAACAAAGAAAAGATGAAAGAAGAAACATAATGGAAAAAAAAATAAAAAATAAAATAATAAATAATATAATTTTTAATAAAAATAATTAAAACTCGATTTTCAATTTTTTTTATAAGTACAAAAATTTCATTAACTAAAAGCTGAGCCCGAGCTCCAACACTGAAAATCTATGCACAGTTTTTGTGGGCCTATGCCTAAGGATTGGAATTAGAGCTCAAGGGTCGACACTAGAGCATGGCCTTTATGGCCCTAAGCTCTGGTGCCAAAGTGGGGTATAGCCACCAAAGGTTTGGGCTTGGCCTTGATGGTCGTTAATATGGGCACTGGGCCCCAAGCTAGCCTCGATGGACTTAGGCGTGATCAGTGAAATACTTGGTCCTAAACGTCGAGACTCAAGATTTAATATTGGGATTTTCATGATTAAGCGTAAAGTATCGGATCCAAACATCAATATTTAGTCATAATTTGAAAAAAATTCTTGGTATTTTCAAAGAGGAAATTATTTTCCTCAATTTACGCTTTTTTCGGAAAATGAACCTTTTTTTGGTTGATTATGAAAATATTTTCCGTTGACTCATTCTTCTAAACAAACCAATCACAAGAAAATGAGGAAAATATTTTCTTGAATTTTTTTTTCACAAAACAAACGAATCCTAATCGAATTCGTTTGAGTTCAAGCCACGCGTTCAAGTTGAGTCGAGCTCAAGTTGCAAACTACGTTGACTCAACGCAGCTATACACAATCCCTCGCCGAATTTATATGGGATTCCACCAAATTTTACGGTTTACATTCAATTCTTACTAGTTACTACTGTGAATAAATCACAGAACTCATAATTTGGATTTCATTCTTACTGTAATTCTAAATTGTGACCATGAATTTTTTTATAACCTTGAACCAAGGGATAAAAATGGACAGCTCGATCATACATCATTCTGAAGCTTGATTGGTGCGAGATTTGTCTAATCCGACATTAAGCCTTATTTGCAAATTATTTCGATTCGGACATGATCTAGCAAGGGAAAACACAAAACTAACTAATTCGATCGCATCTATTCTCATGGACACTGTCCAAACAAAAATCGCGGTAGGGCTCCAACAGAACAGTTCATAAGAGAATGAACATGGACGGAGCTCCCCGACCCAAGAACACTCGCTTTTCTATTTGTACCGATCCGTCGCTGTGACTCGCGGAATCCAGGAGATATGGCAGACTGCTATCTTAGCAAGCTCAAAACGGAAAATGGCATCCTTCGTGCTTTGGAATTGTCCGGGAACTCAGGCAGGCAAATCATACTATAGCAAGAACAAGCCAACTAAAATTTCTGGCGGAGAAACCTTACTTGTCTCAGTATAAGAGCCGAAACAGATTAACGGAGAGGATCAAGATGCAATAGAAGGGTACAACTACCAGAATCGATGATCATCCGCCATTAAAGGGTGTACAAGAGCCCTTCAATTGACTCGTCACTAGACCACCGTCGGAAGTACCGAGTATTTATCTGCACGACTGATACATTGCAATACCTCAGGCCTACCTGAATGTCACTGTCCACCAACATACACCCTTCTCCACAGGGCCAAAATTATGAAACATTCTTGGAATGCATTGCCAACTTTCTATAATGATTGCACATAATCAGCACAGATGATGTAGAGCTTATGTATACCAAGCAGGAGTTCCTGAGTTCTGGTCATCAGAATAAACGAGATTCACCAAAATGCAAACTTCAATGGACTGACCGGGGTCAACTTTGAGACTGCAGTTGAGCTTCAGCAATAGATGAATTTGCAGACTCCCATGATTACTTTCTAAACGGCTGGAGTCCGTGAACATCTCTGCTGGACGAGATGACTATACTGACATTTCTCCACTGAGCAGGATAAGATTGTGCAGCTTTCTGAACCACACGCTTGTATTGTTCAGTTCATGTTGAACACACCGGAAGATGTAATCACATAATTTCGTCCCTCAAGGTCCCCCTTGATGGGGATAGAGCAGCAATCATTTCTGCTTCACCCTCAACTGATTGTAAGGTTGACACCAAAGATCATCATGCATATTAGTGATGAAAAACTAAGAATGAATCAAGTAGATTGGCCCATTCATCAATAGTGGCATTTCTCTTTAACAAGAAGAAATTCCAGGACAGGAGAGAAACTTACTCACTACTTGCTCCTGGAGATGAAAGGGGCAAGGATCGGGCAGGGAGGCTATTAGAGATGAATAAAAGGCTCTCAGCAAGCAAACCCCAAGATTCACAAAATTTCGCCATACACTGAACTGAGAACAAGCACAGAGCCCATTCAACATTATAGTGCATCAGGCATACAATGTAACCCTACAAACACAAGGAGCTAACTCTAATAGTGGGTACAAAGAGAAAACATGTAAGATGAATTGCTAAGGAACAAATGAAAGGAAACAGCAAGCATACCCTCAGAAACAAGCTTCGAATTTCAGTGAGGATAACATAACCTCCAATGCAACAGAGTAATTTAACAGATTCCCTCTTAGATGAACTGCTGAGTCTATGGACATTCACAGTATCCGCAAGGTGTGGATTTATGCATTCAATTAAGGAAAATAGCCAAGCAGTGGAAAAAATAGGCACGTGTAGAGAACAGACACAGGTTTCAGTGAATACTAAAACAGTATGGTGGATGACACTATCAGGCAAAGGTCGGTGCTCTTCAATTTCAAGAAGATAGACAATGAATCCAGCAATTAACGAGAATGATCAACAAAGGCCATTTACTTCATTCACGCACGTCACCCACCAGATCACATCAACCTGCCGCCACATTCTCCACTACTTGATTCTCGACATCCTTGCAATCAAGATATGGAGCACGAAAGCCAAAAAAACCGATCCAGTGAAGAACATAATCAATGTCTAAGAGACGATACCGGAGGATTAGACATGGGACATAAGCACATTCAGTCCAAAACAAAATTTACTTCATGAAATGATAGTTCCTCTTAGCCTGCGTGATTCCCAGAAACAAAAAAACGAAAGAAACGAAAGAAAGATCGAAGACCCGAAACCGAGCTTCACATTTGATTACGATACAAAAGACTGTCCTCAATTAATTCATTCAGTCAAAAAAGAGCTAAAAGGATAAAAAGGAAAAGGAAAGAATGAGGATCGAACTAAGCAGAATCTTCAAGTTCATTCATCTTCTGCTGCTGCTTCCTCTCCATTTCTATCTCGTACTGCCGCAATCTCTCCTTCATCTTCTCCTGCCACATGCCAAAAATCGCGAGTTCCAACACCCTCAAACATAAACCCAGAATCCCCCAGAAGCGACTAAAAAGGAAGGAAAAATCAAAATCAGACCTTGTAGTTGATCTCGACGCGGTGCATGACGTAGAAACCCAGGACGCCGCCGAGGATGGTCCCGGCAATGATCCGTACGTAACCCCAATTCTGCGAATACGGAGGCCCCACCATCAGCAAACCGCTCCCGTTCCGCCGCCGCCTCGGCCGCCGCTTCCTTCACTCCCCAGCTCGCGGTCGCCGCAGCAGTGACGGCGAGCCGCCGGAACGCCCCCGCTACTCGAGAATCGAGATGTCGATCGCAGCTGATCGGATTGCGCCACCGAACGGCGCCGAGCGCGAGCCCTTTTGACGGCGGCTCGCTCGGTGCGCTCCCGCGACGGTCGAGAATTCCGGATGCGCGCGATGCGGCGACTTCGAAACGGTGCACTGCTCGTTCCAGACCGCCCTGGCCGAACTCGGTGATGCGTCTCGCGCTTCGGCTCGGTTTCAGAGGGACCGTAGATAACGAGGGGCGAGCAGAAAAGCCCGTAAAGCCCACACACCAGGACCGGCCTGATTTTTTTGGGCTCTGACAGGCCCGGGCTTAAAATGTTTATTTTTTTTAAAGAATAATGGCATAAATGATATTGAATTTTGGTCTGATCTTAAACTTTTAAAAATATTCATTGTGATATTTGAATTTTAGAAGCAACTCAATATAATTCTTAAAATTTTGGTCTATGTTCAATTTAGTTCACAGATTATCTATAAATATTCGATTTTTTCATTTCATTAATTTAAGTTTAAATATAACATTAAATATTTTCATATAATTCAATAACTTAATTTAATATGTATCAAAATTTTATTGATCACATAAAACAAAATAAAATTTTATGATTTTCAAAATAATATTAAATAAATTAAAAATTTAGAAATCACGTTATACCTTTTTTTATCTAAGTTGAGAGGCATTTATATCATTTTTTCCTTTTTTGTAGAGTGGGATGACCCGGACGGGCCTAACTTAATTTAATGAAATGAAAATATATAATAATCATAATAAATATCAGGGGAAAAAAGCGCAGAAACCGGAAAATTTTGAAGTCACTGTTTCACCAAGCCAAGAGCAGCTTCTAAAGAAGCAACTGGAGAGAACGAGATCTGCAGATCCCAAGTTGAATCAGAGAGAGAGAGAGAGAGAGAGCGTCGCGTGTGGCTAATCTCGACTTCGAGAACGTCAAAGCCAAAACCCAGAATGCGATTTCATCATTGGTGATGCCGTGCAGATCGATTCTTGGTGGAGGTACCGTCTCCACGTTTGTTGTCTACTGCCCATTTGGTTTCGTTCCGTGATTCGATTCGACGATACGGATCGTTCGTGTTTAGCGATTGTTCCGATCGAAAAATCTGGAGGCGTCCGGAATAACTTCCATGATCTATTGTCACCTTCCGTTGATCCGTGTCTCGGTTTTACTTGCAGGAAGCACATATTGAGGTGCGCGCTGCGGTTGGCGAGCTGGTGGGCTGATATGTTCTGCAAAGGAATGATCGATCTTTCTGAACTCTAGTTGGTAATGCGTATGCTTGTTAACGAGTTGGGGTTGCTTCGGAGTGGAAAAAGTTTTCATTTTGTGCAAAGGGTCTTTGTCAATTCAGAGAAAAAGCGACAGCTTCAGGCTGTTTAAGAATTTGAAGTTTTGGTTCTCTGATAGAGCGTACCGCAGAGCGGAATCATCACTTTCTGCATTCAATTGAACCTTGGTTGATGTTTTCTTTCTACTGTCTCCTATGCATTTTGGGGGATTCTGAACTGTCCAGTTAAGGGCGTGACTAGGAGGAAAATGGCTGATCGGGACATAGAGATGCTCCGAAGATGAGAAGAGGGCGCTTCGCGAAGAATTCGATCGCTTTCGTGTGCACGGTTGTTTCGCTGTGTTGCTTTCTCGTACTGATTCTCTCGACACTCAGGCTTCCCGAGGTGTCATCCGGTAATGATGCTGTGGGATCTCACCGGACTACAAAAGCCGGGAAATTCTCCGAGAATCGGCGTTTAGGAACGTTCGGGGAGATGATGGTGGAAATGCTGCCACAAGACCTTCCCTTCACTGTTTTCGTCCCTTCGGAGAAAGCATTCGGGCGTGATCTGCAGCTGAACGCGAATGAAAGTTTTGCTGCGGAGAACATTAACAACACCTACGCGATTGTTTCGCGTGTCCTCGGTTTCTCTGCCGTCCCGCGAGTTCTTACATCGGATACAGTGCCCGTGGGCAAGGAGATCTCTTATGATTCGTTGTCTGGGTATGCTCTGTATATATCAAAGGCTGTCAATGGAAGGATAGTTGTCAATGGAGTCGAATCGGAAAGTTTGGATACAAGGAAGGGCGAGATTGTTGTGCATATTATGGATGGAGTCATCATGGATGCTGATTTTAAACAATCGGTTCAGCCAGATTATGATGAAGGCTGACGACCGCAAGCCAGGGGAGGCACTGAACTGGACGATTTTCTTTCCAGCTAATTACAAGTAGTCAACTACCAACTGAACAGAATTGACCATTGCACAGGAGCAAAATATTGTGTACTTGTGTAGTGTATACAATCTCTCAAAATTGGAAAGTAGAAGTGATTAACACCTCTCTCTCTCTCTCTCTCTCTCTCTCTCTCTCTCTCTCAACAGCACTAGCATCTCCATTTAGCAAAAGGGGCTCCAAAACCACCTTAAACAACGAAACATGCTAGTTGCTTCTGCGGTAACTACTAAATAACTAAGTGTAAACAAGTAGTACTTTCGTATAATAATCAAAGTTGAAAGCCAAAGAACCAATTCGACTAATCATCACAAGGAGCTCCTCGATCACACAATGCAGATGATGAGAAGAAAATCTTTTCTGAAAATTGATCCTGCATCAAGGCTTCTTAACATACAACAAAATCTTAAGATGGAGACGATGGTACGGCACAAATGGCATTGGTTTATACAGAGTATAAAGTGTGTTACAGATCTTCACTAGGCATTCCATCCCAAGCAGCTAAAATTCCGCAGACAGACAAGATGGAAGCTCACCGTGATGTGTAGCTTCTACTGTATGCAACTATTCACACTGATATAACACTACAGATTACAAGTGCCTAATAATACAACAAACATGTGACCGGAAATCCTAAAACCAAAATTTCCGACTCGGAACTAGCTACTAGACTGCCCTTTCCTCTTTAACTTCATGCCTTTTTCACTTAATTGCCGCTTTGGAGCTGGCTCCACCAGCAGCACTCGCGACATAACAAAAGCCAAGAGTTCTTCATGATGAGAGAATGTAAAATCCAAATGGGCATACTCAAACTCATTATATGTAACATTCACGCCAGATTTCTTCATCAGTCTGTAATGCTTTCTAACCATTGATGGCTTAATTACGGTGTCGTGCCTTCCAGCAACTAAATCAACTGGTATATCGATGAACCCGTAGTACTCGCCTATATATCTAATGGCTCTGGAGATCCATAAACCTCTAAGTTGGTAGATGCACTCCCATAATCATACATTCTGAATTTCCCAGAACGCTTCATTTGTGCTAGGTGAAGGACCGCATTGAAGGAGACACCTGGCATGTCATTCATGTTGTAGTGAGGCAAGCCTAACACGCCAACCCAATTTGAGCTGTCTCCACCAACAACGCAACTCATTAGGGTTTGAACCACTCCTCCAACTGCAGGGTAGTTATGAAAGTCCCGAGCCAATTTGTTCAACAGCATCCGGAAAAACCTCGTGGGAATGTAGAAGGCAGGTATAAGAGGAGCCATTATAGGAGCCAATGTAAGGAAGATATACTCCACTAATGTGAAAACTAAATTGGAGTCATGATGAAATCCAGCAGGTGATAGCAGAATCAATCTTGAGAGCCTATGGGGCTTCTCCTCAATCTGTCGTGTGATGACATACATTAGCATAGCAGCCCCACCCAGGCTATGGCAAATAGCACAAAGTTGGAAGGGCTGATTGTTGTCTGTCTCTTCCACAATCTCCGGCTGGCTAAGTTTCAGTTCAGATGTTTTAACCTGGTGAATCTTCTCTATCATAGCTGGAATGTCCTCGGTTCCATGCTCGTTGATGGAATATCGCCAATATCTGCATTAATTGCTATTTGCTAATTTCAAACTCATTGATAGGACTACAAACTTTGCACAATAAATGCAAAATGGAGTTTTGACAATATATCAAGAAATAGTGCACTTACCGTTGTGAGGAAATATTCTTATCATTGTGCTCACGGGAAACCAAACCACGGAAATTTCCCAGAAAAACGTCATATCCTGCAGTATATTGAGATAAGTCAGAAGATCATGATAAGTCAGAAGATCATGTCTAACGGTTGCCCATGGCCAAAAATTGAGGTGATCTGAATATTGCAAGTCCTTGAAGAAAATTTTTGTACCTTGATCAAAGGCTGCAAAAGCTGGAGAACCAACAACCCCATTGGACACCCAACTGGCCAAGAAAATCCGCTAGTGAAAAGCAGGAAATAGGACTATAATACATCTAATCATCAAACAAGGAAAACCCATCTAACATGGTATTGAGCACATGGTAAAAATTAAAATATTTTGGAAAGAAAAATAGAAGATATGAGTCGGAAAATACACTCGGGCAAGATGTAATTCCATGACTTGAAAGGACAGCAACAAGAAGATCAATCCAAGCCATAAATGATTCATAAACTGCTAGAAACATGAACTTTCGATCTGTGAATAAAGCACTCCAGACCACCCGGCACAGGTAAATACAGACTATACAAAAATCGAACCATTACAAGCAAAGAAGGAAAACAACCACCATTAATAATGACTGCCCAGTGCTTACCCCATTGATGAATCCAATATGCCATGCTGTAAATAAACTGCCTTCCGGGAATCACGTCTGAGGCAAAAATTGACCCATAAAAACCCAGAGTTGCAACAAGATCACAAACTGAAATAGAAAATAAGTAAAATATACCTAGGGATTCTTTCCAAAAGAAGCACATAGCCATCAGAAGTGATGACATGAATTGCCTCATATGGGTACCTGAACAGGTGGCATGGTGAGAGGGTGCCCAAAAAAAAAAAAAACTGCCAAGAAGAGAAAAAAAAGAAAAAGCCAGCAGCCTTTCTAACTATTACCCAAGCTCAGTTATGACATCTTGACATGTCCGAGCATCTGTATTTAGAGAATGATGAAAAGAAGTTCCATTTTGAGTTTCAGCTGGCTGAGTCTCGGGAGCAGAGGCATCCGACCTGGTGCCATCAATATCATCACTGCCAATGCTACAAGGAAAAAACCATCTCCGCAATATTGCGATTACTTCTACCGGTGAGAGAAGGCAGGATGCTGCCTTATGAACAATATCAAACAGAGCCTCTATAAAGATTTCGATGGCTAGATGAAGATCCTGAATCAGTGTAAATAAATTAAACTGATGAGCACGAGGGAAGCATCTCTAATTGAAACGGCAGACCATCTCATAAGGAATCAACCATGGTGCCCTTCACCATACCTCAATTACTCCACGTCGTCTGTCGGTGGTGCGGTGTATGATGTGATCTTTGAGAATGTGCAGCTTTTTTACAGAGCTTACATGAGAAGGCTTCTCACTTTCCGTTAACAAAGCATTCCCATCACTACTAGAGTAGGAAGGATAGAAAACATGAGATACTATGGACAACAGAATCTTTGCTGGTAGCAAAATCCATGAAAGTATAAGCCTTATCCAACCCATTCTTCTCCCATCATATCTGCTGAAAGAACTAGCTCTTGAAGCACGTGAGCTTTGGGACAATGGAGAAGGAGGACATATGTTGCCATCACTAAATTCTTCCTCCGATGAGTAATCAATGCTTGAAGATTCATCAGAATCCACAGAGAGTTCATGGATGAATTGATTGAAGGAGGATACACCACTGGATCAATTACAAAACCAATCACAGAGAAAGTTCATCAGCATCAGCAAACTGCAGTGTGACGTTAAAAATATCCAACTGGAAAACTAGATTAAAACCCTACATCAGTTATTTTTCCTACAAACAGAAAGCCTGCAATTCCTGATAAAAATAAGAGGGGCATGATAAAACCCTGGCACATACTAGCACATAATAAGTGCCTTCTTTTTCTTTTTCTTTTTATTAATTTATTTAATTTCCCAACTATTTAATTGACTCATCGTGCAAGCCGGTGAATCAACCAACGCATACGTAAAAACCAAGATAAAATAAACTCACTTTTCCATCCATCGAGGAAAGCGAGGTCCACGAAAAGTTGGCCTGAGCTCCCATCCATGAGCACCTTCTAGAATATTAGCCTTCCCAGGCAAGATGGTCAGCAGAAGTGCCGAAACCCCATTAATGAGCCTCACTATATTAATCAAAGATTCATATGTAACTGTTTTAACCGACCTGCACTAAAGAGGAACAGAAAAGGAATTGCTCATTGTTTTATCACAAAAGAGGTGCTTCACAGCTTAGCCAACATTATATACAATAATACATAATGAAAATTCACCAATGACCAGAAACTGACAATGCTTAAAAAGTCATCAGCCAACAAAGACGAGAAATAAGTGACTGATGCAAAGAACGGGAATTGCAAAAGTAAAGAACGATAAGTTATATCCTCAAAATCATATGCTGTTCCGCTCAAAACCTTACAACACCGATCCCGTTGACCAAGATCAGTCCGCCCACGATCAGTCCACGCGTCCAACTGCAAATGTTCGCAATTCACAACAAATTCACGCTGAACCCGGTCACCCATATGAGAATTTGTCAGACGACACTCGAGTAAAGATTCTTTGTCTGAGTCCAGAGACAAGACGTACGAACTTTGCTGCGCCAGGACCGGAATCACTGGAGAGTATCATCTAATGGCCACGAACATTCATCACAACATCTTCCCTTCGTGGTGCGAATCAATTTTCATTCAAATATCTATCTTTCTACGAATTTATCTAAGATTAACCCGAGAAGAGGGAATGGGCTCTTCATAGTGGAAAGAAACTCCAGCACAGAAGAACCCCGCAATCTCATATCAGTTCAATCTTTCTTCTTCTCCAATAAACAACCCAAAACCATGATTTTGATGATCGCCGATCGATCACAACTGGTGGAAAAACAGTTGCTTGACATAAGATCGCAGGGTGCGCAGCAAATTCCCCTCCGGGTCCCGATTGCTTTCGGGTCAAACCTCGAAAAACCCACAGCCACGGGAAGAAGGGGAAAGACAAGAACCGCCAATCTGAGAGAGAGAGAGAGAGAGAGAGAGAGAGAGAGAGAGAGAGAAAATGGCGAAGAACGACTCACTCTTTAGTGATTGCGAGCACGTTGTCGACCAGCCGCTGCATGTTCCGAAGCCCGCGCCAACTTTGCGATCCTGGTCTCGTGAAGAATTTACGAGCGAGCGAAGGGAAGGAGAGGTGGGATTGCGACTGCGACTTCTTCTTCAACCGCCACGAGAATGGCATATATAAATATGTGCGTACACACCAAAGGCAGAGATTCTTGAAACGAGAGTGCAATGTCTATTAGTTAGTTTTAACTTTTAAGACAGGGATTTCGGGCAGGAGAGAGAAGGTGGGGCCGCGGGGGAAGCTAGCGATTGGCGCAAGAGGGAGGCGCGTGGGATCGCAGCGGGCGATGCTTGCCGTACGTCGCAAGTCGGCTGCTTACTTCTCGTTTAAGGGACGGGGGGCATGCAGGGGCGCGGCGCGGGGGGTTCTGAACTTCTGATTGGGCGGGGTGATACGTGTCGTTTTCCGGGGTTCTTTCCAGCTCCAGCGTGTCGGCTGACGAGTGGCTCGGGACTGGTCACGGAGATTGCCGCGCGTGCGCCGGCGTGGCGATGCGACCCTCGAGGGCAGATGGACGGTTGAGATGGGGAGGAGAGTGGATAAGTGGAGACGGCTTCCGAAGGAGGCATTTCTCTGATCTGCCGGCCGACAGAAGCGATGCCAAAACCGAAAGAGGATGCCATCCACATTTTCTTCTTCCACAATAAACAATTTAGGAACGCGGGAAAAACAAGTAAAAGATACGTCAAAATTGAGGTGCCCGGTTTATCGGGAAAGTAGGGAGACTTGGGAACATAATCATCCCGACACGCAAGACAATCCAAAATAAGTGGACAACCAACGCTCGCGTTATCTCTTCAAGGAATACAAATTGATAAGATTGGAAAATACCGGATTCAATAGTCAAAATACCCATTTCCATTTCTAGGTGTCCGCTTCTTGTTAACTTGCCACTGTAGTGAAAGCAAGAAATATGATTCGTTGAAGTTAATCTTCTCCCCCGGGTTGAACTTACTCTTCTCCCCCAATCAATTCCACCAAACACGCATTTAACACGCATTTAGAGTAAGTCAATGATCAAACTATGAATTCGAGTTCACAAAAGGAGAGAGAGAATCCAAGTGACATTATGCTACTCGTTGATATTTAAATGCGATCGGCGGTGGTTGCAGAAGTTAAAGAGGCATCCATAAGAAAAATTGGCCAAAATTTTCCTCTTCACAGTCAGCATAAAATGTTCTTCGAGTTCCCTGATATTTGCCATGCTTGCTTAAACAAACGTTTCAATTCTTACGGAAACTCAAATGGAAGCCCGTCATCGTCCCCTAATGTTAAGGAGTAGTAGTGACAAAAACTCATAGATCCCAATCAAGTTTTGATATTGAATTATACTGTGATCCATTGGAAAACCTCAGTAGGTTTCTTTAAATGCGTAAGTAGCTTGGCTTCTCAATTTATCCATCCATGCAAGTTATCAGATTCACTCACGATACATGACTTACTAAAAGTTTGCAACGTACCCTGGCCAAAGAGTAAGCATCTAAATTCATAGGTGCAGGTGCATGTTGGACAATGAGCAGCAAAAGAAGCTCACATATTCAGGACATGGTTAACGATAGAGAAAAAATGTAGAACTTTGGAAGATGCAGATATAACTACAGCAATTTTATGTTCGGCTTCACGATGAATCAATCGTAGTCTATAAGACTGTCAGGTGTGACGATTGATAGCTAAAAATCAATCTCAACCAGAATCAACTCCAGGGAAACACTTAACTGAGCGCAGATATTCATGAACCGATTTTCTCGCATGATCCAGCAAGTGGTTCACATCAAGGTATCGAGACCTCTGGTTACGCGAGAAAAGAATCAAAAGGTGCACTCCATAATGCTTTACCTCCAGGGTGCAATTGCTACATATTGGATGTTGCCACGAGTGTGCCCTCTTCATCCACATCGCTGTCTTGAGTAAAGGCAAATTCTGATACCAGGGCCAGATGATCGCTCCCCACTTTCTGCAAGATCAAGATTAATTCATATTCCGTTGCACGAAAAGAAAACGGTTGGCCCAGATAATGAAAGGCAATTTGTCTCAGCATAAATTAACTCAGGAATTAAGGGGGTCACTAATCGAGAATGATCATAAATTGAAAAGCACTTCAATTTGATAGGAAAATGCACACAGATGCGTGCAACTGCTACCTATGAACTAGGTGAGCAAATTCCTTGATAATTTACTGATCTTATATGCGGCCTACTAGCAAACTGTTACTTGAATTCTATAATTCAAGATTAAGAGAAATGGAGTAGAAGGCAGACCAACCGGTCAAGACTACTTGTGCGGATGCGGTATTCTTCAGGGTTTGAAATTTGTCCAGATGAACAGTACTGAGTAGCCAACCATCACCAGGGCATCATCCAAATTGAATTCTTAAAACTATAGCTCTTCGATAAGTTTTAAATAGTTTTTTTCATCTGTCTTTAGATTTTTTACTTAAGACTGTTGTTGGCTTTCCTTATGATCCAAAATGTTTCAACTTCTGTTGCTTGTCTATGGATCTAAATAGTCTGGTTTTCTTTCACTATGGAAACTTTGCATGTTTTTATCTTACTAAGAAGATCATCTGCCAATAGTTACAGAAAGGATGAGACTGCAAACAATAATTCTTGAGCAACCCCTATGAATATCACAATCATAAATAAAGTCCTTACTTTGCATGGCAGACCACCTGTTCTCCGAAGAACACCAACTGAGGGAGTGTCCAGAACTCTTGTTGGTACAACACCCTTTGAGTACCTGTACCAAGCAGTAAGCACCAATAGAAACGGTTAATTGATAGTCTCTCGCTTGCTGCCCACTCTCTACAAATACTTAGTATCAAACTGTTTTAGTGTGCGTGTGCGTGTGTGTCGGGGGGGATTCATCATGTAGTCCATTGTCCTATACAAGTCTTAGCTTGGAAATAACGAACCTTGTCACCTTTAGCTGGGCATTGTTTGGGTCAATGAGAATACATGAACTGAAAGTAAAGGAAGAAATCTCTTCTAAGAATGTCTATAATTTCAATGTCCAATCACAACTTTACCAAATGGATCTGTTTGAGACAAGGGAATGAACAAGACAAATTTCATATAACCAATAGTGCCACAGCCATTATGGAATAGGCCTCCTCTGCAACTGAGACCTTAGAAATTTAAAGTCTGGCAGCTTCATAAAGATGAACCTCCGATAGAGGTGACGACTAGTCCAAGTGCTTAAGAATTGCATCAATCAGTGCAATGCTATTACTGTGACATATAATCAGTTCTTAGACTCTTAACTATTTTTTATTCACCATTTTATTTCCATTTCCTAGCCTAATCAATGGATTCTCTAGGGAGAATCAAACGCCAAAAATTCACATTTCAAGAGAAAAGGTATTTACTTAATAAAGATGGTTTTCTTACCCAAGGTAGACCAGACTATACCATTATATACTAGTACTACTATTTATACAAACTGATATTTGTGACTGTAGTTCGTCATACATATAATTGCTTGATGCCATATTCTCTTTCCATCCTATTTGTAATAATACTATACATAGATCGTTTGTAGCTTTTACTAAGTTATATGTCTAAACATTAATAAGGAGAAAAGAGATTGAGGTACTTATACAGTCAAACTTATGTTTTTCTTCAACTCTCTTTCTTTTTCATCTTCACTTTGCTGATGGTTAATCTTTTAGTTAAACCAATATCACATACCATATATAGTCAACTGTCCCAAAAAATTTTGAGTGGTATGAAGTTGCAAGTGGTTCACCGTTTGAGCCCCTCGTTCTCGCTGATCCCTGAGAATATTCAAATTTGAAAACCCCTCATAATCAGTTATCATCATTCTGGAGAGTAGATGAAAGCCATAAATTGCCCTTTGCAGCAGAATTAAGAGATAAGGAACATACCCTCGTTGTGGCATAGGAGCTTTTAAGATTCAATGGATGGGCAACAACCTCACCTTTAGCATTACCACCAGCAGTTTTGATTTCTTCATCAGTCCAGCCACATGTCAAAAATCTATGATAAACAGCATTTCAGTAAAGAAAATCTAACAAACATGAAATAGCATTTCTAGCCATATATCGCGTAGGAAGAGAAATCAAGCTACTTTTTTTAGATTGATATGTAGTGTCGAACTCCTAGACAAGCAAAATGGAGCTTTTCCCACATTCAATGTAAGCTGAAGCTTGACCAGAAGCAGCAAAAGAGCAAATCCAAATTGATATACCTGTCTATAAGAAACAAAGAGTTACTTAAGTCCCGCTTTTCACCAAAAACTTGAGCAGGATGGCAACTTCTTTGGCCAGATAATTCCCTTCGGTCATATGACATGATATCTAGCTGCAATGAATTTCAAATTCATTTCAAAAGGTAGCAAGACTTAGAATATGACATATGAAGTGATGCTTGGTTAAAGAGTAATATTTGACATCATTAGCTCAAAGATCAGAATAAATGAGGAGAAGCTCACCTTCGACATTGACAAGAACTTGTATATAGCACTCTGGCATTAGCAAATAAAATATCACAACCGAAGGAATTCCAATTGACTGAGGGACCAATAAAATTACTGTGTATGATTTCTACCTGTGGAGTGGTGTTGAAATCGCCAGCGAGCAGAACAGGAATACTACCCCATTTTTCTGACAGAGTATGTGCCCTTGAGGAGAGGTGACGAATCTGAAATGTAATATACCTCACATTTGAATGAGCAAAAGCAATTGTAAATTGATTAGGATAGCCATCTAATAAACCAAATATATTGTGGGACACTTCCCCCACCTCATTTTCAAACGACATAAAAGATTCACATATTGCATTTGTGAATTTTGAGATACAAACTCCCATTAGAAGGTGCTAAGATAAGTACCATTAGATATTTAGAACTTCATTTATCATGTATTCTAGCAAATGAAATATTAATTTGTTTATGTTCTAAAGGCATGCACAGGCAAATCACCACTTTTCAGCTTTTTGCACCACATTCAAGAATTCAACCAAAAAACAAAATTACCAAGACCAGAAAGGCCTTTTATGGTAAAGACATTCTTTGTACGTGTTCATCCTCCATCTTGTCCAAAAAATTTTGTTTCCTCAGTCTTCCATCTGTTTTATATAGACGAGCTGTAACTCATCTGTTACACTCCACAAACTTCAAACTCCCCCCAAGACATGAAGCCACAATCACACTCTTAGGATCATATGAATGCTTTCCAGTTTACAAGGTCATTGCAGCTACAATAATTAACAAACTAGTAGCAACGTAGATATCCTAGCTAAATACTCCCAGGATCTTTGGTTCCTCTTCTAAGCATAACAACAGAGGTCAATCATCAACATGCACATCTTTAATATTTTGGCCATCTAGTAAGATACAAGATAAAACAAGGTCACAATACTTCACTGCTCACAGAGGAGGTCCGCAGTAGAGAGAACTTACTTGTCCGAGCTTTACATCTCCTCTCCTCGGGTTATAGAGAACGTGAATATTGCCAACAAGCAGTTTCTTTGACTCCGCTTTGCACGCCTTCCTGCAGGAAAAGAAGTGAGATGCAAAGAGAAAGCAGTTTTTTTATCCAAATGAGTATGAACTGAAAAGGGGAAAAAACAATAGATAAATCATCAGAATCAGAACAGGTGTACTGAATAAATAGAAGAGCCATAATTAATCTTGTAGACAAAGTTAAATGTAGGTCAGTTTCAAGCTTCGCCATCTAGATGCCTACCTGAAAGACAGAAAGCTGTGCTACATTATCTCGAAGACCAAGTTCTTTAAACTTGATGCTCTCTTCTTCTAATAGTGAAAACCTAATTTAGAAAATTTCAGACGATGGCAATTAGTCAATACAGCTTTGTAGGAAGGTTGGTAACTCATGCCTTGTCGGTGTTCAACTCACTCATTTGCTTTCCAAAATATAGCACAACCATCAACAGCATCTCCAGTGCGTCTCTGCCATTTCTTAATAGGTAAGCTCTGGATGCCTTTAGCCAATTATATGGTTAGGCAATTAAATCTTGGGAAAACAACGACCTTATAAGAACCAATATATCCTGCTTTCTCTAGAATTTTCGAGAGCTCGAAATACTTGTCCACCTCCTACAATCAAGCGAGCACCAATCAGTCTCCTTCTGCTCTAGATGTTATGCCACCAGAGTTAGCACTAATACCTGAGGAAAGATCAGAAAATATACCTGCAAGCAGATAATGTCTGGATTCCATCCAATCAGCTCTTCGCATATAACACGTTTACGCCGTTCCCATTTCATGTATAGAGGAGGAATATTTGTATATAGATCTCTGTGCTTCGAAGCATTTTTATCTCCCAGAATGTTGTAAGAAACCATAGTAAATTTCGCTGAAACAAACACACGAAACACCAGTGGCAATCAATCTTTTACATATGTAATGAGCCATAAAATCACACGAAGATATATATTAAACCAAAATTAACAGCACCGCCGAACAATCTCATCTATAATCTGCCTATAAACCATTCCAGTATACTATGGGGGATTGAGTGAGTTATTCTCGGTATATACCGCAATCTGAGCAACTAGCAAATCATTTGGAATTCCACATTCAACAACACTTGCTTAAAATAGCACTCGCTTACATATGGCCAATTATCACAAACAACGCGAGGTGAGACGTGACCTAATCTTTCCACGTTAAGACTGCGATTGTCCGCCTTGGGAAATCGCTTTCATCCGCATCAAAGCAGAGACGCACTAAACAAATCATTCTGCCATTTACATCCTCGTTCAGCAGTTAAACAGAGGTTGAGGCAATCCGAACCGACCGCCGCGATTTCGCATTGACAATCGCGAACATCTGCCAAGTCAACGCCCGAGCCGACGAACCTCTCCGAACAGAAAAGAAGCCGGCCGAGAATCTCAGCAAAAACGACACACCTTGAGAAGCGAGCGGCCGATCGGCCTCGATCCAGCGGCGGACGATCTCCGGCGACGGCCGGTCCTCCGGCGCGAGGGGATTGTACCATCGGCGGCCGTAGGAGCGAGCGGGCGGCGGGGGCGGCGAGGACGAGGGCTCCGTGGAGTCGCCGGAGCAGCGCAGCGCGGCGGATTTGCGCGAGAACGGGGAGGACGCCGGCGTCGCGGAGAGATGACTCGGGGAGAGTCCGGCGGACAGAGGCGAGCGCGCGCAGAGCCACGACGAAGAAGCAGAACGAGGAGGGCGAGAAGGAGCGGCGAAGCCCATCGCGATCTCCGAAGCGAGGAAGAAGGAGGAGGGGGTGGCTTACTGTGCACTGTGCAGTGACCGGTGCAGTGCCTTGGACGAAACGGATTAAGAATTGGCGGTTGGAAACAGCCAGGAAAAGAGCTTTGCTTTTATGGCGGATTCTCGAAATTTTCTTTAAATAGCGGTTGGAGTCGTTACGTGAATCATTGATCGTATTTTCAAAAGTTTTAAGTATTTCGCGTAAAATAAAAATTGGAATTGCGAAATACGCAGTATGTCTAAAAATATAATATAAATTTTAAAGCTACACGGGTATTTTTTTTTTTCACTCGATGAGAAACTTCATATTTAATTGACGTGTAATATAAATTGCATTGCGCATATGAAGTAATGGTGTATTCCCATGAAGAACCAATAGTCTTTGGGACCCTTAGTATTGTGTTGAATATACCAATATGTGTCCGACACTTTTCAATATTATGTCAACACATATTGAAAAAACTGACACTTAGTCAATTCTTATATGTGAGTTTGGAATTCCAACATGCCTAGGGTTAATTTTAAAAATTTTCAATAGATGAAGTTTCAATATGTAAATATGTAAAAAAATAATAATAAAAGGAGAAATAAGAAAAACCTAGTATTCTTTTCTCTTTTGATTCTCATTTCTTGTGATGCACAAATTACCATCAAGTTTTTTTTTTCTTTTTTCTTCCGATGTGCTTTGACATGCAAATCCAGAATATGAATTGCTTATTTTTTTTCTATATTTTGTAGATTATTGGAATGAAATTGAATTTATCAAATTCAAACAGTAAATGATATTAATAAATAGTGTATTCATGTTTTTTGCATAAATTCATTATAGACTCTTTTTTGATTATTTATTTTTGAATTTGAATCAAATTAATTAAATGATAATTTATCACGTATATATAATAATATATATTTAATATATAACGTCATAATATGTCGAAATTCTTTATTTTTTATTTTTTACAAATGATGTGTTGACATGTCATGTAGCATGTCGATATTAATGTTGCTTAGGTATATTCTTCTTCCTTTTTGCGATTTAACGAGCATCCATACCTATTGAGAGATTAGTCATTGTGAATTCAAATAAATCTCGTTCATATCTTCGGGCAAACCTTTACTCAAAAAGGGAAACGAAGTGTTTTATGTTTTGGTACAATGATCGCTTATGTTAGACTCAATCAATCACATGGATTACATAATAATGCATCTTGATCAATTTTGTGTGAATTTTAAAATCTCTCACTTTCGATTGGCTTACTTCCTCATGTACCATCATCACGTCACATAATCACTATGGCCAAGCACCTACCCACCTGATAGTGGACATGCATAGGGAATGTTGCGATTGGAGAACAGGAGATCTATCGCCGCAAAATCAAGCACTTTGGACAATCCCTTTGGATTAAGATGTCGAATACTATTCATTCCAACAAAGTACCACTAGTGTTTGACCTAAAAAAATTGAATACGGTTAATAAGGTAGAAACATAAAATGCTCGAATAGAACCTATTTGTTATATTATCCAATCACAACATATCTAGGCTATTGCTATGAATCAAATTCGATGCGATGATATTGCTGTATCGACACAAGTATTTCTCCTTTGTATGAGCTATTGAATTATGTAAATTTCACTGAATTGATCAAAAACAACATCTCATGCATGATAAAATCGGTTTATTTGAAGTAAATTTCACTTTTAACTTTTTATCCTTTTCGATTGTTGCGATGCAATGTGCATCGGGTGTTTTTTCAATTTTAACATCCCCAATACATGAAATCGACACCTAAATTCACATATAACTTCATAATTCAAATCAAAATAATTTTTAATGCAAATATGAAAAAAAAAAAAAAAGGTTAAAAGCCGGGCCTAAGCTCAGACGAGCCGGACTCGGACTCACGAGAATCGGGTCGGGTCAATGCAATAACGACGAGTCGTCCTACGAGGCCCAAGCTCGATCGAAGATATATAAAAAATATATACGCAAGCTCAAGGTATTTTTCAAAGGCTCTGGTCCGGCGAGCGACGTGTCGGCATCGCGACGATTCAAACGAACTCGGTTTTACCAAGCACCCATTTTTTCCGTCCCCTCGACACCACAAAAATAGTCCCAAATGACTTTTCTTTTCCGCCAAAAAAATTTCCCCCAATTAATTTGCTGCTAAGCTCACTGCAAAAAATATCGCAGAGGAGAAGGGAGAGAGAGAGAGAGAGAGAGAGAGAGGGAGACATCTCCGGGAATTGCAATGGAGACTGCAATCTGCGGTCGAGTCGCTCTCTCCCCTCATCACGTCTTCAGCAAGTCGGGTAATCACTGCGTGCGTAGCGGCGTCTTCGATGCGTGGCTCCGCGATTCTTGCGTTCGATTCGCGTGGCGTCTCGCGTGTTCCTCGATCCTTTTTTCGTTCGGTGAACTCGTTCTTGGTTTTTTTTTTTTTTTTTACTTCGAATTGGGTGTTCTCATATCGGTCGAGGATGTTGGTTCCGCGACCCAAGAGGACTTTCTTGGAGATTCGGGTCGGGCGTCTTGGGTCTTTCGTTGGGTCGGGTAATCTTGTTTGCCGGTGATGTTTTGTTTGGCTCGGGGTTGGACGAGGATGTTGGTCTGCCCGTCTTTCTTGGGTCGAGCGAATTGTCGAGCTTTTCTATCGTTTCTTTGAAGATAACTGGGGACCCTTAGTCGCGAAATCATAAGATTGTATGGCAGCATTGTTGGTGGTGACTGGTGGGCGGGTTGGCAAATTTTACGCGATGATTCCTGGTGGAGCTCGTAGTCTAGTGCTGCTGCCCATGGATTAATTTGGTCGAGACCTTGAAAGGAAAGCTTGGAGAGGAAGTAGCATTGGTCCACTTCGACGCATCGGGGAGAGACGAGATGAGAAGCTTATTAGTTGTTTCCCCGACTTTGATGTGATTGGTTACTCGTACCCAGCTAATTGGGATTTTCAGCTGATTAACCGCTTTCTAACGTGACTGCAAATGGTCTGGAGTTGGTGCAAGTGGCTGAATGTGTAGTCCATGATGGAAGATTGTAGTTGGTTATGCTTGTAACTGGTTCATGCTTTGTTTGAGATTGGAGTGGGTGTAGCGTATAATTAGTCTGCAAGGCATTTTCTGATTTTTCTTTCTAATATGCTGACAATTTGCATTAATCAATTATGTTCCAAAATGGAAGTTTTGTTTCTTAATCTGCATCTAAGTGTAGTTTGCATATAGGTGGCGGGAGCCATGCATGTTCTTCTTGCTGCATTTTTCTTCAATCTAGTCACTTCAATATGGTGAATGTGTCCTGCATCAGCAGTCATTTGTGCGTCTCTTTGATTTTGTTTATTTGCAGTTATGGCATATTTACCTTTAGTAGGTGGTCCTTTATTTGTCACTATTCATCTTCCACAGTGCTTCTTATATTTCTATATTATGATTCTTATGACTGTGGCAGGGGATAAACATTACTTTAATAAAAAATGCTCTTACAGAGGCAGTTTAACGACAATGTCCACCACTGCACTAGGAAAGGGTGGTGGGTTGTTGGAGAGGCCAACCATAGAGACAACACCTGGTCGGGAGTCTGAATTTGATGTGAGGTATAGACACTGAAATGCCTTTGGAGCTTCTCCATAATCTAGAGCCCAGCTTATGTCTGTACCATTCCACAACAGAATAGTATCCTCACCATTTTCCTGTTAAATTGCCTAGCAATTTGCTGTCCTTGATCTCTGGGTTGAGCTATAGCCGCTGTTGTATGGCAATTAATGGGTAGAAACTCCCCTGGCCTACTCTACTCTGCATCATTTAGACTATGGATCATTGGGTTTTCCGCCTAGTTGAATAAAGGACTGGGTGTTAGGACAAGTCTTTTTATATTTGATTGCATCTGTGTTTGACCTGCACTGTGTATATGCCCTTGTTCATTCTCTGATGAAATACCAATTTTTGTTCAAGTATGACTTCCGCTTCTAGCATCATGGCTAAAGAAAGATGCAATGGTTCCCCTTTTGTTGGAAAACAAAATGCAGTTGAAATTATGGGTGCTATTAAGGACACAGTACAATGAATGGAATACTGGGCGACTGTTATAAGCAAGCAGTATGGTGTCTCTGATGTCACTAACAAATGAGTGTGCAGTTTCTTTTTCATCTTTTCTTTTTTTCCACTCCCTCCTTTTGATGGATGAATTTAGAGCAGCTAGGATACGTGTAAACATCATGCTTGTATGTGTCTCAGAAAATCCAGGAAAACAGCCCCTCCATACCGTGTGCTGTTGCACAACGATAATTTCAACAAGAGGGAGTATGTTGTCCAAGTTCTCATGAAGGTTATCCCTGGAATGACGCTAGATAATGCCGTGAACATCATGCAGGAGGCACATTACAATGGCCTCTCAGTTGTGATTATATGTACTCAAGCAGATGCAGAAGAGCACTGCATGCAGCTGAGAGGTAATGGGCTCCTGAGCTCGATTGAGCCAGCCAGTGGTGGATGCTGAAGTTAACAATGATGGTCCATTTCTCCATAGTGCTGTGTTGTAGTTGCAATCGGCATCTGAGTGTAGAGTCAACTCTTATGTATATAGTACATGGAAAACGCTCATATTAATCAAAATGCGACTCCCATATTTCAGAAATCATTATTCAGGTGTCTGATGTTCTCTCGAATGTGTCCCAGTTCCTCTTCAGAAAAATGGAATCCTGCTGCCCCCTGTGCTTTTGATTAAACTGGACAAGCGTGCTCCCTTGAAACTCAATGTTCCTGTCATATTTTTATGCATTTCAAGTTGTTGTTTGGATGGCGTCGTAGTAACTGGTTGCTTGTAGTTGTTTGAGAACTGAAATGCACCAGTTCATGTGAGCACACAATGAGGAGTGTGAAGCACCCTTGTTCTTAATGGCTTAGCTCAGAGGAGCAAGCTATCTTGTGGTAAGTTGTTCTTTTCCCTCTTCTGTTTTAGTGCATCTTCTCGTGGTAGTTGTAGTCCTAGTACGTTTAGCATTGATAATGATCGGTGATGATCGGTGGACTTAATGGCTTATCACAGTTTTAAGGTTGAGATACATGATGGTAACATTCGATTATGTGGTTGTGTTTGGTTGATGGAACGAGTTTGCCCCAACGGGTTTCTTCCAACTTACATCTTCATCAATGTTTGGAATTGATAGGATGTATCTGTTATACAGAAGAATCTGTTAGGCCATTGATCGGTCTTCACTTTTGCTAAGACTTATTTAACTAATGAGAATTACACTCGATGGAATTGCACAGATCAAATTGAAATAGCCACAGTTGCATTAATTTATCATATGAACATGACTCTAATTTGTTCGATCAAGAATGTTTAGATTGAACAGCTATACACCGTGGCTAGTGTTCGAGCGTGTTAGGGCCAGATAAGAAATATTACGAGGAAGGGAGAAATATGGAGTTTCAGTATATTTCTATATGTTATGATGAAGATTAAATCAGCCTGATTATAGGTTTGGTGAGATGATTATATAAGATGACAAACGTATCAAGATATGCACTATTAAAGGGAGATATTCGCACAATTTTGAGAGATACAAGAAATCAACAAAAATTTCCTAATTATCTATAATATAGAAAAATATATAAGTGTTATTTTAATTATCTTTAATATCTCCTCAAACTCGAAGTAATTAAGTTAACTTGAGTTTGGATGAAGAAAATTCGAATACAGTAGAAGGTTGAGAAAAAAAAACAAGCGGTTGGCTTTGTTTTCAAAAAGAGTTACTGGCCTGTGTGGTTGGATTGTGATCACCAAGTTGAGAACCGGAGGGAAAGAGGCTTTAATGATAAAACAATAACTCAATGGCACTTCTTCAAATGACAGGGCTCCGTAGACTATGCTACAACAATATAGTCTGATGTTGTCTATGGAATGAGATGGATAATGTCTGAATCAACCTGGGCCGGAGTATATTAGGAATTATTAGAAAGAAAATGACAAGAAGAAAGATTAGCTCTGAACGCCCGTTCGAATATAAAAGCTCTAAGAAGTGAAAGTCAACTGGTGGGGCGAGCAGCAAGGCACTTTCTCTAGGAGAAGCAGTACTTCAAACTCCTAAAGCTGACCCAATTCACTCGGAAGCGACCCTCCATAAGCATTTTAGCTTTCGACCAATTAAAAAAAGAAAAAAAAAGAGAAGCAATTTAGCCGGTAAACACCTTCCATCTGTAAATAAATATATTTGCTGCCCTTTTTCGTGATTTTTCTTTAGTGTTTGAGTTGGGACATTAATGCTGGATGCATTTAATTCCGTCACTTATAAATAAAGCCTCTCGTACTCTCTTGTATCCAATGTGGGGATTGGGATTCCATTGAAAAAGCTACCTGTTCCAAGTTATTTGATAATCCTCGTAATTTCGCACTCACTTCCTCGATGGAAGAGTTGCATTTATTTTCCAAATGAAGTCTCCTGATGAAAAAGGAATGCATCGGATTTTTGTTAAAATAAAATAAACACTTAAACAGACAGACAGACAGACATACATATATGTAAGCAACAGTTGTATCCTCATATCTTGTTGATATTGTGGTCACCAAAACCTGATATGCTTGAAATTCTGGGACACAAAAGTTTAAAATGCGGTTTGATTTTCACAATTAATTTTAAGATTTTCATTTCAGTGCACTTATCCCTTAAATTAATCTGTCAATGGGTAATCTAGAAAATTGATTCTCGTGGTCCCGTACTGATATCAGTTGGGTCATCTTGTTTCCACTTGTTTAGTTCAAGCGTTGTTTTCAAATAATTCTCTGAATCGGTGAGCAGTGCTCGTTTATTTACAGATTTAGGCTGGTGATGCATTTGCAGTGGCTTCTGGAGGTGATTAGGAACTGATCAGATTAATCGAGTTGAGAACATTTCATGTTAACAGCAAATCCATTCGATGGGGTTGAGAAAATTTGTTTCCTGTCTGAATAATTTGTAATGTACCGAGCGTGGTGTTTAATATCTTCACTGCAATCGTTGTTAGCTTAGTTACATCATCACAGGGTTATAGTTCATAGTGCTATGGACAAAAGCTCCGTCATGGAAAAGAAACAGCGAAAAGAATAACAGAAGGAATAGGTTGACATTGACAATGCAAAAGCTTTATTCTTTTGTACAACAAATGGTTTCTCTCTGAAAAAAGATACAGAACTTGTGTGGGGAAAAAGAATCTAAAGGATCCTAGCCAACAAAAAGATTATCGAGTCTGTGTGCTGCTCTTCTTTTCCGATTTACAGAAAGCATCGAGAGCCAGAGGCACCAACTATTTACTTCTGATCGTGAGATTGGATCCATAAACAAGCATCCGATGGCATGGATGCGAGGATGAGCTTCCCACCTGCAACAACTCGGGAGCCACCTTCAACGTTTCCTGGGTCGTGGAGGATCCAGTTGAAGCTTTTCCAACTGAACTTGATGGGTTCTGATTAAGTGAACGGTGTCGACGGGAATCATTTGCGGCATTTGATGCTGGACCAGATAGCCATGCATTAGCAGAAGATCCAACCACTCCATCCATATGGGCTGGTGGGAATTTCTCGCTTCTGCTCATGGGGTTGGCTTTCTTCAAAACTCTCGGCCTCTGCAGATTTACAACAGACAGTTAAGGAGATGACCCTGAAGACAAGTGCCATCCAATGGTTTGGGTCCGTTTTGCATTTTCCATATAGCAGCGACAGTTTCCCTATACTAAACAGTAACAAAAGAATGCAAAGCGCCAAACAAAGAACGTGTTATATGTTTGGTGACTTTGGTCTCACTGAAATAGCAATTCTGGATTGGGCAAGCATCAGTGTATTAACCTTCATACTGAGCTCCAAGTCAGGAAACAGTTCAACGCAGTGAATGCAAAGGAAAACTGATACTGACTACATGGTGCCAGGGCATGAGTGGGCAAATGCACATGTTGTTTAAGGAGTTAAAAAGTCCTAGGATATTCAAACAATGCAAATGAAGTTCCAGACTTCCAGTTGTAAATGACGTTTGCTGTTGGATCATACAACAGGAGCACATTCAAGAATATACATGAACATTAAATGAAGAATTCACATCACGTACATGGAGAGTTGCCTGATTCTCTGCAGTGGCTTCTGGAGCTGGAATTACCCTCCCAGCTCGATCGTGAATTCCATCTCTTCTGGAACCATGGATTGCACCAGGTCTCTTGCTTGAATCTCTTTGAACATGAAAAGGAAACCTCATTTTAAAAACATGGTCATCAATAGCTTAGGCAGAGAGAAATATGGAATGAAAGAATACCAACCTTCTCGTCTTTTCCTTGATCAACTTTAGATCCATCTCTTTACTTGGGGGATACTTTGGCAGGCTTGATGGTTCACATGCATGAGGTTCAGCAGCAAAGAACTATGCAGGGAAGTGAACTAAGTTAAACTTCTATGAATTAGTCCAAGGGAGGATTGTCACCTAGCCCACTAATAAATTTCTTAGCTTGGAACATGTACATGTGATAGTGCTTCAGGTAAGAAAGTACTGCATTATGCTTGCCCTGATATCATTCTTGAAAATCATAGAAATTGAGAAGAAAAATAAAAAAGAAGAGCATGCAAAGTACATAAAAAAAAATGGCACGGTTTTATTATTTTTTTTTGCGAATAATTTTGTTTCAGGAAAAACCTCCGGCTTCACAAACTGTTTCCATCTTCTGAGAGGAAAGAACCAACTGAAACTAGTTGCGAGTTTGGGGTCATATTACATGTCTTTGCTTCAAGAACACTCTTGCAATATATTCATTATTAATTCCATCAAGTACAGAACACTAGGCTGCTCTATTCAACAGATTGAGTTACCATAACTTACTTCACTATTTAGTGCTGTTGTGGCAGTGCCCCGTTCATCAGGGTCTATCGAAAGCAGAGTCTCAAGGAGAGGCAGAGCAGATGGTGGAAAGTCCTTGAATGTTTCTGCTATACAACGAGCATAAGGCTGTGGTGGCTTGAAAATATTGGCATTTGGCAATTTGAATTTGTTCCAATATGCTTCAGATGGTGAGCCACATAATTTGAAAATCTTATGCAGTTGCTCTACCTAAGAAAGAGAGAAAAAATCAAATGCAAGTCAGCATTCAAGCTTCAGCCTTGAGGCAAAGCAAGCAAAGCAAACTACTACAGTGGAATATAGACAACACGTGAGCAACCAGCCAACCGAGGATACATATGGAAAATAGAGCCTAGACTGTGTTACAGAACCTATTGATTGACACAGATGACTTCCCTACCCATGGTTATCACTTGGGAAAGAATTTTCTGTTTATATTTACTGACATGACCATGCCACCAGGATACTATCATAAAAAGTAAGACCTCAAAAGTACCTCCGTCCGTCCTGGCATAATCGGCTTTCCATACAGTAACTCCGCCAAAATGCAGCCTGCACTCCAGAGGTCAATGCCAATTCCATAGCTGGTGGCCCCAAGCAAAAGCTCCGGTGCTCGGTACCATAGTGTAACGACTCTATTGGTCATAACTTGCTTGCGCTCAGGATCATAGAATGTGGCCAGTCCAAAATCAGCTATTTTCAGGTTTCCTTCATTGTCAATAAGTAAATTGGAGCACTTAATATCACGGTGCAGGACATCATGATTATGGCAATGCTCAAGCCCTGACAACAGCTGCCTCATATAACATTTGACCTGATCACATATTTTGGATAGGACAGGAGTTCATATGTTAGATAAACCAAAGAAGACTGAAAGAAAACTTGAGATTTCACCATGTCAAATCACGGATGTTTTGAAGTCCAGTGAACTCCGAAAACAAAAGGAAAGAGACAATATTATCATATCTTTAAGACAAACAGACTAGAGACCAAACAATTCCATTTAGCGATCCTCTTTTTTGCCATACTAACAATCATATTCCTGCACATGTGAATATTCGAATGAAATTTTATGGTTCAGCATGTTTGAGAAGTTCATATGCATGCAGTGAACTCCATCGATATACTTCATCACCCCTAAAAAATCTCCTACAACCAGAACAAAAGACAATTCTTCTTTTTGAGACCAACATGCTCAGCTCATTGAGCAAGTATTGCAAATGGAAAAAAAAAAAAAAAAAAGGATGAGAAATCAACAAAAAATAACCCCATTTAGATTGTGCGAGCCTGCACTGGAGTTGCAGAAGCACGTAGAGAACTTCTCTTTTGGCAAAACAAGCTCGCAGATGCAGCTTCGAGATTTAGAGAAGTATGCGGACTGTTGATCTGGTTGGTCAGTATGAAGTACAGATCCTTACTAACATCCAAAACTTGAGTAGGATTTGCAAGTCACCTCTGTGAGCCTTAGGCGCAGGATTTTACTAGACATTCACAAGTCAAATAGGCATCCTTCCTAAATTCCGCAAATTTACTATTTTGATAATTTGAGTCTCCCAACCGCTCTCTTCAGTCTTTACTGAACATTCACATCTAAATTAAATTCCCTACATTCTAATTCAACTCTTACTTGTATCTATCACTCTAATTCTCTGCCCAACACATAGTTTAACCGTTGCCATGACAAATTATACACTGAATTGGCCGTCAAGTGTATAACCAAAAGCTCATATCACCACGAAAGCCCCTTCAAGAAAGCAGAGCTAGAGCTGTATAACGCGACCAAAGCAACAACTGTATAGAACAGAGAAAACCCGCCATCTGATCAATCCCCAGTTTTCCACAACGAAATCGGAATCCAAGGATGATTTCAAACAACCGTGGCGCATCAACAGACCCACACAAGAATACGCAATCAGGAAGTAAGAAAGAAAGGCGGGCAGGTTTGGAGAAAAAGGAGGTCACCTGAGGCTCAGTGAACTTGCCATTCTGGCGGGCCGCGATTCCAGAGAGATCATGTTCCATGTACTCGAAAGCCAAGTAAAGGCCCGACGACATGCGCGAAGTGACCGGCCCCTCGAGCTTGATCACGTTAGGGTGGTTGAGCCTCGTCAACACCAGAATCTCCCGCGCCATGAACTTGATGCTCTCCGCCTCCAGATTATCGAACCTGACCTTCTTCAGCGCCACCGTCTTCCCCGTCACCAGATCCCTCGCCTTGTACACGTTGCTGTACGTGCCTTCCCCAATCTACCACACGATTCAACCGTCAGAGCAAAGAACGCTAAGCGCCAAAACAATCGAAGAAGAGCACGCCGGCGGCGGTACAGGTACCTTGGCGAGCTTCCGGAAGCTATCGGCGCAGCGAGGGACGAACTCGCCAATGGCATCCCCCACCGCGGCGACCAGCCACGGCGGCCAGCCCTGCGGGCTCCTGGCGACGAAACGCGGCGCCGGCTCCGGCCTCTCTTTCCCCGGAGCACCGCGGGCGGACTCATCCCCCTCAGAGCCCGCAGCGGCAGCGGGGGGCGGCGCCTCCCCCTCGCTCGAGCTCCGGCGAGGGCGGGGGCGGCGTTGGTCAGGGCCGGCGGCGCGGCGGCGGCCGTCGGAGATGATGGTGGGGATGCAACCCATCTGGTATCATGCGGTCAGCCACCACAGCACGCGGTGGAGGGGAGGAGGAAGACTCGGAGGGGCTTCGGTCGGCACTCCAGCGAGGCCAGCGAGCTTAGCTAGCTACTTCCCCCTGTTCATCATCTACGAGGGAAAACGTTGATGGGTTTTACGTGCGAATTATACTCTGTATGCGCCGCGCGTGTGCTGTGCGTATATATATATATATATATATATATATATGCATGTCGAAGCAGAGAGTGACACAGAGATACAGAGCCGGCTCCCGCGAAAGCGAGGAACTGCGAGAGCAGGAGGAGGTTGAAGACAGAGCATCAGTCCCGGCGCCGTTTTGGAAAACGGGTCATGGAGTTGGCGCAATATATCCGAACTGCCACGGCAACCGAAAATACGGTCGTGCACATTTTGAGTCCATAAATATTTGGGATAAAAGCCACAAAAAAAATCCCGAACTTTGCATGAGTGACATACTTACCATAAATTATATTTATGATATCAAAAATATCAAATTTGCACACTATGATTTTTGTGACATAAAAAAGTCCTAAACCTTTACATAATGTCAATATTATATTGTATAAGCTTAAAGTAAATGTGTCATGTAAGTATAAATTTAAAATTTTTTATATCACAAAAAAAGCTTATGGTTAATGTGTCATAAAAATTGGAATTTTTGGTGACTTTTATCTAAATCTTTAAATGTTGTTGCATATTTTTATTTTTCTATTTGACTGGTATCTACAGATACCTCCAATATTGGGAAAATGCTGATATCCTGGAATGTGGTTGGCTCTTATTGGGCATTAAATACAATTCTTATAAGGATCCGCCTATCGTCTGCCTGCTGTACTACTGTAGCCAATTTATCATGCGAATTTGGATAAATTTAGCATTGCTCGATGTACAGACGTAAAGAAATTGCCATCTCAGTATGGGTTTGATGTGATCAAAAGCAAAGAGGATGATCTTGCTCCCCGGTTGGCGGTTGGTGGCAATGCGTTGAGATTATCCAGAAATTTCCATATAGATAAACTCAGGGGGGCATCGTTAGGCCATGGCATCTTTTTTATTTTTTATTTTTTCAAGCTAGAGGAGTAGAAATGGTGGTGACTGGTGAGTGGTCAGTTGGGTCATAGGGCCCATGGGACCTTCCCTGAAAAGTCAACAGCATGGAAAGAAAAGTCTGAGTAATGTCTTGGGCCCAAATTCAACGGCATCGGCTCCCCATCTTGACTCCTCTGCCCCTGGCAGCCAATTGAACTCGCGGGGTCCCTACTCTCCTTTCTTTTCTATGTACTTTTTTCACTTTTTTTTCCCAGCTATGCTTATCTAAAGAGTAGTTCATTGTCTTATTTAATTATATAATCTTAATTGATTGATGGAGACTATGTCCAAACGAATCGAGCAAGATGCCAAGGAATTGGTTCCCCGGTCGATCCTCGTGACTCCTCCCCATTACGTGCTCCGCCAACGAGGATGAGGAGGCGACCGCTCCAATGACAAATCCCTTGTTTGTTGAGAGAATTGAGTGCTCATTTAAGGTGAATTTTCGCCTTTGTCGATCGTGCGATCTGATGCACAATGACGTTTACCTACCGTCCCGAGAGCGTGACATGCGTTCTTCCCACTGCATATTTTTCCTTTTTCCTCAAGACTTTCTACGTACACCACGGTGTTCAAACTTTCAGACCCCGACACTTTTGTCAACGACTTAGAAGACGATTCCGCAGAGAGAATGTTGTTCCAGTCAAAAACCCTTTGGGAAGGAACAATTCCCCCTGCGGAATTTTTCTTCTCCGATGCGAGGAGATGGGGTCGCAGTAGTTAGGGAAAGCGGAAGGGGAGTCGAGGAAAAGAGATGGAAAAGAAAACGAGGGTCCAGTGGGTGGGGAAAGAAAAGGCTAGGAGGAGGAGAGGGCGCTAGGTATTGGTGGAAAATGGGAATTAAATGCGTGATGGGGAGATGTGATTGGTTGGAATGTCAAAAGGATTCCCGAGTAATTAATAAAGGATGATATTGAAAAGAGGAGGAAGGATACAAAAGCTTCCTTCAGGCCTACAGAAGGAAAAGCGAGGCACAGGTCCCCCATTTGGACTTTTGAAGGCAAATCCAGATGCTTATTCCCGAGCCTCCTCCGCAAGTAACCCTCCATTTCTTTAAGTTCCCGACTGAGGAATAATTCCCTGTTCCATATAAATATATCCCAAAGCCACCCACAAGAAAGAGGATATACAAATCGGAAGAGGTGAATCTGTGGGCAGGTTAAACTCGAGAGCCAACCCATATTGGCCTTACGTGGCTTAGTTCAAATGGGAATCGATTCGATTTCTCATTCCAGAAATTGGAAATTAACCTTCACTGATTGAGTTTTAAGCTAGTCCACCCCTATCCTTACTTAAGTTCTTTTGCTCTTTTTTTTCATCAATTCAGTCTTATATCCTCAAGTTGAAAAAAATCCATTCATATTTGACGTGATGTATTTGTATATTCAACAAAATGAAACCAAAAAAATATCACCAATGGTTGTGGGGTTAGTAAGCCGACTTAACAACGCAGGCTTTAAGTTTCAATCTAAAATTTACCCACCTTAAAACTGACAACTCTAATTATAAAAGTAATTTTAGTGGAAACGGAGGAAAGGGGTGGTTGTGTGACTATGAAATTTGAGAAAACACAACATCAGTCAATCGCGGAGGTCACATCCCATCCCATCCATAGCTGTTACTCTCAGTTTCAGTGTTCCCATTTTGTACCCCGTGTTTTCTACGACCAAAATGGACATCTTGACTTGGTCCACCCATCCTTCAAGGAGGTCGACTGGCCTGCCTAATTTTTCCGGTAGCGTGTTAAGACCCTCGTGCGACTTCCGAGGGGAAATCAAACTCACAGTCTCCTGCTGTGCCCACGTTATGCAGCCTTGAGAAAAGACAAGACTCATTTTTCCTGCTTTTGACTCCGCCTACACGCTTAGGTGTTGGGGGCAACACAGGTTCACACGTCCGAATTCTCTCCATCAACGTCCGCAGTAGCACCAAGAGGAGTAGGCTCCACGCATGCCTGGGGGCAACGCCTGCCATTGCCTGTCTTCCACGCCTCAGTACAGAGTCCCCAGCAAACAGACCAAAACAAGAAGCACCATTGAAGGAGGTGAAGGAAAGACAAAATTCGCGAATGACGTGGCAACTCATCTGTGGCTGTGCAGATACTTGGATAGGGCTCCCCATGTACTCCATGGCCATAAAACTCTTAAAAGACCTGCAAAATTTGCCACTCCATGCTCCCACATTCACTTTTGAATCACAGGTCAGTTCAATCTTCACATTCAGCTTTCTCATTTGAAGTAGCTGGTAGTAAAAAATCCTGACATCTCTCGTCGAGGATACAAGGAAATGGCAGTATGCTGCGAAGATACAGACTCCACAGGCATGCTGATAGGGTTGCTGATAGCTCTGGTCATCGCAATGCTCTTCTTTGTCATTTGCCAACCTCACCCTCCCAGGAGATTCACCGTTTATCGTTGCTACTGATTCAATTGTAGTTTTCATCTTTTCATTAAAGGTGAAATCAAGACCCTCCTAATAGACGGATCCTGAAACTCTGTATCGAGCATGAAAGTATCTCTCTCCACATTCGTCAATGAATATATTAAGGTGTTCAATGAAAAATCCTTGTGCATCTGCCTATGAGATTGATCTAAATTCAAAAGTTCCACTGCAATTTGATTCCAGCGATAACTCATGTCTGAATAATAAAAAAGAAAAGACCTTACATTTAGTTCAATCCAATCCTTTTGATTTTATCACAGAGAGAGAGAGAGAGAGAGAGAGAGAGAGAGAGAGAGAGAGAGAGAGAGAGAGAGATGGGTCATATTAACTGCATTTTGTGCAGTCCCAATTCCATCTCTCGTCATGAGTGAGGTTTCACTTGACTGCCAACATCATAAGCTGCTGATCAACCGAAACGTTAAGAAAGGCGGCCGATTAATTTGATCTCACTAACCCGACCAATCCATGTCAAAAGCAACCAAACTCAAATCTTTCACAATCTCACATAGTATGAAAACGAGCTTAAAGAAAATTATCTGCCAACCAACAAACAAAAAATTACCATAAATTTCCACTGTGGCAGAGAAGGATCTATCTGTGTAACACGCCAAGGTATTGATTCCTATTTTACAGGAAAAAATAGAAGAGGGCCCCTATTTTACAGCTACAACATGTGACATTCACAGCAGACTTTATTCTACAAAATACAGTGATCCAATTCCACCCCAGATATCCCATTCCCATGTAACCAATTAGGCACGATCAATACAAACCAAATCCAGAAGTCAACTGATGGAAAATCCTGCCGCAATACTCAATGCAATTGGTGCACAGGATTAGAAATTTATAATAACTAGCGAATAGTGAACCACCTCCATAACCACATTCTTTGCCAAAGCAAATCATACTAATTAATCACAGAAGTATCCACCATTTTGATAGAGACCCTTTTCTCATCAGCAGGAGTTCATGATCCCAACTCCTCATCAGAGTTATTAACCGTATGCACTTCTATAGTAACAGGTTGTCAGCCACTTATGTCATAAAACTAATCGATCCAGCATTGATGTCCATAAGGAGGACCACAATAGTCCCCAGCATCCAAAACCATGTATTAACCGAGCAGGTGAACTATATGTAATTAAATCTTTGCAAGTTATACTATTGGGTCTCAATCATGGACACTGCAAGGAACTTTACAATCAGTAGTTGTCGAACCCTAGGCAGAGCAAAGTTTTTCAAGAGCCAAGTTCTCATCACCACCAACAGCGTCCAGTGTACTCCTCACAAGAGATTCAAGGAAGCCCATTTCCACCAGCCGTTGTACCTATATCAAAAAACTCACTTATTCCAGTTGCTATCATTTAAGCAATTTTCATTAAGAATGCTAAAGTGATAACTGATAAGTCATGCAAATCTGGAGTCACAAATAAATATTTCAGGCTGTAAAAAATTTTAGACTTCTGTTGGGAATAATCTTACAAAAATGCAATCTAATGTTTTCCCCCTGATAGTTATACACATGAAAGCACTAAGAGATTACTGCATATACGATGCCAACACAAATACACATTTACATCACCACACACGCAAACCCGCACACACCCCTACATACACCCACCCGCCCACCAAAAAACAGAGCAGCATTACCTTTTCTTCAACCCCAAGGGCAGATGTCTTGGCAAAGGTTTCAGTCCAATATCGTGCTGTGCCAACGAATGTCTGGTAGTCTTTAAGATACTGTAATATCCTTATACAGACACTTTATTACATTACAACTAAATCCATCAACAAAAATATGTAAACAAAGAGGCAATGCCAGCAGCGAAGGGAACCTGTTGTGCTACCACCGCATCTTGAGGGTCATCAGGTTCAGGGGCAGACAACAATGCTTGTATAGAAAGAAGTGCAGTCTTCAAAGTGAGTGCTGGGCTCCATTGGTCCTTCAAGATGTCCAAACATATTGCCCCACTTTGGCTGCTGATATTTGGGTGCCTACACAATTTAAGTACACACAAAATACTTATATTTATCAATCTGAATTTTGATTTAGCAACTTACTACAGCTAGAGTTCGCATTTTAGCTTCATATTCCTCACATAATGAGATATCGAGAAGACTCAAACCGGATCCACAAAGTGTTCTTTGATTACTTAAATTTTCAAAGGCCTATGAGGGGAGAATTTAATGCCGACTGAGTACAAAGAGAAACTCAACTTAAGCTTGGAAGTCATTCCAACAGGATGCTGTTTCAATAGAGAATGTTAAAAGATGCACAAACAAGTTAGGCCTCCACCTAAGTAAAGTGCAGAAAAAATGATGAAAACAGATAAATTTATCAACAAGATTACTTCAGAGAATTCGGATGGTTAAGGTTTGGTCTGGAATGTTTAGACTGGAGTTGCACAAAATGTGAATAAGGAATGAGCCATAATTAAGGCATAGAAGTTTCCCTGATTCCTGGTTATCCAACATGAGTAGGGGTGACGGCATTAAGTGCCCATCACATGCTTGGGCTTCCATCTCATCTTTCAGTAACAAAAGATTAGCTACCGTATGCATTACCTAACAACGACAAGAAAAAAAAGCAGCAAACAACATTTCATCCTACCAAACTTTGGTCGCAAACTGCATTTTGGGGGGCTGGAATGGATATGCATCTGCACCAAGAAAATGAAAAATAATGGATATCAACCATTACAATGCAAGATCAAAATGTCACTCTTTCTGCACTTTATAACAGCAAATAAACTTAAACCACATAAATGAAAAAGAAAGGCACACGTAACAGCGCAGGACCGAGAAAACAAGCAGTGCAGACATTGTAGTCATTCTAAATCACTGTTTTGAGTTCAAATTTGCCATTTTTAAGGAGGATCCCTCCAACCCACCCACTCATTGGCACACATACACACATACGGCGAGTACCGCTCGGTTTTCAGAGGGAGTCCAACATCCAAAATAGACAGATCAATGAAGCAAATGACTTACAACACAACGGCACTCCAGCTGCCATTTCGGTCCATAATCGCGTCGTCTCAGAACCGAAAGTCGATGTCCCCAATTAAACTAACCGCCGGGAATTACACACGGACAGTGCCTAAACCATCTTCGATAATCTAGCTATGAACATACACGCACTCTCACTCCAACGCGATACCCAGCAAACAGCGAAACCGGAGGAAAAGCTGAACGACACACGCGAGACGTGCTCGACCCACACTGAACTCCAGACGAGGAGAAAGACGAGACAGGCCCCCGACGACGCAGGGACGAACTGCGAGGCAACAGAAGGGCGGGAATGTACCGGGAAGGGTGATGTCGATTTGGAAAGTGCCACCTTCGTAAGGGGTGCCGATCGGACCGGGGATGGTGCCGACCAGGCGGGCGAGGTTGTCGGCTTTAGGGCTCACCCTGATGCCCGACGCTTGGGAGTCCTTGCTGCATTCCTGGAGCTCCTTCTGCACTCTCCCGAAGTCTATCATCTTCGACCTCGAGACGGGACGACGGGGAAAACCCTAGCCGAGCTCCTCGCACTGGGAACGGAGAAGAAGGCAGGCGGATTTTGGAGAAGAATACTAGAAAGGTAAGAGTGAACTAGAGAGAGAGAGAGATTTGAATGCCCTTGGGGCTCTGCTTTATTTTTGCAAAATGGTCCATGTTTGGTGGCGATGCGAAAAAATTATTTATAGAAATCACTACTCAGCCACGGTCCCCAAATAGTATTACGTGTTACGTTCGTCCCGTTTCGATCCGATTCTTTACTTGATTCCCAAGACGAATTGGGTGTATCTTAAGCGTGAAGTATGCCCGACGATCTTTCGATAAAGACAATGGCACGTCTCGCAAATCGTTCGTTTGTCCATCTCGGACATTCTTTGCATGGAAATTTTTAACTCCCCATCATTAATCTGTGGGCCTTCATGGATCAATTTTTCGCCTTCTCTTTACAATACCCGGTAACCATATCATCCTTCTGCATGTGCACTTTGAAGTTGCTTCCTAAAACTTCTTCACTCGGTCACTCCTTGCTTGTTTTGATGAAATGGGATCAGACAACCGTAAGCCATTTCCCAGTTCACACATGTTTTTTTACCTTGTATGCTGTGAAAAGCAGACCAGACAGGAACAACTCAAATAACCTCCGAAACACAAATAAATAAAAAGAACAGGGCAATACATGAAATCCATGAGTACATAATGGAAGTTGACACTTGACAAGAACGCAACGCGGTGAAGGCTTGGTCCATGACTCAGAATCCTACTGAAGTGAGCTCCACACCCACACAACAAGAGAGTGCTTTGAGGGAATACACAATCATGCAATGTCTCGAGAGATACTAGTCTTACAAAAAGGATTTTGTATCGGTATTATTATACACGACGGCTGCCTTACCGCAGCTCTTTGCTGACAGCCTATCCATATATACAGTAACATTTACAACAAGTATCCGCGTCATCTCCATCGTCTTCTTTTATCTTTGATATAAAGCAACAGATATTTCACCGATTCAGATGGTCTCGTGAAACTGCCTAAGGTTCCCAAATCTCTGATGTACCATTTCATCATCTCCAGTCGGCAATGCAAAAACTTCATTAGACATATTCCAGCCTGCACTCACCCTTCAAAGCTCTGATGCAAAACAATCAATCCGCGATCATTTTTGAAACCACCATCGGTAGTCCTTACCTTTGTGCTATCTCCAGTTGGATTCATCTCCGTTTCTGTACTGGCAAGGGCTTCACTCGTCCTAGAAGTCATAATCCCATCCTCCGTTAGGCGTGAAATTTGAGGCTCGTATGGTAAATTCACCTTACTGACTCTTTCTGATTCAGAAATTGATCCCCCACCATATTCTGTTCGATCATTAATGTAGATCTCTCTGTCAACATTTACAAACTCTTTCAAGGAGCCATCCCGGCTTGGATTGCTCGCCAGTTTGATGTCAGTGATGGCTTTGCTCATGTTCTGGCCAGCAAAACCGCCATTCATTCTTCGAGAAGGAAACTGAGGCTCCTTTGGTATCTTGGCCCTGAAATTGTTCCTTGATGGAGGTATAGGAGAGAAGAATACCTCCTTGAAGTTTCCTAAGACCCCTTTATTAAAGGGATTACCTTGTCCATCATAGCGATACCTGAAGTTCTCATAAGTAGTCTGCAAGAGCACATCAACATTGCAAAGCATCAAAGGACATGTCATATTGTATGAGAAATTGATGTCTTGGATTTTCATCATAACAGGGCAACTCCTGCTATGATATGTGAAACACAGGAAAAGAGAGGCATAATCCACTAGATAGTGAGTATGGAAAAAATTTGAAAAGCAGCATTCAACTCCAAAGACTATTATTGACAGGAAGTTTTTGCACTTGCTTAATCTATTGTGAAACTCTTTGAACCCAAACTTGCCTTTGCCAAGCCCAAACTCCAAAGCAGCTCAAAGGCCTTTGGCTGTCCAAAGCTACTTTTCAAAATTTTCCCAGATTCACTGTGTAGCTATAACTTGAGGAAATTTGCTAACCTGGTTTGTGCTGATGAGATAAAGATGGAAGACGGTCAAGCCTCCAACAAACCAAACTGATAAGAAAGAGTAAATTATCAGCACAATGGAGGCGGGACTTTTGATTAATGCTCTCCAGACTGAGACATGCTTGTCGTCCATGATTCTAGCAATATAGACCCAGCAGAAGCTGAAGATATATATGCAGAGAAGAGTTGCAGAGAAAACGAACATGAAGAAGAATCGGTAGTTCCGCTGACACAGGGAAAAAAGAACCTAATTCAGTAACATCACAGCCACTGGCTAATGAAGTAGAGCAGTAATGATAATTCTCAAAGCACACATGCGATAGAGCATAGCACTCATATTACTAGTTGGATCCAATCAGACAATCAGCATCTGAGCAAGAGGGCATTAGATGCGATAGTGCACAGTACCCATATTACTAGTTGGATCAAATTAGACAATCATCATCTAAGCAAGAGTGCAATAGGTCAACACCCACGTATTTAAAATATCATCAGCGTACGCCCAACAAACACTTCAGATATATGGTCTAATCTAATGATGGGAAGTATAAAGATTGATATGGTAATCATTGGTAAATCCAACTCAGATATTACCTGCTGAGACACCAAAAGGTTTCCCACCTGATTACTATCCGATGCTTCCATTACATAATAAGGCTAAATAAATGCCAATCCAATTAATTCTATAAAGGAAATTGGCTAAAGGATTACAGCTGCAGTATCTATTTTGGCTAATCTTCAAGAACGCATTTCTTCCCACTATGTTTCGAGGCAGAAAATTTACCGTGTCGATCAATTCACACTTTTACCATCCAAAATGATTTTCCACAATGTGATGACACTTCCTGTTTCCACAAGAAAAGCAGTTGACAAAATGCTGTGACATTTGATCATTGACGTGTTCTCTACAGCAAAGTGCATGGCACGGGTGGATCACTGCTTAAAATATAAACTTGATATTTTCTTTTAAATTTATCTTCTATTTAGGTTAGCTATCTGTCACAATCAGTGAACCAAAAAAAAAAAAAAACTGCTATAAAAATGAACTTACCAATCCTATGCATTGGCCAACCCAAGGGCAATGATGGTCAAATCTTTCAACACAGTTGTCGCATATTGAACAGTGAGAACATCGAGGAGGCCTGAATAGCATGCAAGTATCACAGTATTTGACCTTCACTGGTATTCCATTGATCATCTCCTCTTTTATTCGTGAGTTGCGTCCCTCGTTTTGAGAAATCTCATCTGGTGGGTGAGTTTTACGAGGAACTATACCAGGATCTCTTGCTGATACCAACAGCAGGAAAATCAGAACCTGATAAAACAGATGCCAAGAAATATCAGAGGAAAGCACATATGAACCAGAAGGGTTAGCTGTTGTTTGTTCTTTCATCTATAAATCCTTAATGGTATAAAAATATCTCGTACTAATTTGACCAGTTATTGCCATAAACCTAATAGAAAATTTATGAGGGTCGTGGAACTATACTAAGTGAAACTTGAGATAGGGACCAGACTTACAGATAAGGTCAATACGAGAACAAGGACCATTATCAAGATACCCAAGTGATGCTGAAAATCATTAATCAATTTTCTGGCAACAAAGATACAGAAAACAGCAACAGGACCAATGATAAGCAGTGGGGTTAAGAGAAGAGATCTCGCATCAGGTCCAAATATTAGCCTCCCTTGAAGAACAAAGACCTGCAAATTGGAAAAACCAAACATAAATACGCCAAGTTGACGAAATATATACAAGTTAGTAGGGCAGCGAGCTGTGGGTCAAGGGACATAAAACCCTTGACGATGTTAGCACTTCCCACTTATCCTGCTGTGACAGAATTAATCATGATTTGAATAAGAATTTTAGATGAATACAACCAGCACAGGACAAGCTATATGATGACTTCCTTGCTATGACAACAACGAGCAACCCTACATGAGTCTCAGTGGCAGCAACAGAACGACTGGTGTCTAGTTTAAGCCACATTAGCCGTCCACTGAACAGATTCTTCAAGTACTTCACATTTCTAGAATCATACTTAATTGTGTTATCCGGGGAATCCTCCTTGCGTTCCCATCATGCCAGTGCAAATTGAAATCAATGTTATTATTCTACAAAGTAGAACCTTTTGAAGTTTGGCGCTTCTTCGGTGATAACTGATATCAGTGTGCTTGGTTGCATACATGCTAGTATGCGACCTAGCCTCGAAGCAGAGCTCAACAAGCATCTAATAGAGAAAAGTTCGATCATTTCTGTACACGGACACATACTAGCATGCAATACATCCTGCAAACGCCAGAGGAAACTATCAAGCGGCGAGAAGTCGCTTCGCTGACAGGGCATAGCAACTTGCATCTCTAACCAACAGTGTTAACTGCAAAGAAGAAAGACAACACTGTATGTATGTCGTTCAGATTAAAACACCCAAAGTGATTGGTTCATCAGATTCAGCTGAGGACCAAAGCACCTCGGGTCAATCTGATGTTCTTGCTCAGCGACTACGGCTAAGACAGAAAAACACGCGCGATCAGAACCGACACTAGCTCGCATAATCCGCCGCGAAATCCCCAATCCACGCACGAGAGCGCGATTCGAAAAGTCAAAGAAACAATCGAATTTAGAACGAGCGGAGTTGACTCCCGGAGAAATAGGAGAGCGACGGAGAGCAGCGAGGGAAACTCACATTGTCGCCCTTCCAGGCCTCGTGTGCCCGGAGGAACCCCGCGCCGTCGGGGCGGTGGCCGGAGTCCGCCGCCGACGGAGGAGGATGAAATGCATCCGCCATCATCTCCCCGTCCTGCTCCTCCTCCTCTCTCCGGGCAACGCGATCTGCAGGAGTCAACGGACCGAAGTAGCGATGCGAGAAGGGAATCAGGTGGAGGGAATTGAAGGAGGAGGAAGGTCAAGAGAAGGCGGCTCCCCTTTTTCTTTAAAAAAAATAATAAATAATAATGACAACAAATCGGAAATGCTTTTGTATGGGGAGGAATTTGACTATTCAAAATTCAAAGGAGTAGGAGTTGGGACGTCCGATTCCGCCAACTACCGCCGCCGCCGGCCTTCACGGCGCTCGCTGTCATTCCAATTTCGACTATTAGAAAATGAAATCCAACTTGCGAGTTTTCTTGTTGGTCTGTCGTCAGCTTTTTTTTTTTTTTTTTTTTTTTCGCAGGAGAATTTCGAGTTGGACGGAGTCCACGCCACGGCCCGGTCCGATTCCGACCCGTCCTCGCACTCAACCTCGTTGCTGTCGCGCCGAATATTCAACTCCTCGCGGATGAATTCGCCACCAGAAGAAGCCCCCGCCGACGTGCTTGCCAATGCGATGAAGAATTCCTTCCTTTTCTTCCTTTTTCGTTTCCCCTAGATTCTCTTTTTTTCGTTTTTCCCTATCTTTGAAATTAACATACAGGACTCGCGACATGTGTCCATAAGCTATGTATTTTGTTGTGCGGGGACCAAAAAGTCGATGCTTGTAACTCGTGAGTACCGAAATTTTATTTTTATTTTATTGAACGAAATAATTAGACACCATTATTTGTTACTTATCTATCTTTTACTTGTAAGTCCGTCAATACATTTGGAGGTGATAAAAGATGTTAGCTTTAAAATTTGGTGTTGGAAGGTCATGAGTTAAACGGCTTTTAAACGGCTTTGGAATGATTGTACCATTGAATCTCAATTTGACTTGTCTTCCGTATAGGAAAGGATTAAATAGGGTTATCTTTTGTTGTTTAGTTAGATAGATAGTTTGACAACACATATATAAGTTTGATTAAAGAATTTTCTATACTTAAATATGGTACTATCTAAGACCATATGCATCCATGTTCATCATCTCATGACGTGTGGCATGTCTTATATACATAGAATTAGCAATACCCATTATTTCCCAACATGGTATTATATATAGAGAGAGTTAGCTACAATTGGTCTACGCTACATGTGAAGAATTATTAGGTGTGCATGTATTATCTATTAAAATCAATGTGCGCTGTCATATCTGGTGAAATTTATATGGTCATGGGGAACCAACTTTTTGAAAAAGTCCTAAATCCTTCTAGTATATAGAGAGCATTCACCTAATAATTTCTACTATGTGAAGATTCACATGTTACCATTTCAGAAATCAAGTATCTTGATAAGAGAATTGTTGGAAAGTTTTATTGGCATGCATATATATTGGAGAAGAAATTAACGATTTTAACTGAGATTTGCAAAGAATGCTCTAGATGATTGACAATTCAAAGATGATCACATGATGGGCAACATCATTTTCAAATTCATAAACTCGTAATGTGAAAGAAAAAAACCGGCATGTGCTGAAAATTGTTAGAAGAAGAATGATAATTAAGATAGGGAAAAAATCTCACTTAAGAATGAGGGAAAAATTTGCAATAACCTAGTCCAGGAGAGGTGAGATATAACGGATTTGTTGGATATATCATAAACATTGAAATAATATGTACTAATGAACACATACTTTAAGGTCAATTAGTGCATCGAAAATTACAATATTTCCATATTTGATGATTTAACAAATGTCCCAAGAGCACTTTTCAACAAAATATAAATGAATAATGCTTAACTCGACTGTCCTCCATAAAATAATGGAGTGACAGTCAAACATGGGCCACAAGAAATTTTTGTGGAAATCGTTGACTTCTTCAATTGGTTTCATTCTTTATCACAAGCTCAAACTGAGAAACAAATCAAAGTAATAATATCCATACAATAAGAAACAAATCCTGCAATACTAATCAAATGATAAAAAATATATGAAGAACTCAATTGCAACTTTTAAAATAATGGGTACTATTCTTTGGCCAAAGAAAAAGATTATGTGGATATTGTCCTCAAATTTTGAAAAAAAAAACTTAATAACTCAAAAAATAGGAATGTAATTATCTTTTTTTTTTTGTGTTGAATGTGTAATTATCTCATATGCTTTGAACTTCCAATTATTGTATGATTTTGTAATTGAATAAGTCATAATTGTGGAGAAAGGTTCATTAATCTCTACTTTTCCCATTGCAAGAAAGTAAGAGGTATTCATTGTTGTCAAATTTTAGTTTGTATCTATTTATTTTAGACATATAATTCTTAATTTTCCTCTAATCTCATTCAAATGGACAGAGTTCGTATTGAAAATAATGGTAGTAATGAAGAAGAGATAAGAAAAAAAAATCATTTTTTGGCTTATTTTTTGACATATGTGATCCTAAGATTGGTCTTGTCATGTTTTAGGTCCCGATATGTCTTCATGTACGAGATTTGGATCAATGGGTATTTTTTCTCTACTAATTCAATTTTCTTATTTTGATCTATTTTTAACTTCATTTGTTTGATACATAATAGATATTTTTTGTCTCAATTTTAAGTTACTGGAGAATCATTCTATAGTAATTTGAAGCTAATTCATTACACGATGATTTTGTCATTAGTTGCAAAGTCAATGTTTCAAGTATTTTTTTTTCATTTTTTAAATTTAATAGATCTATATAATGACATTGACGATTTTTTTTAGTAGATGATAAATTTTTTTACTTGCAATTATTTTTTCTTTCATCATATTCAAGAAAATTGATTTTGTAGGCCCTCTTATGATTTTGTCTCTCGATTTGAGCTTGCAATAAGAAAACATAAAAATAAAAAAAAAATAGAGCAAAAAAAATTGAAACCAGTTTCCTCAAAAATTGTTTGTGATCTATGTTTGACCATCACTTTGTCATTTTATGGAGGGCGGTCATTTAAGCAGGACCCAATACAAATTATCGCATTTAAAGTAGCAGAACAACAATTCACATATTTGATAATTTACCAAATTTGAGAGACATTTACCCCCATGCTTTGTAGGCAAACAATATATTTACCACTAGGAAAATAAATTTTATGTATTGGAAAAACTAAGCTCAAGTAGCATGAAAATTATTAATGCATTAATGCATTTGGCAATTTATCAAATCAATTGGCATTTGCCAACCTTAACTTTAAAAAGTGAGTACCATATTTACTAGAGATAAGTAAAAATTACCAATCTATTGAAAAATTACCAAGATTGAGTACTGCGTTTATTGCAAATATATTTGTTTACTACATGTACCTCATAATTATATTGACCTCAGATGTAAAGACCTTATCGTATCACTACATGAATATACGAAATTAACCATCTATAAAAAAGGTTACTAGCTTAAAGTAGCATGATGTAGGAAGAAAGAGTGGCACACATCAAACAGTTCAATATGCAGATTTACAAGAAATGTGTACGGGACATGGTAACGAAAAGTATTTTTCCAGCTTAAGGTAAACAAAACAACATTTTTGTGCTAAATCTATTACACCATGACAACTACGACACATTTTTTTCCTTGTTGGGTTAAAGGCTTGTTTGTTTTTCAACTTTATGTAAGTGTTATCTCACAAATGTATAAATCATCTACATGTTAAACAATTAAGACGTGGTTTGACGCAACTTTCACATGGCGGTTTTATTAGTTGCGAAAACGCAATATCACGATCTCCATAACTAAAACAAAAATACATATAATCAAGTAGAAATATTAATGTACCTATTTTGGAATCAATCATTTTTGATGCGGAAAAGTGACTATCCAAGCGAAAATGCTTCTCATCCATTGCCTTCTATATTACTAGCTCAATGAGATGATCTCTCATCTTTAGCGCTTAGCAAATGCTCCTTTGTGAGGATAATTGTGCGTACTAGGTTTAGAGGAGAGACTTAACCACTATTTACAGAGTTTTCATTCAGGCCCCCTCATTATAGGCTAAGCTCAACTCGGTTCACACTAATCAACCCCATATTATACTAATTAAAAAACCTTCTGTCTCATCTTAATCCCGTAAATCGGAAATTACAATATTAATTAATGTAGCCTACATTAAAAAACTCTCATATTTTTGCACTTGGACTATATTAATTGAATTGCACCATATATGCACCCTTGGTCTAGAGATAATTCTTAATAGTCAATCTATCCCATAAAGTCTCAAATATCGAATCATGAAGGTAACTGCATGTACACATAGAGAGCCTTTTATGGTCATTAGTGCCTTTAACTTTGTTGATATAGATTCAATAAGATAGTGTAACAAATGGATAACATCTCTCGTAGAGAGTAATACCTTATGTGTCATCCCCTTTGTACCTTAAGTGTCACAAATACCTATGTCTCTAGAGAATATCTTTATGGTTTGATGAACCTGCACATGTCTTATCCTTATAATTAACATTTCTTTACATGTAACAAAACATGTGCTCAAGATTAATAACTTGATGCTCTTAGTCTTCACCCAAGATTTATACAATACATTGAGGTTCTTATTAATATGTATTCAATATGATAACAATAATTTATAAATACTTTATTGAACGCAAAAGTTGATACATATGAAAACGTTACTAAATGCAACAACATAGATGTAAACTTTATTAGAGTAAAATTAAAAACAACTCCCACTAAATAACATCATCTCATGATGCTCCTAAGCCCATGCTAATGACGTCGTTTAAACACACAAGAGTGTAGGCCTTTAGTTAGTAGATTTGCCACCATATCATTTGTAGAAATATGCTATGCTATAATGTAATCGTTCTGTACTGTTTCTTTTATGGTTATAAACTTGACCGCCATGTGTTTAGACCTTTATTGTTGTTAATAAACAACACTGCAAAGTTATTATCTCAGTACAACTATATGGGCGTATGCACAAAATAAAAAACGATTAACTCTACTTTACCAAAAAAAAAAGATTAACTCTCTAATGAAGTTCAAGATCGAAATAGCCTAAGTAGTATCTGAAAGCATGCTGTAAACTCTGCATGTATAGTAGAAGATGATATAGATTTCTCTTTCCCGTTGTTCCATGATATTGCATCTCCTGCCAACATGAAAATGTATCCTATTTTTAACTTCGTATTATCATAGAAGCCATCAAAGTTTACATCCGAATACCCTACTGACTGTAGGTTCGAAATATAACTATAAATCAACATATAATCTCTTGTCCTATTTAAGTGCCTTAAAATCTTTTAAGCAACGACCTAGTGATCGGGTCATATATTTGATTGATATCTGCCCAGAAGTCTTGTCCAAAAACGATGTCTAGTCTAGTGCAAACTTGAGCACACATGATACTTCTAATTACATTAGCATAAAGTGCATCCTTCATTTGAGTTTTCTCAAAATTTGAATTAAGGCATTGTGAGAGATTCAATTTATCACCCTTAATAACAGAAGCACTTTCTAAGTTGCAGTGCTGTATATTGAATCTCTCTAAAATACGATTAATATATGCCCTCTGAGACAAATTCAATATATGGTGAGAATGAACCCTATGGATCTTAATGTTAAGAACAAAAGATGCCTCACCAAGGTCTTTCATTTATATAAAGTATGAAAAAAAGTATATTTCCTCCTACTAACCTTGTAGTACATATACTGATCTACTTTGTTCTCAACAAATCCGAATGAAGTGACAACATTATGAAACTTTAAGTACTATTGTCTAGAAGCTTACTTGAGGCTATAAATAGACTTTTTCAATTTACATACAAGCTTACTTGAATCATCTGCTGCAAAACCTTAGGGTTACACCATATAGAACTCCTCATTAAGGTCTCTATTTAGAAAAGCAATTTTAACATCCATTAGGTGTAACCTTATATCAAAATGCACCACTAATTCCATAATTACTCCAAAAGAATCTTTAAAAGAGATTGAATAATCTATTCATTCTCTGAGTTAAACCCTTAACATTTAAACTTCTCAATCTTTCCTTTAAAATCCTTTTTAGTCTTATACACCCATTTGCAGTCAACTCCTCGTAGATGAATTCGCCACCAAAAGAAGCCCCCACTAACGTGCTTGCTAATGCGATGAAGAATTCCTTCATTTTCTTCCTTCTTTTCTCCCCTCATTTTTCCTTTTTATTTTATTTTATTTTTGTTTTTCCTTACCTTTGAAATTAACATATAGGACTTGCGATAGCTTATGCAATATTTATATGTCCATAAACTTTGTATTTTGTTGTGCAGCGACCAAAAATTCGATGTTTATGACTTGTTAGTACTGAAATTTTACTTTAATTTCAGTGACCGAAATAATTAGACATTGTTGTTAATTATCTATCTTTCACTTGTGAGTCCATCAATACATCTAGAGGTGATAAAAGATATTATCTTTTAAAATCTAGTGTTGAAAGGTCATGAGTTAAATGGTTCCGAAACTATTGTACGCCTTTGAATCTCAATTTGACATGTTTTCCTTATAGGAAAGGACTTAATAGTGTTTTCTTTTGTCATTTAGTTAGATAGATAGTTTGACAATATATATATATATATATATATATATATATATATATATATATATATATATATATATATAAGTTTGATATGAGAAATTTTCTCTACTTAAAAATGGTCCTATCTAAGACCATATGCATCCATGCTCAACATCTCATGACATGTGGTATGTCTTATAAACATAGAATTAGCAATACCCATTATTTCCTAACATGGTATTATATATGGAGAGAGTAAGCTATAACTAGCCTACACTATATGTGAAGAATGATTAGGTATGAATGTATTATCGATCCAAATCAATGTGAATTGTCGCATCTGGTGAAATTCATATGGTCATAGGGAACTAACTTTTTGAAAAAGTCCTAAATCCTTCTAGTATATATAGAGCATTCACCTAATAATTTTTACTATGTGAAGATTCGCATATTACTATTTCAAAATTCAAGTATCTTAACAAGAGAGTCCTTAGAAAGTTTTCTTGGCATGTATATATGTTGGAGAAGAAACAAACGAGTTAACTGAGATTTGCAAAGAATGCTCTAGATGATTGAAAATTCAAAGACAATCACATGATGGGCAACATCATTTTCAAATTCATAAACTTGTAATGTGAAAAAAAAAAAAAACAAAAAACATGGCATGTTTTAGAAATTGTTAGAATAAGAATGATGATTAAGATAGGGAATAAATCTAACTTAGGAACGAGGCAAAAATTTGCAATAACCTAGTCCAGGAGAGGGAAGATATAAATGTTTTATTGGATATATCATAAACATTGAAGTAGTATGTACTAATGAACACATGCTGTAAGGTTAACTAGTGCATCGAAAATTACAATATTTCCTTATTCGATGACTTAACAAATGTCCCAAGAGCACTTTTCAACAAAACACAAATGATAATGCTTAGTTGACCATCCTCCGTAAAATAAAGGAGTGATAGTCAAACATGGGCCACAAGAAATTTTTGTGGAAATCGTTGACTTTCTCAACTGGTTTCATTCTTACTCAAATTTTCTTCTTTTTTTTAGATCTATATAATTCTTTATCGCAATCTCAAATTTAAAAACAAATCAAAGTAATAATATGCACACAATAAGAAACAAATCTTGCAATACTATTCAATTGATAAGAAATATATGAAGAAATTAGTTGCATTTTTTAAGATAATGGATATCATTATCTAGCCAAAGAAAAAGATTACATGGATATTGTTCCCAAATTAAAAAAATAAACTTAATAACTCAAAAAATAGGAATGCAATTATCCTTTTTTGTTGTTGTTGTTGCAGAATGTGTAATTATCTTATATGCTTTGAACTTCCAATTATTATATGATTTTGTAATTAAATAAACTATAACTGTGGAGAAAGGTTCGTTGATCTCTACTTTTCTTATTGCAAGAAAATAAGAGGTATTCATTGTTGCCAAATTTTAGTTTGTATCTATATTTTAGACATATAATTCTTAATTTTCTTTTAATCTTGTTAAGATGGATGGAGATCGTATTGAAGGTAACTTTGCTATTGAAAATAATGGTAGTGATGAAGACGAGTTGAACAAAAATTATTTTTTGGCTTAGTTTTGACTCATGTGACCCTAACATTGATTTTGTAATGTTTTAGGTTCCGACACATCTTCATCTATGAGATTTGGATCAATGGGGTAAATTTTTTACTCTAAAAATTCATTATTCTTATTTTGACCTTTTTTTTCTTCTACTTCATTTGTTTTATACACAATCGATATTTTTTGGTCTTAATTTTAGGTTACTGGAGAATCCTTCTAGAGTAGTTTGATTTTGGTAAAAGGACTGAGAAGCTAATTCATTACACAATGATTTTGTCATTAGTTGCGAAGTCAACATTTCAAGTGTTTCTTCATCTTTTAAATTTAATAGGTTTATATAATGACATTAACGATTTATTTTCAGTAGGTGATACAATTTTTTACTAGTAATTATTTTTTCTGTCATCATATTCAAGAAAATTGATTTTGTAGGCTCTCTTATGATTTTGTCTCTCAATTTGAGCTTGAAATAAGGAAGCTTATAAAAAAAAATAGAGCAAAAAAAAAAAAAAAAAAAAAAAAAGAAACCAGTTTCCTCAAAAACTATTTATGATCTACGTTCGACCGTCATTTTGTTATTTTATGGAAAATGGTCATTTAAGCAGGACTCAATACAAATTACTGCACTCAATGTAGCATTACAACAATTCACATATGTGATAATTTACCAAATTTGAGAGACATTTACCTCCACGATTTATAGGCCAACAACATATTCACCACTAAGAAAAGAAATCTTATGCATTGGAAAAACTAAGCTCAAGTAGCACATTAATTATTAATACATTAATACATTTGACAATTTATCAAATCGACTAGCATTTGCCAACCTTAACTTTCAAAAGCAAGTAGTAGAGAAAAGTGAAAATTACCAATCCATTGAAAAATTACTCCGATTGAGTACTGCGTTAATTGCAAATATGTTTGTTTACTAAATATATTAGACATTTATATCGACCTCATATGCGAAGACCTTATTGTATTACTACATGAATATACAAAATTAACCATCTATCAAAAGTATTACTAGCTTAAAGTAGTATGATGTAGGAAAAGAGAGTGGCACACATCAAATAGTTCGATATATGGATTTATAAGAAATGTGTACATGACGTCTTAATGAAAATACTTTTTTCTGCTTAAAGGTGAACAAAATAACATTTTGCTGCTGTTTCATCAGTTTTAGATCCAGTTACAAAATATCTTTCACAAAGTGTTATATTTTAGTTTTTATTAAAGGAGACTCAAGTTCTATATTAGCTTTGGACTAAGAGGATCAAATGCGAATGGGACTATATCTATTATATAACCCTGAATCTAAAGAAGTTGCTTAATGTGCTTAAAGTGAGCTTAATACCAATGATAATTAATGTCGAAATCTAATCAATGGTGCAATCTAAACTCACTTCAACATAATAATGAAAGCCCATTAAAATTAAAGTAGTTTATACAAAGTTGAAGATGATTCGGCAATGCTAGATATCAACAAAATAGTCCAAAAAGCATCGCTTTCCAATAAGTTTGAAGACATAATGTTGGAATTTAATCGAAGACTTTGGAGAATGAGAGCAACATCTAGTAGACACTGTTCCTAGATGAATATGAGGACACAACATTGGAATCTAATTGATAACATTGGATTGTGGTGACAAACCTAGTAAACATTGCTTCTAGATGAGTATGATGATAAAATGTTGGACTTTAATTGATGATGTTACATAGTAGTGACAATACCTAGTAAACACTGCTCTTAGATGAGGATGAGGACGTAATGTCAAAAATTTAATTGACAATGCTAGATAGTGGGTTAGCATTGGAATCTAATTAACAGCACTGCCCGGGATAGAGACACTCATCATAATTGAATTGACGATGGGAATCTTAAACTATAGCTAATCCATACTAATCAGAGACAAAAGTAAGATAAAGTAATTTTGTGTGTTGTTTAGGGGCTCTCTGTTCGATTGCTTGTGGTATTTATAAGCTAATTGGCTAATCGTCGATGGTCGGTTGCTTCCTCCTCAAGAGTCTCTCCATGTTCCATGTTGAATTGGCTTTCCACATTTGGTTTCCGACTAGTTCAACAATGCTCTCATGGCTTGCCCAGCAAGTTTTACTACTCCTCTTGGGTTTGGCGCCCTTTTAACCGTTCCCGCCTGTCGATGTTATGTCCTTTGTTTTCATAACCACTATGGGCTGGAGTGACGTAAATTATAGCTCACATGCAGCAACAAGGGTGATTTTAGAGGTTTCTACCCCTCGTGACAAGCATGTGTTTGCAGTGGTATTTTTGGGTATCAACATATGTCCTTTTTTAAAAGAAGTAAGTTGGAAATTCATTTCTCAGGAAATACCTTGTTTTGCGCACAATCTGCTATGGACAATCATTATACCTTTCTATTCCCTGAGATATTCACAGCTGATATGAATCAACGGCTCCTATTGCATCTTGACACATCGTTTCAGCTTTTGACAAATATCCTTAATTTTGAATCATCGTCTCCTACTTTGAATAGAAGAGTACGTCTCATCGTCTTTTTTTTTTTTTTGTACTTTAAACCCTAAACCCTTCATATTATGTTCATAAGTTTTCCATGGCTACTGAAGCTCCCAAATTCGAGCCCAAGTCCTATATTTTGAACTTCAACCGCCTTCTTCACACAGAGGAGGCCAACTATTGTCGATTTCAACTAGTGAGCGTTGTAGAGGAGCATCCAGAATCATTGCTCCTTAGGCTTGCCCTTTTGGACCACAATCATGTTCCATCACCTCCCAAACCTTGTTTTCCAATCAGGAGGAGTGAGAAACTTCATATACAGTATTCTTTTGTTAAGGACATTTGGACATTTGCTCCTACTAAGTTTTGGAGCTTCCCTCTATTTATAGAAAACTTCAATGCCTAGTACTTATGATTGCAGGATGATGTGAGAACTTGATTGTCATGGATGAATGCTAGTATAGAGATGGCGTTGGAGGTTGGCATATTGTCTCATGTTTTAATTAGGAGGTCGGTGGATTCTGTTGTCTGCTTCTTGTCCCCATCTACTAATTATTTCTTTTTCCCTTGGGACCATGTCCGTAACCCTTTTGGATGTTTTCATTATCTCTGGGTTTGTTCTATATGGTATTCTTGAAGATCAAATTGAAGCCCTTGAGGATTTTTCCATTCCCAATAGTGTTCTTGCTTAGGGACTTTTCTTGATTAGTATTGTAAAACCTTGGGTCTTGTTTATGCCAAAGAACATATCGTCTTTTTGTTTTACTGACTTTTGAAATATGCATTCTTTAATCCAACTCTCAAAGTCTCAAAGGATTTCTTTAGACTTTTTGCCAATCTTGCAAGGGGAAAGAAAGTAGTTTTTAGCCCACTTATTTCGGCCGTCTTTTATAAGAGTCTTACCCATGCTGCCCTTTTGATGATGTCTAAAGAAAGTGAAGTCCTTTCTAGTCCATTCTTGATTTAACAAGCATGGATGGCTCTCTATCTTCCTTTCTTATATAGCAAAATTCCTCACAATCTTCTGTTTAGCCCACCATCAAAGTTCGAAACAACCAAAACCGCATGGCCTGAGTTTCTTTGATGGCCTATCTTATTGACAAAAGCATTTCAAGGGTAATTTCCACTGATCTCCTTTGTTCCTCCACATGTTACCTTGGGATATCTACATTCTCACCTTGAGTAGGTTGCGTAGACGATGACTCTGCATGTGGGATATCCTCCATTGATGGTAAGGCTTCATTTGTGGCACCGTCTATATTGTTGTGACTTCTTGTATGTGGCATAACACTCTCTTCGACTAACACCGTGTCTCACCAAGCGTGCAAACAAGATGTTTCACCAGTTTTAGATCCCGCAAAGAAATATCTTTCACCAAGTGTTATATTTTAGTTTTTATTAAAGGAGACTCGGCTTTTGTGTTAGCTTTGGATAGAGATGGTCAAATGCGAATGGGACTATATCCATTATATAACCCCGAATCTTAAGAAGTCGCTTAATGTGCTTAACACGAGCTTAATACCAATGATAATCAATGTTGAAATCTAATAAATGGTGCCATCTAAACTCTAATATAATAATGAAAGCCCATTAAAATTAAAGTGCTCTATACACTATCAAAGACGTTCAACAACGCTAAAGATTAACGAAAAAGTCCACAAAGCACTACTTTCCTATAAGTTTGAAGACATCGCGTTGAAATTTAATCGACAACATTGGACAATGAGGGCAATACCTAATAGACATTGCTCCTAGATGGATATGAGGACATAATGTCGAAATCTAATCGACAACATTGGATAGTAGTGACAACACTTAGTAAATATTGCTTCTAGATGAGTATGAGGACACAACATTGGAATCTAATCGATGACATTGGACAATGGTAATAACATCTAGTAAACACTGCCCCTAAATGAGTATGAGGACACAAATTCAAAATTTAATTGACGACGTTGGATAGTTGGTTAGCATTGAAATCTAATCAACAACACTACCCCTGATATAGACGGTCACTAGAATTGAATTTTCGACAGGAATCTTAAGCTATAACTAAACTAGACTAAGCAAAGATAAAAGTAAAATAAAGTAATTTTGTGTGTTGTTTGGGAGGGAGCTTTGTGACACCCCTTGACAACCCCCCAATCTGTTAGGGTCGCCACACTTTTTTCCTTATCCTGGATGTCCTTTATTCTAATACCCTTGGATTTCGGTGAGTCCGTGAGTCTAGGGGTCTATTACATTTTTCATTGGTCCCTATGCAATTTACATGGCGGAAGTGGATCCAATAACTCCCTTCCTAAACACTAAAATGATGCACACTAGATACACACAGATATCAACCAGGCACTTTTTTATTAACATAGACTTGATAGACGTCTTTTGTCGGTACAACAAAAGCCAAAGCTTCCTATACTTGGCTATATCAAAAACTAGACCGACATTTTCCATCAGATATTCACAAGTTATCTATTAGCAAGTGTTGGTGTCCAAAAATTTCACTACTGACCTTGTGTCCTTTATCACTCCATTCCGCTCGAGCCTTCGTCATTATCCTCTGGCGACGGCAACTTTATCACTTTGTAATATGTTAGTCATATTATTCAGTAGTCAAAATTCTACTAAACTATATTACGGAGTCTATCGTCACCCAATTCCACGCAATCCAAGTTAGTACGCATAATAGTAGTAATAAACACGCATTAAATCAATAGAGTTTTCCAATGAAATGGCAAACATAGTTTAATAACCAGAACACATCATTTCAATTACATGGGTCTCGATTATAAGGCTAAATTGTTATGATATGTCCCATACCGTGCCACATAATTTTGTCCCATAATCAAGTGCAACTATCAAAATGGTGTTACTCAACAGAACAATCAACTTTAAAACTCAATAGATTTTTGTTTCACTATCACTATCTCCCGGAGGACTAGTGTTTGCATCTCTCCAGGCATTTGCACCCAACTTGGTGTCATGAAAGCCTCCGGTTCCATATTTCAGTCACCGGGCATCCAGAGCGTGTTATGATTCACCTCCAGGCATCTCGCACCTAACCTAACATCACGAGGAATCGCCAGGGCTCACTATGTTACTAGTGTCCCCTACCCTTTGGAATGTGTATCATCATATGTTTGGGCATCCCGACATTCGAGGAACCTCTGGGGCTCACCACAACAATGATGTCCCATAGGCATCTAGAGGCATCGCAATCACGATCCTCCAGGCAACCCGTCTCTCGGGGCTTCGTCGTCCTGAGGGTCCGATGGTAGATATAACACATCAACCATGATGTAGCAGTTAAATCATTTCAATGCAAAAACGTTTTTGAATCACCAATATGGAGAATCCTTTGGGTCATCAAAAATCCCACTTTATGATATCAAGTAGTGCAAAATAGGGATTTCAAAGACACCGAAATACAACCACAATAGTCTTTAAAACTAGGTCTATCTTATATTGATGAAATCAATTCACGAAATCAAAAGCTTGATATTGAATTCATAAAATCCATTTTCACGTTTAAATCTCAAAGGTTTTTCGAAATCCACATGTAAAGCCTCGAGTCGGACTCTCACATCATGGCTCAAAATAAAACAATTTATCAAAATCATAAGTAATTTGAAATCGGCACATCGGCGGTCGATAATCTCAATTTCGACCCTAAAGTTTTCAAAGTAGTTCACACACATAAAATCTTAGAGCTTCGAAATATTGGAAATCAGCACGAACGTGGCCTCCAATTCGGAGTCGACCACAATAGTTATAAAATCCTTTCCCATATAGCTCAAATCAACCCGATAACCTTCGAGTTCACAATTCAGTGCGAGTATACCAAAATAATTTTAATATATGGGATGATTTCACCAAGCAATGACAGCATTCACGTTTTATAGGTTAGTAGATATCGACTTGCCTTTGGTTTGGGGCGTCAACGGCAAGGCGAATCCGGGAGCTATGGATCACGAGTGTAGTCGAGACAAATTGGATGACGAGCTGTAAGTTGGGGTCTCTTTGGGTCAGTGGCGGTTGGGGAATGGTGGTGAGGAAGCCGGGGGTGCAATGGGGTTGCGAAGTGGTGCGGGTGGCTACGGCACGGCTAAGGTGGCCGAACAGTACAGCAGTGAGCGGAGATGAAGCGAGAGAGAGAGAGAGAGAGAGAGAGAGAGAGAGAGAGAGAGAGTAAGTTTCTATGGAAATGCTACGCTGATTGAGGAGAAAGGGTTCTCGAGAATGAGGGCTGCTGTTTCTGTTGTTGTCTTCACCGAGGGTTGACTCCATGAGTCAGCAATCCAAATCTCGGTGGCAGCCGAAGGGGAGGACAGCCGAGTGATCCTGCGCTGGAAGATGGACAGCTTGCATGCACATGCAAGGGGACGCGTCCATCTCCTTGCTCTTGCACTCGGTACGCTGGCCGAATAAGGAGAGGGGCGCTCGCACGTCAACAGCTGGAGAAGGATGTGGCTTTTAGCTGCTCCTTCTCGGTCAACATTCTCTCTTCTGTTGACCATCAAAAGGGGCGGGACTCTTCATTCCGGCGTGAATATGGGCTGTGAACGTGGGCCTTCGATTGCTGCATGGAGGGGAATTTTACGTGGCTGCATGGGTCAACTTCTTCTTCTTTGGCTGACCCCTATAAGCGTGGGCCTTATTCGCCAACATTGTCGAAGCCTTTAGTTCCCTTTATGCCGTTCAGCTGTGGAGAACCGGCCTTGATTTTGCATGGTCTTGCATGGGAATGCATGGTCTAATGTGGCTGAAGTTTCGGAAGTCCACGTCTCGGCGTGTATGAAAAGCTCACTTGGTAAGGTATCAATGTCGAAGATGTTAGCCTTGCGAGCGACGTCATGTGAAGAAATTCCTAGCGAGGCACTATCGCGAGAATGTGACGAAACGTGACGAAACGTGACGTTTCGATACAGTGAGAGTGGTGATGAAATGGCATCCACAAGTGGTTCCAATGACGTAGTCCGACGACAAATTCGTTGACCCATCTCGGACAGTCACATATTCAAGGTCCGGCAAAATTCGGATGTCACAAGCTCTCTGTTGTATTGCCTGTGATATTTATGGGCCAATTTGATAATTGTCGATGGTTAGTTACTTCTTCCTTAGAAGTCACTCCATGTTTATGTTGAACTGCCTTATCCACATATGGTTTCTGACTTGTTTGACAATGCTCTTATGGCTTGTCTAGCAAGTTTTAACTGCTCCACTTGAGTTTGGCACCCTTTTAACCATTCCTATCTAAATTTGCCATCAATGTTATGTCTTTAACAATGTCTCTTGATATGGACTTGAGACAATCAATTACTTCATCATAGAATTATATGTCTCTACTTGTAGGTCCATCGAAATCTAGCTTAAGGATTCTTGAAATCCTTGGTTGTCCTTTGTTTTCATAACCACTATGGACTGGGCTGATGTAAATTACAACCCACATGCAGGCAACGAGGGTGATTTTAGAGCTTTCTGCCCCTCGTGACCAGCTAGTGTTTGGAGGCGTATTTTTGGGTATCAATAGGTGCTAAATCTATAAAACCATGACAACTATGACCTTTTTTTTTTTTTTTGGGTTAAAGGCTTATTTGTTTTTCAACTTAATGTAAGTGTTATCTAACAATTGTATAAATAATAAACATGTTCAACGATTAAGACATGGTTTGAAGCAACTTTCACATGGCAGTTTTAGCTGTGGAAGGGCAATCGTAGCTTTTGAAAATGTTTGACAAGCACCTCAACTACAACATCTCCAAAACTACAATAGCTTGTGGCAAATTTCAGAAAGCTATTTCACCCAACTTTATGTTGTTTCAACTTTAAAATGTAAATTACGAAGTATTTAAATCACAATACTTCATAGTACATCTATATAGAATAAAAACCACAATTCAATCACAATTATACCAAATGGGATCTAAATAGTACCCACAATGCTGAGCCATCACATAAGATAGTCGGATTTCGATTGACTTGGTTGATTTGGGCTGGCAACAAACCACCATGATGAATTGACAATTCTAATAAATTATCCTCATTAATTTACTATACAATCTATTTCAAAACTAAAAATTGAAACTTTTGATGGGGAAGAATAAAGGGGAAAATTATTAAAAAGAATCTTAAAACCGTCGTGTTTTTGACAATTTAGTTCCAAACTTTTTAATTGTGCCAATAAGTCAATTTGACTAATTTTGGCTGAAATCCACCGACATAAACACCGGTCATTTTATGTGATATGATCGATGTTGACATTGATACTTTTTAATAATATATATTTTTTGAATTTTTATTAATATTTTCATTCTTTTCTTTTCTTTCCTTTCTTTCTTTTTTTTTTTTTTAATTACTCTAGCCAATGAGGTCATCGGCTGGCCATCATCGACCACAGGTGAGGGCCATCGCCCTTGCCTATTGGCCGATGAGGGCGTCTTGGTGAGGGCCTAGAGGCCCTCTCTTGTGATTGACAAGAGCCATGACTCCCTTGCCAGCCAAGGTTGTAAAAAAAAAAAAATGAAGAAAAGAAGAAAAAAGGAAAACAAAAAGGATAGAATAAATAATAAAATTATTTTAAAATATTTTTAAAAATCATTCACATCAATGCTCTATGCCAGGCATGCCATGTAAGATGGCTGGCTGACATTCATATCATCGATTTCCAAACAAAATTGGTCGAATGAACTCAATTGGTAAAATATGGAAAGATTTAAAACTTAATTTGCATAATTAAAATGTCTACAATTAGATTAGTAAAATTATAATAGGTTTGTGACTCTTTAGACATTGTTTCCAATAATAAAGTATGACCGAAGATTACTGGTGAACCGCATAAAAGTGTTTGGTGGAAAGTGAGCGGAGCAGGTTGAATTGCTCCACTTCCTTCTGATGTTTGGTTCAAAAAGGTTGACACCTTTTCCCAAATGATGAGTCCTCACGACAATGAGACATCCTGGGTGTGCACCCCCTAGTATTATAGAAATCACCTGAGCCACAGCAAATATCTATAGTCAAAGAGAAGCGCTGCGTGCTAAAGTCAACGAAATCTTAAGTTCACAAAATATCTTAAGAGATCCGATGAGCTAATCATAGCATTCGGGCCACTAGAGGTCAGAGCACTTAGAAAAAACAAATCTTATCACTTCAGGTGGTCATATATATTCAAAGATCCACTACCAATTTTGGGTCTCTTTTGCTTTTAATAACCTACGATATAAAGTGGGGGTGAATTATGGACAGCTAGCGCAGTTTTTCTATTTGGTTTTATAACGAGGCGAACTCCGAAACAAAACCTTAAAGTGACATGAGATCAAATCATGGATCCGGGGCAAATCCTTTTAATATATGTTCTTCCACAAGAGTTAGAGATACATATAAATATTACGAGATCAAACGTCGCCACTTGTCCCAGTGCAGAAAAAAGACGTTACATTCATCCTTTGCACGCGTAACGGTCAAAAAAGCTATTGCAGACGGAGCCCCGTCCCATCAAGTTCTTCAACATTGGATTTATTAAGCCGAAAAGATTTTCCACTCATAGTTCCAGGGACGCGCCAAGTTGATCAGGGGCCACCTGTCGTCCATTCACGTCAAAACTGGTAGGATGTGCGAGGCACAGAGCAAACGTCTAAAAACCTACGGAAAATATATGAAAACCTTATTTATTTAAGAAGCTCGAATGTGTTGCCTGGGTCCAGCTCTCATGGGGCCCAGTTGACATTGGACAAAAGAAAAAAAGAAGAAAAATCAAATAAAAGCAAACAGAGGAAAAAAGTAGGTTTCGTGCAAGTGGTGTGCCCGAGAGAGGAGGGAGAGGAGAAAAAGTGAGCTCACCCGAGAGCACCAACGAAACAGAGGAGAAAGAAGCATAAGAGGGCTGTGACTTTGTGGTCTCCATTTAAAGACCAAATATTGATCGAATTGATTCAAATTTGAATATATTATTTGTGAGACTAAGGGTTCCGAGCTGATGATTTTCTTACATCAAGAACCACCTCTGAATTCTCTGATTACGATTAGGGTTTTATGATCCTGTTTATGTTTATCCATCTTTGTGGTGAGAAAATGAATTTATATTGTTGATATTGAGCTTCTAATGTGTGATTAGAGAAGAACTACTTTGTATATCCTATTAGTGGAAAACTTTAGGCAATCCGTAGTTTTTCCTCCATTGGATTTCCACATTAAATGCTTGGTGTTATTGTCGGCTTTATTCTCTCACCAATTTTTCATTATATTGCTTATATCGAAGTTATATTGGCTGGTTGTTATTGGGACTAAGTTGATTTTGATCAGTTTAATTTTGGGAGAGAAATTGATCCTATATTGGATTTGGCTCATAGTGAATTGTTGTCTCGGGTTCTCCCTAGCATAGTGGTATTAGAGCTAAAGTTGAGATTCTAGTTATTAATGGAGGAAACTAGTGGCACAATACTTAAGTTAAATGCCTTGAATTACTTTATTTGGAAGCCTTGGATGGAATGTATATTATATTGCAAAGATTTGTTTGATCCAGTTGATGATGATGAAGTTAAAGGAGATAAGAAAGACAAAGAATGGGAGAGAATGAATCTAAAAATGGTTGAGTTTATTCAACAATAGATTGATGATGGTGTGTTTTATCATTTTGCTCAAAAAACGAAGGCGGACACTTTGTGAAAGAAATTACAAGATATCTATGAGAGGGAAACTCTACAAGATAAAGCTCTTTTAGTTAAATAACTTGTGAATTTGAGATACAAGGGATGAATAGCATGTCGGAACACTAAAATAAATTTCAAGATATTGTAAATCAATAGACAAATATTGAGATTCACCTTGATGATGAATTGCAATAATGTTTATTGCGCAGTATTCTTCCCAATAGTCTAGACACCTTGGTTGTGGCATTAAACAAATAAGTGGGTGTATAAGTTGAAGACAGAAGAGGATTGACTTTGTAACTATGATACGAGGCTAGGCTTGTTGCGAAGGGCTTTCGTCAAAAGAAGGGGATTGACTTTGAAGAGATTTTTTTTACCAATTGTGAAGATGTCTTCTATTCAAGTTGTTTTTGGGTTGGCTGCTAGTTTGAATTTAGAAATTGAACAATTTGATGTAAAGACAGCTTTTATTCATGGAGACCTAAAATAAGAAATATGTATGAAGCAATTGGAGGGTTTTGAAGTTGAAGACAAGGATCACCTTATATGTAGATTAGGGAAAAACTTATACGGTCTCAAGCAAGCGCCAAGGTAATAGTACATGAAGTTTGAATCATTCATGGAAGAACATGGATTTGGTAACTAATTCTAATCCTTGTGTCTTTATGAAAAGATTTTTGGATAATAATTTTCTTATTCTCCTATTTATATGGATATGTCGATTGTTGGGCATGGTGCTAAGAAAATCAAGAGCTTGAAAAATGAGTTCAGTAAAACTTTTGCAATGAAGGACCTAAGTCCAGCTAAGTAAATTCTAGGGATGAGAATTACTCATGATAGGAAGAAGAAGAAACTTCGGCTATCTCAAGAGAGGTACACTGAAAAAATGCTTGAAAGATTCAACATGAATACATGTAAATCGATAAGTACTTAACTTGCAGGCAATTTCAAGTTGAGTAGTAATGAGTGTCCTTTAAGTGAGAAAGAGAAGGAAGGGATGATGAATAAGTGAGAAAGAGAAGGAAGAGATGATGAATACCTTATGCATCAGCCATGGATAGTTTGATGTATGCCATGGTTTATACAAGACCTGATATTAGTCATGCAGTTGGTGTTGTGAGTAGGTTTTTCTCAAATCTAGCTAAGGAGTATTGGACCACTACTAAATGGATTTTGAGATATCTTATAGGCACTTCTACACTTTGCTTATGTTATGGAAATGCGAAGCCTGAGTTGAGTGGCTATTTGGATGTGGACTGTGTCGAAATCGGGTTATATGATGAGCTTTGCAAGGGGAGTTGTTTCATGGCAATCAAGATTGCAAAAATATATTGCTTTGTCTATAACTAAAGTGGAGTGCGCTACCATTACCAAAGGAGGTAAAGAACTCATTGTTGGGCTTGAAGTAAGAGAAGTTTGTTCTATATTGCGATAGCATGAGTTCTATCTATCTTAGTAAAAATCTGGTGTTGCAGTTAAGATCAAAGCATGTTGATGTGAAGTATCAATGAATCTGAGAGAAGTCAGAAGAGTAGCTCTTCCTACTTAAGAAAGTCCACACAACCAAGGCATTACCCATGGTAGAACTCGATTCTTGTAGAAGGAAAACAAGCATGATGGATATTCCCACATGAGGTGGACGGGAGATTTGTTAGCTAGGTCTACCTCTTTTGGGCCCTAGGTGACATTAAACAAAATAACAAAAATGAAGAAAAGTAAAAGAAAAGCAAACAAAAGAAAAAGGTAGGCTTCGTGCAAGTGGTGTGCCCAAGAGAGGAGAGAGGAGAGCAAAATTGAGCCCCTCTCACCCAAGAGTATTAAAGAAATAGGGGAGAAAGAAGAAGAGGGCTGCAATTTTGTGGTCCTCATTCAAAGGCCAAATGTTGACCGAATCGGCTCAAATTTAAGTATATTGTTCATGAGACCAAGGGCTATGAGTTAATGATTTTCTCTTGTTGAGAACTGCCTCCGAATTCTTCAATTGTGATTAGGGTTTTCTAGCATCATTTATGTTTATCCACCTTTATGGTAAGAAAATGAGTTTGTATTATTGATATTGAGCCTCTAGTGTGTGACTAGAGAAGACTACTTTGTGTATTATATTATTCTTAGTGATTAGCAGAAGTTTTTGGGTAGTCCATGCTTTTTCCCGGGTTGGGTTTCCACATTAAATTCTTGGTGTTATTGTTGGCTTTATTTCCTCATCGATTTTGCGTTATATTGCTTATTCTGAGGTTATATTGGCTAGTTGTTGTTGGGTTTAAGTTGATTTTGGTCGGTTTAGTTTCGGAGAAGAAATTGATCCTAGATTGGATTTGACTCGTGGTGAATTGTTGTCTCGGATTGCCTCAATAGAATGTATGATGAAATGTTCAGGTGAAAGGGGAAGAGAAAGTCTATAATGCGTAAGTCTGATGGAAAATATTTATAAATATAGATATCATCTGACTAGGTATTATCTTCTAGGTAGCACGGACACGTTGTTCGTGCTTCCGTGTTGTGTCCGACATGTGTTGGAGCGTGTTGGACACGTTGACATGCTCAGACACGGTTGGACACGCGGTCAACGCGTGCCCGACACGTTTCGACACCCGTGTCCGGAAGATGATGGAGGGTGGAAGTGACGGCGAGGGAGTAGAGATGAGGCCGTGTTGGCGAGAGATGGTTGCCACTGTGACGCTACGACGGATCCGACGAGGTTGCAGCTGCGAGGGAGAAAGGGCCAAAGGCGAGAGGAAGAGGAGAGGAAGGCGGTCGTGTGGCAAGCGGTGAGAGGCGAGCGGCGAGGAAGGGGGTCGTGTGGCGAACAGTGAGGAAAGGGGTTTGTGCGGCGAGGAACGAGAAGAGGAAGGGTCGTGCAGAGCTAGGGTTTTTGATGGGCCATCGTGCATTGGGGGAGGGGAAGAGATGGACGGGTTTTTGATGGCCATCGCGTATTGGGGGAGGGGAAGAGACAGGGACAGCCTGTCGGTCGGTGATGGGGGGGGAAGAAAAATAACTTTCGGAGTGGGGGAAACGAACGATGGTGGGAAGGGAAAGAAAAATAAATTTTGGGGGGGGGGGGGGAATGGACGAGGGAAAGAGCTAGAAGAGGGTGGGGTGGACCTTAGTGAATATTTTTTTTATGGAAAAATAAATAAATGAGATTAAAATATAATTTCGAAAAATAAAAATACTGAATTTGAATTAAATTAATTAAAAATAAAAAAAAATTATTTAATATATAACGTGTTGAAACGTATCGAATTCTTTACTTTTTGAAAAATAACGTGTCACGTGTCATGTCGTGTCGTGTCGCGTGTCCGTGTCGCCGTGTCCGTTCTACCTAGATTATCTTTCGGAGGCGCAGGTTGTTTGTACTACACCACCCAACCAATTATTTTGGGTGATTATAATACTCTACATCTTGGCCCAAGACGGTGTGGTCTTTCTCCTCTCTCTCTCTCTATATATCGCACGGCCAGCGTGACTAGAGTTCACACAGTACATTTCATCACTAAGGGGTCGAGACATAACTAGGGCATCTCGTGTTGAGCCGTGAAATTCTCAAATATTTCCTTCAGTTGAGCTGCCACCCTTGATTTCCTGAGAAGTAGAGAGAGGGGCAATGGCCATTTTCTCGACCGATAATCTCTGGGTTTTTGCTTTTGGCCTCCTAGGTATATAGTTTTAGCTAGACATGATCTAACTTATAATCTCACTTAGTATCTTCATCAAACTAGAGTCAACATGCGCATTATAAGTCGTGCCACCACTAACCCCCATCTCATCAATATATTGATTCCCTCGTAAGGCCATGGACTGATTAATTTGTTGTCTTTTTTTTTTTTTTTTAAATTCTTTGTCCCAGGTAATCTCATATCTTTCATGGTCTTTTTGGCCCCAGTGTAAGTTCATCTTCTTGCTCGACTTTTTGTTTAGCTTAACAGAAGGGTCTGGAAGTATGAACATGAACGAATGATTAATATGGTTCTTGCAATCCTTTTTTTTTTTTTTTTTTTTTTTTTTTTTTTTTTTTTTTTTTTTTTTTTTTTTTTTTTTTTTTTTTTTTTTTGTTTATGTTGGCAGACCAACATTTTATGGGGTATGCAAGAGGAAGTCTACCGAAGGGTTTCAATCAGTTCCGTACGTGGTTTCTTTGCTTAGCGCCATGCTCTGGCTACACTACGCCTCCATCAACTCTGAATCCAATGATTTCCTTCTCGTCACTGTCAACTCAGTGGGATGTGTCATAGAGACAATCTACGTTACTCTCTACCTTGCTTATGCTCCTAAAAAAGCCAAGGTACATAGTTACCTATCCGATCGCGTACATATGATACCGTCACAATTCATATCCGATCAATATGTACCAGCGTACGCTGTTAAAGAGGTTTTTTTTTTTTTTTTTAATGATAAATGCTTGCATGACTGCATGCAGATTTTTACAGCGAAGCTGATGGTGATGGGCTTTGGAGGGTTTTGTTCCTTTCTTCTCTTGTCCCGTTTCTTAACAGAGGGATCAACCAGGGTCCAACTTCTTGGGTGGCTTTGTGTTGGATTCTCCGTCATCGTTTTTGCAGCTCCTTTAAGTATTATGGTAAATGATTGGAGTAACTCTTGATTTCTTTATTTATACTTTTCCCTAGTTATACTTTTCATCATGCACAATTCCACCGAGTTATGTGAGACAAGTTTTGCATGATGCTTATTTTCGACGAATATTGCGCAGAGAATGGTGATCCGAACCAAAAGCGTAGAGTTCATGCCCTTCTATCTCTCATTTTTCCTCACGCTTAGTGCTGTAACTTGGCTCCTCTACGGTATATTCCTCAAGGACATCCACATTGCGGTATGCACCGACTTTCAGCAAATACTAAAATTTATGCTAAAAAGAGTTTTCTATTGTCCAAAGGAAAAAATTTGTTGCGGAGACTATGGTTTAGATATCACTTTATTTTCTGATACACATTCAATAACGTAAGTGTGATCATTTATGTAGGTTCCAAACGTATTGGGGTTTATCCTTGGCGTGCTTCAGATGGGACTGTATTTGATATATAGGAAGAGGAATACAATGGTTTTGGAAAAACCCGATTATTTAGGTGGTGCAAAGCCGATTGCCAATACTCAAAGTTGCAGTATCGCCTCTAACGACAACGTCATCCATGTTGATGAGGTCAAAGAGAGGAAAGAGGATGTACACGAGGGTGAGAAAAGCTTTGAAGCTTCTGACAATGAACAAGTGGTGAATGGTTCATGTGAAGTTTGACATGGGTTAAGTCGCCACAAATGCCTCCACCGTCCTCTTTTGAGTAGCTAGTTAAGCTAATTTAGTTCTTTCTTGTTCATTGTAAATGCACGTGTCGTAACTTGTATACGCGTGCATAAGTGCTCCGGATTTGCAATGTTTCGTCTAGCAATAAGAATCATTCTGGTCTCGTTCCTCTCGTGAATGAACTCATTCTACTATCTCTTTGATCCATATTTTGGAAAACAAAATATATCTAGGTCGCTCTGTTGATGGTAACTTTGCCTTGATCCACCTATGAGATCATGATTCGCGACTTGAATCAAAACCAGCTATCAAAGATGCAGGAAATGATTGCATGACAGTCTTTAACCTCTATTAGTATAAGGAAAAGTACTAAAAAAGTTATAAGCCTATATTGCATTGACACCAATTTAATCCTAAACTTTTTAATTGAACTAATTCGGTCATGGACCTTTTCATATTCGTATTAATTCAGTTTATCCATATGGCCGACCGGCGCCAACGTGGATGCCGGTTGGTAGCCGGATACTGACTTGATATTTTTTAAATAAATCTTTTGATTTTTTTATTAATTTTTCTTTTTCCTTTTTCTTTTCTTTTTTCCCTTCTTCCTCCTTGGACTTTCCTTGCCGTGGCTGGTGAGCCTCCGGCAAGGCTTGCAAGGCTTACCAACCATTGGGCGAGAATCGCAAAGCCTTCATTGGCCACTGGCAAGGGTTGTGACTATCATTGAAGGCTCGTCGGTCATTGTGAGGAAAGTCCAAGGAGGAAGAAGAGAGAAAAGAAAAGGAAAAAAATTAATAAAAATTGAAAAAAAAATTAAAAAATTGCCATGTTCGTGTCCAGCCACCAGTTAGAGTTTACGATAGCGTTAGCTGGCCAAAATTGATTAGATTGACTAAATTGGTACTAATGTGAAAATATTTAATAATAACAATATATTCTAGGCAAAAAAATTAAATATAAATAATTATAAATTATTATGAGGCTCAATTTTTTAAAAATTTGTGACTCATAATAGATTATTATTCTCATAGTAGTTCAAAGATTATTATACTAGCAAAATCCTAAAGATACCCATCGTGATCTACCTCCCTTAAAAGCAGAGAAGCCCACTCTTTGGAAGGCTAATAATCAACCATATCATCGTCGGTGTCATTTAGTGAGCAACGTTTCAATAACAGCGATTTAACGAATTAATTGATGGCATTATTAATTGCCAAGATGGCCTTAAATAACATATCTAGTACCATTTAGTGCACATGAGCCGCCAAAAGTATTTTATGACACCACTTTTGACGATATTTGACTGAAATGGGCGGCGTTCTAAATGATGGGAAAAGATCTTGGAAATGTGTAATTTATTGAAGGAAGTGCTCGACTTGAGCTCGATCGGGTAATAGAGTTTTACCAAGCTCGACTTGAGCTTAAAGAAACTCGATCTTTTAGAGCTTCATAAAGCTTGTATTGGATTTTCATATTGTGGATATACGACGTGACCGTGAGCATCTCTATATTTGATTTTATCACAATCATAACTGCAAGCTTGAGCTTGACTCAATAGGAGATTTGAGTAGCTCGAGCTCGATTCTTGATCAAATAAGTTGATTTGATTGAGTAATATATAATCAAACCAAGGCCGAGCTAAGTACTCATAAGTAACTTGACTCGGTTTATAGTGACGAACACAAGAGGCTTGGGGATGATTACTATCTTGCCTGGGCGATAGTTTCTTCCACCCTCAGCAGAGAAAACTTTCAGCAATCAAATTTCTTTTCGGTGGTTTAAAAAGATGGACATTTTGACGAAGTACGTACGTAGGAAAACCCAGTTTGTATTGAAGTCTTTTCTCATATAACTAATGCGGAGATTTGCTTCGGAAATGATCCAATTAGCACGCGACAAGAAAGCAACGCATTATCGGCAACTAAAAGGAAAAGGAAAAGACCCAAAACTAAGCAATGCATTATGTTTACGAGGCGCGCAGTAACGAATTTCACTATAAATCAAACAATACAACTAATAAGTTTGACATTATAACTATACTCGAGTCACTTGAACACTTTTAATATTTCTCAGACCTCAAATTACACCCAATGTCTCACGTAGCACTTAGTCTCACAATTTCTCACGAAATAATTTTTAAATCTGACGAAGGAATTAAACATAAATACTTTAATATAATTCAGAAATAAGTTTCGTTGCACGAACGATACGAAGGCCCACCGCCAAGCACCCTGCACTTATGGACGTTCCTTACTAACAGACCAACCACGGCATTTAGAAAAAAGTAGTCCCTCAAGGACTTTCACGTCAACAACGGCGTTTCTTCAAAATTGCCACTAACATATATTTCTGTAATATGTTTGCAAAGAGATGATGGCCAGTGGCAGAATTCAAAAACAAAAGAAATTTATATGAGATAAAGTCAACTCACGTCTAATACAGACTTTCCACTTTAAATCTTTCTGACCGACTTAGCTTCGGGAATCTGACGTCAGGAAGAACTAATTTGTTGACCTGAAGAGTCCAACCTGAAGAAGGAATAAAACATGCTATTCATCTCCACGCCAATACGGACACAATTTCCGTATTTTGTATTGCTTGATTTCGGAAATTTATAACATGATAATTCATCTCAGGTCTGCTTCATTCGTGGGCTCAAACTCAAATATATATATATTAATATAAGTAAATAAGGATATGAAAAAATTTGAATTCAAAATTTCTTATTTTGATACTATTTGAAATTTTGTGAGACCATTACTAATTGTTTTTAAAGCTTAAATTGTAAGACAACTAATGCGATTTAGTATTTAAATATTTTAACATATGGAAATTGATATTAGTTTACTTGATTGATCAGATGTTGCAACTCAGCCTTACCACCAAGACCAATGACCCACGAATTAAGCTCATGTGATCATACAAATTCCAAGATCGATCGGGGCACCCATTCAACATTAATCACCTATCCATATATTATCAATTCTCCAAATAATGAGAACGCAATCGCAAAGGTCAGACGATAATGGTGGCCCATTTACGCACTCCGTTTCACGGCGTCCCAGCACTTATTTTCGGACCGCACGTCTCTTTTGCTTAAGGAGATGTTTGATATTATCTGGGACTTATGCTTTATACTCTCATACCGTTTTCCTATTCAATCGAATATGAATCCCAAGACTCATTAGTTTCCCTCTCTTATCATTTTTCCTTCACTTCTAAGAAGCGCTTTGTTAAAGGCCTATCGCTTTTGACACGGGAGAGTGCATGATTCCAAAGTACAAATGGATGGTCCTTCCCCGAACTTTATTTCATGTCGAATTGCAATGTTTGACCAGCGTTAACTGATAGATAACATCAAGATGTTGTTGTTCTGGAAAAGATGTCCTAGTAATGGATTTGTGGCAAGTGTATTACTCCAATCATTGATGTACCTCGCACCCACGGTTGTTAAAAGATTAAAAAACTTTTCCGCAATCGACGACTCCTCCACTAATTTGGACAATGATACAACTCCTAATCAGAACATTCACACAAGCACCTGCAACTAGGGGGAAATTTTGAGAATAAATTTGGAATAGAATTAACGAGTGTAAAAAATTTACTTCTTTTTCTTCTTCTTCTTCTTCTTCTTCTTCTTTCTCTTTTCTTCTTTCATTGTTGCCACCGTTAGCCACCATTGCTGCCATCTGTCACCGCCAGTTGCCGGTGATTGATTGGGATGAGCTCACTAGAGGCTTGCCTAGCCATGGGCAAGGCTAAGCTTGGCTAGTGGCCAAGTGAGCATCACCTGGGCCTCCCTTGGCCACCTCGAGCCTCACCTAGCTGTTGGTGAGGCTCAGCCAACAAGGCGTGGCCTCGTCGGTTGAGCCTCGTGAGGGTCGGTAACCCTCCAGCAAGGTCATTGGCCCTTGTCTAGCTAGTCGCCGATCATCCCAATGCCGGAAATTGGCCAAAGGTTGAAGAAGAAGAGGAAAAAAAGAAAAAAAGAAGAAAAAAAAAAAAAAGGAAAAACATAATAAAATTATTAAAAAAATTAAAAGAATATGGTTTGAATTAGAAATTTTGAGAATAGTGCCAAATGCAATTTTATTCTGGAAAGGGAAATTTTGGATAGTTATCAAACGTCTTCAAATCTTTAGAAATTATCCTTTGGAATAGAATAAAAAATGATCATTCTACTTAGAAATTGTTTTTGAGAATAAAATGGTTATTAAACGCATCCTAAAAGATCCTAAATCTATTACACTTTGGTTAGTTCAATTTTAAACATTTAAAATTTACAAATTAAATTCTAAACTTTTTGACAATTTTCTAATCGAGTCTATTCGGCAATTTCAACTAGAAATTGCTAACGTTAATGTCTATCTTTTTATGTGGTACTGTTGAAATTGATGTGAATTATTTTTATAATTTAAAAAATGAATCTTTATTTTATTTTCCTTTTTTCTTTGCCTTTTTGTCTTGGTTGGCGAGGTTTACTAGCAACCCTTATCGGTTGTGAAGGCTCTCACTAGATTTGGGTAAGGATCACCTTGCCCATGGCTTATAGGCTACGAAGGTCCTTGCCCAGATATGTTGAGGGCCACCCGTAGCCTGCCTAGCTGTGATCGCCTTACCTAGGGCCTTCATAATGGCACCAACAGTGGCCCTTGCCTAGTATGGACAAGGCCTTTGTGGCGACCCTATAGAAAAAAAAAGAGAGAAAAAAGACAAGACAAAGAGGAAAATAAAAAGATATAGTAAAATTCAGAAATTACAAAAGTTGACATGAATTATTTTTATAATTTAAAAAAATGAATTTTATTTTTATTTTCCTTTTTTTCTTTGTCTTTTATCTTTGTTGGAGGGTTTAGTAGCACCCCTTGTCGATTGCGCCCTCTCACCGAATTTGGGCAAGGATTGCCTTGCTTGCGGCCAGTAGTATTGTGAAGGCCCTCACCCACGTTCGGTGAGGGCCACCCTAGTTAGCCTTGCTGCGATGGCCTTACTTAGGGCCTTCACAATGCCACTACCAAGCCTTTGTGACAGCACTGTAGGAAAAAAAGAAAAGAAAAAGAAGACAGAGGAAAGGAAAAAAATCTAAAAGTAAAATTCAAAAATAACAAAAGTTGTCCACGTCAATATGGCGGTGCCAAGTAGGACAACCAAGGTCTATATTAGCGAATTCCAGCCAAAATTGGTTGGATAGATTCAATTGGTAAATTATAAAGAAGTTTTAGATTGAATAGACTAGAACATTGGAGAATTACCAAAAAAGTCATAAATTTATTGTGATAATGCCAATTCAATCATAAATATATTTTCTTGGCTAATTGAGTTCAAATATTTTGTAATTGTACTAATTCAGTAGATTTGACCAAGATTTGACCAAAATTTGACTGGTCAGTTCTGAGGTGGACATCAACCAATGCCGACATTGGAGGTCAAGTATCATGTGTACTTGCCCCATCACGAATACGAGTTATTAATAGTATATAATAGGACATTCTAGATAATTTTTACTCAAGGGAATGAACTCAGCCGCAGAAATAGTACTCGATGGCACTACTGGTAGCAGGAGAAATAGTCAGCAGACACGGATTAGAACTCTAAAGACTTAAGATATATCCGAAGGAAATGCACAACACAGAAAGAAACTATATGACCTCTTTAAGTCACTCCATAAAAAGATGTACATGACACGGTGTGACAATTTTACAAATGATGAACAAAATGTCGCAACACAGCAGCATGCTTTAGAGAACTACCACCGCCCTTGCTGTAAATGTAAGAGAGCCCCTCTTCCATTTAGGCAATTGACCCCCCAAACAGCATTGCAGCTAATAGGAACTTACATTAGTAAAGGTTCCAAAAGCACACTATTCAATATGACACTCAGCTGCTGCCTGAAAAGATCTGCTTTTGATGCGTTTCTGGCAAATATAAGGAGTCCGGAGACAAGGCGATCTAGTTGGTGAACAGCATGCATTTTGATATCAGGGAGGACGTAAGAAATCCATAATGTGGATGTGACACCAGATATAGGTCAAAGGAGAGAAAAAAGGGTTAATGATGGACGTCAAGAATCACAAGGGAACATAATATGCCCACTCCGATTTCTATAGAGCCAAGAATGCAGTATGCATGTGAGCTAGGGGTGCCAGCCCATGCTCTGCCTGAAGGATGCCGACCACAGTGTTTTTACGATAATTACCACGCGGATGCACCTATAAACAAGTTGAAATTTCTATAAACATAGATCCTATAAGGCTAAAAGAGCTAGCCAGGCCAAGCAAGGCTGTAACAATGTTATTGTCTGAATCTCATCAGTGATTTTAGAGCACTCATGCAAAATCCACACGAAATCAGTCTTTTGTTACACGTTTGAAATGAGGAAAACATAATTGAATTGTTCCTTACTAGAATAGATGCCGGCTTACAAACAGTCGCCACATCCGGTTCTTTCTGTAGTATGGTGACACCATGGCTCATCTCAGGAGGCTCATGTCTACAATCTTATCAAGATTAACTAAAATTCAAAGATAAAACTTCTGGAAAAAAACTGAAGAAAGAACAAGAAGCCTGAAGAAACAAGAAGGTAAAGAAAGGGAATCTAAGCAAAAGAAACTGATGCAGCCAAAGGGATATTATCATCGATAGATTAGACTCATGAAAAGAAACATTTCATAAAGAGATCACGGCAAGTGTAAACCTCAAACCAAACTGTGTACAAAGTGGCTTATTTTTTCAGACGGTTTTACAATGTAAGAGACGTTAACTACCCTCCCCTTGACTTGTATCCGTCCACATTCAACAGCATTGATCTACAGGTTATGACTGGGCATGGTTAAAAGTCATGGTCACACGCAGAACTAAACATTCGTTATGCAATAAAGAAAATGCTAACATAATACTCATAAGGTCTGCCTTTGAACTCGTGGGCAAATAAATCCACAATGGTTTTGCCAGCCCAGCGGCTCTTGACCTATAATACATCATAATTGATAACAAGAAAACTAGCCAAATTGAGAGCTCAAGATTGAAGCGCAAAAGGGCCTAACGAAGGTCTTGATCAGATAAAAAGTTTGATCACAAGCAAAGTCTGCAAACCACTCCACAAGAAAGACGAGATAGTGGCGACTCACGCGAGAGATGTGGATCTTCCTTTTTATCGCTTTGAGGTAAGCGGGAGTTACAGTAGCGGGAACAATGCGACATAGTTCCAGCGTTCTGTCCCGTCTGTCCGTCCGACCCTATTCTAATCTGATTTTGGTCTCCATTTCATGTCGTTTGGTGACTCGCCAACAAACAGACACCTATCTTCTGAACCAAAAGCAGTCGCATTTCGGTCGTTAGCTTCACCAACTTGCCAAGGTATGACACGTTTCTTTGAGCTACTCCTGCCATTCAATACGTTTAAACTCAACACTATCTTCACTTTCTTTTGCATGCCATATCTTTGATCTCCGTTTCCTCGGGTTCATCAAGTCCCGGTTTTACATCTTCCTGCTTGCTTCCTCTCACTATCGGCTCGACTTCCTTTCGCTGATTCAGATGGAATAATCCAATAAGATTCTGTCACACCCTGATTCACAAGAAGAAGAGGCATGACACGACCGTCCTTTTTCCAAAGGACGCAGCCTCAACGTAACCAAAATTTCAACCCGATATCAACATATATACATCTACATATATATTTGACAAAAAGGGGCAATTGGTTACAATATCAGAGTATATCTATAATCCACAAAAAATCAAAACATAAACCTTCTACAAAGACTAGCTTATAAACCTATTAACTATGTATAAGCCATACCCAAAAATTTCCACCACAAAAGTCCTCCCCAAGCGAACGCTCACGCCTATTCGTGACTCACTGAAGAAAAAATAAGTAGATGAGAGGGGTGAGCTATCACGGCTCAGTGGGTAGCACATTTCTTCTAAGCGGATCAAGAAATCACTATGCACATTTTAAAACACAAACATAACTCACTTTATCATAATACCAAATCATAACTCAAATACCAAAAGTACCAATGATCGAGTCCATTAGTCAACCTCATAAAACATGCATCAATGGTCTATTCCATTGATTAATCTCATCAAATCATATCGATGGTCCACTCCATCAACCAAACTCAAATCACATGTCAATGGTCCACTCTATTGACCAATTTATGTTCAAATGTCTAACCATGGTCATGCATAATGCCCGCGACAAAACGACCAAGATTCCTCCCTTGGCAACGTCTCCACCTATTATTACCGGTTGCTCGGCCCACAAAGATATCCTAGAATAGTATGCGCATACCCACACATCCCTCAGGGTCCACAACGACATTGAGCACCAATCACCAATCACAATATCCAGTAATCCAACATCAGAAAGAGAATCATACCACAACTCAAAATTTGATATATAAATATCAAAGCATTCTCTAAAACATTTCACAAAGATTTTCACAAATCATTTTTCAAACAACCATTCAAATCAACATCAAAATATAACTCCCTTCGAACAATAAAAATGTCAGTAATAGCTTGATCATGTTTTATGCAACAAAATATGCTTTTTATCAACTTATAGAGTATTTAATCCACCATATTTATCAAAACATGAGTTTAAAATACAAAGAAGAAATAGTGTTACTCACCTGGGAAAAGCCAAAAATCAACTACGACGCTCATACGAACCAACACATTCGGATTCCTAACAATTAACGGAAAAAAATATTAAAAGGTCGAGTAAAAAGGATATTCTTATAACGACTCACCTATACTAGGCCTATTAGTCAATAAAACAACACCTACGGGCCTCAAAAGCTCACAATTTAGCATAAACCTATCATTTTCAGCTAGGCGCGGCCCATGTGCCAACTTCGTCACGCCATAACTCCCTCCACAAAATTCTGTTTCAAGCCATCTTATAGTCTTTAGAAAGCTCTCTTAACATACAACAAAACCCCAAATAGCCACCCCAAAACAGTACCGAAAACGACAAAAAAAGAGACTCGAAGCCACTGTTCGCTACAGTACCAGATTGCGCCCCCAACTTCAAAATTCTGTTCCGAACAAACCGAAAACTCAAATCACGATCCGTAAAATGCTATAGCTTCACAACATCCCAAAGCATCATTTCTAAAAAAAATACAGCTTAACGACTCAAAAATTGGGCTTCACCACACAAATATCCAAGAAATCCGAATTTCGAGCCCCAATTGCGGCAATTGTTTCAAGTAAGTGGTTAAAGGCTTCAATTTCTTAGCGGCCTTGCAAAACACACTTGAGTCGGTTTGATGAGGCGTCCGGATCACGAGCGCGCCAAAATTTTTCCCTTTTTCCTTTCTCTTCTTTCTCTCTTCTCCCCTGTTTCGCGTTTTCCCTTGCTTCTGCCGATGTTCTTCTCTTTCTCTCCCTCTTTTCTCTCTTTTTATAACCTAGCCAAAGGTTCCACAATTCTCTTCAGCCTCCCTTTTTGACTTTTCATACTTTTCAAACTCTTTCTTTCTTTCTTTCTTTCTTTTTTTATTTATTTATTAAAGGGCCTATATATTACAGGTTCCTTGTTGAACTAAGGCAAAGTAGGGAGACGGGCACCCAGGAGTGATCAAGAAGAAGAAGATGGAAATGCGGGAAGAGGAATTGGTGGAGGTAAATTTCAGATTGTTGGATGGACGGACATGGGTCCCTTCCAGTACTGATTGGTGTCCACCATCGATATGTTGAAGCAGAGAGTTGTCTCCGATTGGCCCGAAGGTGTCCTCCGCCTCCTTCCTATGTTCATTTTAGTATGTGATTTGTGCTGGATAAGCTTATAATCCGATATCTTCATCTTGTTCAGATATGGTCTATAAGATTGGTGATATAGTTCAAAACAACTTAACAGGGTCATACGTGCATCATAGACTACATGAACTTTTTCTTGTTTTAAGCCAACTCCAAGTGCTTCTTTCTTGTGGAATGTAGTAACTGTCTAGGAGCTGAGATCATGTCTAATACTGGGCCTTATGTTAGTGATGACCCTGCTTTAAACTTATTTGAAATTGCATTATGGCGACTGCCAGTGACCACAAGTTTATGACTAATGGCGCTATCATGAAGAGTTGTGATCGTCTGTTTGTGTGCAGGAGCAACTTCCAAACCCAAGCTCTTTGCCATCTTCAAAATCTTTTCACCTTTATTAAAAATCATTCATAAATTCATACAGTGGGTTCGTACTGATAATGCCTGAAAATTTTTCAATCATGAATATTCTTCACTGTTCATTGCAAATGGCATTCTTCATTAGAGCTCCTGTACATATTCTATTACATCTAGAAATTTCATCCAGCTAATCAATTAGTCGTGATGGGTCTTATTGGCATAGTAATTTAATCTAATAGACGAATTTAGGAATCAAGATAATTAAATTATGCCTTGTATGATTAAAATAAGTACTTAAGTCTTAGTATAGTACATATTTTGATTCTTAATGTGCATGTGTGCAAGACCGGTTGCCTATGTGACGTGAATCATTGCGGAAAGATCGTTCTACGAAGGCCTAAATGGTGCGAATTGTGAACTTTGACCTCCAATCAAACCTTTGATTGGCAACTTTGATATGAACGTGACTTGTTGACGAACGTGTGTCAACCAATCAACGTTATAGACGCCACGAGTAAAAGAATTTGCTATCTCACTCGATAAGTTGAATTGACCGTCATAAGAGAACCTTGATAAGGTCAAGTTTTCAAAAGAATAGTAGAAGAGAATCTCTGAACTAAACCAACCCTAGAAATCTAATGCATAAGCGTAATATTCTAGAATATACCTAAACAATAAGAATATATATATATTGACTTGGTCAAAAAGGTGACTAGATAATCAAATTACGCAAAGATTTCCAAGATTCTTTAAAATTTGATCCAAGGTCATCTTTACGCTGAAGATCATGAATCATGATGCCAATAACTTGCCTAAATTGCTTGCCCGCGCTCGAGTAATCGAATTAGTAGGAATGGACAATGGGTCCATGTCCACATCATTCCCTCCCCCCATGTAAAGGATTTGCCCTCAAATCATCACTTGCATTGAAAAGAGTCAAGTCAAAAACATTAAATGTAGTACTGATGTTATACTTACTTGGAAGATCAAGCTTATAGGCATTATTGTTAATTCTTTCCAACACCATGAATGGTCCATCCCCTCGCGGTAATAACTCAGAATGTCGCTGCTCAGGAAATCGCTCATTGCGCATATGAACCCAAACCCAATCGCCAGGTTCAAATACCACTTGCATTCTTTGTTGGCTTGCCTTGCATATTGTTCAGTCTCGCGCTCAATATTTGTGCGCGTCTTCTCATGCAATGCCTTGACAAATTCAGCTTTCTTTGCTCTATTGAAATCCACATGCTCATCAATAGGTAAATGGGTTAAATCTAACGGAGTTAACGGATTAAAAACATAGACAACCTTTTTTTTTTTTTTTTTTGGTGCTAGAGGAACTGCCTTGGCCGACAGCCACCGCGTAAACTCCCAGGTGGCGATAGTGAGGAAACCACCACCCTGGTGCCACACGTAAATCGTCTAATGATCCACCAGCCTCCCTGCAACTTGCGTTATAGGGGCTTCGAACTCCTGACCTCCCATTTGAAAGTCTGAAGCCTACCCAGTGGAGCCACCACGGCCGGTGGTTATAGACAACCTTGTTGACACCTAAATATTTGCCCAAAAATTATTTCCAAAAAAATGAGAACTTGTTTTTCCACAAAAATATTTCAAGTTAAATTATTGCATATAGATTATCTAGGCATTTAATATAGTGAAATGGAATTTTTTTTACTTTAAAAAAAGAAAAAAAGAAAAAAAATTAAAAAATGTATAAAAAAAGAAAAAGAAAAAAGTTGGGGCTAATGATCTAAATGTGACTAGCCAAATCTAGGAGGTTAGATTGGAATTCAAATGGCAAATTGGGGCAAAAATGTAATTTCCAAAAGTTGATGGACAAATTCGCAAATTTTGCAAAATTTGTGCCCGGGCTTGTAAATCATCATCCTGGTCACCAATTAAGTTAAAATTGAATTTGGGCCAAGTTGAATCAATCAAATTGAGCCAAAAAGATTAAATTTGTATTGAATTGGGTATTTTGGATAAGAAAATGGTCAACTTTGAGGGACTTTCTTGCAAAATTGGATGGGCAAAATTGCAAAATCTGGTCGAGATCTTAAACTACTATGCATGAGTTTGCTAATTGATCAAAAATTGCAGCTAAATTGATGGATTAAAGCACCAAAACCAGCTGACAAATCTCAGTTCACAAGTTGGTCTGATTTCGGAGTTATTGAGTAAGCAACTTGGTGGCCCCACCATATCCTTCTCACTTGCCCAACCAGCCTGATCTTTGCACGTGATGGAAGGCCAAAATTAGTAGTGCAAGTGGACAAGAATTGGCCAGGGATAAGCTGCTGAAAGCACAGGAAAATTGCACCAAATCCGGACACCAACATCTATAGAAGTGGAAAAATTAACTAAGTTAGAGAGTGGGTGAAGTAGCCTTATTGACAGGCTTGGTAAGTGGACAAAATACAGACCAAAAAATCCTTTAATTGAGGGGATAAGATCACTGAAGGAAGGTCTTTTGAGGGAGGAGAGAGAAGAGACGGGAAGGAGAGGGGAGAGCTCACGGTTGTTCTCCAAAAAGGCCTTTAGAAGCAACTCCCGAAAAAAGAAACCCAGAAATTCAGACCAACCTGGAGAGAGAAATGTGAGATTATCACACATCTGTGGCCAAAATTAGCCAAAATCTTCAACTAAAGAGTTAAACTTCACTCAAATATCTTTCTATCCATAGTTTGCACGTCCAAAATAGAGTTTGGGAAGATCTCCTAAAGCCCCCCGAAAACTACCCTCCTGGCAGGTCAAGAAAGTTTGAAAATTTTTCTAAGTGTTGAAGACGGTTGGTCATGGGTGAGGGAAAGCGAGTTCTGTTGAGAAAATTGAGGGACAAATGAGGGAAACCATGAGTTAAAACTCAAATTATAATACATATAGTTTGGTTTTGTGTTAAATTTTCTAACAAAAGAGGTCTTGAAGTCTAATTTTAGAGGTCAACGAAAACTTTTGTTATCAGTTCTTGTTTTTGTAGATCTCATTTCTAGTTTGAAGGAGCCAACTTCCACGTGGCCCCCGGGGATAATTTCTCGGTTCCTCGGCTAAGAACCACTTGAAAAAGAAACTAGGAAGCAAGGTAAGTATCCTAGATGTATTTTTGTTTGAGTTTGAACATGTTTTAATAGTGAAAAATTAAAAGGAAAAGTAGTCCAAGAAACTAATTTTGAGGCTAGAATTTTTCCAAGTGTTGAAATCTCTTCAAGAGTTTTGCATGTGTGCTTTTTGGAGAGGTTGTTTTGATGTGTTTGGTTGGTCATTCTCTATGATGTTTGTTGCATTTGAAAACTCATGTTACCTACTTTCACTCGGATCAATTAATGTTTCCCTTAGATCTTGTATGTGATGGATGTCGAGGCTTGAATATGAGCATGCAACCTATTTGCTTGACTTGGGTTCAAATCCATATTTGCAAAAATCAGCTCAAACCCGCATATTTGAGATCGATTTCAACTTAGTTCTTTTGTGTTTTAAGCCATGATTTATGTCTAATCTTGCTCCTTGCATGTGGTAGTATAATCTTGATACTTTAATTCCACATGAGATTGCTTATGGGTTGAGATTGAAAGCCACAAACATGGCCCGAGGAAGCTGGTTTGGGGTGATTTGATGCACGCTAAGTGTTCAACGAAATGCGCAAATCAAATTTCCATCTTGAAACAGTCGATTTGAGCTCGGTTATTGTAATATTCATGTGCTGTGTTGTTCAATGTTAACATACATCGGTTTAGGAAATTATTATTTTTATTTTAAAAATAAAAAAATCCAAAAATCCAAAAATTTCAAAAAAAAAAATTATAAAAGTGATAGATGGTATCAAATTAAGGAAAAAATGACATCTATGAAATTTTCCTAATTTTGAATGGTCATTTTCCAAATTTAATGCTGTTTTGGTATTTTATGATCATTTTTGTAAATAATCCATTTTGTATAGATTAAAGTTATCTAGAGTAATTGCATGCATCTAGAGTAATTTTATGCATATTTAAATTTTCATTTCGATCATGGGGGTCCTGTCCCAGGGTGTGATATTATTTGCTTGACTTATATCGGGTTTTTCTTTTCCGCATTACTTTCAAGTCATTTCAATTTCTTGGATATTTATTTGTGCACCGTTTTTCATTAATTTGAGTGTAAATTTCTCTTTTAAATTATGTTATGATTAGTCTAGGCATTAAGGAAAATAAACCTACGAAAACATTTGCATGGATGCTTAGCGGTTTTATAAGCATTATAATTGGTAATCAAGATTGTGTGGTCATTTATATGAACAACATTTCAAGTTAGTGGTATTGCAAGGGCACTAATAGAAACATTAGCGTAAACAAGTCCCCATTCCTAAAAATCTCTGGTTGTGTAGAAATCGAGACAACACTCTCATGTCTCGATTGGTTTCTAGCCGACTCCAATAGACTAGTGACAACTCTTAGAAATATTTAGGTTGTTAAGAACTAAAAAACAAAATCCAACGTCGTGCAAGGTATGGGCTTGGGAGAGTCCACGCCTAATTTAAGGCCATTGGTCCGCCTCTTTAGGTAAATACTCCTAAACCTTATTTCTTTTCCTCCGGATGGAAAAAAAGAGGTCGTGACAAACTTCAAATGGTGTAAATTTAGTAGCAAAATGCATGCTCTTATTATATGCAAATTCAACAAGTGGCAGACAATCTTCCCAAGATTTTATGTTTTTTTAATAATAGCACGTAACAATACCCCTAAAGTTCTATTAACTATCTCGATTTGACCATCGGTCTGTGGATGACAAGTAATAGAAAATAATAACCGTGTTCCTAGTTTTTTCCATAATGTTTTCCAAAAGTAGCTAAAAAATTTAGAATCTGAATCTGAAACAATTGATCTAGGCATGCCATGCAAACATACAACCTCCCTAAAGAACAAATCAGCAACATGAGATGCATCATCAGTTTTATGACAATGTCTAAAGTGAGCCATTTATGAAAACCGATCAACAACCACATAAATAGAATCTCTACCATACTTAGACATAGGTAATCCTAACACAAAATCCATAAAAGGATCAGTCCAATGATGAATTGGAATAGGTAATGGTGTATACAAGCCATGCGATTTAGTTGTAAACTTCGATTGCTTACAAGTAATGCATCTCTTACAGACATGTGTGTCATCTCTCTTTATATATGGCAAATAAAAATGTTTATGCAGCATTTCATAAGTCTTATTAATGCCAAAATGCTTCATTAAACCACCACTATGTGCTTCTCGCACCAACAATTCATGCAAAGAACACTTTGGCAAACATAGTTTGTTTTCACGGAAAAAATAACCTTCACGCCTATAGAATTTATGAAATGCAGCGTGTTCACATGCTTCAAACAGTCTCCCAAAGTCATCATCATCAGTATATAAGCTCTTGATATGCTCAAAACCTGGATATTTTGCTTCTAAAATAGTTAGAATCGCGTACCTTCGAGAAAGTGCATCGGTTACCACATTCTCCTTATCTTTCTTGTACTTGATCACATATGGAAAAGTCTCGATGAACTCCATCCATTTGGCATGTCTTTTATTCAATTTATGCTACCTTTTCAAGTACTTCAAGGTCTCGTGTTTAGTGTGGATCACAAACTCCTTCGGCCATACATAATGTTGCCAAGTCTCCAAAGCTCGCACTAAATGATACATCTTCTTATCATAGGTACGATAATTCAATATTGCTCCACTCAATTTCTCGTTGAAAAAAGCTATGGGATGCCTCCCTGCATCAACACGGCTCCAATTCCTGTACCAGAAGCATTGCACTCTATCTTAAAAGTAACATTGAAATTCGGCAAATATAACAAAAAAGCATTAGTCAACTTATCTTTTAGCAGATTAAATGTTTTCTCTTGCTCTTCTTTCCACGTGAAACTCATGTGCTTCTCAATGACCTCAGTTAAATGTGCGGTAATTGTGCTAAAATTTCTCACAAATCGTTGATAAAAACTCGCCAATCCATGAAAGCTACACACGTCTCTATGGTCTTAGGCGTTGGCCATTCACAGATTGTTTTGACCTTTTCTTCATCAACTTGTATACCATCAGCACTAACAACAAATCCTAGAAATACTAATTTGTTGATAACAAAAGAGTACTTCTTTAGATTAGCATATAATTGCTCGGTCCTTAAAACCTGCAAGACAGCTCGCACATGCTCAATATGGTCATCAAGGCTTCGGCTATATATCAAGATGTCATCGAAATAGACAACCACAAATCGACTAATAAAAGCACCCAAAACATGATTCATAAGTCGCATAAACGTACTCGGTGCATTAGTTAATCCAAATGGCATGACTAACCACTCATATAATTTATACTTGGTCTTAAATGTAGTTTTCCATTCATCACCTTCTTTCATCCTAATTTGATGATATCACTTTTTAAATCGATCTTAGTGAAAATGTAAGAACCATGCAACTCAACTCATCCAACATGTCATCTAATCTAGGAATAGAATGTTGATACTTTACCGTAATGTTATTGATTGCTATGCAATCGACACACATTCGCCAAGTTCCATCCTTCTTTGGCACCAACAAAATAAGGATGGTGCACGGACTAAGACTCTCTCTCGCATACGCTCATTCCAATAGTTCGCTAACTTGCTGCTAAAGTTCCTTGGTTCCTTTGTACTAGGAATCAAGTCAATTTGATGTTCTATGCCTCGAATCGGTGGTATTGCGGGAAGTTCATCAGGAAAGATATATTCAAATTCCTACAATAAAGACACAATAGGACTAGGCAAACTTGGGTCAAGATCGTTAGTAGAAAACAAAACCTCATTGTACAAAAGTACAAGCATTGGTTGGTCTAGAACTAAAGCTCTCCTCACCTCACTTAAAAATTCTCTTGCCTATTTTCTTTCCTCTATTTTTTTCCCTCGGTTTTTACCACTGTCCTTCTCTTGGCCTCCCTTTTTTCTTGCGTCTCAGACACACCACACAAGCCCTTGGATGTCTCACCTTCTCTCTCTCTCTCTCTCTCTCTCTCTCTCTCTCTCTCTCTCAGCTTCTTGTTGTAACTTTAACTGATTTTGATACACCCCACTAGGTGTCATTGGTACAAAGATATAAGTCTTTTGATTCATCACCAATGAATAACGATTAGTATACCCATCATGATGTACCTTTCGATCGTATTGCCATCGTTTTCCAAGTAAGATATGACCTACTTGAATAGGTACAACATCACACTCTATCTGGTCCTTGTATCTCCCTATCTCAAATGGGATTCAAACTTGCTTTGACACTTTCACCTCCCCACTATCATTTAACCATTGAAGTCTATAAGGCCTAGGGTGCTTTGTCATTTTCAAACCCAACTTATCCACCATAATACAACTTGCCACATTTGCACAATTGCCTCCATCAATTATCAAACTATAGATCTTACCATTCACCATACATCTTATATGAAACAACTTATCTCTTTGTTGGTGATGCTCCTCCTCCTTTACTTGTACACTCAGAGAATGCCTAACCACCAATAAGTCTCCCTTTATAGCTATTTCTCCATCACTACAATCCTCAAACAGTGGCATCTCATCATCCTCTTCTTCCCTTTGTCACGACCTCTCTTTTCGTTCGGGAATAGGGAGAAGGTTTAGGGGTATTTGCCTAAAGAGGCGAACCAATGGCCTTAGATTAGGCACGGGCTCTTCCAAGCCCATACCTCGCGCGACGTTAGATTTTGTTTTGAGCTTTTAATAATCTATGTAATTCTAGGAGTCACCACTAGCCTATTGGGGCAGGCTAGAAATCAATCAAGACACGGGAGTGTTGTCTCGATTTCTATGCAACTAAATATTTCTAGGAACAGGGACTTGTTTACACCAATGTTTCTATTAGCGGTCTTGTGGTACCACTAACTTAGAAAGTTGTTTATCTAAATAGCCACACAATCTTGATTATCAATTATAATCTTTATGAAACTACTAAGTGTTTATGCAAATGTTTTTGTAAGTTTTTTTTTAATGTCTAAATTAACCCTAACATAATATAGAAAAGAAATTTACACTCAAATTATTGAAAAGTGGTGTGGTAAATAGATATCTAAGAAATTGAAAACTTGAAAATAATGCGGAAAAAAAGACCCGATACAAGTCGGGCAAATAATATTAGATGGCCTTGTTATCACGCCTTGGGATAGAATAATTTTAAATGGGAATTTAAATATGCATGATATTACTCTAAATGCATGAAACTACTCTAAATAATTTTAATCTATGAAAAATGGATTATTTATAAAAATGATTATAAAATATCGAAATAGCATTAAATTAGGAAAAATAACCTTATAAAATTAATAAAATTTCATATATGTCATTTTTACCTTAATTTGATTCCATCTATCACTTTTATATTTTTTTTTTGATTTTTTTGATTTTTTCGGTTTTTTATTTTTTTATAATAATAATAATAATAATAATAATAATAATAATAATAATAATAATAATAATAATAATAATCCTTTAAACTGAAATATGCTAACATTGAACAACACAGCACCTGAATATCACAATAATCAAACTCACATCAACCCTCTCAAAATCAAAACTTGGTTCTGACATTTTATTAGAGTATTTGGTTTGCATCAAATCTTTTCAAAAATAGCTTCTTCGGGCCATGTTTGTGGCCGTCAATTTGGAGCCATAAGCAATCTCATGTGAAATAAAAGTATCAAGGATATACTATTACATGCAAATAACATGTTTAGCTAGAGATCACAGCCTAGAATACACAAGAAGCAAGCTGAAAACGACCTCCAATATGTGAGTTGGGGTCATTTTGCAAATCTGATGTTGAACCAAAGTCAAACAGACATATTATATGCTTAGATTGAAGCCTCGATAGCCATCACATGCAACATTTATATGAAATATCACTCCATCCATATGAAAATAGGTAACATTTATTTTCAAATGCAACAAATATCACCGAAAATGATTAACTGGACGCATTAAAACGAACTCTTCCAAAAGCATACATGCATGATCTATGTTGGTCAATCATGTCTCAATGTGGAGTGGCTTGGTTTTTGGCTCACATTATGGGCGGTTTCATGGTTCACAAGGAGATATAAAGACTAAACCGGATTGTCCTATGCATTATTTATACTCCCATATAACATTCATCAAAGTCACAATGACAAAAAAACACATGCAAAGGGGGAGGAACAAGTCAAGCATGTAGGGGTATTGGAGAGACTTTAAACACTTACAAATATTTCAACCTTGAAAATCAGTTCTCCGGACTAGTTTTCCTCTTAATTTTCGCGATCAAAACATATTCGAACTCAAACAAAAATACATTTAAGATGCTTATCTTGCTTCCTAGTTTCATTTTCAAATGACTCTTAGTCGAGAAAACGAGAAATTATCCTTCGGGGGGGCACATGGAAAATGGCTCATTCAAACTGAAAGTGAGATCTGCAGAAGAAAAAGCTGACAATGAAGATTTTCATTGACCTCCAAAATTAGGCTTTAGAACCTCTTTTGTTGGCCTAATTAAAACCAACCAAAACTATATGTATTATAGTTTGGCTTGTAACTCATGTATTTCCTCATTTGTCTCTCCCTTTTCTAAAAAACACTCGCTTTTCCTCATTCGTGACCAATCAAGCTCAACACTTAGGACTCCCTTGGCCTGCCAGGAAGGTGGTTTTCGGGGGGCTTTAGGAGACCTTTCCAACTCCATTTGGAACATGCGACCTATGGATATAAAGATCTTTGAGTGAAGTTTCACTATCTAGTTGAATGTTTTGGCTAATTTTGGCTACAGGTGTGTGAAAATTCCACTTTTCCTCTCAAGGTCGGTCTGGAATTTCTGGGTTTTTTTTTTTTTTGGAGTTGCTTCTGAGGGTGTTTTTTGGGTGTGATTCCGAGCTCTCTCTCGTTCTTCTCGTCCTATCACTCTTATCCCTCGAATGAGCATGCTTCATAGATCTTATCCTTTGCATTAAACGATCTTTTTACCGGCTTTTTGCCCTCCTGCCAGGCCTACCAACTAAGCAGTCCAACCACTTTCTGACTTAGTCAAAGTTTTCAAATTTTGTAGATGTTGAGTGTGCCGATTTTGCTGCGACTTTCCCGTGCTTTCAGCAGCTTATTCTTGGAAAATTTTGTCCACTTGTACTACTAATCATGGTCTTCTATCACGTGAAAAGATCAGGCTATTTAGGCAGCTGAGGAGGATATGGTGGGGCCACCAAGTTGCTTACTCAGCAACTCTGTTTTCAGACCAACTTGTGGATTATGATTTGTCAGCTGGTTTGGGTGCTTTAATCCATGAATTTGGCTGCAATTTTTGATCAATTAGCAAGCTCAAGTATAGTAGTTTAAGATCTCGACCAGATTTTACAATTTTGCCCACCCAATTTTGCAAGAAAGTCCCTCAAAATTGGCAATTTTCTTATATGAAAATACTCAATTTAATGCAAATTTGGTCCTTTTGGCCCAATTTGATTGATTCGACCTAACCCAAGTTCAATTTCAACTTAATTGAGGACCAAGATGATGATTTAAGGGCTCGGGCAAGATTTTACAAAATTTTCAAATTGGTCCCTCAACTTTTGAAAATTGCATTTTGGCCATAACTTGCCGTTTTAATTACAATTTGACCTCCTAGGCTTGGATAGTCACATTTATATCATTGGACCCATCTTGCTTCTCTTTTTTTTTCATCTTCATTTTTTTAAATTTAATTAATTTTTTTAAGGAAAAACATCTTCCATTAAAAAAACTATACTAAACACCTAGGTAATTTATATGCAAGAATTTGATATGAAATATTTTTGTGGAAAAACAATTTTTCCATTTTTTTCGGAAATGATTTTATTTTTGGCAAAAATTTAGGTGTCGGCACCCTTTCACTTTTGGACTCAATAATACCATGTTCAGTTATGATCATTCGTCATATGACCATTGCCCAAATACTTAAAACATTTAATCTCATGAGTTCTAGTGTTAGGGTTTTTGGTTTTACCTGAAGCCAAATTCATACAAACTTTACTGTCCCTCTCATTCTCCTTTGATATTTCAATTTTGGTGTTGTTTCCTCTCTAATTTGGCTTCTCATCTCTCTTCCAATTGGATCTCCAATTCTGATTTGAACCTTCTTCACTCTTGTCATTTCGATCCAACTTCAATTGCTGCTCAACTTTGATGGCTTTGTCCACAAATTCCTCCAATTTAACATAGTGTTACAGCTCCACCACCCTTGCTATATCTTGGCTCAAACCATTCAAAAATCTTTATATTGTGGCCTCACGATTCTCCATCACATTAGCACGGATCATGGCAATGCCCATGTCCTTGTGATACTCTTCCATGCTATTATTGTCCTGTGTGAGATTTTGTAATTTTTGAAACAAATTTTGATGGTAATGATTTAGTACAAAATGCCTCCTCATCACCGCTTTCATCTCATCCCATGTCTCTATTAGTCTTTCACCATTGCGCCTCCTATTAGTCACAAGTTGATCTCACTAAATTATAGCATAATCAGTAAATTCAACAGCTGTAATTTTTATCTTTTTGAGCTCGGAGTATTGTTGGCAATCAAATACCATCTCCATGCGTTTTTCCCATACTAGATACGCATCGGGATCATTCTTTTCTTGGAAAGAAGGAATTTTCATCTTGATATTGCCAAGTTCATTATCTTCTCAGTGTCTAAACCCTCGGGCTCCATTCCACCTTTCAAATCGAGCAACTCGATCATCCTCTATGTCGGCCTCATCATCATCATAATATCGCTGCTTTCTATGTCGTGTTCTAGAGGCGTCTTGCTGATGTTGCGGTCTTCTCCCGGGGTAGCTCTCCGTCACCATTAACCCTCATGCCATTCCTTATCATTCAGCCAATAAGCTCCTACACTACGGCCCTCAATTGTTGGATGCTTTCCACGAGCGTTTCATCCCTTCGTATGGAGTCAACCTCCCTTTGATTCACACTTTCTTCGTGCAACATATTTTAGATCTACAAGTAAACGTTAGTCACAAAAATTCTCATTAATCGTCCCTTATGTGTTTCTCTCAAGGTGTTTGTCACTCCCCTCGTGTTTAACTCAAATCTAGACTTTTTCCACCCTCAATTAAGCTTACACACTCTTGCCTTTTCCCTCTCGTATTCTCTTTTCACAAGCTCTTTACTAGACTCAAAACCCATCTCTCAACCCCCCAACAATAATCAATCAAACTAATCAAACAAGATTAGATCACTACTGATTTTGTTTCAGAAAGTAACAATTTCAAATCAACAAGTACAACTTTCGAAATTTCAATTTAAACTCAAATCACTACTGATTTTGTTTCAATTTGGTCCATTAACAAACGGGTCGCCTTCTTGATTTTTTTTTTTGTTCAGCTATTTTTTTTGCCGAATCTTTTTTTTTTGCGCACTTTTTTTTGTGTGCGTTTTCTTTCTCTTCTTTTTTTTTTTTATGAACTTTCTCTTTTTTTTTGACGAACTCTACAATTTAAGATGCTAGAAAAAAAAATTAAAACTAACAGCAATCAACTACGTATGGAAGCACAAAAGCAATCGGATCCCTAAATTAGCTAGAACTGAAACCCTAGCTCAATAAATCTCAAATTGCTAAATATAAACAGAAAATTAAAGATAAATAAACCTTGTAGAAGCAAGCTCCGATGCCAAATGATATGAATCGTTATGAAAGATTGTTCTATGAAGGCTCAGATGGTGCGAATTGTGAACTTCAATCTCCAATCAAACTTGTGATTGGCAACCTTGGTATGAATGTGACCTATTAACGAATGCGTGTCAACCAACCAACGTTATAGATGCCACGAGCGAAAGAATTCGCTATCTCGCTCGATAAGTCGAATCGACCGTCACAATGGAACCTTGATAAGGTTAAGTCCTCAAAAGAACAGTAGAAGAAAATCTCTGAACTTTTTCCTCCAAAAAATATATCCCCCAAAGAAATTTAGTCAGTATTTAATATAGGCCTTCTAGCTGTCACACAAACCCTAAAACCAACCCTAGAAATCTAATGCGTAATATTCTAGAATATACCTAAACAAGAAGATATATATATATATTGACTTGGTCAAATATTTGATGACCGGATAATCAAATTACACCAATATTTCCAAGATTCTTCAAGATTTGATCCAATGTCATCTCTACACCGAAGATCACAAACCATGACGTCAACAACTTGCCTGAATTGCTTGCCCACGCTCAAGTAAGAATAGACAATGGGTCCCTAGCACCACCTCCTCAATAAGGCTCGATGTCCACATCACTATGTCACCTTTAGGGGACTCTAAATTACATTTTTAGTCCAAAGCTTCTAGAACTCAGCCCCTACAGCCAATGAAATTGCATGCAAAATTGGCTAATATTAAAAACTTAGGCTAAATAGCCTAGTTTAGGGCAATGATGTGCCGCCCCTCCCTTGACCACTCATCTTTCATGCAAGATGAGTCTTACACAAGCCAAAATCATTTCCCTTCCCACTTAAGTCGGCAGCCTCTCCCCTTTTCTTCTTAATTTCTTCTTTTCTTTCTCACCGAACCCTCTCTTCCTCTCACTTTCTCTCTCGGTTTCGCTCTTGCCCGCGAGCTCTCTCCTCTCCTCTCTCGCTTTCACTTCGGGCTCAAGCACACCAGCAAGCTGGTAGCTTCCTCAAGCTCACAGTGAGCTTGGGAGAAGGAAGCCGAAGCAACAAAACCTCAAGGCAAGGATAAATGATAATTTCCTACTACCCTTGATCTTCTTAGGACTTGATTTTTGTAGAATAGGAAGTCTTTTGGTTGCTCTTGCTATTTTGGTTGTTGTTATGGCCTTGCATGTTGCTATGATGTTCGGATCATGAAGAAGTGGTATTGTGATAGTGTCTTTTTGGAAGGAGGATGGGTTGCGTGTCAGGTTTAGGAGGTTCAGTGGGTTGTATATGGTCTTTTATGCTTGTATTAGCTTGTAGGAAATTCGCCTGTGACCTATACTTGACTATATGACTTGCATTTGTTCTGTGAGGCTGGAATGGGCATGCATGTGAATTTTGGACATGGAAAATGCATGGATTGCAAGTGTTTTGAATTTGCTTATTGTTTTTCCAAAACTGAGATTTCCCGAGCTCTCTGGTTTGTCGATTTTGTGAGGCTCATTAGGTTGAGATCTGGGTAAAGTTCTCTCTTTGAAAGTTGTTCAAGAGATCTAAACTATGACATATAATTTCAGTGGATCTGAAGTAAAATTGCTGGGGTATGGACGTGGGTCTCTACTGGGTCCGTACTGCCCAGAATGACTAGTGTGTGACTCTGCAGTATTGTAAAATTTCTACCGAGATTTCTAGTACGAATTTGGTCTTGACTTCTTCATGGAAGTTGTGACAAATTGTTTGAACTATGACAAATATTTTGTTAGATTTTTCTGGATCAATATAGTTGGCACAAATATATTTTAGTGTGCGGTGCTTTTTCTGCAGGAGCGTGAAAATAGAGAACTTGAGTGTGTTATTGAATTCTTAGAAAATTTTTGGAGCAGAATCGGATCATACTTTCTTCTGTGAAATTGTAATATATCTTTGTACGTGAAATATATAAAAATTTGAGTTTATTTTGTTAAGTTTAGAAGGTCAAAATGTGTTTCCTTTGTGATTGTGAGTTCCGGTTGACGGTAGAAATCTGGGGTTGACTTGTGTGATTTACTGCTCTCTATACAGGGCTAATAACGCTTAGTTCCTTCATGAAAAAAAAATGTTTGTTTAGGTCTTATTTATAACATACTAAAAATTTAGAATTTTTCGAGTTCATTTATTAGGTTTTTCAAATTTATCCCTAAAACTGTACACTCTTGATTTTGGTTGCCTTTATTCCGAATTTGCTGAAATTTATGTCGAAGGTGAAGGAATCTTGGTTTATGACTTTCTAACGATGGTTTTGGCATTCGGTAAATCGTTTGTTTAAATAATTTAACGTGATACTTGTGATGGTCTATACAGTATCGTGTGCCCATCTCATTGTTGCGCATGCCAAGTATGTTACAAAATGCAACGAATGATCGTTGTGGCATTGCATGAGTGTGAAATATATATGTTGCATGAGATGGTTTATGATGTCGAAGGCATGTGTTCCTTGGATGCCCGATGATGGCTCTGAGTGGAATGCCGGGGGAGATCCCCGGCTAGTGAACTAGGATGCCCTAGGTTTGAGTGGGGAAGCCTAGGAGGGGACAAACTTGGGGAGTGTTAAACTCGACGATGACCCGGAGGGATGTTGGAGGTGAATCGTCTCGGTAACAAATGCTTTGGTGGCGATTACACCGGAGTTTGGGATGCTTACAGCTTGGGGCTGTGGATGCCCGACGTAGTAGCCAGAAGTCACTATTTGTGCTACCAGGGATGGGAATAGTTGAAACGGGGTTGAAGCCTGGTGACGTTGTGTTTGTGCTATGTGACGATTAAACGCATGCTGAAATTATTCATGATGTTGGATGAATGTATTGTTGCAACCAATGCATGCTGTCATCACACAGGGACTACATGTTATAAAAGGTATGTCATGTGCCCATATTTGTGTGTCGTGTGCTCTGAGTTCACGTCGTAGGAATTGAGTGCTAAGTGCTAACTAGATTGAGTGGTTTATGAGTTTATTGTTTCTCTTGTTGAGTATTAGGGGTTTTTGTTTGTGTTCTTTTTTTGTTCCCGGAACACAATTTATATTTTTTGTTCCCCGGAAAAAAAGAAGTACAAAAACGTGTTTGTTTACGCTTTTGTTTCCGGGAACAAATTTAGGAACAGAAATAAGAAAGAAAGTTGTTTCTTGTTAAGAAACAAAAGAACAAAAACACAAAATTTATTTTTTTCTCCTTTTTCTTCTTTTTTTTTTCCTTTTTTCTTTGGCCGGCAACCTTGCTAGAGTGTCACCAGCCCCCAGTGAGGTTGGCCTCGCGTAGCCTAGGTGAGGCTCGGCAGCCACAGTGAGGCTCAGCCTCCCCAACCGGCGCAAGGTCGGGCCTTGCTAGGCTAGGGCAAGGCCGAGCCTTGTTAGTGGCTTGGCAATGGTGGCCAACGACTGGCCAAAGAGAAAAAGAAAAAAGGAAAAATAAAATAAAAATGTTTAAAAAATTAAAAAGAAATAAAAAAATTATACAAGTTTACCAAATGTGTTTATGTTTTATTTTTCTGTTCTAGGAACGAAAAATTTGTGCATTTACAAAATGCGTTTTTCTGTTAAAAAATTATTCCCCAGAATAGAAATAATTTTTTCTATTTCTGTTTCATTGAATAATTTTTGAATAGAAACGTTATCAAATACACCCTAGTTCACTTTTATTATTTTTTTTTTTCATATCAATAATTATGCTGATCCTTCTTGTGACCCCTACCACCTACTATGGAGTGCCCATAGTACTAGATAGCGATCATCAAAAGTTCTCTGACTTAGATTTTTTGGGGCATTGCCTTTGTTCATTTCATAACTGTGTTGCAACTGGACATAGGACAGTCCGACATGATCACCTATCACTTTATGTTATTTTTGTGAAAGTGGATGACTGCATGATGGGACCCATTCTGTATCCGATGGCCCTTGGTCTAGGCGGCGGCGGTGGAAATGTTGAGGAGAACTAGGCGTGGATATAGGACAAACTCGGAGGGATCATGCTAACTTTGACACGGTGGGAACTTTTTGGGCGAGGTGCCGTGTAGACTAGTAGGTTGGAAGGAGGACATAGGCATGGACAAGCTCATATTGGTCCTTTCCTTTTGTTGTATAGTCCACTTCCTGCTGTAAATATAGTTATGGTAATGATAATAGCATGATCACCTTTTTCATTGTGTTGAGACATGCATTATAATTCATGTGATACATGCTAACCTATAGAAAACACTTCCGTTTGTGTGATAACTCAAAGTAATTAAGAGACGGGATTAGTGAATGGTGGACTGGGACACCACATATTCCCCTAACCAAATGTTGTTGTTGAAAGAAAAAATGGTTACCTCATAGAAGTTACTCACTCCCTTAAATGTTAGGCTTCTATTCCATAAATGTTCTAGGAGAACTGTGTGGCCATGGTAGTATACTTAATCAATCAAATCCGTCTCAAGTCCACCCCACCCCATTTGAATTGCTTTTGGGAAAAGTCCAAACATTCTATTCCATAATTGTTCTAGGAGAACTGTGTGGTCATGGTAGTATATTTAATCAATCGAATCCGTCTCAAGTCCACCCCATTTGAATTGCTTTTTGGGAAAAGTCCAAACATTCGCCATCTTTGTGTCTTTGATTGTTTATGTTATATGTCTACTGTGGGCCCTTAGAACAAATTGTATCTTCGTGCTGTTAAATGCATATTCATGGGATATCCTACTCTTTGGAAGAGATATTTGGTTTATGACTCACTCATTAAGCATTTCTTTGCCAGTAGAGATATTATCTTTATGAAGATGTTTTCCCTTTTCAGGACCATTTATCTCTATGGCTCCTAGTATTCCAAAGGAAGTCACATAAGAGTTCCCTACAACTTCCCAATCACCTACTTCTTTGGGTGAATCTCTTTTGGATCACATGGGATTATTCCATCCATTGCACAAGCTCCTCCTTGATGTTCTGGTCGTACTATGTGACCACCACATGGACAATAGATCATATTTATCCTACCTTGGAGTCATCTAGTACACAATATGCCATCTCATCATATGTTAATTTTGCTCGTCTTTCACTTGACACGTGTTGCATTAGTAGAATATTTGAAGGACTGGAACAATCTTCATATGATGAAGCTACAAAAGACCATCATTGGAAGCAAGTGATGATGGATTAGTTGCAAGCCCTAATAGAAAATAAAGATTGGGATATCTTTCCTATACCTCCTCATCAGAAAATCTAGTGGGTATACAAAATCAAATCAAATACAAGACAAATGGTTTCATCGAACCCTATAAGGCAAGACTATTGGCCAGAGGGTTCATATAGCAAGAAGATTTTGATTATACTAAAACGTTCTCTCTAATAGTGAAGGAAATCACCATTCATTCCTTCTTTTTCTTTTTGTTGCTTTTCTTGATTGGCTTATTCATCAAATGGATGTTAGTAATACATTCTTCATGGGGATCTTAAAGATGAAATCTACATGGATCTTCCGTCGGGTTTACCCAAACAAGGGGAGAATAGAGTATGTCCTCTTCGTAAATGACTATATGGACTTAAACAAGTTTCTCATTAATGATATGTTGAATTTGTCATTGCATCTATAGCTGCCATGTTCTGGCAATCTAGACATGATTATGCCTTATTCACATTGAGTCAAGGTACATCATCAATTTACTTGCTTATATATATTGATGATATACTCATCATAGGAAATAATGAAAATGTCATGAAAAGATTTAAAGAGTATCCACTTTCCAAGTTTCATATTAAGGATTTTTGCCTCAATCAATGCAAAGTTGTCATGGAAATCATATAAGAAGCAAGACCATTAGGATCCAAATCAACTATTATTCTAACTAAATAGAATGTTCAGTTAACAACTACTGAGTATGACAAAGGATTATCATACCTACATGATAACCCTTTGCTTGGAGACCCTTCCTCTTATTAGAGACTTGTCGGGAAACTCATATATCTAAACATGACTAGACCCGATATATATTATGTCGTTCAAATTCTTAGCTAGTTCATGCACAATTAGAAGAAATCCCACGTGAATGATGCACTAAAGGTTGTGAAGTACTTAAAGGGATTTTCAAGTATGGAATACTACTCTCTCAGGAAAGCAACAAGGAGATGATAGCGTATAGTGATACAAATTATGCTATTTGCCCTATAAGTAGGAAATTTGTTACCAAATTTTTCATTGAATTGGACAACTCATTACTCTTCGAAAACAAAGAAACAATCGACCATTTCTTTATCGTCCGTCAAATGAAATATCAGGCAATGGGCAAGACTAGCTTTGAGATAGTTTGGATTGGAGGATTACTTTAAGATCTCAGCGTATGGGTAAAAGAACCAACCATCCTATCCGGTGATAATGATGCTACCCTTAAACTTGTAGTAAATATGGTTTTCCATGAAATGATAAAACATATAGAAGTTGATTGTTATTTTGTCAGAGACAAAATTCAATATAGAATAGTCAAAACAAGAGAGATAAGAATGACAAAACAACCCATGGACATTTTCAATAAACCCTATGTTAGAGGCAACATGTGTATCTACTAAGCAAGTTAGGCATCCTTGATTTGTATAGACCGCCAGCTTGAAGGGGAATGTTGAAGATACTATTGCCTAGACTAATTGATCTCAATCTTGATATTGATTATAATTGATGATGATTAGTTCATTGATGGGAGACTAGAATATTGTGTATTAGGATATCGATTTTTTCCTTTGTTCTACATATCTTTTTTTCCCTAATTAGTGTGATCCTATGTACTATAAATAGGATTGTAATTGTACAATATTGATGTGAGAAAGCAATATACATTTTTCCAATTCCTAATCCCTTTTTATCAGCCAATTTTTTGACAATTTTTTTGAACGAAATAATTAGGCATCATTGTTAATTATCTATTTGTACTTTTAAGTCCATCAATACATCTGGAGATGATGAAAAATGTTAATATCTAAATTAAGTAATTCTATGACACTAGTGTGAATTCAGGTCTCTTTGGTTCAACTATGACCCTAGTTCTTGAAACTAGAGCTAGCTTATTCTCCTCGAAATGCGTTGAGGTGTAGTAGTTGACTGGACATCTAGGAGTAAAGCACGGTTTTGGTGCAGGCCGTGAGAGCGGTACCAAATTGAGGCAAACTTTGAATACTAGATATGACCTCCAAATAATAGGGGTCAAGGTTGGCTAGTGAGGTGATGGGATAAATTGCCCATCGGCCCATCGACAGTTGTCCATGTCCCAGTAGAAGATTTAGCAGCTACCACAACCCCTGCTTCTTCAAAAGGAACTCCAGGTTGAGGAGTTACTTGGAATGCCTCCTGGATGGGGAACTACTCCTTTGATGGGTGTCGCAATGGCTCTATTTGTAGTATTCCTATCTATTATTTTAGAAATTTATAATCCTTCCGTTTTATTGGATGTAACTAAATTGGTCCTAGTTACTCTTCGGGATGGAGTGGAAGAAGGGAGGAGATTCTTGAACGAGGAAAAGGACCCAATGACTTCGAAAGAATTGAATGAGGAGCCGTATCAAATTGATGGTAATGGAAAAAATAGGGGCATATGATGATTCTTTCGTCGTTTGGGGAGTTAATTTACCTACTAAAACATTGCCCGCCTCTACCCAAGATCCTAGCATCACAATTCCATTTTTGTCTAAATTGAAGCTAAATGGGCTTCTAGATGCGGTATTTTCTTAGTGATCCTTTCCTTTCGATGACCTATGTTGTGTTGAAGGGATATCTATATGATCCAATCGATTGCGTAAAGCCCGCGATAGCAAAGGATCGGATCATATAGATATCCCTTCAACACAACATAGGTCATCAAAAGGATCTCGGAGACCCACCAAAGCATGAAAGCTAGGATCTTTCAAAAAATGGATTCCTATTTGAAGAGTGCATAAATGCATGGATAAGCTCACACTAACCCGTCAATTTGGAATCCAATTTATCTTATTGAGAAACCCATGTCTTACTCCAAAAGTTTTAGGGAACAAAACAAGAGAACAATAGCCTGACGTTGTAAGGTCATAGAAATTCCATCATTGCTAAATCAATCTGGCGTTGTAAGGTCATAAGTTAAATGGCTGCGGAACTATCAATTTTAGTTCCATACCATTGGATCTCAATTTGAAATGTCTTTGATATAGGAAAGGACTTATTAAGGTTATCTATTTTTTTTTTCATCTAGTTAGATAGATAGTTTGACATGTCTTTGATAGAGGAAAGGACTTATTAAGGTTAACCTTTCAATTTTCTATACTTAAAATTGGTCCTATCTAAGACCATATGCATCCATGCTCATCGTCTCATGACATGTGATATGTCTTAAAAAAAAAAAAAAGAATTAGCGATACCCCTTATTTCCTAACATGGTATATATAAAAAGAAAAAGTTAGCTCCAGCTGATCTATGTTATACATGAAGAACTGTTAGGTGTGCCCGTATTATCTATTAAAATCAATGTGGACTATCATAATGGTGAAATCCATATGGTCATAAGAAACCAACTTTTTGAAAATTTCCAAAATCCACTTAGTATATATAGAGCATTCACCTAATGATTTCTACTATGTGAAGAATTAGTTTCGCATGTTACTATTATAAAAATCGAGTATCTTAACAGAGAGACTTTAGAAAGTTTTCTTGACGTGTATATATGTTGTAGAAATACTTACATGATTCAAAGAACATGACATGTGTCGAAAATGGTTAGAACAAGAATGATGATTAAGACAGGGCATAAATCTAACTTAACCACGAGGCAAAATTTTGCCATAATCTAATCTAGGAGAGGTGAGATATAAATGTTTTATTGGAATATCATAGACATCGGAACAATATATAATAATTAACACAAATTGCAAGGTTAAATAGTGTATTGAAAATTGCAATACCTCCTTATGATAACTTTGCAAGTGTCCTTGGAGTACTTTTCAACAAAATACAAAATACCGCATTCAAAGTTGCATCACAATAATTCATATATATTGATAATTTATCAAACTTGAGAGATGTTTACCCTCACACTTTATACGCAAACAACATATTCACTACTAGAAACGAAACAAGAATTATTAAATACATTTGGCAAATTATCAAATCGACTGGAATTGGCCAACCTAAAATTTCAAAAGCAAGCACCATATTTACCAGAAAATTTCTGATTACTAATCCATTGAGAAATTACTAAGATAGTGTAGTGTGTTAATTGCACATATATTTGCTTACTAAATGTACTAGACAGTTACATCAACCTCATATGCAAAGAAACAATCAATTGAAAAGGTTACTAGCTTAAAGTAGTATGATGGAGGAAGAGAGAGTAGTACACATCAAATAGTCCAATTAGCAGATTTATAAAAAAAAAAAAATTGTCTAAAAAATTATAAACCTTTAAATTTTTCCAATTAAATCATAAACATTTTCATGATTTACTAAATGAATCCATTTGGTTTATTTTGCCAAGAAATTGCCGACGTGGATAATTTTTAATTATATTTTCATTTTTTGAATTTTTGAATTTTCCTTTTTTCTTTTCTTCTCTTTTCTTGAATTTCTTTTTCTTTTTTTCTTCTTTTTTCTCCACCAACCATTGCCAGGCCTCATTGATGGTTGGGTATGAGGCCAACAACCTCCGCCTTTGCTAGGCTATTGCCTGCCTAAGTGAGGGTGAGGGCTTGCCAAGCTAGGCCTAAGCTTCCCTTGCTCGAGGCCAATGAGGGCTGGCAACCTTTGTTCGCCATTGATGAGGCCTGACAAAGGTAAATAGGGAAACAAAAGAGAAAAAGAACATAAGGAAAAATATTAAAATATTGTTAAAAATTAGGGTTAATATCCTGAAAAATCCCAAACTGGTACACTTGTGACAAATTTACCCCAAACTATTTTCTTTTACCATAAAAAACTCCAAATTGATACACTTGTGATAAATTTACCTCGACTAACCACAAAAACCCTAAACTAGTATATTTATGACAAATTTATCCCAAACTAATTTATTCAACTGAAAAAAAATCCCAAAATTGGTAAATTTGTGACTAATATACCCTTCGCTAAATTGGATTAATACCACAAAAAAATTACAAAAATTGTATACTATGACAAACGGAGCGTAAAATCTCAAATTGGTATACCAGTCAACTGTCACGTGTCATTTAACTCAATAATTTAACAATAACATTTAACGAAATTAATAGAGGGTAAATTTATCACACAAGTGTACCAGTTTGGGATAAATTTGTCAAATGTACACCAGTTTGAGGTTTTTGGTAGTCAAAAAATTGTTTGGGGTAAATTTGTCACAGGTGTACCAGTTTAGGGTTTTTTAGGGTATTAACCCTAAAAATTATCCACGCTAGTATTGGTCATGCCATATAAGACAGCCAATGTCCATGTCACAGTTTCTAGCCAAAATTGATTGGATAAATTCAATTGGCAAAATTACAATAAGTTTAAGAATTTTTGGACAATTTTTTCATAAGAAATGTGTATAGGACATGGTAATGAACATAATTTTTTCCCGCTTAAGGTGAACAGAATAACAGTTTGGTGTTAAAACTATCACACCATGACAACTACAACACCTTTTTTTTTTTTTTTCATTAAACACTTGTTTGTTTTCAAACTTAATGTAAGTGTTATCTAACAAATGTATAAGTAATGGACATATTCAACGGGTTAAGACCTGGTTTGACGCAACTTTCACGTGACAATTTTTGCTGGGAAAAAGAGGCTGCAACTTTTAAAGATATTTGACAAGAAAACTATAGTAGCTAGCAGATTTCAGAAAGCTGCCTCATCCAACTATTAGATACTACAATTTTAAAATGTAAAGTTCCAAATATATGAATCACAACACTTTATGGTACAACCATATCGAACAATAGAGCTACAATTCAGTCATAACTATAGCAAATGGGATCTAAATAGTAACCACCATGCTGAACCATTACAAAAGATAGCCGGATTTTGATAGAATTGGTCGATTTGGTTCAATGGATTATCGTCACTAATTTACCATACAATCTATTTCAAACCTAAAAACTGAATGTTTTGACGGGGAAGATTAAAGTGTGACCGAAGTTTACTGGTAAACGACAAAAAGTTTTTGATCGGAGTAGTGAGCAGGTTCAATCGCTTTACTTCCTTCCCTCGGTTGGTTCAAAAGGTCGAGAGCTTTTCCTAAATGCTGAGTCCTCAGGACAATAACAAATCCTAGGATTGCCCACGCATGCATTATAAAAAATTAGAAATCACCTGAGCTACAGCAAATATCTTGCCAGAGAGAAGTACTGCGTGCTAATGTTAATGAGATCTTAAATGCACAAAATACTATAAGAGATCTGCTGAGCTAATCATAGCATTCGCGTCACTAAAGTCCAAAGCACTTAGAAAAAGCAAATCTTATCACTTCATGTGGTCATATGCATTCAAAGATTCCCTACCACTTTAAGATCTCTGGGGCTTTTAATAACCTGCTGTATAAAGAGGGGAGAATTATGGAGAGCCAGCGCCTTTTCTCTATTCGGTTTTACAACGAAGCGAACTCTAAACACAAAACCTTAAAGTGACATGAGGTCAAATGATGGATCCGGGAAAAAACCTTTTAATATATGTTCTTCCACAAGAGTTCGATACGTATAATTATCACGAGATCAAACGTCGCCACTTCTCCCAATACAGGAAAAAGATGTTACATTCATCCTATGCACGCGTGACGGTCAAAAAAGCTGTTGCAGATGGAGCGCAATACCATCGAGTTCTTTAACATTGGATTTATTAAGCCGAAAAGTTTTGCCATTCCTAGTTCAAGGGACGTGCGCATGTTGCCTGTCGTCCATTCATGTACTAGGCACAGAACATTTGTGCCGTGACAGTTCGCCAAGCAGATGGATTCACATCACCCTCTCGACCTCTGCGCATGCCACAACTGATTAAGAGAGGGAGTCTTGAACGACAAACGTCTAGAAACCTACGGAAAAGATTTGAAAACCTTTTTGTCAGAAAACTAAAGAAATTGAAGAATTTTGTTGTATTGTATTCCGTATTTAGTGTATATGTACACGTATCAATTTATAGTACAATGAAGAAAGATAAAATTAGGGGAAAAAAAGGATCTCAATTTTTTATTCTACAAAATCAATTATGGATTGACTAAATCAATCATTCCATAATCTAATTACAATGAATACCCTCTAAATCTTCAATTATATCTCCAATACTCCCCCTTAAGCTGGAGCTCTGTATATGTCAAATACCCTTACTTACGGAGATGTGAATGTTGTCTCTAACATAGTAGTTTGGTGAAATTATTTGCAGGCCCTTCCTTAGTTCCAATTCCTCTGTTGATAAGTATTCCTTCTTGGATTTTACTTTAAATGAAATGACAATCAACTTCTATATACTTCGTTCTTTCATAAAAGATTGGATTTGTTGCTAGTTTGAGTGCAACATCATTATCGCAAACTATTTCGTAGGCAGTTTTCGCCATGGCTTGATACCCTAAGTTTGCTGAGGATAAAGAGACAATTGATTGTTTCTATGTCTTCCATGAAATTAATGAATTTCCCATTTTGTTGCAAAAACCAATAATAGGTCGACTGGTCATCAGACAGGTGGCATAATCCATATTGCAATAGGTTGTCATTTTTATATTATAATCTCGAGATAAAAATATATCAAGCCCTAGACACCTTCAAGTATTTTACGACTTTTAGTGTTGCATTGATGTGAGACTCTTTGGGTTATGCATGAATTGACTAAGAATCTACACTATATAGCATATATCAAGCCTTGTCACGGTGTGATATATTAGTTTCCAGCAAGCCGCTGATATCCTCATAGATCTTTAAATAGTGGGTCTTCTTTAGATGATAGACCTTTGGCATCATACTCATGTGTTGTCAACTTAACATTCTACTCAATTGGTATGATGGTTTACACTTGACAATCTTGCTTTCGAGACACTCTTTGAAACAAATTTCCATTGGCAAAGACATATTCCCTTTTTAGATCGAGCTATCTCAATCCCAATAAAATATTAAGGAGGTCCCAAATCCTTGATGTGAAAAGTAGAATATAGATACTTTTTGAATTTATCAATGTCAAATTCATCATTTCCTATAATAAGTATATCATCAACATATATTTATAAATAAATTGATGATGTACCCTTAGTTTAGGTAAATAGAGCATAGTCATATTTGGAATGGTGGAAGCCTGCATTTGTAAGCGTCTAGTAAATTTGGCATTCCATTGTTGAGATGCTTATTTAAACCCATAGAGGGACTTACGAAGATGACATATTTGAGACTCTGCATCTTCGAAAATTCCCTATGGAAGTTCCATACATATTTCTTCATCAAGATCCCAATGTAGGAAAGCATTACGAACATCCATTTGATACAATTGTCAATTGCAAAAAGTAGCAATATTTAGAAAAGAACGAACAGTTACCTCCTTGGTGACTGGAAACAATGTCTCATAATAATCAAAGCACTCTCTTTGTGTAAAACCCTTAGCTACTAAGTGATCCCCATAGCGTTCAATAGTACCATATGTTACGTTTTTGATCATGTATACCCATTTGCAGTGAATGGGTTTACGATGTGGAGGCAATGGAACAATATCCCAAGTATGATTTTCCATAAGTGCAAGTAATCCAGTCTCTATAGCATGTTTCTAGCGTGGATCAAGCAATGTTTCTATATAAGAGGATGATTCTTGTTCACTGGAAATATGACTAATACAACATATGCGTTCTAGGGATAGTCGACTAAATGAGACATATGAGGCTACTGGATAGTGTGTACCTAGAGAATCTAATGTAGGGCATACATAATCCTTGGTCCATGTTGGGGGCTGAACTAGATGTCTAGATCGTCGAGGTTGTTTAGATGCTCCTAGAGTATGTTCAGCAATCATCTATTTAGATGCTCTTGGAGAAGATCCATTATAGGAGGTAATGACGAAGTCATTGGTGAAGTAGATGGATGATGCTCCTCAAATGGCAAATGATTTTCCTCATATGATATCGCTGGAAATCAAAGAGCATCCTCCAAAGAATCAAGAGCTACAGGCAGAGGTGGCTATGGCGCTACAAAATATATATATATATTGGGAAGCCAGGGATTAAAAAATAAAAAGTAAAAAAGCTCGTTGCTCAAAGATGGGATGGATAATTGGGACGTGGATGTCATCTCCTGGAATGGATATACATCTTCATGGAAGATTAAATCTTGGCTTACAAAGAAGCACTATGAAGATATCTCCATAACTGATAACCTTTCCGTAGAGAGGAATATTCCATGAAAACACATCCGATAGCACGAGGATCCATTTTATTTGGAGGACCTAGAGTTGTGGCATAATATAGACATCCAAAAACTCTTAAATGATCAACTTTAGGTTATTTCCCAAAAAGCATCTCCAAAAGAGTTCGACCTTCAAGTATTCGAGTTGGCATGCAATTAATTAAGTAGGCTATTGTGCCCACACAATCTCTCCAAAATTTTTTAGGAATGGAAGCTTGACATTTGAGAGCTTGAGCTATTTCCAAGAGGTGTCGATGTTTGCGTTCAACAACCCCATTTTGTTGAGGAGTGTAGGTGCATGAGCTTTCATGCACTATTCCTTGAGAAGATAGGAAATAATTGCATTCACTAATGAAAAAGTGGAGTCCATTATCAACACGACTTCTCTAGATAGTTTTGTCTAATAAATTTTTAACGAATGAGAGAAATTTTGATGGGTAAGAAAATGTTTATCCCTTGGATTGCATAAGAAAGACACATGTGGCACGGGAATAATCATCAACAATAATGAGAAAAAAGGGGATCCATCGTGAGGTGGAGTATGATATAGTCCCCCCCCCCCCCCCCACCCCAAAAGATATCCATATGAATCAAGGAGAAAGCACTAGTAGCTACACTAGTAGCTGAAGATGCACGAATTGGAAATGGGTTCATGATTGTTTAGCTAAAGGGCAAATATGACATTTTGGATAAGGGAAACAAGCACTGTGACCTAAATGTTAATGAGAAAGAATATTTTTATTGCTAATAGTGGCATTACAAGAGATGTTGTCATTCAACGAATTAAAATCTTTCCAAAAATATAGCCCTTAGGTAACATTATTCAAGCCCATTAGCTTGCTAGATGAATGGTCCTGAAAAAGAAATTTTGGGAATTGAATATGGCATGACAAAAATTATCCTCACAGATTTTTGAGACAAAAATAAGATTGAACTCAAAATTAGAAATATAAAGAATGTTCTTGAGAATGATATTTGGAGTAAGATAGACGGTACCAACTTTATTGACACAAGTCGTATTTCCATTTGGAAGACGTGCACGATGGTAGATTGGGATTTTTTGTGAATAAAAAGTTTTTCGTTGCAAATTATATGGTTATTGGCACACGGATCAAATATTTATATATCAACTGAAATTGAATTCCTTTTTGAAAATGTGGACTTCAAAAATTCCCAATCTTGTCAATGGTTTTTAATTGACTTTAAGCTTTCATGATGTTGGTACTGATCTTCATTGGTTGTTTGATACATTCTACCACTCCCTTGGGTTAAAATTTGGTAGGCAGAAAATTCTTTTTTTTTTTTTAAATCAATTGGCTTTCTATGTAATTTCCAATATGTATCAATAGTATGATGTGGGCGACTGTAGTAGTCACGAAATTTATCTTATGTTTTGGAATCTTGCCCACCATTCCTTTGTGATGACATAGCACTTTTTGAACCATTGGATGGATTATAAACAGGTGCTGACGTAGCCTGATATTGGCCATTGGATTTGGCTTAATAACAGATTTGGCTTAATAACAGATGATGAATGCCGTTGATTCTTGTCTTCAAATCATGGCCATCCATTCGAGAGAACCCTTTAGGCGTGGTCTCCATCACTTGGATAGAAGCCGCTCGGTGCAGCCCTAGTCTGGTGACACTCTGAAGCTCCCGACGGTCCCGAGACTCCTCTGCAATCACTCTGTCAGCACTGCGAGGGCAACGCCCTCATTTTTCTTGTGCTTGGCCACAACTCGACTGCAACCAGTCACTGGCTTTCCTCTTGGTCAGCTAGTTGATAGATCCAACCAAGCAACGGCATCGAGTCCATTGCCAAAATTTGTGACCTAAAAGCTGCATATGTTTCATTTAAAATTAGCAAGAATTGGGTCACCTTTTCTCTTTTTTGATCATTCGGTATTGTCAAAGGGTGGCTTCAAGTCCCTCCAACTGTTCCTCGACTACCTCAAGCACATTCCATAGCACCAAGAGTCTGTTGAAGCAAGCGGTGACCAAGAGGTTCCTTTGCTTCCACTTCGACAAAGCCTAGGGAAGAGTGAAGACTGAAGAGCTTTGCATGATCAAGTCTCTCATACATCTTGTGTATGTTCTCCCACATCGCCTTTGAGTCCTTTGTTGGTGGGAGTCCAGCTGCAACGTCGGCAGCTAGGCAATTCCTGATTTAGGTATGAACCAAATGATTACACCTCCTCTAGTGATGTTGAAGTTGGTCATTGATTGGGAGGGAGATAGCTTCATTGAGGAAGCCTTCCTTGTCTTTTATGGTCAACGCTTACTGGAAGTCCTGAGTCCACATGATGTAAGTATTTGGCCCAATGAGTTGTAGATTGATTAGCTGGAATTTCAGTCCGTCGGTCGGCAATGGGTAAAGGGGGTCTTCCGGCTCTGTGTGACTGCCATTGGCTTCAACATCGAAAGGGAGGAATTCGAGTTGCCAATTGGGTAGGGATTTATCCTTCACCCGATTGACCTGAATTCATCCATCCCGACCCATGATTCGGGTCGGCTCTAGAAACAAGGGTGGCAACCCTCCTTCATTGGGCTGATCTCCAAAGCCTGGGCCTCCTTCCTCTCTAGGTGGGCCATAGTGGGTCCATGCTTGACTTGGTTCGCTAGCTCATGGGCCTTGAACCAGAAACTAGTGTCCATCGTGCCTTTAGGCTGGGTTAGAAACCAGTGAACCGATGGCCATTGGACCAAAAGCAGATGTGGAACTATTAATAAGATGCCGCTGTTAAGGAGGAGATTGCATTTCTTGGATTGGTTCATTCTAATCCGAGGTCTTGTTGCGTGGTGAATTTTCACTTGAGTCCGTTTGTTGATTTTTCTGCATGGTATCGTAAAATATGGATTCCTACTTATGTGCTGAATTGTTTTGCAAATGTTGGGTTGCAACAACAACTCGGAAAACCAAAGCGGAGGCAATTCCATAAGATTTTTGCGAAAGCTACGCTAGGAAAGTATGCTCTAATACCATGTTAGAAAGTAAAGATTGGAGGAATTTTGTTGCTTTGTATTCTGCATTCAATGTACATGTACGCATACCAATTTATAGTACAATGAAGAAAGATAAAATTAGAAAAAGAAATATAAAAGATCTCAATCCCCTATTCTAGAAAATCAATATGGATTGATTAAATCAATCAATCCATAATCTAATTACAATGAATATCCTCCAATTCTTCTATTTTATCTCAACACTTACTTATTAGCAAAATAACACTCAAAGTGCCAAAACTTAATACAATTGGACACTTAAGTGTCAAAAGTTAGGAAAGTGACACTTAAGTACCATTTTTTTTTTTTAAAAAAAATGGGACACTTAAATACCACTTCTAGTGAACCTTGTTGAAAAACTTACATGACAATTTTTTATTTATTAATTTTACTCTCCTATGTGGCTAGTTGGAGAGTTAATTCGGCAAATAAATGCAAAAACGACGTCATTTTGATGTAGATTTGAATTTGAATTTAAAAATTAATTAAATTAAATTAAAAACCAAATTTATAATAATTAAAAAAGGGGAGAAGATGAACAGCGGTTGACTCTTTTTAAAAAAAATGGTTTTGAATTTAATTTAATTAATTTTTATATTACTTATTTACCATGTCAACAACAAAAAGATATCATTTTTGCATTTGTCTAGCCATGTCGGCATGCAAAACAACATTGTTTTGCACTTTCTTCGTTGGAAAATCATCACGTCAACATTTTGATCGAATTTTCTCGGCATTAGCACTTAATTGATCATTTTTGCTTCAATTTTAATACTTAAATGTCATTTTCCTAACATTTAGCACATAAGTGTTCCTTGTGCCAAGTTTTGGCACTTTTCGGTGTCCCGGTATCCTTATTTATTTAAGAAGCTCGAACGTATGATGGGATGTTCACGTGAAAGGGGAAGAGAAAGTCTTTAATGCGTACGTCTGGCGGAATATATTGATAAATGTAGAAATCATCTGACTAGGTGTTGATCTTTCGGGTGCACAGTCTGTCTTTGCTACAACACCCAACCAGTTATTTCGGGTGATCATAATACTGTACCTCAAGGCCCAAGACGGTGTGGTCTTTCTCCTCTCTATATATATTGCATGGCCTGCGTGACTAGAGTCCACACGGCACAGCTCATCATTGAGGGCTAGAGACACAACTAGGGCATCTCGTGTTGAGCTGTGAAACCTTTCATTCTCAAATATTTCCTTCAGCTGAGCTGCCACCCTTGATTTCCTGAGAAGTAGAGAGAGGGGCAATGGCCATTTTCTCGACCGATAATCCCTGGGCTTTTGCTTTTGGCCTTCTAGGTAAATAGTTTTATATTCTCAACTCGTGGATGAAGAAAGAATAAAGAAGCCAGAAAGGGAATCTAAGTAAAAGAAACTGATGCAGCCAAAGGGATATATCATTGCTAAATTAGGCTATTGAAAAGCAACATTTCATAAAGAGATCATAACAAGTGCAAAGCTCAAACCAAAAATGTACGAAGAGGCTTATTTAGGTTATGACTAGAAATGAACTACCCTTCCCTCGACTTTTATCCGTCCATATTCAACGGCACTGACATATAGGATATGACTAGACACGGTTAAAAGTCATGGTCACACGCAGAGCTAAACATTCGCCATGCAATGAAGAAAATGCTTACATAATACTCATAAGGTCTGCCTTTGAACTCCCCCCACTCCATTTTTTTACGTTCTTAGACATCTTTGTAATGCTGAGGAATGACCTTAAGCTCCTGTACGTCATTTTATTAATGATACTTACATTTCAAACCAAAAAAAGGTCAGTCTTTGAACTCATGGGCAAACAAATCCACAATGGTTTTGCCAGCCCAGCGAAAAAGGGCTTAACGAGGGTCTTGATCAGATAAAAGTTTGATCACAAGCAAAGTATGCAAACCACTCCACTCCAGAAGAAAGACAAGATAGCGGCGACTCACATGAGAGATGAACTCGAAGTGGTAGGGTGCGACATAGCACCTCCCTGCATTCTCTTGATAGATCAGTCTTCTTTTCGCTCTCTCTACAGGCAAGAATCTATACAGCAATGTCCCATGAAAGAAAAATACTCTGTTGAGAATCACCTTCATGAAAGATGTAATATTGGCGCACCGGAGGTTTCAACGGAGTTTGCCATGCAACCTCCCCTCCTCGCTCGCTCCTCCCCCTCCTCCTCCTTCTCCTCCTCCTCTCCTTCCTTTCTCTTCCTCTTCATTCTCCTGTGACCATCAACCAGTTAGAAATGACATTGTTGGTCCTCCTCCTCCTTCCTTCCTTTTTTACTACTTGAGGTAAGCGGGAGCCGCAGTAGTAGGAACAACGCGATGTCTGTCCATCCGACGCTTTGTAATCTGTTTTTTGTCTTCATTTCCTGTCGTTTGGTGACTCGCCAACAAACAGACACCTATCTTCTGAACCAAAAGCAATCGCATTTCGGTTGTTAGCTTCACCAACTTGCCAAGGTATGACAAGTTTCTTTGTGCTACTCCTTGCCCATCAATACCTATAAACTCAAACACCATCTTCGCTTTCTTTCCCATGCCATATCTTTGATTTCCATTTCCACGAGTTCAACAAGTCCCGGCTTTATATCTTCTGCTTGGGATAAGTATACTAATGGTGCCATAAGTTGTATACGGCGCTCACTTTGGTGCCAAAAGTTTCCGTCGGATCACTTAAGTGCCAAAAAATTTGAAAAACGCTCACTTTGGTGCCAACGCCGATCTAATCAGCCGGAAATCTGACGTGGCATTTTTTTATTAATTTTTTAGGCTGACGTGGCTTGCCGAAGAGCACAATCAGCATTTAAACCACAAAAACGACATCGTTTGGCGTCTTTCCCCCAAATTGAAACCCTAAATCCCCAAATTGAAAGAGAGAGAGAGAGGGAGAGAGAGGAGGCACGTAGTCTTCTTCCTTGAAGAGCAACGCCAGCAACGAACGACACCGGCAACAACACCAGTAGCGCACCAGTAGCGCACCAGTAGCAGCACCAACAACGGCACCAGCGGCGGCGTGACGGCGGCGCACCGGTTGCGGCACCTTCAACCCCTCTTCTTCCTCCTCCTCCTCTACCCTCACCTCCTATTCTTTTTGCCACTTTTTGTTTGAGCAACAATTCTCTCCTCGCTCACCTAGTTGAGCATCTACAATGGTGGCCGAGCGACGGTGGCCGAGCGGCGAGGAAGAAACCCTAACCCTAATTTCAACCCATGTACGAACTAAACGGCATCATTTTTGTGAGGGTGTCCACGTATAAGAGCAAAACAACATCATTTCTTGAAGACGATGGAAAACGATGTCGTTTAAAAGCCGAGCAACCTTTTTTTTTTTCAAAATAAAAATGCCACGTAATTATTTTGGCCGGAATTTCTCATCGGTGGCACCAAAGTGATCGTTTTTTCTCTGATTTGGCACTTAAGTGATCTGGCGGAAACTTTTGGCACCAAAGTGAGCGCCATACACAACTTATGGCACCATTAGTGTACTTATCCCCTTTTACTTGCGTGCTCACACCATCCATTCGACTTCCTTTGGCTGATTCAGATAAAATGATCCAATAAGGTTCCTTGTTGAACTGAGACGAGTAGGGAGATGGGCACATGGGAGTGATCGAGAAGAAGAAGGAAATGGGGGAAGAGGAATTGGTGGATGTAAAGTTCAAATTGTTTGATGGATTGGACATGGGTCCATTCCATTGCTCATCATCATCCACCATCAATATCTTGAAGCAGAGAGTTGTAATCCGATTGGCCCAAAGGTTTCCTCCACCTTTCCTTCTATGTTCATTTCAGTATGTAATTTGTGCTGAATAACCTTTAATCCGATATCTTCATCTTCTTCAGATATGGTCTATAAGATTGGTGATATAGTTTGAAACAACTTAGCAGGGGCATACGCACATCCTAGACTATATTAACTTTTTCTTATTTTAAGCCGACTTCAATAGCTGCTTTCTTGTGGAATGTAGGAACTGTCCAAGAGCTGAGATCATGTCTAATATTGAGCCTTTCCCTTAAGTTAGTGATGCGCTGCTTTAAACTTATCTGAAATTGCATCATTGCAACTACTAGTGACCACAAGTTTATGACTCATGGCACTACCATGAATAGTTGTGATCATCTATTTTCATACACGAGCAACTTCCAAGGCCCAAGTTCTTTCCTATCTTCAAAATTTTTCATCCTTATTGAAAATCATTCATAAATTGTATAGTGGGTTTGCACTGATAATGCCTGAGAATTTTTTAGTCATGGATATTCTTCATTGTTTGTTTGCAAATGGCATCCTTCATGAGAGCTCCCGCACATATTCCCCCCAACCAAATGGTGTTATCTAAAGAAAACATCGTCACCTCCTAGAAGTTGCTTGCTCCCTTAAATGTCATGCTTCTATTTTAGAAATATTATGAGAAGACTATGTAGTTGTGACATCTTGAATTTCCAATTTTGTTTTCAATAAAATGAGATAGGCATTTCATTTGCGCGCGTATAGTTCTTTTCTCTAAGTCACTCACTCACGAGAAGACTAATCTATCAAGTGAAGTTGTTAAGAGATTCTAATGCATCAGACTCAAGAATTTAACTAGGAAGCAACCTTTCGACCAAGCTAATCTGCAAGGATCATTATAGCACAGTTAAAAATCGATTAGAGACTAGAAATAGGTCAACTCGACAGAGGTATGTGATCAAGTGTGGATGATTCCACTTTATTGTACAATTTTGTCAATCAGCATTGGACCAGCTTTTCTATTGTTTAAGTACCTTGTGCTTATATTTGAAACTTTAAGATTACCATGACAACCGAGAGTCGCAAATGTATCAAAGATGTATATTATGGCTTGAATTGATCAATCACATGTCAAATGCATAAAATTTCTAAAAGCTACTCGGTAGATTAGGACGTGCTAGTATCGTGCTAGAATGAAATTAACCGTGAAATTTAGCCAAATTTAGAAATTGGAAGTCCTGGTGTGTCACAAATCATTTTAGGAATATTGAATCATCTTCAGAAGATTTTTCATGCAAGTCAAGTTTTCAGTGAAGAATCAGCATATGGTTAATTTGGTTCGGGAAAATTTGGTAAGCCCGCTTTTGGTCATGCTTTTGGGACTCAAGATGGTTTTATGGTCAAGTAAATATGTGAATTGAAGTGTGATGACATTGGATTAATTTTATGGACTTCAATATAGCTCAATTGGAAGTGAATTGAATGAAATTGAAGAATGTGATGTACAAAGTTTCAAAAATTTCTATGCCACGACGGAGAAAGAAATTGGACCCATTGGAAGATTGTTGTGGAAGCTTGGTGTGAGTGGAGTGTGACATCATGGTGAGATAGCTAGTACAAGTATCTAAAGGGGGTGAATAGGTGCACAAACAACTTTTGCAGAATATAGTATAAAATTTTACTTTTAACCTGAGTCTGTTTAATAGTAGACTTTGAATAGGAAATTAGACTCTAACAATCAAATAGAATTACGAACAAAGTAAAAGAGTTCAGGGAAGATAATAAGAACATAAGGTTTATAGTGGTTCGACTTAATTCAAGTCTACATCCACTCTTCCGCACTGACAGCCCACCGGCTAGATTTCACTATGAATCAAAAGAGTCGTTACAGTATCACGTCCTTGATTCCATAGTGTAGAGGCTCTACTATACTTCCTCAAGGTCTCACAAGAATCTAAACTCTCTTTTGAGTACAAATTTATACTCAACAAGTGAATGAGCAAAGAACAAGGAGTTTCAGACTTTGAAATTTTTCTATCACGCACATACTCAAATAACTAGAGCGTCTTCCTTATGTACTCCTCCATGCCTTCATAACCATTAACACCTTCCAAAGGAGTTCTTCCAATCTACCCATTGAACATAATCAATTAGGGAGATCTTGAGTTATTTAAGGAATGTGATGATAGCCTACCAATCCTGCTTGCCCATATAATCAGGATCTAAGTTTCCATAAATAGAACCTTCCAAGTATACTTCACCAATCAATGGATCCAAGTTGCTTGAATTAATTTCAAAATGAATAATAGATCTTGAGATGCTATCTCCAGCCGTGAGATCTTCTTCAGACGTTCGAATCAAATCCTTAAAGAAATACTCGATTCTAGATAAATTTTTTTCGATGGTCTAGAAACTGTCAATGAGGGTAGACTTTAAATCTTGAGTCTAGCGGTCTAGCGGTCTTTAGACTTTGATGAAAGAATCTGCAAGTTTTCAAACTAGACTAATGGAAACGTTTTATCAGCTTCAAAACAAATAAAGAAGTTTTCTCCTAACAATCTCCCTTTTTTATGGTGACAAAACTTTCCTCCGTAGATTTAAATAATTTTGACCTACAAGACAATACTCAAGCAAATAAAGATATCTCATAAAAGATAAATGGATTAAGATAAAGATAGTATCGAATCTGCATTCATAGGAAATGAGTTAATTCTATAAAAACAACTATCTTTGCCATGAGAATATCAACGATGCTTAAGATACTACAAGTATTAAGTGATTAAAACACAGTCCAAACCATCAAAATATAGTCCAAACCAGTTATAACCAAACAAAAGTAAAGTCAAACAAAAGTTAAATATGCAAATCCACCAACTTCTCCCCCTTTTTGTCATAATTAAAAAGGTAGAGACGAAATAGAGATTGGGATAAAATTAAGATTGCTTTGGAACGCGAACAAGCTGAAAATCTCCCATTGATTTGACAATCTCCTCTAGCTTTTTCAAATCCTCCTTCAGTTATTCTACTTCCTAACCCTTGGCAATTACTTGAACTTGAAGATTAAGGGCTTAAACTTGATTGTACAATGAAACTGAAGAGGCTTGACTTGCATTTTGCATATTTTGAATTTCACATCACAGAGCATAAATTTGGCATTGCATCTCCAAAAGAACATCAAGCAACCTTCTAAAGTCTATTGAGTTTTCAGTTTGAGTGCTTGCTTTAGCATGGTCAGTTTTGGGAGTATTACTAGATGATGGCATTTTAGCATGAGCACCCAGATTTGGAGATGAAACCTCATGACCTTCTTCAGGAAATTGTGAGGCATATACTTCTTCTAGATCGGCAGGAGAACGATTAACATCATCACTAGTAAAAATAATTGAAGAAGTACCTCTTTTCTCAGCAAGCTCCCCCTGTTTCAGTGCCTTCGGGTGGAGAGAAGTACTCTTCATGCTCTATCTCATCTTCAATGACATGATGCTCCTGTTCTCCTTTGTCCTCTTCTTCTGTAGTTCTTTCTTCCTCTGTTGCTTTCCTTATCGCTTCCCTTTCTTCACTTCTTTGCTCTGTATCTTCTCTGTCTTGATCCTCTCTCTCCTCTAACTTTGGAACAAAACACTAAAGGTTTCTTAAGGCAAGAGCGGAAATGGTAACATCATCCTCATCTTCGTCATCCTCCAAAATGAGTGCTCTTCTTTTCTTGGATGGAGCTGTCATGGGCTCCTTGCCTTTCCATTTTGCAGCCATAGAGACTTGATTAGTCTTGACAAGGGTTTTCTCCTTAAATTGCTCTAAAGCCTTGTTCAACTCCTTCAAACACATTTTGGAAACCATTTTTAGTCCCACCACCATTTGATCATAGGTTCAAACACACAAAATTTTGGGAGGTTGAATGTTAAAATGTTTGAATAACTGAGTAACAAGTGCTCAATAAGGAAGTTGACCATTGTCCTTCACCATTGATCTATACATGTAAAATATGATAATGTGTGACAGAGAGAACTTTTTGCCAGCATTGATAGCATACATCAGCTTCGCTTTTGAATTGGAGACATTAGTCTTAGAAGTTGATTTGGATCTAAGACAATTTATCACAATCTTGTGAAGCAAGACATTTGAGGCATTCATTCTCAAGTACGAAATTTGACCTTTCGCCATTCCATCTTGAATAAGCTTTATAGTCGCACGACCAATAGACACACTAATTGATTGGAACACCCCTCTCTCTACTCTAATCACATTAGCTAGAGTGTCCATATCAACTACATAGTCCTAGTCTCTAACACTGAAAGAAAATCTATTCGCATCCAAAAAGCTTAGATTGAAATAGAAATATGTAGTAAGTTTTGGATAAGCCATTGTTGTCTTAGAGCAAAATCATTCAAGTTGAAGTAAAGTGAATTTCTCTCACAACTTCACGTTCAAAGAATCAAGAAAATCAAAATCCATACTCTTTGGGTTTATCACCCATCACTTTAGCAACTTAGAGTAAAGTCGCTTGTGTTCCTCAGAACAAAATAGATCAGTCCTTTTGCTTCGAATATTCGTGGCAACACCCATTCTAGGCTTAAAATAAGTGAACATCTTCTTATCATCACTTCCATCAGGTTGATTAAGTCCTCCAACACGTGGATCGCTTGGGATATTCATAAAGGCTCTTTCTGCCGAGCTCATAGGAGCAACTCCCAAACGTTCCATCGTTCGCAAAAAGTGGGTTTCATTTATGTATCATTTTTCTTTCAAAAATTCATCAATAAAGTTCAAGGTAGTACCTCCATCCTTCAAGGTAGAGTAGAGTTTGAAGGTAAAAGCAAGCTTTTGAATTCTTACAGGTTCTGCATCCTTAAAACTTTTTTCCTTTGTTTGTTGTTGAAAATTCTGAGGTCTAGCTTGAGGAGAATGATGCAATTGAGAATGTTGTGGATTCTACTGCTATCTTGGAGATTCTTCTTCCTTCTCAAGGTCAAAGTGCGTATGACCCTCACGCATATGTTGTGGTCTCCTACTTGCAAGCCCTGAAGACTTTCTTTGGAAAGACATTCTCACAGTCTTTGATAAATTCCAAACTCAATTCGCGAGAAAGATGAAAACTTTGAGGATTAAACTAGGGAATAAAAGTAAGAAGGTGATGTTCTGTGCTTTTAGAGTTTGTGAGTAAAATAGAAGAAGACAAACAATATATAAAGTAATCGAAACGGGGTATATGGATTGCCATAAAAGGAAAAATAGAAAATGCCTTTTAAAAAATAACTGTTTTTTTAAAAATAGATAACTGTAAAAAATATAACTTCTTTTTCGAAAAGGAATGATTGCTATAATTACAAAAAAAAAAAGATAACATCAATCAATTGTAGATTAATAGACAATCGTACCTTTTTCAAGATTTCATCCAAACGATGAGTTTCTAAAATTGAAATAACTTACTGTCGTAATCCTTTTGTGTCTGAGCATCTTTAAACTTTTATCCTTGAGTCTAAGCTTCTTTAGGCTTTAAGATATTAAGTTTGGAATGAATAGACTCAAATTGACTTTTCTCCTAAGATTTTGTAAATATGTTCCGCCAACTGATTCTTTGAGTCAATGAAATGAATCAAGACTTCTCATTTTGAACATGGTCTCTAATAAAGTGATATCAAATCTCTATATGTTTTGCTCTTGAATGAAGAATTGAATTCTTGGTGAGATTGATCGCACTGGTGTTGTCACATTTGATCTCAATGCATGAATTTTCAATTCCAAAGTTTCTTAGCTATTATTTATTCATAAGATTTGAGAACAGCAGCTTCCAAAAGCCACATACTCTGCTTCTGCTATTGAAAGAGTTACGGTACTTTGCTTCTTTGAAAACTAAGATACTGTCATGTTACCAAACAATTGATAAGTACCCGAGGTGCTCTTTCTATCAACTTTGCATCCTACTAGATCTATATTTAAGTATCCAAGGAGAGTAAAGTCTCATTTTTTATGATACCAGAGACCCAAATTAGAGGTTGTTGTAACGTATTTGATGATGTGTTTTGCAGTGCTTAGATGAGATTCCTTAGGATTTGATTGAAATCTAGTACAAATGCAAACACTAAGCAAAATGTTAGGTTTAGAAATAGTAAGATAAAGAAGTGAATCAATGATACTCCTGTACAGCTTTTGGTCAACTTTCTTTCCTCCTTCATGTTTGTCCAGCTTCGAGGAACTTGACATTGGTATATCAGTCTTTTTGCAATTTTCCAAACTGAATTTTTTAATGAGTTTCTTTGCATATTTTTTTTGGTGAATGAAAGTTCCTTCCTTCAATTGTTTTACTTGTAGTCCGAGAAAGAATGATAATTCATTCATCATGCTCATCTCAAATTCATTTACATAGACTTAGAGAATTTCTTGCACAAATTTTTGTTAGGTGATCCAAAAATAATATCATCAATATAGATTTGAACAAGTAAAAAGTTTTTACTTTCTCTTTTGATAAACAAGGTAGTATCTACTTTACCTTTAACAAAGCCATTTTGGATTAAAAACTTACTTAACCTATCATACCAAGCTCGAGATGCTTGCTTTAAACCATATAGAGCCTTTTTTTCAATCTGAATACAGAATCTGATTTTCTTGGGTCTTCAAAATCGGGAGGTTGTTCAATATAGACTTCCTCTTAGATAAATCTATTTAGGAATGCACTTTTGACGTCCATTTGGAATAACCTGAAATTCTTATAACAAGTAAAAGCAAGTAGTAATCTAATTGCTTCTAACCATGCTACTAGTACGTAAGTCACATCATAGTCTATCCCTTCTTCTTGCGTATATCCTTTGGCCATAAGCCTTGCTTTGTTCCTTATAACTTTTCTTTTTTTGCTCATCTTGTTCTTGAAAACCCATTTGCTCCAATAATAGATTTACCTTTTGGTTTAGGAGTCAGTTCCCAGACATTGTTAATACTTAACTACCTGAGTTTTTTTTGCATAGCTTCAATCCAATTTTCATCAGATAAAGCTTCCTTTATGGTTTTGGGTTCTATTTCAGAAATAAAAACCACAGCACTAGACTCTTCATGCCTTTTGGATCTTATATGAATCCCTTCATCAATGTCACAAATAATGAGTTCTTTGGGATGACTAGACTTGTGCTTCCAGTTACTGGTTGGTTTGACAGACTGATCTTTTTTCTTTATTTGATTCTTCAACATTCGTTCATTTTTGATCTTCTGAAGTCTAAGCTGCTTTTGGGAATTTAGACTTTGTAGAGTCTGGAGCTTGTTTAGATTCTTTAGGTTGAGTTTGGATCAATTGATTTTGTATAAGGTCTTGAAATTTGACATTCATCGATTCCTCCATAGATTGAGTCTTTTTGTTGAAAACTCTGTAAGCTTTACTAGTGGTTGAATAACCAATGAAGATGCATTCGTTTGATTTTTCTTCAAACTTACCAATTTGATTATTTGCATTTTTCAATATAAAACATTTGCAACAAAACACATGAAAATAGGAAACAATTGGCTTCTTTCCTTTAAACAACTCATAGAGAGTTTTCTCTAGAATAGGCCTTAAGAAGACTTTATTAATAATATAACATGCTGTAGAAACTAGTTCAGCCCAAAAACGAGAAGAAATGTTGTTTTTAATTAAAGTGTTCTAACCATTTCTTACAATGATTTATTCTTCCTTTCCACAATTCCATTCTGTTTAGGAGTATATGGAGAGGGGAACACGTGCTAAAAACCAGATTCATTACAAAATTTAGCAAAGTCTTGATTTTCAAACTCACCTCCATGGTCTGTTCGTATACTTGAAATAATATAGTCTTTCTCATTATGAACTTTCTTAGCAAATTTTATGAAATAAGAAAAAGTTTCAGACTTACTTGCTAGAAAATATACCTAGGTAAATCGTGAATAATCATTCACTATTATTAGGTAATATTTCTTTCCACCAATGCTCTAAGTCCTAGTTAGTCCGAAAAGATCCATATGTAAGAGATGTAGTACACGATTAGTGAAAACTTGATTTATTGGTTTGAAAGAACTTTTAACTTATTTTCCCAACACATATTGTGTGCATAATTCAGATTTTTGGTATGTCAAGTTGGGTAGTCCACGAACAAGTTTCTTTGTAGAGATCTTGGCTATTTGCTTCATGTTGATGTGTCCAAGTTTTCTATGCTAGAGATTAGCTTCCTTTTGAATTGAAATTAGACATTGAGATTTTTTGGTTTGATATCCAAGAGATAGATATTCCCATGTCTTTGCCCCATGAAAGTCTGAGAGGAGTCTTTACTGATTCCTGAACATATTCCTTTTTGAAAGTTGATTTTGAAATCTATGTCGCACAGTTGGCTGATACTCAGCAAGTTATAGTTGAGTCCTTCCATTAAGGAAACATTATTGATTGTGAGACTTCCAATCTTTACTATTCCGCATCCAACAATTCTGCCTTTGCTATTTCCACAAAAAGAAACTTTTCTACCATTAACTTGCATAAACTTTATCAACTTGAGTCTCTTGTCATATGTCTTGAGCATCCATTATCCAAGTACCATTTGACATTTTTTTTTTATAATGACATGCATTTAAAAAAGAAACTCAAGCTTTCTTTGGTACCTATATTTTCTTGGGTCTAATGGGGTTAGTGCAGTATTCAATCTTTGCCTGAACCTTCTTAACATGTTTCCAAACCATAGAACATTTTTTTTCACAATGTTCTGAGTTGTTGCACTTAGAACATTTAATAACACTACGGTCAATGGGTTTTACAAAAACTTTTTGAAATGATTTCTATAAAAGTCTTTTATATGTCTTTGTTTGATCATTTCCTTTACTTTTGGAAAATTAATTATAATGATGGTTTCAGCAATCATTCCCAAGCCTGATTTGTTGAAGTAAGGTTTTTGTGCAAAAAGAATTTTTTCTAATTTCTCAAATCCTATAGAAAATCTTTTTGAAATGCTTGAAATATTATTTTTCAAAAGTGTATTTTCTTTTGAAAGAGAGTCTGTATTTTCTTTCAAAGTAATAAAACTTTTATCTAAATTTTCGAACTTTTCTTTCCAAACAATCTCCTATTGCTTCAGTGTAGAATTTTCCCTTTTTAGTTCAGAAATCCTCCTGAGAGAAGTTTTGAGATTAAGACACAGTTCATTAATATATTTAGAGACTTTAGTAGAAATTTTTAAATTACCTACCTCGATTTAAACTATTCGAGTCTGAGTCTGTATTCGTCTTAGAGTCTAAATCTGATTCTGATTGTGTCATTAGACAAATATTAGCATAATCATTACTCTCTTTGCATTCGGTATCACTCAAAGTTTTTGTTTTGAGAGCCTTTTTGTATTTCTCATCTTTTCTTTTCTTTTTCTTCAACAAGGGACAGTTGGGTCTGATGTGTCACTTTTTCTTACATTCAAAATAAATCACATCTTTATTAAATTCATCATGCTCAGCTGATTTATTTTGAAACTTTTGAGAGCTTTGTTTCTTCCAATTGAATCTTCTTCCATTTTTGTTTAGTTTTTTGAACCTTCTTATCATGAGAGCAAGCTCTTCATTGTCCATATCATCTTCAGAATTTGTAATATCATAATCATCATTAGATTTTAAAGCAATGGATTTTTTACCTTTGGGATCTTCATTTTTATTGATTTGCTCTACTTCATAAGATTAAAAAGTGCCAACCAATTCATCAACGGAGAGTGGCATGATCCTTTGTGTTTCTCTTATTGAAGTCTTTACGTGATTCTAAACTTTGGAAAGTCCATGCAATAATTTGTTAACCTTCATGGATCCTAAGATTGGTTGACTTTGATACTCAAGATCATTCACGATTTCTGTAAAACGACTAAACATGTCAGTGATAGATTCTCCTAGTTTTATCTTGAAGGCTTCATATTGACCAAGCGGAATATTGATTATGGTTTCTTTCACTCAATCAATTCCTTTATAAGTGATGTCTAGCCTATCCTAGATTTCTTTAGCTATTTCACAAGAAGATATTATGTTATATTCATAGGAAATAATGCACAATATAAAGAATAAATTACTTTTGCATCAAGAACTTGTCTCTTTGTTATCTCTTTTTGAGTCATTTTGCTAGCCTCAACATATTCTTTTCCCCTTTCTGAGACTATTTTGTAGTTTTAAGAATGATTCCTTTGTCTACCACATCCCGTTCCAAAGAATCTTTCGATCTTAGGAAAGCTTTCATCTTGTTTTTCCATATACTGTATTCATTTCCATATAAATAAGGTGATCTGGTGTTGCTTTGCCCTTCAACCAAATCTAGAGCCAACATACTAGCCATGGATCTTTAACTCTAAAGTAAAAACACTTCAATTTAAATGAGTACACAAGCTTTGATACCAATTAAGATAACTAGTACAAGCACCTAAAGGGGGTGAATAGATGCACAAACAACTTTTGCAGAATATAGTATAAAAATTTACTTTTAACCTGAGTCTATAACAGTAGACTTTGAAGAGGAAATTAGACTCTAACAATCAAATAGAATTATGAACAAAGTAAAAGAGTTCAGGGAAGAGAATAAGAACACAATGTTTATAGTGGTTTGGCTTAATTCAAATTTATGTTCATTCTCCCACACTGACAGCCCACCGGCTGGATTTCATTATAAATCAAAAGAGTTGTTATAATATCATGTCCTTGATTCCACAGTGTAGAGACTCTGCTACACTTCCTCAAGGTCTCACGAGAATCTAAACTTTCTTTTGAGTATAAATTTATGCTCAACAATTGAATTAGCAAATAATAAGGAGTTTCAGACTTTGAATTTTTCTATCATGCATACACTCAAATAACCAGAGCATATTCCTTATATACTCCTCCATGTCTTCATAACTATTGGCACCTTCCAAATGAGTTCTTCCAATCTACCCGTTGGAAAAAATCAATTAGGGAGATCTCAAGTTATTTAAGGAATGTGATGATAGCCCACCAATCATACTCGCCCATACAATCAATATCTAGGTTTCCATAAGTAGAACTTTCCAAATATACTTCACCAATCAACGGATCCAAGTTACCTGAATTAATTTCAAAATGAATAATAGATTTGAGATGCTATCTCTAGCCGTGAGATCTTCTTCAACCGTTCGAATCAAATCTTTAAAGAAATACCGATTCTAGATAAGTTTCTTCAATGGTCTAGAAACTGTCAATGATGGCAGATTTTAAATCTTGAGTCTAGCAGTCTGGCGGTCTTCAGACGTTGACGAAAGAATCTGCAAGTCTTCAGACTAGACTGATGGAAACGTTTTGTCAACTTCAAAACAAATAAGGAAGTTTTCTCCAACACATGATGGGGCCAAAGTGGAGAAGAATTGGACAAGTGGCAAGAGCTCATTGGCCCTCAAAAAGTGGGGTTTTCCCTTCACTCATCACCATCATCTTCTTACTTGGGATTTGTTTTTGAAATTTGGAGGAGAGAGAGAGGAAGTGCGACTAGACCAGCAGCCCGATGCCCCCTTTGCCACTCGCTCATTGCCACCGCACATGGAGTCTTCACCATCGCCACTCGTTTGCCCGCATGCCTCGTCCGCTCGCCGTTCTAGCCGTTGCTCTACCGTTGTACCATGTCCTTTGGCCATTTACCTCGCCGTTCGTTAGCCACCGAGTCGCTTGGAAGCCAACTGAGCAGCCCCTTGCCACGTGAGCATCACATGCCCTTCGGTTCCCCATTGCCAGCCAGCCGAGGCCAGCAGCTCACCCATATGCCTGTGGTCGTTGTCCCCCTCTGCTCTACCTTCGTTTGACCTCTAGCACCATCATCCGGAGGCACCAGCAGCTGCTCATCATTGCCATCATCGCTATGAGCCACCGCTAGTCACCGCCTGAGCTGCTGCCGTCTGTCTCCGCCGTTCCACATCCAACCGGTGATCGGCGCACCACCATTCGACCTTGGACAGCAGCTGGAAGTTCCAGCCCTAGCCGGACCTTCAAGGCCCATTTTAGATGCCTTCCAGTCTTCTTTTGGTGTTGCCCCGAGGAGGTTTTCCGACCACCTCACCATTGTTTTCGCCGAGGACTCATTGGAAAGCGATTTTGGTGTTTAGTTCATTAAACCTCAATCAGAAGGTTAATGATGCTTTAGGTGTGCTTAGTTTATGTTAAGTGTTATTAGGTGATTAGTTTAATTTATTTAAGAGTATATTAGATTAAGGTGATATTTAGTTTAAAGTATGTTTAATTAATGCTAAGTAGGTTTATATTAGAATAAGCCTTGATTTGACTTTAATGAAGTGTTTTTGGATTAAATAAATATTTCGAAATTATTTAATAATTTAATAATATATTATTATTCGAAATTACTAAAATATTATTATTTAATTACTTTTCGGAATAAATTTAATTATTTAATAAATTCCAAAAATTATTTCGAGACCCTAAATTCTCAGAATTTCGCGCTAATCACTGCTGTGTATTCAGATTTTGAAATTGATGGTTGGTTATTATAAATTGAGTGTGTATTGTGAAAAATATGGATTTTATTTATAAAATCCTAGGTGTCAGGTTTTGACACCGAAAGTGGATTTTAAATATTATATTAAATAGTGGGGTTTGAAAAAGTAGGGTATGAGTTTTTTGGTTCGAAATTAATGTGTCCCCACACACGTGAATAATTTCTGGAACATTTTTAATATGAAGAAAAGAAATCGGGATTACTATTTCAATGGGAGACTTGAGTGAAATGCAAAGTGTCTTGGGTTGATTATGAATTTATTGTGTGATGGTTAAGAAGAAATGGTTTTAAGTTGTTGAGTTGGACTTGCCCCTATATGGGATGCAATCACTCAACGGATGTGGATCGCAGTAGATTTTGGGCCTATGCTCCTTTGGGAACGCCGTTGACGTAATGACAAAGCCACGCTCCAAGGTGGAGAGGCGATGCCTGGCATTAATGTCAATAGATAGCAAAACTACGAGTAGGCTATGCCCGTGTGTGGCAATGAATGATAATTGGAACGCATGCTAAGTGTTGTTAACGTGCCAGATTATGGGATGGAATTGTGTGGCATGGTATGAGACATGTTATAACGATTCGGTCATGGTTGTTGGTTATTTGAAGGTTATTGCGATCAGGTTGTTTAAGTTTGTATTACTGCATGATTGAGTGATATGAACATGACTGAGTGATTTGAATTGTGCTAACCTGCAGGAAGGAATTAAGGCGAGGTAAGTCCTCTATGTGGTGTAGTGTGGCTAAGCCATCTTGGGGTGTATTTTCTTTCTAATAGGGATTTAAGGGGCGAACTTGTTGAGACAATGTTTGACCCCCTTGTGGGCTTACATTTCAAGTCTCTAGTGGACGGAGCGGTTAGTTAGTTATGGTTGACCTTGTGGAGTTACAAAGGTGAAGTTGAAGGATTGGAGATCATGTTCGGCTTATAGGTCGTAGGACGGTCCCTTTTTATAAGCTGGCCTTTTGTAGACTTTTAATTGTAGACATTTATTTGTAAACTTCGTTGGTTTATGTAAGTGTTTGGTTGTGATTGATTGCCTGCTTTTCTATCCCAAGTTAATTATTGTCAGGGAATTTGTTTCGCTTCCACATGCGTAATAAAATGAATGGGTCAGCAACGTATCCTAAGAACATTGCACATTTGCATGACCATGGTAGGATGTTCGCACGCTTGGGGTTCGGGACGTGATAGTGCGGTCATGACAGCCTACTTAATCAATTGGATCCATCTCAAGTCCTCAATGGAAGAACCCCCTTTGAATTGCTTTTTCAGAAAAGTCTATACATTTGTCATCTTTGTGTCTTTGATTGTTTATGTTATGTGTCTACTATGGGCCCTCATAACAAATTGTATCCTCATGTTGTTAAATGCATATTCATGAGATACCCCACTCTTCGGAAGGGATATTTGGTTTATGACCCATCCACTGAGCGTTTCCTTTGTATTAAAGATATTATCTTTCATGAATATGTTTTCTCTTTCCAAGATTGGTGATGTTTTCTCTTTCCAAGATTGGTTATCTTATCATCAACAAATTAATATGGCAACTGATCACTGCTCATTTTTTACTGAAGAAGTTTTTTTTAACCCCTACAATCGATGATGATTCCTTATATGTCATCTCCCATGCCATCCTCTGCATCTAAATATCATGCAACCTTACATACAATATGACCCCCAGTATTTCATAGGAAGTCACATCAAAGTTCCCTGCAACTTCTCAATCACCTAATTCTCTATTTGATATCTCTCCTGAATCACATGGGATTATCCCATCTGCCGCACCACCTCTTGCTCGACATTCCGATCGTCTACGTGATGACCAAGATGGACATTAGATTATATTTGTCCTACCTTGGAGTCATTTGGTACACAATATCCTGTCTCATCATATGTGAGCTTTGCTCGTCTTTCGTTTGACATTTGTTGTATTAGTGGAATATTTGAAGGACATGAACCATCTTCATATGATGAATCTACAAAAAAACCCTCGTTGGTAGCAAGCAATGGTGGATGAATTACAAGCCCTAATAGAAAATTAAACTTTGGATATCGTTCCTATACCCCTTATTGGAAAATCTATTGGTTACAAATGGGTATACAAAATCAAATACAAGATGGATGGTTTCATTGAACCCTATAAGGCAAGACTAGTACTCAAAAGGTTCACACAACGAGAAAGTTTTGATTATACTAAAACATTCTCTCCAATAGTGAAGGAATTCACCATCCCTTCTTTTCGTTGCTACTTTTCGTGATTGGCCCATTCATCAAATGGATGTTCATAATACATTTCTTCATGGGGATCTTAAAGATGAAATCTACACGAACCTTCCTGTCGAGTTTACATAGATAGGGAGAGAATAGAGTATGTCATCTCTATAAATTCCTATATGAACTTAAACAAGTTTCTCATCAATGGTATGTCGAATATGCCATTGGGCTTACAATTGCGAAATTTCAGCAATCTAGACATGATTATGCCTTATTCACATTGAGTGAAGGTACATTATCAATTTACTTGCTTCTATATGTTGATTATATACTCATTATAGGAAATAATGAAAATGAAGAAATTCAAAGAGTATCCACACTTTATGTTTCATATTAAGGATTTAGAATCTCCCAAATACTTTCTTGGGATAGAGATCACATGATTAGATAAGACAATTTGTCTTAATCAATGCAAAATTTCCTAGAAACCATATCGGAAGGAGGACTATCGGCATCCAAACCAACCATTATTCCAATTGAATAGAATGTCAAGTTAACAACTATTGAGCATTACAAAGGACTATCACACATGATTGATGACCCTTTGCTTACTTCTTATTAGAGACTTGTCGGGAAACTAATATATCTAAACATGACTAGATCCAATATTTGCTATGTTGTGTAGATTCTCAACTAGTTCGTGCATAATTCGAAGTAGTCCCATATGAATGATGCACTAAAGGTTGTGAAGTACTTAAAGGATTTCAAGGTTTGGGAGTACTACTCTCTTAGGAAAGTAACATGGGGATGACAACATATAGTGATACAAATTATGCTACTTGCCCTATGAGTAGAAAATCTGTCACTAGATTCTACATCAAATTGGGGAACTCATTACTCTCTTGGAAAATAAAGAAACAATCAACCGTTTCTTTATTGTCGTTGAAGAGGAATATCGGGCAATGGGCAAGACTAGCTTTGAGATAGTTTGGATTAGAGGATTATTTCAAGTTCTTGGTGTATGGGTAAAAGAACCAACCATCCTTTTCTATTTTATGATAATGATGCTGCACTTAAACTTGTAGTAAATCTAGTTTTTCCATGAAAGGATTAAACATATAGAAATTAATTGTCCTTTCATCAGAGACAAAATTCAAGATGGAATAGTCAAAACAAGTGAGATAAGAATGATGAAACAGCCCATAGACATCTTCAATAAACCCCTATGTCAAAGGCAATATGCATATATGTAAGCAAGCTAACCAAAAGGATAAAGGAGCTTTGAAGGAATTGGTGAGGAATGCAAACACACAAAAGAGAGAATATAGTATCAAAATGCCTTGCAAGAGCCTTAGATCAGGGAGAGGGCCTCATGCCATGCGCATGCGGAGAACCTTAGGCCAGAAAGGAAGCCACCAAGTGCAAAGGTGAGCATTAGGGAAGCCACTTTAAAAGCATATAGAGAGATAGAGAGAGTTTTAAGCTTAGCCTTAGATTGATTCATCTCGATCCAAATACTGATTCCAATCGGTGCTAATTAGCTTATTGATGGGAAACTAGAATATTGTGTGTTAGGTAATTGATTTTTATCTTTGTTCTACATATCTCTTTTTCCTTAATTAGATTTATCCTATGCACTATAAATAGGACTGTAATTATACAATACTGATATGAGTAGCAATATACATTTTTCGAATTCCTGATCGCTTTCTATCACCCAATTCTCTAACAATTTCATTGAACAAAATGATTAGGCATCGTTGTTAATTATCTATCTTCTACTTTTAAGTCCATCAATACATCTAGAGATGATAAATGATGTTATCTTTAAAATTTGGTGTTGTAAGGTCATAAGTTAAATGGCTACGGAACTATCAATTTTGTTCCTATGCCATTGGATCTCAATTTGACATGTCTTTCGTATAGGAAAGGACTTACTAAGGTTATCATTTTTTTTTCATCTAGTTAGATAGATAGTTTGACAATGCAAATATAAGTTTGACCGAGAAATTTTCTATACCTAAAATGGTCCTATCTAAGACCATGTGCATCCATGCTCATCATCTTATGACATGTGGTATGTCTCAAAAATTAGAATTAGCAATATCCATTATTTCCTAACATGTTATATATAAAAAGCGGGAGTCAGATACAGCTGGACTATGTTATACATGAAGAATTGTTAGGTGTGCTCGTATTATCTATTAAAATCAATGTGACCTGTCACATTGGCGAAATCCGCATGGTCATAATAAACCAACCTTTCGAAAATTTCCAAAATCCTTCTAGAATATATAGAGCATTCACCTAATAATTTCTACTACGTGAAGAATTAGTTTTGCATTTTACTATTTCAAAAATCCAGTAACTTAACAAGAGAGACCTTAGAAAGTTTTCTTGACAGGTATATATTGGTAGAAATACTTAAACGATTCAAAGAATGCTTTAGATGATTGAAATTTCAAAGTCGATCACATGATGCACGACATCATTTTCAAATTCATAAACTTGTAATGTCAAAAAACATGACATGTCCAGAATTGTTAGAGTAAGAATGATGATTAAGACAGGGCATAAATCTAATTTAACCACGAGGCAAAATTTTGCCATAATCTAATCCAGGAGAGGTAAGATATAAATGTTTTAATGCAAATATAAAAAACATTGGAATAATATATAATGATGAACGTATGCTATGAGGTTAATTAGTGTATTGAAAATGGCAATACCTCCTTGTGATAACTTAGCAAGTGTCCTTGGAGCACTTTTCAACAAAATACAAAATACTGCATTCAAAGTGGGATCACAATAATTCATATATTGGATAATTTACCAAATTTGAGAGATATTTACCCCCGCACTTTACAGGCAAACTACATGTTCACTGCTAGAAATGAAAGCTTATGTATGGGAAAAACTAACCTGAATTAGCACAGGAATTATTAAATACATTTGGCAATTTATCAAATCGACTAGAATTGACCAACCTCAAATTTCAAAAGCAAGTACCATATTTACCAGAGAAAATTGATAATTACTAATCCATTGAAAATTTACTAACATAGAGTAGTGCATTAACTGTAAATATATTTGCTTACGAAATGTACTAGATAGTTATATCTACCTCATATGCAATTAAAAAATCAATTGAAAAGGTTAGTAGCTTAAAGTAGTATGATGGAGGAAGAAAGAGTGGTACACAATCCAATAAGCGGATTCATAAGAAATGGGAAAATTAGTCCAAAAAATATAAACCTTTCAATTTTGCTAATTAAATTCTGAATTTTTTCACGATTTTACTAATTAAATCAATCTAGTTAATTTTGGCAGGAAATCGCTAATGTGAAAAATTTTTAATCATATTTTCATAATTTTTTAATTTGCCTTTTTTTTTTTCTTCTCTTTTCCTTTTTCTTCTTTTCATTTCTCCTTTTCCTCTCTGCCAACCATTGCCATGCCTCATTGATGGTCGTAGAGGTCATTGGCCTTAGGCAAGGGCCGTGAGGCCGGCAACCTTTGCCTTCACTAGGCTGTTGCTTGCCAAGGTGAGGGCGAGGGCTCGTGAACCCAGGCACAAGCTTCCCTTGCCAGAGGCCCATAAGGGCTGGACTTGGGTGGCCCTTGCTTTAGGCTAACAACCTCTATTGACCACCGATGAGACTTGACGAAGGGAAAAAGGAAAACAAAAAAGAAAAAGAATAGAAGGAAAAATATTAAAATATTATTAAAAATTATTCATGTCAGTATCGGTCTTGACAAAACAACAATAGGTTGAAGAATTTTTCAGACAATTTTTCCATAAGAAATGTGTATAGGACATGGTAACGAAAATAATTTTTCCTGCTTAAGGTGAACATAATAACGGTTTGGTGTTAAATCTATCACATCATGACAACTACAACACTTTTTTTTTTTTTTTTGGTTGAACGTTTGTTTGTTTTTCAACTTAATGTAAGTGTTATCTAACAAATGTATAAATATTGCACATATTCAACGGGTTAGGACGTGGTTTGATGCAACTTACACATAACAATTTTAGCTGTGAAAAAGAGGCTGCAACTTTTAAAGAAGTTCGACAAGCACCTCAAGCGCAGCGTCTCCCCAACTATAGTAGCTTGTAGCAGATTTCAGAAAGCTGCCTCACCCTACTTTTAGATGCCGCAATTTTAAGATGTAAATTTCCAAATATATGAATCACAACACTTCATGTGCAACTATATAGGACAATAGAGCTACCATTCAGTCATAACTATAGCAAATGGGATCTAAATGGTACCCGCCATGCTGAACCAATGCATAAGATAGCCGGATTTTGATAGAATTGGTCGATTTGGTCAGGGAACAGACCACCATGAAGAACGACAGTTTTAATGGATTATCCTCACTAATTTACCATACAATTTATTTCAAACCTAAAAACTGAAAATTTTGACGGGGAAGATTAAAGTGTGATCGAAGTTTACTGGCAAACGACATAAAAGTTTTTGGTCGGAAAAGTGAGCAGGTTCAATCGCTCCACTTCCTTCCCTCGGTTGGTTCAAAAGGTCGAAAACTTTTCCTAAATGCTGAGTCCTCAGGACAATAGCACATCCTAGGACTGCACACGCATGCATTATAGAAATCACCTGAGTCACAGCAAATATCTAGCCGAAGAGAAGTACTGATTGCTAATGTTAATGAGATCTTTAAGTACACAAAATATCTTAAGAGTTCCTCGTAAGCCATCGCGTCACTAGAGTTCAGAGCACTTAGAAAAAGCAAATCTTATCACTTCAGGTGGTCATATATATATTCCAAGATCCACTACTACTTTAAGATCTCGAGGGCTTTTAATAACCTACGGAATTAAGAGGGGTGAAATATGGAGAGCTAGCGCAGTTTTTCTATTCAGTTTTATAACGAGGCGTACTCCAAACACAAAAACTCAGAGTGACATGATATCAAATGATTGATCCGGGGCAAACACTAATAATATATGTTCTTCCACAAGAGTTAGATACATATAATTGTCACGAGATCACACGTTGCCACTTGTCCCAGTACAGGAAAATGGATGTTACATTCATCCTATGCACGCGAGACAGTCAAAAAAGCTGTTGCAGATGGAGCGCAATACTTGATCGGGAGCCACCTGTCGTCCATTAATGTGGGAGGCACAGAACATTTGTGCCGTGATAGGTCGCTAAGCGGATGGATTCACATCACCCTCTGATAAAGAAAGGGAGTCTTACACGACAAACGTCTAAAAACCTACAGAAAAGATATGAAAACCTAATTTATTTAAGAAGCTCGAATGCATGGTGGGATGTTCAGGTGAAAGGGGAAGAGAAAGTCTCTAATAAGTAAGTTTGGCAGAAAATATTGATAAGTGTAGAAATCATCTGACTAGGTGTTGATCTTTCGGGTGCACAGTCTGTCTGTGCTACACCACCCAACCAATTATTTTGGGTGATTATAATACTCTACATCAAGGCCCAAGATGGTGTGGTCTTTCTCCTCTATATATATTGCATGGCCTGCGTGACAAGAGTTCACACAGCACAACTCATCACTGAGGGCTAGAGACATAACTAGGGCATCCTGTGTTGAGCTGCGAAATCTTTCATTCTCAAATATTTCCTTCAGTTGAGCTGCCACCCTTGATTTCCTGAGAAGTAGAGAGAGGGGCAATGGCCATTTTCTCGACCGATAATCCCTGGGCTCTTGCTTTTGGCCTCCTAGGTATATAGTTTTAGTTTGACATGATCTGACTTGTAATCTCACTTAGTATCTTCATCAAACTAGGGTTAACATGAATATTGTACTTGTGCCATCACTAACCCCTATCTCATCAAGATATTGATTTCCTCGCAAGGCCATGGACTGATTCAATTGTCATCTTTTTTAAATAATTCTTTGTCCCAGGTAATCTCATATCTTTCGTGGTATTTTTGTCCCCAGTGTAAGTTCATCCTCTTGATCATTTTTTTGTTTAAATTAACAGAAGCGTCTGGAAGCATGAACATGAACGAGTGGCTAATAGGATTCTTGCAATCCTTTTCTTGCTTATGTTGGCAGACCAACATTTTATAGGGTATGCAAGAGGAAGTCGACCGAAGGGTTTCAATCAGTTCCGTACGTGGTTTCTTTGCTCAGCGCCATGCTCTGGCTATACTACGCGTTCATCAACTCTGAGTCCAATGATTTCCTTCTCATCACTGTCAACTCAGTGGGATGTGTTATAGAGACCATCTACGTTGCTCTCTACCTTGCTCATGCTCCTAAAAAACCCAAGGTACGAACTTACCTATCCAATCACATATAAATGTTATAGTCACAATTCATACCTGGTTGATATGTAACGACATAAGTTGTTAAAGGAGGTATTTTAATGATAAATGCTTGCATGCACGCATTCATGCAGATATTTACAGTGAAGCTGATGGTGACGGGCTTTGGAGGGTTTTGTTCCTTTCTACTCTTGTCCCGCTTCTTGACAAAGGGATCAACCAGGGTCCAACTTCTTGGGTGGCTTTGCGTTGGATTCTCCATCATCGTTTTCGCAGCTCCTTTAAGTGTTATGGTGAATCATTGGAGTAATTCTTGATTTCTTATTTTTTAATTTTCCCTATTTATACTTTTCTTCATACACAATGCTACTAAGTTAGGTGAGACAAGTTTTGCATGGCATTTATTTTTGACAAATATTGTGCAGAGAATGGTGATCCGAGCCAAAAGCGTAGAGTTCATGCCCTTCTCTCTCTCATTTTCCCTCACTCTCAGCGCTGTAACTTGGCTCCTCTACGGTATATTCCTCAAGGACATCCACATTGTGGTATGCATCGACTTTCAGCAAATACCAACGCTAAAGAGTTTTCTATTACCCAAAGAAAAAAGTTTGTTGCAGAGACTACAGTTTAGATATCGCTTTATTTTCTGATATACATTCATTAACACAAGTATGATCATTCATATAGGTTCCAAACGTACTAGGTCTTATCCTTGGAGTGCTTCAGATGGGACTGTATCTGATATACAGGAAGAGGAATGTGATGGTCTTGGAGGAGCCCCATTATTTAGGTGGTGCAAAGCCAATTACCGATACTCCAAGTTGCAATGTCACCTCTGATGATGTCGCCATCGATGTTGATGAGGTCAAGGAGAGGAAAGATGATGTATACGAGGGTGAGAAAAGCTTTGAAGCTTCCGATAATGGACCAGTGGTGAATATTTCATGTGAAGTTTAACATGGGTTAGGTCGCTGCATATGTCTCTGCTGTTGTCTTTACAGTAGCTAGTTAAGCTAATTTACTTGTTTCTTCTTTGTTGTTAATGTACGCATCGTTACTTGTATATGCAAGTGGTGATTAAGAGCGCATGCATAAGTGCTCTGGAATTGCAATGTTTCATCTAGCATTTAAAATCATTCTGGTCTCGTTCCTCTTGTGAATGAAATCATTCTACTGTCTATTTAATCCGTATTTTGAAAAAAAAAAATTATCTAGGTTGCTTTGTCTCGAATTAGAAATGGTAACTTTGCCTCGATTCACCTATGAAGATCATGATTCGTGACTAGAATCGAAATTGGCCGTCAAAGATGCCTGTCATGATTTTCCTCCTTTAAAAGTAGAGAAGCCCACTCTTTGGAAGACTAATAATCAAACATATCATCGTAAAGTCATTTAGGCTGCGTTTGTTTATATTTCTGTTCAAAAATTATTCCGGGGAACAGAAATAAAAAAAGCTATTTCTATTCCGGGGAATAATTTTTTATCAGAAAGAAGAGTTTGGTAAACTTGTTTTGGGAATAAAAAATGAATAGAAACATGTTTGGTAAATTTGTATTCTTTTTTTTTGTTTATTTTAATTTTTAATTTTTAATTTTGTTTTTTCCTTTTTTTCTTTCTTTTTTTTCTTTTTTTCTTCTTTTGGCTGGTTGCTAGCCTTGGCCATGGCCGGTGACTAGCCAACGAGAGTCGGCGGCCTCGCCCAGCCACGACAAGGCTCGCTAGCCCTTGGTGAGGCCGAGCCTCACCGTGGTTGGGCCTCGCCTTGGCTGGGCCAACTCGGGCTTGCCTAGATTGGCTAGGCCAAGCTCCCCAAGCCTCACCTCGTACCGGCAAGGCTCGGCCTTGCCTTGGCTAGGCGAGCTCAAGCTCGCATAGATCCGGCGAGGCCGAGCCTAGCCAGGGGCTGGCGACCCTCCTGCGAGGTCGCCGGCCCTCGATGGCCGGTCGCTGGCCATGGCCGAGGCTAGTGACCGGCCAATAAAGGGAAGAAGAAAAAGAAGAAAAAAAAGAGAAGAAAAGAAAGGAGAGAGAAAATTTGTTTTTCAAAAGTGTTTATGGAACAAAAAAACAACTCTTTTTTGTTTCTTATTTTCGTTCCAATTTTGTTCCGAGAACAAAAAAAACAAATTTTGAACAAAAACGCAAATAAATTGTTTCTATTCTTTTTTTGTTCCCAAGAACAAAAAAAAAAAAATCTGTTCTTGAACAGAAAAAAAGAGTGCAATCATGCATGCCGTTAGTGAGCAACGTTTCAATAAAAGCGATTTAACGGCTTAATTGATGGCATTAAAAAGTGCCTAGATGGCATTAAATAACATATCTAGCACCATTTAGTGCACATAAACCACCAAAAGTATTTCCGACACCACTTCTGACAATATTTTAGTGAAATGGGCGGCATTTCTTAATGTCGGGAAAAGATCTTGGAAATGTGTAACTTATTGAAGGGCATGTAAGTCGGTGCTCGAAACATGACTTGAGCTCGATCGGATATTTAAGTTTTACCAAGCTCGACTGGAGCTTAAAGAAATTCGATTTTTCAGAGCTTCGCAAAGCTCGAATATCTTGGATTTTCATATATGTTTGAATATTGTATAACCGTAAGGATCTTTATGTTTGATTTTATCACAATTACATTTGCAAGCTTGAGCATGACAAGCCACATACTCATGAGTAACTTGACTCAGTTTAGTTACTCAGTTTACAGTGACGAGCACAAGAGGGTTGGGGATGATTACTATCGTGCCCAGGCAATATTTTCTTCCACCCTCGGCGGAGAAAACTTTCTTCAATCAAACTTCTTAACGGATGTTTACAAAGATGGACATTTTGACGAAGTTCGTAAGGAGGAAAACCTAGTTTGTAATGAAGTCTTTTCTCATAGAACTAACTCGGAGATTTGCTTGGGAAATGATGCATTTGGCGCGCAACAAGAAAGCAACGCCTTATCGGCAACTAAAAGGAAAAGGAAAACACCCAAAACTAAGCACATTGGTGGGCCGCTCGTTGTCTTGATCTTCGTTATACATTAAGGTTGGACACGAGGATTCACGTACGGAGACGGCCGTTCGATACAAAGGTAGGCACGAATTAAAAATTGACATGAATTTTAGTAAACCGGCTAATTAGACGCAAATATAATCGACGAAGACGTGGCCTTAGTCCGATTAAGATCCACTGCCTAACTACATCCTCTTTTGGAGGTCTCTATCATCTACTTAGATTTTTCCTCTGCCTTGGGACCTTATCGTGAATCATTGAATTATCTCCTTGCTCTTGAAACTCAGTTTGATTAAGACACTTAAGGAAAAACGTGTGTGTACGTTAGCCATATTATGACATCTACTTGCGAATGAATATCTCTCAGCGCCGTGGTGGCTCAGTTAGGTAGGCTTCAGACTTCCAGGCGTTCGAAGCCCCTACAACGCAAGTTGCAGGGAGGCTGACGGATCATTTGGCGACTTACCCAGGGTGCGTGGGTGGTGGTTTCCTACGTGCCTCCCCAGGGTTTACTTCCCAGTTGTCGGCTGTGCGGGGGTTCCCTGGGTCACCAATATATATATATCTCAGGATCATGTATATATCTTATTTAATAATGCATATCCTTAATTGATATGTTATCTTCAATAGTTATCTCATAAGACCTATAAATAGGCTGATGTAATTCTCATTAGGAATATATTGAAATATACTAAAATTTCTCGATGCTCTTCTGTTGGGAACGCAAATATATGAAGAGAAAAATAGAGAAGAAAACAAATGAGAATTTTTATGTGGAAAACCCTTCCTAAAAAGGGAAAAATTACGATGCCACACTAAACAATCTTCCATTACCAGGATCAAAATTACAAGCTCTGAGGTTAGAAGCTTCAATGTTACAACTATAAAAGATATTGCCCCTATATATAGCAGGAGTTTAGGACATACATAATTTATATGAAAAATTACATGTATGAGATTAGTAGCAATAAAAGCCTTATTGACTACTTCAACAATATAGAATTGGTAATTGCCTAAAATAAATTGCTTCTATGCTTGAAAATTATTTTCCTCTATCAGACTTTATAACTCCATCATTTTCTGCATTCTTATTTCTAATTGTGTAGTTGATAAAGTCCTTTGTCAGAGTTGGACAAAAGCTTATATTTGAATTTTCTAATCCCCCCCCCACCCGCGTGTAGAGTGGAAATATGCAATTGGAGAAGTAAATGTTGGAGATACTATTGCTCCTAATTGATATGATAAAGATATCTTTGGCACTGATTGATATCATATATTCAATATGATTCCCTTGATTGATATTATATATTGTGGAATCATTTTTTTTTTTCATTTATGTATATTCATACCTAGATTATCTAAGCTCTATGGGCCATAAATAGAGGTTGTACACATACATCTTTGATATGAGAAAGCAATACACCTTTCTACCCTTTTCTTCCTCCGTCTAGATTTCCATCAGTTTTATTTTGTGACATGATATCAAAGCCTCTCACTCTAAACTAGCTTCCGCATGTCATTCTTTACCTTGCAAGAAAATGCCTAAAAATCAGAATATCATTTCTAACGCATCACATAACCCAAATGACCCACCTTTGGATCCACACATTGATATACCAGCGTGACTGAAGAGAACCAGACAAAGGAAGGGCAATACGAGCAACTGCATTAGGTTCAACAAGTAGGGGTGAGATGGTTCAAGTTGGGCCGATATCCACCCCCTAACTCTAGGACCAAGTTGCACTGTATTAGTCCTTAATTTTTTGGACCAATGAATGACCTATTGAGCCTAGAACCAAGGACCAAACTAACTTAATGGGTTCAGTCCAATTCTAGGTTCAACCCAAGACCAACGATAATTTTTTTGTTTCAATTTATGTACTCCTTGAAAAGGCAATTACATATGCATCAACAATGCGGCGTTATGCAACCAAACTATAAATAGTAATACATATTTAACAAATTTAAGATAGGGCAACAATAGAAATTTCAAACCTACTAAAAGCAAGAAATCATAAAAATAATTAAGATCGCTCATAGAGTTATGGGACAAGATGGGAAGTTCCTATAATCATTTATCTATAATAGTAGTAACACCATATGTAAAAGCATTATAAATAAAAAATTAGATATGTAAGATATATCTAATATATTTTAGATATATTATATGTAATATATACAGTCAAGGTTGGTCTAGGTGGATCAACCTTAAATTTCCAAGACCGAGGACCAACCCGTATGGTATTGATCAGAGATCTTAAGATTAAGGACCAACCCAATCCCCTTAAAAATTGAACTAGGACTAATAGGGTTTGGCCGATCTAGGGTCGGTCCAATGTTGACCCTCGACCGATGCTCACCCCTATCAACAAGGGCAACCTTTCCCAAGGATAGTTCTTGTTCAGGCTTATTCAAAAGCTGTTTTTCTCATGCCCATTCACCTAGTGGGTTCCCATCCAAGTTTAGCCCATACAAGATTGGGCAAATCCATCAAGCCCAACCTCAAGCAGTTTCTGTGGAGAATATGGGCCAAGAGGAGGCCTACATCTCACTACTAAGCCCAATCCAATTCTTGGACCAGGTTGACATTTTTTGAACCATACCGATTCGGGTCTGTGGGGTTTTTGGGCAAACTCAGCTCTAGTTTTTAGCCTTATGGTGTGTTTGTTTCACGGAAAACGTAATATTTTTGGAAAATGTTTTCCGAGAAACCATTTTCCAGGAAAACGGTTAGTTTTTCTTTGTTTGGTGATACATGACTGAAAATATTTTCTGGCGTTTGGATTGCATTTGAAAAATGATTGAAGGTGTAGAAGATGCCAACGAAGAGGAAGAGGAGGGAGCAAAGCAAACAGGAGCATAGGAGGGGCTAGGGTTGGGGAAGGCAGCAGTGACAAAAGGGAGGGGGCGAAGGAGAAGGAGAGAGGGGAGGAGGAGTTAGGGTTTATGTTCACAGGCAAAGAAAGAAAAGAGAGAACAAGAAAAAAAAAGAAAAAAAAGAAAGAAGAAAGAAAAGAAAAGATATAATTATAACAAATTCAAAATCTTTAATTAGAAATTCTTTTTAATAATAAATTTTTCATTAAGCAAGGACCTTAAAACATTTTGGAAAACATTTTCCGGTTCTTTCAAAGAGGAAATCGTTTTCTTAAATTTAAGCTTTAGAAGGAAAACATTTTCCATTGACTAGGAAAACATTTTCCGTTGACTCATTATCCTAAATGAACCAACGATTATTTGGAAAATGAGGAAAACGTTTTCCCGGAAATTATTTTTCGCAAAACAAACACACCCTTAGTTTTTTTCCTTTTGTAGGGACTGCCAGCGGTTAGTTGGAATCCAACAACCCTCTTTATACCTATGCTGTCAATAGCTTAGAACCCTGTCTAATCTCCTTATAACTCTCAAGATGAGAGAACCATTCTGTTTAGTCTTGAGAGCTCTGGCAAGCACGTCATGAAGGAAAAGGATGGGTTTATTGATGGCACCATATCGATGCCATCTCATGATCAGCTTGCATGACATTAAAGGAAGTGCAACCAACTCGTTTGGACGTGGTCAATAACTGCATTAGTCTTAGGGTGGTCGTCGGTCTATCTTAGATCGAAGATGCAAGACAGATATGGGAGAACATTTGAGAGATGTACGATAAACTCAATAAAGCCAAAAAGTTTTACCTAACTTGGGCCCTATCAGAGCTAAAACAGGGCAACCTTTCGATAGCCTTCGCTTTCAACCGGTTGTCAGTGATTTTGAAATTAACTAGAGATGACCGAAGAAAAGCTTAAAGGCCCCGAAGTAACCCTAGCACAATTTCGAGGAATCAAAGAAGGGGAGTATGTAACGAGGTTTTTGCTCATATTTAATGAAAGGTACTCACCTTTTGAAGCCAGGATCCAATTTCCCCGCTCAGGAAAATTTATCAACTCACTATGCAAGAGGAATCCCAGCGATCGCTTCGGCAGAGTATTTGAAGGCCAACAACTGTGTTGTTCTTGCAGCAAAGGTGACGCTGGAGCAGCGTAGCGCTGTGGCCAAGTCTGGCAATGGAGGCTTCACTCGCTTTGGCACGAAGCGAAGGTTCCCAAGTGAGGAAGACGATGGCTCCTTTTTTAGAATGAATGGCCACGATTTAATCGTGTAATTTCAATGTGATGGTCCAGGATGCACAAGATCTTTAGTTCAGATGAGTGGCCATGATTCAAACGTGGGATTAGATGGTCCAGGATATGCAGCGCGATCTGATGGCTCCTCTTTCATCCTAGCCGCACCTAAATCGGATGGCGCATCTCACAACACGTCAGCCTTTGCGTGGAAAACATCCAACGGCTGAGATTCCGCCACATCATCCAAATTAAATGGCCAAAATTCCAACAAAAGCAAAGGTAAATTTTGTGATTATAATAAATGCCCTTATCATATGAAGGAAAATTGTTGGAAATTACACTCGGAAGCCAACATACAAGGAAAGGAGGGAACACAATATTTCATTTGCAACAAATGCTAAGGTCAATTAGCCTATTAATCATAATCAATTTGGACAAATTATGAGAGCTTTGAATCAACTGGGAATCCAAGACAAGTTAGCTAGCTATGTGGGTGTATCCTATTGCCTAATGAACTCTATTTCAACTAAGGCATGAATTATTGATTCAAATGATAATGATCACATAGTTTGCGATGTATGTTTTCTCTTCCATTTTTGTATACTCATTCATAATTAGGGGTGTTAGAATTGAACTGAAACCGAAATCGAAACCAAACCAAATCGAATCGAAATTTCGTGCAATTTCAGTTTAGTTCAGATAACCAAAATGTAAGCCTTCTTTTCTTCAATTCGGTTCGGTTTTCAATTTAGTTTGATAAACCAAATCAAACTAAAATTATCACAAAACTTAAACCCCAACTTAAAATCTCTCTTCTTTCTCACCATTTATTTAGTTCGGTTTCAATAAGCAAGGCAAAAATAGGAAAACTAAAAAACCGAACCGATAAATTGGTTCAGTTCATATTCAACTCATGTTGAATTCGATTCACGGTTCGGGTTTTCAAGAAAACCAAATTGTTGACACCCCTACTCATAAATACTTCAATTTGCCTTCCAAATGGAAGTGACATAGTCATTACTAAGATCGGAAATATCCAACTCAATCCATCCATATTTTAAAAAAAATGTCCTCCTCATCCTTGATTTTCAATTCAACTCATTTCGATTTTCAAATTCAATGAAGATAATTCCTATCAAATCATTTTTTATTTTGATCTATGTTTCTTTCAGGCTTTTTGATTAGGAAGTTGATGGGTTTCGGTAAAAATCGTGATGGGCTTTATTTTTGGGCCACAAATATTGATTCTTTTTTTTCTTTGAATAAGGCCACCTCATGTAATGCGAATATCAAAAATAATATTTTATTGCCTCATCAACAATTTGGACATAGTGCTTGTTTTCCTCACCCCAAGTGCTTTATATGTCCATTGACCAAATAATCATGACTACCTTTCCCTTAAAGCACATTACGTACAAATGATGCATTTCTCTCTTGCATATAGATATTTGGTGACCATATCAAACACCACATCATGATGGGTCTTTTTTTTCCTCACAATTGTAGATGATTATACACATGCAACTCGGGTGTGTCTCATGCAATCTAAGGCCCAAATCCTTTCCCATCTTACAAATTTTCTTATATTGATGAAAAATCAGTTTCATAAATCCGTTCAACGTGTTCACATAGATAATGCTCATGAATTTTTTAACCATGAATGTTTCTCACTCTTCACCTTCAATGGCATCCTTCATGAAAGTTCATGTGTATACACTTCTCAACAAAATGGGATCATCGAAAAGAAATGTCATCACCTCTTAGATGTTGCTCGTGCTCTCAAACACTAAGCTTCCATTCCTAAAATATTCCAGGGTGACTGTGTGATCACGATAACCTACCTAATCAATTGAATACCTACTCGGATCCTGGATGGATGAATGTCTTTTGAGCTACTCTTAGGCCAAAAAAAAAATAAAAAAAAAAACCTAATACCTAACACCTTCGTGTTTTTTTATGCTTATGTTATGTGTCTACTATGGGCTCTTGGGACAAATTTGGTACTTGTGCCTCAAATGCATATTTATGGGATGCCCTAATCTTCAAGAAAAGATATTTGGTTTTGAATCCATCGATTGGGAGATTTTTTTGTTAATAAAGATGTTATTTTTCATGAAGATGTTTTCCCTTTTCAAGATGAAAAATCTTGAAAGAAACTGTGGAGAAATTACCCATTGTCAACCATTCTTGAGTGAGGAAGACTATCACCTTCACAGCTGTTTATTGTTCCTCAAGTCACACCTCCTGTAGCTAACATTCATCTCAGTTCACCACTGAAGATAAACAGAGAGATGCCGACATTATTCTCTGAGGACCCTATGGTTTGTTCTACAAATTCATCATGCCGTACTTCTCATGAGCCCATTAACAATATCAGTCTAATCTAGCTCCTCCTCGAAGTTTAAGATGTGCAACATGACCACCCACATGGACGAAGGGCTATATTTGCTCTGCTTTAAACTCATCTAGTACACATTATCCCATCTCCTCTTATGTTAGCTATGTCCGTCTGTCACCAAAACAGATGTGTTGCTTTAGTAAAATATCTGAAAAACATGAGCCATCCTTGTACAATGATGCTGTCAAGGAGTCTCCCTAGAAACAAGCCATTGCAGATGAATTGCGAGCACTAATGGAGAATAAAACCTAGGATTTCATTTTTTTACCACCGCATCGGCAACCTATTGGGTGTTAATGGGCGTATAAAATCAAATATAAGCCAGATGGTTCCATTGAACATTATAAGGCAAGACTCGTAGCTAAGTGGTTTACATAGCGGGAAGGTTTTGATATTTATGAGATTTTTCTCCAGTAGCAAAGGAAGTTATTGTTTGTTCTTTTCTCTCTGTTGTTGCTCTCCGCAATTAGCCTTTGCATCAAATGGATGCTCACAATGTTTTTCTCCATGGAGATTTAGAAGAGAAAATTTATATGGATCTTCCACTAGATTTATGCAGTCAAGAGAGAATTGAGTATGTTGTTTGTGAAAATCCCTATATGAACTCAAACAAGCTTCCCATCAATGGTATCCCAAATTTACCGTTGCATTCACAACAACAGAATTCAAGCAGTCAAACACACAACTATGGCCTATTCACTTGGAACCGAGGGACATCATCCATTTATTTATTAAAATATGTTGGATGATATACTGATCATGGAGAATGATGACTCTGTCATCACAAAGTTCAAGAAATACTTGCATTCCACTTTTCACATTAAAGATTTGGGATCTCCCAAATATTTTCTTGAGATGGAAATCGCACAATCAAATAAAGGAATTAGCCTCAATCAACACAAATTTGTCATAGAGATTATCTCGGAGATAGGACTATTAGGTTCCAAACTAGCAATCATCCCAATTGAGCAAACTACCAAGTTGACAACGTCAAAATATGACAAAGAATTGTCACCACTGAATGAGGATCCTTTACTCAATGACCCCTCTGTATATCAAAGACTTGTTGGGAAACTCAATTATCTCACCATGACTAGACTCAACATATGCTACTCAATAGAAATTCTCAGTAAATTCATGCATGGCCCAAAATAGTCTCACATGAATGTAGCGTTGAAAGTGGTAAAGCACTTAAAAGGATATCCGAGATTGGGAATATTATTGTTCCAAGATAACAACATGGACCTGACGGCATATTGTGACACGGATTATGCCATTTGTCCTATGAGTAGAAAATCTATTACAGAATTTTGTGTCAAATTGGAAAACTCATTGGTCTCATGGAAAACAAAGAAACAATCAATTGTTTTGTTATTGTCTGCTAAAGCAAGAATATTGAGCAATGGTGAAAACTAGTTGTGAAATTGTCTAGATAAGAGGATTGCTTCGAGTCTCGGTATATGACAATGATGTTGTGCTTAAACTCACAATAAATGTAATTTTTATGAAACAACAAAGCATATAGAAATCGATTGTCATTTCATCAGAGACAAAATCCAAGATAAAGTGATTAAGACAAAGGGAATAAGAACAACAGAGCGGCCTGCAAAAATCTTCACCAAACCTTTGTGTCAAAGGCAACATGTGTATCTACTAGCAAGCTAGACATGCCCTTAATGTGTATAGACCGCCAACTTGAGGGGGAGTGTCGGAGATACTATTACACTAATTGATATGATGAAGATATCTTTGGCACTAATTGATATAATATATTCAATATGGTTGTACACATACATCTTTGATATGAGAAAGCAATACACCTTTTTACCCTTTTCTTCTTCCATCTAGCTTTCCATCGGTTTTATTTTATGACAACAAATAAGGGCTTGGAAAGATTTGAACTTAAGACCTTCACTCTAATACTATATGAGACTTTATGAGTCCACTACTAACTATTCTAAAAACCTAAATTATTAGACGAAAACATGATTTAATATTATATTTTAACACGTGAAACTTGAAACTTGATATTAGGTTACTTGATTACACATGCATGTTATGTTGCAACACAGCCTTACCACCAAGACCAATGGCCCACGAATTAACCACATGTGATCATACAAATTCCAAGATTGATCGGGGCACCCATTCATCATTGATCACCTAACAATAAATTATCAATTCTCCAAACAGTTAGAACGCAATTGCAAAGGTCAGACGATAATGGTGACCCATTTACACACTCCATGTCACGATGTCCGAGCACTTATTTCGGGACCGCACATCTCTATTGGTTAAGGAGATGCTTGATGTCAGATGTAACTTATACTTTCTACTCTCATGCCATTTCCCTGTCACAATGGAATATGAATTTCGACACTCGTTAGTTTCTCTCTTTTATCATTTTCCCTTCATTTCAAAGAAGTGCTTTGTTAAAGGCCTATTGCTTTTGACTCGGGAGAGTACACGATTCCAAAGTACAAATGGATGGTGCTAATCCGAACTTCATTCGACGTCGAATTGTAATGTTTGACCAGCGTTGGCTGATAGATAACATCAAGGTGTTGCTGTTCTGAAAAAAGATGTCCTCGTATGGATTTGTGACAAGTGGATTACTTCAATCATCGACGTTCCTCGCACCCACGGTTGCTTCAAAAGTTAAAATCCTTTTCCGCAATCGACGACTCCTCCATTAATTTGGACAATGATACTACTCCCAATCAGAGCATTTACGCAAACACATGTTAGAGGGGAAAATTTGTTTAAAAGGACCTAAACCTATCACATTTTGACCAATTCAGTCTTAAACCCTTCAATTTTGTCAATATTTTTTTAGTCTAGACAGTTTTGCTAATTGAATTATAAACAAATTGACAATTTGTCAATTGAGTCTCAAACTTTCTGACGATTAGCTAATTGAGTCTATTTAGCCAAATTTCTATATGTGCTAGTACTAAAATAGACAAATCTTACGTTTACCAAAAAAAAAAAGACAAGCTTTGTATTTTTTTTTTTTTTTTCGAATTTTTTATGTTTCTTTTTTTTTTTTTCATTTGTTATTTTTTAAAGTGGACAACTCTTTTTTACTTTTTGATAATTTGTCAATTGAGTCCATTCAGACATCGCACATCATTAGTTGGGGGCAACCCTTGCCCAGATTTGGTGAGGGCCTTGGCGCCCTCAAGGTATGGCCTTGAGTGAAGCCATCATGGCGGGTGATGGTTGCTATTGACTCTTGCCAGCATTGGAAAAGGCAAATAATTAAATTAGTTAAATTATAATAGATTTATAACTTTTTGAATAATTTTATGTTTGAATAGTTTTCTCCACTATGGAGAGGTCACATAAATATCTAAAGCCAAATAGCAGCACCAATGATTACACAATTGTTATCAGCTCTTATCCCATCAAGTGGCCATCTCATATTATAATTCCACATTGAACCTCGAGCCGAGCCTACCCACGTTGAGATCTCTCCAGCTTTTTGGCGCACGAAACTTCAAATGCAAATTCCATCAAACGAATCTGGGAGAAGAGTTTATATGTCAAGGGTACACTACTACATGTTCTCGTATAAGATGCATGTTACAAACGCATGCAATCCGCGATAAGATTAATGCTGACATCACGGTCAAAGAGGGCTACTCCTTTTCGGTGATAGAGCGCAATAATACCATTAAATAATGCTTTTGATTAGCCATACGAAACGATATAAAGACCCCGAATGATCCGCCACTCAGAGCGAAAAAGGGAGGCGCAAATCGATCCGAAACCAACTGTCTTCCATTTTTTATGGGAGGGGTGCGTAGAAGATGGGTGGGGATGACAAGACGTCACTCCCGGGACGGAGGGATCAAAGGTTATCCTCTTGACGTCTGTACGATTGTTAAAACTGCGATCTAGCTGTGACCCTGACTCATCCCAATCCTTCGACATTAAGAGTATACGTCGATCCACCTAAGATCTTGATAGATTGTACCAGGCTCTCTTGAATTCAATAAGCTAATGCACGAGACATATCCTAATAACCAATATACAGTAATGTAAAATTGCTACTAGAATATAGCTTCTTGGTGTGAATAAGTATTAGAAGAAATTTTCTCCGCTATTATCTAATGTGTAGAGTTAAATTTTCTTTGTAGCGAATTTAGCATTACTTACTTAAGATCAAATATATAATATTTAATTCGTCTTTTCAATATATACTAAGTTCAGTATGCTAACATTGCAAATCCTGTTTTTTTTTTTATCACTTCATCTTGATTTATTATTGGAATAAATACACAAAAGTCCTAAAATTTATTACAAAAGTACAATCAAATCTTAAAATTTTTAAAAACTGTAATCAACGGAATGAGTTCATTGGATCAATGTGACAAGTTGTAAGACTTTCAAAGCACTTATCTCTTTATTATTTTGACTAGATAAATCATTATTTTCTTGAGGGCTAGATGATTGTATAAAATGTCGTAAATTAATTTTTTTTCTATTACTTTTCACTCAAGTAGAAACGTAGGCAACACCCTATTTAGTTTAACATTTTGTAAGTATCTAAGATTTCTATGTGATTGAAGACATATCTATATATAACATCAATATATAATTAATGTGGATGAGGATGTGTATAAATAAAATCAATATATAATCTGTGATGACCTAGACTCGAGGTAGTATGGAGGAATGGACTAAGATTGCCTCGATAGTATGCGAGCGAGGCTAAGCATATGTCTCCTATCCCACATTGCTTAAGGGGAGTTCTAAGCTAGTTGATAAAGCTTGTGTCCTTCTGATTGTACATATGCGTTTTCTTGAAGTAGTATGAGCTGTCCCGATAAGAACAAAATCATGAGAATTTAATGTCCAAAAGGGACAATATGTGTATAGTGATAGGCTCAGGGTCCTTATAGGTGGCATTAGAGCCGACTCTCGCAGTGTGTAGGGCCACAACAAGGGTGTTGTGCCAAAGAAGTGGAGAATATGACGACCTAGACTCAGGACAATATGGAGGGAAAGATTGTCTTGGACTAGTTGATGAGGCTCGGAGCTGCTTCGAGAAGAATAAAATCGTAAAAACGAACAATATGTGTACAATGACACACACAAGGTCCTTACATAATCAATCTCATGCAATAAAACAACGATAATAAAAAGGAAAACACAATTTCATACATGTCAGATGAGAATAACAAAACATGCAATGCTAAATGTTACGTTACTGACCACAACAAGAGTAATTTGAACTCATTACTTGCCTATTTGCAGCTTTCACTTTACTATAATTTCTAATTAAAATTAAGTTTGTGACAAATTTCGTTGTTGTTATTGTTATTCTCCTAACCCTATTTTACGGGAGAGATTTGCTCGTAACTATATATATATATATATTGCATATGCATATTCATAGTATATGAATAATAATTTTGGCGAAGAGATCGTGACCTCCTGTGATTACCTTTCTACGAATAGTTATTAAATGGTCTACAAAACCATAGAGATATATCGTTCCACATGATCTATATAGAGCATGCAACAACTCCCCCTTCCTAGAGTTTCCACCAAACAAGCGAAAAAAGAGAGGAAAGATGAATTAAAGGCATGGATAACACTCAAGAATTAAAAATACAAAAGTCACTTACTTTACAACAAGGTTGTGTGTGATTAGGTTACTCATAATAGAGTGTTTTACACGCACTTTGCCAAGTTGTATGCCCTCTTATATAGAAACAAATGTTGATTAGTGACTTCTGTTGTCCCCTCATTTCTTCCTTTTGCATTATTAGCCCAATACATCGCCATAGGTATATCAAATTAACATTTGTAATGGTAAGCTATCTAAGAATGTGATATATGGAATTGATATATTAGATAACATAACAGATTGTAAGTATGCATTTAAATAAATGGGTCACGGTCGATAAATATAATATCACATCACTTTATATGTCAATTACGTGAATCGATTTTAGTATACTTAGCACGTAAAAATCCTTCAACAGGAGTGGTCACGTGATCAAGCCGGGGTGGAAATATTTGGCAGCGAAGTACACGTGACCTCGAGTCCTATAAAGTGTCGAATATAGAATTATGCCACGATAAGGTGCTGGCGTTACGTACGGGCGCACGATCACCCACTGCGCCATGACACCTGCAATTATTAGATGATCATTATCTCCATTCACAATATTAAAAGATATCATGTCCATCAACATAATCGACACTTTAAATGACGTGATAAGTTCATATCTATTACCCCACTTCGAAAATTATCCAAAAAATCTTTAAATTTATTAAACGATGGTGAATTCATTTCTAAATTCATCAATTTTGATTAATATAGCCATGAATCTTTTGACAATTTTCAATTAGTTAATCCAGTCAATTTAAACTAAATATCACTGACAAAATGGTCCGCTTAATGCCAAGCCAATAGCTAATGTGAACAATCTTATATGAAACGATGTCACTTTGCAGTGAGTCAAGAATTTCTAATTTTTTTTTGTTTCTTTTTTTTTTTCTATGCTATTGTTCATCTTTTTCCTCTACCGGTCACAAGTGAGCATCATAGCCCTTGCCAAATCTAGGCAAAGCTACCGGCCATAAGCTATGGTAATCCTAGCCAAATTTGGCAAGGCCGTGATGCCCTCGCAAGGGGTGGCTAATGCAAGGGTTGCCTTCGCTTGTGACCAATGACCTTCGTAAACCATTGCCAAGGCTCCAATAACTGGCAAACAAAAAGATGAACAGTACAATAAGAAAAAAAAAGACAATTAGAGAACTCATAAAAAGAAATATTGCAAAATGACATCATGTCATTTAAAATCACCACATGTCAATCACCAGCTATACTACATAAGACATTTGGTGCTGACTAGATTGTCACGTCAGCAATTTCGCTTTAAATTGACCTAGTGAATTACATTTGAAAATGTCAAAAGGTTTAGGACTACATTTGGCAAATTGAAAAGTTTAGGACTTGATTGGCGGCCATACAATAGGTTTTATGATATTTTGGACAACTCTCTCTTTAATCAACAACTATCACAAATCATTATATATTCTAGCATAACTTTTCCCTTCCATCTCATCTATAAATTGCAAGGCCAACGGGAGCACAATTTCCACAACATAGCCTTATTTGTTTTCAGCTTCGAAATCTTCCATTTGGATATCTTCAGTTTCTGAGAGGAAGAGAGTGGGACAATGGCCATCTTCACGACTGACAATCCGTGGGTGCTCACTTTTGGTGTCCTAGGTACTTTACACACTTTATCCAACTGTTTTCTAGCTACTATCGAACAACAACCAATGACTTTGTTCTGATGCGTTTGTCCACATTTGGATGATTCTTGTGTAGGTAATATCATATCCATCGTGGTCTTTTTGGCCCCAGTGTAAGTTTTAACTCTCTCACTCCGTGCACACTGACAAATATAAGTTTAGGACTTATTTTATCTCCTTTGGCAGGCCAACCTTTTGGAGGATATGCAGGAGGAAGTCGACTGAAGGGTTTGAATCGGTTCCGTACGTGGTTTCTTTGTTCAGCGCCATGCTTTGGCTGTACTATGCATCCCTCAAGTCCGAGTCCAACGCTTTCCTGCTCATCACGGTCAACTCGGTTGGATGCGTCATAGAGACCATCTACATTGCTCTCTACATTGCTTATGCTCCTAAAAAAGCCAGGGTAAGTAGCTACAGCGTTTGTTCGCGAGGAACACGCCTGATGTATTCTAATTGTTGGAGACTGGATGCAGATGCTGACGCTGAGGCTGCTTTTGCTGAATTTCGGAGGGTATTGTTCCATTCTTCTTCTGTCCCACTTCTTAGCAAAGGGATCGGCGAGGGTCCAACTTGTTGGGTGGATTTGCGTTGCGCTCTCCGTTGCAGTCTTTGCTGCTCCTCTAAGCGTCATTGTAATTTACTTCCATGCGACTCCTTTCTGCATGAGAACGCTTGGCTTGCATATTAGTGTGCGACACAAGTTGATCACAACATGCATTTAGGTTTCGACATACGTGTGAGTTTATATATGTGTGTGCAGAGAATGGTGATACGCACCAAGAGCGTGGAGTTCATGCCCTTCTCTTTATCATTGTTCCTCATGCTCAGCGCTGTGACATGGCTCTTATATGGCCTATTCCTCAAGGACTTGTATGTCGCGGTATGCATTGTTCATCCACTTGTTAAAATCAAGATGGCAAGGTGTGGCAATATTATCTTCGTTCCCCTGAATGAACGATATTAACATGTGTTCGTGTTTGTATAGTGTCCAAACGTGTTAGGAGTCACCTTTGGAGTGCTTCAGATGGCACTGCATGCCATATACAGGAAGAGGGATACTATTGTGATGGAGGAGGAGAATAATGATACCAGTGTTGGGAAGCAGAGCTCTGATATACAAAGTTGCAATGGGCATGCCATTGCCTCCCACATCGATACCAACGTCTTTGACGAGGGCAAAGAGAAGTGCGAGAGAAGCTTCATCATCTTTATTGAAGCTCCTGATAAAGGACCAGTGGCCACTCCATCTGAAGTTTGACAGGCGTCTGAGTTACTCATATGCCTGATCAGGCTTTTTTTTTTTTTTTTTTCCCAGCAGCTAGCCAGCAGATCCTAGCTAGCTTGCTCGTTGCTTCTGCTATGTAATATGTAAATGGAAGAGTCCGTGGGCGTGTGGGTGCTTGTGGGGGTGGAGTCTTGTTTGTGAATGTTTAACTTATTTTTTCCTGATGGTACAGTTATCAGACGCATTACTCTTTGCGAAGCAGATTCAGATACGCACCGTTCTTTGCTGATTGATTGATATCATCTACTTACCAGGTCAGGTGGTCTGTCCACTCATGAAACATTTATGTTCCCTTCAAATCCAGCTATTTAGGATCATAAGCTATGATCTGAGACACTTTGGGAGACCTTTTTACGTTCATTTAGTAAATTTGCCTCTTTATCGGAATATAACTGGGTCACGTAATGCATGCCCTGAGATGACTTTTTAAGTTCTTACTCTGTGATCCCAATTTATGAGAAGTTTGCTCAGCTGGGTAATACCATTAGGCCCAGATTCAACCGGACCGTCAACCCGGTTACTACACAAACACACCATACATAGATACCTAATACCCACGTGAGAGATCAGAGGAACTTCCCCCTAAAGGAAAGTAAACAGAAAGTAGTTCCTCAATCAGACTGCCAATAAAAGAATTGAGCCACAGCAAAATGTTTCTCCTGTCAAGCGGGACCAACAGTTGATTCTCATCCTACAAACATGAAGGACTTTAATGAGAGCAATTTCACCGATGAGGAAGCTCTTTTCTCTACAACCTATGAGCATACACTCGGCATTGGAATACACTATTTGAAACAATTTTTGCAGGCTTGCAATCGTCTCTCACAGTATCAGATTCTTCCAAGGCTCTTTGGAAAAGTAAACAGCTGCATAACTGTGAACTTGCTATATTTTTCAAGCAAATTTAGAGAACAGCCTCGAGATGAAAAATTGGATTGTTCTTAGGCTAGCTAAGGGATGCCCAATCTGGATATGGGCACTCATAGATCCATTCGGGTCCAGAATATTGTATGTAGTGTAGCCACAGTCCCTCCTCCTTCCCATCATATCTGCATTTTGTAGAAACTCAGAAATTAAATATTAGGTTTTCTATTGTCCAGCATGCAGGCAAGGGTGTGCAGGCAAGAATATGTGCAAAGACAAGTGCCCAAGATGGGAAAGAGGAGGGGAACACTCACCCTTTTGGAGCTAAATTTGGACAATTCGTGCACATAGGGTCAGTACTAAATTCAATGCAAGGCTCCTCTTCCTTTTCGTTCTGCCCAATATCAGAAACACTGGATTCTGATGACAAACCAGCAGCTTTATCAGCAACCATTCCTTCAGCTGAACGACTGGTCCTTTGTTCAGAAAGGTAAATCATGTCATTGGCAATTGGATGGCCACTAAACTGCAAATGGACGCGTATCTGCATATAAAGAGCAGGGTTGAAAGAAGAAAGTACTGCAAGTACTAGCATATATCAAATAAACCTCACAAATTAAAAGGTATGAAAAACAGGCTGACCTAGCCAAATGCAGAGAGGTATATAATAAGCAGGATCCAAAAGTATCTTACAAAATGAGCAAGACAGGGTTTATGGAGGGACAAGAGTGCAGAAAAGAAAGCTCACCTAACTCACAAAGTCAACAGTAAATACAATGTCCTTCATGTATGTGTGGGTACATCTATGCATGCAATGGATCTTGGCTACGCTAAGCCAAAACAACCGAGGAAGGTTCACTGCTTATGGAATAGATTAAAGAAGCATCAGACTCTCAACATTATGTTTGCATCCTTTAGCATCATATTGCCTTACCTGATGAAGTTCTTCCAGTGACTGGTTCACAGAGAACAAAGCTATGAATTCCATTGGTGCTGATCCTTGTGAACTATGTACAAGCGGCCCTTCCTTTCAAGAGGGCAGTATCACAAGTAGGGTCACCTGCCTGTACAAAGAGGTGACATTGATCAGATCAATGGCATTAAGCACATTCTTACATTCACTGCCAATGCTCTAATGTACTGGTTGAAATTAAGATATGACCATGAAACAGTCAGGACAGATATATTTTATATGTAGAAGAAAAAGAAAGCTTTAATAGTGGTCACACATTGTGACACACCATGCCAACTGGACCAGGAGAAGGGTGGCAGATGACAACCTACCACCATTTTTAATTTCCTTAGAGATTAAGAGCCTTTAGATGACGACTCATCTGTATAAAATCCAATTCACTTACTATTACATCGGAATGAGCTCGTAACATGAGGCAGCATATCTGCTAATAAATAAGGGAACTGCGGCTTCTTGCTTTTGGCTTCATATACCAAGGTTCACAGATTTTGCATCAGCCAGCACTATGTCATCACCTCAGAGTTCTAACTTCTGACAAATTTAGTTCAGCTTACCGTCACACATTACTTCTCAATTCCATTTTAAACAGTATGTTGTGCATCACCTAGATAATGGTCCACAGTGGCTCATAAGTATATGCATGTTCCTAAAAATTATTGACAGGCCATCATAAATGGAAATCTACAAAAAATATATAATTATTTTTATATGCCTCCCTAAGAATGTTAAGAAAGGGCATTAGCTTCCATTTATAGCACTCTGATAACATTCAAAATTGCATCCCATAATGAATTCATATCGATTAGTCACAAAAACCTTACTCAATGAAGGAAAGAGAGCAAAAAGAAAGAAAGAAGAAATCAACACACAAGGGAGGCATGACATAATTTTCATTGAAAAGCATTATCACAAAGCCATCATTTCAAGACCCTTCTCCAACACCCCAATGCTCAGTTTCATTTCCATGGCCTCATGTAAAATGGCAATTGATGTCAATGTAAACTCAGATAAAGGTTGAATTAACAAGGCTTTGAGTGGATACTCACCTCCGCTGTGCTCCTTCCTTCTCGAGCATTGTAATTGATGTTGACATTGACCTCCAGCTAACAAGAAACCCCAGAACACATATCAGATGATAATTAATAAGAATGCATTTCTGACACCACATCCTTAGAACTTTTTCACACTATCTAACCCGCCTCCAGGGTCTTCTGAAGAGAGGACCTAGAAGAAAAGGACTAATTGATTATGTTCATAAATAAGTGGATCTTCCTTGGGTTTGATAAAATGATACAAGAAAGCACAGCTGGATCTTGCAGCAATAATAACTGAAGATGTCACACAAGATGTGCAGTTGATTTTTAACAGCTAACCCTCTCCCACTAAAATGGAGTTTTGAAATTACTAAAATCTATCTTGAGAGGGCAGACTTGTCCTTTCAGTGTTACCTCTTCTAAAGACAACTCAACAAACAAACAGAAAGTAGTCAAATTGGAAAAAAGAAATCACATTGCTATATTGAGTACATCTACTTCAACGTCTCATAATTCCAATTCTTCAGGGTTAAACCCCCTGATGTAGCACCGCTGCAGGATTTTTTCAGCTCGTAAATTATCCACTTTTAGTGCATATTCCAAAATCACTGGAATGAAGCAAGATATACCTCATTCTCAGGAAATTCACCCACCACCTTTGCAATGTACTGTTTCTGCATCAAACCACCTTCAATCTGAAAATGTTAAATGTCAGTTGAAACTTAAATTTCAGGCCAAGCATCATGTCTACCTTGCCATATCACAAATATGCCTTATTAATAGTATATAATAGGATATTTTCGATAATTTTTACTCAAGGGAACAAAGTCAGCAGCAGAAATAGTACGTGATGGCTCTACTGATATTAGGAGAAATAGTCACCAGAAATGGATTAGAACACTGCAGACTTAAGATATATACCAAGGAAATGCACATCACAGAAAGAAACTGTGAGACCTGTTTAAGTCACTCCATAAAGTAGATGTGCATGACATTGTGTGACGATATTACAAATGTTGAACAAGACGCCACAACACAGCAGCATGCTCAGAGAACTACCACTACCCTTGCTGTTAATGTAAGAGAGCCCCACTTCCATTAAGGCAATTGATTAGTAACCAATATGAACTTACATTAGTAAAGATTTTGAAAGCACACTTTTCAATATGACACTCACCTGTTGCCTCAAAATATCTGCTTTTGACGCGTTTCTGGCAAATATAAGGAGTCCAGAGACAAGGCGATCTAGTTGGTGAACAGCTTGCATTATAATATCAAGGAGGAAGTATGAAGTCCATAATTTGGATGCGACACCAGATATAAGTCAGAGGAGGGGAAAAAGAGTTAATGATAGACATCAAGAATCAAAGGGAAACAGAATATGCCCAAACTGATTTTGATAAAGCCAAGATTGCATATGCATGTGAAATAGTTACTTAGGATACGAAATAAGGGTGCCAGTCCTTGCTCTGCCTGAAGGATGCTGACCACAGTGTTTTTACGATACTGACCACATGGATGCACCAATAAACAAGTCAGAGTTTCTATAAACATAGATCCTATAAGGCCAACAGAGCTAGCTAGGCCAAGCAAGGCTGCTGTAATTGCTTTAGTGTCTGAATCTCATCAGTGATTTTACAGCACTCATGCAAAATTGGCACGAAATCATTCTTTTGTTGGACACTTGAAATGAGGAAAAACATAATTGTGTTGTTCAATCAAATTGAACCCTATTAATTGGTGGAGACTTACTGGAACAGATGCCGGCTTATAAACAGTCACAACATTCAGTTCTTTCTGTAGGATGGAGACACCATGGCTTATCACAGGAGGCTCATGCCTACAACCTTATCAAGATTAATGCAAATTCAGAGAATACCCTGAAACTTCTAGAAAAATCTGTAAATTAAGATAAAAATTCTTAACTCGTGGACAAAGAAGGAATAAAGGCCTTAAGAAACAAAAAAAAAAAAGGTATAGAAAGGAAATCTAAGGAAAAGAAGCCGATGCAGCCAAAGGGATATATCATAGCTAGATTAGACTCTTGAAAAGCAACGTTTCATAAGGAGATCATAGCAAGTGCAAAGCTCAAACCAACCTGTGTACAAAGTGGCTTATTTTTTCAGACGGTTTTACAATGTAAGAGACAGGAACTACCCTCCCCTTGACTTGTATCCGTCCACTTTCAACGGCACTGACCTATAGGTTATGACGAGACATGGTTAAAATTCATGGTCCCACACAGAACTAAACATTCGCTATGCAATGAAGAAAATGCTTACATAATACTCATAAGGTCTGCCTTTGAACTCGTGGGCAAACAAATCCACAATGGTTTTGCCAGCCCAGCGAAAAAAGGGCTTAACGAGGGTCTCGATCAGGTAAAAGTTTGATCTCAAGCAAAGCACGCGAACCACTCCACTCCAGAAGAAGAAAGACGAGATAGCGGCCGACTCACATGTGAGATGAACTCGAAATGGTAGGGTGCCACGTAGCGCCTCCCAGCGTTCTCTTAATAGATCAATCATCTTCTCGCCCTCCCTACTGCCAATAATCTACACAACCATGTCCCATGAAAGAAAAATACTCTGTGGAGAGTGAGGTTATGAGATAAGTAGATCACCTTCGCGAAAGATGTAATCTTGGCGCTCCGGAGGATTCAACGGAGTTTGCCACGCGGTCTCCCCCTCCTCCTCCTTCTTTTCAATTCCTCTTCATTCTCCTGTGACCATCGAACAGGTAGAAACGACGTCGTTGGGGAGGAAAAATGACACGTCAAAGCAAGAGGCGCTTCCTTTTTACCACTTGAGGTAAGCGGGAGCTGCAGTAGGAGGAAAAATGCGACGTCGTTTCCAGCGCTCTGTCCCAGTCTATCCGTCCAACAATATTCTAATCTGTTTTTGGTCTTCATTTCCTGTCGTTTATTCATCATAGGTGCATCTAATTGATATTTGTATAGCTAAGCTACAATGTGATTTGCGGAATTGATATACCAAATGACATAGCAAATTATAAGTATGCATTTAAATAAGTGAAACACGGTGGATAAATGTAAAGTTACATCATTTGATATATCAATTATGTCAATCAATTTTAGTATAATTAGCACATAAAAATCCTTTTATCTAAATTCCATTTAGGCAATTCAACGGGAGTGGTTACGTGATCAAAAGTGACTTTTGAGTCCTAGAAAGTGTCGAATCTTTATACCATGATAAGGTGCCGGCGCATGGGCCAAAAAAAAAAAAAAAAGATAAGGTGCTGGCATCACGTACGGGCGTGCAACATTAAAAGATATTATGGTTATCAATGTAATCGATACTTTAAATGATGTGATAAGTTCATATATATTGCACAACATAATTAACATGAAAATTATCTAAAGAATCATAAATTTATCTTGTAGTAATGAATTTATTCCTAAACTTGCCAATTTTAACTAATATAATCCTAAACATTTTGACCTTTTTATTAGCTTAGGTTAAAATTGCTGACATAACGGTTCTATTAATGCCCAGCCAATTGCTGAGATGGACAATCTTATATGAAATGACGTTGTTTTGCATTGAATCAAGAATATTTGACAATTTTTCTTTCTTTTCTTTTCTTTAAAACATTTTTTTTTTTTTACTTTTCCCATTATATTGTTCATTTTTATTCCCTTACCAATCACAAGTGAGGGCCATAGCCCTTGCTAGATCTAGGCAAAAGCCACCAACCATGAGCTAAGGTAAACCTCGCCAAATTTGGCAAGGCTGCAATGCCCTTGCAAGGGGTGGCCAACGCCAGGGTTACCCTCACCTGTGGCCGACAATCTTCACAAACCATTGCCTAGAGTCTAATGACCGACGAACAAAAAAGATGACTAGTACATTTATTAAAAAAAAAAAGAATCAAAGAATTCATAAAAAGAAAAATTGCAAAATGACATCATGTCATTTAAGATTGTCTACATCAATCGCCAACTATTCTACATAGGACATTTGGTGCTAACTAGACTGTCACATCAATAATTTCTTATTTAAATTGACATGATAAATTATATTTAAAATTATTAAAAGGTTTAGGATTACATTCGGTAAATTGAAAAGTTTAAAACTTAATTGGTCACCATACAATATGTTTAAAATTTGTTGGACAACTCTCTTCACTCAACCACCATCAACTGACCAAAAAAAAAAAAAAAATCAACCACCATCATAAACCATTAAGTATTGTAGCATAACTTTTGCCTTCCATCTCCTCTATAAATTGCAAGGCCAACGTGAGCACGATTTCCACAACATAGCCTCATTTGTTTTCAGCTTCGAAATCTTCCATTTGAATATCTTCAGTTTCTGAGAGGAAGAGAGTGGGAAAATGGCCATCTTCACGACTGAAAATCTCTAGGTGCTTATTTTTGGAGTTCTAGGTACTTTACACACGGTATCTAACTGTTTTCTCTTCTAGGAAAAAATATTGGATGGTCCTAGAGCGCCAAGTCAGCGTGCGCCCCAACCAATGAGAAAGTGACGTGTAGCTCCACGTGAGCACGAGCGGCCCCATTGGTTTTTTTGCACAAAATATATCATTTTTCCTTTTCTATTTAAAAATTTACTGTCATTAATAGACCTTTTGCTGCTTTTTTTTCTCTCCTCTCAAAAAATATTGAATGGTCCCAGAGCACCAAGTCAGCGTGCGCCCCAACCAGTGAGAAAGTGACGCATGGCTCCACGTGAGCACAAGCGGCCCCACTAGTTTTTCTGCGCAATATATATTATTTTTCCTTTTATATATGTTGCTGCTTTTTTCCCTCTCCTCTTTTTTGGAGTAGGCCTGCACACATGAATGGCGCTTTCCCTCTCCTCCTTTATGAAGAGCGAATGCTCTTACACTACAGCTTCCCTTTCCTCCTTTCTTTCCTTCTCAATTCAAAATTTTAGGTGAGAATTCGCTCTCTACGTTGCGTTGCTTCTCCGGCCTGCTCCGGGGCTGGGTCATCTCCACTCTCTGGCCCAAAGCACGTTGCTCCTCCGCCTTGCTCCGGCACTCGCTCATCTTTGCTCTCTGCCCCAAAGCTCGTTGCTTCTTCGGCCTACGTTGTTGTGTTCCTTCTCCGCCTTGCTCCGGTGTGGTTTCCCAGTGCAAGACAGTGAGGAATGTTCTTGCTGTAAGTCACAGACTCCAAGCGATAAGAAGTTCCAGCTCTCTCCGATTTGGCTTCGGATTTGCTACGTTCGCGGCAAACTCGAAGTAGCCTAAACAACATCAGGGTGATTGTGGTCGAGTTGAAGAAACCAAACTTGAAGAGTCCTTAAAAGTTCTCCTCGCACCATGTAAACTAGTAAAATGTAAATAGGTGCCTTGCAATTGAGAACGTTTCTTTATGGCCAGTGTTGGGCTAATCAATGTTCATCTTGTATAATCCATTGTATTGACTTCAAGTTGGTTTTAAAATGACAGATCCTTCATGTCATTGCTTTGTGGTGTTTATCGTTTATACCTAAAATGATGAACTTTTATCCCAAGATTGAAAATTACAACATCAACATTGTGTTGGAGACTACTTGCTGAATCTCTACTTGTGATAGATTCTATCTCTGTGTCCATCCATCAGGTGGAGTCCAATTGAGCTTACTACTTTGCGAGGATATGCTAGACTTGTTAAATTGGTGAACTTGAGAATGTCGAGTTCAGGGTACAGGTGGTTCCCAACTAGAAAAAATGATGAAAATGGACGCGTAGACCCAACCTTACTTTGGGGTATACAGATCTCCTGCGTGCATAATGAAAAGAGAAAGTAAAGAGGAGTGCAGGAAATTCATGAACTAAGTCAACATGGGAAGAGCTCTCTCCAAATGAGCAAAAGTAAACTTTAATACATTAAATTCTTCAAAAACCGAATAGATACAATTTTTTTACAGAATGCTATATCCTAACAAACACAGAAATTGTTGCAAAGTTTTTTAACAACACAATCACAAGAAGGAAAAGTTCAAGAAACAAAAAGGACTCCGTGAACTATAAGGAAGCCTTTTCTTTTCTCACTTCTCAGCAAACCGTGCTTTGTTGTGGCACATCTCAAACTCTCTCTTTTAATCAGCGAAGTAGAGGGGAAAGAGGATGAGCACTCGTTTTATAATGTCTCTTCACTCCTTTCGTCCTCCGATCCTCGCCCTTATTCAGCTTGGAAGCAGGTTCCGACAACATGAAGCGAAGACGAAAATTTTCAAAAAAGAAACAAAGCAAGAACTTTCCAAGGCCGTATCCGACGGGTATGGCTGCGCAATCCTTTACATCCCCAAAACCCAGAAAAACTGTGCAATTACTTCTGAAGCTGGGGTATCTTCCTATACCAGAGTGTCGCTTGAGATGGAGAGGTCCGCTTGAGGCGAAGCGCGGATGTGCACAAAACCAAGGGAGACAGATCACCGCCACCTCCTCCTTCCCCACCACCGCCACCATCGCCCTCGACCCCGCCATCCTCATTGACGCGTCCACCCCACTCCCTCCAACCTCCTCGTCCATCTTTCCGCATGACGCCTCCATCACCTTCCTCCACTCGTTCTCTCCACCTTCGTCGCTGCACATGCCGGTCCCCCTTCCATCTCCTTCACCAGCAGCCGATCACAGCAAGCATTCGCCGAATCAACTCACTATTATACCGACCAAAAAAAAAAAACACTCACTATTATGAGCCGCAAACATAGAAAATCCAAAGCCGAATCAGAGAGAGCTGGAACTTCTCATCATTTGGAGTCTGTGACTTACAGCAAGAACATTCCTCACCATCTTGCACTGGGAAACCACACCGAAGCAAGGCAGAGAAGGAACACAACGACGTAGGCCGAAGAAGCAACTAGCTTTGGGGCAGAGAGCGAAGATGAGCGAGCGCCAGAGTAAGGTGAAGGAGCAACGTGCTTTGAGCCAGAGAGCGGAGATGACCTAGCCCCGTAGCAGGCCAGAGAAGCAACGCAACGTAGAGAGCGAATTCTCATCCAAAATTTTGAATTGAGAAGGAAAGAAAGGAGGGAAGGGAAGCTGTAGCGTAAGGGCATTCGTTCTTCAGAAAGGAGGAGAGAGAGCGCCATTTATGCGTGCAGGCCTACTCCAAAAAAGAGGGGCAACCGATGACTTTGTTTTGACGCGTTTGTCAACCTTTGGATGATTGTTATCGTAGGTAATATCATATCCATCGTGGTCTATTTGGCCCCAGTGTAAGTTTTTAACTCTTTCTCACTCCATGCACACTAACAAATATAAGGTTTAGGACTTATTTAAACTTCTTTGGCAGGCCAACGTTCTGTAGGATATGCAGGAAGAAGTCAACTGAAGGGTTTGAATCAGTTCCATACGTGGTTTCTCTGTTCAGCGCTATGCTTTGGCTGTACTATGCATCCGTCAAGTCTTGAGTCCAGCGCTTTCCTGCTTATCACGGTCAACTCGGTCGGATGTGCTGTAGAGACGATCTACATCGCTCTCTACGTCACGTATGCTCCTAAAAAAGCCAGGGTACGTAGCCACAGCGTTGTTCGTGAAGAACACACCTAATGTATTTTAAATGTTGGAGAGTGGATACGCAGATGATGACACTGAGGCTGCTGTTGCTGAATTTTGGAGGGTATTGTTCCATTCTTCTTCTGTCCCACTTCTTGACGAAGGGATCGGCGAGGGTCCAACTTGTTGGGCGGATTTGCGTTGCGCTCTCTGTTGCAGTCTTTGCTGCTCCGCTAAGCGTCATTGTAATTTACTTCTACGTGACTCCTTTCTTAGACGCCTGTCAAACTTGAGATGGAGTGGCCACTGGTCCTTTATCAGAAGCTTCAATAAAGATGATGAGGTCATGCCCTTTGCAACTTTGTATATCAGAGCTCAGCTTTCCAACACCGGTATCATTCTTCTCCTCCTCCGTCACAACTTTATTTCTCTTCCTGTATATGGCATGCAGCGCCATCTGAAGCACTCCAAAGATGACTCCTAGCACGTTTGGACCCTATGTATGCACGTACACATGTTAATATTGTTCATTCAGGGGAACGAAGGTAATATTGCCACAGATCGCCATCTTGATTTTAACAAGTAGATGAACAATGCATACCGCGACATACAAGTCCTTGAGGAATAGGCCATATAGGAGCCATGTCACAGCACTGAGCATGAGGAACAACGGCAAAGAGAAGGGCATGAACTCCACGCTCTTGGTGCATATCACCATTCTCTGCACACACATATATAAACTCACGTACGTACAATTTGTGTGCCACATTAATATGCAAGACATGCGTTCTCATGCAGAAAAAAAGAAAGGAGTCGCGTAGAAGTAAATTACAATGACGCTTAGCGGAGCAGCAAAGACTGCAACAGAGAGCGCAACGCAAATCCGCCCAACAAGTTGGACCCTCGCCGATCCCTTCGTCAAGAAGTCGGACAGAAGAAGAATGGAACAATACCCTCCGAAATTCAGCAACAGCAGCCTCAGTGTCATCATCTGCGTATCCACTCTCCAACAATTAAAATACATTAGGTGTGTTCTTCACGAACAACGCTGTGGCTACGGACCCTGGCTTGTTTAGGAGCATACGCAAGGTAGAGAGCGATGTAGATCGTCTCTATGGCACATCCGACCGAGTTGACTGTGATAAGCAGGAAAGCGCTGGACTCAGACTTGACGGATGCATAGTACAGCCAAAGCATAGCGCTGAACAGAGAAACCACGTATGGAACTGATTCAAACCCTTCAGTTGACTTCTTCCTGCATATCCTACAGAACGTTGGCCTGCCAAAGAAAATTAAATAAGTCCTAAACCTTATATTTGTTAGTGTTCATGGAGTGAGAAAGAGTTAAAAACTTACACTGGGGCCAAAAAGACCACGATGGATATGATATTACCTACGATAACAATCATCCAAAGGTTGACAAATGCGTCAAAACAAAGTCATCGGTTGTTGTTCGATAGTAACTAGAAAACAGTTAGATACCGTGTGTAAAGTACCTAGAACTCCAAAAATAAGCACCCCGGGATTTTCAGTCGTGAAGATGGCCATTTTCCCATTCTCTTCCTCTCAGAAACTGAAGATATTCAGATGGAAGATTTCGAAGCTGAAAACAAATAAGGCTATGTTGTGGAAATCGTGCTCACGTTGGCCTTGCAATTTATAGAGGAGATGGGAGGCAAAAGTTATACTACAATACCTAATGATTTATGATGGTGGTCGTTTGAAGAGAGAGTTGTCCAAAAAATTATAAACCTATTGTATGGTGGCCAATTAAGTCCTAAACTTTTCAATTTACCGAATGTAATCCTAAATCTTTTAGTAATTTTTAAATATAATTTATTAGGTCAATTTAAATCGGAAATTGTTGACGTGACAGTCTAGTCAGCACCAAATGTTCTATGTAGGATAGTTAGTGATTGACGTAGACAATCTTAAATGACATTATGTCATTTTGCAATTTTTCTTTTTATGAATTCTTTGATTCTTTTTTTTTTAAATGTACTATTCATCTTTTTTGTTGGTCGGTCATTAGAGTCTAGGCAATGGTTTGTGAAGATCGTCAGCCATAGGTGAGGGCAACCCTGGCGTTGGCCACCCCTTGCAAGGGCATTACGGCCTTGCCAAATTTGGCGAGGTTTACCTTAGCTTGTGGTTGGCGGCTTTTGCCTAGATCTAGCAAGGGCTATGACCCTCACTTGTGACTGGTAGGGGATAAAGATGAACAATATAATGGGACAAGTAAAAAGCAAAAAATATTGTAAAGAAAAAGAAAAGAAAGAAAAAATTTCAAATATTCTTGGTTAGATGCAAAATGACGTGATTTCATATAAGATTGTCCATCTCAACAATTGGCCAGGCATTAATAGAACCGTCATGTCAGCAATTTTAACCTAAGCTGATATAAAGGTCAAAATGTTTAGGACTACGTTAGTTAAAATTGGCAAGTTTATGAATAAATTCATTACTACAAGATAATTTATGATTCTTTAGATATTTTTCATGTTAATTATGTGGTGCAATAGATATGAACTTATCACATCATTTAAAGTATCGATTACATTGATGGCCACAACATCTTTTAATATTGCAAATGCAGATGATGATCTCGCCTAATAATTGCCAGTGGCTCGATGTAGTAGGTGAATGCGCGCTCGTACGTGACGCCACCACCTTATCTTTTTAAGTTTTTTTTTGGCCCATGCGCCAGCACCTTATCATGGTATAACGATTCGGCACCTTCTAGGACTCAAAAGTCACTTTTGATCACGTAACTACTCCCGTTGAACTTAAGTTAACATTGCCTACATGGAATTTCGTTTTTTTTGAACAGAGCCTAAATGGAATTTAGATATAAGGATTTTTATGTGCTAATTATACTAAAATTGATTGACGTAATTGATATATCAAATGATGTAATATTATATTTATCCATTGTGTTTCACTTATTTAAATGCATAATTATAATTTGCTATGCCAGTTGGAATATAAATTCCGCAAATTACATTCACATGTAGCTTAGCTGTACAAATATCAATTAAATACACCTATAATGATATATTTAATCAATGTGAAAGGAAGTAATTAGGGGACAACATAAGTCACTAATCAATATATGTTTTGTTATATGAGGGCCACAACTTGGCAAAGTGCATGTCAAACACTGTCCCAAGGTAATTTAATCACACACAACCATGTCGTAAAGTAAGTGACGTTTGTATTTTCAATTATTGAGTATGATAACGTACCTTGTTGTCCATGCCTTTAATGGAAAAGTACTAAAAAAGCTTTAAACTTATTTTATTTATACCAATTCAGTTCTAAACTTTTTAATTGGACTAATTTAGTTTTAAACATTTTCACATTGATACAAATTCAATTCATCTGACCAATTTAGGCTGAAAATTAATGATATGCATGTCGGCAAGCTGATGTGGTGTGATCAACATTGATATTGATATTTTAAATAATATTTTAATAATTTTTGAATTTATTGAAATTTTAAAATAATTTATTGAATTTTTTTCCATTCCCCCTTTCTCTTCCTTTCCTTTTTCTAGTGGCCATCACTAGCCACTGCCCACAGCCATGGTTGGCACGGTCGTATTTGCATGGCCAAGCAAGGCCCCTCTTGCTAGATCTGGTGAGGTTAACCCTTGCCCAAGCGAGAGCAGCCTTGCCACGCCTCACTAGGCCTCGCTTGGGTGAGGGTGAGGGCGAGGGCAAGGTCTGGTGAGCCTTGACAAGCCTTCCCTTGGCCATGGCGAGGTCGGTCTCGATTGGGGAGGTTGACCCTTGCCTAGGCATAATATTGATTTTCCTTCTTATTATTGTTGTTTTGTTGCAAGAGATCGATTATATTGATTTTCTATGTAGACATGTCTTAATCCACATTAATTATATTTTGATGTTATATATAAATGTCTTCATTGACATAGCAATCTTAGATACTTAGAAAGGGTTATACTAAATAGGGTGTAGCCTACATTTCTACTTGAGTGAAAAATTAAAGAAAATAATTAATTTACAACACTTTATACAATCATTTGGCCATTTAGAAAAGAATGGTTTAGTCAAGATAATTGAGGGGTAAGTGTATTGAAAGCACCAAAACTTGTCACGAAAGTATAACAGAGTTCTAAAACTTTCAAGAAATATAATTGAGTCATAAAATTTATCAAATTGATTTAATTAAATCCTTCCGTTAATTGCACATTTAAAAAGTTATAGAACTTGATTATACTTTTGCAATAAGTTTTAGCACTTCCGGTGCACTTATCCCGATTATTAATCAAGATGAAGTGAGAAAAAAAAAATTGCGATACTAGCATATTGAACTTAGTATTTAAGTAAGAAACGCTGAATTCGCTGCAAAGAAAATTTGACTCTAGACATTAGATAAACGCATAGACATATAGCAGAGAAAATTTCTTCTGACCCTTACCTACACCAAGAAGTTATGTTCTAGGAGCAATTATACATGACTATATGTTGGTCATTAGGATATGTCGAATGTATTAGCTTGTGTCAAAATTAAAGAGCCTGGTACATTCTATGAAGGTCTCACGTGGATCGATGCATACTCTAAATTTCGAAGGATTGGGATGAGTCAGGTTTCCCAGCTAGGCCTCCACTTGGCCAATTTGGGCAATCGTGCGGACGTCAAGGGGATAACCTTCGATCCATCCATTCATGGAGCGACGTCTTGCCATCCCCACCCCAACTTTTCCCACAACCCTCCACCAAAAATGGGAGACAGGTCGTTTCGGATCGATCCGCGTCTCCTTTTCTCGCTATGAATGCCGAATCATTTCGGGTCTTTATATCGTTTCTTTTAGCTAATCAAGGCTTTAATTCAATGGTGATCGTTGCGCCTTATCGGGTAGCACTTTTTTGACCGCGACATCAGCATCAATCTTGTCGCGGATTGCATCCGTTCGTAACACGTGTCTTATGCGAGAACATGGATTAGTATACTCTTGACATATAAACTCTCCTCCCAGATTCGTTTGATGGTACTTGCGATTGAAGTTTCGTGCGCTAAATTGCTGGGAGCTGTCGATGCGGGTAGGCTCGGTTCGAGAGTTGAGTGTGGAATTATAGTATGAGATGGCCACTTGATGGGATAAGAGCTGATAAGAGTACCAATGATCAGACAATTGTGGAATCATTGGTGTTGTTATATATTTTATCATCAATTGGTATACGCTTTGCTTTTGGCTTTAGTTATTTATGTGATCTCTTTCTATAGTGGGAGAAAATTGTTTATAAAGTCTTAAATCTATTACACTTTCGTCAATTTAATTATAAACTTTTTAATTTTATCAATTGAGTTTTATAATTTTTTGACAATTTGTCCGTTAAGTTCATTTGGTCAATTTTCTTACGTGGTATCACTAGCACGGAAATGGACAAATTTTGTAATTTCTTTAATTTTCTTTTCATTTTTTTCGTTTGCTATTTTTTAAAGTGGACAACTTTTATAACTTTTTGACAATTTGCCCGTTAAACCTATTTTGTCTTTGTGGTCTCGTTGGTTGGGTGCAACCCTCACCTAGATCTGGCGAGGGCTTTTGCACCCTCGCCTGTAGTTGACAAGGTGATGGCCTTGAGTGAAGCCTTCGTGGTGGGCGAGGATTGTTGGTGACCCCCACCGGCACAGGAAAACAAAATAAAAAAATAAAAAATAAAAAAATAAATATTTTATTAAAAATTACAAAATTGTTTACCTTGCCATCATGTAAGATGACTGGTATCTATGTCATCAATAATCTAATTAAAATTGGCCAAATAAGCTCAATTGACAAATTGTCAAGAGATTTATAATTCAATTAGCAAAATTGTCAAGGCTCGAAAAATATTAGTAAAATTGAAATATTTAAAATTGAATTGGTTCTTGTGTAATAGGTGTAGGTTTTTTTAAAGAATTTTCCCTTCTATAATGATTCTGCACGTGCTTGTGTGAATTTTCTGATGGGGAAGAGTATCATTGTCCAAATTAATGGAGGCGTCGTCATTGCGGAAAAAAAGGTTTTAAATTTTGAAGCAACAGTGGGGGCGAGGTACATCGATTATTGAAGTAACACACTTTGCCACAAATCCATTACAAGGACATCTTTTCCAGAACAACAACACCCTGATGTTATCTACCAGTCAACGCTGGTCAGACATTGCAATTCGTCATCAAATGAAGTTCGGGCTGGGATCGTCCACTTGTAATTTGGAATCATGTACTTTGCTTGAGTCGAAAACTATAGCCCCTAACAAAGCACTTCTTTGAAATGAAGGGAAAATGATAAGAAAGGGAAACTATGCCTCTTGACATTCATATTTGATTGTCATAGGGAAAGTCGAGAGTTTAAGTCCCATCCGACATGAAACATCTCCTTTAGCAAAAGAGATTAGCAGTCCGGAAAAAAAGTGCTTAGACTTGGGGACATGGAGTGCGTAAATGGGCCATCATTACTGTTTGCTAACTGTTACGATAAGTGATAATGTGGAAAAGATTAGGTAATCGTACCGTTAGATTCCAAATCCAAATGGCGGGTTCTCCTCCACAATTTTTTTTTTCAAGGAAACGTGTTAACATGTTTAACTGGTTTCCTTTAAAAAATTAAAATTGGAAAAACACGCTTCAAAATTCCATGAGATTCCTTCATATGAGAAAAGAAAATTTAACATAAGAAAACACATAATTTTAGAATTAATTGAATATCAAAATAGAGATACTCGCAAGTGGAATAATATATGCAAAAAATAAATAGTTAATGTCATTAGAAAAATCAATTTAAGTATTTTCTCAAACATGGAGAAAACACAAGAAATATTGGTTTTGAGACATAACAAAATCAGTGTGCTTTCAAATGGCTTCTGATATATATATATTGCTAAAATCACATTACTCTAAAAGGACCCTCTAGTTGTTAGAATTACGATTGGTGATATCAGTAATGTATGATAATAAATGAAGAAAAACAAGAAAAGACCTAAATATGTATAAATGAATTAGTAAATGAAAAATCTGTTCATTTGAGTCTCATAGATGAAGATGTGCAAGGACTTAAGAAATTACAAGATCAATCTTAGGATTTCATGAGTCAAGAATAAAGTTCAAAAGGAATAATTCAATAACACATGACCATGTGATGCCAAACGCTATGTCAACTCTTATGAATTAGAAGTTAATTTTGTAGCAAAGTAATTTTCTTTGAAACAAAACAATAATAAGTAAAGTGATGATTTCTTCTTTAATTACATATTATATTTTGAGAATACCTTTGGCAACCTAATCCAATTTTTAAGTGAGTGAAAATCATTTAAATTCTCTTCAACACCTTAGTAGAGTTGAAAGCGATTTTGGTGATGATTGATATGAGGGTGGTGGAGATGGGGTTTAGGAAACCATGACCTGGAACTTATCATTCTCACCAAGGGTGTTAAGAAAAGGATCTCCCTCAGCCCCTTATAAAAATCCAGCCATTTCTCCATTATACAAGCCCGTTCTTAAGTGAGCAAAAAAGAATTCATACCCGCTTGAACTTCCAAATGAAACACCATCTAGCCAAGAATGATAGAAGAAGGTTAATCCTTCTATTCACATGTTCCAAGATACATATTTTTGCCTTCTTGCTCGAGAAGACTCTAGGCTTTCTTTTCCTGCCATTGAAGAATTTATTGATCCATAATGGAGATATCGTCATGTTCCAAAGATTCCTACTCCAACTGATGTGGACGAACATTGAAGGCAAAAAAAGAATTCATGTTGCTAAAGTTATTTTAAATTGGCAATCAGAGAATCTTTTGGTACATAATAATTCTTTTAAAACAATTGATTTCATAATTGTCGATATACATCAAGATCCCAAAAGATATGATGAATCCACTAAAAAAATGCTTTCAAATTTCCATAAAAGACTTCATGCCTTGGAATTGGGACAACATTTAGGATATCATCATCTTGAAAGCTCAAAGGATGAGATAGAGAAGCTTAAAAGACAAATCCAACTCATTGAGAAAGGAAAATTCAAGCCTTTTGATCAATTTCCTACTTTGCCCAGAACTCAATATTCGTTTTCACCACCATAAAACACCTCAGTTTTTGCTGCCCTTATAGAAACTTCTACTAGATCATATAGAATTGATGTGATAGAAATGAGAAATTGCCTCCAAGAAATGGATAGGCTAAGGAAGGAAAAGGGAAAAGAGAAGATTCTTGAGGAATTCTCCAAATTTGCAAAGAAGGATTCAGACTATATGATGTTATCTAAGCTATTCCTAAGGGATCTGAGCAATCAAGAGGATAAACAGGCTAAATTTGATAACTTGTTAGATCGTAGTAACCTCCCCTAGAACCAATCCTTCCAATCAATTCAAACTTAGACTCGGAACCAGACCCAGTATCCCTTTCATCTTCTTCATCTTTTTCAATCCTTGCCATCGAGTCATTCCCTATTGTACTAGCCACATCTTCAATATTTATGGCTGATCCACCATAATGGGAAATGGAATCAAATCCTTCCGAACAAGAGGTTATTCAACCAAATAACCCATCACAGATTCCTATTTTTTACTCTAAACAGTTCTTCACTATTGATGGCATTCTATATTCCAAATAGATGGAAAGATGTGAAGAATTCCACTCCTAGCTAAATATTCAAACTCTTACCGTTGAAAGCAAATATGAGATCCTTTTTGAATTGATCACAAGGTTTACTGATAGTCTCAAATGTTGGTGGCAATCAATTTCAGAGGTAGACCAAGTGCAATTTTTGCTTTTGGCAGATTTTGCCCAAGCTGTTGGATTGTCTACCACTTTTTCATTGGTAAGCTCGTTGACTTACTTGAGCTTAAAAGAAGGGAATATTTTGAAAGAAAATATTGTTCACTCCAAAGAAGACATCTTGATCAACATTATCAAGAAATGCTTAAACTTTTCTATGGCTTTGGAACTAATGCAAACTTAAGGCAAGTTTTCTTGGCCTCTATTCCCATAGAACTCTCACAGCAAGTTAAGAGATCCTTTCTCAACAAACAAATGAGAATTGTGGATATTCCCTTTGGAGAAATCCAACAAGAAATTCATCTTTGTCTTGATGATTTAGGTTTCAGATGCCAAATGATGAAAAACTATATCAGAGACGATCAAGAACTCGATAGTGCCTGTTCCCTCTAGCTCTTAAGATCAATGTGATGTTTCTTGCAGAAAATACTTCGGAATAAAGAAGCATTTCAAAAAATACAAAGTAGGAAGATCCAAGCATGCATCTAAGCATTTTTTAATAAATAAAAAATGACAATTTTTACCAAGATGGAAGAATTGTTTAGATAATAAGAAATCAATTTGATGCTTCATTTGCAATAAGAAAGGTCACTTCACCAAAAACCGCTCCCGGGCAAAAAGGTTATAATCATTTAATACATCATATTGAATTCAAAATTGGTGTCTCCCTTGAGAATGATGGTATTGAATCATTGTTTTCCATTGATAAAGATTAATCTAAAAAAACTCTTTGTATCATGCCTTGTTATCAAACTCCCAATAAAACTAATTCTTATTTAGACTCTGAATATCTTTTTCATCTATCCCTAACATCCGTGGATCCAGACCCAATTATATATTCCAGCCAAGTTCATTATCCTCATTTTCCTATGAAATTTTTTACTTCAAAGTTTGTTAAACCAATCTCAGTCACTACCCCTATAGATATTGATGCTAGTTCTTTAATTTTGGATACCAAAGTTCTTCTTGAAGAATACTAGACTTCTTGTGTTTAGTACTTCAATTCTACTTCAGAATATACTTTTTCTACAAATGTGCATACTATACTAGTAACTATTTAGTTTTTTCCCTAGTGCTCTATAATTGCTAAAACCCTTGGATCTAACATTCCCAACATAGATTTGATCATTGGGTGGGACATCATAATTCAAATCTCTCAATTTCGAATTATTCCTAGATAAGGGCTTAAGTATAAGGACTAATTTTCTAAATTTGTCAATAGCCAAAGTTTTTTTTTCATTCATATGAGTTTATTAGATCCAATCATGAAAATTAGAATCATGTCCAGAATCTCACTCTGACTTCTCTAAAAAATGCCCCAATCTTTTGTGGAAAAATCTAGAGTTTTTTGTTCGTCTCCTATTAAAAAAACGAAGAGATAAATTCTACCAAGGCGAGTCACACTAGAAATGAATCTAGAACATCTTATTTCTATTAAGAAGGAAATGCTCGGAACAACTCTAGCAAAGTCTTATTGAAATCTTAAACTCTCAATGGGCTTGTGAAGTCTTTTATGTCAATAAGAGAAAAGAGCGGAATAGGGGAAAGATGCGATTAGTTATAAACTACCCTTAACCTTTTTCTCCAAAATGATAAATTTTCTTTGCCATTTCGATTTTTTTTTTTTGCTGGATTAACCAAAGCTCACATTTATTCTAAATTTGACCTCAAAGACAAATTTTAGCAACTGTGCATTCATCTTGAAGACAGACCTAAAATGGGGTTTTGTATTTTAAACTAGCATTTTCAATGGAAAGTTCTCCATTTTGGTTTCAAAGTAGTCATTTCTTTGTTTCAAAAGGCTATGTGCTGCATCTTTGAGCCAATTATGTCTAATGTAGTGGTTTACATTGATGACATATTACTTTACAGTCCTGATGAAGAATCTCACTGCCATCTCTTCAAATAGTTTGCAGAAATTATAAAGAAATATGGAATCATGCTCTCTCAAAGAAATATGAATTTTGTTAAGATGGAAATTAAATTTCTAGGTATGCACCTTAATTAAAGTACATACCATCCAGTGCCACACATTGTTAAGGAATTATTGAAATTTCCTAAAGAAGATTTCACGACAAAGCAAGTTCAGTGATTTTTTGGGGATAATCATGGAGACTTTGTTCTAAATATTGCAAAACTAGTGATTTTGTTGCAACTGATGTTGAAAAAAAAAAAATCCTCCACCATTGGGAAAAACTCAAATTAGGTCAATTACCTCAAGTATGCTATCCTACAATAGGTGAGCCTTAGGTTTTTTTCCCCTACATTTTTTTTTTTTATATTTGTTGAAAAAGCAACGTAAGACTTCAGGCTAACACCACACCACGGGAAAAGTACCAAAAAAGTTATAAACCTATTACATTGGTACCAATTTAGTCATAAACTTTTCAATTGGACCAATTCAGTTCTAAATCTTTTTAGATCAGGTACGAATTCAGTCCATTCGGCTAATCTTGGCCTATCGGCATTGACATGGACATTGGCCAGTGACCAGACGTTGACGTGTCAATTTTTAATTTTTTTTGAATTTTTTCCTTTTTCTTTTCTTTTTCCTTTTCTTTTCTTCCTTCTTCCTCCTTGGACTATGGAGCCTCCAGTGAGGCTCGTTGGCCACTGGGCGAGGGTCATGGCCCTTGCTCGGCCTCTCCCAGGGCCGTCGGCGAGGCGGCTTCCCTCGTGGCCCTAGGCGAGGTCGAGCGAGGGCCGCGACCCTTGCTGGCAGCTGGCGAGGGCTTTGCAGCCCTCGCTCGGCCTCGCGCAGCCATTGGCGAGGGTTGCGGCCCTCACTCGACCCCGCCCAGGGCTATGGGTGAGGTGGCTTCGCTTGGATTTGGGCGAGGCTAGCCTCACCCTGGCCTTGCCACGGGCGAAGGCGGCCTTGCCCGCGGTCGGCGAGGCCAACATGGCCCTTGCTAGGCCTTGCCATGGGTGAAGCCGGGCTGCGGGCGAGGCGAGGGTCGCAGCCCTTGCTCGGCATTGCCTAAGGTTGCGGGCGAGGCGGCTTCGCCTAGATCTGGGCTAGGCCAGCCTTGCCAGTGGCCTTGGGAGAGGCTAGGCAAGGGTTGCGACCCTCGCCGGTGGCAGGCGAGGGCCATGACCCTCGCTGGCGGTAGGTGAGGGCTTCGAGGCCCTCGCCTAGTGGCTAGAACAATCCAAGGAGGAAGAAGGAAGAAAAGAAAAAGAAAAAGAAAAAGAAAAACGAAAAAGAAAAACGAAAAAGAAAAACGAAAAAATTAAAATTAAAAAAATTAAAAAAAATTAAAAAAATTGCCACATCAGCGTTTGGTCACCGGCCAATGTTCACATCAGCGCCAGTAGGCCAAAATTGGCCGAATAAATTGAATTGGTACCGATGTAAAAATGTTTAGGATTGAATTGATCCAGTTAAAAAGTTTATGACTAAATCAATACCAATACAATAAGTTTATAACTTTTTTGGTACTTTTCCCCCACACCACTATCTAATGGTGACTAGTCAGCCACATTAGTAGTTTCAACTACTATTTTAATGTAATAACCAATTTGAAAAAAATATATATATATATATATATATATATATATATATATATATATATATTATGGTGTCGTGGTCCTTTTCTTCTTTAGCTTCCACTATAGAAGTAATTAAAGGTGTGTATCTTATACAGTATATATTTAAATTCTTCCACTAGATTAACCGGTTGCCATGAAGTTGTGCAACAAATATATGGACAGAATTGCACCGTCATTAATTATAGGTAACAATACGGTCTTCTTAATTAGTAAGGTCACATGTGTTTAATTTGTGGGTCATCGGTCTTGGTTGTAAGGCCGAGTGGCAACATACAATGCACGTGTATTCAATTGATGAATCATGTAGCCTAACATCAAGTTCGATGTTTTATAATAGTTAGATGTTAAACCACCATTTTGTCTAACAATTCAAGTTTTTAAAACAGTTGACAAAAGTCCTACAAAATCTCATATTGTATCTGACTAAGATGTCTTAAGTTCAAATCTTTCTAGACCTTTGTTCGTCATCCCTTGCTTATATTCACCATTAGAAAATTCAAATAAAAGCTAAAAGCTTTTGTGCAACTCTGACGCGTTACAAATACATTTTTCCTAAATTGTCCTAATCATGCGAGTTTCAAAAGTAAAGATATAATTCAATGAGTCACGATGAAGGGCCCAAGGGCACGCGAGAACTAAGTAGCGGATAGAGGCCTCCAAAGGAGGATGTAGTTAGGTGGGGGATCCCAATCGGACTGGGACTCTCCACATCTTGCTCGATAATATTTACCAGAATTCATGTCATTTCATGATTCGTGCCTACCTTCGTACCGAACGGTCGTGTCCGTACGTGAATTGTCGTGTCCAACCTTATCATGCACGAAGATTTATGGGGAAAGACAACGACCAGCCCACCAATGTGCTTAGGTTTGGGTCTTTTCCTTCTCCTTATAGTTGCCGATAATGCGTTGCTTTCTTGTTGCGCTGATTGGATCATATCTGAAGCAAATCTTCGAATTAGTTCTATGAGAAAAGACTTCACTACAAACTGGGCTTTCCTACGCGCGAACTTCGTCAAAACGTCCATTTTATTAAACCGCCAATACGAAGCTTGATTGAAGAAAGTTCTCTCCGCTGAGGTTGGAAGAAAATATTGCCTTAGCAAGATGATAATCATCCCCAAGATTCTTGTGTGAGTCACCACAAACTAAGTCAAGTTATTCGTGAGCACGTAGCTCAGCCTCAGTTCGATGATATATTATTCGATCAAATCAACTTTTTTGATCTTGAGTTGAGCTCAAGCAACTCAAATCTCATGTTGAGTCAAGCTCAAGCTTGCAATTATAATTGTGATAAAATCAAACATAGGAATCCTAAAGTTACACAGTGCATCCTCACATACACGAAAATCCAAGGAAGATATTCGGGCTCTATGAAGCTCTAGAAGATCGAGTTTCTTTAAGCTCAAGCCAAGCTTGGTAAAACTCTATTACCAGATCAAGCTCAAGTCAAGTTTGGGGCACCGACTTACGTGCCCTTCAATAAATTACACATTTCCAAGATCTTTTTTCCCAACATTTAGAAATGCCGCCCATTTTTACTCAAATACTGTCAAGAGTGGTGGCGGAAAGACTTTTTGGCGGCTTATGTGCACTAAATGGTGCTAGATATGTTATTTAAGGCCATCTAGGCAATTATTAATGCCATCAATTAAGTCATTAAATCGCTGTGACCAGCAATAAGGGAAAGGCTGGAAATAAAATGCTGGGGGCATAAGAACTCTGCTGTAAATTGGAGTGATGACTCGACCCAAGCTTGGCTCAACTCAACTCGATCGGCACCCAAGTGCCCGACACCAAACTATTGAAGTTTCACAGACTGGTGAGTACTCAATAGACAAAAGATATTGCCTTAATGTTATGAAGCTATGCCATTCTTAAAGAAGTGTAACGGGCTAGAACGAGAGGCGCGAATGGAAGTTGTGCCAAGCTTTTGTATCCGGTAATCTCATGCCAGATGATATGACTCACTTACTAACACACACAGAACGAGTATCCATTTGACTTTTATCAAAACGTTGCTCACTAAACGACGCCGACGATGATAGGCTTGATTATTTGTTTTCCAAAGAGTGGGCTTTTCCGCTTTTAAAGGAGGTAGATCATGACAAGCATCTTTGACGACGGATTTCGATTCAGGTCACGAAACATGATCTTTATAGGTGAGTCGAGGCAAACTTGCCATTTCTAATTTGAGACATAGCCACCTAGATAATTTTTTCTTTTTCGAAATACGGATCAAAGAGACAGTAGAATGAGTTCATTTACGATAGGAACGAGATCAGAAAGATTTTAATTGCTAGACAAGACATGGCAATTCCAGAGCCCCTATGCAGGCGGTGTTTATCACCACTTGCATATACAAATTACGACGCGTGCATTAACTACGTAGAAGAAAGAACTAAATTAGCTTAACTAGCTACTCGAAAGACAACAACAGAGGCATATGCAGCGACTTAACCCGTGTCAAACTTCACATGAACTATTCGCCACTGGTCCATTATCGGAAGCTTCCAAGCTTATCTCGCCCTCGTATACATTGTCTTTCCGCTCCTTGATCTCATCAACGTCGATGATGCTGTCGTTAGAGGCGATATTGTGACTCTGAGTATCGGCAATCGGCTCTGCACCACCGAAATTATCGGGTTCTTCCAAAACCATCACATTCGTCTTCCTATATATCAGATACAGTCCCATCTGAAACACCCCAAGGATAAAACCCAGTACGTTTGGAACCTATATAAATGATCATACTTGCGTTAATGAATGTATATCAGAAAATAAAGCAATATCTAAACCGTAGTCTCTGCGACAAACTTTTTTCTTTGGGTAATAGAAAACACTTTTTAGCATAATTTTTAGTATTTGCCGAAAGTCGATGCATACCGCAACATGGATGTCCTCGAGGAATAAACCGTAAAGGAGCCAAGTTGCAGCGCTAAGAGTGAGGAAAAATGAGAGAGAGCAGGGCATGAACTCTACGCTTTTGGTTCGTATCACCATTCTCTGCACAATATTCGTCGAAAATAAACGTCATGCGAAACTTGTCTCACATCACTCGGTAGCAATGCGCATGAAGAAAAGTATAAACAGGGAAAACTAAAAAATAAAATAAAATCAAGAGTTACTTCAATTATTCACCATAACACTTAAAGGAGCTGCGAAGACGCTGACGGAGAATCCAACACAAAGCCACCCAAGAAGTTGGACCCTAGTCGATGCCTTTGTTAACAAGCGGGACAAGAGAAGAAAGGAACAAAACCCTCCAAAGCCCGTCACTATCAGCTTCACTGTAAATATCTGCATGAATGCATCCATGCAAGCATTTATCATTAAAAAACCTTCTTTAACAATGTATGCTGTTACATATCGACCAGGTAAGAATTGTGACAATATCATGTATATGAGATTGAATAGGTAAGTTCGTACCTTGGCTTTCTTAGGAGCATAAGCAAGGTACAGAGCAACGTAGATGGTCTCTATGACACATCCCACTGAGTTGACAGTGACGAGAAGGAAATCATTGGACTCAGAGTTGATGGATGCGTAGTATAGCCAGAGCATGGCGCTGAGCAAAGAAACCACGTACGGAACTGATTGAAACCCTTCGGTCGAGTTCCTCTTGCATACCCTATAAAATGTTGGTCTGCCAACATAAGCGAAAAAAGGATTGCAAGAACCCTATTAACCACTCGTTCATGTTCATACTTCCAGACCCTCCTGTTAAGCTAAACAAAAAGTTGATCAAGAGGATGAACTTACACTGGGGCCAAAAAGACCACGAAAGATATGAGATTACCTGGGACATAGAATTATAAAAAAAGACGACAAATGAATCAGTCCATGGCCTTACGAGGGAATCAATATCTTGATGAGATGGGGGTTAGTGCTGGCACAACTTATAATGCGCATGTTGACTCTAGTTTGATGAAGATACTAAGTGAGATTACAAGTTAGATCATGTCAAGCTAAAACTATATACCTAGAAGGCCAAAAGCAAAAGCCCAGGGATTATCGGTCGAGAAAATGGCCATTGCCTCTCTCTCTACTTCTCATGAAATCAAGGGTGGCAGCTCAACCCAAGGAAATATTTGAGAATAAAAGGTTTCACAGCTCAACACGAGACGCCCTAGTTATGTCTTTAGCCCTCAGTGATGAGCTGTGCTGTGTGAACTCTTGTCACGCAGGCCATGCAATATATATAGAGAGAGAGGAGAAAGACCACGCCGTCTTGGGCCATGATGTGGAGTATTATAATCACCCAAAATAATTGGTTGGGTGGTGTAGCACAGACAGACTGTGCACCCAAAAGATCAACACCTTGTCAGATGATTTTTGTTGCGGAAATGGGTGATCGAACATTAATTAAATAGAGCGAAAAAATAAATTGGACATTGAATTTACATGATTCGGGCGTAGTGACCTTCATCCATGAGGAGAGTAGTGACGAATTTTACTATAAATCAAGTGATGTATGGAAATTACAACCACACTCAAGTCGCTTAAATACGCTCAGGTTTCTCAAGTCTCAATTACGCCTAACAGCTCACGCAATGTTTAGCTCCATAATTTCTTGTGAAATAATCTTTCAATCTTGCGAAAGAGTTAAACAAATTTGTTTCTTTGGTTTTGAATCTCATTATGAAAAATTTTTCACAAAGTGTTATATTTTGATTTTTATTAAATGAGACTTAGGTTCTGTGTTAGCTTTGAACAAAGAGGGTCAAATGCGAATGAGACTATATCTATTATATAATGCCGAATCTAAAGAAGTTGCTTAATATGCTCACCGATCATAATCAATGTTGAAATCTATCTAAACTCACTTTAACATAATAATGAAAAACTATTAAAATTAAAGTGGTTTATACAATATTGAGGACAATTTGACAACGCTTGATATTAATAAAAGCGCCTAGAAAGTATCACATTTTAATAAATTTGAGGACACAGCATCAAAATCTAATTGATGACGCCGGATAGTAAGGATAACACCTAGTAGACGCTGCTCCTTGATGGATATAAGGATATAATATCGGAATCTAGTCGACGACACTAAACAATGATAACAACACATAGTAAACATTGCTCCTAGATGAGTATGGGGACACAGCGTCAAAATCTAATTGATGATGTTTGACAATAGTTATAACACCTAGCAAACACTACTCTTAGATAAGTATAAGGACACAATGTTAGAATATAATTGACGAAGTTGGATAGTGAGTTAGCATTGGAATCTAATCAACAGTACCTCCCGAGATATAGACACTCGTATATCGGAATTGAATCTATGACATGAATCTTAAGCTACTGCTAAACTAGACTAAGCAAGGATAAAAGTAAGATAAAATAATTTTGTGTGTTGTTTAGGAGGCTTTTTGTAGGATTGTCTATGGTATTTATAGGACAATTTGGTAATCATTGGTAGTTGGTTGCTTCCTCCTCAAGAGTTGCTCCACTCGTTCTATATTAAACCGCCTTATCCACATTTGGTTTCTAACTTATTTGACAACGTTCTTATGACTTGTCCAGTAAGAATTAACTGTTATTCTTGAGTTTGGCGCCTTTTAACCGTTATTGCTTAAATTCACCCTCAATGTTATGTTTTTAATAGTGTCTCTTGGTTTCAACACATGGCAACCAATTGCTTCATCATAGAATTATGTATCCTTACTTGTATGTCAATCAAAACCTAGCCTAAGGATTCTCGCTATCTTCTGTTATGGTCTGATGTAAATTATAACTTACATGTGGCAACGAGGATGATTTTAGAGTTTTTTGTCCCTCGTGAACAACATGTGTTTGCAGAGGTATTTTAAGGTGTCAACCAAATCTTAACAAAAGATTTTATGGCTACAAATACTAATCTTTCTTGGATGTAATTGATGAAGAAAGACCCATGCACGAAGAAATATCCACTATCAACCACTCCACGGCACTTCGAGGACTCTTCTCGTGGCCACCGCAAAGCCCACGGTGAAGTCACATCTGCATAGTAGCAGCGCTATCCTTTTGGAGCACTCACGGCGTGATTTGCAACATCAATCCAAGGCAAGATACACTAGTGGACAAACCCCTAATTCTGTATATAGAGCCACCGCCATAGAAGTCCAAATATGTCAGCAAAATAAGCCCAAGTTGACCGAATTTCTGTCCAATTCGAATTCACGTTGGACTTTCCAATAATCGTCCAAAGAAAAATCCGAATTTAACTCTGACAATGTATTTTCATCTGAGTTTTGCTTGGCTGATTTCAACACTAATTTTGATATTGAATTTTATCCGCAATTCAATTCAGATCGAGTTCATTTAACGGCTCAAACTTGATACATATTTTAACAACTTCTATGTTCAACAATATTTTCTACCAGACTTTTAACAATTTCTATGTTTATCAATATTTTCTGCCAGACTTACGTATTACAGACTTTCTTTTCCCATTTCACCTGAACATCCTAATATTCATTCGGGCTTCTTAAATAACTACGGTTTTCATATCTTTTCCGTAGGTTTTTAGACGTTTGTCGTTTAAGACATCCTTTCTTTATTAGTTTTGGCATGCGCTGACGTCGAGAGGGTAATGCGAATCCATCCTCTTAGCGACCTATCACGGCACAAATGTTCTGTGCCTCCCACATGAATGGACGACAGGTGGCTCCTGATCAACATTCGCGCGTCCCTTGAGCTATGAATGGCAAATCTTTTCGGCTTAATGAATATAATGTTAGAGAACTCGATGGTATTGCGCTCCACCTGCAACAGCCTTTTTGACCGTCACGCGTGCGTAGGATGAGTGTAACATCTTTTTTCCCGTTTTGGGACGGGTGGCGACATTTGATCTCGTGACAATTATACGTATCTAACTCTGGTGGAAGAGCAGATATTAAAAGGGCTTGCCCCGGATCCATCATTTGATATCATCTCACTTTAAGGTTTTGTGCTTGGAATTCGCCACGTTATAAAACTGAACAGAAAAACTGCGGTAGCTCTCCAAAACTGCGGTAGCTCTCCATCATTCTTTATACCGTCGGTCATTAAAAGCCCCAAAATTTTTTAAAGTGGTAGTGGATCTTGGAATATATATGACAAATTGAAGTGATAAGATTTGCTTTTTCTAAGTGCTCTGAACTCTAATGACGCGAATGCTATGATTAGCTCAGCAGATCTCTTATGATATATTGTGTACTTAAGATCCCTTTAACATGAGCACGCAGTACTTCTCTTTGGCTAGATATTTGCTGTAGCTCAGGTGATTTCTATAATGCATGCGTGTGCAGTCCTGGGACGTGTTATTGTCCTGACTTAGCATTTAGGAAAAAGGTTTCGACCTTTTGAACCAACCGAGGAAAGGTTGGTTCAAAAGGTAATACCAAAAAATAAATAAATAAAATAAAATAAAATAAAACCAACCGAGGAAAGGAAGTAGAGCAATTGAACCTTCTCCTCTTCCAATAATTTTTTTTTTTTATGTCGTTTACCTGTAAACTTCGGTCACACTTTAATCTTCCCCGTCAAAATTTTAGTTTTCAGGTTTGAAATAGATTGTATGGTAAATTAGTAAGGATAATCCATTAAAACTGTCGTTCTTTATGGTGGTCTGTTGCCTGACCAAACGGACCAATATTATCAAAATCCGGCTATCTTATGTAATGGTTCAGCATGGGTACTATTTAGATCCCATTTGCTATAGTTATGACTTAATTATATCTCTATTGTTCTATATAGTTGTACTGTGAAGTGTTAGTGATTCATATATTTGGAAATTTACATCTTGGAATTGTAGTACCTGAAAGTTGGGTGAAGCAGCTTTCTGAAATCTGCTACAAGTCACTATAGTTTTGGAGAAGGTGCAGTTGAGGTGCAGCCTCTTTTTTACAGCTAAAATTGTTACGTGAAAGTTGCATCAAGCCACATCGTTTGAAAAACAGACAAGCGTTTATTTTTTAGAAAAAAAAAATGTATTGTAGTTGTCATGGAGTGATATATTTAACACCAAACAGTTATTATGTTCACCTTAAGCGTGGAAAAAAAATTATTTCGTTACCATATCCTATACACAATTCTTATGGAAAGATTGTCTAAAAATTCTTAAACCTATTATAGTTTTGCCAATTTAGTCATAAACGTTTTAATTTTACAAATTAAGTCATTGATTTTATTCGATCAATTTTGGTTAGAAACTGCTAATATGGACATTGGCTCTCCTATATGACATGATTGATATTGACGTGGATAATTTTTAATAATATTTTAATATTTTTCCTTCTATCATTTTTCCTTTTTGTTTCCCTTTTCCCCTCCATAGGGCCTTGTTGATGGTGAGCAGAGTTTGTTGGCCTTAAGTGAGGGCCGGCTTAGCCTTGGGCAAAGGAAGCTGGAGCATGGGCTAGGGAGCCCTCGCCCTTGCCCTCGCCTTGGTAGGCAATAGCCTAGTAAAGGCGGAGGTCGTCGGCCTTGCAGCCCTCGCTTGAGGTTGGCAACCTTCACTGACCATTGACAAGGCTTGGCAATGGTTGTCGAAGAAAAAAAAAAGAAGAAAAAGAAAAGAAGAACAGAGGAAAAAAAAATAAAATGAGAGAGGAAAAGAAAAAAGTAAAATTAAAAAAATATATGAAAATATAATTAAAAATTTCCACTTAAGTGATTTCCTACCGAAACTAAACAGATATATTCAATTAATAAATTGTGAAAAAAAGTTTATGATTCAATTTATAAAATCGAAAGATTTATGATTTTTAAGACAAGGTTTTCCATTTCTTATGAATTTGCCCATTGAACTATTTGATGTGCACCACTCTCTCTGCCTCCATCATACTACTTTAAGCTAGTAACCTTTTCAAATGATTGTTTCTTTGCATATGAGGTACATATAGCTGTCTAGTACACTTAGTAAACAAATATATTTGCGATTAACGCACTACTCTATCTTAGTAATTTCTCAATGGATTAGTAGTTATCAATTTCCTATGGTACATATGGTGCTTGCTTTTGAAATTTGAGGTTGCTCAATTCCAGTTGATTTGATAAATTGCCAAATGTATTTAATAATTCTTGTGCTACTTCAGGTTAGTTTTTCCAATACATAATATTTCATTTCTAGTAGTGAATATGTTGTTTGCCTATATAAAGTGCGGGGGTATTGTCTCTCAAGTTTGGTAAATTACCCAATATATGAATTATTGCGATGCCACTTTGAAAGCGGAATTTTGTTTTTTGTTGAAAAGTGCTCCAAGGACATTGCAAAGTGATCATAAGGAGGTATTGCGATTTTCAATACACTAATTAACCTCGCAATATGTGTTCATTATTATATATTATGCCAATGTTTATGATATTTGCAATAAAACATTTATATCTCACCTCTCCTGCATTACATTATGGCAACATTTTGCCTTGTGGTTAAGTTAGATTTACGTCCTGACTTAATCATCATTCTTATTTGAACAATTTTCGACACATGCCATGTTTTTCAGCATTACGAGTTCATGAATTTGAAAATGATGTTGCTCATCATGTGATCATGTTTTAATTTTCAATCATCTAGAGCATTCTTTGAATCGTTTAAGTATTTCTACAACATATATATACGTCAAGAAAACTTCTTAAGGTCTCTCTTGTTGAGATGCTTCATTTTTGAAATAGTAACATTTTTTTGAAATAGTAACATGCAAAACTAATTCTTCGCATGGAAAAGTTGTCTAAAAAGTCTTAAACCTATTACACTTTTGCTAATTTAGTCATAAACCTTTCAATTTTGCCAATTGAGTCATAAACTTTTGCACTTTTTGCCAATTAAGTCAATCTGGCCAATTTTGGCCGGAATTTGCTCACGTGGATGTTGGTACCGACATGGACAATTTTTTTTTTAATTTTAAATTATTTTTTTCATTTTAATTTCTTTTTTATTTTTTATTTTTTATTTTTAATTTCTTTCCTTCTTTTTTTCCTCTGGTCAGTCGCCTAGCCTCTAGTGATTGGCCAAAGGCCATGATCCGTGAGGGTTGACCCTAGCCTTGGGCAAGGTTGCCCTCATCGGGATTTAGCAAGGGGTGACCTTGCTGGCCTCAGGCGAGCCTCGCCCTTGCCGAGTTTGGTGATTGCCCTAGGCTAGCGAGGTCGAGCCTCACCAGAGGCCCCGAGGCCGACCCCGCGGGCCTCAGGTGAGGGCGAGCCTCACTCAAGGATGGCGAGGTCACCTTTTGCCAGATCCCAATGAGGGCGACCTCGCCTGAGGCCAGGGAGGCCAACCCTCATCGGTCATGGCCTCTGGCTGGTCACCCTAGGAAGTAATGGAAAAAAAAAAGGAGAAAAAAATTTTAAATACAAAAAATAAAAATTGAAAAATTATTAAAAAATAATAAATTTTGTTCATGTCAGCGCGGCAAAGCCAAGTGGGATGGTTGGTGTCTATGTCAATAAATTTTGGCAAAAATTGGCTAGATGGACTCAATTAATAAAATATTGAAATGTTTATGACTCAATTGGTAAAATTGAAAGGTTTATGACTCAATTGGCAAAAGTGCAATAAGTTTAGGATTTTTTGGACAATTTTATTTTCTTCACGTGGTAGAAATTATTGGGTGAGTGCTCTATATATACTAAATGGATTTTGGACATTTTCAAAAAGTTGGTTTCTTATGACCATATTGTTGGAATATACTCCAAAAGAAAACACAAACTGTTTGTTGCAATCAAAACATGAAATTGGAGGTGAGGTATGGATATCCGAATCTCCTTAAGGCAATTAGTTCCCGCCAATGGTGCTCCGCAGATTCATGAACTATGCCTCCCAAGATACAACACCTCGAACCTGTTTGGATTAGTACTATGCAAACAGGACTCAGTCGAATCGTTCAATTGAACCGGCACACTCAGAAAATTCAGAAGAGTAGAAAAGTGTATTAGAGCCTTTTTGGAATCGAGTCGGAAAAACCAAAAAAACAACCATTATAAAGCTCTATGCTCCCATCTATTTATAGAGATTTTTAGTTCATGTACATAAGAGATACATGAATTAAATAGACGCATGTATCCACGAAATTCATGAATCAAGAGATACATGAATTCAAGAGATTCACGAATCCAGAGATACGTGAATTCAAGAGATTCGTGAACTCAATAAATACATAAACAAAAAGATACATGGCTCTAGGAAATTCATGAATTCAATAGATACGTGAACGGAAAAGTTTAAGAAATTCATGAATCCAAAAAGAGATACGTGAATAGAAAAGACGTATCTTAATTTATTGGCATTCATTGATCCATTAACCATAATTATAACCATAATTATAAGAATCCCCCACATTAATGGATCAACAAAATATTTTTGACTCGAAGGAATCTGAGCATACCTGTTGAAATACATTGCATCAAGATGGGTAGCTTTCGCTTTGAACCTTCTTTAGTGAAAGCCTATCGGACTTACTTAACTAGTCGATGGACTAAGCCTTGAATCGCTAGTTGTTTGTGTAAGTCTAGACAATAAACCTCACACAGAGTATTTCCAATTCAAGATTGGTTCTCGGTTGTGTTCGTTCTTTCGGCCCTAAAACTCTCGGGATTCATGCGTGCTTTAGAAAATCTAGCCTTTAAAGATGTTCATAGAGTCGGCCAGCTCCACGCATCTAGGTGCATTCCTATTTAAAGATATCCTACTGTATCTCACTTGGATGTTATATTCCAAGTTATAGGAATCATTAAATGCATAGCGTACCCTTAATAACGCTGTAGGAAAGCACTGTTGCATCATAGGAATGGGAGACAATGCTTACACTAGAGTTTCCAAAATTTGCGTTGTCCTATTGAACCTAGACCATGGGATCTCCAATCGCATAGGTTAGGTTTCCACCCTGGAATCTCTTTATTGGGTTAAGGCTCTTAAACCCATTCCCCTTGATGCGCAGTTTATCTGCTCTTTTGACAAACCTTTTGTCAGCGGATCCGCAATATTTTCCTTTGACTTTACAAAGTCTAAAGAAATTATTCCATTTGAGAGCAACTGGCTTACGGTGTTATGTCTATGACGAATATGTCTAGACTTACCGTTATAAATCACATTATGCGCCCTTGCAATTGCCGCTTGATTGTCACAGTGTATGCAAATTGCAGGCATAGGTTTTGGCCATATTGGAACATCTTCTAAAAAATGTCGAAGCCATTTTGCTTCTTCAGCAGCTTTATCCAAAGCAACAAACTCTGATTCCATTGTAGAGCGTGTTATTAGAGTTTGTTTAGAGGATTTCCATGACACTGCAGCACCTCCTAGCGTGAACACATATCCGCTAGTCGATTTCGATTCATCAGAATCTGAAATCCAGTTGGCATCACAATAACCTTCCAAAACAGTTGGATATTTGTCATATTTTAGAACATAGTCTTTTGTCCTTTTTAAATATCCTAATACTCTCATCAAAGCATTCCAATGCTCGTGACCTGGGTTACTGGTATATCTACTCAGTTTGCTTACTGAGTACGCAATATCAGGTCTAGTGCAATTCATGATATACATGATGCTCCCGATTACTTGAGAGTATTCTAGCTGTCTAACACTATTTCTAGTGTTCTTTCTTAAAGTTAGGTGTGGAAGAAAAGGATTGTTTGCATCTTTAATGCCGAATCCTTTAAATCTTTCAAATACCTTTTCAATGTAATGAGATTATGTTAAACCTAAGCCATCAGAATTCCTTAGAATTTTGATGCCGAGTATAACATCTGCAACACCTAAATCTTTCATCTCAAAGTTCTTCTTGAGAATGTTCTTGGTGATTTTGATGACCTCAATGTTATCTCCAAAAATTAATAAGTCATCAACATATAGACAAATAAGTACATATCCAACTATAGTGGATTTAGTGTACACACATTTGTCACACTCATTGATTCTATACCCATTTTGAATCATTACCCGGTCAAATTTCTCATGCCATTGCTTAGGAGCTTGTTTAAGTCCATACAATGATTTGACAAGTCTACACACTTTGTGTTCTTGTCCTTTGACCTTGAACCCTTCAGGTTGTTCCATATAAATCTCCTCGTCAAGATCACCATTTAAGAATGCAGTTTCCACATCCATTTGATGTATCTGCAAATTGTATAGTGAAGCTATAGCAATCAACATCCTTACTGATGTTATTCTTGTGACAGGTGAATAAGTATCAAAGTAGTCAAGACCCTCTTTTTGTCTAAACCCTTTGGCTACAAGCCGAGCTTTGTACTTATCAATGGAACCATCAGCTTTTAGTTTTTTCTTGAAAATCCATTTACATCCAATTGGTTTATTTCCAGGTGGAAGATCAACCAATTCCCAAGTATGGTTACTTAGGATAGAATGGATTTCATTGTCAACAACTTCTTTCCAGAAAGGAGCATCTGGAGATGACATTGCCTCTTTATATGTTTGGGGCTCACCTTCTAACATGCATGTTAGAAAATCAGGTCCGAAAGATTTTTCGATTCGAGACCTTTTACTCCTTCGAAGTTCGGCTTCTTTGGCCACAACTTCATCATTCTCGGATTCTGATTCTTTAAGCCTTTTCTGAGAAAGTTCTCTTGATTTCTTTTTGCAGGATATATATCCTCAAAAAATTCAGCATCCCTTGATTCTAGGATTGTATTGACATGAATTTCCGCATTTTCAGATTTATGAACCAAAAATCTATATGCGCTACTATTTTGAGCATAACCGATGAATATGCAATCCATGGTTTTAGGTCCCAACCGAGTTTGTTTCGGAGGAGGAATCGCCACCTTAGCCAAGCACCCCCACACTTTTAGAAAATTGTAGGATGGCAACTTTCCATTCCATAACTCCTATGGAGTTTTACCTATCTTTTTGTGGGGTATTTTATTAAGAATATAATTTGCAGTTAAAACTGCCTCCCCCCACAAGTTCTGAGGTAAACCTGAACTCAAAAGCATGGCGTTAGCCATCTCTTTTAGTGTCCTGTTCAATCATTCAGCAACTCCATTTTGTTGTGGAGTATAAGATGCAGTCATTTGGAGAATTATTCCAAAACTAGCACAAAACTCTTTCAAATTGATTGAACTGTATTCTCCTCCTCTATCAGACCTAAGCACTTTGATTCGTTTATCAAGTTGGATTTCAACTTCATTTTTATACTTGACAAACATGCTCATAGTCTCATCTTTGCTAGTTAGTAAATAGATATAGCAAAATCTAGTACAATCATCCACAACTGTGATGAAGTACTTCTTTCCACCTCTACTTTCTACAAATTTTAAATCACATAGATCACTATGGATTAATTGTAGAGGTTCACTTGTTCTTTCAATGGATTTGAAAGGTTTTTTGGCAAACTTGGCCCCAACACAAGTCTCACACTTATAACGGGCATCCAACTCAAATCTTGGAATTAACCCTAAGTTTGCTATTCTCTTCATTGTACCATAGTTTACATGTCCTAATCTACCATGCCATAGATAAGGAGACACAACAGTGTAAACTGAAGACTTTTCTTTATTCATAGTCTTTGGGTACACATACTTTGAGTTTACATCAATGACAGCCACATTGGCCTTAAATAGGTCATTACACAAGTACCCTTTCCCCACATACATCCCTCCTTTTGAAAGTACAAACTTGTCAGATTCAAATACAACTTTGAAACCCTTCTTGACAAGTATAGGGCCAGAAATTAGATTTTTCCGAATATCTGGTACATGCAGCACATTCAGCAGGGCGACCTCCTTGCCAGATGTAAACTTCAGGATCACCTTTCCTCTTCCGGTGATCTTTGCTGATGCAGAGTTAGCCATATAAAGCTTCTCATCTTCTTCAGCCTTCTCATAAGATGAGAACATGTGTTTATCTGCACAGATGTGATTTGTGGCACCCGTGTCTAGCCACCAGCCATTAATGTTCGACAGCAGAGATGCTTCAGACATTACCACAACATATAGTCTCTCAATATTGTCATGCTCTGTCAAATTCAGTTGCTGGGTTGCACCTTCGTTCTTGCCTTTTTTCAGGCGCTTCTTGCAATCCTTAGCACGATGGCCAGGCTTGTTGCATATAAAACACATCCCTTGGAATTTCTGGAACTGCTCCTTTTGCTTGCCTTTTCCTTGAAAAGACATCTTCCTTTTTCTATCTTGCTTGGATTTGGAAGATTCCACAATGTTGGCCTTTGGCTCAGAAGAAGGGTTTGCACTCCTTCTATTGTCCTCCTCGATTCTGAGGCGCAGAATGAGATCTTCAAGGCTCATCTCCTTCCGTTTGTGCTTCAAATAATTTTTGAAGTCTGACCAGCCCGGAGGTAGTTTCTCAATCATGGCTGCCACTTGGAATGATTCACTAAGTATCATTCCCTCAGCCGAGATGTCACTCAGAATTAATTGCAATTCTTGAACCTGACTTATGACAGATTTAGAATCCACCATCTTGTAGTCCAAGAATTTGGCAACCACAAATTTCTTGGTGCCAGCTTCCTCATTTTTGTATTTTTTCTCTAAGGACTCCCATAATTCTTTAGCAGATTCAATATTACAATAAACATTATAAAGAGAATTCACTAAATAGTTAAGGATATAATTTGGGCATAAGAAGTCCCCATGCTTCCAAGCCTCCAATGCACCGAGCGTCGTGACATCTTGCTCGTTTGGACTAATTATCAGGCACACCTCCGATAAATATTTCGTCAGATTGAGCATGGTCAGATAGAAGTACATCTTTTGCTGCCACTGTTTAAAGCCCACTCCGGTAAATTTCTCTGGTTTCTAATTAGTTGTAATTGGAGGTGTTGCCATCATGGTAGGCAAGGTTCGTTGAACCATCCCTCCGGAAACAGAGCCAAAAGCCATTTGGCCTACACTGTTATGAAAAACAGTCCCAAGTATACCAGTCATATGACTTGTACCCGCACCACCAAAATTGGTGTTGGCCTAAGGGCCCGTAGCATCAGCTGCTACAAATTCAGACCCTAAGGGTTGAACATCTTCCATAGCATCGGTCGAATCAACCATAGGAACGTCTCCAAAAACATTCGGGACATTGAAGGGCACTTGGTTGTTTCCAGCCATCTCAATAATCTGACAAGAATAACAAACAGTGAGTGATTAATTGCCTTAAGATTGTTGGAATATACTCCAAAAGAAAACACAAACTGTTTGTTGCAATCAGAACATGAAATTAGAGGTTAGATACGGATATCTGAATCTCCTTAAGGCAATTAGTTCCCACCAATGGTGCTCCGCAGATTCACGAACTATGCCTCCCAAGATACAACACCTCGAACCTGTTTAGATTAGCACTATGCAAATAGGACTCAGTCGAACCGTTCAATTGAACCAGCACACTCAGAAAATTCAGAAGAGTAGAAAAGTGTATCAGAGCCTTTTTGGAATCGAGTCGGAAAAACCAAAAAAACAACAATTATGAAGCTCTATGCTCCCATCTATTTATAGAGATTTTTAGTTCATGTACATAAGAGATACATGAATTAAATAGACGCATGTATCCACGAAATTCATGAATCAAGAGATACATGAGTTCAAGAGATTCATGAATCCAGAGATACGTGAATTCAAGAGATTCATGAACTCAATAAATACATAAACAAAAAGATACATGGATCTAGGAAATTCATGAATTCAATAGATACGTAAACGGAAAAGTTTAAGAAATTCATGAATCCAAAAAGAGATACGTGAATAGAAAAGACGTATCTTAATTTATTGGCATTCATTGATCCATTAACCATAATTATAACCATAATTATAACACATATTGATTTCCCCAATGTGACAGTCCACGTTGATTTTAATAGATGATACGGGCACACCTAACAATTCTTCATGAATAACATAGACCGGCGGTAGCTAAGTCTCTCTTTTTATATAATATATATACCGTGTTAAGAAATAATGGGTATTGCTAATTCTATTTTTTTAGACATACCGCATGTCATGAGATGATGAGCATGGATGCATATGCTCTTAGATAGGACCATTTTCAAATATAGAAAATTTCTCGGTCAAACTTATATTTGTACTGTCCAACTATCTATCTAACTATACGAGGAACAAAAAAAAAAACCTTAGTAAGTCCTTTCCTATACGAAAGACATGTCAAATTGAGATCCAATGGCGTAGGAACTAAAATTGATAGTTCCGTAGCCATTTAACTTATGACCTTACAACACCAAATTTTAAAGATAACATCTTTTATAATCTCTAGATGTATTGATGGACTTATAAGTACAAGATAGATAATTAACAATGATGCTTAATTATTTCGTTCAACAAAATTGTCAGAGAATTGGAAAAAATTATATTGCTTTCTCATATTAATATTGTACAATTATAGTCCTATTTATAGCACATAGGGTCAAACTAATTAAGGAAAAAGAGATATGCAGAACAAAGGAAAAAATCAATTTCCTAATACACAATATTCTAGTTCTCATCACTGAACTAACCATCATCAATTAGAATTAGTATTTGGATCAAGATTAATCAATCTAAGCAATAGTATCTTTAACACTTCCCTTTAAGCTGGTGGTTTATATACATCAAGGATGCCTAGCTTGCTTAATATATACACATGTTGCCTCTCACATAGGGCTTTACTGAAAATGTCTGCGGACTGTTCCATCATTCTTATCTCTCTTATTTTCACTATTCCATCTTGAATTTTGTCTATGATGAAATGACGATTAGCTTCTATATGTTGTCTTTCATGGAAAATTAGATTTACTACATGTCTAAGTGCAACACCATTATCATAGATTAGGATGGTTGGTTCTTTTACCCATACACCAAGATCTTGAAGTAATTCTCTAATCCAAACTATCTCAAAGCTAGTCTTGCCCATTGCCTGATATTTTGGTTTGACGAACGATAACAAAGAAATCGACTATTTTTTTGTTTTCCAAGAGAGTAATGGGTTGCCCAATTTGAAGTAGAATCTAGTGAAAGATTTTTTATTCATAGGGCAAGTAGCATAATATGTATCATTGTACGCTATTATCTCCATGTTGCTTTCCCAAGAGAGTAGTATTCCCAAACCTAGAAATCCATTTAAGTACTTTACAACTTTTAGTGAATCATTCATGTGGGATTGCTTCGAATTATGCATGAACTAGTTGAGAATCTGAACGACATAGCATATGTTGGGTTTAGTCATGGTTAGATAAGAAGCAAAATTTGGGTGGTCTTTAACATTATGTTCAAGCAAAGGGTTGTCATTCGGGTGTGATGGCCTTTAACATTATGTTCAATTGGAAAAACAATTGACTTGGATCTCGATAGTCCTACTTCTAATATGATTTCTAGGACAAATTTGTGTTAATTGAGGGAAATTCCCCTTATCTGATTATGTAATCTCTATCCCAAGAAAGTATTTGGGAGGTTCTAAATCTTTAATGACTTTTTGAAAGTCGGGTTATGGCCGTTTTCATCCAATCCGCCCCATCCCTCTCTATTTCTCTCTGTTTTGCAGCGAACCAGCAACCCCGTCGTGTGGGTTTCCAGCCGGTTCGTGGCTGATTTCAGCCGTTTCCGGGCCCCGGATCCGTGAGTCGCTTTGGGAGGAATCGTTCCTCGTGTCGTCCCGTCGGATTGATACGTTTTGCGCGCGATTCGGTGAGTAATCTCACTAATCCTTGCTTAGTGAACTAATTACGCTTAAGGGTTGGGTAGTCTTGATTAATTAGGTTTAGGTTGTTAGATTAGTATTGATTAGTATTTATTAGTCAATTGTGATGTGAATTTGATAAATTGATTGTGCAACTAGCAAGTAGACGGGGTCTACTAGTTATTGAAGGTATCTCGGGAATTTTTGGACCCCTAATCGGGTTTCAATTTGACGATTCGGGCCTAAGTGGAATTTTTGGCATTTAAATATTATTTTTCGGAATTAAATAAATTAATTATTTATTTTACGAAAATTCAATTGGGATGGCTAACGACCGGAATATTATGCTGATGATCGTGGCAAAGTCCGTTTATTTAATCGGACTTTATTTTAAGCTAAATTGAATTTTTAATATTAATTAATTTTTGAAATTAATTAAATAATTATTTATTTTCCAAAAAATTCAACTGGGATGACCCGTGACCGGAATATTTTGCTGATGACCGTGGTGAAGTTTGTTTATTCAAATGGATCTTATTTTGAGCTAAACAGAATTTTTTAATATTAAATAATTAATTTTCGAAATTAATTAATTAATTAATTATTTTTCAGAAATTAAGATTGAGGTGGCCGACGACCGAAATTTCATGCCGATTGTCATGGCACAATTCATTTATTTAATCGAGTTGTAGTTTGTGCTGAATTGAATTATTTATGAAATCAAGAATTTTCCTTTAATGGAATAATCTTTGATTATTGATTGGAAAATAACCTGGTGTCGGTTGACAGCACCAAAAGTGTTTTGGTGGGCTGTAAAGAATGGTGGGAATTATGAAAAAGGAAATTATAATATTTTGGCTAAGGCCGACCGTGTCCCCACACACGGCTATTTTATCGAGAAGGATAAAAGATGGAATTGATTGAACGGTCAGATAGTATACTATATCATCCTACGGGCTCTGATATGTCAGCTTAGCGAGAGCAGTATACTAGTGTACTATATCAACCTACGGGCGATATGTCAGCTTAGCGCGAGCAGTACACTTTATTAGCTTAGTGTGAGCATCGAGGGTATACTATATTAGCTTGCAGGCGATATGTCAGCTTAGCGAGAGCAGTATATTGGTATACTATATCAGCCTACGGGCGATATGTCAGCTTAGCGAGAGCAGTATACCTTAACCCTATCAGCTTAGTGCGAGCTATACTATCTATATATCAGCTTAGAGTGAGCAGTCCTGGACTATGGTCGGACTTATAGATAGTATTGAATGTGCCGACCAAGCATGGGTCGAGATGACATGTAATCGACTAGGTCGATTGATCGATGATTCGATCTGAGTGTGACTTGATGTGATTCATTGCCTGGGTTGGATGTTGTGAATTGATTGACTGATGGGAATGACCGTGAGTGGTCTTGTTGGCTTGAAATCGACTAGGACGATTTGATCGATGCTTCAATCTGTGACATGATTGCTTGGGTGTCTATTTGATCTGTGCTAACATGTAGGTGGGATCTAAGGCCAAGGTAAGTCCTCTGACTCGTGCTGTGTTTAGGCAACCTTGTGGTGTATTGGTTCCCTAATTGAGTCTTAGTGGGGTAGAACTCACTGAGACGTAGTCTCATCCCGGTTGTGGGATACCATTTCAGGCCCTTAGAATGGCAGGACCTCCACCTCCTCGTCCTCGTATGCACTATGGTGTCCCTGAGGCTATTTCGGAGTTTGAGACCCATTTCCATGTCCACCCTCATCCGGAAGGATTAGTGTATGTGTTAGTTCAATCGACTATTTAGGTTAATGTGGGAGTGGAAGATCGGAGGCGATTTATAATTGCTTCGCATGTGCTTATTAAACCGTAGGGTGATATGGATACTCCTTAAATTTCTTCAGGGCATTTTCATTATTTCCTATAATTAGTATATCATCAACGTATGTAAGTAAGTAAATTAATGATGTACCTTGACTCAATGTGAATAAGGCATAATTATGTCTAGATTGCCAAAATTTTGTAGCCGTAAGTGCAATGTCGAATTTGGCATACCATTTATGGGAAACTTGTTTAAGTCATATAGGAATTTATAAAAACAACATATTCTATTCTCTTCTTGCTTGCGTAAACTCAATAGAAGGTCCATGTAGATTTCACCTTTAAGATCATAATGAATAAATGCATTACAAACATCCATTTGATGAATGGGTCAATCACGAAAAAGCAGTAATGAAAAAGAAGGAATGGACAGTGATTTCCTTTGCTACTAGAGAGAATGTTTCAATATAATCAAATATTCTACTAATGCAACATGTGTTAGGTGAAAGACAAGCAAAGTTGACATATGATGAGATGGGATATTGTGTATTGGATGACTCCAAGGTAGGACAAATATAATCTGTCATCCATGTGAGCGGTCATATAGTACAATCGGAATGTCGAGGAGGAACTAGTGCAGTTGATGGAAAAATCCCATGTGATTCAAGAGGGATATCACCTAGAGAAGTAGGTGATTGAGAAGTTGTAGGGAACTCTGATGTGACTTCTTGTGAAATACTGGGCATTGTATTATATGTACTTGATAATAAGGCTGCATCATATTTAGGAGTTGAGAATGCCATGGGTAATGACATATAAGGAATCATCATTGGTTGAAAGGGTGATAAAAACTTCTTCAGTGAAAAATGGGTGGTGATGAGTAGCCGTATTAATTTGGTGATGAAAAGATAACTAGTGCTAGAAAGGGAAAACATCTTCATGAAATATAATATCTCTACCAACTAATAAACGCTCACTGGATAGGTCTCAAACCAAATATGTCATTCGAAGAGTAGGATATCCCATGAATATGCATTTAACAGCATAAAGATATAGTTTGTTTTGAGAGGCCATGGTAGGCACATAATGTAAACAACCAAAGACACAAAGGCGGCAAATTTTTGGACTTTTCCGAAAAAGCAATTCAAAGGGGGTTCTTCCATTGATGACTCAAGATGAATCCGATTGATTAAGCATGTTGCCATGACCATAGAGTTTTCCCAGAATCATTTTGGAATAAAAGCTGGACATTTAAGGGAACGAGCAACTTCTATGAGGGAACGATGTTTTCTTTCGACAACACTATTTGGTTGGGTGGAATATATGTAGGAGCACTCACGAAGGAGGCCATTTGTAATGTACAGTGAAGAATATTTGTGATTGAGAAATTCATAGGTATTATCAGTGCAAACTCGTTGTACGGATTTATGAATGACTTTTTAATAAGGGTGAAAAAATTTTGAAGATGGGAAAGATCTTGGGCCTTGGAAGTTGCCCGTGTACGCAAACAGACGATCACAACTCTTCATGATAGCGCATGAGTCATATACTTGATTTCACCGACAGTCGCAATGATGCAATTTCAGATAAGTTTAATGCAGGGTCGTCACTAACTTGAGAAAGGGCCCAGTATTAGACATGATCTCAGCTCCTAGACAGTTCCTACATTCCAGAAGAAAGCAGCTTTTGAAGTCGGCTTAGAACAAGAAAAAGTTCATATAGTCTAGGATGCGCGTATGACCCTGCTGAGCTGTCTTTAATTATATCACCAATCTCACAGACCATATGTGAACAAGATGAAGATATCGGATTATGAGGTTATTCAGCACAGATCAAATACTGAAACGAACATAGGAAGGAGAGGTGGAGAGAACCTTTGGGCCAATCGGAGACGACTCTCTACTTCAACATATCGATGGTGGACACCGATGAGTACTGGAAGGGACCCATGTCCGATCCATCGAACAATCTAAACTTTACATCCACCAATTCCTCTTCCCCCATTTCCGTCTTCTTCTTCTCGATCATTGCCGTGTGCCCGTCTCTCTGCTTCGTCTCAGTTCAACAAGGGGCCTTGTTGGATCATTCCATCTGAATCAGCGAAAGAAAGTCGAGTCAGTGGTGAGAGCAAGCAAGCAGGAAGATGTAAAGCCACGACTTGATGAACTCGTGGAAACGGAAATCAAAGATATGTCATGGGAAAGAGAACGAAGATAGTGTTGAGTTTAAACGTATTGAAGGGCAGGAGTAGCTCAAAGAAACGTGTCATACCTTGGCAAGTCGGTGAAGCTACTGACCGAAACGCGACTGCTTTTGGTTCGGAAGATTGGTGTTGGCTCGTTGGCGAGTCAGCAAACGACAGGAAATGAAGACCAAAAACAGATTAGAATAGTGTTGGACGGACACATTGGGACAGAGCGCTAGAAACGACGTCGCATTTTTCCTGCTACTGCAGTTCCCGCTCACCTCAAGTGGTAAAAAGGACGCGCCTTTTGCTTTGACGTGCCATTTTTCCTCCCCAACGACGTCGTTTCTACCTGGTCGTTGGTCGCAGCAGAATGAAGAGGAATTGAAAGGAAGGAGGAGGAGGGGGAGATTGCGCGGCAAACTCCGTTGAATACTCTGGAGCGCCAAGATTACATCTTTCGCGAAGGTGATCTACTTATCTCATAACCTCACTCTACAGAGAGTATTTTTCTTTCATGGGACATGGTTGGATAGATTATTGGTAGCAGGGAGGGCGAGAAGATGATTGATCTATTAAGAGAACGCTGGGAGGCGCTACGTGGCACCCTACCATTTCGAGTTCATCTCTCATGTGAGTCGGCCGTTATCTCGTCTTTCTTCTTCTGGAGTGGAGTGGTTTGCGTGCTTTGCTTGTGATCAAACTTTTACCTAATCAAGACCCTCGTTAAGCCCTTTTTCGCTGGGCTGGCAAAACCATTGTGGATTTGTTTGCCCACGAGTTCAAAGGCAGACCTTATAAGTATTATGTAAGCATTTTCTTCATTGCATAGCGAATGTTTAGTTCTGCGTGGGACCATGACTTTTAAGCATGTCTCGTCATAACCTATAGGTCAGTGCCGTTGAAAGTGGACGGATACAAGTCGAGGGGAGGGTAGTTCCTGTCTCTTACACTGTAAAACCGTCTGAAAAAATAAGCCACTTTGTACACAGGTTGGTTTGAGCTTTACACTTGCTATGATCTCCTTATGAAACGTTGTTTTTCAAGAGTCTAATCTAGCGATGGTATATCCCTTTGGCTGCATCAGCTTCTTTTGCTTAGATTTCCTTTCCATACCTTTTTGGTTTCTTAAGGCTTCTTTATTCTTTCTTCGTCCATGAGTTGAGAATTCTAATCTTAATTTACAGTTTTTTCTAGAAGTTTCAGGGTATTCTTTGAATTTGCATTAATCTTGATAAGGTTGTAGGCATGAGCCTGCTGTGATAAGCCATGGTGTCTCCATCCTACAAAAAGAACTGAATGCCGTGACTGTTTATAAGCTGGCATCTATTCCAGTTAAGGCATGCATGACAACCATTTTATTCTAAAAATAGTTTTTGGAACAAAAATAGATTTTTCTATTCCTATTTCTAGAAGAGTTTTAATGACATAAAATTTCTATTCTAAAAATGGAAATTCGTTTGATAATACACAAAATTTCTTCCTTTCGGACTGACGATGGCGACGATCGACAACCTTTAATATAAAAAATAAAAATAAAAATGATTTAGTAAAAAAATAGAGAATAAAATAAAATAAAATAAATCAGAAAAAAATAAAAATATCCTTAAAAATAAATTTATTTTATTTATTCTATTTTATTTTATTTTACGAATAAATTTATTTTAAAATAAATAAAAATAAAAAATAAAAAAAATTATTTGGCAAAACACTAAAGGCAAATAAAAATAATTTATTTTTATTTATCATAAATAAATTATTTTAAATAAATTTAATAAATTTATTTTTAATAAACTAAAAATAAAATGATAAATAAAAATAAATTTTTAATAATTCTTGAATAAATTTTTAATAAATTTTTAATAAATTTATTTTTATTTTTAAATAATAAAATAAATATATTTATTTTTATTTATTTTTTTTTAATAAAATGAGGAGAGGCAGATGAGGAGGAGGAGCAAAGACGTAGAGGAGATGAGGGAGGACTCACCGAAACTAGGGTTTAGTGGGAGAAATTATTTCTGATTTCTCTTCCAAAAATCAGAAGTAGAAAATTTCTATTTCTGATTTCTCTTTCGAATCAATTTCTGGAATAAAAATCTATTCCATAAATAGAAAAACTGAGTAGGTTTATTAAACAAGTTTCTATTCCAGAAACAAGTCTAGAATAGAAAAATTATTTCTAAAACAGAAATTTTGGTTATCATGCACTCCCTTAGTCTCCGCCAATTAATGGGGTTCAATTTGATCGAACAACACATTTATGTTTTTCCTCATTTCAAGTGTACAACAAAAAAATGATTTTGTGTGGATTTTGCATGAGTGCTGTAATATCACTGATGAGATTCAGACAGTAAAACAATTACAGCAGCCTTGCTTGGCCTAGCTAGCTCTGTTGGCCTTAGAGGATCTATGTTCATAGAAACTCTGACTTGTTTATAGGTGCTTCCGTCTGGTCAGTATCGTAAAAACACTCCGGTCAGCATCCTTCAGGCAGAGCATGGGCTGGCACCCTTATTTTGTATCCTAAGTAACTCTTTCACATGCATATGCATTCTTGGCTCTATCAAAATCAGTTTGGCCATATTCTGTTTCCCGGTGATTCTTGATGGCTATCATTAACTCTTTTTTCACTCCTCTGACTTATATCTGGTGTAGCATCCAAATTATGGATTTCATACGTCCTCCTTGATATTATAACGCAAGCTGTTCACCAACTAGATCGCCTTGTCTATGGACTCCTTATATTTGCCAGAAACGCATCAAAAGCAGATCTTTTGAGGCAACAGGTGAGTGTTGTATGAAAAAGCGTGCTTTTGGAATCTTTACTAATGTAAGTTCATGTTAGCTACTAATCAATTGCCTATATGGAAGTGGGGCTCTCTTACGTTGACAGCAAGGGTAGTGGTAGTTCTCTGAGAATGCTGCTGTGTTGCGGCGTCTTGTTCAACATTTGTAATATCGTCACACCATGTCATGCACATCTACTTTATGGAGCGACTTAAAGAGGTCTCTCAGTTTCTTTCTGTGATGTGCATTTCCTTTGTATATATCTTAAGTCTGCAGTGTTCTAATCCATGTCTGGTGACTATTTCTCCCAATACCAGTAGAGCCATCACGTACTATTTCTGCTGCTGACTTTGTTCCCTTGAGTAAAAATTATCTAAAATATCCTATTATATACCATTAATAAGGCATATTTGTGATATGGCAAGGTACACACGATACTTGGCCAAAAACTTAAGTTTGAACTGACATTTAATATTTTCAGATTGAAGGTGGTTTGATGCAGAAACAGTACATTGCAAAGGTGGTGGGTGAATCTCCTGAGAATGAGGTATGTCTTGCTACGATCCGTTGAAGTAGATGTACTCAATATAGCAATGTGATTTCTTTTTTCCAATTTGTCTATTTTCTGTTTGTTTGTTGAGTTGTCTTTAGAAGAGGTAACACTGAAAGGACAAGTCTGCCCTTTCAAGATAGATTTTAGTAATTTTAAAACTCCATTTTAGTGGTAGAGGGTTAGCTGTTAAAAATCAACTGCACATCTTGTGTGACATCTTCAGTTATTATAGCTGGAAGATCCAGCTGTGGTTTCTTGTATCATTTTATCAAACCCAAGGAAGATCCACTTATTTGTGAACACAATCAATTAGTCCTTTTCTTCTAGGTCCTCTCTTCAGAAGACCTGGAGGCTCGTTAGATAGTTTGAAAAAGTTCTAAGGATGTGGTGTCAGAAATGCATTCTTATCAGTTATCATCTGATCATGTGGTCTGGGGTTTCTTGTTAGCTGGAAGTCAATGTCAACATCAATTACAATGCTCGAGAAGGAAGGAGCACAGCGGAGGTAAGTATCCACTCAAAACCTTGTTATTTCAACCTTTTTCTGAGTTTTTTTTTTTTTTTTTTTTTTTTTGGTTGAAAACCTTATCTGAGTTTACATGGATATCAATTGCCATTTTACATGAGGCCATGGAAATGAAACTGAGCATCGGGGTGTTGGAGAAGGGTCTTGAAATGATAGCTTTGTGATAATGCTTTTCAATGAAAATCATGTCATGCCTCCCTTGTGTGTTGATTTCTTCTTCTTTCTTTCTGATTGCTCTCTTTCCTTCATTAAGGTTTTTGTGACTAATTGTTAAAATATGATCCATTTTGTGAAAACTCTAGAACACTCATGATTAATGGAGAAGAGCAAAATCGGCAGCAACAAGCTTCGAAGACTCTCAAAGGCTGAAGAAATTTCTGGTACATGGGCAGCAAACCACGTGGACAGCAAAAAGCAAAAGAAAAGTCAAGAATAGCAGCCAAAGAAGAACAAACTAGAGAAGTCTCGTACGTGCATGTGCATGGGAAATCTTGTATGAAAGTCAAAAATGGCTGCTTGACCATGAATAGAATACGTGTGCAGCCGAGAAAAAAACACACACTCCTTCCTTTGTAATAAAACCTTTCATAATAAAAAGTTTTTTTCATTCTCCCTTGCCCTTGTGTTCCATTTTTTATTCACACATAACACTTGCACACACACACGCTTCCGCAAAACACCAACAGTGGTATCAGAGCCACGTTCTTCGGTTGGTATCGGGCGTTTGCCCTACCTACCCATTCCTAAAACTACCCTTTCCATATACCCACTAACTAAACCATGGCCAACCCAACCACATCCTCATTTCCCATCCCCATTTTTGATGGAAACAACTATGATTTTTGGAGCATAAAAATGACTACATTTTTGATGGCCCAAGACTTATGGGACATCGTGGAAAAAGGTTATGAGGCTCCGCCCGGAAGGTGCAAGTGTTTCGAAAGATCAACTACAAAAGGATGCAAGGGCGCTGTATTTTATCCAGCAAGCGCTCTCGGAAACCATATTTCCAAGAATTATTGGAGCGAGGACTGCAAAAGAGGCTTGGGATATCCTACGAGAAGAATTTCAAGGATCGGAAAAGGTACGCATTATTCGCCTTCAAACTCTGAGAAGGGATTTTGAAAATTCTAAAATGAAAAATTATGAGACCGTACAAGAATATTGTGGAAAATTAAAGGAACTCGTTAATCAAATGAGAGCCTATGGAGATAGGATAACTGATCAAAGGGTTGTTGAGAAAATATTGGTGTCACTTACCAAAAAATACAACTCCATAGTTACAACTATAGAAGGAACTAAAGACTTGACGACCCTATCAATAAGTGAATTAATTGGCTCTCTAGAAGCATATGAGAAAAGACTAATGGCACAAGATGAAGATTCGGTCGAAAGTGCCTTTCAGTCTAAAGTAAATATACGGTCTCATCAAACTAAAAATGATGGAAGGAGCTCATGGAAAAACAAAAGAGGAGGAGAAATTATAAAAAGGAAAATTATCCACCTTGTGGTGTATGCAAGAAAACAAATCATTTGGAGAAGGATTGTTGGTTTAAAAATAAAAAACAATGCCGCTTTTGTAAAAGATATGGCCACGTAGAAAAAGATTGTCGCTCGAAAACAAATAATCGAGCAAACTATGTAAAAAAAAAAGAAAGTGAAGAAAATACATTCTACGCAGGCCAAGCGGCAAATGACAATAAAAAAGAAACATGGTACATCGATAGTGGGTGTAGCAATCACATGACAGGGGACGAAACTATATTCACTCATATTGATAAGTCGGTAAAATCTCAAGTAAAGTTGGGCAATGGTGCATTAGTAGATGTCAAAGGAAAAGGCACCATCGCCGTGGAAACGAATAAAGGCCCAAAATATATACGTAATGTATATCTAGTCCCTCGTCTTGCACAAAATCTCTTAAGTGTGGGCCAAATGATACAAAGTGGGTATTCTCTATATTTTAATAGAGATACCTGCATTATCTATGATAAATATAAAAATATCATTGCCTCTGTTAAGATGAAAAATAATAATTTTCCTATTCAATGGAAATTGGTCAAAGATATAGCCATGAAAGCTCAACTTGATGATTCATGGCTATGGCATCGAAGATTTGGCCACTTCAATTTTGCTGGGCTAAAAATTCTCCATCAGAAAAATATGATGAGAGATTTTCCAGCCATCACAGAAATTTCAGATGTTTGTGAAGGCTGTCTTCTTGGAAAACAACAGAGACAGTCCTTCCCATCTGGAGTTTCATGGAAAGCTAAGAAGCCTTTAGAACTTGTCCACACGGACGTGTGCGGTCCGATGAGGACACCTACACCTAGTCAAAATAAATATTTCATCTTATTCATCGACGATTACACAAGAATGACGTGGGTATACTTTCTTCGAAAAAGATCTGAGGTTTTCTCTATCTTTAGAAAATTCAAGAACCACGTAGAGAATCAAAGTGGCAAAAGAATCAAAGTCCTAAGGAGTGACAGAGGCACAGAATACAATTCAAAGGAATTTAATAAATTTTGTGAAGATGAAGGAGTCCATCATCAACTAACTGTTGGCTACGCCCCAGAACAAAATGGAGTAGCTGAAAGAAAAAATAGAACCGTCATGGAGATGGCAAGGTCTATGCTAAAAGAGAAAGGCCTTCCCAACACTTTCTGGGCAGAAGCAGTTTATACTGCTGTATACCTATTAAACAGGTGTCCAACTAAAGCTGTTCAAAATAAAACACCAGTTGAAGCATGGAGTGGACGGAAGCCTTCAGCAAAGCATCTCAAAGTGTTTGGATGCATTTGCTACGTCCACATCCCTGCTCAAAAAAGGAGTAAGCTAGATGAAAAGACAGAAAAAGGAATATTCATTGGCTATAGTGACCAATCAAAAGGCTATCGGGTTTACAACCTAAGAACTAAAAAGCTAATGATTAGTCGAGATGTTGAGTTTGATGAGAATGCTGCCTGGAATTGGGAAGACGAGAAGATCGTGAAGAAGTACATAACCTTGCCAGATACACCACCTGCTCAAGAAGAGTCAACATCACAAGAAGAAGAAGAAGTACCAGATTCCACCACTCATGATGTAACTCCACCAAGCTCTCCAAGGGTAACGCAAGAAGAATCTACTCCAGAGTCTCCAATACTAAGGGTAAAAGCCCTTAGAAGAATTTATGACACATGCAATTTTGCTATTTTGGAACCAGAAAACTATGAACAAGCATCCAAAGATGAAGTTTGGATAAAAGCCATGGAAGAAGAGATCAAGATGATCCAGAAAAATGAAACACAGGAGCTTGTTGATCGACCGGAAGACAAAGAGATTATTGGCGTTAAGTGGGTTTACAAGACAAAGCTCAATGCAGATGGATCAATCCAGAAGCATAAAGCAAGGCTTGTGGCGAAAGGATACTTGCAACAACCAGGTATTGACTATACTGAAACTTTTGCTCCGTCGCTCGCCTTGATACTATTCGAGCACTTATAGCCTTGGCGGCACAAAAAGAATGGAAGATTTATCAACTAGATGTGAAGTCGGCATTCCTAAATGGATATCTTCAAGAAGAAATATACATAGAACAACCACAAGGCTTTATTCTCAAAGGCCAAGAAGAAAAAGTCTTAAAGCTTAAGAAGGCCCTATACGGGTTAAAACAAGCACCACGTGCATGGTATAGTAGAATCGATGAGTACTTCATCAAGCAAGGATTCAGGAGGAGTATGAGTGAGCCGACACTCTACATCAAGACCCAAGGTAAGTCCGACACTCTCATTGTCTCTCTATATGTAGATGATCTTATATATACTGGAAACAATGAGACAATGATCCGAGAATTTAAAGAAGAAATGATGAAGACATTTGAAATGACGGACTTGGGCTTGATGAACTATTTCCTTGGTATTGAAGTCAATCAAGATGAAGGAATTTTCATCTCGCAAAAGAAATATACCGAAAACCTCCTACAGAAATTCAAAATGAACTATTGCAAAGCAGTTTCAACTCCGCTCATGACAAATGAGAAACTATTGAAGGAAGATGGAGCAGAAAAAGCGGATGCCTCCATCTACAGAAGTCTAATTGGGAGTCTACTATATCTCACTGCTACACGGCCAGATATTATGTACGTGACAAGTTTACTATCACGGTTTATGCAGAGTCCAAGTCAAATTCATTTTGGAGCTGCCAAGAGAATTCTAAGATACTTACGAGGAACCACCGATTATGGCATTTGGTATCGCCTAATTGCTAACGCCAAGCTCATCGGTTATACTGATAGCGATTGGGCAGGATCATCTGATGATAGGAGAAGTACTACTGGCTATGCCTTCACATTAGGTTCTGGAATATTCTCATGGGCATCTAAAAAACAAGACTCAGTGGCACAGTCTACTGCAGAAGCTGAATACATCACAGCTGCTACAACTACTAGTCATGCAATATGGCTTGAAGAATTTTAGAAGACATTGGAGAACCACAAATGGAATCAACACCAATATTTTGCGACAACAAGTCCGCGATTGCAATATCAAAAAATCCAGTCTTTCTTGGAAGAACAAAACATATTGATATAAAATATCACTTCATTCGTGAAGTGCAAAGTAAAGGAGAGATCGAGCTAAAGTATTGTAAGACTGAAGATCAAATTGCGGACATATTCACTAAAGCACTACCAACAGCAAAATTCGAGACATTGAGAGGCATGCTTGGAGTATCACAAAAATGGATCAAGGAGGAGTGTTAAAATATGATCCATTTTGTGAAAACTCTAGAACACTCATGATTAATGGAGAAGAGCAAAATCGGCAGCAACAAGCTTCGAAGACTCTCAAAGGCTGAAGAAATTTCTGGTACATGGGCAGCAAACCACGTGGACAGCAAAAAGCAAAAGAAAAGTCAAGAATAGCAGCCAAAGAAGAACAAACTAGAGAAGTCTCGTACGTGCATGTGCATGGGAAATCTTGTATGAAAGTCAAAAATGGCTGCTTGACCATGAATAGAATACGTGGGCAGCCGAGAAAAACACACACACTCCTTCCTTTGTAATAAAACCTTTCATAATAAAAAGTTTTTTTCATTCTCCCTTGCCCTTGTGTTCCATTTTTTATTCACACATAACACTTGCACACACACACGCTTCCGCAAAACACCAACACTAATTGATATGAATTCATTGTGGGATGCAATTTTGAATGTTATCAGAGTGCTGTAAATGGAAGCTAGTGCCCTTTCTTAAGATTCTTAGGGAGGCATGTAAAAATAATTATATATATATATATTTGTAGATTTCCATTTATGATGGCCTGTCAATAATTTCTAGGAATACGCATATACTTATGAGCCACTGTGGACCATTATCTAGGTAATGCACAGCATACTGTTTAAAATGGAATTGAGAAGTAATGTGTGATGGTAAGCCGAACTAAATTTGTCAGAAGTTAGAACTCTGAGCTGGTGACATAGTGCTGGCTGATGCAAAATCTGTGAACCTTGGTATATGAATCGGCAGATCTAAATACCGCCAGCCAAAAGCAAGAAGCCACGGTTCCATTATTTATTAGCAGATATGCTGCCTCACTTTACGAGCTCATTCTGATATAGTAGTAAGTGAATTGGTCAGCACCTATGGAGTTCATAGCTTTGTTCTCTGTGAACCAGTCACCGGAAGAACTTCATCAGGTAAGGCAATATGATGCTAAAGGATGCAAACATAACGTTAAGAGTCTGATGCTTCTTTAATCTATTCCATAAGCAGTGAACCTTCCTCGGTTGTTTTGGCTTAGTGTAGTCAAGATCCATTGCATGCATCGATGTACCCACACATACATGAAGGACATTGTATTTACTGTTGACTTTGTGAATTAGGTGAGCTTTCTTTTCTGCACTCGTCCCTCCATAAACCCTGTCTTGCTCATTTTGTAAGATACTTTCGGATCCTGCTTATTATATACCTCTCTTCATTTGGCTAGGTCAGCCTGTTTTTTATACCTGTTAATTTGTGAGGTTTATTTGATATATGCTTATACTTGCAGTACTTTCTTCTTTCAACCCTACTCTTTATGTGCAGATAAGCGTCCATTTGCAGTTTAGTGGCCATCCAATTGCCAATGACATGCTTTACCTTTCTGAACAAAGGGCCAATTGTTCAGCTGAAGGAATGGTTGCTGATAAAGCTGCTGGTTTGTCATCAGAATCCAGTGTTTCTGATATTGGGCAGAACGAAAAGGAAGAGAAGCCTTGCATTGAATTTAGAACTGACCCTATGTGCACGAATTATCTGAATTTAGCTCCAAACTGGTGAGTGTTCCCCTCCTCTTTCCCATCTTGGGCACTTGTCTTTGCACATATTCTTGCCTGCACACCCTTGCTTGCATGCGGACAACAGAAAACCTAAGATTTAATTTCGGAGTTTCTGCAAAATGCAGATATGATGGGAATGAGGAGGGACTAGCTACTCTGCATACAATATTCTAGCAAGCCTCGAGCTCGCTGACGTCCGGTGAGCCGGGCGAGCTCGAGGCTTGCCTGTGGCTGGCTGCCGGCCAAAGTCGTGGCCGGTAGCCAGCCAAAGAAGAAGAAGAACGAAAAAGAAAAAAGAAAATTAGAAATTATATTTAAAAAATAAAAACTAATTAAAATTTAATTTAAAAAATAAAAAATAATTAAAAATCAATTATTTAAAATAATTATTTTAAATATTATAAAAATTGTCCATTGAAGTTGTGTCGTATAAAACTATTTTAGCAATACCATATATAAAAAATAAGCTTTCTTAAGTTTAGTTAAATAGGTCAGGTATAGGTTGGGTCAGGTATGAGTTGAAAAATTTACATTGGATCATAAATGGGTTAATGGGTCAATTTGGGTTGGACCATTAATGACCCGACCCGAACCTGAACCCAACCCACCCGTTTGACACCTCTATCATTTGCTGACTCGCCAACGAACCAACACTAATCTTTCGAACCAAAAGCAGTCGCATTTCGGTCAGTAGCTTCACCAACTTGCCAAGGTATGACATGTTTCTTGGAGCTACTCCTGCCCTTCAATACGTTTAAACTCAACACTATCTTCGCTCTCTTTCCCATGCCATATCTTTGATTTCCGTTTCCACGAGTTCATCAAGTCGTGGCTTTATATCTCCTGCTTGCTTGCTCTCACCATTGACTCGACTTTCTTTTGCTGATTCAGATGGAATGATCCAACAAGGCCCCTTGTTGAACTGAGATGAAGCAGAGAAACGGGCACACGGCAGTGATCGAGAAGAAGAAGACGGAAATGCGGGAAGAGGAATTGGTGGATGTAAAGTTCAGATTGTTCGATGGATCGGACAAGGGTCCCTTCCAGCACTCATCGGTGTCCACCATCGATATGTTGAAGTAGAGTCATCTCCGATTGGCCCAGAGGTTCTCTCCACCTCTCCTTCCTATGTTCGTTTCAGTATTTGATTTGTGCTGAATAACCTCATAATCCGATAGCTTCATCGTGTTCACATATCGTCTGTGAGATTGGTGATATAATTAAAAACAGCTCAGCAGGGTCATACGCGCATCCTAGACTATATGAACTTTTTCTTGTTCTAAGCCGACTTCAACAGCTGCTTTCTTCTGGAATGTCGGAACTGTCTAGGAGCTGAGATAATGTCTAATACTGGGCCCTTTCTCAAGTTAGTGACGACCCTGCATTAAACTTATCTCAAATTGCATCATTGCGACTGTCGGTGAAATCAAGTATATGACTCATGCACTATCATGAAGAGTTGTGATCGTCTGTTTGCGTACACGAGCAACTTCCAAGGCCCAAGATCTTTCCCATCTTCAAAAAAATTCACCCTTATTAAAAAATCATTCATAAATCCGTACAACGAGAGTGCACTGATAATACCTATGAATTTTTCAATCACAAATATTCTTCACTATTCATTACAAATGGCATATTTCATGAGTGCTCCTACACATATTCCACCCAACCAAATGGTGTTGTCGAAAGAAAACATCGTTACCTCATAGAAGTTGCTCGTTCTCTTAAATGTCCAGCTTTTATTCCAAAATGGTTCCGGGAAGACTCTATGGTCATGGCAACATACTTAATCAATCAGATACGTCTTGAGTCATCAATGGAAGAACCCCCTTTGAATTGCTTTTTGGGAAAAGTCCAAACATTTGCTGCCTTCGTGTCTTTGGTTGTTTACGTTATGTGCCTACCATGGCCCCTCAAAACAAACTGTATCTTCATGCTATTAAATGCATATTCATGGGATATCCTACTCTGCAAATGGGATATTTGGTTTGAGACCCATCCACTGAGCGTTTATTAGTCAATAGAGATATTATATTTCATGAAGATGTTTTCCCTTTCCAGCACTAGTTATCTTTTCATCACCAAATTAATACGGCCACTGATCACCAACCATTTTTCACTGAAGAAGTTTTTATCACCCTTTCAACCAATGATGATTCCTTATATGTCATTCCCCATGGCATCCTCAACTCCCAAATATGATGCAGCCTTATTATCAGGTACATATAATACAATTCCTAGTATTCCACAAGAAGTCACATCAGAGTTCCCTACAACTTCTCAATCACCTACTTCTCTAGGTGATATCCCTCTTGAATCACATGGGATTTTTCCATCAACTGCACTAGTTCCTCCTCGACATTCCGATCGTACTACGTGACTGCTCACATGGATGATAGATTCTATTTGTCCTACCTTAGAGTCATCCAATACACAATATCCCATCTCATCATATGTCAGCTTTGCTCATCTTTCACCTACCACATGTGCTGCATTAGTAGAATATTTGATTATATTGAAACGTTCTCTCCCATAGCAAAGAAAATCACCGTCCATTCCTTCTTTTTCATTGTTAATTTTCATGATTGGCCCATTCATCAAATGGATGTTTGTAATGCATTTCTTCATCAGGATCTTAAAGGTGAAATCTACGTGGACCTTCTGTTGAGTTTACGCAAACAAGAAGAGAATATAATATGTCGTTTTTCTAAATTCCTACATAGACTTAAACAAGTTTCCCATCAATGGTATGCCGAATCCGCCATTGCACTTATAGCTACAAAATTTTGGCAGTCTAGACACAATTACGCCTTATTCACATTAAGTCAAGGTACATCATTAATTTACTTACTTATATACGTTGATGATATACTAATTGTAGGTAATTGTGAAAATGCCTTGAAGAAATTTAAGGGGTATCCACACTCTACGTTTCTTGGGATAGAGATTACACAATTAGAAAAGGGGAATTTGCCTCAATTAACACGAATTTGTCCTAGAAATCATATTAGAAGCAGGACTATCGAGATCCAAGTCATATGTCTTTCCAATTGAACAGAATGTTAAGGGCCATCACACCTGAATGACAACCCTTTGCTCAGAGACCCTTCTTCTTATCTAATCATGACTAAACCGGACATATGATATGTCGTTCAAATTCTCAACTAGTTCATGCATAATCCGAAGCAATCCCACATGAATGATTCACTAAAGGTTGCAAAGTACCTAAATGGATTTCTAGGTTTGGGAATACTACTCTCTTGGGAAAGCAACATGGAGATGACAACATATAGTGATACATATTATGCTACTTGCCCTATGAATAAAAAATCTTTCACTAGATTCTGCTTCAAATTGAGCGACCCATTACTCTCTTGGAAAACAAAAAAATAGTCGATTTCTTTCTTATTGTTCATCAAACCAAAATATCAGGCAATGGGCAAGACTAGCTTTGAGATAGTTTGGATTAGAGGATTACTTCAAGATCTCGGTGTATGGGTAAAAGAACCAACCATCCTAATCTATGATAATGGTGTTGCACTTAGACTTGTAGTAAATCTAATTTTCCATGAAAGACAACATATAGAAGCTAATTGGCATTTCATCATAGACAAAATTCAAGATAGAATAGTGAAAATAAGAGAGATAAGAATGACGGAACAGCCCATAGACATTTTCAGTAAAGCCCTATGTGAGAGGTAACATGCATATATATTAAGCAAGTGAAGCGTCCTTGATGTGTATAAATCACCAGCTTAAGGGGGAGCGTTAAACATACTATTGCTTAGATTGATTGATCTTGATCCAAATACTAATTCTAATTGATGATGGTTAGTTTAGTGATGGGAACTAGAATATTGTGTATTAGGAAATTGATTTTTTCCTTTGTTCTGCATATCTCTTTTTTCTTAATTAGTTTGACCCTATGTACTATAAATAGGACTATAATTGTACAATATTAATATGAGAAAGCAATACAATTTCGTTGAATGAAATAATTAGGCATCATTGTTAATTATCTATCTTGTACTTATAAGTCCATCAATACATCTAGAGATTATAAAAGATGTTATCTTTAAAACTTGGTGTTGTAAGGTCATAAGTCAAATGGCTACGGAGCTATCAATTTTAGTTCCTACGCCATTGGATCTTAATTTGACATGTCTTTCGTATAGGAAAGGACTTATTGAGGTTATTTTTTTTTCGTATACTTAGATCAATAGTTTGACAATACAAATATAAGTTTGACTGAGAAATTTTCTATACTTGAAAATGGTCCTATCTAAGAGCATATGCATCCATGCTCATCATCTCATGACATGTGCTATGTCTAAAAAAATAGAATTAGCAATACCCATTATTTCGTAACATGGTATATATAAAAAGAGGACTTAGCTACCACTGGTCTGTGTTATTCATGAAGAATTGTTAGGTGTGCCCATATCATCTATTAAAGTCAACGTGGACTGTCACCTTGGTGAAGTCCATATGGTCATAAGAAACCAATTTTTTTAAAATGTCCAAAATCCTTTTAGTATATATAGAGCACTCACATAATAAGAAGGGGAAATTGTCCAAAAAATCCTAAACTTATTGCACTTTTGCCAATTGAGTCATAAACCTTTCAACTTTTCCGAGTTTGGGACATCTAGAGTGCCATAACTTGGCACGGAGGAACACTTAAGTGCCATAACTTTGGAAAGGTACACTTAAGTGCCAGTTTCGGAGTAAAGTGGAATACTTAAGTGCCATTTTGGCCAAAATCCGGTAAAATGGTTGACGTGGCAATTTTCCGCTCAAGTTGAGTGCAAAACAGCATCGTTTTAAATGCTGACGTGGCGAGAAAACGCAAAAACGACGTCGTTTTATGTCGATGTGTAAATAATTAATATAAAAATTAATTAAATTAAATTTAAACTTAATTAAATTTAAAATATTCTAAAAAATAAGCAAATTAAAATTTAAAAAATTAAAAATTAAAAAACTTAAATTTAAAAAAATTAAAAAATTAAAAAATTAAAAAATTAAAATCGAAAAAATTAAATTGAAAAAATAAATTAAAAAAATTAAAATTTAAAGAACTTAAAATTTAAAAAAAAACTTAAAATTGAAAAAAAAACTTAAAATTTTAAAAATTAAAATTTAGAACGTTAAAATTTAAAAAAACATAAAATTTAAAAATTAATTTAAAAATTTTAAAAACTTCCATATTTAAATTTTAAGTTTTTTAAATTCTAAGTTTTTTAAATTTTAATTTTTTTAAATTTTAAGTTTTTTAAATTTTAATTTTTTTTTAATTTTAAGTTTTTAAATTTTAATTTTTTTTTTAATTTTTAGAATTTTTTTAAATAAAAATAAATTTAAATTAAATTTAACTAATTTTTATATTAATTATTTACACATCACATACAAAACGACATCTTTTTTACATTTTCTCACCACGTCAGCGTGCAAAAATACGCCGTTTTGCACCCAAGTCGCCAGAAAATTGCCACGTCAGCCATTTGGCCGGATTTTGGTCGAAGTGGCACTTAAGTGTTACACTTTACTTCGAAACTAACACTTAAATGTACATTTTTGAAATTATGGCACTTAACTGTCCCTTCGTGCCAAGTTATGGCACTTGGGCTGTTTTCTGCCCAACTTTACCAATTGAGTCTTAAACCTTTTAACATTTTGCTAATTGAGTTCATTCGGCTAATTTTGGCTAGAATTTGCTAACGTGGACATCAACCATCCTACATGGCACTACCGGCACTGACATGAGCACAATTCATTATTATTTTTTGTTTTTTAATTTGTTCTCTTTCTTTTTTTTTTTTTTTATCTTTTTCTTCCTCTAGCTAGTCATCCAATCTCCGGCGACCAGCCAGAGACTATGATTGATGAGGGTCGGCCTCCCCAACCTTGGGCTAGGTCACCCTCGCCGGGATCTAGCAAAGGGCAACCTCGCCGTCCTTAAGTGAGGCTCACCCTCACCTAAGGCCCGCGAGATCAGCCTCGCAAGCCTCTGGCGAGGCTCGACCTCACTGGCCTTGAGCGATTGTTAGACTTGGTGAGGGTGAGGCTTGCTTGAGGCCGACGAGGTAGCCCCTTGCCAAATCCTGACGAGGGTGACCTTGCCCAAGGCCGAGGTGTGACATTATGATTTTATGATTCTATTTTTGATTGAATGAGTTAGGCTTTTTATCGACGCGCCTATAGTTCTTTTCTTTGAGCTAATCACTCACGAGATAACTAATCTATCATGTGAAGTCGTTAAGGAATCTAAAAACAATAAACTTGAGAATTCGATCAAAAATTGACTGCTCGACCGTGCTAATCTGCAAGGGTCAATAAGGCACCATCAAAATTGATTAGAGATCAGAGATAAGTCGATTCGACTGAGGTATGTGACTAAAGTGTGAGTGATTCCACCTAATTGTAAAATTCTTGTCGAACGGTACTAAATTGATTTTTCTGTTATTTTTGTACTCTGTGCTCGTATTTGAAATCTCGAGATTTTCACAACAACCAAAAGTTGCCAATGAGTCGAAAATATACAATGTAGCTCGAAAATAATCAACCTTAGGTCAAATGCGCTAAAAATTCCTAAAAGCTACCCAGTAGGTTAGGTCACGCTAAAATCGCGTCTCGTTGAAATTAACTACAAAATTGAACCCGATTTCAGAAATTGAAAGTTCTATCATGTCACGATCTATTTTAAGAACGTCGACTCATCCTTCAAAGATTTTTCTGCAAACCCGAGTTTTTGGCGAAATTCCAAAGTTTAGGCGTTTTTTGAACGAAAAAAATTAGAGGGTCATTTTTTGTTGCATTTTTGGCCTTCAAATTGGTTCAATTGGCAAGAAAAAATGTGGAATTTGATGTGAGCACTTACCTTGGCATTGTGGCACTTCAATTGGATTAATTTGAAGGTTGGAATTGAAGGAGAAATGTCCAAATTCGTAGGCCAAGGTGGGCAGCAACTTTTGGACCATTTGGGAGGCTTCTTGAGGAAGCTTTGTGTAGGAAAATGGATGAGGATAAGGCAACAACAAGTGGGAGGCCAAGTGATGAGTGTTTGGATATTTTGTGAAGACTTTGTGGTATTTTTGTGGTCCCCCTTCAGCTGTTGTCTTCTTCTTCTTCTTCCTTAGCTTGCTTTCCCCATTGTTGAGGTTATTTGAGCTTAAGAAATCTAGAGAGAACTAACCAGCACCCCTTGCATCGTCAACCATCCTTGCCACCCGCCATCCAAGCAGCCGAGCACTGTTGAAGCCCCGCGCGGGTGCTGTCCCCGCTTGCCTAGGCCACCATCAAGCCCTTCATCCAACCAGCAAAGACACCCTGTCCAAAGCCCTGCCGTCGACCACTGTAGTTGCCTAGCCGCCCGCCTTGCTGTTTCAGTGCCAACCGATCGCTTAGCCAGCTCCTTCGAGTCTTGGACAAAACCAAAGTTCTAGTTGGGCCGTAAGGGTTTGTGAGCCTTTTTCGGGCCTATCCAGACTTCATTTGGTGTCTCCACAGGCTTGTGTGTTGCTTGCCTTGCGTTATCATTGCCGTGGACTCAACGGTTTGCTAATACGGTGAGTTTACTCACTAAACCTTGCTTATGAGGTTAATGATGTTTAAGGGTTGATTAGATTAGGCTAAGTATGGCTTAGGTAGTTAGTTAGTTATAATTAATGATTTAGTTGATTAATTAGGATTGTTAGGTGGCTAGATTAGATTAATTAAAGGCTAGATAGATTGTACTATTAATGTGGATAGGTGCATTATTTTTCTAGGCCCGTTTAGGTGGTTAAATTAGCATTTCCAGCCTAAGTATGCATTTATCTAATTAAATTGCATTTATTTAATTATTTTTGCTAGTTATTTAATTATTTAATATTTTCTGAAAATTATACCCAGATAGCCCATAACCGGAATTTTGTGCTAATTGCAGTGATGTGCTTAGTTTATACAATTAATTGTTAGATTGTGCAATTGAGTGATGATTATGATTTTCAAGCATTTATTTCAAAATTATGAGATTTTGGTATTTAATTAGAAAATACCGGCTGTCGGGTTTTAACCCCGAAAATGTTTTTAAATACTAAATCAAATAATGAAATTTTAAAAGAAATGATATCAATTTTTAAGATTCGATTTGACCATGTACCCACATATGATTATTTTGCCGAGTGTTTTTAATACAAAGAAAATAAGTCAAGTGCATTATCTTAATTGAGACATTTGAGTGTAATGTATGGTGTCCTTAGCTAGAATTGAATTATGTGTGATGGTTAAGAGCACCTGTCCTTGATGTGTGTCGGGCCAACGGATGTCAGTCGCAGTAGATTTTGGATTGATGTTCCTTCGAGATTGTCATCTAGTATATACGTTGCCGTGCACAATGGGGTGAGACGACACCTGGTTGCGCCAGAAGACCGCCGAACGTCGAGTAGGCCGTGCCCTGGGGGCCGTAATAAATTGGAACACGTGATTGATTGAGATAAACACGTCGGATTATGGAACAAAATTGTGTGGTACGGTATGAGACGTGTCATAACGATTTGGCCCTATAATTGGGAACCCTGTGATTGATTGAAATTGAGTGAGACGTTCCAATTAATGCGCATCTAATATATGTATTGAGTATATGAATTGTGCTGACGTGCAGAAATGAATTGAGGTGAGGTGAGTCTTGATTGATGTGTGGTTAGACTACCTCTAGGCGTATTTCCTTTTTAATCAGGGTTTAGGAGGTAAACTTGCTAAGACATTGTCTCACCCCGTCGTGGGCTTAACTTTTCAAGTCCTTAGATAGCGGTACCTCCGATTCGTTTTTGATAGCCTCAGGGAGTTATTGAGTGGAGTATAGATGTCCCTATCCCCAAGAGTCACTAGGTCTATAAGCTTGTAGTGACGATTGTCTGCGTTGATAAGGGCCTACCTCAAAGGGTACCTCATTGATTCAGGGCATGGTTTCGACATGGGCTCGATGGATATAGGGTAGGCCCCCTTTAGGACTTTGATATCCCTGATATAGCTAGTACGAGTACCTAGAGGGGGGTGAATAGGTATACAAAAATTTTCTTGAAGATTGCACAATACTTAGACAGTAGAAGAATTTGCAATAATTAAAAATCAATCATAAGACTGAGTAAGGGAAAGAGAGAATTGAACACGCGATTTATAGTGGTTCGGCTTGATTCAAGCCTACGTCCACTCTTCTGCACTGACAGCCAATTGGCTGGATTCCACTATGAACAAAGAGATGTTACAGTGTTGATCTTCCTTGATTTCTGGGTGTAGATGATCTACCACACTCGTTCAAGGTGTCACCAAGTATAAACACTCTCTGTGTATACAATTTCGCTCGAACTGTATCGACTAACAATCAAGGTTCTTCAGACTCTGGAATTTTTCTATCGATCACACACTTAAAACAACTAGAACGTCTTCCTTTTATACTCCTTTATGCCATCATAGCCGTTGGCACTTACCAAAGGAATTCCTCCAATCTACCCGTTGGACGGAATCAATTAAGAAGATCATCCGAGCTATTTAAGGAATCCGATGATAGCCCATCAATCCTACTCGCCCATACAATCAGGATCTTGGTTTCCAAGAATAGAACATCCCAAGATTATTTCGTCGACCATCAAATCTTCAATTGATCTAGATAACAATAAAAGAATCCGAAATGATTATCCAACCAAAGAATCTTTTTCAGAGAATAGGATCGAATCCTCAACCATATACTTCGGCTTTGGATTTCCTTCGTCACTGGATTAGAAAGACTGTCAGTGAGAATAGTCTTGAGTCTTGAGTCTTGAGTCTTGAGTCTTGAGTCTTGTGAATACAAAGTTTTCAGACTTTAAACTGTCGGTCTTCAAATATCCAGACTAGACTGATAGAAATGTTTTGTCAACTTCAAAATATTCTGGAAAGATTTCTCCAACAATCTCCCCCTTTTTGATGGTGACAAAACTTTCTTGTAGATTTGAACAACTTTGACCTGCAAAAACATTTCTCAAGCAATATGGCTAACTCATAAAGATTAATAAAGCAACCAGACTCTGCATCCACAGAAAATTGGTTAGTCTTTCATGAGTAATACCATATAACAACACTTGATATAAATGCAACCAGTCAAGCATCAAAATCCACAGCCAATTCAGTCAAATTTAAATTCACACCCAAGTTCAAGTTTTCAAGTCATACTCAAAAATAAACATAACCACAAAAGTCAAAGTTTTAAAAGATATTGGTTCAAATTGGTTCTCCCCCTTTTTGTCATCATTAAAAAGGGTGAGAAAGGAGTCATGTCTGCTTGGGAATGCGCACGATCTGGAAATCTCCCATAGACTAGACTACGCCTTCGAGCCTCTTCAAGTCCTCCCTTAGTTGAGCTACCTCCTCTCCTTTGGCATTGGCTTGAAGTTGCAGAGCGAGGTCTTTCATTTTGTCCTCCAGGGTGACTGAAGATGCTTGTCCAGCATTTTTCATGACTTGAATTTCACGGTCAGAGCATATATCCGGCCACGCATTTCCGAGAAAAATATCCATGATGCGACGAAAATCTGCAGAATTGTCCGTCTCGTGTATGCGGCATGAGCTTTCTCAGATGGAGTAAATGCAGACGATGGCGCTTCTGTATAGTCTTGCAGATTTGGTGTCGACGTATCACCTTCTTCAGGCAATTGAGACGCCTGAAATTCTTCTGGATCTGGAGATTGTCTTGGACCTTCACTATCGGCAGCATGAGGTGTAGACCTTTCTTGCTCGCCAACTCCCCCTGTCTCTAGGACATCCAAAGGGGAAGAGTGATGATCATGCTCTTGATTTCCCTTTTCTCTAGATTCAGCAGCAGACTTTTCTTTCTCTCCTTCTCTTTCTTCTTCAGCTTCTTTCTCCTTCTCTCTCTGCTCTTCTTCTTCTCTGTTCTTCTGAAGTTCTGTCGGTTGAGGCATAGAGCGTCTGGTTCTTGTCAGTGCATGGATAGTAGGATCTTCATCCTCTTCATCTTCATCTTCATCCTCCAGGATGAGAGTTCTTTTCTTCTTTTTCGATGGGGCACCAATGGCCTCCTTTCCTTTTCTCTTTGAAGCAGACTGAACTGGAGATTTCACTGAATTTCTCCATTGCCTTGGAAAGTTCTTGCAGACGCATCTTCGTTAACATCTTCAAACCTACCACCATCTTATCACACGGTCGAACACAAAATGTTTGTGGCGGTTCAATATTCATGTGTCTGAAGATCTTGGTCACCAGACCAGGATAAGGCAATTGTCCTTTGTCTTTCGACATTACTCTGTACATATGGAAGAGAATAGTGTGCGGGAGAGAGAACTTCCGTCCTGAGTTGATCGCGTACATCAACTTTGCTTCAGAAAGAGACACGGAAGTCTTTGACGTAGACTTCGGTCTGAGACAGTTGATCACAATCTTATGAAGCACAATGTTGATGGCATTCATCCTGGAATAGGTAATTTTCTTCTCTGCGTCCCTATCTTTGACAAGTTCCAAAGTAGTACGAGCAGGTGAGACTTTAATTGGTAGATAACGTCCTCGTTCAACTCTAATTATGTCCGCCAACATATTCACATCTACCACGTAGACTTGGTCTCGTACACTGAATGAAATTCTATTCGCATCCAAAAAGCTAAGATTTGAATAGAAATAAGCGGTCAGTTGAGCATACCCATCCATAGAGTCGAGCAAAAATTCTCAAGTTGAAGCAAATTCAACTTCTCTCTTAAGTTCATGTTGATGGCGTCCGGGAAGTCAAAATCAACAATTCTAGGGTTTATCACCCCTCTTTTCAACAGCCTGAAATACACATTTTCCTGATCCTTGGATTTACACAAATCCATCCGATTTCCTTTCATCTTTGCTGCCACACCCATTCTAGGTTGAAATTCAAGGAACATTCTGTCATCATCGTTCCCTTTAATCAGATTTTGTCCGGCATACGAGGGTCACTTGGAATGTTTGCAAGTGCCTCCTCCGCCTTTCCTTTCGGAGCAACTCCCAATTCCTCCATTTTTCGCAGAAAAAGATACTCATTCCCATAATTTTTGTCCTTAAGGAATTCATCTATATATTTCAATGGAGTACCGGTGCTTTTCAATGCTCGATAAAGCTTATAGATAAAGGAGGGTTTTTGGACTCTTACTGGGTCGGCATCCTCGATTATCTCTTCTTCCAGATGTTGACTTGCACCTTGTGGGGCAGGAGGTGTTGAATGACGTGGAGGAGAGCGAATCGGACTTTGTCGCTGACTTGATAAGTCTTCTTCCTCGAGTAAGATCGAAGTGAGTCGGTCCCTTCTCCATTCTTTGTGGTCCCCTGCTTGCGATTCTTGATGATTTCCTTGAAGAAGACATCTTTTTTTGTCGATTGGAAGATTCCTTCACTTGCTTTCCCAAGAAAAGATGACCACTTTCTCGACGATGAACAAGAAATAGAAACAGTATCGGGAGAAGAGTGTCTTTTAGGGTTTTGAAGATTGGGCGAAGAAAAACGGTATATATATAACTTAGTTTTGAAAAGGGAAGTTCAATCGGTACAAGGAAAGTGTACGAACACTTCTTCAAAATCAATAACTGCCAAAATTAATCCTTTTTAAAAAAATTTTCAAATTTCACACGAATTATAGAATAACCGAACGAAAGATCGTACCTTTAGATAAAATAACTAAATGAGAATTCGTACCTTTTAGATAAAATAGCAACTTACAGTCTATAGCCATGAATGTCTAAGTCTGAGGATTTAAAGACTGAGAGATTGGAGTCTTAGAGTTGGTGAGTCTCTAGACTTTAACTTCTTCAAGCTTCAAAATGTTGAGTCTTGAACGGATAAAGTTGAATTGATTTTTCTCCAAAGGCTTTGTGAATATATCCGCTAGTTAACTCTTTGAATCAACAAATTGAATCGAGATTTCTCCATTTTGAATATAATCTCTAATGAAGTGATGTCGAATCTCAATATGCTTTGCTCTTGAATGAAGGATTGGATTTTTGGTGAGATTGATCGCACTTTGGTGTTGTCACATCTGATTTCTGTGCATGAGTCTTCAATGCCAAAGTCTTGTAGCTGTTGTTTTATCCATAGAATTTGCGAACAGTAGCTTCCAAGAGCTACATACTCTGCTTCTGTCGTTGAGAGAGCTATAGTGCTTTGCTTCCTCGAAAACCAAGACACAGTCCTGTTTCCAAGCAGTTGACAAGTTCCAGAAGTGCTTTTTCTATCGACTCTGCAACCAGCCAGATCTGCATCTGAGTATCCTAGAAGATTAAAGTCTCCCTTCTTGGGATACCAGAGACCGATGCTTGAAGATGAGGCAACGTATTTGATAACACGTTTTGCAGCACTGAGATGGGATTCTCTAGGATCGATTGAAACCTAGCACGAGATGCAAACACTCAACAAAATATCAGGTCTAGAAGCGTAAGATAAAGAAGTGAACCGATTATGCTCTGTGTACAGCTTTTGATCTACTTTCTTCCCTTCTTCATCCTTGTCTATCTTCGAGAACATGACATTGGTATGTCGGTCTTTTTGCACTTTTCCAATCCAAATCTTTTGACAAGATCATTCGCATATTTTTCTTGATGAATAAAAGTTCCTTCCTTCATTTGTTTCACTTGGAGTCCAAGAAAGAATGTTAATTCTCCCATCATACTCATTTCAAACTCATCCTGCATAGACTTAGAAAATTTCTTGCATAGACTTTCATTAGGTGATCCAAAAATAATATCGTCCACATATATTTGAACAAGTAAAAAGCTTTTATTTTTCTTTTTGATAAACAAAGTAGTATCTACTTTACCTTTGACAAAACCATTCTGTAATAAAAACTTACTTAGTCTGTCATACCAAGCTCGAGGTGCTTGCTTTAAACCATACAAGGCCTTTTTCAGTCTAAAGACTGAATCTGGCTTCTTTGGGTCTTCAAACCCAGGTGGTTGTTCCACGTAAACTTCCTCATGGATGAATCCATTTAGGAATGCACTTTTGACGTCCATTTGGAATAACCTGAAATTTTTATAACAAGCAAACGCAAGTAATAGTCGAATAGCTTCTAACCTTGCAACTGGTGCGTAAGTCTCGTCATAGTCTATTCCTTCTTCTTGCATATATCCTTTGGCCACGAGTCTTGCTTTATTTCGTACGACTTTTCCTTCTTCATTCATCTTGTTCCTGAATACCCATTTGGCTCCAATAACAGTTTTACCTTTTGGTTTAGATGTCAATTCCCAGACATCATTGATGTTGAACTGTTTGAGTTCTTCTTGCATAGCTTCGATCTAACTTTCATCAGATAAAGCTTCTTCTATGCTTTTTGGTTCAATTTCAAAAATGAGAGCCACAGCACTAGATTCTTTACGCCTTTTTGATCTGGTGTGGATTCCTTCATTAATTTCGCCAATAATGAGATCTTTGGGATGACTGGATTTATGCTTCCAGTTACTAGTTGATTTGCCTGGTTGATGATCTCTTTCTTTATTTGAATCTTCATGAGCATCTTGATGTTGGACTTCCAGTCGAGATGCTTCTTGAGTTGTAGACATTGGAAGGTCTAGAGCGGGTTCAGACTCTTCATACTGAGTCTGGCTGGATTCATCTTGCGTTGAGTCTTGGAATTTGACATTCATTGATTCCTCCACCGACTGGCTTTTCTTGTTATAGACTCGTAGGCTTTGCTTGATGTAGAATATCCAAGGAAGATGCCTTCATCTGATCTTTCTTCAAACTTACCAACTCGATCATTTGCATTTTTCAAAATAAAGCATTTGCAACCAAACACATGAAAGTATGAAACAATAGGCTTCTTACATTTGAACAATTCATAGGGGGTTTTCTCTAAAATAAGTCTTAGAAAGACTTTATTTATAATATAGCATGCTGTTGAAACAGCTTCAGCCCAAAATCGTGAAATAATTTTACTTTCAATTAAAAGTGTTTTAGCCATTTCTTGAAGAGATCTATTCTTTCTTTCCACAACTCCATTTTGCTCTGGAGTATATGGAGAGGAAAACATATGATTAAAACCAGATTTATCACAAAATTTCGTAAAATCTTGATTTTCAAATTCACTTCCACGATCTGTTCTTATACTTGAGATTGCACATCCTTTTTCATTTTGAACCTTTTTAGCAAACTTCTCAAAGTACGAAAAGGTTTCTGACTTACTTGCAAGAAAATATACCCAGGTAAAGCGAGAGTAATCGTCCACAATTACTAGACAATATTTCTTACCTCCAATGCTCTGGGTTCTTGGTGGTCCAAAGAGATCCATATAAAGCAACTGTAGTACATGATTAGTAGAGACATGATTTATTGGCTTAAATGAATTTCTTACCTGCTTTCCCAGAATGCATGGAGTGCATGAATCAGACTTTTGGTATGGCAATTTAGGTAGACCTCGAACAAGCTTCTTTGATGAGATTTTGGCTAATTGCTTCATGTTGACATGGCCAAGCTTTCTGTGCCATAAGACTGCTTCATCTTGAATTGAGATTAGGCATTGTGCTTCATTTGGTTTTACATCAAGGAGGTAGATATTTCCATGCCTTCAACCCATGAAAGACTGAGTTGAGTCTTTGCTAATTCCAGAACATATGCCTTCTTGAAAGAAGATCTTGAAACCAGTATCACACAATTGGCTAATGCTGAGAAGATTGTAGTTGAGTCCTTCCACTAGAGAGACATTGCTTATTGTGAGATTTCCAATCTTCACAGTTCCAAATCCCACAATGCTTCCTTTGCTGTTTCCTCCGAATGAAACTTTTCCACCATTTACTTGAATAAGCTTTATGAAGCAATTTGAGTCTCCTGTCATATGTCTTGAACATCCGCTGTCAAGATACCACTTTACCTTCTTTTTGACAAAGACCTGCATTCAAAAGAGAGTCTCAAGCTTTCTTTGGTACCCAAATTTTCTTGGGTCCTTTGGCGTTAGTAGAATGAGCATTATTAGGCCATACTTTCTTAACATGCTTCCAAACCATAGGACACTCTTTTTCAAAATGATCATGACTATTACACTTTGAACACCTTAAAGCATTTCGACCTACAGACTTTACAAAAACTTTCTTGAAATGATTTTTGTAAGCCTCTCTTGATGGTCTTTTCTTAATTCTTTCTTTTACTTTCGGAAAATCAATCAAGGGGATCGTTTCTGCTGTCATACCTAGACCAGACTTATTGAAGTAAGGTCTTTGGACTGAAAGAACTTTTTCAAGTTTTTCCGACCCTATTGAAAATTTCTTTGAAATATTTGATAAGTCAGTTTTTAAGAGAGCATTTTCTTTCGAAAGATTATCTCCATTCTCTTTAAGAGTAGAAATATTCAGGTCTAAACTTTTCACCTTTTCTTCTAAAATGTTTTCCTTTTGTTTTAAAATTGAGTTTTCCTTTTTAAGTTCGGAAATCTTTTTGAGAGAAGTCTTAAGACTAAAGCATAGTTCATCAATGTATTTAGAGACTTTGACAGGGATTTTATAATCACTTACCTCAAATTCACTGTCTGAGTCTGATCCAGAATCTGAGTCTGATTGCGCCATCAGACACAGGTTGGCATATTCCTCATCACTTTCTTCACACTCTATATCGCTCCAGGTTTCGGCTTTAAGAGCTTTTCGAGACTTCTCAGACTTTCCTCTTTTCTTCTTCAGAAGAGGATAGTTGGGTCTGATGTGTCCCTTTTTCTTACACTGTAAGCAAACTACATCTTTGTTTGGTTCCTCATTATCAATAAACTTGGTTTGCTGTTTCTGAAAATTTTGTTTCTTTGAGTTGAACCTTCTTCCTTTTCTATTCAGCTTTCTGAACCTTCTAATCATAAGAGCAAGCTCCTCATCGTCCAAATCTTCTTCAGAATCTGTATCATCAGAATCATCGTTAGATTTTAATGCAATGGATTTCTTACCTCTTGGATCTTCGTCTTCATTAATTCGTTCCACTTCGTAAGACTGAAGAGTTCCAATCAGCTCGTCTACGAGATAATGGCATGATTCTTTGCGTCTCTCTTATTGAAGTCTTTATATGATTCCAATCCTTGGAGAGTCCACGCAGTAGCTTGTTCACCTTCATAGGATCAGAAATTTTCTGTCCTTGATTCTCAAGACCATTGACAATATCTGTAAAACGACTAAACATGTCAGTTATAGATTCTCCTGTTTTCATTTTGAAGGATTCATATTGACCAAGGAGAATGTTAATTCTGGTCTCCTTCACTCGATCTGTCCCTTCATAAGTGATATGTAATCTGTCCCAGACTTCTTTTGCTGTAACACAAGATATTCTGTTATATTCAGTTGGTGACAAAGCACAATATAAAGAGTAAATTACTTTTGCATCGAGTGCTTGTCTCTTGTTTATCTCTTCTTGAGACATTCTGCTGGTATCAACAGTTTCTTTCCCTCTTTCGGATACTGATGCAGCAGTAGGAGTAATTCCTCTTTCCACAACGTCCCATTCCAGAGGATCCTTTGACCGTAGAAAAGCTTTCATCTTGTTTTTCCAGATGTTGTAATCATTTCCATCAAAGTAGGGTGATCTGGTATTGCTTTGCCCTTCCACCAGCCCTGGTGCTAGCATACTCGCCATGGATCTTTTACTCTAAAGTAAAACACTTCAAATAAAGTAAGAACACGGGCTCTGATACCAATTGATATAGCTAGTACGAGTACCTAGAGGGGGTGAATAGGTATACAAAAATTTTCTTGAAGATTGCACAATACTTAGACAGTAGAAGAATTTGCAATAATTAAAAATCAATCATAAGACCGAGTAAGGGAAAGAGAGAATTGAACACGCGGTTTATAGTGGTTCGGCTTGATTCAAGCCTACGTCCACTCTTCTGCACTGATAGCCAATTGGCTGGATTCCACTATGAACAAAGAGATGTTACAGTGTTGATCTTCCTTGATTTCTGGGTGTAGATGATCTACCACACTCGTTCAAGGTGTCACCAAGTATAAACACTCTCGTGTATACAATTTCGCTCGAACGTATCGACTAACAATCAAGGTTCTTCAAACTCTGGAATTTTTCTATCGATCACACACTTAAAACAACTAGAACGTCTTCCTTTTATACTCCTTTATGCCATCATAGCCGTTGGCACTTACCAAAGGAATTCCTCCAATCTACCCGTTGGACGGAATCAATTAAGAAGATCATCCGAGCTATTTAAGGAATCGATGATAGCCCATCAATCCTGTTCGCCCATACAATCAGGATCTTGGTTTCCAAGAATAGAACATCCCAAGATTATTTCATCGACCATCGGATCTTCAATTGATCTAGATAACAATAAAAGAATCCGAAATGATTATCCAACCAAAGAATCTTTTCCAGAGAATAGGATCGAATCCTCAACCATATACTTCGGCTTTGGATTTCCTTCGTCACTGGATTAGAAAGACTGTCAGTGAGAATAGTCTTGAGTCTTGAGTCTTGAGTCTTGTGAATACAAAGTCTTCAGACTTTAAACTATCGGTCTTCAAATATCCAGACTAGACTGATAGAAATGTTTTGTCAACTTCAAAATATTCTGGAAAGATTTCTCCAACAATTCCCGCCGTGGTGGTCAACACCGCTCCAAGCGAGGGTGCAGCTAACCCTCCTGATGGGGTTATGGAAGACCTGAAGCCCGCCGAGCTTGTCCAAGTGGAGTCCGAAGGATTGGCCAATGTGTCTGATTAGTAGATCGTAGGACATCTTCTTTTTTAGAGTCAATCATTTTGTAAATAGACTAGTTTGTTTATAAAAGTGTGGTTTGTGAATTTTGTTGTCTTGCTTTTCTATCCCAATTGAGTGTTATCTAAGGATTTGTTTATACGCTTTTGCATGTGCAATAAACCGATTGACGTCTTGAAACGTCACAATTCTATCGACACCGAGGGATGTGCGTGTGCTTGAGGTTCGGGGCGTGATACGGGGAGGCCGATCCTCACCGATCGTGGCCTCTGGCTGGTCACTGGAGATTGGGAGACCGCCAGAGGAAAAAAAAAAGAGAAAAAAGAAAAAAAATTAAAAACATAAAAAAGAATTTTAAAATTAAAAAAATTTGTCCTCGTCAGCACCGGCATCCACGTTAGCAAATTCCGGCCAAAATTGGCCGAATGAACTCAATTGGCAAAAAGTGAAAGAAATTAGAATTTCATTGGCAAAGTTGAAAGGTTTATGATTGAATGGGCAAAAATATAATAGGTTTAAAACTTTTTAGACAATTTTCCCATGCGAAGAATTAGTTTCGCATGTTACTATTTCAAAAATATTTTTTTATGTTGCTATTTAAAAAATGAAGCATCTCAACAAGAGAGACCTTAGGAAGTTTTCTTGACGTATATATATGTTCTATAAATGCTTGAACGATTCAAAGAATGCTCTAGATGATTGAAAATTAAAACAGGATCACATGATGCGCAACATCATTTTCAAATTCATGAGCTCGTAATGTCGAAAAACATGGCATGTGTCGGAAATTGTTCAAATAAGAATGATGATTAAGACAGGGCATAAATCTAACTTGACCACAAGGCAAAATTTTGCCATAATGTAATCTAGGAGAGGTGAGATATAAATGTTTTATTGCAAATATCATAAACATTGGAATAGTATATAATAATTAACACATACTGCGAGGTTAATTAGTGTATTGAAAATCGTGATACCTCCTTATGATCACTTAGCAAGTGTCCTTGGAGCACTTTTCAATCAAAAAAAAAAAAAAAAACAAAATTCCCCTTGCAAAGTAGCATCACAATAATTCGTATATTTGGATAATTTACCAAACTTGAGAGACAATGCCCCGGCACTTTATATAGGCAAACGACATATTCACTACTAGAAATGAAATATTATGTATTGGAAAAACTACCCTGAAGTAGCAAAGAACTATTAAATACATTTGGCAATTTATCAAATCGACTGGAATTGGGCAACCTCAAATTTCAAAAGCAAGCACCATATTTACCTGAGAAAATTGATAACTACTAATCCATTGAGAAATTACTAAGATAGAGTAGTGCGTTAATTGCAAATATATTTTGTTGACACCTAAATTTTGGCGATCCGATTAGTCATTTATTTCATTAAAAAAATTAGGAGTTAATTTTATCCCTGAAAAAATAATTAATTGCATAGCATATAGATTTATTTGCATTTGCATTTTTTGCATTTGTTTATTGGACTGGTGGCGGATGAGTTTGAATTTGCGGTTTTGAGCTTTAAATTGACAAGCTAGACTAAGCCCATGAAGGAAGCAAATTAGCCCAGAATCGTTTTTTTTTTTTTTTTAATGATCGAAAATTATCTCATGAAAAATAGATATTTTAAATTTTTCTGGGATATGTTGGGGGATTTTTCAATATCTTCGGATAGGGCAAGTGTGACAAAATATTGCGATCTCATCTTTAAAATAGTCAGAATCCGAGAAAATTTTATTACGATCCCGAACTTTTGGCAATGTTCGATCAATTGTGAGTTGGTAATTGGAAAGAAAAGAATTTTTTTTTTGTTGATCTTGTGATTATAAATGTGCGGACAAAAACATCAAAAAGGGCAAGAAGGATTAGCATTATTAAAAGATATATTCAATGAGGATATATGGATCCGCAATGCGCACAAAGGAAATATAAACCCTCGCAAAAGAGGGAAGTCAGTACGTGGACTTCTTTCCTATATTCAAATTTCCCTTTTTGAAGTTCATATTCGGCCAGTATAAAAAGCATAATGTTCGAGGAAAAAAGAAAAAAAGGCCACACAATTGAGATACACGGCCATAGGAGAGAACACGCGCTAGAGAGAATAGAAGGGAGAAATCATGGGGTTCGGCAATTCTATTGAGCGATACACGTAAGAAGAAAGAGAGAGAGAGTCTACGGCCGAGTACTTCGCGTCCAAAAATCTCAAGGCTGTGCCTCCACCGATCCTCACCACCGTCATTAGAATCCTCGCTGTCACTCACTGCTGCCTTCCGAAGCTGAGAAGTTGCTGCCTTGCTGAAGATCTCCGAGCACTTTCTGTCGCAACGGTTCGTGAGCGATACGTGCATGGTGGTGTTCATTTCAACAACACACCCTCATGTTCAAAGTTTGATAATCAAGGAGGTTTATCACAAGACCTGCAGAATTCGCAAAGAACTTGGGAACTAGCCAAGTTTGTCATTGGTCAAAGTCTCCCTAGCGACCTTTGCTACCTTGCCGAGAAGCCCTGCACAGCTACGTCATCTCCATACGAATAAAGCTCGGGCCCAACTAACGCGATGGTTGACGCTGCTCCCTGTCCGAGACCTTGATATTGAAGCCCCGCCGCACTGCTGTCCGAGCCCTGCCGATGAGCTGACACTTCTATTGATACCGACATCGCCTGCTTGAAGCTGCTGCCATTGCTGCTTACGTCCACAAACCGAGATTCAGCAAATTCCCGACAACGCTGTTGCTCCCCCAACGTTGCAGTTTCCTCGTGTCGCTGATCAGACGACGTTGTCATCCAAAACCCCGTCGTGAATAGCAAAGCCACCGTTCCCATTCGCATCCAAATCGAGTCGATCCCGAAGCTCCTATTTTTTGCAGGTTCGTTGACCGTGAGCCCACGGTCATCCTTTACCGAGGAGCAACATTGTGCCGAGCTTCCTTCACGAACCGCCGTCTCCCGTTGAGCAGATTCCATCCGGTTCAATTTGGTAACATTATTTGTGAAATTAGGTAATTATCTTATCTAAATTTGATTTGGATATTTTATTGCTTAATGCATGCTTTTCAATATCTTACGTGCATATTTGAATTATCGGCATGTTCCCAATTATGATTTATTGCCCAATTCGCAACCGTACACGAATTTTGTATTCCATCTATAAGGCTTTAGATGGAATTATTAATCACGCGAGAGTAAAATTAATATCTTGATCTTTAAGGCTTAAGATCAATTTATTGATTTTATTAGCAAAATAATCAAGTTTGAATTTCAATTCGAATGGTGGATAGCATTTTTGATGATCATGGATGGTTTGATGTTTATCTCTTAATCGTTTTGTTTATCTTGAAAATACAAAAAAAAAAAATTGCATTTGCATATCATGTAAAATTAGGGCATCCTTTGTATGTCATTGCACATTAGGATAAAATCATTTTAAGTGTAGATTGATTTAGATAGACTGCATCTTAGCCTAGAGATTACTCAATTAAGATAATATCTTGATTTAAATTAAGGTTTAGCCTGACCTAATCGTTAATATAGGTTGGATAGAATCTTAATTTAGCTAGATAATTTTCACATTTTTCCAATTTCGAATTTCATAAAAAAGTACAAAAAATGCCTTAAGGTAATTTAATTCCATATATTGCACAATTATTAAGAAAACACAAAAAATATATTATGTGCATGTCATTTAAAATTAGATTTATGAAAAGCATGCAATTTAGTGATTGTTGCTAGGTCCATTTAATTAGAAATTGCATGTCATTAGAATTAGGTCATTTAGTTATATTGCATTGCATAAAGCATGATTCTCATTAATTAAATGAAAACAAAAAGAAATTGCATGTTAATTAGAATCATATCTAGGGTTGTTGATGTGAATTCTAATCTAATAATGCAGATGCTTTCATTGCTACAAGGTAAATTTCGTAATTTATTCATTGCTTTATTAAATTGGTGGTTTGCATACTCGCATGATCACCTCACATATTAGGGAAATAGATTTAAGATCAATCCAAGCTGCCTGCAAAAATATTTTTGAAAATAAAAAGAAATGGTACCGAAAGGGTATTAGAGTCCCCGTATCTAAAGTCTCTGATTCGTAGGAATAAAATAAACATCCCATTATTACTTAGGTGTTTAATCGATCTACCGTAAACTGATTAGACAGCTATATGTACCTCATATGCAAAGAAACAATCAATTGAAAAGGTTACTAGCTTAAAGTAGTATGATGGTGGTAGAGAGAGTGGTGCACATCAAATAGTTCAATGGGCAAATTCATAAGAAATGGAAAAACTTGTCTTAAAAATCATAAATCTTTCAATTTTATCGATTGAATCATAAATTTTTTTTTCAAAATTTATTAATTGAACATATATGTTTAGTTTTGGTAGGAAATCGCTAAAGTGGGAATTTTTAATTATATTTTCATTTTTTTCTTTTTTCTTTTTTCTTTTTTCTTTTCTTCTCTCATTTTATTTTATTTTTCCTTTGTTCTTCTTTTCTTTTTCTTCTTTCTTTTCTTCGCTTACCATTGCCAAGCCTCGTCAATGGTCAACAAAGGTTGCCAACCTCAAGCGAGGTCCACGAGGCCGACGGCCTTTGCCTTTGCTAGGCTATTGCCTACCAAGGCGAGGGCGAGGGCGAGGGCTCCCAGCCCAAGCTCCAGCTTCCTTTGCCCAAGGCTAGGTCGGCCCTCACTTAAGGCTAGCAACCTTTGCTGACCATCAACCAGGCCCCATGGAGGGGAAAAGGGAAACAAAAAGAAAAATGATAGAAGGAAAAATATTAAAATATTATTAAAAATTATCCACGTCAATGTCAATTATGTCATATAGGAGAGTCGATGTCCACATTGGCAGTTTCTGATCAAAATTGATCGAATGAACTCAATTGATAATATGTAAGAAGATTTAGCACTCAATTCATAAAATTAAAATGTTCATGACTAAATTGGCAAAACTACAATAGTTTTAAGAATTTTTGGACAATCTTTCCATAAGAATTGTGTATAGGATATGGTAACAAAATAATTTTTTTTTTCCCGGCTTAAGGTGAATAGAATAACTGTTTGGTGTCAAATCTATCACACCATGACAACTACAATACATTTTCTTTTTCTTTTCTTTTAATAAACGCTTGTCTGTTTTTCAAACGACGTGGCTTGATTTTCACGTAACAATTTTAGCTGTGAAAAAGAGGCTGCAACTTTTAAAGATGTTCGACAAGCACCTCAACTGCACCGTCTCCAAAACTATAGTAACTTGTAGCAGATTTCAGAAAGCTGCTTCACCCAACTTTTAGGTATTACAATTCCAAGATGTAAATTTCCAAATATATGAATCACTAACACTTCACAGTACAACTATATAGAACAATAGAGATATAATTCAGTCATAACTATAGCAAATGGGATCTAAATACTACCCACCATGCTGAACCATTACATAAGATAGCCGGATTTTGATAATATTGGTCTGTTTGGTCAGGCAACAGACCACCATGAAGAACGACAGTTTTAATGGATTATCCTTACTAATTTACCATACAATCTATTTCAAACCTAAAAACTGAAATTTTGACGGGGAAGATTAAAGCGTGACCGAAGTTTTCAGGTAAACGACATAAAAGTTTTTTATTGGAAAAGTGAGCAGGTTCAATTGCTCTACTTCCTTTCCTCGGTTGGTTCAAAAGGTCGAAACCTTTTCCTAAATGCTAAGTCAGGACAATAACACGTCCTAGGATTGCACACGCATGCATTATAGAAATCACCTGAGCTACAGCAAATATCTAGCCAAAGAGAAGTACTGCGTGCTCATGTTAAAGGGATCTTAAGTACACAATATATCATAAGACATCTGCTGAGCTAATCATAGCATTCGCGTCATTAGACTTCAGAGCACTTAGAAAAAGCAAATCTTGTCACTTCAGTTTGTCATATATATTCCAAGATCCACTACCACTTTAAAAAAATTTGGGGCTTGTAATAACCGACGGTATAAAGAATGATGGAGAGCTAGCGCAGTTTTTCTATTCAGTTTTATAACGAGGCGAATTCCAAGCACAAAACCTTAAAGTGAGATGATATCAAATGATGGATCCGGGGCAAGCGCTTTTAATATCTGCTCTTCCACCAGAGTTAGATACGTATAATTGTCACGAGATCAAATGTCGCCACCTGTTCCAATAAGGGAAAAAAGATGTTACCCTCATCCTACGCACGCGTGACTGTCAAAAAGGCTGTTGCAGATGGAGCGCAATACCATCGACTTCTCTAACATTATATTCATTAAGCCGAAAAGATTTGCCATTCATAGCTCAAGGGACGCGCGAATCGTCCATTCATGTGGGAGGCACAGAACGTTTGTGCCGTGATAGGTCGCTAAGCGGATGGATTCGCATTACCCTCTCGACGTCTGCGCATGCCAAAACTGATAAAGAGAGTCTTAAACGACAAACGTCTAAAAACCTACGGAAAAGATATGAAAACCTTAGTTATTTAAGAAGCCCGAATGAATGGTAGGATGCTTAGGTGAAATGGGAAGAGAGTCTGTAATACGTAAGTCTGGCAGAAAATATTGATAAACATAGAAATTGTTAAAAGTCTGGTAGAAAATATTGATAAACATATCATTTATTAAACTATGTCTCGAGTTTGAGCCGTTGAATGAACTTGATCTGAATTGAATTGCAGATAAAATTCAATAACAAAATTAGTGTTGAAATTGGCCAAGCAAAACAGAGATGAAAATACATTGTCAGAGTTAAATTCGGATTTTTTTTTTTTGGACGATTATTGGAAAGTCCAACGTGAATTCGAATTGAACAGTAATTCGGTCAACTTGGGCTTATTTTGCTGACTGATTTGGACTTCTATGGGGGTGGCTCTATATACAGAATTAGGGGTTTGTCCACTAGTGTGTCTTGCCTTGGATTGATGTTGCAAATCACGCGCTGCTACTATGCAGATGTGACTTCACCGTGGGCTTTGCGGTGGCTACGAGAAGAGTCCTCGAAGTGCCGTGGAGTGGTTGATAGTGGATATTTCTTCGTGCATGGGTCTTTCTTCATCAATTACATCCAAAAAATATTAGTATTTGTAGCCATAAAATCTTGTGTTAAGATTTTGTTGACACCTAAAAATACCCTCGCAAACACGTGTTGTTCACGAGGGATAGAAAACTCTAAAATCATCATCGCCACTCACCACATGTAGGCTATAATTTACATCAGCCCAGAACAGAAGATTGTGAAAATCCTTAGGCTAGGTTTTGAAACCAAGAGACACTATTAAAGACATAACATTGACGGTGAATTTAAGCAAGAATGGTGAAAAGGGCACCAAACTCAAGAATAACAGTTAATTCTTGCTGGACAAGCCATAAGAATGTTGTTGAATAATTTAGAAACCAAATGTGGATAAGGCAGTTTAATATAGAATGAGTGGAGCGACTCTTGAGGAGGGAGCAATCGACTATCGACGATTACCAAATTGTCCTATAAATACCATAGACAATCCTACAGAGAGCCTCCCGAACAACACACAAAATTATTTTATCTTACTTTTATCCTTGTTTAGTCTAGTTTAGCAGTAGCTTAAGATTCTCGTCATAGATTCAATTCTGACGAGTGTCTATATCCCAGGAGATACTATTGATTAGATTCCAGTGCCAACCCACTATCCAACATCATCAATTATATTCTGACATTGTGTCCTTATACTCATCTAAGAGTAGTGTTTGCTAGGTGTTATTACTATTATCAAACGCCATCAATTAGATTTCAACGTTGTATCCCCATACTCATCTACGAGCAATGTTTACTATGTGTTGTTATCATTGTTCAGTGTCATCAATTAGATTCCGACATTATGTCCTTATATCCATCTAGGAGCAGCGTCTACTAGGTGTTATCCTTATTATCCAATGTCATCGATTAGATTTTGACGTTGTGTCCTCAAATTTATTTAAAAGTAATACTTTCTAGGCGCTTTTATTAATATCCATCGTTGTCAAATCATCCTCAATATTGTATAAACCACTTTAATGTTAATAGGTTTCCATTATCATGTTAAAGTGAGTTTAGATAGATTGTGAGCATATTAAGCAACTTCTTTAGATTTGGCATTATATAATAGGTATAGTCTCGTTCGCATTTGACCTTCTCTATTCAAAGCTAACATAGAACCTAAGTTTCCTTTAATAAAAATAAAAAATATAACACTTTGTTAAAGATATTTCGTTACAAGATTCAAAACCAAAGAAACAGATTTGTTTAATTCTTTTGCAAGATTGAAAGATTATTTCACAAGAAATTATGGGGCTAAACATTGCGTGAGCTATTAGGCGTAATTGAGACTTGAGAAACCTAAGCGTGTTTAAGCGACTTGAGTGTGGTTGTAATTTCTGTACATCACTTGATCGATAGTAAAATTTGTCACTACTCTCCTCATGGATGTAGATCACTACGACCAAATCACGTAAATTCAATGTCTGATTTATTTTCTCACTCTGTTTATTTAATGTTCGATCACCCATTTCCGCAGCAAAAATCATCTGACAAGGTGTTGATCTTTCGGGTGCACAGTCTGTCTGTGCTACTCCACCCAACCAATTATTTTGGGCGATTATAATACTCTACATCATGGCCCAAGACGGTGTGGTCTTTGTCCTCTCTCTATATATATTGCATGGCCTGCGGGACAAGAGTTCACACAGCACAGCTCATCACTGAGGGCTAGAGACATAACTAGGGCGTCTCGTGTTGAGCTGTGAAACCTTTCATTCTCAAATATTTCCTCCGGTTGAGCTGCCACCCTTGATTTCCTCAGAAGTAGAGAGAGGCCAATGGCCATTTTCTCGACCGATAATCCCTGGGCTTTTGCTTTTGGCCTTCTAGGTATATAGTTTTAGCTTGGCATGATCTAACTTGTAATCTCACTTAGTATCCTCCTAAAACTGGGGTTAACATGCATATTATACTTGTGCCATCAAGATATTGATTCCCTCGTAAGGCCATGGACTGACTCATTTGTCATCTTTTTTTAATAATTCTTTGTCCCAGGTAATCTTATATCTTTCGTGATCTTTTTGGCCCCAGTGTAAGTTCATCCTCTTGATCAACTTTTTGTTTAGCTTAACAGGAGGGTCTGGAAGTATGAACATGAACGAGTGGTTAATAGGGTTCTCGCAATCCTTTTTCGCTTATGTTGGCAAGACTTGGTATTCGTAGATTGCGGGATTGCAATAAGGCAGCAATGCTCAGATACATTTGGATCTTGTTTATTGACAATGAGTCTTTATGGTGCAAATGGATACATTCAACCTTCTTGAAGAGGAAGAGTTTTTGGGTAGCTGGGAGGCCCGCTTTCTGCTCATGGGTGTGGAAGAGAATCCTTCACCTTAGATCAGAATTTCATCTCCACTTCCGATGATGGATTGGGGATGGTCAGTCAATCTCCCTTTGGTTTGATAATTGGCACCAAAGAGGTCCCTTGGACCTTATCTGCTCAAAGCCAATTATTATGAATTCTGGTTTATCCAAGCATGCAACAGTGGCTTATCTCTTCTCTCCAGCGAGTCAAGCTTTCAAGTCAGTGATTGATTCTTGGGATCATTCTCTCCCTCTCCTTTCCGATTCTCCAGATTATTTTACTTGGAGTGACAGCCCCAATGGTCTTTACTTGGCTGCATCCACTTGGGATATCATCAGGAAAAGGAAGGATAGGGTTTGATGGGCTTCATTTATTTGGAAGAAAGCTATCACCCCGAGATATCAATTTAATCTCTAGTTAATTATGAAGAATCGTCTCCCCACCCAAACCCTACTCATGTCCTATGGCAAAATTGGCTATGAGGGATGTCCCTTTTGTAAGCTAACACTGGACTCCATTGTTCATCTCTTTTTCGAGTGTTCTATCATTGCCAGCATGGCCTTCTCTTGGGCAGCTAAATGCAATCTCCCTTGGCAGAACAAGACCTAGACTAAGAACCTCCGATGGGCTATAAAGTTTCTATCCGGTAAGGATTTCTACCGCTCCATTGGTTGCTTCTCTTTTGGTGCCCTTTGCCACCTTATTTGGAAATATGAAAAATGACATGCTCTTTAGAGATCACATGGCGAGTCTTGTAGCAGTCAAAAATCATCTCATTAGAGTGGTGAAGGACAAGGCTCTAACGTTAAAAAACGTTGAAGATAATCCTAGAAACATAAGACTCCAGAGAAATTGGGGGTTTGATCCTTCCATTTTCTTTCCCCATCCTGTCAACCCAGTGTGAGCTGTTCTCGACGGCTTCTCCTTTTGGTGCCTGCGGTTCTCTTGCTTTGTTGTTGGTTGTCTAGGGAGGTTTGGTCTTTCTCGGCCCTGCGTGGCTTTTCTCTCCTCCTTGGTCTCTTGCTTGTTGTTTAGGCTGGTGTTTGCTTTGGCCGCTCTTGCGGTCTTCTTTTACTTCCGACACCCTCCCACTCACGTAGACTTGTTGTCTTGTTGAGTGCAAGTTTTGTGGTGCTAGATTTTGTAAGTGTTGGCTCAAAGCTCTATAAAATTTATTACTTTTGACCAAAAAAAAAAAAAAAAAAAAAACATTTTATAGAGTATGCAAGAGGAACTCGATCGAAGGGTTTCAATCAGTTCCGTACGTGGTTTCTTTGCTCAGCGCCATGCTCTGGCTATACTACGCATTCATCGACTCTGAGTCCAATGATTTCCTTCTCATCACTGTCAACTCAGTGGGGATGTGTCATAGAGAGCATCTACGTTGCTCTCTACCTTGCTTAGGCTCCTAAGAAAGCCAAGGTACGAACTTACCTACTCAATCTCATATACATGATATCGTCACAATTCTTACCCGGTCGATATGTAACAGCATACGTTGTTAAAGAAGGTTTTTTAATGATAAATGCTTGCATGGATGCATTCATGCAGATATTTATAGTGAAGCTGATGGTGACGGGCTTTGGAGCTTTTTGTTCCTTTCTTCTCTTGTCCCGCTTGTTAACAAAGGCATCGACCACAGTCCAACTTCTTGGGTGGCTTTGTGTTGGATTCTCCGTCAGCGTTTTCGCAGCTCCTTTAAGTGTTATGGTGAATAATTGAAGTAACTCTTCATTTTTTATTTTATTTTTTACTTTTCCCTATTTATACTTTTCTTCATGCACATTGCTACCGAGTGATGTGAGACAAGTTTCGCATGACCTTTATTTTCGACGAATATTGTGCAGAGAATGGTGATACGAACCAAAAGCGTAGAGTACATGCCCTGCTCTCTCTCACTTTTCCTCACTCTCAGCGCTGCAACTTGGCTCCTTTACGGTTTTTTCCTCAAGGACATCCACGTTGCGGTATGCATCGACTTTCGGCAAATACTAGAAATTATGCTAAAAGTGTTTTCCATTACCCAAAGAAAAAAGTTTGTCGCAGAGACTACGGTTTAGATATCGCTTTATTTTCTGATATAGATTCATTAACGCAAGTATGATCATTTATATAGGTTCCAAACGTACTGGGTTTATCCTTGGAGGGTTTCAGATGGGACTGTATCTGATATATAGGAAGACGAATGTGATGGTTTTGGAGGAACCCGATAATTTTGGTGGTGCAAAGCTGACTGCCCATACTCAAAGTCACAATATCGCCTCTAACGACAGCATCATCGACGTTGATGAGGTCAAGGAGCGGAAAGACGATGTATACGAGGGTGAGATAAGCTTGGAAGCTTCCGATAATGGACCAGTGGCGAATAGTTCATGTGAAGTTTGACACGGGTTAAGTAGCTGCATATGCCTCTGTTGTTGTCTTTCGAGTAGCTAGTTAAGCTAATTTAGTTCTTTCTTCAATGTAGTTAATGCACGCGTCATAACTTGTATATGCAAGTGGTGATTAACACCGCGTGCATAGGTGCTCTGGAATTGCAATGTCTTGTCTAGCAATTAAAATCTTTCTGATCTCGTTCCTATCGTAAATGAACTCATTCTACTGTCTCTTTGATCCGTATTTTGAAAAAGAAAAAATTATCTAGATGGCTATGTCTCAAATTAGAAATGGCAAGTTTGCCTCGACTCACCTGTAAAGATCATGATTCGTGACCTGAATTGAAATCCGTCGTCAAAGATGCTTGTCATGATCTACCTCCTTTAAAAGCGGAGAAGCCCACTCTTCGGAAAACAAATAATCAAGCCTATCATCGTCGGCGTCGTTTAGTGAGCAACGTTTCGATAAAAGTCAAATGGATGCTCGTTCTCTGTGTGTAAGGGAGTCGTATCATCTGGCATGAGATTACCGGATACAAAAGCTTGGCACGACTTCCATCCGGGCCTCTCGTTCTAGCCCGTTACACTTCTTTAAGAATGGCATAGCTTCATAACATTAAGGCAATATCTTTTGTCTATTGAGTACTCACCAGTCTGTGAAACTTCAATAGTTTGGTGTCGGGCACTTGGGTGCCGATCGAGTTGTGTTGAGATAAGCTTGGGTCGAGTCATCACTACAATTTACAGCAGAGTTCTTATGCCCCCAGTATTTTATTTCCAGTCTTTCCCTTATTGCTGGTCACAGCGATTTAATGACTTAATTGATGGCATTAATAAATGCCTAGATGGCCTTAAATAACATATCTAGCACCATTTAGTGCACATAAGCCGCCAAAAGTCTTTCCGACACCGATCTTGACAGTATTTGAGTCAAAATGGGCGGCATTTCTAAAGGTTGGGAAAAAAGATCTTGGAAATGTGTAATTTATTGAAGGGCACGTAAGTCGGTGCTCCAAACTTGATTTGAGCTTGATCTGGTAATAGAGTTTTACCGAGCTTGGCTTGAGCTTAAAGAAACTCGTTCTTCTAGAACTTCATAGAGCCCGAATATCCTCCTTGGATTTTCGTGTGTGGATGCACTGTGTAACTTTAGGATCCCTATGTTTGATTTTATCACAATTATAATTGCAAACTTGAGCTTGACTCAATATGAGATTTGAGTAGCTTGAGCTCAACTCAAGATCAAAAAAGTTGATTTGATCGAGTAATATATCATCGAACTGAGGCTGAGCTACGTGCTCACGAGTAACTTGACTTTGTTTATGGTGACTCACACAAGAAGCTTGGGGATGATTATCGTCTTGCTAAGGCAATATTTTCTTCCACCCTCAGCGGAGAGAACTTTCTTCAATCAAGCTTCGTATTGGCGGTTTAATAAAATGGACGTTTTGACGAAGTTCGCGCGTAGGAAAGCCCAGTTTGTAGTGAAGTCTTTTCTCATAGAACTAATTCGAAGATTTGCTTCAGACATGATCCAATCAGCGCAACAAGAAAGCAACGCATTATCGGCAACTAAGCACATTGGTGGGCTGGTCGTTGTCTTTCCCCATAAATCTTCGTGTATGATAAGGTTGGACACGACAATTCACGTACGGAGACGACCGTTTGGTACGAAGGTAGGCACGAATCATGAAATGACATGAATTCTGGTAAATATTATTGAGCAAGATATGGAGAATTCCAGTCCGATTGGGATCCCCCGCCTAACTACATCCTCGTTTGGAGGCCTCTATCCCCTACTTAGTTATTCTCGCGTGCCCTTAGGCCCTTCATCGTGACTCATTAAATTATATCTTTACTTTTGAAACTTGCATGATTAGGACAATTTAGGAAAAATGTATTTGTAACGCATCAGAGTTGCACAAAAGCTTTTAGCTTTTATTTGAATTTTCTAATGGTGAAAATAAGCAAGGGAAGACAACTAGAGGTCGAAAAAGATTTGAAGTTAAGACCTCTTAGTCTGATACAATATGAGATTTTGTAGGACTTTTGTCAATTGTTTTGAAAACTTGAACTGTTAGACAAAATGGGGGTTCAACATCTAACTATTCTAAAACATAGAACTTGATGTTAGGCTACTGATTCATCAATTGAATACACGTGCATTGTATGTTGCAACTTGGCCTTTTCACCAAGACCGATGACCCACAAATTAACCACATGTGATCTTACTAATTAAGAAGACGGTATTGTTACTTATAATTAATGACGGTGCAATTCTGTCCATATATTTGTTGCACAAGTTCATGGCAACCGGTTAATCTTGTGGAAGAATTTAAATATCTACTTTATAAGATACACACCTTTAATTACTTCTATAGTGGAAGCTAAAGAAGAAAAGGACCACGTCACCATAATATATATATATATATATATATATATATATATATATATCAAATTAGTTATTACATTAAAACAAAACAAATGTAGGGGAAAAAAAAAACCTAAGGTTCAGTAGGCATCCTAAGGCAACTAACCTAATTTGAGTTTTTACCCAAGGTGGATGATTTTTTTTTTCAACATCAGTTGCAACGGAATCAATAGTTTTGCAATATTTAGAACAAAGTCTCAATGATTATCCCAAAAAATTACCGAATTTGCTTTGTCGTGAAATCCTCTTTAGGAAATTTTAATAATTCCTTAGCAATGTGGCGCCTTGGATGGTATGTATCTTAATTAAGGTGCATACCTAGAAATTTAATTTCGGTCTAGACAATATTTATCTTTCTTTGAGAGAGCATGATTCCATATTTCTTTATAATTTCTACAAACTATTTGAAGAGTAGGTAGTGAGATTCTTCATCAGACTATAAAGTAATATGTCATCAATGTAAATTGCTACATTAGACATGATTGGCTCAAAGATGCATCACATAGCCTTTTGAAACAAAGAAAGGACTACTTTGAAACTAAAAGGGAGAACTTTCCATTGAAAATGCTAGTTTAAAATACAAAACCCTATCTTAGGTCTATCTTCAAGATGAATGCATAGTTGCCAAAATTTGACTTTGAGGTCAAATTTAGAATAAATGTAAGCTTTGGTTAATCTAGTAAAAAGAGAATTTCGAAAAGGCAAAGAAAATTTATCATTTTGGAGAAAAAGGTTCAGAGTAATTTATGACCAATCGCATATTTCCATATTCTACTATATTCTCTTATTGACATAAAAGACTTCACAAGCCCATTGGGTGTTTGAGATTTCAATAAGACTTTGCTAAAGTTGTTCCGAGCAATTCCTTTTGAACAGAAATAAAATGTTCTAGATTCATTCTAGTGTGATTCACATTGATAGAATTTATATCTTCATTTTTCTAACGGAAGACGAGCAAAAAACTCTAGATTTTTCCACAAAAGATTGGGGCATTTTTTAGAGAAGTTAGAGTGAGATTTTGGATATGATTCTAATTTGCATGATTGAATCTAGTAAACTCATATGAATGAAAAAAAAAAAAAAAAAAAAAACCCTTGGATATTGACAAATTCAAAAAATTAATCTTTATACTTAAGCCCTTATCTAGGGATAATTCGAAATTGAGAGATTTGAGTCATGATGTCCCACCTAATGATCAAATCTTTGTTGGAAATGTTAGATCCAAAGGTTTTAGTAGTTATAGAGCACTAGGGAAAAAACTAAATAGTTACTAGTGTAGTATGCACATTTGTAGAAAAAGTATCTTCTGAAGTAGAATTGAAATATTGGACACAAGAAGTCTACTATCCTTCAAGAAGAACTTTGGTATCCAAAATTAAAGAACTAACATTAGTATCTATAGGGGTAGTGATTGAGATTGGTTTAACAAACTTTGAAGTGAAAATTTTCATAGGAAAATGAGGGTAATGAACTTGGTTGGAATATATAATCTAGTCTAGATCCACTGTCACGCCCGATCCTCGAGCGCGTGCCCATCCCTTCTTGATCGATTTAATAGCGATGTCCCAGAATGCATCGCCGATCCATTCATTTTTAAATGCACATGCGAAAGCAGATAAATAATCCCAAAACAATAATTCAATAAGATAGAAAAGTAAGACCGATTTTTCAAACCAAAACAAACCTTTTATAACAACTAGGTTTATGTTACAAGACCAGACTATTTACAAAAGGTTGGCTCATTCTAAAAGGAATGGTCTTATGACCTACTAGTCAAACCTATTCGCCGATTTTGGTCTATCCACCTTTCCAAACTCCAAGGCTTTCGATCCTTCACCAACATCATCTAAGGACCTAAAAATGGTTATATAATAACTAATGAAATAATGTCTCAACAAGTTCAACCCTTAAGACTTGATTAGGAAGAAAATATGCCCTAAGGGCTGTCTAAGCACAACCATGAGTCGGAAAACTTACCTTGACCTTAGTTTCCTTCCTGCAATTCAACACAATTCATAACCTCATCAAGTCACATCAAATTAAATTGTTTACTCAGATCAACTCATTGATCAACTGACTTAATCAATTACATGTCAATCAGACTATTCCCCAATCATTCTAGTTAATATTATCCATTCTCCAAGATGACATATCGAGTCACCGAGCCAACGTTCATTCTCTAAGATGACATATCGAGTCATCAAGCCAACATTCATTCTCCAAGATGACATACTGAGTCACCGAGCTAATGTTCATTCTCCAAGATGATATACCAAGTCATCGAGTCAACGTTCATTCTCCAAGATAACATACCCAGTCACCGAGCCAATATAATATAATGTATTTTTCCGAGATGACATATTTAGTCATTGAGCGGACATAATATAGTGTCTTTCTCCAAGATGACATATCGAGTCATCAAGCCGACGTTCGTTCTCCAACAATTTTTCACTTTTTATCATACCCAATAAAATAGCCGTGTGTGGGTACACAGTTGGCCTTAGCCAAAATATAATAATTTTCTTTTAAAAAATCCCACCATTTCATGCGGTTCACCAAAATAGTTTTGGCATTGTAATCCGATGCTCGGTTATTTTCCAATTAAACACCGAAGTTAAATAAAATTAGAAATATATCATAAAATCACCATTCCCACCAAATCAGTACAAATTCAAGCTCAAATAAATAAACAAATCACATCATCACAATTAGCATAAAATTCCGATTACCAGCTATCGTGATCTAATTTTCAAAATATAAATAAATAATTAAATAAATACGGAAATTAATTATTAAATACCGAAAATGTGACTTAGGCCCGAAAAAGCCTAATTGAACGCTAAGATGGACCCAGAAAATTTTCAAGTTACTCTAGATAAATACTAAAGGTCGTCTAGGACCTACTTGCACTAACTATCCACCAAACATGCATTGGTAATTAATTAAATTTCAATAATCAATTCTAACTAACCACGTAATCCTAGCTTAGTAAAAACTAATCAACCCCTAAGCATGATTAATCTACTAAGCGAGAATTAGTGAGTTAAACTCATTTGTTCGGCGATCCAATTGATGCAAATTAACGGGGATGCAATGGGGCTCATTTCTCTCCAAGGCAGGTCTAGCTTTTGGGGCCGGGAACACCTTTAAAACGGGCAAAACCCTTGTTGGAATACCCACACTTTTCAGCTTATGTTTTAGGCTGGAGAAGAGGGAAACAAGTTCAGTTTAAGGCAACAACAGGCTAAGGAAGGTTGAGGGGACCAAATTGAGCCTAGGCGGGGACTCACGGTGGTCAAAGGTGAGCCAAACGGCTTTGGCACAAGCTAAGATGGCTTGTTGGGATGGCGAAACAGGCTATTGAGATGTCTGGATCGTGCGGTGAGGTGTGGTGGCGCGCACACAAGACAGGGCGGTGAACGGCAATGGGCAGGACTATTCGCGGGCAGTCCAGCAAAATGCGACGGAGGAGAGAGAGGGCTATTGTTCTTTGCTGGAATTTTCGGTCTTCCATTTGCAGAAGGATGGTGATCTTGGCGGTAGCAAGGAGGGGGAGAAGAGGGAGACCAATTTGCTTTATGGAGGGGGCCACCAAGCTTATTCCTATCCCTTTGTTCCCTCAACTTGATCCCCATCCATTACTGTCCTCCATAGTAATTTTATTAGACCCATTTGCCCCCATCTATAAGTTTGAGAGGGTCCAAAAGTCATGTGGGTGGGGGCATACGAATTTGCTTATTTTTCTCTTCAATTGGACCTTGATTCCTTCTTAATTTAATACAATTTGGCCTCAATAACTTCAATCGATACTTATTGATCCAATTGGTATTTTTCCTCACAATTGATCCCACTTGTTTTCCAATTTTGCGATAAAGAACAATACCTGATATTTTATGGACAAAAATGGCCCTATAATGACTTTTTCCCAAAAAGTCTTGGTTTGCAGAAAAATCTTCTAAGACTGAGTCGATATTCTTAAAATTAATTGTGACATGGCAGAACTTTCAATTTCTAAAATCGGACTCAAATTCCAAGTTAATTTCAATCAGATGTGGTTTTAGCGTGACTTAACCTACCAGGTAGCTTTTAGGAATTTTTGATGCAATTGCCCCGTGGTCGATTTTCTTCAAGTCACACATACCATTTCGGTTGTCGTGAAAATCTCGAGAATTCAAATACGGACATAGAGTACCAAAACGATAGAAAAATCAGTTTAGTGTCAGTCGACGAGAATTTTTCAATTTAGTGGAGTCACCCACGTTTGGCCACACATCTCAGTCGAACTGACCTATCTTTGATCTCTAATCGATTTTTAACTATGCCGTAATGACTTCTAAAAATGAGCACGATTGAGTAGCCAATTTCTAGTTGAATTCTCAAGTTTATTGCATTAAAATTCCTTAATGACTTTTCTTAACAGACTAGTTATCTCATAAGTGGCAATCTCAGAGAAAAGCACTATTGTCAAGTCAATGAAATGATTAACTTATTCAATCGAAACTAGAACTTGAAAATCAAGATGTCACAACTCTTTCCCTCTTATAAAAATTTCGTCCTCGAAATTTAAACTTTTACCACTCTTAAACGAAAAGTGAGGTTATTGTCATCTCAACGAGTATCACTTTTCCCGATTACTTCTTCGGTCCTGTGGTATTGTTAGACCACTTTGACCATGGGGATCTTCTTGGTACATAGAATCCGTTCTTTCTGAACCACCATCTGAACTAGGCTTCTTATGTGCGACACTCTGTTGTCCACATCTATTTCTTCAAAATTTAGCACGTGGGTCATGTCAAGCTCACATGTCCTCAACATGAACACGTGCAAGACGTCATGCACTTACGCTAACCTTGGCAACAATGCAAGACGATATGTTAGGATCCTAATTCTCTCTCTAGAATCTCAAAAGAACCTATGTACCTCGGTTTTAGTTTTCCCTCCTCAACGAAGTGCAAGGTATTCTTCTTTGGTGACAACTTCAAAAAGATGCAATCACCAATTTGGAACTCTAAGGGCCTTCAATGCTTAACAACACAACTTTTCTGGCAATTCTAAGTGGTCTTTACTCTGGCAATGATCACAGCAACTGCAATCACTGACTGTTGAACTAACTCTGGACCTGTGATATTTCTTCATCTCACTTCCTTCTCACCACTAAAATTCTGTACGCTCTGCTATGCAAGCTTCAATAGAAACCATCTAATCTAGATTTGATATAGTTTCGTCACTAGCACTCCATGCAGACGAACTATTTGACTCCCATATAACTTTGCATGTCTATCTAAGTTCAAATCCTTTCGCACTACCAAGAAGTGAGCCAGCTTCGTCAATCTGTCGACCACAACTCCAAATGGAATCATTGTTCCACTAACTCCTTGATAAGCCCGTCGCCACGTGCCGTCGTCATATACTTCCATTCCTACTCAGAACTCTCGAGTGATTGTGAGAGTCCTTCCGGTTTACATTACTAAACTTCCACTTACTAACATATATGACACTTACAACCTATCCGGCGATATCTATCTTTATATCGGTCTACAAATCGAGCCAACATCAATTCTGACCTACTCTGTACTATTTGGTTGAATACTGCAACTACTATAGTGAATTCTTGACAGGGTCTCCTCCTTAAGTTCCATACCGTCTTAACACCTATCATCATCCACAATACTTATGCATTCTATCTTCCAAAATCTGAAAGTCAACCCTTCCCTCATTGTATCTTCTTGCAGGATTTCCTGAACATTTGGGTCCGTCAACTGAAACATCTTGATCCTAAACTAGACCTTCAGTTCGATTCTGAGGGTGGCCATAAGATTCAGAAAGTGGCTTACCTCAAACTTGAAAATCGAATCTCAAACTCTCTCAAATAAATTCCACTCCTTGATTACCATCGGTGCAACTGAAGACTTCCGTCTCAATGCACCTGCGACTTAATTCGCCTTCCTAGGGTGATATAAAATATCACAATCCCAGTTCTTCCAAAATTTCTAACTCACAACACTGTCTCATATTCAATTCCTTCTGAGAAAATAAATACTTTGAGACTTTGATGGTCAACGAAGATCTAGAGTCTTTCTTCACACCAATAATATCTCCAAATCTTCAGAGCAACAAATTATTACTATGAGCTCCAAGTCATGCGCCAAGTAATTCAACTCATGAAGTCTCAACTAAAGGGAGGCATATGCAACAATCCTGCTATGTTGCATCAGCATGCAACCTAGTCCTCCAAACGATGCATCACTATAGACCTCACATCCTCTAAGACCATGTGGAAATATTAGCACAAGTGCGGTAGCCAGTTCCTGCTTAAGCTCTTGGAAATTATCCTCGCACTTGTCTGTCCATGTGAACTTCTCTACTTTCTTCAAGAGTCGAATCAATGGTGACGCCAATGCTGAATATCCTACTGTGAACCTTAGTAGTACCCTGTCCAACCCAAACAACTTCTGATCTTAGATACTATTGTCGGTCTTAGTCCACTGATAACTATTTCAGTCTTGATCGGGTCCATGGAAATTCCTTCACCATTCTTAGATGTCTCTCGTGCTCCTTAGCATATCATTAAAAGATACAATCACAACTGATTTAGATATTCTTTAAACATTCGATTTGCCAAATCCATGACAACAATTGGAACATTTGCTAGACCTAATGGCATTATCGTACTCTCACAAAGGCCATATCGAGTACAAATTGCTATCTTTTGTATAACATTATTTCAGATTCTCAACTGATAATATCCTGTTCTCAAATTGACTTTTAAAAACATCGACACTCTTTGTAATTGGTCACACAATTCATCGATCTTCGACAATGAACACTTGTTCTTAACTCTCACTTGATTGGGTTGACGATAACCAATGCACAAATACAATGAACCATCTTTCTTTTTCACAAACGAAATCGATGCTCTCCAAAGTCATACACTGGTACAGTTAAATTCCTTATCTAGTACTTCTCGTACTGCACCATCAATTCTTTCAACTGAGACGACGCCATTCGATAAGAAGCCTTATAGAGTGGCTCCATCTCAGGTACTAACTTGATCGCAAATTTTATCTCTTTTTCTGATGACAGGCCCGACAATTCCTGTGACAACACATTTATAATTTCTTGGACTACCGAGATGTCCTCTATCTTCAATTCTTCAATTTGTCTTATCTATGATAATTGTCCAGTAACCTTGGCAATCTCCGTCTAACAAACAGGTTGCCTTCAAGCGACAAGATAAATGAAATCGAGGATCTTTCTCGACTCTTAATAACTCGACACTCCCACATACTAATAGACTAAGTTGGATTACTCAACGACAATAATTCATTACCACAAGATACTCCAGAAGCCAACTCTTTTCACAAATAACATCAAAGTTATACCTCAACAATTAGTCGAGTACAACTATGTTGACACATAAATTTTTGGCCAAAAATATTTCATGTTAAATTCCTGCATATAAATTATCTATGTGTTTAATATAATGTTTTAAATGGAAGATGTTTTTCCTTAAAAATAAAAAGAAGAAGAAGAAGAAGAAGAAGAAGAAGAAGCAAGCTGGGGCTAATGATCTTAATGTGACTAGCCAAGCCCTAGGAGGTCAGATTGGAAATAAAATGGCAAGTTGTGGCCAAAATGCAATTTTCAAAAGTTGAGGGACCAACTCGCAAATTTCGTAAAATTTCGCCCAAACCCATAAATCATCATCTTGGTCACTAATTAAGTTGAAATTGAACTTATGCTAAGTCAATCAATCAAATTGGGCCAAAATGACCAAATTTGCTTTGAATTTGGTATTTTCAAATAAGAAAATAGCTAACTTTGAAGGACTTTCTTGCAAAATTAGGTGGGCACAATTGCAAAATCTGATCGAGATCTTAAACTACTATATATGAGCTTGCTAATTGATCAAAAACCGCAGCCAAATTGATTATTAAAGCACTCAAATCAGCAGCTAAAACTTAGTCCACAAGTTAGTCTCAATTCGAAGTTACTGAGTAAGCAACTTGGTGGCCCCACCATATCCTCCTCAGCTACTCAACCAGCTCGATATCTACATATGATGGAAGACCATCATTGGTACTACAAGTGGACAAACATTGGTCAGAGATAAGCTATTGAAGGCACGGGAAAATTGCACCAAATCCGGACACTCAACAATTGCAGAAGTGGAAAAATTGACTAAGTCAGAGAGTGGGTGAAGTAGCCATGTTGATAGGCTTAGTAGGTGGACAAAATACAGACCAAAAATCCTCTAATTAAGGGGATAAGATCACTGAAGGAAGGTCTTTTCGAGGGATGAGAGAGAGGAGACGAGAGGGAGAGGAGAGAGCTCGCGGTTGTCCCTAAAAGAGCCCCTTAAAAGCAACTCCAGAAAAGGAAACATAGAAATTCCAAATCAACCTCCAGAGAGAAAATGGAATTTTTCACAAACTTGCAACCAAAATTAGCCAAAACCTTCAACTAGAGAGTGAAACTTCACTCAAAGATCTTTCCATCCATAGGTCGCACATCCAAAATGGAGTTCGGGAAGGTCTCCTAAAGCCTCCTGAAATAGTACCCTCCTAGCGAGCTAAGAAAGTCCAAAATTTTTTCTAGGTGTTGAGCCCGGTTGGTCATGAGTGAGGGAAGACGAGTGTTTTTAGAAAATTGAAAGATAAATGAGGAAAATCTTGACTTTCACCAAAAACTAGAATATATATAGTTTGTTTTTGTGTTAATTTTTTTCAACAAAAGAGGTCCTGAATTCTAATTTTAGAGGTCAACAAAAACCTTTGTTGTCAGTTTTTCTCTGCGTATCTCATTTTTCAGTTTGAAGGAACTAACCTCCACATGCTTCTAGAGGACAACTTCTTGGTTTCCTTGGCCAAGAGTCACTTGCAAAAGAAATTAGGAAGTAAGGTAAGCATCCTAGATATATCTATGATCGAGTTTGAGCTTGTTTCAACCATGAAAATAAAGAGGAAGACCAGCCCAGAAATATGATTTCTGAGGTTGAAATTTTTCTTAGTGTTTGAAACCTTTTCAAAAGCCATACATGTTTAACTTATTACTCCTATTTGCATGTGTTTTCTATCTTCATGAGCTTGATGAATGTCATGTGGGAGTACAAATGATGCATAGGTCAGCTTGGTTTGGTCTTTAAATTCCCGTGTGAACTATGAGATCGTCTAAAACTTTGGTAAAAAACCAAGCATATCCACATTAATTCATGGCTAGTCAATGTGAACTTTGCATGTGTGCTTCTTGGAGAGGTTGTTTCAATGTGTTCGATTGGTCATTCTCTATGATGTTTATTGCATTTGAAAGCCCATGTTATCTACTTTCACTCGGATTAAGTAATGTTTCCCTTAGATCTTGCACGTGATGAGTGTCGGGGCTTCAATATGGGCATGTAACTTGTTTGCTTGACTTGGGTTCAAACCTAGATTTGCAAAATCAACTCAAATCCGCATATTTGAGGATGATTTTAGATTGGTTCGAGTGTGTTTTAAGCTATGATTTCTATCTAATATTGTTCTTTGTATGTGATAGTATAACCTTGATATTTTAGTTCCACATGAAATTGCTTATGAGTGGAGATTGAATGCCACAAACATGTCTCGAGGAAGCTATTGGGGCTAGTTTAATGCACACCAAGTGCTCGACGAAATGCACAAACTAAACTTCGATCTTGAAATGGTCGATTTGAGCTTGATTATTGTGATATTCATATGTTGTGTTACTCCATGTTAGCATAGATTGATTTAAGGAATTATTATTAATATTTAAAAAATAAAAAAATCTGAAAATTTCAAAAATATCAAAAAAATATTAGATAGCATCAAATTAGGATAGAAATGGCATATATGAAATTTTCCTAATTTTAAAAGGTCACTTTCCTAATTTAATGCTATTTTAGTATTTTATAACCATTTTTTGTAAATAATCCATTTTGTGTAGATTAAAATTATTTAAAGTAATTTCATGCATATTTGAATTCTCATTTCGCTCATGGAGGTCTTGTCCCGAAGCGTGATAATAAGGCTATGTAATATTATTTGCTCGACCTGTATCGGGTTTTTCTTTTTTTGCATTTATTTTCAAGTTACTTCAATTTCTTGGATGTTTACTTACACACCACTTTTCATTAATTTGAGTGTAAAGTTCTCTTCTAAATTATGTTAGGATTAGTTTAGACATTAAGGAAAACAAACCTACAAAAACATTTGCATGGACGTTTAGTGGTTTTATAAGGATTATAATTGGTAATCAAGATTGTGTGGCCATTTAGATGAACAACCTTTCAAGTTAGTGGTACCGCAGGGGCGCTAATAGAAACATTAGCGTAAGGTATGGGCTTAGAAGAGCCCACGCCTAATTTAGGGCCATTGGTCCGCCTCTTTAAGCAAATACCCTTAAACCTTCTTCATTTTCCCCCGAACGGAAAAAAGAGAGGTCGTGACAAACTATAGCTAGAGATTCCCCTTTCTTCCACTTTCTTTCAACCAACTAGAGTTCCCTGAACTTAACCAACACTTTGCTGCGCTACTCTGATAAGATCTCCTCAAGAACATTCTTCCTCTGATTGGTGCAGGGTCGGTTCCATTCTTGTTCCATTTTACCATCCCAATGGCGTTCTAACTATGGTAACAATATTTATACTCCCTTGGACTCACACAGATAGTCCCTCACATGATGGTCATGCTGGTTATAACCAAGTTATATTAGGATACTGGGTTGACCCATGCTTCCTTCCACAATCTTGGCACCCATCTTGTGAGTCATCTATCTCCTGACAGGTGACAGCATGCACTCTTTCTTGCACCAAAGTCTGTCCTAAATACCCTTACGCACTTTTTGCTGCACATTCACTCTGGTCTATCCCATCAGTGGTGACAGCAACCGCTGTTATGGTCCCATCGACCTTCTAAAATAGTTTCTAGCCAGGTGACCCTGTTGGTCGCACTTAAAACAAGCATCCGTCCTAAAATGGTACGTAGTCTATCCATGTCGTCTCCTATAGAAACAACATACTCTCTTTCTAGTTTGGTGTTGGCTTGTCTATTTCACCCTTTTTGATGGGTGGAATATAATACTTTTCTCTCGAAATCGGTCTTTTCCCAACCAATTTCCATTTCTACTTGAACTGAATCCTAACTCAGATACTGTAGTATGTTCCCTGATCACAATCCAGGTTGGACCTTAGCAAATGCAGCAACCACAGTGGTTACGACATTGATGGCGGTAGTACTAGCGACAATAATGACAACTCTATCCTGAGCTTGCTGACCTGACAAAAACCCAGGGGACACTAGAGCTTGAACGATCCCATTGAACCTAGGATCGCTCAGTGCTACTACACTAGTATTGACTTGCAGCGGAAGTCTGACACTTGCGCTGGCCTAAGTCTGCGCTCTGCCACAACCATCTCAGGCACCGATCCTTGTCGGTGTTCCACCCCGAGTTACAGAGGCTACTGTCCTCTTATTAGAAGTTCTCAACTCTTGATCACTCAAACTGCATGATCATTATAGAAACCTGCTTTCTAATTCCAATACCATATTGGAATTTGAGTGATCCACACAACCAAGCTACCAATTAGCTATCAATCACATGTGCCAGCATGAAATAGAAGTCATTCCTACTCATTATCCAATGACTCATCGCACCTTATTACTCCAAATACAGGCCTACTCTAATACCACTTAAATGTGGATGTCACACCCCGATCCTCGAGCGCGTACCCATCCCTCCTTGGTCGATTTAGTAGTGATGTCCCAAGACATATCGCCGATCTATTCATTTTTAAATGCACATATGGAAGCAGATAAATAATGCCCAGACAACAATTCAATGTGATAGAAAAATATGACCAATTTTTCAAACCAAAACAAACATTTTTATAACAACCAGGTTTATTTAGAAGATCAGACTATTTACAAAAGGCCAGCTCAGTCCAAAAGGGACGGTCCCATGACTTATTAGTCATACTCGTTCGCCGATTCTGGTCTATCAACCTGTCCAAAATCTAAGGCTTCTAATCGTCCACCAACATCATCTAAGGACCTAAAAATAGTTATACAATAACTAGTAAGATAATGTCTCAGCAAGTTCAACCTCTTAAGACTTGATTAGGAAGAAGTACGCCCTAAGGGCTACCTAAGCACTACCACAAGTCAGAGGACTTACCTTGGCCTCAATTTCTTCCCGCAATTCAACACAATTCATAACCTCATCAAGTCACACCAAATTAAATTGTCTGCTCAGATCGACTCATCGATCAACCGACCTAGTTGATTACATGTCAGTCAGACTATTCCCTATCATTCTAGTCAATACTATCCATTCTCCAAGATAACATATCAACTCACTGAGCCAATGTTCATTCTCCAAGATGACATATCGAGTCACCGAGCCAACGCTCATTCTCCAAAATGACATGCCCACTCACCAAGCCAACGTTCATTCTCCAAGATAGCATGCCTAGTCACCAAGCCAACGTTCATTTTCCAAGATGACATACCCAGTCGCCAAGCCAATATAATATAATGTCTTTCTCTAAGATGACATACTTAGTCATTGAGCCGACATAATATAACGTCTTTCTCCGATATGACATACCGAGTCATCAAGCCGATGTTCATACTCCAACAATTTCTCATTTTTTATCATACCCGATAAAATAGCCGTGTGTGGGTATACGATTGGTTTTAGCCAAACTATAATAATTTCCTTTTCATAAATCCCACCATTTCATGCGGTTTACCAAAATAGCTTTGGCATTGTAAACCGACACTCAGTTATTTTTCAATTAAATACTGAAGATAAATAAAATTAGGAATATTTCCTAAAATCACCATTCCCACCAAATCAGTACAAATTCAAGCTCAAATAAATAAATAGATCACAAAATCACAATCAACATAAAATTCAAGTCACCGACTATCCCGGTCTAATTTTCAGAAAATAAATAAATAATTAAATAAATATGGAAATTAATTATTAAATACCGAAAATGCAACTTAGGTTCAAAAAAGCCCAATTGAACACCGAGACGAACTCGAAAAATTTCCGAGTTACTCTAGATAAATACTAGAGCTTATCTAGGCCCTAATTGCACTATCCACCTAACATGCATCGGTAATTAATTAAATTTCACTAATCAATTCTAACTAATAATCTAATCCTAGCTTACTCTAAACTAATCAACCTCTAAGTGTGATTAACATACTAAGCGATGATTAGTGAATTAAACTTACTTGTTCAACGATTCGATCGATGTAAATCGACGGGATGCAAGATGGCTCAATTCTCTTGAAGGCGGGCCTAGCTTTTGGGGTTGGGAACACCTTTAAAACAGGCCAAACCCTTGCTGGAATACCCACACTTTCAGCTTTTGTTTTGGGCTGGAAAAGAGGAAAACAAGCTCGATTTAAGGCGACAACAGGCTAAGGAAGGTTGAGGGGATCAAACCGGGCCAAGACGAGGACTCATGGTGGTTAGAGGTGGGCCAAACGACTCCGCACGAGTTGAGACAACTTGCTGGGATGGCAAAATAGGCTGCTAAGATGTCGAGATCGTGCGGTGAGGTGCGGTGGCGCTCACGCAAGGTGAGGCGATGAATGGCGATGAGCATGGCTACTCGTAAGCGGTCTGACGGAATGCAACGTAGGAGGGAGAGGGCTGTCGTTCCTTGTTGGAATTCTCGGTCTTCCATTTGTAGGAGGATGGTGATCTCAACAGCAGCAAGGAGGGGGAGAAGAGGGAGACCAATTTGCTTTATGGAGGGGGCCACCAAGCTTATTCATATCCCTTTGTTCCCTCACCTTGATCCCCATCCATAGCTGTCTTCTATAATAATTTTTTCAAACCCATTTGCCCCCATCTAGAAGCTTGAGAGGGTCCAAAAGTCATGTGGGTGGAGGGCATGCGAATTTGCTTATTTTTCTTTTCAATTGGACCTTGATTCCTTCTTAATTCAACGCAATTCGGTCTCAATAAATTCAACTAACATCTCATTAATCAAGTGGTATTTTTCCTCACCAATTAATCCCACTTGTTTCCCAATTTTGCGATAAAAAGCAATCCCCAACATTTTCTGGATAAATATAGCCCTAGAATGACTTTTTCCCAAAAAATCTCGGTTTGCAAAAATTCTTCTGAGACTAATTTGACGTTCCTAAAAGTAATTGTGACATGACAGAACTTTCAATTTCTGAAATCAGACTCAAATTCATGGTTAATTTCAATTATACGAGGTTTTAGCGTGACCTAACCTACTGGGTAGCTTTTAGGAATTTTTGGTGCAATTGACCCGCGGTTGATTTTCTTCGAGCCACACGTATCTCTTCGACACATTAGCGACTTTCGATTGTTGTGAAAATCTCGAGAATTCAAATACGGACATAGGATACCAAAACGATAAAAAATCAGTCTAGTGCCGATCAATGAGAATTTTCCAATTTAGTGAAGTCACCCATGTTTAGCCACATATCTCAGTCGAATTGACCTATCTCTAATTTCTAATCGATTTTTAACTGTGCTGTAATGATCTCTAAAAATGAGCATGATAGAGTAGCCAATTTTTAGTCGAATTCTTAAGTCTATAGCATTAAAATTCCTTAATGACTTTCCTCGATAGGCTACTTATCTCATGAGTGACCATTTTAGATAAAAGCACTATCGTCATGTCGATGTAATGCCCAACCTATCCAATCGAAACCATAACCTGAAAATCAGGATGTCATATCCACAGATGTTAGGGATAGATGAAAAAGATCTTTAGAGTCTAAATTAGAATTAGTTTTATTGGAAGTTTGATAACAATGCATGATACAAAGAGTTTTTTAGATGAATCTTTATCAATGGAAAACAATGATTCAATATCACCATTCTCAAGGGAGACACCAATTTCGAATTCAATATGATGTATTAAATGATTATGACATTTTTTGCTTGGGAGCAGTTTTTGGTGAAGTGACCTTTCTTATTACAAATGAAGCATCCAGTTGATTTCTTCTTATCTAAACAATTCTTCCATCTTCGTAAAAATTGCCATTTTTTATTTCTTCGAAAATGCTTGGATGCATGTGTCACGGATCGAAAGAAGGTCGACCTGAGAGGTTCCCCGAGGACGACCTCAACTCGTCCGTGGAAGACCTCTTGCTTTTACTCTGATTACCACCAAGGCTTCTCCCCGAAGTTTCCAAGGGCGGACGACACCGTCATTTTGCCTGATTCTAGAAGTTTCCTTCCATTAATGTCGGTAGACGATAGTTAGCATTTATGTCGGTAGTTGAGGCGGTGCGACCTCACCCGCCGGATGAAAAGTAGATCAATGGTTGTAATCCGAGGCCCTCAACTATAAAAAGGGGTGTCCTCCTTCATTTGTAATCATTCAATCCACCATTTCAGCAATACAAAGTTCCTTTCCTTTCAGAGCTCCTCTCTCTAACTTTCTCTCTCAACGATCCGGGTAAGCGAGCAGGTAAGCGTTCGATTGAGCAAGGCTTGGCTTGGGTGATCCAAAGTTGCTCGAATCGCCGCACGGTCACGATCCCAATCGATCGGCCCGTGACACATGCTTGAATCTTCCTACTTTGTATTTTTTTAAAATGTTTTTTTTTCTTTTTAGAAGTATTTTTTGCAAGAACCATCACAATCTTTTTCTAGAGCACTTGATCTTAAGAGCTAGTAGGAACAGGCACTATCGAGTTCTCGATCATCTCTAATATAGTTTGTCATCATTTGGCGTCTGAGACATAAATCATCAAGATAAAGATGAATTTCTTGTTGGATTTCTCCAAAGGGAATATTTACAACTCTCATTTGTTTGTTGAGAAAGGATCTCTTAACTTGCTGTGAGAGTTCTATGGGAATAGAGGCCAAGAAAACTTGCCTTAAGTTTGCATCAATTCCAAAGCCATAGAAAAGTTTAAGCATTTCTTGATAATGTTGATCGAGATGTCTTCTTTGGAGTGAACAATATTTTCTTTCAAAATATTCCCTTCTTTTAAGCTCAAGTAAGTCAACGAGTTTACCAATGAAAAAGTGGTAGACAATCCAACAGCTTGGGCAAAATTTGCCAAAAGCAAAAATTGCACTTGGTCTACTTCTGAAATTGATTGCCACCAACATTTGAGACTATTAGTAAACCTTGTGATGAATTCAAAAAGGATCTCATATTTGCTTTCAACAGTAAGAGTTTGAATATTTAGCTAGGAGTAGAATTCTTCACATCTTTCCATCTATTTGGAATATAGAATGCCATCAATAGTGAAGAACTATTTAGAAGAAGAAATAGGAATCTATGATGGGTTATTTGGTTGAATAACCTCTTGTTCGGAAGGATTTGATTCCATTTCCCATTCTGGTGGATCGGCCATAAATATTGAAGATGTGGCTAGTACAATAGGGAATGACTCGACGACAAGGATTGAAAAAGAGGAAGAAGATGAAAGGGATATTAGGTCTGGTTCCGAGTCTAAGTTTGAATTGATTAGAAGGATTGGTTCTAGGGGAGATTAACTGCGATCTAACAAGTTATCAAATTTAGCCTGTTTATCCTCTTGATTACTCAGATCCCTTAGGAATGATTCTAATAGCTTATATAACATAATCTAGTCCGAATCCTTCTTGGCAAATTTGGAGGATTCCTCAAGAATCTTCTCTTTTCCTTTTCCTTCATTAGCCTATCCATTTCTTAGAGGCAATTTCTCATTTCTATCACATCAATTCTATCTAATCTAGTAGAAGTTTCTATAATTGCAACAAAAATTGAGGTGTTTTATGATGGTGAAAAAGAATATTGAGTTATGGGCAAAGTAGAAAATTGATCAAAAGGCTTGAATTTTCCTTTCTCAATGAGTTTGATCTGTCTTTTAAGCTTCTCTATCTCATCCTTTGAGCTTTTAAGATGATGATATCCTAAATGTTGTCCCGATTCCAAAACATGAAGTCTTTTCTGGAAATTTGAAAGCATTTTTTTAGTGGATTCATCATATCTATTGGGATCTTGATGTATATTGACAATTCTAAAATCAATTGTTTTAAAAGTATTATTATGTATCAAAATAATCTCTAATTGCCAATTTAAAACAATTTCAGCAACATGAATTCTTTTTTTGCCTTCAATGTTCGTCCACATCAGCTGAAGTAGGAATCTTTGGAACATGACGATATCTCCATTATGGATCAATAGATTCTTCAATGGCAAGAAAAGAAAGCCTAGAGTCTTCTCGAGCAAGAAGGGAATAATATGTATCTTGGAACATGGGAATAGAAGGATTAACCTTCTTCTATCATTCTTGGCTAGATGGTGTTTCATTTGGAAGTTCAAGCGGGTATGAATTCTTTTTTGCTCACTTAAGAACGGGCTTGTATAATGGAGAAATGGCTGGATTTTTATAAGGGGTTGAGGGAGATCCTTTTGTTAACACCCTTAGTGAGAATGATAAGTTCCAGGTCATGGCTTCCTAAACCCTATCTCCACCACCCTCATATCAATCATCACCACAATTGCTTTCAACTCTACTAAGGCGTTGAAGAGAATTTAAATGATTTTCACTCACTTAAAAACTGGATTAGGTTGCTAGTGGTATTCTCAAAATATGATCTGTAATTAAAGAAGAAATCATCACTTTACTTATTATTGTTTTGTCTTGAAGAAAATTACCTTGCTACAAAATTAACTTCTAATTCATAAGAGTCGACATAGGGTTTGGCATCACATGGTCATGTGTTATTGAATTATTCCTTTTGAACTTTATTCTTAACTCATGAAATCCAAAGATTGATCTTGTGATTTCTTAACTCCATGCACATCTTCATCCATGAGACTCGAACAGATTTTTCATTTACTAATTCATTATACATATTTAGGTCTTTTCTTGTTTTTCTTCATTTATTATCATACATTACTGATATCACCAATTGTAATTCTAGCAACTAGAGGGTCCTTTTAGAGTAATTTGATTTTAGCAATATATATATATATATATATATATATATATATATATATATATATATATATATGAGAAGCCATTTGAAAGCACACTGATTTTGTTATGTCTCAAAACCAATATTTCTTGTGTTTTCTCCATGTTTGAGAAAAAACTTAAATTGATTTTTCTAATGACATTAACTATTTATTTTTTGCATATATTATTCCACTTGCGAGTATCTCTATTTTGATATTCGATTAATTCTAAAATTATGTGTTTTCCTATGTTAAATTTTCTTTTCTCATATGAAGGAGTCTCATGGAATTTTGAAGCGTGTTTTTCCAATTTTAATTTTTTAAAGGAAACCAGTTAAACAAGTTAACACGTTTCCTTGAAAAAAAATTTGTGGAGGAGAACCCGCCATTTGGATTTGGAATCTAACGGTACGATTACCTAATCTTTTCCGCATTATCACTTATCGTAACAGTTAGCAAACAGTAATGATGGCCCATTTACGCCCTCCATGTCCCCAAGTCTAAGCACTTTTTTTCCGGACTGCTAATCTCTTTTGCTAAAGGAGATGTTTCATGTCGGATGGGACTTAAACTTTCGACTTTCCCTATTACAATCAAATATGAATGTCAAGAGGCATAGTTTCCCTTTCTTATCATTTTCCCTTCATTTCTAAGAAGTGCTTTGTTAGGGGCTATAGTTTTCGACTCAAGCAGAGTACATGATTCCAAATTACAAGTGGACGATCCCAGCCTGAACTTCATTTGATGACGAATTGCAATGTTTGACCAGCGTTGACTGGTAGATAACATCAGGGTGTTGTTGTTCTGGAAAAGATGTCCTTGTAATGGATTTGTGGCAAAGTGTGTTACTTCAATAATCGATGTACCTCGCCCCCACTGTTGCTTCAAAATTTAAAACCTTTTTTCCGCATTGACAACACCTCCATTAATTTGGACAATGAGACTCTTCCCCATCAGAACATTCACACAAGCACGTGCAGAATCATTAATTTGGAAAATTCTTCAAAAAGACCTACACCTATTACACATGAGCCAATTCAATTTTAAATATTTGTATTTTACTAATATTTTTCGGGCCTTGAGAATGTTGCTAATTGAATTATAAATCTCTTGACAATTTGTCAATTGAGTTCATTTGGCCAATTTTAATTAGATTATCGATAACATAGATACCAATCATTTTACATAATGGCAAGGTAAACAATTTTGTAATTTTTAATAAAATATTTATTTTTTATTTTTTTCTTTTTTTTTTTTTCTTGTGCAGGTGAGGGTCACCAACAATCCTCGCCCACCACGAAGGCTTCACTCAAGGCCATCACCTTGTCAACTGAAAGCGAGGGTGCAAAGGCCCTTGCCAGATCTAGGTGAGGACTGCCCCAACCAACGAGACCACAAAGTCAAAATAGATTCAATGGGCAAATTGTCAAAAAGTTATAAAAGTTGTCCACTTTAAGAAATAGCAAATGAGAAAAAAAGGAAAGAAAAATAAAAAAAATTACAAAAGTTGTCCATTTCCGTGCTAGCAATGCCACGTAAGAAAATTGACCAAATTTACCCAGCAGACAAACTGTTAAAAGATTATATAACTCAACTGACAAAATTAAAAGATTTATAATTAAATTGACCAAAGTGTAATAGATTTAAAACTTTATAAACAATTTTCTCCCACTATAGAAAGAGATCACATAAATAACTAAAGCCAAAAGCAAAGCATATACCAATTGATAATAAAATATATAACAACATCAATGATTCCACAATTGTCGGATCATTGTTACTCTTATCAGCTCTTATCCCATCAAGCGGCCATCTCATATTGTAATTCCGCACTCAACTCTCGAACCGAGCCTACTCGCATCGAGAGCTCCCAGCAATTTAGCGCACGAAACTTCAATCGCAAATACCATCAAACGAATCTGGGAGGAGAGTTTATATGTCAAGAGTATACTACTCCATGTTCTCGCATAAGACGCGTGTTACGAACGGATGCAATCCGCGACAAGATTAATGCTGATGTCGCGGTCAAAAAAGTGCTACCCGATAAGGCGCAACGATCACCATTGAATTAAAGCCTTGATTAGCTAAAAGAAACGATATAAAGACATTCGGCATTCATAGCGAGAAAGGGAGACGCGGATCGATCCGAAACGACCTGTCTCCCATTTTTGGCGGAGGGTTGTGTGAAAAGTTGGGGTGGGGATGGCAAGACGTCACTCCATGAATGGATGGATAGAAGGTTATCCCCTTGACGTCCGCATGATTGCCCAAATAGGCCAAGTGGAGGCCTAGCTGGGAACCCTGACTCATCCCAATCCTTCGACATTTAGAGTATGCATCGATCCACGTGAGATCTCCATAGAATGTACCAGGCTCTTTAATTTTAACACAAGCTAATACATTCGATATATCCTAATGACCAACATACAGTCATGTATAATTGCTCCTAGAAATAACTTCTTGGTATAGGTAAGGGTCAGAAGAAATTTTCTCTGCTATATGTCTATGCTTTTATCTAATGTCTAGAGTCAAATTTTCTTTGCAGCGAATTCAGTGTTTCTTACTTAAATACTAAGTTCAATATGCTAGTATCGCAATTTTTTTTTCCTCGCTTCATCTTGATTAATAATTGAGATAAGTGCACTAAAAGTCCTAAAACTTATTGCAAAAGTATAATCAAGTTCTACAACTTTTAAAAAGTGCAATTAACAAAATGATTTAATTAAATCAATTTGACAAATTTTATGACTCAATTGTATTTCCTGAAATTTTTAAAACTCTATTATACTTTCGTGACAAATTTTGGTGCTTTCAATACACTTACCTCTCAATTATTTTGACCAAATCATTCTTTTCTAAATGGCCAAATGATTGTATAAAGTGTTGTAAATTAATTATTTTCTTTAATTTTTCACTCAAGTAGAAATGTAGGCTACGCCCCATTTAGTATAAACCTTTCTAAGTATCTAAGATTGCTATGTCAATGAAGACATATTTATATATAACATCAATATATAATTAATGTGGATTAAGACATGTCTACATAGAAAATCAATATAATCAATCTCTTGCAACAAAACAACAATAATAAGAAGGAAAATCAATATTATGCCTAGGAAAGGGTCAACCTCTCCAATTGAGACCGACCTCGCCATGGCCAAGGCAAGGCTTGTCAGGGCTTACCGGACCTTGCCCTTGCCCTCGCCCTCACCCAAGTGAGGCCTAGCGAGGTGTGGCAAGACTGCTCTCGCTTGGGCAAAGGTCAACATTGCCAGATCTGGTAAGAGGGGCCTTACTTGGCCATGCAAATGCGACCGCGCCAACCATGGCTATGGGCAACGGCTAGTGACGGCCACTGGAAAAAGGAAAAGAAGAGAAAGGGGGAAGGGAAAAAAATTCAATAAATTATTTTAAAATTTCAATAAATTCAAAAAATTATTAAAATATTATTTAAAATATCCATGTCAAAGTTGATCACACCACATTAGCTTACCGACATGCACATCAGTAATTTTCAGCTTAAATTGGTCATATGAATTGAATTGGTATCAATGTGAAAAATGTTTAAAACTAAATTAGTCCAATTAAAAAGTTTAGAACTAAATTGGTACAAATACAATAAGTTTAAAGCTTTTCTAGTACTTTTCCATTAAAGGCATGGACAACAAGGTACGTTATCGTACTCAATAATTGAAAATACAAACGTCACTTACTTTACGACATGGTTGTGTGTGATTAAATTACCCTTAGGATAGTGTTTGACATGCACTTTGCCAAGTTGTGGCCCTCATATAACAAAACATATGTTGATTAGTGACTTATGTTGTCCCCTAATTACTTCCTTTCAGATTGATTAAATATATCATTATAGGTGTATCTAATTGATATTTGTACAACTAAGCTACATGTGAATGTGATTTGCGGAATTGATATTCCAAATGGCATAGCAAATTATAAGTACGCATTTAAATAAGTGAAACATGGTGGATAAATATAATCAAATCAATTTTAGTATAATTAGCACATAAAAATCCTTTTATCAAAATTCCATTTAGGCAATGTTAACTTTAAGTTCAACGGGAGTGGCTACGTGATCAAAAGTGACTTTTGAGTCCTAGAAAGTGCCGATTCTTTATACCATGATAAGGTGCTGGCGCATGGGCCAAAAAAAAAAAAATTAAAAAGATAAGGTGCTGGCGTCACGTACGGGCGCGCATTCACCTACTACATCGAGCCACTGGCAATTATTAGGCGAGATCATCATCTCCATTTGCAATGTTAAAAGATGTTGGGGCCATCAATGTAATCGATACTTTAAATGATGTGATAAGTTCATATCTATTGCACCACATAATTAACATGAAAATTATCTAAAGAATCATAAATTATCTTGTAGTAATGAATTTATTCATACACTTGCCAATTTTACTAACGCAGTCCTAAACATTTTGACCTTTATATTAGCTTAGGTTAAAATTCCTGACATGACGGTTCTATTAATGCCTGGTCAATTGTTAAGATGGACAATATTATATGAAATCACGTCGTTTTGCATCTAACCAAGAATATTTGAAAATTTTTCTTTCTTTTCTTTTTCTTTACAATATTTTTTTCTTTTTACTTGTCCCATTATATTGTTCATCTTTATCTCCTACCAGTCACAAGTGAGGGTCATAGCCCTTGCTAGATCTAGGCAAAAGCCGCCAACCACGAGCTAAGGTAAACCTCGCCAAATTTGGTAAGGAACCTCGCCAAATTTGGTAAGGCCGTAATACCCTTGCAAGGGGTGGCCAATGCCAGGGTTGCCCTCACCTATGGCCAACGATATTCACAAACCATTGCCTAGACTCTAATGACCGACGAACAAAAAAGATGAATAGTACATTTAAAAAAAAAAGAATCAAAGAATTCATAAAAAGAAATATTGCAAAATGACATAATGTCATTTAAGATTGTCTACATCAATCGCTAACTATCTTACATAGAACATTTGGTGCTAACTAGACTGTCACGTCAACAATTTCCGATTTAAATTGACCTAATAAATTATATTTAAAAATTACTAAAAGATTTAGGATTACATTCGGTAAATTGAAAAGTTTATGACTTAATTGGCCACCATACAATAGGTTTTTAATTTTTTGGACAACTCTCTCTTCAATCGACCACCATCATAAATCATTAGGTATTGTATTATAACTTTTGCCTCCCATCTCCTCTATAAATTGCAAGGCCAACGTGAGCACGATTTCCACAACATAGCCTTATTTGTTTTCAGCTTCGAAATCTTCCATTTGAATATCTTCAGTTTCTGAGAGGAAGAGAGTGGGAAAATGGCCATCTTCACGACTGAAAATCCCTGGGTGCTTATTTTTGGAGTTCTAGGTACTTTACACACGGTATCCAACTGTTTTCTAGTTACTATCGAACAACAACCGATGACTTTGTTTTGACGAGTTTGTCAACCTTTGGATTGTTGTTGTCGTAGGTAATATCATATCCATCGTGGTCTTCTTGGCCCCAGTGTAAGTTTTTAACTCTTTCTCACTCCATGCACACTGACAAATATAAGGTTTAGGACTTATTTATTCTTCTTTGGCAGGCCAACGTTCTGTAGGATATGCAGGAAGAAGTCAACTGAAGGGTTTGAATCAGTTCCATACGTGGTTTCTCTGTTCAGCGCTATGCTTTGGCTGTACTATGCATCCCTCAAGTCTGAGTCCAGCGCTTTCCTGCTTATCACGGTCAACTCGGTTGGATGTGCTGTAGAGACGATCTACATCGCTCTCTACCTCACGTATGCTCCTAAACAAGCCAGGGTACGTAGCTACAGCGTTGTTTGCGAAGAACGCACCTAATGTATTCTAATTGTTGGAGAGTGGATGCGCAGATGATGACACTGAGGCTGCTGTTGCTGAATTTCGGAGGGTATTGTTCCATTCTTCTTCTGTCCCACTTCTTGACGGAGGGATCGGCGAGGGTCCAACTTGTTGGGTGGATTTGCGTTGTGCTCTCTGTTGCAGTCTTTGCTGCTCCGCTAAGCGTCATTGTAATTTACTTCTATGTGACTCCTTTCTTTTTTTCTGCATGAGAACGCATGTCTTGCATATTAATGTGGCACACAAATTTTACGTACGTGAGTTTACCTATGTGTGTGCAGAAAATGGTGATATGCACCAAGAGCGTGGAGTTCATGCCCTTCTCTTTATCGTTGTTCCTCATGCTCAGTGCTGTGACATGGCTCCTATATGGCGTATTCCTCAAGGACTTGTATGTTGCGGTATGCATTGTTCATCTACTTGTTAAAATCAAGGTGGCGAGCTGTGGCAATATTACCTTCGTTCCCCTGAATGAACAATATTAACATGTGTACGTGCATACATAGGGTCCAAACGTGCTAGGAGTCATCTTTGGAGTGCTTCAGATGGCGCTGCATGCCATATACAGGAAGAGAAATAAAGTTGTGACGGAGGAGGAGAAGAATGATACCAGTGTTGGAAAGCTGAGCCCTGATATACAAAGTTGCAATGGGCACGCCTTCATCATCCTTATTGAAGCTTCTGATAAAGGACCAGTGGCCACTCCATCTCAAGTTTGACAGGCGTCCAAGTTACTCATATGCCCGATGAGACTTTATGTTTTCCAGCAGCTCCTAGATGGCATACTCATTGCTTCTGCTATGTAAAATGCAAATGCAAGAGTGTTTCCATGCGCGTGTGGGAGCTTGGGGGGTAGTGTTGTTTGTGAATGTTCAACTTGTTTCTCCTAATGGCATGATTATCAAACGCATTACTATTCCAAGAACAGATTCAGTTACTCTCTGTTCTTTGCTGATTGATTGATATCATCTACTTAGGGTGTATTTGGCAACTTATCAAACAGTAACAATTTATGTTCTTTTGTTTCCAGAAATAAATTTATAATAAAAATTCGTTTGGTAAAACTTTTATTCCTAGTAACAAATTCTATTTTTTTATTTCCAAAAATAGATTTGGAACAAAATTGAGAAGTTAAAAAAAAGTTGATTTTTTGTTCCCAGAAACAATTTCAAAATCAAACCAACTCATTTTTTTTTCTATTTTCTCTTTCTTTCTTCTTGTTCTTCCCTCTATTCTCTTCTTCATTGTCGTCGCCGCTCGTCGCTGCCAATCACTGGTGACTAGTCCAATGAGGTCCAGCGATCTTGCCGGAGGTTCACCAGGCTAGGGGAGGTTTAGTGAGCTTGCCAGTGGCTAGGTGGGTCTCGCCCGAACCTCTTCCGACCACCAGCAAGCCTGACTAGGCAAGGCTTGACCTCGTCGAGCCACCGCAAGATCGACCTCACCCGACCTCGCCAGATCTAGGCGAGGCCGCTCACCCAGCTACTAGCAAGGCTCGATCAATGAAGCGCAGCCTCAGCAAGAGCCGGCAACGCTCCGTTGAGGTCACCGACCCTCATCTGGCCGATTGCCAGTCATCCCAAGGTCGGCGACTAGCAACCCTTGAAGAAGAAGAGGAGAAATGAAAGAAAAAAAAGGAAAAAGTAATAAAATTATTTAAAATTTAAAAGAAAATTATTTGAAATAGAAATTTTGAAAATGGTGCCAAACATAATTCTATTCCGGAAATTGAAATTTTGGACAATTACTAAATGGCTTAAAATGCTTAGAAATTGTTATCGAGAACAGAATAAAAAAAAAATCATTTCTAATCAGAAATTGTTCACAGGTATAAAAGCGTTATCAAACGACCCTTACTAGGCCACGAGGTCTGTCTGCTCATTAAACATTTTTTTCCCTTTGAAATCCAGCTAATTAGGACCATGAGCTAAGACCCGAGACACTTGGGGAGACCTCTTTACATTCATTGAGTAAATCCGCGTCTACATCGGAATATCATTGTGGTCACGTAATGCGTGCCCCGAGATGACATTCTAAGTTCTTACTCTCTGATTCCAACTTGGGAGAAGTTTGCTCAACAGGGTAATAAACTCACCAAGGATTAGCACGTACCATTAGCCCAGATTTAACCAGACCGTCAACCCAGTTACTACACAAAATCATAGTTAAAAGGTACTCCCAACTAATAGATATTACTGACACTCAACTGAGAGATCAGAGGAGCTTCCCCCTAAAGGGAAGTGAACAGTAAGTAGTTCCTCAATCAGACTGACAATAAATAAATTGAGTCACAGCAAAATGTTTCTTCTGTCAAGCGGGATCAACAGTTGATTCTCATCCTACAAACATGAAGGACTTAACGCTAGCAATTTCACCTATGAGAAAGCTCTCTTCTCTACAACCAATGAGCATGCACTTGGCATTAGAATACACTATCACGGTAGTTGAAACAATTTTTACAGGCTTGCAATTGCCTCTCACTGTATCAGATTCTTTCAAGGCTCTTTGGAAAAGTAAATAGCTGCATTTGTGAATTTGCTACATTTTTCAAACAAATTTAGATAACAGCCTCGAGATGAAAATTTGGAATGTTCTCAGGCTAGCTAAGTGATGCCCAATCTGGATATGGGCACTCATAGACCCATCCGGGTCCACAGTATAGCACGCAGTGCAGCCATAATCCCTCCTCACTCCTATCATATCTGCATTTTGCAGAACTCAGAAATCAAATCTTTGGTTCTCTATCGTACACACGCAAGCAAGGGCGTACAAGCAGAATATGAGTAAAGACAAGTGCCCAAGATGGGACAAAGGAGGAACACTCACCCTTGGAGCTAAATTTGTACAATTCATGCACATAGGGTCAGTACTAACTTCAATGCAAGGCTCTCCTTCCTTATCATTCTGCCCAATATCAGAAACACTGGATTCTGATGACAAACCAGCAGCTTTATCAGCAACCATTCCTTCAGCTGAATGATTGGTCCTTTGTTTAGAAAGGTAAAGCACGCCATTGGCGATTGGATGGCCACTAAACTGCAGATGGACTCATATCTGCACGTAAAGAGCAGGGTTGAGAGAAGAAAGTACTGCAAGTACTAGCACATATCAAATAAACCTCACAAATTAAAAGGTTTAAAAAACGGGCTGACTTAACCAAATGCGGAGAGGTATATAATAAGCAGGACCTGAAAGTATCTTACAAAATGAGCAGGACAGGATTTATGGAGAGACAAAAGTGCAGAAAAGAAATTGCACATGACTCAAAAAGTTAACAGTAAATGCAATATCCTTCCAATATGTGTGGGTAAATCTATGCATGCAGTTGACCTGGGCTACATTAAGTAAAAACAATTAAGGAAGGTTCACTGCTTATGGAATAGAAAAGAGGAGGTATCAGACTCTCAGCATGGTATTTGCATCCTTTAGCATCATATTGCCTTACCTGATGAGTTCTTCCAGTGACTGGTTCACAGAGAACAATGCTATGAGTCCCATTGGTGCTGATCCTTGTGAACTTTGTACAAGCGGCATTTCCTTTCGAAAGGGCAGTATCACAAGTCACCTGCATATACAAAGAGAAGTTTTTGACCAGACTAATGGCATTAAGCACATTATTACATTCAGTGTCAGTGCTATAATGTACTGGTCGAAATTAAGACACAACTATGAAACAGTCGGGGCAGATGTATTTTAAATGAAGAAGGAATAGAAAGCTTTAAGAGCAGTTGTACATTGCGACACACCATGCCAAGTGTTCCTTAGAGATCAAAAAGCCTTTATATGATGACTCAATCCGTATAAAATCCAAATCACATGCTATCACGTCAAAAGGAGCTCATAAAGTGAGACAGCATATGTGCTAATGAATAGGGAAACTGTGGCTTCTTGCTTTTGGCTGGCAGTATTTAGATTTGCTGATTCATATACCAAGGCTCACAGATTTTGCATCAGCCAGCAGTATGTCACAAGCTCGAAGCTCTTAACTTCTGACGAATTTAGTTCAGATTACTGTTACACATTACTTTTCAATTCCATTTCAAACAGTGTCATGCATCACAAGATAAACAGTCCACAGTGGCTCATAAGTATTGAGAGGCCATCATAAATGGAAATCTACAGAAACTATATAGTTATTTTTACATGCCTCTGTAAGAATGTTAAGAAAGGGCATTAGCTTCATTTATAGAACTCTGATAACATTCAAAATTGCATCTCATAATGAATTTACATTGGTTAGCCACGAAAACCTTCCTCTATGAAGGAAAGAGAGCAACAGGAAAGAAAGGAGAAGAAATCAATACACAAGGAAGGCATGACATAATTTTCAGTGAAAAGCATCATCAGACGGCCATCATTTCAAGACCCTTCTCCAGCACGCAGATGCTCAGTTTCATTTCCGTGATCTCACATAATACAGTGATTGATATAAATTTAAAATCAGAAAAAGGTTGAAATAACAAGGTTTGGAGCGGATACTCACCTCTGCTGTGCTCCTGCCTACTGGAACATTGTAATTGAGGTCAACATTGACCTCCAGCTAACAAGAAACCGTAGAAAACATAAATCAGATGAGAACTAATAAGAATGCGTTTCTGATACCACATTCTCTAGAACTTTTTCACACAATCTAACTAGCCTCCAGGATCTTTTGAAGAGAGGACCTAAATGAAAAAGGACTAGTTGATTGTGTTCATAAATAAGTGGATCTTCCTTAGGTTTGATAAAATGATATGGGAAACCAGAGCTGGAACTTTCATCAATAATTAACTGAAGATGTCAGACAAGATGTGCAGTTGATTTGTAACAACTAACCCTCTCCCACTCAAAAGGAGTTTTATAATTACTAAAATCTATGTGGAGAAAAAGAATACAGGCAGACTTGTCCTTTCAGCATTGCCTCTTCTCAAGACAACTCAACAAACAAACAGAAAATAGTCAGAATTGGAGAAAAGAAATCACATTGCTAGATTGAGTACATCTACTTCAACATCTCATAATTCCAATTCTTAAGGGTTAAACTCCCTGATGTAGCACCGTATTGCAGGATTTTTAGCTCGTGAATTATCCACTTTTAGTGCATATTCCAAAATCAACAGATTGAAGCAAGAGATACCTCATTCATCCACCACCTTTGCAATGTACTGTTTCTGCACCAAAACACCTTCAATCTGGAGATATTAAATGTCAGTTGAAACTTAAATTTTAGGCCAAGTATCACGTGTACCTTACCACATCACAAATATGATGTATAAACACTCAAATGTATATAATAGGGTATTCTTGATAGTTCTTACTCAAGGGAATGAAGTCAGCAGCAGAAGTAGAACGCGATAGCACTACTGGTATTAGGGGGAACAGTCACCAGACACGGATTAGAACTCTACAGACTGAAGATATATTCAAAGGAAATGCACATCACAGAAAGAAACTATATGACCTCTTTAACTCACTCCATGATGCAGATGTACATGACACGGTGTGATTATATTACAAATGATGAACAAGATGTCGCAACACAGCAGCATGCTCAGAGGACAGCCACCGCCCTTGTTGTAAATGTAAGAGAGCCCCACTTCCATTGAGGCAATTGACCACCCACATAGTATTGCAGCTAATAGGAATTTACATTATTTAAGGTTCCAAAAGCACGCTTTTCAATACAAAACTCACCTGTTGCCTGAAAGGATCTGCTTGTGACGTGTTTCTGGCAAATATAAGGAGTCTGGAGACCAGGCAATCTAGTCGGTGAACAGCTTGCATTATAATATCAAGGAGGATGTACGAAATCCATAATGTGGATGTGACACCACATATAGGTCAGAGGAGGGAAAAAGAGTTAATGATAGACATCAAGAATAACAAGGAAACAGAATATGCCCGATCTGATTTCGATAGAGCCAAGAATGCATACACATGCGAAAGAGCTACTTAGGATACAAAATAGGGGTGCCAGCCCATGCTCTGCCTGAAGGATGCCGACCGGAGTGTTTTTACAATACTGACCAAGCGGATGCACCTATAAACAAGTTAAAATTTCTGTAAACATAGATCCTATAAGGCCAAAAGAACTAGCTAGGCCAAACAAGGCTGCTGTAACGATATTAGTCTGAATCTCATCAGTGATTTTACAGCACTCATGCAAAATCCACACAAAATCACTCTTTTGTTGTACATTTGAAATGAGGGAAGACATAATTGTGTTGTTCCTTACTGGAATAGATGCCGGCTTACAAACAGTCACCACATCCAGTTCTTTCCATAGGATGGAGAAACTATGGCTCATCACAGGAGGCTCATGCCTACAACCTTATCAAGATTAATGCATATTCAAACAATACCCTAAAACTTCTAGAAAAAACTGTAATTTAAGATTAGTATTCTTAAATTGTAGGTGAAGATAGAATAAAGAAGCCTGAAGAAACAAAAAAGGTAGAGAAAGGGAATCTAAGCAAAAGAAACTGATGCGGCCAAAGGGATATTTCTTTGCTAGAGTAGACTCTTCAAAAGAAACATTTTATAAGGAGATCATGGCAAGTGTGAAGCTCAAACCAACCTGTGTACAAAGTGGCTTATTTTTCCAGACGATTTTACAATGTCAGAGACAGGAACTACCCTCCCCTCAACTTGTATCTGTATCCTTCCACGTTCAACAGCACTGACCTACAGGTTATAACTAGGCATGGTTAAAAGTCATGGTCACATGCAAACTAAACATTCGTTATGCAATGAAGAAAATGCTTACAAAATACTCATAAGGTCTGCCTTTGAACTCTTGGGCAAACAAATCCACAATGGTTTTGCCAACCCAGCGGCTCTTGACCTATAATACATCATAATTCATAACAAGAAAACCAGCCAATTGAGAGCTCAAGGTTGACGCGAAAAAGGGCTTAACGAGGGTCTTGACCAAATAGAAGTTCGATCAAAAGTAAAGCATGCAAACCACTCCATTCCAGAAGAAGAGAGAGAAGATAGGGACGACTCACATGAGAGATGATCTCGAAGTGGTAGGGTGCGACGTAGCGCCTCCTGCAATCTATTAATAGATCAGTCATCTTTTCGCTCTCTCTACTAGATAAACGAATTACCTTCGCGAAAGATGTAATCTTGGCTCTCCGGAGGATTCGACGGAGTCTGCCACACAACCTTCTCCCCCTCCTCGCTCGCTCCCCCTCATCCTCCGCCTCCTTCTTTTCTCTTCCTCTTCATTCTCCTGCGACCATCGACCGGCTAGAAACGACGGCGCTGGGGAGGAATATGATGCTTCAAAGCAAAAGGCACTTCCTTTATGCCACCAGAGGGAAGCGGGAGCTGCAGTGGCAGGGACAAGGCGACGTCATTTCCAGCGTTCCGTCCCGTCCGTCCGTCCGACACTATTCTAGTCTGTATTTCTTCGTTTCCTGTCTCATTTGGTGACTCGCCAACAAAACGACACCAATATTCCGAACCAAAAGCAGTCGCATTTCGGTCGTTAGCTTCACCAACTTGCCAAGGTATGACATGTTTCTTTGAGCTACTCATTGCCCATCAGTACGTTTAGACTCAAACACCATCTTTGCTTTCTTTCCCACGCCGTATCTTTGATTTCCGCTTGTCGCGAGTTCATCAAGTCTCGGCTTTTCATCTTCCTGCTTGCCTGCTCAATCCATCGACTCGACTTCCTTTCGCTGGTTCAGATGGAGTGATCCGACAAGGTCCCTTGTTGAACTGAGACGAAGCAGAGAGACGGACACGTGGGGGTGATCGAGAAGGAGGAGGAGGAAATGCGGGAAGAGGAATTGGTGGATGTGAAGTTCAGATTGTTCGATGGATCGGATGGGTCCCTTCCAGTACTCATCGACGTCCGCCATCGATATGTTGAAGCAGAGAGCTGTCTCCGATTGACCCAAAGGCTTCCTCCACCTCTCCTTCCTATGCTCGTTTAAGTATGTGATCTGTGCTGAATAACCTTATAATCCGGTATCTTCATCTTGTTCAAATATGGTCTACCAGATTGGTGATATAGTTTGTAATAGCTTAGCCGGGTCATACGCGCATCGTAGACTATATGATCTTTCTCTTGTTTTAAGCCGACTTCAAGAGCTGCTTTCTTGTGGAATGTAGGAACAGCCTAGGGGCTCAGATCGTGTCTAATACTGGGCCTTTTCTTAAGTTAGTGATGACCCTGCTTTAGACTTACTTGAAATTGCATCAATGCGACCACCGGTGACCACAAGTATATGGGAGAATTACCAAAAAAGTCTTAAACCTATGACAATTATGCCAATTCAGTCATAAATTATTTTTTTAGCTAATTTAGTCATAAACATTTTACAATTGTGCTAGTTTAATCCATTCCGCCAAAATTGGCCGGCCGGTGCTAACATGGACATCGGCCGTCTGGCGAAAGTTGACATGGCAATTTGTTTATTTAAAAAAAAAAATTCAAATTCTTAAATTTTATTTTAATTTTTTAGTTCTTTTTTTTTTTTTTTACCTTCTCCTTCCTCTGGCCGGCCAGAGGTAAGGCCGGCCTCGCCATCGTTGGGCGAGGCTGGCCTCACCATCGCTAGGCAAGGCCCCGCCAGATCTGGCGAGGGCCGAGCTCGCCCACTAGATCCAAGGCGATGATCGACCTCGCCGTCCCTAGGCGAGATGGCCGGCGAGACTCGACCTCACCAAATCTGGCGACGACGGCCTCGCCGTAGCTGGGCGAGGCTCGCCTTCGCTAGTGGCCAATGGGGACGAGCCTCGCCACTAACCGGTGAGGCTAACCTCGTTGGCTAGAGGAATGAGAAGGTGAGAAAAAAAAAATTAAAAAATTCCAAAAATATTTAAAATTTTCAACAAAAATTAAAAAAATATTTAAAAATTGCCATGTCAACTTTTGCCGGACGGCCAGCATCCACGTCAGTGCCGGCCGGCTAATTTTGGCCGGATGGATTAAATTGGCACAATTGTAAAAGGTTTAGGACTAAATTGGCTAAAAAAAAGTTTATGACTGAATTGGCATAATTGCAATAGATTTAAGACTTTTTTGGTAATTCTCCCCAAGTATATGACTCATGACACTATCATGAAGAGTTATGATTGTTTGTTTACACACACAAGCAACTTCCTACGCCCAAATTCTTTCCCATCTACCAAAAATTTTTCACCCCTATTTAAAAATCATTCATAAATCCATACAACGAGTTCGCACTAATAATATCTATAAATTTTTCAATCACAAATATTCTTCACTATTCATTGCAAATGGCATCCTTTATGAGAGCTCTTGCGCATATTTCCTCCAACCAAACAGTGTTGTCAAAAGAAAATATCATTACCTACTAGAAGTTGCTCCTCCCTTAAATGTCAAGCTTTTATTCCAAAAATGTTCCTGGAAGACTGTTGTCATGACAGCATACTTAATCAATCGGATCTGTCTCGAGTCCTCGATGGAAGAACCCTCTTCGAATTGCTTTTTGGGAAAAGTCCAGACATTCGCCAACTTTGTCTCTTTGGTTGTGTATGTTAGGTGTCTACCATGGGCCCTCAGAACAAACTGTATCTTCATGCTGTTAAATGTATATTCATGGGACATCCTACTTTTTAGAAGGGATATTTGGTTTATGACCCATCCACCGAGCATTTATTTATCAATAGAGATATTATCTTCCATGAAAATGTTTTCCCTTTCCAAGACCAATTATCTTTTCATCAATAAATTAATACGGCTACTGATCACCGCCCATTTTTTATTGAAGAACCCTTTCAACCGATGATGATTCCTTATATGTCATCTCCCATGGCAACCTCGGCTCCTAAATATGATGTAGCCTTATTATCAAGCATAATATGACTCCCAATATTCCACAAGAAGTCACATTGGAGTTCCCTACAACTTCTCAATCACCTACTTCTCTAGGTGATATCTCTCTTGAATCAAATTGGAATATTCCATCCACCGCACTAGTTCCTCCTCGACGTTCTAGTTGTACTACGTGATTGCCCACATGGACAACAAATTATATTTATCCTATGTTGGAGTCATCTGGTACACAATATCCCATCTCATCATATGTCAGCTTTGCTCCTCTTTCACTTGACACGTGCTACATTAGTAGAATATTTAAAGCACAGGAACCATCTTTATTTGATGAAGCTGCAAAAGAGCCTCGTTGGCAACAAGCAATGGTGGATGAATTACAAGCCCTAATAGAAAATAAAACTTGGTATATTGTTCTTATACCTCTCATCGGAAAATCTATTGGTTGCAAGTGGGTATAAAAAATCAAATACAATGCAGATGGTTCCATTGAACCCTATGAAACAAGACTAGCAGTCAAAGGGTTCACTCAATGAGAATATTTTGATTATATTAAAATGTTCTCTTCAATAGCAAAGGAAGTCACTATCCATTCCTTCTTTTCCATTACTGCTTTTCATGATTGGCCCATTCATCAAATGGATGTTCATAATGCATTTCTTCATGGGGATCTTAAAGATGAAATCTACATGGACCTTCTTTACCAAAAAAAAAAAAAAAAATCTACATGGACCCTGTTGGGTTTACGTAGATAGGAAGAGAATAGAGTATGTCATTTCTATGAATTCTTATACGGACTTAAAACAAGTTTCTCATCAATGGTACGCTGAATTTGCCACTGCACTTTCAACTGCAAAATTCCGGCAATCTAGACACGATTATGCCTTATTCACATTGAGTCAAGGTACATCATTAATTTATTTGCTTGTGTACATTGATGATATACTCCTTATAGGAAATAATGAAAATGCCATGAAGAAATTTAAGGAGTATCCACACTCTACATTTCATATTAAGGATTTGAGACCTCCCAAATACTATTTTGGGATAGAGATTACACGATTGGATAAGAGAATTTGCCTCAGTTAATGCAAATTTGTCCTAGAAATCATATCAGAATCAAGACTATTAGGATCCAAACCAACTGTTATTCCAATTGAATAGAATGGTCAGCTAACAATTGTTGAGTATGATAAAGGACTATCACACCTGAATGACAACCCTTTACTTAGAGAGCCTTCTTCTTATCAAAGACTTGTTGAGAAACTCATATATCTAACCATGACTAAACCCGACATATGCTATGCCATGTAGATTCTCAACTAGTTCATGCATAATCCAAAATAGTCCCACATGAATGATTCACAAAAGGTTGTAATGTACTTAAAGGGATTTCCAAGTTTGGGAATATGACTCTCTTAGGAAAGAACATGGAGAAGACAACATACAGTGATACATATACCACTATACATATTATGCTACTTGCCCTATGAGTAAAAAAATCTTTCATTAGATTTTGCTTCAAATTGGGCAACTCATATTCTCTTAGAAAACAAAGAAACAGTCGGCTACTTTTTTATCATCCATCAAAGCAAAATATCAAGATGGGCAAACTAGCTTTGAGATTGTTTGGATTAGAGGATTACTTCAAGATCTCAGCATATGGTTAAAAGAATCAATCATCCTATTATATGATGATGATGTTGCACTTAAACTTGTAGTAAATCTAGTTTTCCATGAAAGACACAACATATTAAAGCTAATTGTCATTTCATTAGAGACAAAATTCAAGATAGGGTAGTCAAAGCAAGAGAGATGAGCATAACGGAACAGCCCGTAGACATCTTTAGTTAACCCCCATATGAGAGGCAACATGCATATATATTGAACAAGCTAGGCGTCCTTGATGAATATAAACTGCTAGCTTGAGGGGAAGTGTTAAAGACACTGTTGTCTAAATTGATTGATCCTAATCCGGATACTAATGCTAATTGATGATGATTAGGTCATTGATGGGAACTTGAACATTCTGTATTAGGAAATTGATTTTTTTCCCCTGTTCTGCATATCTTTATTTCCTTAATTAGTTTGATCCTATGTGCTATAAATAGGACTATAATTGTACAAAATTGATATGAGAAAGCAATATAAATTTTTCCAATTCTTTGACAATTTCATTGAATGAAAAAACTAGGAGTCATTGTTAATAATCTATCTTGCACTTATAAGTCCATCAATACATCTAGAGATGATAAAAGATGTTACCTTTAAAATTTGAAGTTGTAAGGTCATAAGTTAAATGGCTGCAGAACTATCAATTTTAGTTCCTACGCCATTGGGTCTCAATTTGACATGTCTTTCATATAGGAAAGGACTTACTAAGTTTTTTTTTTTTTTTTTTTTTTTTTTTTTTTTTTTTGTTATCTAGTTAGATAGAGAGTTTGACAATACAAATATAAGCTTGAACAAGAAATTTTCTATAGTTAAAAATGGTCCTATCTAAGACCATGTGCATCCATGCTCATCATCTCATAACATGTGGTATGTCTAAATAAATAGAATAAGCAATACCAATTGTTTCCTAACATGGTATATATAAAAAGAGAGACTCAGGTACAGCTGGTCTATGTTATACATGAAGAATTGTTAGGTGTGATCGTATTATCCAATAGAATCAATGTGGACCGTCAATTGTGAAATCCAAACGGTCATAAGAAACCAACATTCTGAAAATGTCCAAAATCCTTTAGTATATATAAAACATTCACCTAATAATTTTTACTATGTGAAGAATTAGTTTCGCATGTTACTATTTCAAAAATGAAGCATCTTAACAAGAGAGACCTTAAAAGGTTTTCTTGACGTCATATGTTGTAGCTTACACAATTCAAAGAAGGCTCTAGATGATTGAAAATTCAGAGACGATCACACGATGTGCAACATCATTTTCAAATTCATAAACTCGTAATGTCAAAAAACATGACATGTGTCAAAAATTGTTAGAATAAGAACGATGATTAAGACAGGGAATAAATCTAACTTAACCACAAGGCAAAATTTTGCCATAATCTAATCCAGGAGAGGTGAGATATAAATGTTTTATTGGAAATGTCATAAACATCGGCATAATATATAATAATTAACACATACTGCGAGGTTAATTAGTGTATTGAAATTTGCAGTACCTCGTTATGATAACTTAGCAAGTGTCCTTGGAGCACTCTTCAACAAAATAAAAAGTACCGCTTTCAAAGTAGCATCACAATAATTCATATAGTGGATAATTTACCAAACTTGAGAGACATTGCCCCCGCACTTTATAGGCAACCAACATATTCACCACTAGAAATGAATACTATGTATTGGAAAAACTAACCTGAAGTAGCACAAGAATTATTAAATACATTTGGCAATTTATCAAATCGACTGGAATTGGCCAACCTCAAATTTCAAAAGCAAGCGCCATATTTACTTGAGAAAATTGAAATTTACTAATCCATTGAAAAATTACTAAGAGAGAGGAGTGCGTTAATTGCAAATATATTTGCTTATTGAATGTACTAGACAGTTATATCTACCTTATGTGCAAAGAAACAATCAATTGAAAAGGTTACTACCTTAAAGTAGTATGATGGAGGAAGAGAGAGTGGTACACATCAAATAGTTCAATAAGCGGATTCATAAGAAATGGGAAAACTTGTCTTAAAAATCATAAACATTTCACTTTTATCAATTAAATCATAAACATTTTCATAATTTACTAATTGAATCCATCTGATTAGTTTTGATAGAGAATCACATAATTTTTAATTATATTTTCATATTTTTTTAATTTTCTTTTTTTCTTCTCTTTTCCTTATTTTATTTTTTTTCCTTTTTTCTACTTTTATTTTTCTTCTCTTGGCCAACCAACGCCAGGCTTCATCAATAGTCAACGAAGGTCACCGACCTCAGGCAAGGGTTGTAAGGCCCACGACCTCCACCTTCAACAAGCCCTTGCCCGCCTAGGCAAGGGCGAGGACTAGCCAGCCCAAGCCAAGCTTCCTTTGCCTGAGGCTAGTGATGGGCGGCACTCGCCTAAGGCCAATGACCTCTGCTGATCATCGACAAGGCCCAACAGAGGGGAAAAGGAAAACAAAAAGAAAAAAGAATAGAAGGAAAAATATTAAATTTTTTATTAAAAATTATTCACATCAATGTCAATCATGTCATATAGTTTAGCCAATGTCTATGTTAGCATTTTCTGGCCAAAATTAATCGAATGAACCTAATTGACAAAACATAAAAAGATTTAGGATTCAATTGGAAAAGTTAAAAGGTTTATGACTAAATTGGTAAAACTACAATAGGTTTAAGAATTTTTTGACAATATTTCTATAAGAAATGTGTATAGGACATGGTAATGAAAATAATTCTTTTCTCCCTTAAGGTGAATAGAATAACGGTTTGGTGCTAAATCTATCACATCATGACAATTACAATACTTTTTTTTTTTGGGGTTAAAAGGTTGTTTGTTTTTCAAAAGTTGTGGTTTGATGCAACTTCTACATAACAATTTTAGCTGTGAAAAAGAAGCTGTAACTTTTAAAGATATTCGACAAGCACCTCAAGTGCAATGTCTCCAAAACTATAGTAGCTTGTAGCAAACTTCAGAAAGCTGCTTCACCCATCTTTTAGGTACTACAGTCTCAAGATGTAAATTTTCAATTATATGAATCATAACACTTCACGATACAACTATATAGAACAATACAGATACAATTCAGTCATAACTATAGCAAATGGGATCTAAATAGTACCCACCATGCTGAACCACTACATAAGAGAGCCGGATTTTGATAATATTGGTCCATTTGGTTATGCAACAGACCACCATGAAGAACGACAGTTTTAATGGATTATCTTCACTAATCTACGATACAATCTTTTTCAAACCTGGAAACTGAAAATGTTGATGGAGAAGATTAAAGTGTGACCGAAGTTTACTGGTAGACGATATAAAAGTTTCTGGTCGGAAAAATGAGCAGGTTCGATTGCTCTACTTCCTTTCCTTGGTTGGTTCAAAACGTCGAAACCTTCATCTAAATGCTGAGTCAGGACAATAACACATCCTAGGATTGTACACGCATGCATTATAGAAATCACCTGAGCTACAGCAAATATCTAGCCAAAGAGAAGCACTGCGTGCTCACGTTAATGGGATCTTAAGTCCACAATATATCATAAGAGATCTGCTGAGCTAATCATAGCATTCGCGTCATTAGACTTCAGAGCACATAGAAAAAGCATATCTTATCACTTCAGTTTGTCATATATATTCCAACATCCACTAACACTTTAAAAAATTTTGGGGCTTTTAATAACCAACGGTATAAAAAATGATGGAGGGCTAGCGCAGTTTTTCTATTCAGTTTTATAATGAGGCGAATTCCAAGCACAAAACCTTAAAGTGAGATGAATCAAATGATGGATGCGGATCAAACCCTTATGTATAATTGTCACGGGATCAAACGTCGCCACCTGTCCCAATACAGGAAAAAAAAGTTACATTCGTCCTATCACGCGTGACGGTCAAAAAAAGCTGTTGCAGATGGAGCGCGATACCATCGAGTTCTTTAACTTTGGATTCATTAAGCCGAAAAGATTTGCCATTCGTAGTTCAAGGGAAGTGCGAATGTCGATCAGGAGCCACCCGTCCTCCAATCATCTGGGAGGCACAGAACGTTTGCTCTGCAATAGATCGCTAAGCGGATGGATTCGCATTAACCTCTCGAGTCTGCGCATGCCAAAACTGATAAAAAAAAAAAAAAAGGGAGTCTTAAACGACAAACATCTAAAAACCTACGGAAAAGATATGAGAACCTTATTTATTTAAGAAGCTCGAATGAATGGTGGGATGTTCAGGTGAAAGGGGAAGAGAAAGTCTGTAATAAGTAAGTCTGGCAGAAAATATTGGGAAAAATTATCTAAAAAGTCCTAAACCTATTATACATTATCAATTGAGTCACAAACATTTTTAACTTTTACCATTTGAATCCATCCGATCAATTTTGGCTGGAAATTCTTAACATGGACGACTGACACTAATGTGGCACTTTTTAAATTATATATTTTTAAAAATATTTAATATTTATATATATTTTACTTTTTTTTTTTTTTTTTTTTTTTGGGTTTAGGAGTTAGGCCAATGGCGTACCCTTGCCAATTCTGGGAAAGGGCTTGCGCGCCCTCACTTTCGCTGGAAAGGGCATCATGGCCCTTGCCCAGAGCTAGCAAGGGGCACAACACCCTCGCCACGGGCCAGGGAGGGTCAATTGGCCCTAGCTTGTGGTTGGCGAGGGCAGCCAACCCTTGCCTATGGTCAGCGAGTGGCCAACCACCCTTGCCGGCCTTAACTCTAAATCCCAAAAAAAAAATTAAAAAAAAAAAAAGTCATAAAAATTTAAAATATTTTTAAAGAAGTCTGACGTTGGTGTCGGTTGTCTTTGTCCATGTCAGCAATGTCTAACCAAAATTGGCTAGATTAACTCAATTAGCAAAAGTTGAAAAGGTTATGACTCAATTGGTAAAAGTACATTAGAGTTAATACTTTTTGATCAATTTTCCCAAAATATTGATAAACATCGAAATCATCTGATTAGTTGTTGATATTTTGGGTGCACCGTCTGTCTGTGTTACACCACCCAACCAATTATTTTGGGCGATTATAATACTCTACGTCATGGGCCAAGAGGGCGTGGTCTTTCTTCTCCCTCTATAGATATTGCATGGCCTGCGTGACTACAGTTCACACAGCACAGCTCATCACTAGGGCATCTCGTGTTGAGCTCTGAAACCTTTCATTCTCAAATATTTCCTTCAGTTGAGCTGCCATCCTTGATTTCCTGAGTAGAGAGAGGGGCAATGGCCATTTTCTCGACCGATAATCCCTGTGCTTTTGCTCTTGGCCTCCTAAGTATATCGTTTTAGCTACACAGGATCTAACTTGTAATCTCACTTAGTATCTCCATCAAACTAGAGTTAAAATGCACATTATAAGTTGTGCCATCACTAACTCCTATCCCATCAAGATACTTATCCCATCATAAGGCCATGGACTAATTCATTTGTCATATTTTCTGATAATTCTCCACGTAATTTCATATCTTTCGTGGTCTTTTTGACCCAGTGTAAGTTCATCCTCTCCATCAACTTTTTGTTCAGCTTAACAGAAGGGTCTGGAAGTATGTTCTTGACCAACTGATTAATAAGTTTCTTGCAACTCTTTTTTTGTTTATGTTGGCAGACCAACATTTTATAGGGTATGCAAGAAGAAGTCGACCGAAGGATTTCAATCAGTTCCGCAAGTCGTTTCTCTGTTCAACGTCATGCTTTGGATATAATACGCATCCCTCAACTCCAAGTTCAATGATTTCCTTCTCATCACTATCAACTCAGTGGGAAGTGTCATAGAGACCGTCTATGTTGCTCTCTACATTGCTTATGCTACTTAAAAACCCAAGGTACACAGTTACCTATCCGATCATGTTTACTTGATATCGTCACAATTCATACACGGTTGATATGTGACAGTACCCGTTGTTAAAGAAGGTTTTTTTAATATTATAAATATGTGCGTGCATGTGACACAATCCAAGGACGAGCATGATCCAAGACATTCAAATGATGGGCTGTGTCCCACACAAGGGCTAACCCATGAGGTGCCCACGAACAACCTATAAGCAATGCGAGAGCTAGCCCATGAGCAATGCAAGAACAAGCCCTTGACCATTCGGCTTCCTTGTGTCAGGCTACCCTTCGGTTCCAATGAACTATCCCTGCAAACCCATGACAGATGTCCCCCGAGTTCTCCCATGGCCTAGGGCCTCTTGAGCTTCTAGTGTAACCTTGTAATAATTGTACATATTCAAATGCGACTATTGGATCCGAGAGGGATTAACAGCTAGGATCAAATCTGTACTTGTATAAATAGAGGACTCTCCCCCCTCACTTTTACACTTTTGTTGACAAGCTACTACAATCCGAGTTTCACTCTCATACTTCACTCTTATGAGCTAAGTATATGTGAGGCTAACTTGAGATCAAATCCTAGGCCACACAGATAGGGAACATCTGATTTGATTAACCCATGACAAGTGGTATTAGAGCCTTTGTTCCAAGCACAATAGTTAATCCTCGTTCTGATGTTGTGATCGTTCAAGGCAAAGATTGCGAGGATCATGGAAGACTGATCGAGAAGGTCACTCGGTCGAAGATGAACCATGTCTTCTCAAGCTCGAAGGATCCAAAAGGTGACTTGGTGAACTAAATGATGGTTCTAGAGGAGACCGTCACAAATGTCCAAGGGATGGTGGAACCTAAACCAGACCATTGAGGGAGCGGAAACCGGAAGGGAGGAGTTCTTGGCCAAGGTGCAAGAACTCAACGCCAGCATGGGAGAGCTCCACGTCAAGGTGCTAGGGTCCCTCATCCACAAGTTGTAGTAGCAGAATGACACTTGGGAAGCCGTGATGGCAGCCATGTGCATGAAGATTGCCGAGCTCAAAGGCAACCTCGCGGAGGTTGAAGCAGCATGCGTGAACGAGGTGGTCACCATGCAAGCAAGCTCACTTACTAACACCTACGTAGCACCGACACCGACACACGACACGCGACACGACACAACATGATACGCCAACACATCGTCTCTAAAAAAAAATAGAGAATTTCGACACGTTGGGACACGTTGTATATTAAATATATATTTTTGTATATGCATAATAAATTATCATTTTTAAATCAAATTAATTTGAATCAAATTCATAAATAAATAAATAAATAAGCCTCGAATGAATATCTACTAAAAACATTAATCCGCCATTTTGTTTCAATTTGACAAATTCAACTCTATTTCAATAATTCATAAAACTTGAAGAAAAAACAAACGATTCATATTCTGAACTCGCATGTTAGATACATTGGCAGAGAAGAAAAAAAACTTAAGGGATGAATTGTATATCATGGGAAGTGGGGGTCAAAAAAGAAGAGAATACTAGATTTTTCTTCTTTCTCCATCTATTATTTATATTATTGTGCTTTATTTTTTCACATATATATTTTGACCTCTCATTTATTGAATTTTTAAAATTGACATCAATATCTGTCACGTCCCGACCCTCCGAGCACGTGCCCATCCCTACTTGGTCGATATAATAGTGATGTCCCAGGATGTATTGCCAACCCATTCATTTTAATATACACATGCGGAAGCAGATATAAATCCCAGACAATAAAATAATGGGATAGGAAAGCATGTCAATAACATTTCAAACCACACCAACCACGCTTATATTCTTATAGACATAGCAAACTATGTCATATATTATACAAGTTGGTCTAGGTATATAAAAACATATACACCACAGCAAGTTCTCAAACAGGGGGCGAGGGTCTAACAACCACAACTACTCATTATCACTAAATTCTTCTTGCTCCACCTCCTCGTCCTCAACGATCTTCCCTTCTTCCTCGCTCCAGTTGGCGCCATCGGCTGAGTACACCGAAGAGTCAGAATCTCCTTCGAGTTTGGGATCCTTAGCATCCACTACTAATCCACCCTCATAATCTACTGTGCCCTTCCCAAGTGCAACCTCCAAAACATACCGAGGTACATTAGATTCCGGCACAGGACCCTTCCTTTGCCCATCATGATAGTGACGATACCATAACCGGTACTTATGAGGCACCTTTTCGGGTTCACCCACGTCAACCCAGACGGTGAATTTCACCATTACATACTCCAATCCTTCAGGGTAATGGTGTATTGGAATATGATAACCTACTTCTATGATTTCCTCTGGTATACCAAAATGCTCAGAAGGAGCTGAAGGTGCTACCATCTATGGACTTGAAATGTTGTCCCACAACGGGATGAGACTATGTCTCAGCAAGTTCTACCCCCTAAGACCCGATTAGGAAGCCAATACGCCCTAAGAGCTACCTAATCACAACATGAGTTAGATGACTTACCTTGGCCGCAGTCTCTCCTTGCAAGTCAGTTCAATTCATAAATACTGACAGACATAACACCCGATCAAATCAAATCGAATCATCGTCAATCGACCCAATCAATTATATGTCATCACAACCATCTCTTGGTCGGCCTATTTGATACTATCTATAAGTCCACTCATATTAGGACTGCTCGCTCTAAGTTGATAAATAGACAGTATAGCTCGCGCTTAGTTGATAAATAGTCTAGTGCTCTCAATCTAAGCTGACATATCGCCCGTAGGCTGATATAGCACACTAATAATGCTCCCTCTAAGCCGATAATATTGTTCTCACTAAGCTGATAAGGTATATTGCTCTCGCTAAGCTGATCTATCACCCGTAAGATGATATATTATACCATCCCAATCCATCAATTCAATTTATCATTTTTATCATACCCGATAAAAATACACGTGTGTGGGCACATGATCGACCTTAGCCAAAATACAATATTTTAACTTTTAAACCTCCCACTATTTTCAGCAGTTCCAAAATAGATCTTTGGCAATGTAGACCGATGCCCGATAATTTTCCACTCAATTACCAAAATTATCCACTTTTTAGAAATAAATACCCACTAACACCACTTTACCAAAAAAAAAATACTCACTAACACCAATCACAACCAATTCGCACAATCAGGTACTCAATTAAATAAACAGAGAGCACTACTACAATCAGCATGAAATTCCAGTCGCTGGCCATCCCGGTTGAATTTTCAGAAATTAATTAATTAATTACTAAAAATATTAAATAAATGTAATAAATCCAACATATGCCTGTTATAGCCAAATTGGAAGCTAAGACGAGCCCAGAAAATTTTCGAGACTCATTAAATAAATACTAGAGTCTATTTACTAACTAATTGCACTAACTATCTACCTAACATGCAATGACAAGTAATTAAATTTACTAATCTAATATAATCTAACCACATAATCCATCTTAGTCTAAACTAATCAATCATTAAGTGTCATTAACCTACTAAGCAAAAATTAGTGCGTTAAACTCACTTGTTTATCGAACCGTTAGATGCAAATCGATGGGGACATGACGAGGGACGATTCTCTCCAAAACGAGCCTAACTTTCGGGGCCTAGAACACCTCCAAAACGGGCCACAAAGCTGCTAGAAAACCCACTGGATTGCTCACTGACCGAGGGCTGGAAACAACGGAACGGAGGCTGGTTCGGTGAGGCGAGATTGGCGGTGGACCGGCGGGGACAGCAGCGGCCTTGCATGGGGGAGACGGTGGTGTAACGGTGGTGCACAACAATCTGACAGCTCCTAACAGCGACCAAGAAGGACGGAGATGTAGGGACGGTGGCCTGGAACGGCAGAACGATGGGCGTGGACATGGCAAGGATGGAGGGGTGCACGTGAGCGAGCAACGGCTATGAGCGACATGCGGCGACGAGGTGCGGGTCCGGGGCAGTTGAGTGGCTTTGGTGGCTTCTCTCTACAGATTTGGAAGCTTGCAAAGCACAATGAAAAAGGCAAAGAGCTGGACGGCAACTTGGGGGGAGAGAGAGGCAAAAGGGGGCCACTTGGTCACATATTCTTCTCATTTGTCCCCTTAACCTCATCCCCTTGCATGGCTGTCTTCCACCAGCCATTTTCAGAACCAAATGCCCCCATCTAGAAGGTTGAGATGGTCCAAATGTTATGGGAGATGGGGGGCTACGAATTTCCTTTGGTTTCCTCTCAATTGGCCATCAATTCTTCATTGAATCAACACAAACCGGTCTTGATAAAATCAACCGACACCTCAATAATCCAATTGGTATTTTTCCTCACCAATTGATCTCACTTGCTTCTCAATTTCACTATCAAAAACAGTCCATGGCTTTTTCTAGACAAAAAGGACACTAGGACGACTTTTTACAAAAAGTCTCGGGTTGCAGAAAAATCTTTTGAGACTGATTCGATGTTTCTAAAATTTATTGTAACATGACAAAACCTTCAATTTCTAAAATTGGATTCAAATTCGCATTTAATTTCATTCCGACGCATTTTTTGCGTGATCTAAGTTATCATATAGCTTTCAAAACTTTTTAGGGCAATTGACCTGTGGTTGATTTTCTTCGAATCACAATGAACCTCTTTGACACATTGGCGACTCTCGGTAGTCGTAAAAATCTCAAGGTTTCAAATATAGATACAGGATATCAAAACGACAGAAAAATCAAATTAGTGCCGATCAATGAGAATTTTGCAATTTAGTGGGGTCACCCACATTTAACCACTCATCTCAGTCGAACCGACCTATCTCTGATCTGTAATTGATTTATATCTATGTCGTAATGATTTTGGCAGATAAGCACAGTCGAGCAACCAATTCCTGGTCAAATCATCAAGTCTATTTGCCTTAAAATCCTTAATAACTTCCCTAGATGTCTAGTTATCTCGCTAGTGATAAGCTTTGAGAATAGCAATATAGGCACGTCGATGAAATGCCCAATTTATTGAATTGAAACAAAGTCACAAATCTAGAATGTCACAACTCTTCCCCTCTTATAAAAATTTTATCCTCGAAATTTAAATCTTACAACACTTAAGCAAAAAGATGGGGGTACAAACGTCTCATCAACTCTTCAGTTTCTCAGGTTGCTCCTTCAGTACCATAATGTTGCTAGACCACTTTGACCATCAGGATGGTCTTTGTACGCATAACTTGCTCTTTTCTATCCACGATTTGAACCGGGCTTTCAACGTATGACACTTGGTCATCCACATCCAATTCCTCGAAATTGAGCACGTGGGTCGGGTTAAGCTCATATTTCCTCAACATCGACATGTGAAAGACGTCGTGCACTTGCACCAATCTTAGCGGCAACGCAAGACGATATGCTAAAGTCTCAATTCTCTCAAGAATTTCAAATGAACCAACGTATCTCGGACTCAGTTTTCCTTTTTTACCAAAGCGCGAAGTTCCCATCATTGGTGACACCTTTAGAAAAACGTGATCACCAACTTGGAATTCAAAAACCTTCAACACTTGTCTGCGTAGCTTTTCTAACAACTCAAAGTGGTCTTTAATCTGTTTCTGATCATTGTCACGGCATCCACTGATTATTGAACCAACTCTGGGCCTGTAATCTTTCTCTCTCCAACCTCATCCCAACACATTGGTGTTCTACACGATCGGCCATACAACGCTTCAAAAGGAGCCATCTGAATGCTCTGCTGATAACTGTTGTTGTAGGCAAATTCTATGAGATGAAGTTGTTCTTCCCAACTTCCCTTAAAGTCTAGTACACAAGCTCTCAACATATCTTCAAGAATCCAAATTATCCTCTCAGACTGACCATCCATCTGAGGATGATATGCCGTACTATACTGGAGCTTTGTACCTAAAGCACCTTGCAAGCTTTTCCAAAAAGTGGCGATAAACCTCGGGTCTCGATCTAACGTTATTGTAACCAGCACTCCATGCAGTCGAACTTTCTGGCGCACGTACAACTCAGCATGCCTATCCAAGTCAAGATCCTTTCGCACCACAATAAAGTAAGCCGACTTTGTCAACCTGTCAACTATTACGCAAATCGAATCATTACCTCTTTGACTCCTTAGTAATCCGGTCACGAAGTCCATCGTGATATGCTTTCATTTCCACTCTGGGATTTCAAGAGGTTGTAAGAGTCCTCCTGGCTTGCAATATTGAACTTTGATCTGTTAACACGTCAAACACTTGACAACATGCCTTGTGATGTCTGTCTTCATACCAGACCACCAATAATGTTGACGCAGATTCGGATACATCTTGGTACTTCCGAGGTGAATGATGTAACTACTATGATGAGCTTCTGATAAAATATCCTCTCTAAACTTCACATCGTTAACAACCAACTGTCCTCGGAACCTTAGTGTCCCATCATCAAAAACCTGAAAATCAACTTTCCTTTCTTTGATATCCTCTTGTAAAATTTTCGAAACATCTGGATCTATCGACTGAAGCAGCTTGATCCTGATCTGCACACCCGGCTCAATTCTGAGGGTGGCCATGAGATGAGAAATGTGGCCTACCTTAAATTTGAAAACCAAATCTCGAGCTCGCTCAATTAGATTCCACTCCTTAACCACCAAGTGGACAATTGATGATTTTTGGCTTAAAGCATCGGCGACCTTGTTTGCTTTTCCTGGGTGATATAAGATATCACAATCATAGTCTTTCGGCAATTCCATCCATCAGCATTATCTCATATTCAACTCCTTCTGAGAGAATAGGTACTTGAGACTCTAACGGTCCATAAAGATCTAAAATTGTTCCGCACACAAGTAATATCTCCAAATATTCAATGCAAATATGATTGCTGCGAGTTCCAAGTCATGCGTCGAGTAGTTTAGTTCATGAGGTCTCAACTTGTCATGCCCCGAATCTCGAGCACGTGCATGTCTCTCAGTGGTCGATAGAATTTTGCAACGTTCCCATAACTCATTGCCAACCCTTTTCATTTTATTGCACATGCAAAAGTGAATTAACTAATCCCCTGACAACAACAAACATGGGATAGAAAAATAGGACAACCAGTTTAAAATTAAATACACTTTCATAAACATCTCAAGCTTATACAGAAGGTCTATCTCATAAAGAACTACTGAGTCACCTATGCTCTTGACCCTTTCGGTTCAAGCTCCAGGTTCTTCACACTGAGGACCTGAAAATGGTTATTCAATAACCAGTGAGATATAAATATCAACGTGTACTTCCCCTTGTCCCCCGATTAGTACACCAACTCAATTCGAGGTATCTCTTCAGAACCATCCCACAAATAAACCAAAGATTAACAACCAACAATCAATAGTCAATTTGCATATGTCCTTACCTGGTATGCCATACCCTACACATCATAACTCAGCACGATACACACAATACACATGGCAATTAGATGATGCAGTTCATCAATCACATACAAATTGCATTACAAGCGATCTCACCTGGCCATTGCCACACCCTACATGTTATCAATTCATGTGTGCATGCTATAAACAGTGTGCTCAACTCATGCATGCCTAAAACCAAAGATGTCATGATTATCATGTGTTTTTGCACATTAGTGCGCCACACAACACACATCGATCAATCACACGGGTCCCGATTATAAGGTAAAATCGATATGACACGTTTCATTCTATGCCACACAATTTTATCCCATAATAAAGCCCAACCATCTCAACATTCATGCGTTCTAAATCATTTCGACCCACTGGCCATGGCCAACTCAACAGTTAGCGGTCTTCCGGCGTAGCCGAGCATCGTCTCGCACCATCAAACACAGCAATGTCTACATCTAGACGGCATTCCATATAGGAGCATCGACCTAGCCTCCACTGCGACCGGCATCCGTTAACTTTGGGCATTCCCGAAGGAGCATCTTTCGGCCCCAAAGACTTGTGACAACATCTCATATCATGCATGCATTCATTCAATTTCGGCCCAGGACACCATGCATTGCACTCAAATGCCTCAATTAAAATAATGATCCCGGCCTATTTTCTTCATATTAGAAATGTATGGTAAAATAATCATGTGTAGGGACACGATCAGATCGAACCAGAAAAGTTGCATCATATCTTTTAAAATCCCACAGTTTGATATAGTACTTAAAAACACTTTCGGTTTCCAAAACCTAACACTCGGTATTTTCTAATTAAATACCAGCCATTTCCAATCACCACACAATTGCACAAAACATCACCCAATTTATGCCAATGTACATGCATTTACACATCCATTCACTTCATAAAATCAACACACATGAAATTAGATCACTTTTCATTCTCGGGTGAACGGTGTTTCGTGAACAGTATCGCGTGAACAATAACTCGTGAACAATGAAATTCTAAAATTAAATAACCAATAAATTAAATCCATAAGTCATTAAAAACACTAATTAAAACAACCAAAACATCAAGAACCATTACCAAACTAAAATCAATCATAATTGGCAAAAACAGGGCCTTCGCACGTCTCCAACTTTAAATTTAGAAACCTAACTAATCGAGTTCGGACAATTCTCAAATTTTAATATGTTGTAAAGGACACATAAAAGAACATTTTTCATGAGACACTTAAACCTAGATCCTTCTAAATTTGGCCCAGTAAACCTCTCAATCCAGCACTAGAAACTAGGAAAGTCTATTTTCCAAAATCAGTTTGGTTCAAGATTCAAAACATGTCTGTTGGATCTGAAATTTGAGTATGTTAAACTAGAATATGTGACAAACAACTTTTATGAGAAACCATTTTGAAATTTGAAGCATAAGAGTTGATAAAAACCCCTAAAATCCTAAAAGGTCACCAGTTCCAGCGAAAACTGAAATTCTGTTTGAAGATGACGGAGCTGATATCTCCTTCTTTTGAATCCCTAAAAATCTTGAGAAAAATATATATTGTAGCTAAAGATGTCTAAAACATTTCTCTTGAAGACATCAGCTTCAAATTCGTGACCAATTTTGATCTACAAAAATTGCAAATGACAAGTATCTAGGAATCAGTTATGAAGAACAGCCACTGTTTTGACCAACCCATCCTCAGTATTGTTAATCTCGTTAATTAGACTAATACTAATCCATTATAAGACTAATATAACTATTATAAATCATCACTAACTCATACTTAAGCTAACCTAAACCAATCTTAAACCTAATCAACCTCCTAAGCAAGTTTAGGCATTAATCAAAGGATTAAGAGCTAGACTCACCCGACGACAATTCCGACGACATGAGAGTGACGCCGGTGGCGAGGGCTACTCACGGTTAGATCCAAAATGTCACAGAGGCACTCGGCAAAAATGGGTCTCGGTGGAGGTGGTTTCTGATTCGGCAAGAATGGCGAGCGGACGGCTCGCGGATGGGTGGTGCGACTCTTCAGCAGCGGATGGCGGCTTGTGGGCAGTGATGGCCCACGGCCATGGCGTAAGATGATGGCTGGCTTGGGGAAAAAACTGCAACACACAATGCTATTTTGGAAGCAAAACATAAAAGAAACTAAAGAGAAAAAGAGAAGAAGAAGAGGGACGTGGGAGTGGGGGTCGTCGAGAGGAGGAAGGGGGGAAAGGGGAGAGAGAAACAATAAAATAATGGAGGGGAAGTTGAGGGGAAATTGTAGCAGAAGAAGTTGGCATACGTGAGAAGGTGAAAAAGTGGGAGAGAGAGGGAGAAAAAGAAGAAAGAGAGAAGAAAAGAGAGGGGGAGGAAATTGCATGCGAAGGAGGGGGGAAGAAAACGTGAGGGAGAAAGAGAAAAATAATAATAATATTATTATCATTTTTCTTTTTCTTCCAATATCCGATTTTTCATCCGATAATTTCTTTTCGAAATTTTGAACTCGCTGATAATTCGACGGACGATGAGACGACGTCCAATAATTAAATATAGAAACCCTCAAAAATTCGATACCCGAAATCAAATTAAATTTCATAGTTAAAATCGATCGAACGCGACTTTAGTATAACATAATTTATCGGGTGGCTTTTAGGAGTTCTCACGTGGTTGACCCGTGGCCGATAATTTTCAATCCATGTTTGTGCATCTTTGAATTGTTAACAACCATTAGTTGTCATGTAATCGCGAGGGTTCAATTATATACCATGTATATAATATCAATAGAAAATTGGTTTAATTTTGTTTGAAGCGAATACCCGTGAACCAACTACATACTTTAGTCTAATCGATTTATATCTGTTCGCTAATTGATTTATACAGTGCAGTATTGACCCTTGTCGATCCTTATAGTCGAGCGGTCGATTTCCAATCAAATTCTCTAGTCTTTCGCATTTTAACCCTTTACGGCCTCACCCAATGAATTAGTTAACTCGTGAGTGATCAGTTCAGAGTAAAATAACCATAAGTGTGTCAATGAAATAACCATTTCTATATTTCGAAATAGGGCTAAATTTCGGGATGTCACACAACTGGCGGGAGGCGTATGCAACGACGTTACCATATTGCATCAACACACAACCCAATCCTCTGAACGACGCATCACATACACTCCAGGACCAGATGGAATCCTCAAAACAAGTGCGGTAGTTAGCTTTTGCTTCAGCTCTTGGAAACTACACTCACACTTTTCTGACCAGACAAATTTGCCAAAGCTGAAAATCCTTCCACAAATCTTCTGTAGTAAACTGCCAAACCCAGAAAATTTCGAATTTCTATCAATGTAGTCGGTCTTGGCCAATTGATCACGACTTCAATCTTGCTCAGGTTCATGGAGATTCCTTGGCTTGAAATCACGTGGCCTAAAATGCAACACGAGTCAGCCAAAACTCGCATTTACTAAAATTAGCATATATTTGATGAATCCTCAAGGTCTGGAACACTAATCTCAAATGATCCTCATGTTCCTCGGCACTTATTGAATATACCAGGATATCATCAATGAACATAATCGCAAATTAATCCAAATATTCCTTGAATACTTGGTTCATCAAATTCATGAAAGCAGCTGGAGCATTCATCAACCCAAACGGCATCACAGTGAACTCGTAATAACTATACCAAGTACGAAATGCTGACTTTGGAATGTCCTCTTTCCTGACCCTCAACTAATGATATCTTGTCCTCAAGACGATTTTCAAAAATATCAATGCTTCTTGTAACTGATCAAACAAGTCATTGCTCATCGACAATGGATACTTATTCTTGATCGTCACTTGATTGAGTTGGCGATAGTCGATGCACAAGCGCAACGAACCATCTTTCTTTTTGACAAATAGAACTGGTGCTCCCCAAGGTGATGCACTGGAACGTATGAATCCTTTATCCAATAATTCATGCATCTACACCTTCAGTTCCTGCAACTCTGATAGTGCCATCCGGTAAGGAGCCTTAGAGATTAGTTCTGTCCCGGGTGCTAACTCAATCACAAACTCAATTTCTCTTTTTGGTGGCAGACCTGGCAATTCTTTTAGGAATACATCTGAGAATTCTTGCACAACTGAAATATCTTCAATCTTCAGCTCATCAACTGTCGTATCCACGACAATTACCAGGTAACCTTGACAACCCCTGTCTAACAAACGGGTTGCCTCTTGCAACAAGATTAGAAAAATCGAGGGTTCTCCTCAGTTCCCAACAAACTCGAAACTCTCACCCTTTAATAGGTAAAACTAAATCGACTTATGATGACAGTCCATTTTAGCTCGTTACTTAGTGAGCCAGTCCATACCAATTATCAAATCAAAATCATACATGGCTAGGACTAACAGATATATTTTTCCCTCTCGCTCACCAATCTCTAACTTGCAACTAGAACAATTCGAAGCAGCTAACACATTATCCTTCAATGGTGTAGATATGTTAACAACAGATTCCAATAATACAGGATTCAATCCTATCAACTTAACAAACTCCTCGGCAATAAAGGAATGTGTTGCTCCTGGATCGAATAAAGCATAAGCAAGATGGTTGTTCAGCGAAACCATACCTGTGATCACGCCAGGTGCAACCTCTGCCTGACCTTGAGTGATGGCATACACCGTGCCTTGAACCGAGGGTCTAAGATGTCCTCCTTGCTATGCGTTCGGAGGCGCATACCCTCTGATTTGTCCTAATGGTGGTGGCGGCGGCGGCAATTGCACTTGTCGTCTTGGCCTTCTAGGACAATCTCTGGCCATGTGACCCTGCTGGCCATATTTAAAACAAGTGCCCGTCCTTCGGGGGAATTGGTTCGCTCCATGTCGCCTTCCACAAGCACGACACACTTCAGTCCAATTTGATCCAAACTTGCCAACACCACCCTTCCTGTTGGGCGGGATATGGAATCTACCTCCCGTCATGGGCTTCTTTCCCTAGCGGATTCCTTCTCTAAAAGAACTAAACATCGATCCTGACGAGGCAGCTTGCTTATTCAATCCTCTCTCTATCATCTGAGCTCAACGATAGACTTCTTGATAATCAGTCAAATCCAACGGTAGTGAAGGTTGTTTCAACTAAGAATGAAGACCACTTCTAAATCTCCGGGCTTCCTCTTCAGGGTCTTCTATCAACCTCGGAGCATATTGTGAAAGCTCCGCGAACTTGACCCCATATTGGTCAATTGTCATAATCCCTTGGCGGATACGTTGGAACTCCTCCATCTTTTGGTCTTAGGCAGTACCCGAGAAGTACTGATCATTAAAAGCTCTGAGGAAGGTGTCCCATACTTGGACCACGCCTTCCGAGAATATGATGTCCTTGGCGGCTCTCCACCAAATGTTCACATTGCCTTGAAGTTGGTACACAGCCAGTACTACCTTCTCCTCTTCGTTGCACATTAGCAGTACAAATGCTTTCTCTAGATCTTGAATTCAGAGCGATGCAACTTCCGGGTCTCCTTCACCGATGAACCTCGGCAGGTTCAGCTTCAAGAACTATTCTACTAACTTGTGAATTAGCCTTCCAACGGCCACATTCCCAAGTGGAACTTCAGTAGCAAGTGCAGCAGTGAGGGTGGCCTCAGCAGCGACGGCAACAGCAGCAGTAGTGGCAGCCTGTGCGGCGGCTTCAACAGCGACGGCTTGATTATGAGCCTGCCGATCCATCTGATTCCCCATGACTTCTAGCACCCGCACAATCCCTTCGATCTTGGGATCACTAGGGGCTACTACCCCAGCACCAACAGAAGGTAGTGTTACTCACTGGCACGGACTTGTGCCAGTACCCTACCTCGGCCTCCTCGAATACCGACACTATTCGGCGTCCTAACCCGAGCTGTAGGCCTTACAGTTCGCTTACTCGGAGTTCTCTGCTACTACTCGCTCATGGTTCAGCCTTTATACTGAAACCTGTCTTCTAAATCCACACTGGATTAAAAGATGAGCGATCCATACACAACAAACAATTCTACAAACAACTATCACTGACATGCACCGTCACAAATTTAAAGGCCTCTCCTACTTACTATCTCATATACATCGCACATTATCACTCTAATTTCTCACGACCATGCTCTGATGCCACTAAAATGGGGATGTCACGTCCCAACCCTCCGAGCACGTGCCCATCACTACTTGGTCGATATAATAGCGACATCCCAAGATGCATTGCCGACCCATTCATTTTAATATACGCATGCGGAAGTAAATATAAATCCCCAGACAATAAAACAATGAGATAAAAAAGTAGAGCCATAAAATTTCAAACCACACCAACCATGCTTATATACATATATACATAGCAAACTATGTCATATATTATACAAGTTGGTCTAGGTATATAAAAACATATACACCACAATAGGTTCTCAAACAGGGGGCGGGGGTCTAATAACCACAACTACTCATCATTACTAAATTCTTTTTGCTCCACCTCCTCATCCTCAACAATCTCCCCTTCTTCCCCACTCCAGTTGGCTCCATCGGTTTAGTACACCAAAGAGTCAAAATCATCTTCGAGTTTGGGATCCTTGGCATCCACTATTGATCCACCTTCACGATATGATGTGCCCTTCCCAAGCACAACCTCCAAAACATACCAAAGTACATTAGATTCCGACACAGGACCCTCCCTTCGCCCGTCATGATAGTGACGATACCATGACCGGTACTTATGAGGCACCTTTTTGGGTTTACCCACATCAACCCAGACGGTGGATTTCACTATTACATAATCCAATCCTTTAGGGTGGGGGTGTATCGAAATATGATAACCTACTTCTATGATTTCCTCCAATATACCAAAATGCTCAGGAGGAACTGGAGGTGCTGCCATTTACGGACCTGAAATGTTGTCCCACAATGGGGTGAGATTACGTCTCAGCAAGTTCTACCCCCTAAGACTCGATTAGGAAGCCAATACGCCTTAAAGGCTACCTAATAACAATACGAGTCAAAGGACTTACCTTGACCTCAGTCTTTTCTTGCAAGTCAATTCAATTCATAAATACTGACAGACATAACACCCAATCAAATCTGATCAAATCATCGATCAATCAACCCAGTCGATTACATATCATCACGACCATCTCTCGGTCAACCCATTTAATATTATCTATAAGTCCACTCATATTAGAATCATGCGCTCTAAGCTGATAAATCGATAATATAGCTCGTGCTAAGCTGATAAATGATATATTGCTCTCAATCTAAGCTGACATATCACCCGTAGGCTGATATAGCACACTAATAATGCTCTCTCTAAGCTGATAATATTACTCTCACTAAGCTGATAAGGTATATTGCTCTCGCTAAACTGACATATCAGAGCCCGTAGGTTGATATAGTATACCGATATACTGCTTTCAATATATGCTGACATATCACCCATAGGCTAATATAGTATACCATCCCAAACCATCAATTCAATTTACCATTTTTATCATACCCGATAAAAATACACGGGTGTGGGTACACAGCCTCCCTTAGCCAAAATATAAGATTTTTACTTTTGAACCTCCCACTATTTTCAATAATTCCAAAATAGATTTTTGGCACTATAGACCGACGCCTAGTAATTTTCCACTCAATTACCAAAGTTATCCACTTTTTGGAAATAAATACCCATCGACACCAATCACAACCAATTTGCACAATCAGGTACTTACTTAAATAAATAGAGAGCACCAGTGCAATTAGCACGAAATTCCGGTTACCGGCCATCCCAGGTGAATTTTTGAAAAATAATTAATTAATTAATTAATTACAAAAAATATTAAATAAATGCAATAAATCCAACTTAGGCCCATTATAGCCTAATTGGAAGCCGAGATGAGGCTGGAAAATTTCCAAGACTTGTTAAATAAATACTATAGTCTATTTACTCGCTAATTGCACTAACTATCCACCTAACATGCAATGGCAAGTAATTAAATTTACTAATCTAATATAATCTAACCACATAATCCATCTTAGTCTAAACTAATCAACCACTAAGCGTCATTAACCTACTAAGCAAGGATTAGTGAGTTAAACTCACTTGTTTATCAAACTGATTGATGCAAATTGACAGGGACGCGACGGGGGACAATTCTCTCTAAAGCGGGCCTAACTTTCGAGGCCCAGAACACCTCTAAAACGGGTGACAAAGCTGCTGGACAACCCACTGGATTGCTCTATGATCGGGGGATGGAAACGATGGAATGGAGGCTAGTTCAGTGAGGCGAGACTGGTGGTGGACCGACGAGGACAGCAGCAGCCTTGGACGGGGAGACAGTGGCAAAACGGTGGTGCACGGTGATCTGACGGCTCCTAACAACAACCAAGAAGGATGGGGATGCAGGACGACGGCCTAGAATGGCGGAACGACGAGCGTGGACACGGCAAGGACGGAGGGGTGCACGCGAGCGAGCAGTGGCTACGAGCAGCGTGCGACTCTGGGGCAACTGAGTGGCTTCGATGGCTTCTCTCTGCAAATTTGGAAGCTTGCAAAGCACAATGAAAAAGGCAAAGAGGTGGACAGCAGCTTGGAGGGAGAGAGGGGCAAGAGGGGGCCACTTGGTCACATATTCTTCTCCTTTGTCCCCTTAACCTCATCCCCTTGCATGGTTGTCTCCCACCAGCCATTTTCAGACTCAAATGCCTAAATCTAGAAGGTTGAGATGGTCCAAATGTTGTGGGGGATGGAGGGCTACGAATTTCCTTTGGTTTCCTCTCAATTGGCCATCAATTCTTCATTGAATCAACACAAACCAGCCTTCATAAAATCAACCGACACCTCAACAATCCAATTGGTATTTTTTCTCACCAATTGATCCCACTTGCTTCCCAATTTCGCTATCAAAAACAGTCCCTGGCTTTTTCTGGACCAAAACAGCCCTAGGACGACTTTTTCCCAAAAAGTCTCGGGTTGCATAAAAATTTTCAAGATTGAGTCGACGTTCCTAGAATTTATTGTGACATGAAAAAACCTTCAATTTTTGAAATTGGATTCAAATTCACAGGTAATTTCACTCCGACGTGTTTTTAGCGTGACTTAAGCTATCAGGTAGCTTTCAGAACTTTTTAAGGCAATTGACCCATGGTCGATTTTCTTCGAACCACAATGAACCTCTTCGACACATTGGCGACTTTTGGTGGTCGTGAAAATCTCGAAATTTCAAATATGGACACAGGGTACCAAAATAATAGAAAAATCAAACTAGTGTCAATCAATGAGAATTTTGCAATTTAGTGGGGCCACCCACGTTTAACCACTCATCTTAGTCAAATCGACTTATCTTTGATCTCTAATCAATTTATATCTGTATTGTAATGATCTCAGCAGATGAGCACGGTCGAGCAGCCGATTCCTAGTCGAATCCTCAAATCTATTTAGCTTAAAATCCTTAATAACTGCCTAGATAGTCTAGTTACCTCACAAGTGATCAACTCTGAGAATAGCACTATAGGCACGTCAATAAAATGTCCAATTTATTGAATTAAAAGTAGAGTCGAAAATCTAGGATGTCATAATATCAGAATCACGTGTTAGAAACTCATATGTCAAAATTCCAACTCGAGTGTCGGAGAGTGTCAAGAAAGTTAACTAGGTGTCGAATTTTCCGACACGTGTTAACCGAGTGTTGGAGAGTGTCGAACACGTGTCGAAGTGTCCGATACGACACGAAGGCTCTTGGAGAATGTCGGTACTTCATAGACTGACACACCCAAGTCAAGGGAGTTCAAGGGCTAGCGGGTGGCCAAGGACATGGATAATTTCTTGTGGTACATAAAACAATACTTCTAGGCCACGTAAATCAATGATGATGTGTCTCGGGTAAACATCGCACCCATGTATTTAGTTGATAACACATTGTTGTTGTGGTGTTATCGGTCAGATGATAGGTGTGGTGACCCTATCATGACATGCGCTTGACTAGTTGAGGAATTTCAACGAAACTACTATCTCACATATGTGAAGGATAAAGCTCACGATGAACTCAAACATCTTGAACAAAATGGCACAGTTCACGACTATGTGATAGAGGTGTGCAACTGGACTAGGTATATCCGGAAACCAAATTGGCCCATTTGAAAAATAGGGTCGAGAACCAGTTCCTTTTGAAACTGGTCCAAAAATTGGTTCCCAAAATTTAAAACTAGTTTGAACCGGTTCGAAGTAAATACCCACCAAAGAACCGGATCGATTGGACCAATTTAGGAACTGATTTTGTAAGCCTAACCCCAAAAGTCCAAAACCCTATTTTCTTCCCTTGATTTTCTATCTGTTGCAAACTTGCGCGGCATTTTTCCCTTCATCATTCTTGAGTTTCTCTTCCTCGCTCCCTTTCGTCCATCTCCTCGCTCCATCCATCGTCAGCTCTTTCTCGCTCTATTTCATCTATCACCGACTCTCTCATTTGTAAGCTTGCAAATTTCCTTAGTTTTTCTAAACTTTTCTTTCATATTGAAGCTCGGTTCCTCTCTTTTTCCTTGGGGGTGCTTTCCCGAGTTGGATTTCTTGTCAAATTGATGGAAAAATTTGCATTTTTTTGCTCATATGGGAACTCACTATGAGTGGTTTGGGTAAGGTGGGAGAGAGAGAAGAAGTCGTAGAACTCAAAGAGCTTCAGCACCGGGTGAATCACTGCCATGTTGAGGCTCTACAAGATCGTAGGGATGGGTGGATCCGCTGGGCTCTCGCCCCCTCTAGCCTTCCCATCAAATGGCGGTGAGGGCAATGGCGGCTCACGTGATTGGTGGGCCCAGGCCTTCTTGGAACACACGTCAAGGAAAACAAAGGCAGCAATATGCTACACATGCGAGATGGCCTAGGCTTCTTCCATGTAATCGTTTGTGCGAGCTTTCGCCTCAGCTTAGTGAAAAGTTTTCGTTTTTTTTGTTCATATGCCGTTGATGTTGATGTTGCTGCTTTTGTTGTTGATGGCGCTGGATTTGGAATTAATTGTTTGGGGTTAATTGTTCCTTCAACTAGCAGAACACATGAATCCACATCTTTACTCTCGAAATCAAAGCTAGCAGAAAAAGAGGAGGAAGACCCACCAAAGCACTTCTCAGTACTCATTGCATGAATGAGACTAATATTAGACCCATGTTTATTGCTAATGTTTATGCAATGTTAAGATTTTTGCTTTGCCTTATGATTTTGTTTATGATAATTAGCCTTGTGGATCCTTAATTTGTTGTTTAATCAAAAATTTCATGTACTTAGTAATTACAAGTGCTTAATGTTTCGATACAAATTGGGAGGATTACATCTTTTTCTCGCATATTAATATAAAATTCGAAACCATATAGAATATCGAGCGGTTGCAAAACAGATTTAAGTGGAAACAAGATTAACCCTGGAACAAAATCAAAAAAACATGGTGGTTCAAGTACAAGATCCAATGGAAATAGGGTCAAGTACAAGGTCCATAAAAGAGGAACCAGTTATAACAAAATCGAGTACAAGATCTAGGTCTAGAACCTACCTATCTTGGACCCGATCACCCCTACTATGTGAAGTGATTCTCAAATATTCTACTACAAATCTTGTCCATGACTAAGATGGAGGCATATCACCAATTCATAAGTGGACGCAAGCCATAGGTCAAGCAAGAGCTCAAGCAGTGCCACGCGACGGATCTTGCAAGGGCTATGTCCGTGGTCAAGTTCCTTGTGGAGTATAAGTCATCTTCCATGAAAAGTCCAATTCTCGTCCAAAGGACAAGGCCAATGGTGGGGGAGATCAAGAAAGATTTAATCGCCCGAATGAAGCCAAATTATTGATGGCAACACCTAACACACAACTGGAGTCGAGTGGACAAGGACAAAAGAAGGTGCACACATACAAGTGTTTCTTTCGCAATTATTCTCACATGGCTCGAGATTGTCCCAAGAGGGGCAAACTAGTAGCCCTATTCTAGGATGATGAGCCGCGAGAGGAGGCACAGTTGGGTTCACTACGCATCCCTTGTTCAATCAAAACAAGAAGGAGAAGGAACCCAAAGACATGATGTTCATGGATGTAAAGATCGTAGATATCACAATGAGGGCGCTTGTGGATACCGGGGTGTCCAACCTCTTCATATCCTAAGAGACTGCTAAGAAACTAAATCTTCTAGCCAAAAAGGGAGGAACCGATTGGTTCAAAACAGTAAACTCCAAGGAAGTCTTGACTAGCGGCATGGCTATAGAGATCCATCTTAGTCCATGGACCAGTAAAGAAAATATCGAGATAATCCCTCTTGACGACTATGACTTTGTGTTAAGTTTTGGATTCCTTGAAAGGATCAATGTAGGCATTATGTCATTCGTAGATTACATATACATCCTTTATAAACACTGCCAATGCATGGTCTCGATCCATCATGAGTTGGAATGCAATAGAAAAATGCTATCGATCATGTAGCTATCGAAGGGAGCAAGGAAGGGCGAGGTGACCTTCTTGGCAACATTGAAGAATGAGGATGTGAAGGGAGGTGACACATTGAAGGAGGTGACCTAAGTCCTCGATTCGTTTTAAGATGTAATGCCGCTCGAGCTGCCCAAGAAACTTTCGCCTCGAAGAGAGGTGGACCATTGGATCGAGCTCGCGCTCGATGCTCAATCATTGGCCATGGCACCCCATCACATGCCCCACCTGAGTTGAAAGAATTGCATAAACAGCTCAAGGAGTTGCTCAATGTGGGATACCTTTGACTTCTCAGGCTATGTTTAGTGCCCTAGTCCTGTTCCAAGAAAAGCACAATAGATCCCTTCGAATGTGCAACTATTAAACAAGGTCAATACCAAAAACAAGTATTCAATCCCTCTCATTACAGACCCGTTCGATTAGCTTGGGGAAGCTTGGTGGTTTAGCAAGCTTGATATTCAATTGAGCTATTACAAGTTCAAATCATCAAGGGAGACGAGCCAAAGAACATGTGTGTGACACGCTATGGCTCATACGATTTCCTTGTCATGCCATTCGGCTTGACTAATACGTTGGTACTCCACCCATTCCTTGATATGTTCGTTGTGGTGTACTCAATGATATTGTCATGCATAGCCGAACTCTCAAAGAACACGTCGAGTACTTAAGGCAAGTCTTCCAAATCTTGCGGGAGAATATTCTATGCGTGAAGCATGAGAAGTGCGCCTTCGCACAGGAGGAAGTTCTTTTCCTCGGTCACATCATTGGGGGGGGTGACGAGTGTGAATGGATGTGGCTAAAATCCATGCCATCGTTGAATGGGAACCACCAACCAAAGTGACAGAGCTAAGATCATTCCTTGGTCTCACGAACAACTAACGACGCTTCATTTACAGCTATTAAAGCCTTATTGTGCCACTCATGGACATGTTGGAAAAAGAAAGGCCGTGGAAGTGGATGGATCGATGTCAAGAGGCATTCGATCAATTGAAGCGGGCCATGACCAAAGACCTAGTGCTCATGCTGCCTGACCATGCCAAGCCATATGAGGTAGAAACCGATGCCTTTGATTTTGCTATCGGTAGTGTCCTTATATAGGATGGGCACCCGGTTGCCTTCAAATCTCAAAAGTTGAATGATACCAAGTGGCAATACACGGTCCAAGAGACAGGGATGATCGCGGTGGTGCATTGCCTTCATACATGGAGGCATTATTTCTTGGGATCCCGATTCATCATGAGGATGTACAACGTGGCCATGAGCTGCTTCCAAATTCAAAAGAAGCTCGGTTTGAAGCAAGCTTGGTGGCAAAACTTCTTAGTCCAGTTCGATTATGTGCTGGTGGATAAGCCAAGGAAGGCTAATTCCATGGTGGACGCCTTGGTTGAAAGTTGGAATTGGCAAATATAGCAAGTCGACCCAACTATCCATGGATCAATCGTATCAAGAAGGGGCTCAAGCACAACCCTATAGCCCAAGTGCTCCTTAAGTACGTGTAGAAGGGCAAGACAAGGCAATTATGGCATGAGGACAACCTCTTTTACACCAAGGGACGACAGCTCCATGTGTCGCTCCACGGGAAGCTGAGGAAAGAAGTACTACACAAGTGCCATGACTCCAAATGGGCAGGTCATCCGGGAATTCACCACACCATGGCACTCGTTGAAGATCAATATTATTGGTCTCACATGCAAGATAACATTGAAGCTTATGTTCAGACATGTCTTATATGTCAATAAGACAAGATCAAACAACAGTCATCATCAAGGCTCCTTGAGCCATTGCTTATCCCGAAGTGTCCATTTGAGAGTGTCTCCCTTGACTTCATTATTAATTTTCCCAAGTTCAAAGGATGTCGAACCCTCATAGCCATTATGGATTGGTTCTCCAAATACACATAGTCCGTGCCCGTGACTAAAGATTGCCCAGCCCAAAAAGCAACTAAGCTATTCATCAAGCATGTCATCAAGTATTAAGGGATACCACGCACGATCGTGTGCAATCAGGATCCTCGACTCACCGAGCGGTTTTGGACTAAGCTCTTGAAGTTGCTAAGGTCAAACCTCAACTTCTCCACAAGTTCGCATCCCCAAACTGATGGTCAGACGGAGAGGGTGAATGCACTTATCGAAATATACCTCTGGCATTATGTGAGCATCACGCAAGTAAATTGGGCGAAGCCAACCGACATGGCCCAATTCTCCTACAACATACAATGGAGTGAGTCCACAAACCATAACCTGTTTAAGATCGTAACGGGACACCAACCGCTCTCACCAAGCATGGTTGCCTCAGGCTATCAAGGGAGTAGTCCACTGGCATACAAGTTCACAAAGGAATGGCACAAACAAGCGAACTTGGCATGCGTGTGTCTATACAAGGCCGCAAAGCTTATGAAGAAGTGGGCCGACAAGAAGCGACGGCACATGGAATTCCAAGTCAGTAACCTAGTGCTAGCCAAGTTACATTTGGTCCTCCGATATCGAGACGTGCATAGGGGACTAATCCATCGCTAAAAGGCCCCTTCTGAGTGTTGCAACGGATTAGAAAAGTTGCATACAAGCTAGACTTGCCATCCAAACTCAAGGTACATCCAATGTTTCATGTGAATATGCTCAAACCTTTTTATGTAAATAAGGAAGACCTAGACCGAGGGGAATCACAATGGGCGCCCTTGGGGCAAAAACCTTGAACAATCATGGCGGACCGAGTCATATGGAAGAGGTATTGCATGCCCAAGAAGGAATACCTAGTCCAATGGAAGGGCATTCCGGAGAGTGAAGCGAGTTGGGAACCGTCCGAGACTCTTTACAGTGTAAGAAACACATCGACGTATTCCATGCCAAAGAGCGACAAGGGCGTCATCCAAATAGATGGGGGAGACCGACACGGCCCAAGGACGAGCATGATCCAAGACATCCAAATGAAGGGTCATGTCCCACACAAGGACTAGCCCACAAGCGCCAACAAACAACCCATGAGCAATAGAGCCGACTTATGAGCAATGCAAGAAGAAGCTAGCAACCGTTCGGCTTCCTTGTGTCAGGTGACCCTTCAATTCCCACAAACTGACCCTATAGACCCATGGCAGACATCCCTTGAGTTCAGCCATGGCCTAGAGCCTCTTGAGCTTCTGGTGCAGGCCCTTAATGATTGTATATATTCAAATACAACCGTTGGATCGAAGAGGGATCAACAGCTAGAATCAGCCCATACTTGTATAAACAGGGGACCCTTTCCCCTCACTTGTACACTCTTGTTCACAAGCTAATACAATTTGAGCTTCACTCTCATACTTTGTTCTTGTGAGCTGCGTACATGTGTAAGGCTAACTTGGGATTAAATTCTAAGGCCGCACAAATAGGAATCATCGGAATCAATCGACCTATGACACATACATGCTGGTTTTTACAATGAAATAGATAGTGATGGGCTTTGGAGGGTTTTGTTCCTTTCTTCTCATCCTTTTAATTAACAAAAGGATCTACCAGGGTCCAACTTCTTGGGTGGCTTTGTGTTGGATTCTCCATCATCGTTTTCACGGCTCCTTTAAGTGTGGTGAATAATTGGAATAACTCTTGATTTCTTACCTTTTACTTTTCCCTAGCTATACTTCCCTTCATGCACTACTGAGTTATGTGAGACAAGTTTTGCATGACATTTATTTTCGACGAATATTGCACAGAGAACAGTGATACGCACCAAAAGCGTAGAGTTCATGCCCTTGTCTCTCTCATTTTTCCTCCCGCTCAGCGCTGTAACTTGGCTCCTATATGGTATATCTCTCAAGGATATCCACGTCACCGTACGCATCGACTTTCAACAAATACTAGAAATTATGCTAAAAGGAGTTTTCTATTACCCAAAGAAAAAAGTGTGTCATGGAGACTACGGTTTAGATATCGCGTTATTTCTCATATACAATCATTAACATATGTATGATCATTTACATAGGTTCCAAACGTATTGGGGTTTATCCTTGGAGTGCATCAGATGCGACTCTATCTGATATATAGGAAGAGGAATGTGATGGTTTTGGAGGAACCCGATGATTTCGGTGGTGCAAGGCCGATTGCCGATACTTAAAGTCGCAATATCGCCTCTAACGATAGCATCATCGACGTTGATGAGATCAAGGAGAGGAAAGACGATGTATACGAGGGTGAGATAAGCTTGGAAGCTTCCAATAATGGACCAGTTGCAAATAGTTCATGTGAAGTTTGACCCGGGTTAAGTCGCAGCATATGTCTCTGCTGTTGTCTTTCGAGTAGCTAGGAAGCTAATTTAGTTCTTTCTTCTATGTTGTTAATGCACGCGTCATAACTTGTATATGCAAGTGGAGATTAACACCCGGTGCATAAGTGCTCTAGAATTGCAATGTCTTTTTCTAGTAATTATAATCTTCCTTGTCTCGTTCCTGTCGTAAATGAACTCATTCTACTGTCTCTTTGATCCATAATTCGAAAAGAAATGGCAAGTTTGCCGTGATTCACATATGAAGATCATGATTCGTGACCTAAATCGAAATTGGCCGTGAAAGATGCCTGTCGTGATCTACCTCCTTTAAAAGCAGAGAGGCCCACCGTTCGGAAAGCTAATAATCAACCATATCATCGTCCGCGTCGTTCAATGAGCGACGTTTCAATAAAAGTCAAATGGATACGGGTTCTGTGTTAGTGGAGGAGTCATATCACCTGGCATGAGATTACCAGATACAAACGCTTGGCACAACTTCCATCCTGGCCTCTCGTTCTAGCCATTACACTTCTTTAAGGATGACATAGCTTCGTAACATTGAGGCAATATCTATTATCTGTTAGAAATTTTTTATAATATGGAATTACGTTAATTAATTAATTTTTTATTTTAAATAATCGGATTAATGGATATTCCAATATTTGTTAAACCCTAAAATAATCTTATTCAATTGGGTTTTGGCATCTATTAATAATGGGCCTAGTTGAGCAGCAAAGTGTAGGTAATTGTGTTTAACTGAAATCCGTAATGAAAATGGCTCAATTGACACGTTTTTTATTAGGGTTTGCTAAGTCTCCCCTCTAGCCTATAAAAGAATAGGGTATATCTATCAATTGCTTTAATCTTATTGAAAGCTGCTATACTGAAATAGGTCATAAAGAGGAAGATCTAACATCCCGATAGATCTCTGGGAATCAAAGTGATCTATTTTTCTTCTAGTAAAGTAATGACTTAAACAGGTACGCTTTAATTCCGTTATACTTATTGATTTCAGTGTTTTACAAACATATATAAATCCGATTTTTCTTGATTGATTAGTTGCTTATGTGAATAATTTCCTACATTATCTACTCATCAGTTTGTGAAACTTCAATAGTTTGGTCAGGCACTCGAGTGCGGATCAAGTCGAGCCACACTTTTGGGTCGAGTCACCATTGCAGTCTACAGCAGAGTTCTTCTGCCCTCAGCATTTTATTTCCAGCCTTTTCCCTTATTGGTGGTCATAGCGATTTAATGACGTAATTGGTGGCATTAATAACTGGCTAGATGACCTTAAATAACATATCTTGCACTATTTAGTGCACATAAGCCGCCAAAAGTCTTTCCGACACCACTTTTGACAATAATTGAGTGAAAATGGGCGGCATTTTTTAATGTTGGGAAAAAGATCTTGGAAATGTGTAATTTATTGAAGGGCACGTTGTTCAGGTGCTCGAAACTTGACTTGAGCTCGATCACGTAATAGAGTTTTACCAAGCTTGGCTTGAGCTTAAAGAAATTCGATCTTCTAGAGCTTCTAAAGCCCAAATATCTTCCTTGGATTTTCGTATATGTGTGGATACACTTTGTAACTTCAAGGAACTCTATGTTTGATTTTATCACAATTATAATTGCAAGCTTGAGCTTGACTCGATATGAAATTCAAGCAGCTTGAGCTCGACTCTAGATCAAACAAGTTGATTTGATCGAGTAAATATATCATTGAACCAAGGCCCGAGCTACATACTCACGGTTAACTTTGACTCGGTTTACAATGATGAACACAAGGGGCTTGGGAACGATTACTATCTTGCTTGGGCGTTTCTTCCACCCTCGGCGGAGAAAACTTTCTTTAATCAAGTTTTGTATTGGTGGTTTACAAAGATGGCCATTTTGACGAAGTTCGTACATAGGAAAGCCCAGTTTGTACTGAACTCTTTTCTCATAGAACCAATTCGGAGAGTTGCTTCGGGCATGATCCAATGAGCGCACAACCAGAAAGCTACGCATTATCGGCAACTAAATGGAAAAGGAAAAGACCCAAACCTAAGCACATTGGTGTGCTGCTCGTTGTCCTGCCGCATAGATCTTCGTATACAACAAGGTTGGACACGAGAATGCACGTACGGAGACGGCCGTTCCGTACAAAGGTAGGCACGAATCATGAAGATGTAGAGAGTCCCAGTCCAATTGAGATCCTGCCTAACTACATCCCTCCTTTGGAGGCCTCTTTCCTCTACTTGGTTATTCTCGCGTGCCCTTGGGCTCTTTGTCGTGACTCATTGAATTGTATCTTTATTTTTGAAACCCGCGCGATTAGGACACTTTGGGAAAAACGTATTTGTAAAGCCCCATTAAAGTTGCACACAAGCTTTTAGCTTTTATTTGAATATTCTATTACCTCTCATGTGTAGGGTGGAAATAAGCAATTGGGAAGACAAAAGAGGTCTAGAAAAATTTGAAGTCAAGATCTCCTAATCCGATACAATATGAAATTTTTTGAGACTTTTATCAATTATTTTAAAAACTTAAACTGTTAAATGAAAATGTGATTTAACATCTAAATATTTTGAAACATAGAACTTGATGTTAAGTTACATGATTCATCAAATAAAACCACGTGCATGGTATGTTGCAACTCAGCCTTACCATCAAGACCAAAGACCCACTAATTAACCACATGTGATCGTAAAAATTTTAAGATTAGTAGGGGCACCCATTCAACGTCAATCACCTAACAATATATTACTAATTGTCCAAACATTTAGCAGACGATCATGGTGGCCAATTTACGCACTCCATGTCCCGACGTCCAAGCACTTATTTCCAGACCGCAAATCTCTTTTGCTAAAGGAGATGTTTCATGTTGGTTGGAACCTTCGACTGTCATACCGTTTCCCTATCACAATTGAATATGAATGTCGAGATTCCGTTAGTTTCCCTCTCTTATCATTTTCCCTTCATTTCGAGGAAGTGCTTTGTTAGGGTCTTATTGCTTTCGAGTCAGGCTGAGTACATGATTCCGAATTACAAATGGAGGGTCCTAACTCGAACTTCATTCAATGTCGAATTGCAATGTTTGACCGGCGTTGACTGATAGATAACATCAGGGTGGTGTTGTTCTGGAAAAAGATGTCCACGTAATGGATTTGCGGCAAAGTGTGTTACTTCAATAATCGATGTACCTCGCCCCCATTGTTGCTTCAAAAGTCAAAACCTTTTTCCGCAATCCACGACGCCTTCATTAATTGGACAATGATACTCCTCCCAATCAGAACATTCACACAGGCACGTGCGAAACCGATATAGAGGGGAAATTTCTTTAAAAAGACCTAAATTTATTACACTTGAACTAATTCAATATTAAACATTTCAATTTTACTAATATTACTTTGGTCTAGACAATTTTGCTAATTGAATTATAAATTTTTTGATTAACAATTAAATCCATTCAACCAACTAGATTATTGCTGACATAGAGACAAGTCATCCAACATGATGCCAACGTAAAAAAATTTTGTAATTTTTAAAAAATAATTATTCTTTATTTTTTATTTTTCTTTGCTTTTTTTTTCCTGTGCCGTCGAGGGTCACCAGTAGCCCTCGCCCACTGCGAAGGCTTCACTCAAGGCCATCACCTTGTCGACTATGGGTGAGGGTGCGAAGGCCCTCGCTAAATCTAGGTAGGCGACCACAATGCCAAAATAGACTCAACTAGCAAATTGTCCAAAAGTTACAAAAGTTGTCTACTTTAAAAAAATAGCAAATGAAAAAATGAAAAGAAAAAAAAAAACTACAAAAGTTGTCCACTTTCATGCTAGCGGTGCCACATACAAAAATTGGCCAAATTGACTCAACAAGCAAATTGTCAAAAAAATTATACAACTCAATTGGCAAAATTAAAAGATTTAAAATTGAATTAGGCAAAGTGTAATAGATTTAAGATTTTATGAACAATTTTCTCCCACTATAGAAAGAGATCACATAAATAACTAAAGCCAAAAGCAAAGCATATACCAATTGCTAATAAAATATATAACAACACCAATGATTCCACAGGTGCCGGATAATTGTTAGATACTCTTATCAGCTCTTTTCCCATCAAGTGGCCATCTCATATTATAATTCAACAATCGACCTCGAACCGAGCCTGCCCACATCGAGAGCTCTCCAGCAATTTGGCGCACGAAATTTCAATTGCAAATACCATCGAACGAATCTTGGAGGAGAGTTTAAATGTCGAGGGTACACTACTCGCATGTTCTCGTGTAAGACGCATGTTAGGAACACATGCAATCTGCGATAAGGTTAATGCTGATATCACGGTTAAGAAAGGGCTACACGATAAAGCGCAACCATATCATTAAATTAAAGCCTTGATTAGCCATAGGAAACGATATAAAGACCCGAAATGTTGGCATTTATAGCGGAAAAGGGATACGCGGATCGATCTGAAACCACCTGTCCCCCATTTTTGGCGGAGGGGTGGGTGAAAAAGATGGGGTGGGGATGGCAAGACGTCACTCCATGAAAGGATGGATCGATGGTTATCCCCTTGACATCTGTAGGATTTCCCAAATTGGCCAAGTGGAGATCTAGCTGTGAACCGACTCATCCCAATCCTTAGACATTTAGAGTGTGCATCGCTCCACCTGAGATCTTCATAGAATGTACCAGGCTCTTTAATTTAACATAAGCTAATACATTCGACATATCCTGATGACCAACAGAGAGTCGTGTAATTGCTCCTAGAACATAGCTTCTTGGTATAGGTATGGGTCAGAAGAAATTTTCTCTGTTACATGTCTTCGCTTTTGTCTAATGTCTAGAGTCAAATTTTCTTCGCAGCAAATTTAGCTTTACTTACTTAAATACTAAGTTCAATATGCTACTATCGCAAATTTTGTTTTTATTCTCACTTTATATTGATTAATAATCACAATCAGTGTGCGGAAAGTTCTAAAATTTATTATAAAAGTATAATCAATTTCTAAAATTTTTAAAATAGTGCAATTAGCGAAATGATTTAAGTAGACCAATTTGATAAATTTTAAAACTCAATTGTACTTTATGAAAGTTTTAAAATTTCATTACACTTTCGTGACAAGTTTTGGTGCTTTCAATACACTTACCCCTCTATTATTTTGATTAAATCATTCTTTTCTAGATGGCCAGATGATTGTATAAAGTGTTGTAAATTAATTTTTTCCTTTTAACTTATCACTCAAGTAGAAACGTAAGCTACACCCTGTTTAGTTTAACTTTTTCTTAGTATCTAAGATTGCCATGTCAATGAAGACATATTAATATATAACATCAATATATAATTAATGTGGGTGAAGACATGTCTATATAGAAAATCAATATATAATCGCAATAAAACAATGATAATAGGAAGGAAAATCAATATTATGCATGGGCATGGATCAACCTTCTCGATGCAAGACCGACCTCGCCATGGCCAAGGCGAGGCTTGTTGGGCCTCAACAGACCTCGCCCTCGCCTAGGCAAGGCCTAGCAAGGCAGGGCAAGGTAGCTTTGACCAAGGTGACGGTCAACCTTACCAAATCTAGCAATGGGGGCCTTGCTTCGCCATGCCTAGACGGCTAACGCTCAACCTTGACTTCGTGAGACCAATCCTTGCTTGTGGCTGACAAGTGTGACCTCGCCAGCCATGGCTGTGGTTGGTGGTCGATGATGGCCACCAAAAAAAGAAAAGGAAGAGAAAGGGGGAAGGGGAAGGGAAAAAAAAAAGAAACAAAATTCAATAAACTAGTATAAAATTTCAATAAATGCAAAAAAAATTATTAAAATATTATTAAAAATGCCCGTGTCAGTGCTAATCACACCACGTCTCCCAGCTGGCATCCACATCAATAATTTTTTCCTAAATTAATCAAATTAATTGAATTAGTACCAATGTAAAAATATTCATGATTAAATTGATCTAATTAAAAGATTTACGACTGAATTTGTACTAGTACAACAAATTTAGAACTTTTTTAGTACTTTTTCATTAAAGGCATGGACAACAAGGCACGCTATCTTGCTCAATAATTGAAAATACAAAAGCCACTTACTTTACGATGAGGTTGTGTTTGATTGAATTACTATTAGGAGTGTTTGACACGCACTCTGCCAACTTGTGGCCCTCATATACCGAAACATATCCTGAGTAGTGACTTATGTTGTCCCTAATTACTTCCTTTCACATTGATGAAATATATTGTCATAGGTGTATCAAATTGATATTTGTACGACTAAGCTATATGAAAATGTGATATGCAAAATTGATATACCAAATGACATAGCAAATTGTAAGATGCATTTAAATAAGTGGGACATGGTGGATGAACATAATATTACATCACTTAATGTATCAATTACGTCAATCAATTTTAGTATAATTAGCACATGAAAGTCGTTTTATCCAAATTCCATTTAGGCGATATTAACTTTAGTTCAACGAATGTGGTCACGTAATCAAAAGTGACTTTGGGTCGCAGAAAGCGTTGAATCTTTATGGTATGATAAGGTGCTGCGGTCGCGTACGGGCGCACAATCACCTACTACGTCATACCACCTGCAATGATTAGGCGAGATCATTATCTCCATTTGCAATATTAAAAGATATTATCGTCATCACGTAATCGATAATTTTATTGACATTATAAGTTCATGTCTAGCACACCACTTAATCAACACCAAAATTATCTAAAAAGTCATAAGTTCATCATACATCAATAAATCCATTCCTAAACTTGCCAGTTTTAACTAATGTAATCCTAAACCTTGGGTTAGAAATCGCTAACATAACGGTTCTATTAAAACCAGGCCAATAGTTGACATGGACAATTTTATATGAAACAACATCACTTTGCATTGAACTAAGAATATCTGAATTTTCTTTCTTTCTTTTCTTTTCTTTTCAATATTTTTAGCTTTTTATTTTTCCTATTTTATTGTTCATCTTTATCCTCTACCGATCAAAAGTGAGGGTTATAGCCCTTGCCAAAAATGGGCAAAGCTGCCGACCACAAGCTAAGGTAATCCTTGCTAGATTTGGCAAGGTCGTGATGCCCTTGCCAGGGGTGCTGATGCCAAGGTTGCCCTCACTTGTGCCCGATGACCTTCGCAAACCATTGCCAAGGCTTTGATGACCGGTGAAAAAAAGATGAATAGTGCATTAAAACAACAAGAATCAAAGAATTCATCAAAAAAAAAATTGCAAAATGAAATTGTGTCATTTAAGATCATCAACATCAATCATCAGCTGTTCTACATAGGATATTTGGTATTGACTAGACTGCCATGTCAATAATATTCGATTTAAATTAACCTGATAAATTACATTTAAAAATTATCAAAAGGTTAAAGACTCCATTCAGCAAATTGAAAAGTTTATGACTTAATTGACTGTCATGCAATAGGTTTAAAATTTTTTGGACAGCTCTCTCTTCAATCAACCACCATTATAAATAATTCTATCTTCTAGCATAACTTTTGCCTTCCATCTCCTCTATAAATTGTAAGGCCTACGTGAGCACAATTTCCACAACATAGCCTTATTTGTTTTTAGCTTCGAAATCTTCCATTTGAATATCTTCAGTTTCTGAGAGGAAGAGAGTGGGAAAATGGCCATCTTCACGACTGACAATCCCTGGGTGCTTATTTTTGGAGTTCTAGGTACTTTACACAGGGTATCCAACTGTTTTATAGAACAACAACCGATGACTTTGTTTTGACGCGTTTGTCAACCTTTGGATGATTGTTGTCGCAGGTAATATCATATCCATCGTGGTCTTTATGGCCCCAGTGTAAGTTTCTAACTCTTTCTCACTCCATGCACACTGACCAAAATAAGGTTTAGGACTTATTTAATCGCCTTTGGCAGGCCAACGTTCTGCAGGATATGCAGGAAGAAGTCAACTGAAGGGTTTGAATCAGTTCCATACGTGGTTTCTCTGTTCAGCGCTATGCTTTGGCTGTACTATGCATCCCTCAAGTCCGAGTCCAGCGCTTTCCTGCTCCTCACGGTCAACTCGGTCGGATGCGCCATGGAGACAATCTACATCGCTCTCTACCTCACGTATGCTCCTAAACAAGCCAGGGTACGTAGCTACAGCGTTGTTCGCAAAGAACACACCTAATGTATTCTAATTGTTGGAGAGTGGATGCGCAGATGATGACGCTGACACTGCTGTTGCTGAATTTCGGAGGGTATTGTTCCATTCTTCTTCTGTCCCACTTCTTGGCAAAGGGATCGGCGAGGGTCCAACTTGTTGGGTGGATTTGCGTTGCGCTCTCTGCTGCAGTCTTTGCCGCTCCTCTAAGCGTCATTGTAATTTACTTCTATCTGACTCCTTCCTTTTTTTCTGCACGAGAACGCCTGTCTTGCATGTCAATGTAGGACCCAAGTTGTGCATGACATGTATTTTGGTTTAGACGTACATGTGAGTTTACATATGTGTGTGCAGAGAATGGTGATACGCACCAAGAGCGTGGAGTTCTTGCCCTTTTCTTTATCGTTCTTCCTCATGCTCAGTGCTGTGACATGGCTCCTATACGGCCTATTCCTCAAGGACTTGTATGTCGCGGTATGCATGGTTCATCTACGTGTTAAAATCAAGATGGCGAGGTGTGGCAATATTATCTCCGTTCCCCTGAATGAACAGTATTAACATGTGTACGTGCATATATAGGGTCCAAACGTGTTAGGAGTCATCTTTGGAGTGCTTCAGATGGCGCTGCATGCCATATACAGGAAGAGAAATAAAGTTGTGACGGAGGAGGAGAAGAATGATACCAGTGTTGGAAAGCTGAGCTCTGATAGACAAAGTTGCAATGGGCACGCCTTCATCATCCTTATTGAAGCTTCTGATAAAGGACCAGTGGCCACTCCATCTCAAGTTTGACAGGCGTCTAAGTTACTCATATGCCCGATGAGACTTTATGTTTTCCAGCAGCTCCTAGATGGCATACTCATTGCTTCTGCTATGTAAAATCCAAATGCAAGATAGTGTTTCCATGCGAGTGTGGGAGCTTGGGGGGGTAGTGTTGTTTGTGAATGTTCAACTTGTTTCTCCTAATGGCACGATTATCAAACGCATTATTATTCCAAGAACACATTCAGCTACTCTCCGTTCTTTGCTGATTGATTGATATCATCTACTTAGGGTGTATTTGGCAACTTACCAAACAGTAACAATTTATGTTCTTTTGTTTCCAAAAATAAATTTGGAATAGAAATTCGTTTGGTAAAACTTTTACTCCTGGTAACAAATTTTTATTTTTTTATTTCCAAAAATATATTTGGAACAAAATTGAGAAGTAAAAAAAAAAAAAGTTGATTTTTTGTTCCCAAAAACAATTTCAAAATCAAGCCAACCCATTTTTTTTTTTTCTATTTTCTCTTTCTTTCTTCTTGTTCTTCCCTCTATTCTCTTCTTCATTGTCGTCGCCGCCAATCACTGGTGACTAGTCCAATGAGGTCCAACGATCTTGCCGGAGGCCCACCAGGCCAGGGGAGGTTTGTTGAGCTCGTCGATGGCCAGGTGGGCCTCGCCCGAGCCTCTCCCGACCACCAGCGAGCCTGACTGGGCAAGGCTTGACCTCGTCGGGCCACCGCGAGATCGGCCTCACCCAACCTCGCCAGATCTGGGCGAGGCTGCTCAACTAGCTACTAGCAAGGCTCGATCAATGAAGCGTAGCCTCAACAAGAGCCGACAACGCTCCGTTGAGGTCGCCGACCCTCGTCTGGCCGATCACCGGTCATCCCAAGGTCGGCGACCGGCAACCCTTGAAGAAGAAGAGGAGAAATGAAAGAAAAAAAGTAAAAAGTAATAAAATTATTTAAAATTTAAAAGAAAATGATTTGAAATAGAAATTTTGAAAATGGTGCCAAACATAATTCTATTCCAGAAATTGAAATTTTAGACAGTTACCAAATAACTTAAAATGCTTAGAAATTGTTCTCGAGAACAGAATAAAAAAAAAAATTATTTCTGATTAGAAATTGTTCATGGGTATAAAAGCGTTATCAAACCACCCTTACTAGGCCACGAGGTCTGTCTGCTCATTAAACATTTTTTCCCTTTGAAATCCAGCTAATTAGGACCATGAGCTAAGACCCGAGACACTTGGGGAGACCTCTTTACATTCATCGAGGAAATCCGCGTCTACATCGGAATATCATTGTGGTCACGTAATGCGTGCTCCGAGAGGACATTCTAAGTTCTTACTCTCTGATTCCAACTTGGGAGAAGTTTGCTCAACAGGGTAATAAACTCACCAAGGATTAGCACGTACCATTAGCCCAGATTTAACCAGACCGTCAACCCAGTTACTACACAAAATCATAGTTAAAAGGTACTCCCAACACACCATAGATATTACTGACACTCAACTGAGAGATCAGAGGAGCTTCCCCCTAAAGGGAAGTGAACAGTAAGTAGTTCCTCAATCAGACTGACAATAAAAGAATTGAGTCACAGCAAAATGTTTCTTCTGTCAAGCGGGATCAACAGTTGATTCTCATCCTACAAACATGAAGGACTTTAACGCTAGCAATTTCACCTATGAGGAAGCTCTCTTCTCTACAACCAATGAGCATGCACTTGGCATTAGAATACACTATCACGGTAGTTGAAACAATTTTTACAGGCTTGCAATTGCCTCTCACTGTATCAGATTCTTTCAAGGCTCTTTGGAAAGGTAAATAGCTGCATTTGTGAATTTGCTACATTTTTCAAGCAAATTTAGATAAAAGCCTCGAGATGAAAATTTGGAATGTTTTCAGGCTAGCTAAGTGATGCCCAATCTGGATATGGGCACTCATAGACCCATCCGGGTCCACAGTATAGCACGCAGTGCAGCCATAATCCCTCCTCACTCCTATCATATCTGCATTTTGCAGAACTCAGAAACCAAATCTTTGGTCCTCTATCGTACACACGCAAGCAAGGGCGTACAAGCAGAATATGAGTAAAGACAAGTGCCCAAGATGGGACAAAGGAGGAACACTCACCCTTGGAGCTAAATTCGTACAATTCATGCACATAGGGTCAGTACTAAGTTCAATGCAAGGCTCTTCTTCCTTATCATTCTGCCCAATATCAGAAACACTGGATTCTGATGACAAACCGGCAGCTTTATCAGCAACCATTCCTTCAGCTGAATGATTGGTCCTTTGTTTAGAAAGGTAAAGCACGCCATTGGCAATTGGATGGCCATTAAACTGCAGATGGACTCGTATCTGCACTTAAAGAGCAGGGTTGAGAGAAGAAAGTACTGCAAGTACTAGCACATATCAAATAAACCTCACAAATTAAAAGGTTTAAAAAACAGGCTGAATTAACCAAATGCGGAAAGGAATATAATAAGCAGGACCTGAAAGTATCTTACAAAATGAGCAGGACGGGATTTATGGAGAGACAAAAGTGCAGAAAAGAAATTGCACATGACTCAAAAAGTTAACAGTAAATGCAATGTCCTTCCAGTATGTGTGGGTAAATCTATGCATGCAATTGACCTGGGCTACATTAAGTAAAAACAATTAAGGAAGGTTCACTGCTTATGGAATAGAAAAGAGGAGGTATCAGACTCTCAGCATGGTATTTGCATCCTTTAGCATCATGTTGCCTTACCTGATGAGTTCTTCCAGTGACTGGTTCACAGAGAACAATGCTATGAGTCCCATTGGTGCTGATCCTTGTGAACTTTGTACAAGCGGCATTTCCTTTCAAAAGGGCGGTATCAAAAGTCACCTGCCTATACAAAGAGAAGTATTTGACCAGACTAATGGCATTAAGCACATTATTACATTCAATGCCAGTGCTATAATGTACTGGTCAAAATTAAGACACAACTATGAAACGGTCGGGGCAGATGTATTTTAAATGAAGAAGGAAAAGAAAGCTTTAAGAGCAGTCGTACATTGCGACACACCATGCCAAGTGTTCCTTAGAGATCAAAAAGCCTTTATATGATGACTCAATCCGTATAAAATCCAAATCACATGCTATCACGTCAAAAGGAGCTCATAAAGTGAGACAGCATATGTGCTAATGAATAGGGAAACTGTGGCTTCTTGCTTTTGGCTGGCAGTATTTAGATTTGCTGATTCATATACCAAGGCTCACAGATTTTGCATCAGCAGTATGTCACAAGCTCGAAGCTCTTAACTTCTGACGAATTTAGTTCGGATTACTGTTACACATTACTTTTCAATTCCATTTCCAACAGTGTCTCATGCATCACAAGATAAACAGTCCACAGTGGCTCATAAGTATATGAATGTTCCTAAAAAGTATTGAGAGGCCATCATAATTGGAAATCTACAGAAACTATATAGTTATTTTTACATGCCTCTGTAAGAATGTTAAGAAAGGGCATTAGCTTCATTTTTAGAACTCTGATAACATTCAAAATTGCATCTCATAATGAATTTACATTGGTTAGCCACGAAAACCTTCCTCTATGAAGGAAAGAGAGCAACAGGAAAGAAAGGAGAAGAAATCAATACACGAGGAAGGCATGACATAATTTTCAGTGAAAAGCATCATCAGAAAGCCATCATTTCAAGACCCTTCTCCAACACGCAGATGCTCAGTTTCATTTCCGTGATCTCACATAATACAGTGATTGATATAAATTTAAACTCAGAAAAAGGTTGAAATAACAAGGTTTGGAGCGGATACTTACCTCTGCTGTGCTCCTGCCTTCTGGAACATTGTAATTGAGGTCGAAATTGACCTCCAGCTAACAAGAAACCGTAGAAAACATAAATCAGATGAGAACTAATAAGAATGCATTTCTGATACCACATTCTCTAGAACTTTTTCACACAATCTAACTAGCCTCCAGGATCTTTTGAAGAGAGGACCTAAATGAAAAAGGACTAGTTGATTGTGTTCACAAATAAGTGGATCTTCCTTAGGTTTGATAAAATGATATGGGAAACCAGAGCTGGAACTTTCATCAATAATTAACTGAAGATGTCAGACAAGATGTGCAGTTGATTTGTAACAACTAACCCTCTCCCACTCAAAAGGAGTTTTATAATTACTAAAATCTATGTGGAGAAAAAGAATACAGGCAGACTTGTCCTTTCAGCATTGCCTCTTCTCAAGACAACTCAACAAACAAACAGAAAATAGTCAGAATTGGAGAAAAGAAATCACATTGCTAGATTGAGTACATCTACTTCAACATCTCATAATTCCAATTCTTGAGGGTTAAACTCCCTGATGTAGCACCGTATTGCAGGATTTTTTAGCTCGTGAATTATCCACTTTTAGTGCATATTCCAAAATCAACAGATTGAAGCAAGAGATACCTCATTCATCCACCACCTTTGCAATGTACTATTTCTGCACCAAAACACCTTCAATCTGGAGATATTAAATGTCGGTTGAAACTTAAATTTTAGGCCAAGTATCACGTGTACCTTACCACATCACAAATATGATGTATAAACACTCAAATGTATATAATAGGGTATTCTAGATAGTTCTTACTCAAGGGAATGAAGTCAGCAGCAGAAGTAGAACGCGATAGCACTACTGGTATTAGGGGGAACAGTCACCAGACATGGATTAGAACTCTACAGACTGAAGATATATTCAAAGGCAATGCACATCACAGAAAGAAACTATATGACCTCTTTAACTCACTCCATGATGCAGATGTACATGACACGGTGTGATTATATTACAAATGATGAACAAGATGTCGCAACACAGCAGCATGCTCAGAGACAGCCACCGCCCTTGTTGTAAATGTAAGAGAGCCCCACTTCCATTGAGGCAATTGACCACCCACATAGTATTGCAGCTAATAGGAATTTACATTATTTAAGGTTCCAAAAGCACGCTTTTCAATACAAAACTCACCTGTTGCCTGAAAGGATCTGCTTGTGACGTGTTTCTGGCAAATATAAGGAGTCTGGAGACCAGGCAATCTAGTCGGTGAACAGCTTGCATTATAATATCAAGGAGGATGTACGAAATCCATAATGTGGATGTGACACCACATATAGGTCAGAGGAGGGAAAAAGAGTTAATGATAGACATCAAGAATCACAAGGAAACAGAATATGCCCGATCTGATTTCGATAGAGCCAAGAATGCATACACATGCGAAAGAGCTACTTAGGATACAAAATAGGGGTGCCAGCCCATGCTCTGCCTGAAGGATGCCAACCGGAGTGTTTTTACAATACTGACCAAGCGGATGCACCTATAAACAAGTTAAAATTTCTGTAAACATAGATCCTATAAGGCCAAAAGAACTAGCTAGGCCAAACAAGGCTGCTGTAACGATATTAGTCTGAATCTCATCAGTGATTTTACAGCACTCATGCAAAATCCACACAAAATCACTCTTTTGTTGTACATTTGAAATGAGGGAAGACATAATTGTATACTGGATTAGATGCCGGCTTACAAACAGTCACCACATCCGGTTCTTTCCGTAGGATGGAGAAACTATGGCTCATCACAGGAGGCTCATGCCTACAACCTTATCAAGATTAATGCATATTCAAACAATACCCTAAAACTTCTAGAAAAAACTGTAATTTAAGATTAGTATTCTTAAATCGTAGGTGAAGATAGAATAAAGAAGCCTGAAGAAACAAAAAAGGTAAAGAAAGGGAATCTAAGCAAAAGAAACTGATGCGGCCAAAGGGATATTTCTTTGCTAGAGTAGACTCTTCAAAAGAAACATTTTATAAGGAGATCATGGCAAGTGTGAAGCTCAAACCAACCTGTGTACAAAGTGGCTTATTTTTCCAGACGATTTTACAATGTCAGAGACAGGAACTACCCTCCCCTCAACTTGTATCTGTATCCTTCCATGTTCAACAGCACTGACCTGCAGGTTATAACTAGGCATGGTTAAAAGTCATGGTCACATGCAAACTAAACATTCGTTATGCAATGAAGAAAATGCTTACAAAATACTCATAAGGTCTGCCTTTGAACTCTTGGGCAAACAAATCCACAATGGTTTTGCCAGCCCAGCGGCTCTTGACCTATAATATACATCATAATTCATAACAAGAAAACCAGCCAATTGAGAGCTCAAGGTTGACGCGAAAAAGGGCTTAACGAGGGTCTTGACCAAATAGAAGTTCGATCAAAAGTAAAGCATGCAAACCACTCCATTCCAGAAGAAGAAAGAGAAGATAGGGACGACTCACATGAGAGATGATCTCGAAGTGGTAGGGTGCGACGTAGCGCCTCCTGCAATCTCTTAATAGATCAGTCGTCTTTTCGCTCTCTCTACTGGCAAGAATCTATAAAACAATGATGACCCATGAAAGAAGAATACTCTGTCGAGAATGAGGTTACGAGATAAACGAATTACCTTCGCGAAAGATGTAATCTTGGCTCTCCGGAGGATTCGACGGAGTCTGCCACACAACCTTCTCCCCATCCTTGCTCGCTCCCCCTCCTCCTCCGCCTCCTTTTCTCTTCCTCTTCATTCTCCTGCGACCATCGACCGGCTAGAAACGACGGCGCAGGGGAGGAATATGATGCTTCAAAGCAAAAGGCACTTCCTTTATGCCACCAGAGGGAAGCGGGAGCTGCAGTGGCAGGGACAAGTCGACGTCATTTCCAGCGTTCCGTCCCGTCCCGTCCGTCCGTCCGACACTATTATAGTCTGTATTTCTTCGTTTCCTGTCTCATTCGGTGACTCGCCAACAAAAGGACACCAATATTCCGAACCAAAAGCAGTCGCATTTCGGTCGTTAGCTTCACCAACTTGCCAAGTTATGACATGTTTCTTTGAGCTACTCATTGCCCATCAGTACGTTTAGACTCAAACACCATCTTCGCTTTCTTTCCCACGCCGTATCTTTGATTTCCGCTTGTCGCGAGTTCATCAAGTCTCGGCTTTTCATCTTCCTGCTTGCCTGCTCAATCCATCGACTCGACTTCCTTTCGCTGGTTCAGATGGAGTGATCCGACAAGGTCCCTTGTTGAACTGAGACGAAGCAGAGAGACGGACACGCGGGGGTGATCGAGAAGGAGGAGGAGGAAATGCGGGAAGAGGAATTGGTGGATGTGAAGTTCAGATTGTTCGATGGATCGGATGGGTCCCTTCTAGTACTCATCGACGTCCACCATCGATATGTTGAAGCAGAGAGTTGTCTCCGATTGACCCAAAGGCTTCCTCCACCTCTCCTTCCTATGCTCGTTTCAGTATGTGATCTGTGCTGAATAACCTTATAATCCGGTATCTTCATCTTGTTCAAATATGGTCTATCAGATTGGTGATATAGTTTGTAATAGCTCAGCCGGGTCATACGCGCATCCTAGACTATATGATCTTTCTCTTGTTTTAAGCCGACTTCCAGAGCTGCTTTCTTGTGGAATGTAGGACCAGCCTAGGGGCTAAGATCATGTCTAATACTGGGCCTTTTCTTAAGTTAGTGATGACCCTGCTTTAGATTTACTTGAAATTCCCACCGGTGACCACAAGTATATGGGAGAATTAACAAAAAAATTCTAAACATATTACAATTATGCCAATTCAGACATAAATTATTTTTTTAGCCAATTTAGTCATAAATCTTTTTTATAATTGTGCCGGTTTAGTCCATCCGGCCAAAATTGGCTAGCTAGCGCTAATGTGGATACCGGCCTTCTAGCGAAAGTTGACATGACAATTTTTTAAAATTTTTTTCAAATTCTTAAATATTATTTTAATTTTTTTAATTCCTTTTTCTTGTTTCTTTTTTTCACCTTCTCCTTCCTCTAGCCGACTAGAGGCAAGGCCCCACCAAATCTGGCAAGGCCAACCTCACTGTCGCTAGGCGAGGGCCAAGCTCGCTAGCACTGGTGAGATTGACCCTCGCTATGGCTAGGCAAGGCCGAGCCTCGCTAGATCCAAGGCGACGGTTGACCTCACCGTCCCTAGGCAAGGAGCCTCACCTAGGCTCCTCGCTCAGGGAAGGTGAGGCTTGACCTCGCAAGATCTAGCGAGGCTCGCCTTTGCTAGTGGCCAGCGAGGACAAGCCTCGCCAATGACCGACAAGGCTAACCTCGCTGGCCCAAGGAATGAGAAGGTGAGAAAAAAAAAAAGAAAAAAAAAAGAATTCAAATATTCAAAAAATATTATAAAATTCCAAAAAAAAGAAAAAAATTATAAAAAAATTGCCATGTCAACTTTTGCCGGACAGCCGACATCTACATTAGCGCCAGCCGGCTAATTTTAGCCAAATTGACTAAATTGGCCCAATTGTAAAAGGTTTAGGACTAAATTGGCTAAAAAAAAAAGAAGTTTAGGACTGAATTGACACAATTACAATAGGTTTAAAACTTTTGTGATAATTCTCCCCAAGTATATGACTCATGACACTATCATGAAGAGTTATGATCATGAAGAGTTATGATCGTTTGTTTGCACACACAAGCAACTTCCTAGGCCCAAATTCTTTCCCATATACCAAAAATTTTTCACCCTTATTAAAAAATCATTCATAAATCCATACAATGAGTTCGCACTAATAATATCTATAAATTTTTCAATCACAAATATTCTTCACTATTCATTGCAAATGGCATCCTTTATGAGAGCTCTTGCACATATTCCCTCCAACCAAACAGTGTTGTCGAAAGAAAATATCATTACCTCCTAGAAGTTGCTCCTCCCTTAAATGTCAAGCTTTTATTCCAAAAATGTTCCAGGAAGACTGTTGTCATGACAGCATACTTAATCAATCAAATTTGTTTCGAGTCCTCAATGGAAGAACCCCCTTCAAATTGCTTTTTGGGAAAGGTCCAGACATTCGCCAACTTTGCCTCTTTGGTTGTGTATGTTAGGTGTCTACCATGGGCCCTCAAAACAAATTGTATCTTCATGCTGTTAAATGTATATTCATGGGACATCCTACTTTTTAGAAGGGATATTTGGTTTATGACCCATCCACCAAGCATTTATTTGTCAATAGAGATATTATCTTCCATGAAGATGCTTTCCCTTTCCAAGACCAATTATCTTTCCATCAATAAATTAACACGGCTACTGATCACCACCCATTTTTTTTTTTTTATTGAAGAACCCTTTCAACCGATGATGATTCCTTATATGTCATCTCCTATGGCATCCTCAGCTCCTAAATATGATGTAGCCTTATTATCAAGCATAATAGGACTCCCAATATTCCACAAGAAGTCACATCAGAGTTCCCTACAACTTCTCAATCACCTACTTCTCTAGGTGATATCTCACTTGAATCAAATTGGATTATTCCATCCGCCGCACTAGTTCCTCCTCGACATTCTAGTTGTACTACGTGATTGCCCACATGGACATTAAATTATATTTATCCTATGTTGGAGTCATTTGGTACACAATATCCCATCTCATCATATATCAACTTTGCTCCTCTTTCACTTGACACATGTGCTACATTAGTAGAATATTTGAAGCATAGGAACCATCTTTATTTGATGAAGCTGCAAAAGAGCCTCATTGGCAGCAAGCAATGGTGGATGAATTACAAGCCCTAATAGAAAATAAAACTTGGGATATTGTTCTTATACCCCTCATTGGAAAATCTATAGGTTGCAAGTGGGTATAAAAAATCAAATACAATGCGGATGGTTCCATTGAACCCTATGAAACAAGACTAGCAGTCAAAGGGTTCACTCAACGAGAATGTTTTGATTATATTAAAATGTTCTCTTCAATAGCAAAGGAAGTCACTGTCCATTCCTTTTTTCCATTACTGCTTTTCGTGATTGGCACATTCATCAAATGGATGCTCATAATGCATTTTTTCATGGGGATCTTAAAGATGAAATCTACATGGACCTTATGTTGGGTTTACGTAGATAGGAAGAGAATAGAGTATGTCATTTCTATGAATTCTTATACGGACTTAAAACAAGCTTCTCATCAATGGTACGCCGAATTTGCCACTGCACTTTCAACTGCAAAATTCCGGCAATCTAGACACGATTATGCCTTATTCACATTGAGTCAAGGTACATCATTAATTTATTTGCTTATATACAGTAATGATATACTCCTTATAGGAAATAATGAAAATGCCATGAAGAAATTTAAGGAGTATCCACACTCTACATTTCATATTAAGGATTTGAGACCTTCAAAATACTATTTTGGGATAGAGATTACACGATTGGATAAGGGAATTTACCTCAGTTAATGCAAATTTGTCCTAGAAATCATATCAAAATCAGGACTATTAGGATCCAAACCAACTGTTATTCCAATTGAATAGAATGGTAAGCTAACAATTGTTGAGTATGATAAAGGACTATCACACCTGAATGACAACCCTTTACTCAGAGAGCCTTCTTCTTATCAGAGACTTGTTGGAAAACTCATATATCTAACCATGACTAAACCCGACATATGCTATGCCATGTAGATTCTCAACTAGTTCATGCATAATCCAAAACAGTCCCACATGAATGATTCACAAAAGGTTGTAATGTACTTAAAGGGATTTCCAAGTTTGGGAATATGACTCTATCTGGAAAGAATATGGAGAAGACAACATACAGTGATACATATTATGGAGAAGACAACATACCACTATACATATTATGCTACTTGCCCTATGAGTAAAAAATCTTTCATCAAATTTTGCTTCAAATTGGGCAACTCATACTCTCTTAGAAAACAAAGAAACATTCGGCTACTTTTTTTATCATTTATCAAAGCAAAATATCAAGCAATGGGCAAACTAGCTTTGAGATTGTTTGGATTAGAGGATTACTTCAAGATCTCAGCATATGGTTAAAAGAACCAATCATCCTATTATATGATGATGATGTTGCACTTAAACTTGTAGTCAATCTAGTTTTCTGTGAAAGACGCAACATATTAAAGCTAATTGTCATTTCATTATAAACAAAATTCAAGATAGGGTAGTCAAGCAAGAGAGATGAGAACAACCGAACAGCCCGTAGAAATCTTCAGTTAACCCCCATATGAGAGGCAACATGCGTATATATTGAACAAGCTAGGCGTCCTTGATGAATATAAACTACTAGCTTGAGGGGAAGTGTTAAAGATACTGTTGTCTAAATTGATTGATCCTGATCCGGATACTAATGCTAACTGATGATGATTAGTTCATTGATGGGAACTTGAACATTCTGCATTAGGAAATTGAATTTTTTCCCTTGTTCTGCATATCTTTATTTCCTTAATTAGTTTGATCCTATGTGCTATATATAGGACTATAATTGCACAAAATTGATATGATAAAGCAATATAATTTTTTCCAATTCTTTGACAATTTCATTGACCGAAAAAACTAGGAGTCATTGTTAATAATCCATCTTGCACTTATAAGTCCATCAATACATCTAGAGATGATAAAAGATGTTACCTTTAAAATTTGAAGTTGTAAGGTCATAAGTTAGCTGGCTGCAGAACTATCAATTTTAGGTCCTACGCCATTGGATCTCAATTTGACATGTCTTTCATATAGGAAAGGACTTACTAAGGTTTTTTTTCATCTAGTTAGATAGAGAGTTTGACAATACAAATATAAGCTTGAACAAGAAATTTTCTATACTTAAAAATGGTCCTATCTAAGACCATGTGCGTCCATGCTCATCATCTCATAACATGTGGTATGTCTAAATAAATAGAATAAGCAATACCAATTGTTTCCTAACATGGCATATATAAAAAGAGAGACTCAACTACAGCTAGTCTATGTTATTCATGAAGAATTGTTATGATCGTATTATCCAATAGAATCAATGTGGACCGTCACATTGTGAAATCCAAACGGTCATAAGAAACCAACATTCTGAAAATGTCCAAATTCCTTTAGTATATATAAACATTCACCTAATAATTTTTACTATGTGAAGAATTAGTTTCGCATGTTACTATTTCAAAAATGAAGCATCTTAACAAGAGAGACCTTAAAAGGTTTTCTTGACGTCTATATATGTTGTAGAAATACTTACACAATTCAAAGAAGGCTCTAGATGATTAAAAATTCAGAGACGATCACACGATGTGCAACATCATTTTCAAATTCATAAACTCGTAATGTCAAAAAACGTGACATGTGTCTAAAATTGTTAGAATAGGAACGATGATTAAGACAGGGCATAAATCTAACTTAACCACAAGGCAAAATTTTGCCATAATCTAATCCAGGAGAGGTGAGATATAAATGTTTTTTGGAAATGTCATAAATATTGGCATAATATATAATAATTAACACATACTGCGAGGTTAATTAGTGTATTGAAATCTGCAGTACCTCGTTATGATAACTTAGCAAGTGTCCTTGGAGCACTCTTCAACAAAATAAAAAGTGCCGCTTTCAAAGTAGCATCACAATAATTCATATAGTGGATAATTTACCAAACTTGAGAGACATTGCCCCCGCACTTTATAGGCAAACAACATATTCACCACTAGAAATGAAATAATATGTATTGGAAAAACTAACCTGAAGTAGCACAAGAATTATTAAATACATTTGGCAATTTATCAAGTCAACTGGAATTGGCCAACCTCAAATTTCAAAAGCAAGCGCCATATTTACTTGAGAAAATTGAAATTTACTAATCCATTGAAAAATTACTAAGAGAGAGTAGTGCGTTGATTGCAAATATATTTGCTTATTGAATGTACTAGACAGTTATATCTACCTCATATGCAAAGAAACAATCAATTGAAAAGGTTACTACCTTAAAGTAGTATGATGGAGGAAGAGAGAGTGGTACACGTCAAATAGTTCAATAAGAGGATTCATAAGAAATGGGAAAACTTGTCTTAAAAATCATAAACATTTCACTTTTACCAATTAAATCATAAACATTTCACTTTTACCAATTAAATCATAAACCTTTTCATAATTTAATAATTGAATCCATCTGATTAGTTTTGGTAGGAAATCACATAATTTTTAATTATATTTTCATATTTTTTTAATTTTCTTTTTTTTTTCTCTTTTCCTTATTTTAGTTTTTTTTTCCTTTTTTCTTATTTTATTTTTCTTCTCTTGGCCAACCATCGCCAGGCTTCATCAATAGTCAGCGAAGGTCACTAACCTCAGGCAAGGTCTATAAGGCCCACGACCTCCACCTTCGACAAGCCCTTGCCCGCCTCGGCGAGGGCGAGGACTAGCCAGAGCCAAGCTTCCTTTGCCTTAGGCTAGTGATGGGCGGCCCTCACCTAAGGCCAATGACCTCTGCTGACCATCGACAAGGCCCAACAAAGGGAAAAAGTAAAACAAAAAGAAAAAAGAATAGAAGGAAAAATATTAAATTTTTTAGAAGGAAAAATATTAAAATTTTTATTAAATATTATTCACGTCAATGTCAATCGTGTCATATAGTTTAGCCAATGTCTATGTTAGCATTTTCTGGTCAAAATTAATCGAATGAACCTAATTGACAAAACATAAAAAGATTTAGGATTCAATTGGAAAAGTTAAAAGGTTTATGACTAAATTAGTAAAACTACAATAGGTTTAAGAATTTTTTGACCATCTTTCTATAAGAAATGTGTATGGGACATGGTAATGAAAATAATTCTTCTCCCTTAAGGTGAATAGAATAACGGTTTGGTGCTAAATCTATCACATCATGACAATTACAATACTTTTTTTTTTTTTGGTTAAAAGGTTGTTTGTTTTTCAAAAGTTGTGGTTTGATGCAACTTCTACATAACAATTTTAGCTGTGAAAAAGAGGCTGTAACTTTTAAAGATATTCGACAAGCATCTCAAGTGCAATGTCTCCAAAACTATAGTAGCTTGTAGCGAACTTCAGAAAGCTGCTTCACCCATCTTTTAGGTACTACAGTCCCAAGATGTAAATTTTCAAATATATGAATCACAACACTTCACGATACAACTATATAGAAGAATAGAAATACAATTCAGTCATAACTATAGCAAATGGGACCTAAATAGTACCCACCATGCTGAACCACTACATAAGAGAGCCGGATTTTGATAATGTTGGTCCATTTGGTCGTGCAACAGACCACCATGAAGAACGACAGTTTTAATGGATTATCCTCACTAATCTACGATACAATCTTTTTCAAACCTGGAAACTGAAATTTTGATGGAGAAGATTAAAGTGTGACCGAAGTTTACTGGTAGACGATATAAAAGTTTCTCGTCGGAAAAATGAGCAGGTTCGATTGCTCTACTTCCTTTCCTCGGTTGGTTCAAAATGTCGAAACCTTTATCTAAATGCTGAGTCAGGACAATAACGCCTCCTAGGATTGTACACGCATGCATTATAGAAATCACGTGAGCTACAGCAAATATCAGCCAAAGAGAAGCACTGCGTGCTCATGTTAATGGGATCTTAAGTACACAATATATCATAAGAGATCTGCTGAGCTAATCATAGCATTCGCGTCATTAGACTTCGGAGCACTTAGAAAAAGCAAATCTCAGCACTTCAGTTTGTCATATATATTCCAAGATCCACTAACACTTTAAAAAATTTTGGGGCTTTTAATAACCAACGGTATAAAAAATGATGGAGGGTTAGCGCAGTTTTTCTATTCAGTTTTATAATGCGGCGAATTCCAAGCACAAAACCTTAAAGTGAGATGAATCAAATGATGGATCCGGAGCAAACCCTTATGTGTATAATTGTCACGGGATGAAACGTCGCCACCTGTCCCAATACAGGAAAAAAAATGTTACATTCGTCCTATCACGCGTGACGGTCAAAAAAGCTGTTGCAGATGGAGCGCAATACCATCGAGTTCTTTAACGTTGGATTCATTAAGCCGAAAAGACTTGCCATTCGTAGTTCAAGGGAAGTGTGAATGTCGATCAGGAGCCACCCGTCCTCCAATCATGTGGGAGGCACAGAACGTTTGCTCTGCAATAGGTCGCTAAGCGGATGGATTCGGATTACCCTCTCGAGTCTGCGCATGCCAAAACTGATAAAGAAAGGGAGTCTTAAACGACAAACATCTAAAAACCTACGGAAAAGATATGAAAACCTTATTTATTTAAGAAGCTCGAATGTATGGTGGGATGTTCAGGTGAAAGGGAAAGAGAAAGTTTGTAATACGTAAGTTTGGCAGAAAATATTGGGAAAATATTGGAAAAAATTATGCAAAAAATCCTAAACATATTAAACCTTACCAATTGAGTCTCAAACCTTTTTAACTTTTGCCATTTGAGTCCATCCGATCAATTTTAGCTGAAAATTCTTGACATGGACGACTGACGTTGGTGTGGCACTTTTTAAATTATATATTTCTAAAAATATTTAATATTTATATATATTTTACTTTTTTTTTTCTTTTTTTGGGTTTAGGAGTTAAGGTAGATGATGGTGGCCAACCAACCCTCACCAATTCTGGGAAAGGGCTTGCGCGCCCTCACTTTCGCTAGGGAGGGCATCATGGCCCTTGCCCAGAGCTGGCAAGGGGCACGACACCCTCACCACAAGCCGACGAGGGTCAACTAGCCCTAGCTTGTGGCTGGCAAGGGCAACCAACCCTTGCCTATGGTCAGCGAGTGGCCAACCACCCTTGCCGACCTTAACTCTAAATCCAAAAAAAAGAAAAGTCATAAAATTTAAAATATTTTTAAAAAAAGCCTGATGTTGGTGTCGGTTGTCTATGTTAGTAATGTCTAATCAAAATTGGCTAGATTAACTCAATAGGCAAAAGTTGAAAAGTTTATGACTCAATTGGTAAGAGTACAATAGATTAATACTTTTTGATCAATTTTCCCAAAATATTGATAAACATAGAAATCATCTGATTAGTTGTTGATATTTCGGGTGCACCGTCTGTCTGTGTTACACGTCCCAACCAATTATTGGGCGATTATAATACTCTACGTCATGGGCCAAGAGGGCGTGGTCTTTCTCCTCCCTCTATAGATATTGCATGGCCTGCGTGACTAGAGTTCACACAGCACAGCTCGTCACTAGGGCATCTCGTGTTGAGCTCTGAAACCTTTCATTCTCAAATATTTCCTTCAGTTGAGCTGCCATCCTCGATTTTTTGAGTAGAGAGAGGGGCAATGGCCATTTTCTCGACCGATAATCCCTGTGCTTTTGCTCTTGGCCTCCTAAGTATATCGTTTTAGCTACACAGAATCTAACTTGTAATCTCACTTAGTATCTTCATCAAACTAGAGTTAACATGCACATTATAAGTTGTGCCATCACTAACTCCTATCCCATCAAGATACTTATCCCATCATAAGGCCATGGACTGATTCATTTGTCATATTTTCTGATAATTCTCCACGTAATTTCATATCTTTCGTGGTCTTTTTGACCTAGTGTAAGTTCATCCTCTCCATCAGCATTTTGTTTAGCTTAACAGAAGGGTCTGGAAGTATGTTCTTGACCAACAGATTAATAAGGTTCTTGCAACTCTTTTTTTGTTTATGTTGGCAGACCAACATTTATAGGGTATGCAAGACGAAGTCGACCGAAGGATTTCAATCACTTCCGTACGTGGTTTCTCTGTTCAACGTCATGCTTTGGATATAATACACATCCCTCAACTCCAAGTTCAATGATTTCCTTCTCATCACTATCAACTCGGTGGGAAGTGTCATAGAGACGGTCTATGTTGCTTTCTAGACAAAGTACAGCTCAAGTGTCAAAACTTGGCATGAATGGATATTTAAATGCAAAAAATTAGGAAAGTGATACTTAAGTACCACTTTTTTTAAAAAAAAAAAAAAAAGTGGGACACTTAAGTGCCATATCCGGCGAACCCCACCGGAAATCCTATGTGATAATTTTTTTTTTTTGTCTGTGTGGCTCGCTGGAATGCTAACTCAACAAAAAAAAAATGCAAAAACGACGTTGTTTTTGCCTCTTTTTTTTTCAAATGTTAATATAAAAATTAATTTAACTATATAAAAATATTTTTTAAATTTTTTTAATTTTTTTAAAGGTGAGGGAGAGGAGGCAACGGCTAAGGGCTAAGCCCTCGCCGCCGCCTCCCTATCATTGTCGGGAAGGGCCAGCGACAATGGGGGGACTGTCGATCGAGGTCGCCGGCCTCTAGCCGGGGCCCAACGACCTCGGCCGACTAACGGCAAAGGCCCGCGAGCCCGACCGACCAGATCTAGGGCAAGGGCTCACGGGCCCTTGCTGCCGGTCGACGGGGGTCAACAACCCCGGCCCAACCAACGGCCAACCCTTCCCCCTCCATCGCCACCCTTTCCTAACGGCGGTGAGGAGGAGATGAGGGCCACAACCCTTACCCCAGATTTGGGCGAGGGCTCGTGGGCCCTCGCCATCGCCGGCCGAGGCCGGCAACCCCGGCCAACCCTCTCCCTCCGTCACCGCCCCTTCCCAGCGATGGCGGGGAGGTGGCGAGGGCTCAATCGATTAGGGATCGGTGACTCGGGCCGACCCTCTCCCCTCCTTCGCTGCCCCTTCCGGCAACGGTGAAGAGGTGACGGCAGCGAGGGCTCAACCGTCTCCCTCCCCCCCCCTTTTTAAATATTTGTATTTTAATTTTTAAATATTTTAAATTTAATTTAATTAATTTTTATATTAATTTTTTATCAGTTAGAGACAAAACGACGTCGTTTTTATATTTTCTTGCCACATCAGCATTTTGGCCGAATTGGCACTTAAGTGATTCATTTTATTCGATTTTGGCACTTAAGTGTCACTTTCCAAACTTTTAGCACTTATCTCTCCGTGCCAAATTTTAGCACTTCAGGTGTCCATACCTTATTGCTCTCTACATTGCTTATGCTACTTAAAAACCCAAGGTACATAGTTACCTATCCAATCATGTTCACACGATATCGTCACAATTCATACACAATTGATATGTGACAATACACGTTGTTAAAGAAGGTTTTTTAATATTATAAATATGTGCGTGCGTGCAGGTGACACAATCCAAGGACGAGTATGATCCAAGACATTCAAATGATGGGCCGTGTCCCACACAAGGGCTAGCCCATGAGGTGCCCATGAAGAACCTATAAGCAATGCAAGAGCCAGCCCATTAGCAATGCGGGAACAAGCCCTTGACCATTTGGCTTCCTTGTGTCAGGCTACCCTTCGGTCCCTACAAACCCATGACAGATGTCCCCCGAGTTCTCCCATGGCCTAGGGCCTCTTGAGCTTCTAGTGTAACCTTGTAATAATTGTACAAATTCAAATGTGACTATTGGATCAAAGAGGGATTAACGGCTAGGATTAGACCTATACTTGTATAAATAGAGGACTCTCCTCCCTCACTTTTACACTTTTGTTGACAAGCTACTACAATCCGAGTTTCACTCTCATACTTCACTCTTATGAGCTAAGTACATGTGAGGCTAACTTGAGATCAAATCCTAGGCCACACAAATAGGGAACATCTAATTTGATTAACTCATGACAAGTGGTATTAGAGTCTTTGTTCCAAGCACAATGGCTAATCCTCGTTCCTATGTTGTGATCATTCAAGGCAAAGATCGCGAGTATCATGGAAGACTGATCGAGAAGGTCACTCAATTGAAGATGTACCATGTTGTCTCAAGCTTGAAGGATTCGAAAGGCGACTTGGTGAACTGAATGATGGTTCTAGAGGAGATCGTCACAAACGTCCAAGGGATGGTGGACAACCTAAACCAGACCATTGAGGGAGCGGAAACCGGAATGAAGGAGTTCTTGGCCAAGGTGCAAGAACTCAACACCAACATGGGAGAGCTTTGCGTCAAGGTGTTGGGGTCCCTCATCCACAAGTTGTAGTAGCGGAATAACACTTGGGAGGCCGTGATGGCAGCCATGTGCATGAAGATTGCCAAGCTCAAAGGCAACCTCGCGGAGGTTGAAGCGGCATGCGTGAACGAGGCGGTCACCATGCAAGCAAGCTCACTTACTAACACCTAAGTAGCACCGACACTGACACGCAACACACGACATGACACGACACGATACGCCAACACATCGTTTCTAAAAAAATAAAGAATTTTGACACGTTGGGACACGTTGTATATTAAATATATATTTTTATATATGCATATTAAATTATCATTTTTAAACTAAATTAATTTGAATCAAATTCATAAATAAATAATAAATAAATAAATAAGCCTAGAATGAATATCTACTAAAAACATTAATCCGCCATATATTAATATCATTCATTATTTCAATTTGACAAATTCAACTATATTTCAATAATTCATAAAACTTGGAGAAAAAAACAAACGATCCATATTCTGGACTCGCAAGTTAGATATTTTGGTAGAGAAGGAAAAAAACTTAAGGAGTGAATTGTGTATCACGGGAAGCGGGAGTCAGAAAAGAAGAGAATACTAGGTTTTTCTTCTTTCTCCATCTATTATTTTTATTATTATGTTTTATTTTTCCACATATATATTTTGACTTCTCATTTATTGAATTTTTAAAATTAACATCGATATTAGAATCACGTGTTGGAAACTCATATGTCAAAATTCCAACTCGAGTGTCGAGAAAATTGACCAGATGTCGGATTTTTTGACACATATTAACCGAGTGTCGGAGAGTGTCGAACATGTGTCGAAGTGTCCGACATGACACGGAGGCTCTTGGAGAGTGTTGGTACTTCATAAATTGACACACCCAAGTCAAGGGAGTTTAAGGGCTAGCGGGTGGCCAAGGATGTGGATAATTTCTTGTGGTATATAAAACAATACTTCTAGGCCACGTAAATCAATGACGATGCGTCTCGAGTAAACATTGCATCCATGTATTTATTTGATAACGCATTGTTGTTGTGGTGTTGTCGGTCAAATGATAGGTGTGGTGACCACATCATGACATAGGCTTGATTGGTTGAGGAATTTCGACAAAACTACTAACCCACATATGCAAAGGATAAAGCTCATGATGAACTCAAACATCTTGAACAAAATAGTTCGCGACTATGTGATAGAGGTGTGCAACTGGACTAGGTATACCCGGAAACCAAATCAGCCCATCTGAAAAATAAGGTCGAGAACCAATTCCTGTTGAAATCAATATAAGAATTGGTTCCCAAAATTCAAAACTAGTTTGAACAGGTTCGAAGTAAATACCCACCTGAGAACCTGATCGATTGGACCAGTTTAGGAACTAATTTCGTGAGCCCAACCCCAAAAGTCCAAAACCCTAATTTCTTACCTTGATTTTCTATCTCTCGCAAACTTGCGTGGCATTTTTCCCTTCATCATTCTTGAGTTTCTCTTCCTCGCTAGCTTTCGTCCATCTCCTCGCTCCATCCATCGTCAGTTCCCTCTCGCTCCGTTTCATCTATCACCAGCTCTTTCATTTGTAAGCTTGCAAATTTCCCTAGTTTTTCTGGACTTTTCTTTCAGATTGAAGCTCGGTTCCTCTCTTTTTCTTTAGGGGTGCTCTCCCGAGTTGGATTTCTTCTCAGATTGGTGGAAAATTTTGCATTTTTTTGCTCGTATGGGAACTCATTATGAGTGGTTTGGGTAAGGTGGGAGAAAGAGAAGAAGTCGTAGAACTCGAAGAGCTTCAGCGTCGGGTGAATCGTTTCCATGTCGAGGCTCTACAAGATCGTGGGGATGGGTGGATCCGCTGGGCTCTCGCCCCCTCTGGCCTTCCCATCAAATGGTGGCGAGGGCAACGGCGGCTCACATGGTCGGTGGGTGCAAACCTTCTTGGAATGCGCATCCTAGAAAACGGAGGCAGCAATCTACTACACATGCAAGACGGCCTAGGCTTCTTCCATGTAATCCTCTATGCAAGCTTTCGCCTCGGCTTAGTGAAAAGTTTGCATTTTTTTTGTTCATATGTCATTGATGTTGATGTTGCTGCTTTTGTTGTTGATGGTGCTAGATGTGGAATTAATTGTTTGAGGTTAATTGTTCCTTCAACTAGCAGAACCCACAAATCCACATCTTTACTCTCGAAATCAAAGCTAGCAAAAGAAGAGGAGGAAGACCCACTAGAGCACTTCTCGGTACTCATTGCATGAATGAGACTAATATAAGACCCATGTTTATTGCTAATGTTTATGCAATGTTAAGATTTTTGCTTTACCTTATGATTTTGTTTATGATAATTAGCCTTGTGGATCCCTAGTTTGTTGTTTAATTAAAAATTTCACATACTTATTAATTACAAGTGCTTAATGTTTCAATACAAATTAAAAAGATTACATTGTTTTCTTGCATATTAATGTAAAATTTGAAACTATATAGAATATCGAGCGGTTGCAAAACAAGTTCAAATGGAAACAAAATTAACCCTAAAACCAAGTAAAAAAAAATGGTGGTTCAAGTACAAGATCCAATGGAAATAAAGTCGAGTACAAAATCCATAAAAGAGGAACCTGTTATAACAAAATCAAGTACAAGATTTAGGTCTAGAACCTACCTATCTTGGACCAGATCACCCCTACTATGTGAAGTGATTCTCAAAGATTCTACTCCAAATCCTGTCCATGACTGAGACGAAGCCATATCACCAATTCATAAGTGGACGCAAGCCATAGGCCAAGCAAGAGCTCAAGCAATACCGCGCAACGGATCTTGCAAGGGCTATGTCCATGGTCAAGTTCCTTGTGGAGTATAAGTTGAGATAGCTAGTATAAGCACCTAGAGGGGGGTGAATAGGTGCACAAACAATTTATCGAGATACGGAAGCGATTCTAGGCAAATGATAGAAAGGAAATTCTCTCTTGTTTAACAAAACGAAGTACGATCAAAGTAAAGAGAGTAAGGAAGAGAAAATTGAACACAAGGTTTATAATAGTTCGGCTTATTCCAAGCCTACGTCCACTCTTCCGCACTGACAGCCCACTGGCTGGATTTCACTATGAACAAAAGAGAAGTTACAGCACAGCTTTTCCTTGATTCCAGTGTAGATATTCTACCACACCTCCTCAAGGTTTCTCACAAATATAGACTCTCTTTTGTATACAAGGTTTCACTCAAAGGAATTTTCTAAACAACAGGAAGCTTCAAACTTTGGAATTCTTCTATCGCGCACCCCTCGAACAACTTAGAATGTCTTCCTTATATAATCCTTCATGCTATCATACCCGTTGGCACTTACCAAAGGAATTCCTCCAATCTACCCATTGGACGGAATCAATTAAGAAGATTATTCGAGCTATTAAATGAACGTGTCGATAGCCCATCAATCATGTTCGCCCATACAATCAGGATCTCGGTTTCCATAAGTAGAACCTTCCAAGAATATTTAAGCAATCATCGGATCCTCAATCATCGAGTCAATTTCGATCAATCAAAGGATTCCGTCTCCAGTCGATAAGGTCATATCCTTAATGAAACATCCAGTTCTGGATAACCTTTCTTCAACGGATTAGAGACTATCAATGAGAATAGACTTTGAGTCTTGAGTCTGACTGTCCGGAGGTCTTCAAACTTTAAATAGCAGAGTCTGCAAACCTTCAGACTAGACTGATGGAAACATTTTGTCAACGTCAAAACACTTCAAGAAGATTTCTCCAACAATCTCCCCATTTTTGATGGTGACAAAACTTTCCTGCAAATTTGGACAACTTTGACCTACAAAACATTTCTCAAATACATATGCATATTTTATAGAGATAAATGACTAAATGAATAATACTAGAATCTGCAACCACAGAAAATAGGTTAGTCTTGAATATGATAAAGACATCCATAAGATATCAATAGCAGTTAATAGCAGTCAAATCCAAATTCAAATCCAGACACAAAATTAAAGTCAAACATCAATCCAAATCAAACAATCCACACAGTCCACATAGTCCACACGATCAAATTGTTCAAATCTTGCATCTCTCTCCCCTTTTTGTCAGCATTAAAAAGGTTGAGATGAAAATGGTATGAAGTCAATATTGCTTGGGAACGCGGACAAGCTGAAAATCTCCCATGGACTGAACGATCCCTTCCAGCCTTTTCAAGTCTTCCTTTAGTTGTGCAACCTCCTCACCCTTAGCATTGGCCTGAATCTGAATAGAGATGGCTTGGATTTGATCTTTCAAGGAACCTGAAGAGACTTGACCTGCATTCTGCAAGCTTTGAACTTCGCATCCCAGAGCATAGATTTGACCGCGCATCTCCAAGAGAATATGCATAATTCTGCAAAAATCGGCTGAGCTGTCGGTCTGTGTACTAGCTTCAGCACCATCTGCAGATGATGGCATATCAGAATAATTGCGCAGATTTGGCAATGAAGCATCATGTTCTTCTTCAGAAAAATGAGAGGCATGAATGTCTTCTGGGTCGGCTGGAGAGAGGCTGACTCCCTCATTATCTCCCCCTGTTTCTGTGCCTTCAGGTGAAGAAGAGTGTTTTTCAGGCTCTCTTTCCTCTTGATTCATTCTCTCTTCTTCTTCGTCAGGTCTTTCCTCCTCTGCTTCTTTTTCACCAACTGCTCTTTCTTCTTCTTAATTTTCTTCTTCTTTTCTCTCTTCTTCTTGATCTTCTCCTTCCTCTTGGCCTTCTCTTTCCTTTCCTTCTGCCTCATGTTGTTCCATTGACGCTGGAACAGTATGACTTAGCTTCTTCAAAGCTATGGTCGAAATGGTAAGGTCGTCATCCTCTTCATCTTCCACGATGAGAGCTCTTCTTTTCTTTGATGGAGCAACCGAGAGCTCCTTTCCTTTCCTTTTTGAAGAGGAGGTTTGATGAGCTTTGACTGGAGTCTTCTCCTTGAATTTCTCCAACTCCTTGTTCAGTTCCTTCAAATGCATTTTGGTCACCATTTTTAGTCCTACCACCATATGATCGCACGATCGAACACAAAAGATTTGCGGAGGCTGAATATTCAGATGTCTGAATAACTTCGTCACAAGGCTTGGGTAAGGAAGTTGATCTCTGTCCTTCATCATGGCTCTATACATGTGGAACATAATAATGTGAGGAAGAGAAAACCTTTTCCCAATGAGGATGGCATACATCAACTTTGCCTCTGAACTTGAAACATCAGTCTTGGAAGTTGATTTCGGTCGGAGGCAATTGATCACAATCTTGTGAAGCAAGATGTTGAATGCACTCATCCTTAAGTAGGTGATCTTTTCCTCTGTTCTCCTGTCATTCACAAGTTCCAGTGTAACACGAGCAATAGAAACTTTGATCGGTTGATATCTTCCTCTCTCAACTCCTAACACATCTGCCAGCATATTCATATCCACAATAAAATCTTGATCTTTGAACTGAAAGAAAATCTATTCGCATCCAAGAAACTAAGATTTGAATAGAAATATGTGGTTAGTTCAGCATAGGCCTCTATAGTGTCAGAGCAGAACTTTTCAAGTTGAAGATAATCGAACTTTTCCCTCAAGTTCACATTCACAGCATCCAAAAAATCAAAATCCACACTCCTAGAGTTTATCACCTCACGCTTCAGCAATTTTGAGTACAGATCCTTTTTTTTTTTTTTGGTAACCCAGGGAACCTCCGCACGCCGCTTCACGGTGGAGAGTAAACCCTGGGGCGCCGGGGACCCCACCACTGACCCCCAAGCGCAGGTAAGTCGCGCGTTTGCACTGAAGCAATGCGACCTGCAAGTCTCAAACTCCTCCCCTCTTGCGATAGGGTACTAAGCCTTAACCAGCAAGGCCACCGTGGGCAGTGGTGAGTACAGATCCTTTTGTTCCTTCGATCTGAACAAGTCTCCCTTTTTTCCTCGATTTTCAACCGCAACACCCATTCTCAGTTGAAATTGACTATACATTTTGTCATCATCATTTCCATCTACAAGATTAACTCCCCAATCACGAGGATCACTTGGGATATTCGCAAGGGTTTCTTCTGCCACCCCTTTACGAGCAATTCACAAACTTTCCATTTTTCGCAAAAAGATATATTCGTTCCCATATCCTTTGTCTTTAAGAAAATCATCGACATAGTTCAAGGGAGTACGAGTTCCTTTTAAAGCACGATACAGCTTATAAATAAAAGCGGGCTTTTGAACTCTTACAGGATCTGCATCCTCAATGATTTCTTCCTCTTGTTGATGATCAACGCCTTGAGGACTAGATGGAGGAGAATGTCGCTGCTGAGAATGTTGTGGGCTCTGCTGCTGATCTGGAGACACTTCTTCTTCGGTGAGATCAAAGTGCGTAGGCCCCTCACTCATTCGCCGTGGTCCCCTACTTGCAATTCTTGAAGACTTTCTTAAAGAGGACATCTTTCTCAGTTTTTGAAAGATTCCTTGCTTGACTTTCCCAAGAAAGATGACAACTTTTTCGAAGATTAAACAATGGAAGAAAACAGAAATGGAAGATCGATGCTTTCTAGGGTTTTTGAAAGTAAAGTGAAGAGGAATCAACAGTGTACGATCGATTAAAAAGAGAGGTATACGAATCGTCACAAAGGAAAATAAAAAGATGCCTTTCAAAATAACTGTCCTTTTTCCGCGAAAATAGTCATTTAAAAAAAAATAACTTCTTTTTCGAAAAGGAAACGATGCATTAATTACGCCGATTAAAGATAGCAATAAAACACGGTTGATAATCATACCTTTTCAAGATAAGATTTGAGAGAGAGAGACTAACTTACAGTTTGTATGTCTGAGTCTAAGAGTCTTTAGACTTTGATTTCCTCATATCTTAAAATGTTGAGTCTGGAACGGATGGTTTCAAATTGATTTTTCTCCAAAGGCTTTGTGAATATGTCCGTCAGTTGGTTCTTTGAGTCAACATATTGAATTGAAACTTATCCATTTTGAACATGGTCTCTAATGAAGTGATGTCGGATCTCTATATGCTTTGCTCTTGAGTGAAGAATTGGATTTTTGGTGAGATTGATAGCGCTGGTGTTGTCGCAATTAATCTCCGTGCATGAATCTTCAATTCCAAAGTCTCTTAGCTGTTGTTTTATCCACAGAATTTGTGAACAACAACTTCCAAGAGCTATATATTCTGCTTCTGCTATAGAGAGAGCGACTGTACTTTGCTTTCTTGAGAACCAAGACATTGTCCTACCTCCAAGTAGTTGACAAGTACCCGAGGTGCTCTTTCTATCAACTCCGCATCTAGCAAGATCTGCGTCTAAATATCCAAGAAGAGTAAAATCTCCCATTTTTGGATACCAGAGACCAAAGCTTGAAGTTGATGAAATATATTTGATAATATGCTTTGCAGCATTTAAATGAGATTCTTTTAGGTCTGATTGAAATTTGGCACAAATGCAAACACTAAACAAAATGTCAGGTCTAGAAGCAGTAAGATAAAGAAGTGATCCAATGATACTCCTATACACCTTTTGATCGACTTTCTTTCCTCCTTCATCTTTGTCTATCTTCAAGGAACTTGACATTGGTATATCAGCCTTTTTGCAATTGCCCAGTCCAAACTTTTTGACTAGATCATTTGCATACTTTTCTTGATGAATGAAAGTTCCTTCCTTCAGTTGTTTTATTTGAAGTCCAAGAAAGAAGGTTAACTCACCCATCATGCTCATTTCAAATTCATCCTGCATAATCTTAGAGAATTTCTTGCATGGATTTTCATTAGAGGATCTAAAGATAATATCATCGACATGTATTTGAACAAGCAGAAAACTTTTGCTTTCTCTTTTAATAAAAAGAGTAGTGTCTACTTTACCTTTAACAAAACCATTTCGAATTAAAAACTTACTTAGTCTATCGTACCAAGCTCGAGGTGCTTGCTTTAAGCCATATAAGGCCTTTTTGAGTCTGAATACTGAGTCTGGTTTCCTTGGGTCTTCAAACCCAGGTAGTTGTTCCACATAAACTTCCTCATGGATGTATCCATTTAGGAATGCACTTTTGACATCCATTTGGAATAACCTGAAATTTCTATGACAAGCAAATGCAAGTAATAAACGAATTGCTTCTAACCTTGCTAATGGTGTGTAAGTCTCGTCATGTCGATCCCTTCTTCTTGTGTGTATCCCTTGGCCACGAGTCTAGCCTTGTTTCTTATGACTTTTCCTTTTTCGTCCATCTTGTTCCTGAAAGCCCATTTAGCTCCAACAATTGATTTACCTTTTGGTTTAGGAGTTAGCTCCCAGACATTATTAATTCTGAATTGTCTGAGTTCTTCTTGCATAGCTTCAATCCAGCTCTTATTGGATAAAGCTTCTTCTATACTTTTGAGTTCTATTTCAAAAATAAGAGCCACAGCACTAGACTCTTCTCGCATTTTGGATCTTGTGCGAATTCCTTCATTGATGTTGCCAATAATAAGATCTTTGGGATGACTGGACTTATGTTTCTAGTTGCTGGTTAATTTATTAGATTGATGATCACTTCCTTCACTTGAATCTTCAACAGTCACTTGTTGCTGGTCCTTCAAACCCTGAGCTGCTTCTTGTGATTTAGACTTTGTAGAGTCTGAAACAGGTTTAGTCTCTTCAAGATGAGGCTGAATAGATTCATTTTGTATAGAATCTTGGAATTTGACATTCATTGATTCTTCCACTGCTTGAGTCTTCTTGTTGTAGACTATGTACGCTTTGCTTGTGGTAGAATATCCAAGGAAGATGCCTTCATCTGACTTTTCTTCAAACTTACCAACTCGATCATTTGCATTTTTCAATATGAAACATTTGCATCCGAATACATGAAAATATGAAACAATGGGCTTCTTTTATTTGAATAGTTCATAAGGGGTTTTTTCTAGAATAGGCCTTAGAAAAACTCTATTAATAATATAACATGATGTTGAAACTGCTTCAGCCCAAAATCGTAAAGAGATATTGCTTTCAATTAAAAGAGTTCTAGCCATTTCTTGAAGAGATCTATTCTTCCTTTCCATAACTCCGTTTTGCTCTGGAATATATGGAGAGGAGAACAAATGCTGAAAACCAGATTCATCATAGAATTTTATAAAATCTTGATTTTCAAATTCACCTCCATTGTCTGTTTTTATACTTGAAATAACATACCCCTTTTCATTTTGAACCTTCTTAGCAAATTTTTCAAAGTAAGAGAAGGTTTCAGACTTACTTGCCAAGAAATATACCCAAGTAAATCATGAGTAATCATCCACAATTACTAGGCAGTATTTCTTACCTCTAATGCTCTGCGTTCTTGTTGATCCAAAGAGATCCATATGCAAGAGCTGCAATACACGGTTAGTAGAAACTTGATTTATTGGTTTAAAGAAATTTCTTACCTGTTTTTCCAATATACATGGTGTACATGGGTCAGACTTTTGGTATGATAAGTTGGGTAGACCACAAACAAGCTTCTTTGCTAAGATTTTGGCTATCTGCTTCATGTTAATATACCCAAGCTTTTTGTGCCATAAGCTCGCTTCGTCTTGGATTGAGATTAGACATTGCGATTCATCTGGTTTCACGTCCAAGAGATAGATATTTCCATGTCTTCGACCCATGAATGACTGAGTAGAGTCTTTACTGGTTCCCGAACAAATACCCTCTTGAAAGTTGATTCTAAAACTGGCATCACACAGCTGACTAACACTGAGCAAATTATAGTTGAGCCCTTCAACTAAAGAAACATTGCTTATTGTGAGGTTCCCAATCTTTACAGCTTCAAATCCCACTATTTTTCATTTGCTATTTTCTCCAAATGAGATTTTTCCATCATTCACTTGAATAAGCTTTATGAAGCAATTTGAATCTTCTGTCATGTGTCTCGAGCATCCACTATCCAGGTACCATTTCACATTTTTCTTGATAGTGACCTGCATTTAAAAAGAGACTCAAGCTTTCTTTGGTACCCATATTTTCTTGGATCCTTTTGAGTTAGTCTGATATGCAGTTTTTGCCCAAACTTTATTGACAGGTCTCTAAACCATAGGACATTCTTTCTCAAAATGATCTGCACTATTGCATTTTGAACATCTGAGAGCATTACGACCTACTGGTTTTACAAAGGTCCTTTCAAAATGATTTTTGTAAGCATTTATTGTGGGTCTTTGTTTGATTCTTTCTTTCACTTTAGGAAAATCGATTAAATGAATGGTTTCAGCAGTCATTCCCAAACCAGATTTATTGAAATAAGGTCTTTGAACAGAAAGTATTTTTTCTAGTTTCTCAAATCCTATAGAAAATCTTTTGGAAATATTTGAAATATCATTTTTCAAGAATGCATTTTCTTTTAAAAGATTATCTTTACTTTCTTTGAGAGAAGAAACATTCTGGTTTAAGCATTTCACTTTTTCTTCCAAAACATTTTCTTGTTGTTTTAGAGCAGAATTTTCCTTTTTTTAGTTCGGAGATTCTTTTAAGAGAAGTCTTAAGACTAAAACACAGTTCATCAATGTATTTTGAAACTTTAATAGGAATTTTGAAGTTACTTAGCTCGAATTCACATTCTGAATCTGAATCTGTCTCGGAGTTTGATTCTGAATCCGATTGTGCCATTAGACATATGTTGGCATAATCATCATCACTATCTTCGCACGCCGTATCAATCCAGGTTTCTGCTTTGAGAGCCTTTCGATACTTTTCAGTCTTTCCTTTCTTCTTCCTCAGAAGAGGACAATTGGGTCTGATGTGTCCTTTTTCTTACATTCAAAGCAGACTACATCTTTGTTTGATTCATCATCTTCAGCAGACTTGGTTTGTTGCTTTTGAAAACTTTATTTTTTTGAATTGAATCTTCTTCCTTTTCTATTCAGCTTTCTGAATCTTCTTATCATGAGAGCAAGTTCTTCATCATCCATGTCGTCTTCGTAATCTGTTACATTAGAATCATCATTAGATTTTAATGCAATGGATTTCTTACCTTTAGGATCTTCGTCTTCATTGATTCGTTCCACTTCATAAGACTGAAGGGTCCCAACCAACTTATCGACAAATAGTGGCATGATTCTTTGGGTCTCTCTGATTGAGGTCTTTATGTGATTCCAATCCTTGGAGAGTCCACGCAGTAGCTTGTTTACTTTCATCGGATCAAAAATTGGTTGACCTTAATTTTCAAGACCATTCACGATTTCTGTAAAACGACTAAACATTTCAGTTATAAATTCTCCTTATTTCATTCTGAAGGCTTCGTATTGACCGAGAAAAATGTTGATTCTAGTCTCTTTCACTCAATCAGTTCCTTCATAAGTAATGTGCAATCTATCCCAGACTTCTTTGGCTGTATCACAAGAAGATATTCTGTTATATTCAGTAGGTGATAAAGCACAATATAAAGAATAAATTGCTTTTGCATCAAGAGCTTGTCTCTTGATTATCTCTTCCTGAGTCATTTCGCTAGACTCAACAGTGTCTTTTCCTCTTTCTGAAACAGATGCAGCTTTAAGAATAATTCATTTTTCTACAACGTCCCATTCCAAAGGATCCTTTGATCTTAAGAATGCCTTCATCTTGTTTTTCCATATGTTGTAGTCATTTCCATCAAAGTAAGGCAGTCTGGTATTACTTTGCCCTTCTACCAGCCCTGGAGCCAACATACTAGCCATGGATCTTTAACTCTGAAGTAAAACACTTCAAACAAAGTGAGTACACGAGCTCTGATACCAATTGAGATAGCTAGTATAAGCACCTAGAGGGGAGTGAATAGGTGCACAAACAATTTATCGAGATACGGAAGCGATTCTAGGCAAATGATAGAAAGGAAATTCTCTCTTGTTTAACAAAACGAAGTACGATCAAAGTAAAGAGAGTAAGGAAGAGAAAATTAAACAGAAGGTTTATAGTAGTTCGGTTTATTCCAAGCCTAAGTCTACTCTTCCGCACTGACAGCCCACTGGCTGGATTTCACTATGAACAAAAGAGAAGTTACAGCACAGCTTTTCCTTGATTCCAGTGTAGATGTTCTACCACACCTCCTCAAGATTTCTCACAAATATAGACTCTCTTTTGTATACAAGGTTGCGCTCAAAGGAATTTTCTAAACAATAGGAAGCTTCAGACTTTGGAATTCTTCTATCGCGCACCCCTCAAACAACTTAGAACGTCTTCCTTATATAATCCTTCATGCCATCATACCCGTTGGCACTTACCAAAGGAATTCCTCCAATCTACCCATTGGACGGAATCAATTAAGAAGATTATTCGAGCTATTAAAGGAACGTGTCGATAGCCCATCAATCATGTTCGCCCATACAATCAAGATCTCGGTTTCCATAAGTAGAACCTTCCAAAAATATTTAGGCAATAATCGGATCCTCAATCATCGAGTCAATTTCGATCAATCAAAGGATTCCGTCTCCAGTCGATAAGGTCATATCCTTAATGAAATATCCAGTTCTGGATAACCTTTCTTCAACGGATTAGAGATTGTCAATAAGGATAGACTTTGAGTCTTGAGTCTGGCTGTCCGGAGGTCTTCAAACTTTAAATAGCAGAGTCTGCAAACCTTCAGACTAGACTGATGGAAACGTTTTATCAGCTTCAAAACACTTCAAGAAGATTTCTCCAACATAAGTCACCTTTCATGAAAGGTCCAATTCTTGTCCAAAAAACAAGGCCAATGGTGGGGGAGATCAAAAAAGATTCAATCGCCCGAATGAAGCCAAATTACTGACGGCAATACCTAATACACAACTAGAGTCGAGTGGATAGGGACAAAAGAAGGTAAGCACGTACAAATGTTTTTTTTGCAATTATCCTCACATGGCTAGAGATTTTCCCAAGAGGGGCAAACTAATAGCCCTATTCAAGGAGGACGAGCTGCAAAAGGAGGCACAGTTGGATTCACTATGCATCCCTTGTTTGATCAAAGCAAGAAGGAGAAGGAACCCAAAGACATGATGTTCGTGGATGTAAAGATCGAAGATGTGACATCCTGATTTTCAGGTTATGATTTCGATTGGATAAGTTGGGCTTTTCATCGACATGCCTATAATTCTTTTCTCTGAGTTGGCCACTTACGAGATAATTAGTCTATCAGGTGAAGCCGGTAAGGGATTTTAATGCAATAGACTTAAGAATTCGACCAAGAATCGACTATTCGACCGTACTCATCTACCAAAATCATTATGGCATAGTTGAAAATCTATTAGAGACCAAAAATAAGTGGACTCGACTGAGGTAGGTGATCATAGTGCGGGTGATTCCACCAAGTTGTAAAATTCTCGTCGATCGATACTAGACCGATTTTCTATCATTTTGGTATCTTGTGCTCGTATTTGAAATCTCGAGATTTTCACGACAACCAAGAGTTACCAATGTGCCGAAGATATACGTGTGGCTCGAAAATAATCGACCACGGATCAATTGCACTAAAAATTCCTAAAAGCTATCCGGTTGGTTAGGTCACGTTGAAATCATGTCAAATTGAAATTAACTACAAATTTGAACCCGACTTCAGACATTGAAAATTCTGTCATATCACAATTCATTTTAGAAACGTCAACTCATCTTTCGAGGAATTTTCGGTGAGTTCGGGATTTTTACAGAAAATCAATTCAAACGATTAAAAAAAAACATAAATTCGGATGGACCAAATTGAAAGGATTTTTGGGCCTCCAAAGTGAACTACTTGGTAAAGGGGAATGGTGGAAATTGTGTAGGCTTCCTCCGCAGCAAATTTGATCATCAATTGGAGAGATTGGTGAAGAAATTGAAATCCAATTGGGTGAGATTCATATGTTAGAGTGGGGGCTGCAACATTTGGTTATCAACCTAGCTATACGTGGAATTTTATATGCATAAAGGCTTAGGGGACCAAAGGGATTTGTATGAAAATTTGTGGGACCAAGAATTGATAAGTATAAGATATTTTATCTAACTTTTTCACCTCCCCCTCCTTCAGTCTCTCCCTCTCTCGCACGTTTCCCTCCAGCCAACCAATTCCCTGCCACCTTCTTCCATTTGCTTTTTCCATTTTTGACTTTGTAAGCATCCCTCTCTCTCTCTCTCTCTCTCTCTCTCTCTCTCTCTCTCTCTCTCGCACACCCTTCCCCTTCCCCCCGCCCTCTTGACCGACATCTCTCTCTTCTTTATCCCTTTCTTTCCTTTTTTTCTCTTTGGTGCAGCTCCCCCAACCCTTTTGTTTTACTCTGCCTTTTCTTTCTTCCATCCGTTCAATCGAACGAATCCAGCTGCCATGAAGTCGAGCGGAACTAAAGCAACTCCATCGTCTCCTTTTTCAGTCCAACGTGTGGCATCCCAAAATTCAAGGCAACCTCTAGATGTATTAAAGTCTATGATTATGTAATGAAATTTCCTTTGGTTTATGCCTTAGTTATTGATTTTCTTTTAAGACCGAGTGTTATGTGGATGGAAATGTAATCTTGTGTCCATGGGTTATTAAAATTAGTATTATAGGATAAGTTGATAAGAAGAATTTGTTCTTGGCTATGCACCTCATAGATTGATTCTTATAGTTTAAGGATACAAGTTTTGTGGCCATATGAAATTGTAAATTTGGAAATTTATAAAAGAGGGAATTAAGATGAACTACTAAAAGTAAAATTGGAATTAATTAAACTTGGGTCTTAGGCCCAAGAGTGTGGACCTAAGATGGGCCAATTGGTTGGCCCATTTGAAGCCCATGAAAGGCTGCCATCGACCAAGGAGAGAGGGGAGAGGCTGGCCCATCTTCAAGCCCATAATGCATGGGGTTTGCCAAGTGGCAAAAAGGAGAGTTACACCATTGGCCACTTTGGGTGGCACCAAATGATTGCAAATGATGGAATAAAAGGAAATAGAGAGAGAGGGAGTGACCGGTTTTGAGAGAGGGAGAGAGAGAAGGCTATCGAGAGAGTGAGGGAACCGAGAGAGAGGAGGAAGAAGCCGTGTGTCCGTCGACCGTCTGCCCGCTCATCCGTCGCTTGTTGCCGTCCGTGTGTCCATCGTCCGTCGTGTGCTCGTGCTTGCTCGATTTGGACGCAAGTTGGGATCCTTATTCTACTCTTGCATGTTGTATCTAACATATGTGTTTGAATGGTGATGAATTTCGGGCGTTTAGAGTGTGAAAAACCAAAGTTTTGAGTGTGTTGCTTTGAAGTGGTAAGCTGTTCTCGAGTAAACCGCTTGAATCAGAATGTTGTAGTGGCTTGCATGCACTGTTTGAGTCAGATTTTGACTTTGACTTCTTCATGAAAGTTGTAGATAACATCTTAAAGTATAACATACTAAAATTTGAGACAAAATAGTTGAGTTTTGAGGGGTGAAACCCTCCCTCTACGAAAATGTTAGATCTGAAGCTGTTTTGTTGACCTCTTGGTGATTTTGCGTGTTGCATGTCACTTTTTTCTGAGAATTTCACTTTAACTTCTTCATGAAAGTTGTATAGAACATCTTGAAGACTAACATACTAAAATTTGAGGTAAAAATAACAAGTATAGCCTAGTGGAACGATTTTTCTTTTGAAGACGTTAGATCTGGAAATGTTGTACTGAACTCCAGTGACTTCGTGGACTATAAAGTGACTTTCCTTTGAAAATCTCACCTTGATCCTTTAATGAAAGCTGTAGTAAACCTCATGAGGCAAAACATATCAAAAATTCAGAGGAAAAGATGGAAGATAAGTAGGTGAAATCGTGGTTTTTCCGAGGGTGTTGAATCTGGAAACTTCGGTATTGAAACAGAAGCTTTAACCGTCTATCTTAAATGATCTAGAACGAATTTGGCTATGACTCCTTCATGAAAAATATACTTTAGGGTCTTGACTACCACATATTCAAATTTCATAATTTTTGAAGGTCAGTATTTAATCGAAAATATTTCAAAATCTGTGCAAGCTGTGTTGATAGAATAGAAATGCTGTGATGCGTGATCTATAACAAATTGTATGAGGCTCTTTTGGTGCAATGTCCTTTATGAAATATCTGCCATTATGTCTTGATTATTACATGTTCGAATTTTATAATTTTTAAAGACCATTTGGGTATTTAATGGAAATATTCTCTAAAACTGTGCAAGCTGGATTGTGCGAATTTCAAATGCTGGAAATTGTGATTTTTCTGTTTTGGATGAGCCCCATGAATTATATTGATAGAGGTGATTGAATCTTGCTGAGCATGTAATGATATTTGACATTACATAGAGAATCAAATGCTGAATTTGACTTTGTTGCCATTACATCATGTGCCATGTTGATTGTGAGACATAAATTGGTGAATATGAATTATGATGAATGAGAAAACTGCTGGAGGTGGCCGATAATGCCTTGGAAGTGTCGGATGCCCGGGATGGGGGGTGCCAGATGCCCGGTTGTATTGTGATACATGCCCAAATGTCCTCGGGAGTTTCGAGATGCCCGGAATGGTTGGTTGCCGAAAGCCTCGGAGATTTGTGCCTGGGGGAAATGCCTCGTGATGCCAGTTGGGATACGAGATGCCCGGAATGTAGGGGTGCGGGATGCCTGGTAGTGTGTGCTAGAGATTTTTCTCGCGATGCCAAGTTGGGGTGCGAGTGATAATGTGGGATGCAATTACTGATCCCGGGGAAAGAGAGATGTGGTGATCAAATTGAAAGATGAAAAGTGGAAATCGAATCATGTACATATGGTATGATTGCATATGCATGGCTACGATATGATCATGGTGAGTGCATGGTTATGCGTGCACCTATGGCATGATGGTACATGGCTATGATATGATGATGGTGAGTGCATGGTTGTGTGTGCACCTATGGCATGAGGGTATATGGATGACATGATGGTGATGAGTACATGAGGATGTGTATACATATGGTATGATGACATATGCATGGCTTCAAGGTAAGTTATGCTTGAATGCATGAATAACATGTACTATACTATGATTGTTATGATTGTATTGTGTGATGCATTGAGTGGTTTATTGGATCTTTTACCTGCTGAGTGGCTATACTTACCCCTTCGGGGACCAACATCTCAAATTAGAAAGATGCCACTCCCTACCGTCACGCGGGGTACCTTCTATGACCTCCCATCTGACGTGGAGGTAGAGTGTTCGGAGATAGATTGCATTACCATCCCTGGGTTGACGTATGTGCGAGTTCGTGTGCTGATCATGTACGATGTGGGCCTAGCTGGAGGCCCGGTTATACAGGAGTTTCTGTTGGTTAACGTCCGCCGAGATAAAGTGATTCGGGGGATGTTGCCACCACCACTGCCCTACGCACCAGGATGGGTGTGATGGCCGCGTGAGGAGTAGAGAGCTAATGTTTTTTTTTAGATTAGTCGACACTTGTAGATGGGGGATGACACACAATCGATATAGAGGTCGAGATACCTTTTTGGGTTGTGGCCAAGTGTAGTTAAAAGTCTTGGCCTTTCTTTTTGGATGTACCGACCTGAGAAACCCATCATGAATATATGTAAATAAAAAGTGGTTCGGCTTTATCTTTTCATATGATGTGTAGTTGGAGTGCATTACATTATGGTTGTTGGAGGGAGAGACGGTGAAACTCAATTATGCTTTCACTAATAAGTTACGTTGGGACCGTTTTCAAAAAAAAAAATCGTATATGAGCTACGATGCTTCTACTAAGAGGTGTAATAAGTGTTCATTAGGTATAGCGATAGGTACCTGTGGCGACCTTAAGTTTTTCGGGGTGCCACACAACGCCACATGTCAACCCATCTCACCCCTCCAGTCAACTACCAGCATCATCCCTCCCCGACGTTGATACCAAGTGGCAATACGCAGTCCAAGAGAAAGAGATGATCGCGGTGGTACATTGCCTTCATACATGGAGGCATTATTTCTTGGGATCCTAATTCATCATGAGGATGGACAACATGGCCATGAGCTACTTCCAAATTCAAAAGAAGCTCGGTTTGAAGCAAGCTTGGTGGCAAAACTTCTTAGTCCAATTCAATTATGTGATGGAGGATAAGCCGAGGAAGGCTAATTCCATGGCGAATGCCTTAGTTGGAAGTTGGAACTAGCAAATATAGTGAGTCGACCCAACTATCCATGGATCGAACGAATCAATAAGGGGCTCGAGCACAACCCTACAACCCAAGTGCTCCTTAAATACGTGTAGAAGGGCAAGACAAGGCAATTATGGCATGAGGACGGCCTCTTTTACACCAAGGCACAACAGCTCCATGTGTCACTCCATGGGAAGCTAAGGAAAGAAGTACTACGAGAGTGCCATGACTCCAAATGGGCAAATCATCTGGGAATTCACCACACCACGACACTCGTTGAAGATCAATATTCTTTGTCTCACATGTGAGATAATGTTGAAGCTTATGTGCGGACATGTCTTGTATGTCAATAAGACAAGATCAAACAATAGTCGTCGTCAAGGCTCCTTGAGCCATTGCTTATTCCGAAGTGTCCATTTGAGAGTGTCTCCCTTGACTTCATTATTAATTTGCCCAAGTTCAAAGGATGTCGGACCCTCATAGCTGTTATGGATTGGTTCTCCAAATACACAAAGTTCATGCTCGTGACTAAAAATTGCCTAGCCCATAAAGCGACTAAGCTATTCATCAAGCATGTAGAGCCCATTTGGTTCAACTTTGGGGAAATGACTCTACATTTCCCCAAGTATCTTTAGAAGAATGGGCATTTGGTGAATGCTGAAGTGTTTGGGAACCCTTATTTTGGTGCAACATTTTGTAAAGTAGCTTTGAGGTGAAAAGAAAAAGGAAAAAAAGAAAAGGAAAAAGGAGGAGGAGATGTTGACACAGAGGAGGGGAACGAGTGGGAGGCGATTGGAGCTGGTGGGGGAGGCAGCTGGTGGCTATGGTGGGGGAGGCGGCTAGTGGCAGTGGTGGTGGGGAGGCGGCGGGTTGCGCGACCCATGCACCGCCGTCACGTGGGTCGGCCTCGGGCGGCATTACGGGCCGCGCGACCCACGCACCGCCGTCATGTGGGTCACGTGGCCTCAAGGTGACACCGCTTGGGGCCGTGGGACCCACGCACCACCGGTGCATGGCAACGGCGGTGTGTGGCGACCGAATCCGGCTAGCCGAGCACCGTCAAGCCCGTCACGTGGGTCGCACAACGCCGCCTAAGGCCACGACCCATGCGAAGGCAATGCTTGGTGATCGGATCGGCCGGCCGAGCACCGCTCAACCCGTCGCGTGGGCCATGCGACCCTACCTGAGGCCGCGACCCACGTGACAGCGGTGCGTGGTGATCGGATCTGGCCAGCTGAGCACCGCTCAACCCGTCGTGTGGGTCGCGTGACCCAAGCGACACTGCCTAAGGCCGCAACCCACGTGATGGTGGTGCGTGGCGACGGTGGTGCGTGGGCGACCAACTCCGGCCGGCTGAGCTTCGGTCTTGAAGAAACAAGGAAGACGAGGAAGACAATGAACAATTGTTTTTTAGGGTAAAACAAGAAAACACAATCATCAGTGAGGGCAATATTGGAAGAAAAAAATTCATTAAACCCCACTTCAACATTCCAGAGCATTCCAAATGCTAGCATTCCCCCAAGTACACCTCTAAATGCTGAACCAAATGCCTGAAATTTTTCCCAAGGGGCTTTCGGGCTGAAAGCCCCTTGGGAATACTGAACCAAACAGGGATGTATTCAAGTATTGAGGGATACCACGCACAATTGTGTGCAATCAAGATCCTCAATTCACCGAGCAATTTTGGACTGAGCTCTTGAAGTTGCTAAGGTCAAACCTCAACTTCTCCACAAGTTTGCATCCCCAAACTAACAGTCAAATGGAGAGGGTGAATGCATTTATCGAAATATACCTCCGACATTATGTGAGCACCACGCAATTAAATTTGGCGAAACTAATTGACGTGGCCCAATTCTCCAACAACATATAGTGGAGTGAGTCCACAAACCATAGCCCGTTTAAGATCGTAACGGGGCAACAACTGCTCTCACTAAGCATGGTTGCCTTAGGCTATCAAGGGAGTAGTTCACTGGCATACAAGTTCACAAGGGAATGGCACAAACAAGCGAACTTGGCGCAAGCGTATCTACACAAGGCCGTAAAGCTTATGAAGAAGTGGGCCAACAAGAAGCGACGACACATGAAATTCCAAGTCAGTAATCTAGTCCTAGCCAAGTTACATTTGGTCTTCCAATATCAAGACAAGCATAAGGGACTAATCCATCGCTATAAAGGCCCTTTCTGAGTGTTGCAACGGATCGGAAAAGTTGCATAAAAGCTGGACTTGCCCTCCAAACTCAAGGTACATCCAATGTTCCATGTGAATATGCTCGAACCTTTCTATGTAGATAAGGATGACCTAGAACAAGGGGAATCACAACGAGCGCCCCTTGGGGCAAAAACCTCGAACAATCAGAACGTCGAGTACATCATAGCGGACTGATTCATATGGAAGAGGTATTGCACACCCAAGAAGGAATACCTGGTCCAATGAAAGGGCGTTCCGAAGAGTGAAGCGAGTTAGGAACCATTCGAGACTCTTTACGGTTCAAGAAACACATCAACGTATTCCATGCCAAAGAGCAACAAAGGTGTCATCCAAATAGATGGGGGAGATCGACACGGCCCAAGGACAAGCATGATCCAAGACGTCCAAATGAAGGGTCATGTCCCACACAAGGACTAGCCCACGAGCACCCACAAACGACCCATGAGCAATAGAGCTGGCTTATGAGGAATGCAAGAAGAAGCCAGTGACCATTCAACTTCCTTGTGTCATGTGACTCTTCAATTCCCACAAACTAACCCTATAGACCCATGGCAGACATCCCTTCAGTTCGCCCATGGCCTAAGGCCTCTTGAGCTTCTGGTGCAACCTTATAATGATTGTATATATTCAAATATGACCATTGGATCGAAGAGGGATCAACAGCTAGAATCAGCCCGTACTTGTATAAATAGAGGACCCTTTCCCCTCACTTGTACACTTTTGTTCACAAGCTAATACGATTTGAGCTTCACTCTCATACTTTGTTCTTGTAAGCTGCGTACATGTGTAAGGCTTGAGAGTGCTAGTATGAACAAAATAAAAGAGTTAGGGAAGAGAATAAGAACACAAGATTTATAGTGGTTCGATTTAATCCAAGCCTACGTCCACTCTCCCACGATAACAGCCTTCTTGGCTGGATTCCACTATGCAATTAACAAGAGATTACAACTTCGAGTGCAAACACTTAGTAGTAGATCACACTATCTCACTAAGTCACTCTTTTGGTATTTCTCTCACGATTACAAACGTTTAAGCTCTCAAGAGAAAAGTATATGATCTAAAGTCGCTCAGACTTTGGAATTATAAATTCTACACTCCATCTCTTACTTGCTCATCGGTCCATGATCTCCTTAAATACTCCTCCACTTCCAAACTACCCGTTGGACAGTATCCCGGAGAATCGTCTTCCAATATACCCATTGGACAGCTCTGTATCTAGAAGATTTGATAGCCGTTGAGTGACAAAGGTAGAATCCCAAATTGATTCCGATCGCCCATACAAACGAAATCTTGGTTTCCATAAGTAAAGTTTCTTCGTGTAGAAAGTTCTTGTCTTTAAGATCCAATCGTCAATCAAATAGATTGAATCAATCAAATCAATCTTGATGTGAAATCCAAATCAGATCACTAGACATTATATGATTGGGCTTGAGTTACGATCTATCGAGTCTTGATGTAAAGTCTCGAGTCGATAGACTTTACAATATGAGACTTTACAATCTGGGTCTGTAGACTTTACAATCTGGGTCTGAACATATCTGCTTCTGAACAGATTTAGCTTTAAGGTCTGTACCCAGTTCAGCTTCAGCATAGAGTCTGTCTTCTAGTTCAGCTTCAGCATAGAATCTGTCTTCTGGTTCATCATTCACGTTCAGTCTAGAATTAGTCAGAGTTGACAGACTTCTGATGTAGAACAGACTTTGACACTAAAGTCTGGCAGTCTTCAGACTTTGAGTCTTGAGTCTGGCAGTCTTTAGACTTTGACAATATCTTTTACATGTTCTATCATCTGCATGGTCTATTACTCAACCATCAAACATGTTAGTAGCCTTTGATTTATTTTGTCATCTTCAAAACATCATAAGGGATTTCCCTAATAATCTCCCCCTTTTTTATGATGACAAAATAATCTCTGAATATGCAAATTTGTAAACATACTTTTAAATCAAAGGATATCAGAAGATAACAAATAGATTGAGAATAAGAATATATAAAAAAATAATCGCAGCTCAATATTATGCAATAATATCAAACCAATCAGCACATATGCATATTCATATCTTCTCCCCCTTTTTGTCATAATCAAAAAGCGATAATAATGGAAAAAAGTATCACGTAGAGAATTATAACAAATATTTTGCATGAATCACAATTTCCAAAAATCAGCTTTTTTTTCGAATATTAAAGATATGCAATATAGCTCACTTCGATCATATATATATATCAGCAAATATCCAATAAAAATCACAGATGCATCATGAAATTCACGTACACTTTTTGTCATAATAAATGATAATATCAATAAGAGATTTGTTAATGACAAAAGGTAATAAAAGATGCACTAACTGGATTTTTTTTTTTAAACAAATTCTGACACATTTACCTTTCATTCCATCCATAATAAGATCACGATCAATTCAAAAGGATTTTTTTTCAAAATTGATCAAAGCTCCCCCTCAATTTGTTGCCTTTTTGAGATGATCACGATTCTTTCCTTTTTCTTGGATTTGATTTCTCCCCCTGTCATCATGACAATATTTGCGAATAGAAACAATTGTTGCAATTGTCGCAGGAGATATTTTCTTATTGCACCAAAATCTGCGTAGATTTGTAATCATTCTCGCCTTATTGAATTTCCTGCAATCAACTCATTTCCCTTTTTGGTATCCATTAATTTGGATCCTTCCTTGACGTTAGAGCAAAATATATAATCTCCACAGATAAATAATATTCTTTCTTAATTCATCATAACAAAGTATTCAAAGAAAGAATATTATGCATATGATATTTTGAAAAATAAATTCTCTCTTAGTCATAGTACGATAAAAACAGAGAGAATAAAATCTTTGAATATCTAAGAATATCTTGCATCATTACGTAAAACATATTTTTACTTTGCAAAATATGATTAAATCTGAGAGTATAAAATTAAACCAAATAAATTCTTTTATCTTTAAGTATGATATCAAAAATGATCACACGTATCAAATTAAATTTCAAATCACAAAAACAAATCATGATATTCTTTCTTCAATAAAACAAAATATGATCATTATAAAATCTGAATCAATCAATGATATATCGAATTTCAAGCATAATGAGAATTATGTGCCCAAAAACATTCCTTACCAACTTCTTCTTTTCCTTTATTTTCTTGATTTCCTCATCGGATTCTGAGTCTGGTTCTGAATCAGACTTTGATTATGAGTCTATGTCTGAGTCAGACTCAAATTCTGAATGTGCCGTCAAGCATATATTTCTTTGCAATCATCTTCTTTCATTGTTCTTTTCTGGCCATTCTGCTTGTATTTTCTTCCATCGAAATATGGTGGCCTTGTGTTGCTTTGCCTTTCCATAAGTCCTGGTGCCAACATACTAGCCATAAAGAATCTTTAGCTCAAAAGTAAAAACACTTTTATAAACCGAGCACTTAGCTCTGATACCAATTGAGAGTGCTAGTATGACCAAAATAAAAGAGTTAGGGAAGAGAATAAGAACACAAGATTTATAGTGGTTCGGCTTAATCCAAGCTACGTCCACTCTCCCACGATAACAGCCTTCTTGGCTGGATTCCACTATGCAATCAATAAGAGATTACAACTTCGAGTGCAAACACTTAGTAGTAGATCACACTATCTCACTAAGTCACTCTTTTGGTATTTCTCTCACGATTACAAACGTTTAAGCTCTCAAGAGAAAAGTATATGATCTAAAGTCGCTCAGACTTTGGAATTATAAATTCTATGCTCCGCTCTTACTTGCTCATCGGTCCATGATCTCCTTAAATACTCCTCCACTTCCAAACTACCCGTTGGACAGTATCCCGGAGAATCGTCTTCCAATATACCCATTGGACAGCTCGTATCTAGAAGATTTGGTAGCCGTTGAGTGACAAAGGTAGAATCCCAAATTGATTCCAATCGCCCATACAAACGAAATCTTGGTTTCCATAAGTAAAGCTTCTTCGTGTAGAAAGTTCTTGTCTTCAAGATCCAATCGTCAATCAAATAGATTGAATCAATCAAATCAATCTTGATGTGGAATCCAAACCAGATCACTAGCCGTTATATGATTGGGCTTGAGTTACGATCTGTCGAGTCTTGATGTAAAGTCTGAGTCAGTAGACTTTACAATATGAGTCTGTAGACTTTACAATCTGGGTCTGTAGACTTTACAATCTGGGTCTGAACATATCTGCTTCTGAACAGATTTAGCTTTAAAGTCTGTACCCAGTTCAGTTTCAGCATAGAGTCTGTCTTCTGGTTCAGCTTCAGCATAGAATCTATCTTCTGGTTCATCATTCACGTTCAGTCTAGAATTAGTCAGAGTTGACAGACTTCTGATGTAGAACAGACTTTGACACTAAAGTCTGGCAGTCTTCAGACTTTGAGTCTTGAGTCTGACAGTCTTTAGACTTTGACAATATCATTTACATGTTCTATCATCTGCATGGTCTATTACTCAACCATCAAACATGTTAGTAGCATTTGATTTATTTTGTCATCTTCAAAACATCATAAGGGATTTCCCTAACAAGGCTAACTTGGGATCAAATCCTAAGGCCGCACGGATAGGAATCACCGGAATCAATCAACCCGTGACACATGCATGCTAGTTTTTACAATGAAATAGATAGTGATGGGCTTTGGAGGGTTTTGTTCCTTTCTTCTCATCCTTTTAATTAACAAAAGGATCAACCAGGGTCCAACTTCTTGGTTGGCTTTGTGTTGGATTCTCCATCATCGTTTTCACAGCGAAGTGTGGTGAATAATTGGAATAACTCTTGATTTCTTACCTTTTACTTTTCCCTAGTTATACTTCCCTTCATGCACTACTAAGTTATGTGAGACAAGTTTTGCATGACATTTATTTTCGACGAATATTGCACAGAGAACAGTGATACGCACCAAAAGCGTAGAGTTCATGCCCTTGTCTCTCTCATTTTTCCTCCCGCTCAGCGCTGTAACTTGGCTCCTATATGGTATATCTCTCAAGGATATCCACGTCACCGTACGCATCGACTTTCAACAAATACTAGAAATTAAGCTAAAAGGAGTTTTCTATTACCCAAAGAAAAAAGTGTGTCATGGAGACTACGGTTTAGATATCGCTTTATTTCTCATATACAATCATTAACATATGTATGATCATTTACATAGGTTCCAAACGTATTGGGGTTTATCCTTGGAGTGCATCAGATGCGACTCTATCTGATATATAGGAAGAGGAATGTGATGGTTTTGGAGGAACCCGATGATTTCGGTGGTGCAAGGCCGATTGCCGATACTTAAAGTCGCAATATCGCCTCTAACGATAGCATCATCGACGTTGATGAGATCAAGGAGAGGAAAGACGATGTATACGAGGGTGAGATAAGCTTGGAAGCTTCCAATAATGGACCAGTTGCAAATAGTTCATGTGAAGTTTGACCCGGGTTAAGTCGCAGCATATGTCTCTGCTGTTGTCTTTCGAGTAGCTAGGAAGCTAATTTAGTTCTTTCTTCTATGTTGTTAATGCACGCGTCATAACTTGTACATGCAAGTGGAGATTAACACCACGTGCATAAGTGCTCTAGAATTGCAATGTCTTTTTCTAGTAATTATAATCTTCCTTGTCTCGTTCCTGTCGTAAATGAACTCATTCTACTATCTCTTTGATCCATAATTCGAAAAGAAATGGCAAGTTTGCCGTGATTCACATATGAAGATCATGATTCGTGACCTAAATCGAAATTGGCCGTGAAGGATGCCTGTCGTGATCTACCTCCTTTAAAAGCAGAGAGGCCCACCGTTCGGAAAGCTAATAATCAACCATATCATCGTCCGCGTCGTTCAATGAGCGACGTTTCAATAAAAGTCAAATGGATACGGGTTCTGTGTTAGTGGAGGAGTCATATCACCTGGCATGAGATTACCAGATACAAAAGCTTGGCACAACTTCCATCCTGGCCTCTCGTTCTAGCCAGTTACACTTCTTTAAGGATGACATAGCTTCGTAACATTGAGGCAATATCTATTATCTATTAGAAATTTTTTATAATATGGAATTACGTTAATTAATTAATTTTTTATTTTAAATAATCGGGTTAATGGATATTCCAATATTTGTTAAACCCTAAAGTGATCTTATTGAATTGGATTTTGGCATCTATTAATAATGGGCCTAGTTGAGCAGCAAAGTGTAGGTAATTGTGTTTAACTGAAATCCGTAATGAGAATGGCTCAATTGACACGTTTTTTATTAGGGTTTGCTAAGTCTCCCCTCTAGCCTATAAAAGGATATGGTATATCTATCAATTGCTTTAATCTTATTGAAAACTGCTATACTGAAATAGGTCATAGAGAGGAAGATCTAACATCCCGATAGATCTCTGGGAATCAAAGTGATCTATTTTTCTTCTAGTAAAGTAATGACTTAAACAGGTACGCTTTAATTCCGTTATACTTATTGATTTCGGTGTTTTACAAACATATATGAATCTGATTTTTCTTGATTGATTAGTTGCTTATGTGAATAATTTCCTACATTATCTACTCATCAGTTTGTGAAACTTCAATAGTTTGGTCAGGCACTCGAGTGCGGATCAAGTCGAGCCACACTTTTGGGTCGAGTCACCATTGCAGTCTACAGCAGAGTTCTTCTGCCCTCAGCATTTTATTTCCAGCCTTTTCCCTTATTGGTGGTCATAGCGATTTAATGACGTAATTGGTGGCATTAATAACTGGCTAGATGACCTTAAATAACATATCTTGCACTATTTAGTGCACATAAGCCGCCAAAAGTCTTTCCGACACCACTTTTGACAATAATTGAGTGAAAATGGGCGGCATTTTTTAATGTTGGGAAAAAGATCTTGGAAATGTGTAATTTATTGAAGGGCACGTTGTTCAGGTGCTCGAAACTTGACTTGAGCTCGATCACGTAATAGAGTTTTACCAAGCTCGGCTTGAGCTTAAAGAAATTCGATCTTCTAGAGCTTCTAAAGCCCAAATATCTTCCTTGGATTTTCGTATATGTGTGGATACACTTTGTAACTTCAAGGAACTCTATGTTTGATTTTATCACAATTATAATTGCAAGCTTGAGCTTGACTCGATATGAAATTCAAGCAGCTTGAGCTCGACTCTAGATCAAACAAGTTGATTTGATCGAGTAAATATATCATTGAACCAAGGCCCGAGCTACATACTCACGGTTAACTTTGACTCGGTTTACAATGATGAACACAAGGGGCTTGGGAACGATTACTATCTTGCTTGGGCGTTTCTTCCACCCTCGGCGGAGAAAATTTTCTTTAATCAAGTTTTGTATTGGTGGTTTACAAAGATGGCCATTTTGACGAAGTTCGTACATAGGAAAGCCCAGTTTGTACTGAACTCTTTTCTCATAGAACCAATTCGGAGAGTTGCTTCGGGTATGATCCAATGAGCGCACAACCAGAAAGCTACGCATTATCGGCAACTAAAAGGAAAAGGAAAAGACCCAAACCTAAGCACATTGGTGTGCTGCTCGTTGTCCTGCCGCATGGATCTTCGTATACAACAAGGTTGGACACGAGAATGCACGTAAGGAGACGGCCGTTCCGTACAAAGGTAGGCACGAATCATGAAGATGTAGAGAGTCCCAGTCCAATTGAGATCCTGCCTAACTACATCCCTCCTTTGGAGGCCTCTTTCCTCTACTTGGTTATTCTCGCGTGCCCTTGGGCTCTTCGTCGTGACTCATTGAATTGTATCTCTACTTTTGAAACCCGCGTGATTAGGACACTTCGGGGAAAACGTATTTGTAAAGCCCCGTTAAAGTTGCACACAAGCTTTTAGCTTTTATTTGAATATTCTATTACCCCTCATGTGTAGGGTGGAAATAAGCAATTGGGAAGACAAATAGAGGTCTAGAAAAAGTTGAAGTCAAGACCTCCTAATCCGATACAATATGAAATTTTATGAGACTTTTATCAATTATTTTAAAAACTTAAACTGTTAAATGAAAATGTGATTTAACATCTAAATATTTTGAAACATAGAACTTGATATTAAGCTACGTGATTCATCATATAAAACCACGTGCATGGTATGTTGCAACTCAGCCTTACCATCAAGACCAAAGACCCACTAATTAACCACATGTGATCGTACAAATTTTAAGATTAGTAGGGGCACCCGTTCAACGTCAATCACCTAATAATATATTACTAATTATCCAAACATTTAGCAGATGATAATGGTGGCCAATTTACGCACTCCATGTCCCGACGTCCAAGCACTTATTTCCAGACCGCAAATCTCTTTTGCTAAAGGAGATGTTTCATGTTGGATGGAACCTTCGACTCTCATACCGTTTCCCTATCACAATTGAATATGAATGTCGAGATTCCGTTAGTTTCCCTCTCTTATCATTTTCCCTTCATTTCGAGGAAGTGCTTTGTTAGGGTCTTATTACTTTCAACCCAGGCTGAGTACATGATTCCGAATTACAAATGGAGGGTCCTAACTCGAACTTCATTCAATGTCGAATTGCGGCGTTGACTGATAGATAACATCAGGGTGGTGTCGTTGTGGAACAGATGTCCTCGTAATGGATTTGCGGCAAAGTGTGTTACTTCAATAATCGATGTACCTCGTCCTCATTGTTGCTTCAAAAGTTAAAACCTTTTTCCGCAATCGACGACGCCTTCATTAATTTGGACAATGATACTCCTCCCAATCAGAACATTCACACAGGCACGTGCGAAACCGTTATAGAGGGGAAATTTCTTTAAAAAGACCTAAATCTATTACACTTGGACTAATTCAATATTAAACATTTCAATTTTGCTAATATTACTTTGGTCTAGACAATTTTGCTAATTAAATTATAAAATTTTTAATTAACAATTAAGTCCATTCAACCAACTAGGTTATTGCTGACATAGATACCAGTCATCCAACATGATGCCAACATAAAAAAAAAAATGTAATTTTTAAAAAATAATTATTCTTTTTTTTTTTTTTTTTTTTTTTTTCTTTGTTTTTTTTTTCATGTGTCATCAAGGGTCACTAGCAACCCTCGCCCACTACGAAGGCTTCACTCAAGGCCATCACCTTGCCGACTGTGGGTGAGGGTGCGAAGGCCCTCGCTGAATCTAAGTAGTTGATCACAATGCCAAAATAGACTCAACTAGCAAATTGTCAAAAAGTTACAAAAGTTGTCTACTTTAAAAAATAGCAAATGAAAAAATGAAAAGAAAAAAAAAAACTTACAAAAGTTGTCCACTTTCATGCTAGCAATGTCACATACGAAAATTGGCCTAATTGACTCAACAAGCAAATTGTCAAAAAAATTATACAACTCAACTGGCAAAATTAAAAGATTTAGAATTAAATTAGGTAAAGTGTGATAGATTTAAAATTTTATGAACAATTTTCTCCCACTATAGAAAGAGATCACGTAAATAACTAAAGCCAAAAGCAAAGCATATACCAATTGCTAATAAAATATATAACAACACTAATGATTCCCCAGTTGCCGGATAATTGTTAGAGATTCTTATCAGCTCTTATCCCATCAAGTGGCCATCTCATATTATAATTCCACACTCAACCTCGAACCGAGCCTGCCCACATCGAGAGCTCTCCAGCAATTTGGCCCACGAAATTTCAATCGCAAATACCATCGAACGAATCTGGGAGGAGAGTTTATATGTCAAGGGTACACTACTGCATGTTCTCGTATAAGACGCATGTTACGAACGCATGCAATCCGCGATAAGGTTAATCCCGATATCACGGTCAAAAAAGGCCTACTCGATAAAGCGCAACGATATCATTAAATTAAAGCCTTGATTAGCCATAGGAAACGATATAAAGACCCGAAATGATTCGACATCCGAGACCACCTGTCTCTCATTTTTGGCGGAGGGTTGTGTGAAAAAGATGGGGTGGGGATGGCAAGACGTCACTCCATGAATGGATGGATCGATGGTTATCCCCTTGACATCTGTAGGATTGCCCAAATTGGCCAAGTGGAGATCTAGCTGTGAACCGACTCATCCCAATCCTTCGACATTTAGTGTATGCATCGCTCCACCTGAGATCTTCATAGAATGTACCAGGCTCTTTAACTTAACATAAGCTAATAGATTCGACATATCCTGATGACCAACAGACAGTCGTGTAATTGCTCCTAGAGCATAGCTTCTTGGTTTAGGTAAGGGTCAGAAGAAATTTTCTCGGTTATATGTCTTTGCTTTTATCTAATGTCTAGAGTCAAATTTTCTTCGCAGCAAATTTAGCTTTACTTACTTAAATACTAAATTCCGTAAGCTAGTATCGCAAATTCTGTTTTTATTCTCACTTCATAATGATTAATAATCAGGATCAGTACACGGAAAGTTCTAAAACTTATTATCAAAGTACAATCAAGTTCTAAAATTTTTAAAAAGTGTAATTAGCAAAATGATTTGATTAGACAAATTTGATAAATTTTAGAACTTGATTGTACTTTTTGAAAGTTTTAAAACTTCATTACACTTTCGTGATAAGTTTTGGTGCTTTCAATACACTTACCCCTCTATTATTTTGACTAAATCATTCTTTGCTAGATAGCCAGATGATTGTATAAGTGTTGTAAATTAATTTTTTTCCTTTAACTTATCACTCAAGTAGAAACGTAAGCTACGCCCTGTTTAGTTTAACTTTTTCTAAGTATCTAAGATTGCCATGTCAATGAAGACATATTAATATATAACATCAATATATAATTAACGTGGATGAAGACATGTCTATATAGAAAATCAATATATAATCAATCTCTTGCAATAAAACAACAATAATAAGAAGGAAAATCAATATTATGCCTGGGCAAGGGTCAACCTCCTTGACACGAGACCGACCTCGCCATGGCCAAGGCGAGGCTTGTCGGGGCTCGTCGGACCTCGCCCTCGCCTAGGTGAGGCCTAGCGAGGCACGGCAAGGCAACTCCAACCTGGGCAAGGGTCAACCTTGCTAGATCTGGCAAGGGGGCCCTTTCCTAGCCATGCCTAGACGGCCGACGCTCGGCCTCGACTTGGTGAGGCCAATCCTCACCTGTGGCCGGCAAGTGTGACCCCGCCAGCCATGGCTGTGGCTGGTGACCGATGATGACCACCGGAAAAAGAAAAGGAAGAGAAAGGGGAAAGGGAAAAAACATGAAAAAAAAAATCAATAAACTAGTTTAAAATTTCAATAAATGCAAAAAAATATATTATTAAAATATTATTAAAAATGTTCATGTCAGTGCAAGTCGCACCACGTCTGCCAGTCGGCATCTACATCAGTAATTTTTGGTCTAAATTGGCCAAATGGATTGAATCGATACCAATATGAAAAGATTTAAAACTAAATTGATCCAATTAAAAGATTTACGACTGAATTATTACCAGTACAATAAATTTAGAACTTTTTTAGTACTTTTCCATTAAAGGCATGGACAACAGGGTACGTTATCATAATCAATAATTGAAAATACAAAAGTCACTTACTTTATGACGAGGTTGTGTGTGATTGAATTACTATTAGGAGTGTTTGACACGCACTTTGCCAAGCTGTGGCCCACATATACCGAAACAAATGTTGATTAGTGACTTATGTTGTCCCCTCATTACTTCATTTCACATTGATTAAATATATCGTCATAAGGTGTATCAAATTAATATTTGTACGACTAAGCTATATGAGAATGTGATCTGTAAAATTGATATACCAAATGACATAGCAAATTGTAAGTATGTATTTAAATAAGTGGGACACGGTGGATACATATAATGTTACATCACTTAATATATCAATTACGTCAATCAATTTTAGTATAATTAGCACATGAAAATCCTTCTATCCAAATTCCATTTAGGCAATGTTAACTTTAGTTCAACGAATGTGGTCACGTGATCAAAAGTTACTTTGGGTCCTAGAAAGCGCTGAATCTTTATGCCATGATAAGGTGCTGCCGTCACGTACGGGCGCACAATCACCTGCTGCGTATGCCACCTGCAATTATTAGGCGAGATCATTATCTCCATTTGCAATATTAAAAGATATTATCACCATCAACGTAATCGATGCTTTAAATGATGCGATAAGTTCATGTCTAGTACACCACTTAATCAGCGCCAAAATTATCTAAAAAGTTATAAATTCATTGTACAACAATAAATTCATTCCTAAACTTGTCAATTTTTAACTAATGTAGTCCTAAACTTTAGGTTAAAAATCGCTGACATAACGGTCTTATTAATACCCGACCGATAGTTGACATGGACAATCTTATATAAAACGACGTCACTTTGCATTGAACCAAGAATATCTGAATTTTCTTTCTTTCTTTTCTTTTCTTTTCAATATTTTTATCTTTTTATTTTTCCTATTCTATTGTTCATCTTTATCCTCCACCGGTTAGAAGTGAGGGTCATAGCCGTTGCCAAATCTGGGCAAAGCCGCCAATTATAAGCTAAGGTAATCCTCGCTAGATTTGGCGAGGCCATGATGCCCTTGCCAAGGGTGGCCAATGCCAATGTTGCCCTCGCCTGTGCCTGACGACCTTCTCAAACCAATGCCAAGGCTTTGATGACCGACGAACAAAAAAGATGAATAGTACATTAAAACAAAGAGAATCAAAGAATTCATAAAAAGAAAAATTGCAAAATGACATCGTGCCATTTAAGATCGTCCATGTCAATCGCCAGCTATTCTACATAGGATATTTGGTACTAACTAGACTACCATGTCAACAATTTCCAATTTAAATTGACCTGATAAATTACATTTAAAAATTATCGGAAGGTTTAAGATTACATTCAGCAAATTGAAAAGTTTAAGACTTAATTAGCCGCCATGCAATAGGTTTAAAATTTTTTGGACAACTCTCTCCTTAATCACCACCATCATAAATCATTCTATCTTCTAGCATAACTTTTGCCTTCCATCTCCTCTATAAATTGCAAGGCCAACGCGAGCACAATTTCCACAAAATAGCCTTATTTGTTTTCAGCTTCGAAATCTTCCATTTGAATATCTTCAGTTTCTGAGAGGAAGAGAGTGGGAAAATGGCCATCTTCACGACTGACAATCCCCGGGTGCTCATTTTTGGAGTTCTAGGTACTTTACACAGGGTATCCAACTGTTTTCTAGTTACTATCGAACAATAACCGATGACTTTTTTTTGACGCTTTTGTCAACCTTTGGATCATTGTTGTCGTAGGTAATATCATATCCATCGTGGTCTTTTTGGCCCCAGTGTAAGTTTTTAACTCTTTCTCACTCCATTCACACTGACAGCATAAGGTTTAGGACTTAATCTTCTTTGGCAGGCCAACATTTTGGAGGATATGCAGGAGGAAGTCAACCGAAGGGTTTGAATCAGTTCCGTACGTGGTTTCTCTGTTCAGCGCCATGCTTTGGCTGTACTATGCATCCCTCAAGTCCGAGTCCGCCGCTTTCCTGCTCATCACGGTCAACTCGGTCGGATGCGCCATAGAGACGATCTACATCGCTCTCTACCTTGCTTATGCTCCTAAACAAGCCAAGGTACGTAGCCACAGCGTTGTTCGCGAAGAACACACCTAATGTATTCTAATTGTTGGAGAGTGGATGAGCAGATGATGACGCTGACGCTGCTGTTGCTGAATTTCGGAGGGTATTGTTCCATTCTTCTTCTGTCCCACTTCTTGGCAAAGGGATCGGCGAGGGTCCAACTTGTTGGGTGGATTTGCGTTGCGCTCTCTGTTGCAGTCTTTGCTGCTCCTCTAAGCGTCATTGTAATTTACTTCTATGTGACTCCTTTCTTTTTTCTGCATGAGAACGCATGTCTTGCATATTAATGTGGAACACAAGTTGTGCATGACATGCATTTTGGTTTCGACGTACATGTGAGTTTACATACGTGTGTGCAGAGAATGGTGATACGCACCAAGAGCGTGGAGTTCTTGCCCTTTTCTTTATCGTTCTTCCTCATGCTCAGTGCTGTGACATGGCTCCTATACGGCCTATTCCTCAAGGACTTGTATGTCGCGGTATGCATGGTTCATCTACTTGTTAAAATCAAGATAGCGAGGTGCAGCAATATTATCTTTGTTCCCTGAATGAACAATATTAACATGTGTACGTGCATATATAGGGTCCAAACGTGTTAGGAGTCATCTTTGGAGTGCTTCAGATGGCGCTGCATGCCATATACAGGAAGGGAAATACACTTGTGATGGAGAAGGAGAAGAATGATACCAGTGTTGGAAAGCTGAGCTCTGATATACAAAGTTGCAATGGGCAAGCCTTCATCATCTTTATTGAAGCTTCTGATAAAGGACCAGTGGCCACTCCATCTGAAGTTTGACAGGCGTCTAAGTTACTCATATGCCCAGTCGGACTTTCTGTTTTCCAGCAGCTCCTAGCTGGCTTACTCGTTGCTTCTGCTATGTAAAATGCAAATGCAAGAGAGTGTTTGCATGCGCGCATGTCGGTGCTTGGGGGGTAGAGTGTTGTTTGTGAATGTTCAACCTGTTTTTCCTAATAATACAGTTACCAGACGCATTACTCTTTCAGAAACAGATTCAGCTACTCTCCATTCATTGCTGATTGATTGATATCATCTACTTACCAGGCCATGAGGTCTGTCCCCTTATTAAACATTTTTTTCCTTTGAAATCCGGCTAAGTTAGGATCATGAGCTAAGATCCGAGACACTTTGGGAGACCTCTGTACAATCATTGAGTAAATCTGCCTCTTCATCAGAATATAACTGTGGTCACGTAATGCGTGCCGTGAGATGACATTCTTACTCTCTGATTCCAATTTGGGAGAAGTTTGCTCAAGTGGGTAATAAACTCACTAAGGATAGCACGTACCATTAGGCCCAGATTCAACCGGACCGTCAACCCAGTTACTACACAAAATCATAGTTAAAAAGTACTCCCAACACACCATAGATATCTCTGATACTCAACTGAGAGATCAGAGGAACTTCCCCCTAAAGGAAAGTAAACAGTAAGTAGTTCCTCAATCAGACTGACGATAAAGAACTGAGTCACAGCAAAATGTTTCTTTTGTCAAGCGGATCAACAGTTGATTCTCATCCTACAAACATGAAGGACTTCAACGCTAGCAATCTCACCGATGAGGAAGCTCTTTTCTCTACAACCAATGAGCATGCACTTGGCATTGGAATACACTATTGCAGTAGTTGAAAAATTTTTACAGGCTTCCAATTGCCTCTTCCTGTATCAGATTCTTCCAAGGCATTTTGGAAAAGTAAATAGCTGCATTATGTGAATTTGCTACATTTTTCAAGCAAATTTAGAGAACAGCCTCGAGATGAAAATTCGGAATGTTCTCAGGCTAGCTAAGTGATGCCCAATCTGGATATGGGCACTCATAGACCCAACTGGGTCCAGAATATCGTATGCAGTGCAGCCATAATCCCTCCTCACTCCCGTCATATCTGCATTTTGCATAAGCTCAGAAGTCAAATCTTAGGTTCTCTATCGTACACACGCAGGCAAGGGTGTGCAAGCAGAATATGAGTAAAGACAAGTGCCCAAGATGGGAAAAAGGAGGAACACACCCTTTTGGAGCTAAATTCGGACAATTTGTGCACACAGGGTCAGTACTAAATTCAATGCAAGGCTCTTCTTCCTTATCGTTCTGCCCAATATCAGAAACATTGGATTCCGATGACAAACCAGCGGCTTTATCGGCAACCATTCCTTCAGCTGAACGATTGGTCCTTTGTTCAAGAAGGTAAAGCGTGTCAGTGGCAATTGGATGGCCACTAAACTGCAAATGGACTCGTATCTGCACATAAAGAGCAGGGTTGAGATAAGAAGGCGCTGCAAATACTCGCATATATCAAATAAACCTCATAAATTAAAAGGTCTAAAAAACAGGCTGACTTAACCAAATGCAGAGAGATATATAATAAGCAGGACCGGAAAGTATCTTACAAAATGAGCAGGACAGGGTTTATGGAGAGTGCAGAAAAGAAAGCGCACGACTCAAAAAGTTAACAGTAAACGGAATGTCCTTCCTGTATGTGTGGGTACATCTATGCAAGCAACTGACTTGGCTACATTAAGGAAAAACAACCGAGGAAGGTTCACTGCTTATGTAATAGAAAATAGGAGGTATCAGACTCTCAATATGGTATTTGCATCCTTTAGCATCACATCGCCTTACCTGATGAGTTCTTCCAGTGACCGGTTCACAGAGAACAATGCTATGAGTTCCATTGGTGCTGATCCTTGTGAACTTTGTACAAGCGGCCTTTCCTTTCAAGAGGGCAGTATCACAAGTAGGGTCACCTGCCTGTAAAAAGAGATGATATTGACCAGACTAATGGCATTAAGCACATTATTACATTCACTGCCAATGCTCTAATTTAGTGGTTGAAATTAAGACACGACTATGAAACAGTCAGGGAAGATGTATTTTAAATGTAGAAGGAAAAGAAAGCTCTAAGAGCGGTCATACATTGCGACACACCATGCCACGTGGACCAGGAGAAGGGTGGCAGATGATATACTACCACCATTTTCAATTTCCTTAGAGATTAAAAAGCCTTTATATGACGACTCATCCGTATGAAATCCAAACCACATATTATTGCTCGAAAGGAGCTCGTAAAGTGAGAGAGCATATGTGCTAATGAATAGGGAAACTGTGGCTTCTTGCTTTTGGCTGGCAGTATTTAGATTTGCTGATTCATATACCAAGGCTCACAGATTTTGCATCAGCCAGCACTATGTCACGAGCTCGGAGCTCTTAACTTCTGACGAATTTAGTTCAGATTACCATCACACATTACTTTTCAATTCCATTTCAAACAGTGTGTTGTGCATCACCAAGATAACAGTCCACAGTGGCTCATAAGTATATGAATGCTCCTAAAAAGTATTGATAGGCCATCATAAATGGATATCTACAAAAACTATATAGTTATTTTTACATGCCTCTGTAAGAATGTTAAGAAAGGGCATTAGCTTCCATTTATAGCACTCTGATAACATTCAAAATTGCATCCCATAATGAATTCATATTGGTTAGCCACAAAAACCTTCCTTTACGAAGGAAAGAGAGCAAAAAGAAAGAAAGGAGAAGAAATCAGTACACAAGGAAGGCATGACATAATTTTCATTCAAAAACATCATCAAAAAGCCATCATTTCAAGACCCTTCTCCAACACCCAGATGCTCAGTTTCATTTCCGTGACCTCATGTAATACAGTGATCGACATGAATTTAAACTCAGAAAAAGGTCGAAATAACAAGCTTTTGAGCAGACACTCACCTCCGCTGTGCTCCTGCCTTCTCGAGCATTGTAATTGATGTTGACATTGACCTCCAGCTAACAAGAAACCCCAGAACACATAAATCAGATGAGAACTAATAAGAATGCATTTCTGATACCACATTCTCTAGAACTTTTTCCCACGATCTAACTAGCCTCCAGGATCTTCTGAAGAGAGGACCTAAACGAAAAAGGACTAGTTGATTGTGTTCATAAATAAGTGGATCACAGCTGGATCTTTCATCAATAATAACTGAAGATGTCACACAAGATGTGCAGTTGATTTTTAACAACTAACCCTCTCCCACTCAAAAGGAGTCTTATAATTACTAAAATCTACGTGGAGAAAAAGAATATGGGCAGACTTGTCCTTTCAGCGTTACCTCTTCTCAAGACAACTCAACAAACAAACAGAAAATAGTCGAATTGGAAAAAAGAAATCGCATTGCTAGATTGAGTACATCTACTTCAACATCTCATAATTCCAATTCTTCAGGGTTAAACTCCCTCATGTAGCACCATACTGCAGGATTTTTCAGTTCGTAAATTATCCACTTTTAGTGCATATTCCAAAATCAACAGACTGAAGCAAGAGATACCTCATTCTCAGGAAATTCACCCACCACCTTTGCAATATACTGTTTCTGCACCAAACCACCTTCAATCTGAAGATATTAAATGTCAGTTGAAACTTAAATTTTAGGCCAAGTATCATCTGTACCTTGCCACATCATGGATATGATGTATAAACACTTAAAATACATAATAGGATATTCTAGATAATTTTTACTCAAGGGAATGAAGTCTGCAGCAGAAATAGTACTTGCTAGCACTACTGCTATTAGGAGAAACAGTCACCAGACACGGATTAGAACTCTACAGACTGAAGATACATACAAAGGAAATGCACATCACAGAAAGAAATTATATGACCTCTTTAAGTCACTCCATAAAGTAGATGCACATGACATGGTGTGATGATATTACAAACGATGAACAAGATGTCGCAACAAAGCAGCATGCTCGGAGAACTACCACTATCCTTGTTGTAAATGGAAGAGAGCCCCACTTCCATTTAGGAAATTGACCACCCACATAGTATTGCAGCTAATAGGAATTTACACTAGTAAAGGTTCCAAAAGCACGCTTTTCAATACAGCACTCACCTGTTGCCTGAAAAGATCTGCTTTTGACGCGTTTCTGGCAAATATAAGGAGTCCAGAGACAAGGCGATCTAGTCGGTGAACAGCTTGTATTATAATATCAAGGAGGACGTACGAAATCCATAATGTGGATGTGACACCAGATATAGGTCAGAGGACCGAAAAAGAGTTAATGATAGACATCAAGAATCACAAGGAAACAGAATATGCCCAATCTGATTTCGATAGAGCCAAGAATGCATATGCATGTGAAAGAGCTACTTAGGATACGAAATAGGGGTGCCAGCCCATGCTCTGCCTGAAGGATGCCGACCACTGTGTTTTTACGATACTGACCACACGGATGCACCTATAAACAAGTTGAAATTTCTATAAACATAGATCCTATAAGGCCAAAAGAGCTAGCTAGGCCAAGCAAGGCTGCTGTAACCACATTACTCTCTGAATCTCATCAGTGATCTTACAGCACTCATGCAAATTCCACACAAAATCACTCTTTTGTTGTACATTTGAAATGAGGGAAAACATAATTGTGTTGTTCCTTACTGGAATAGATGCCGGCTTACAAACAGTCACCACATCTGGTTCTTTCTGTAGGATGGAGACACCATGGCTCATCACAGGAGGCTCATGCCTACAAGCTTATCAAGATTAATGTATATTCAAAGAATACCCTAAAACTTCTAGAAAAAACTCTAAATTAAGATTAGAATTCTCAACTCGCAGGTGAAGAAGGAATAAAGAAGCCTGAAGAAACAGAAAAGGTAAAGAAAGGGAACCTAAGCAAAAGAAACTGATCCAGCAAAAGGTATATATCATCGCTAGATCAGACTCTTGAAAAGCAACATTTGATAAGGAGATCATAGCAAGTGTAAAGCTCAAACCAACCTGTGTACAAAGTGGCTTATTTTTTCAGACGATTTTACAATGTAAGAGACAGGAACTACCCTCCCCTCTACTTGTATCCGTCCACATTCGACAGCACTGACCTACAGGTTATAACTAGGCAAGGTTAAAAGTCATGGTCACATGCAGAACTAAACATTCGTTATGCAACGAAGAAAATGCTTACATAATACTCATAAGGTCTGCCTTTGAACTCGTGGGCAAACAAATCCACGATGGTTTTGCCAGCCCAGCGGCTCTTGACCTATGATACATCATAATTCATAACAAGAAAACCAGCCAAATTGAGAGCTCAAGGTTGACGCGAAAAAGGGCTTAACGAGGGTCTTGACCACACAAAAATTAGATCACAAGTAAAGCATGCGAACCACTCCACTGCAGAAGAAGAAAGAGGAGATAGCGACGACTCACATGAGAGATGAACTCGAAGTGGTAGGGTGCAACGTAACGCCTCCCTGCATTCTCTTAATAGATCAGTCTTCTTTTCGCTCCCTCTACTAGCAAGAATCCCTACAACAATGTCCCATGAAAGAAAAATACTCTCTTGAGAATTACCTTCGCGAAAGATGTAATCTTGGCGCTCCGGAGGATTCAACGGAGTCTGCCACACGACCTCCCCCTCCTCGCTCGCTCCTCCCCCTCCTCCCCCTCCTTCTTCCTTTCTCTTCCTCTTCATTTTCCTGCGACCATCCACCGGCTAGAAACGACGGCGTTGGGGAGGAATATGATGCGTCAAAGCAAAAGGCACTTCCTTATCCCACCTCCACCTGAGGCAAGCGGGAGCTGCAGTAATAGGGCCGAGACGACGTCGTTTCCAGCGTTCCGTCCCGTCTGTCCGTCCGACACTATTCTAATCTGGATTTTGGTCTTCGTTTCCTGTCTCGTTTGGTGACTCGCCAACAAACCGACACCCATCTTCCGAACCAAAGGCAGTCGCATTTCGGTCGTTAGCTTCACCAACTTGCCAAGGTATGACATGTTTCTTTGAGCTACTTCTTGCCCATCAATACCCTTAAACTCAAACACCATCTTCGCTTCCCTTCCCACGCCGTATCTTTGATTTCCGCTTGCCGCGAGTTCATCAAGTCCCGGCTTTTCATCTTCCTGCTTGCCTGCTCAATCCATCGACTCCACTTCCTTTCGCTGATTCAGATGGAGTGATTCAACAAGGTCCCTTGTTAAACTGAGACGAAGCAGAGAGACGGGCACGCGGGAGTGATCGAGAAGGAGGAGGCGGAAATGCGGGAAGAGGAATTGGTGGATGTAAAGTTCAGATTGTTCGATGGATCGGACATGGGTCCCTTCCAGTTCTCATCGGCGTCCACCATCGATATGTTGAAGCAGAGAGTTGTCTCCGATTGGCCCAAAGGTTTCCTCCACCTCTCCTTCCTATGTTCGTTTCAGTATGTGGTTTGTGCTGAATGACCTTATTATTCGGTATCTTCATCTTCTTCAGATATGATCTGTAAGATTGGTGATATAGTTTAAAACAGCTTAGCAAGGTCATGCACCCATCCTAGACTATTTGGACTTTTTCTTGTTTTAAGCCGAGTTCAAGGGCTGCTTTCTTGTGGAATGTAGGAACTGCGTAGGAGCTGAGATCATGTCTAATACTGGGCCTTTTCTTAAGTTAGTGATGACCCTGCTTTAAACTTACCTGAAATTTCATCATTGTGACTGCCGGCAACCACAAGGTTTATGACTCATGTTGCTATCATGAAGAGTTGTAATCGTCTCTGTGTGAGTGTTTTTGTCTCTGTCGTTGCTGTTTGCATGATAAATGTGACATGATGAAACAAGTCCACCTGTGGCACGAGAAAAAGGTAGAATCACAAGCAAGCCTGTGTGCCAAAACACGCGGACGCACGTGCTCGGACTTGTCCATTATTTTGATCTCTGTTATGGACTCCAAACTTTTTTTTCCCCGATGGTTTGATTGCAGACATTCTTGTGCAAGGAAAAATCAGATCCACTTGCAATCGCATTTGTTAAATGCCTGCCATTGGGAAGTTGGGGCAGGAAATGGCTCTATAACATTAGTGGCTAAGCCTGTGATGATGTGTAGTCGCATAGATGTAAGAAAGGGGAAAGATGTTTACATACGGATAACGAGTAATGTACTGAATATATTTTTCCGAAAGCAATTGTAAGGCAGATATTTTTCTTAAAAAGGTGTCCCCTGGCGAGGACAGGCAGAATTTGGATTAATTTAAGGGCAATGAGAGTGACATAATATAGTCTTGATTTTTCTTTGTTTCTTGTTCTGTTATAAAACAATATCTGAGGGGGGCATTTGCAACCCTAGCGAAGAGATAGCCTGGCCTTGGCTGTATTGATGATTGTATCTGCATCATTCCACTTAATGTGGAAATCCCTCCAACCTTGTCTGCTCGCAATGCAATGTAGGAAAATCATGTTAGCAAATCTATTCTTGATCGGGCATTTTTCTATAAGCTGTAGCTGCATTTTGAATTTCAACTGTGTACGTGGACACAGCAGATAACATGAACCCTAGCTAAGGATTTAATCTCCAGTGAATGTTTTCTGTGTTGCTAATTTGATGTAGATTAAGAACTGTTTTTTTCCCACTGAGATTGTACTGTTCATTGTTCCTCAGGCAAGACGGTCATACCAAAGGCAGCAAGTGAAATAAAACTGATAAGTGCCGGTAAAGTTTTGGAAAACACTAAGACAATTGGTCAGTGCAAAATGCCTTTCGGTGATGTTGGCGGCGGAGGAATTATAATGCACGTTGTTGTACAGTCATCCTTAGCAAAAAAAAGAGCAGGTATTTTTACTATTTTGTTACATCTAATAGCTTCGAAGGTTTGATTGGCAATATTCTTATATCAGCATGCTTTACAGAGTTAGAAAGGACCTTTGTTAACTAAGTCACTTCAAATAAATTTTATCTGCTTGCTGTATCTGGTTCATATGCGGATTAGAAGCTCCTTCATTGACCAAGTTCGCCTGTCTAGAGATGAACTGAGAAGAAACTTATTACGTGATGTCTAGTATTTCTGGTCAGACTTCATCATTTGCTTTGTCATTGTGAAATAAGAACTAGATCTTACTTGCAGTGAACAAGCATATATCTTTTATACATAGACTATGACTCAGTTATTAATCTGGAATCCGTAGACTTGTTCTCTTGGAGAATTCAGGCCTTTTTGAGAGTTTCGTAGTAGTAGTGAAAACTCCTTTATCAGCCTATTGATGAGTCTTCATCTCGATTTACACGTGGACTTGTTTTGAAACAGAGAAGAAACTGGATGATTCCCCGAGGAAAGTTGTCTGCGCTTGCTCCGTATTGTGAGAACATATATGTGTAGCCTCTCAATATAGTTTATATTCACATCACTGCTTTGCTGCTGGGAATATCCACCATTCAATTGTTTTCGGAAGTGTATAAGTGTACAGGGCAAATCATGTGTTAATGTACTCTAAATGTTGCTGTATCATTCATCTCTTCTGCAAGTTTTGGATGGTAAGCGCATCTGATGGCCGTCAATGAGTAGTGCTAGCATAAGTTCATATATCTACCGTCGGTTCACAGTTCTTCAGTGTTATTTTTATGATATAGTTGAGATGTCGGATGTATGGAGCCCTGGATGAAGATGAATGCTATCACATTTTAAAGAGAGACGGTCTTTCGTGCTGTGATGAATGTCATGTGGTTGTTATCTGTGGGCAAATCATTACTAACTAATTCGGAAAACAAAGAAAGTTGTGCTTCTTACCGACTCCCTACGAGTTCCATTGGCTTCCCAGTCATGGACTTTGACATGAAGATTAAGGAGGAATCTAGAATCTGGTTATCTAATGAAGGTACTCGCCAGATTGTCCGGCGAACTAGTTGTTACGTGATGGTTTGCAGCAATATACGTCTTTTATTTAGGTGAAATACATAGCTGACTTCGAGCACAATTCAAAGCTGTGCTTGCCTGTGATACTGCGTTTCGAGTTTTCAGCCTTATTTCCAATCGGCATGTTTCGTGCCCAACTGGTGACACAAACGAACCCGGTAGGCCTATGCCCAAACGCAAGGCCAATGGCCGATGAGCCCAAAGAGAACCTTGGGTCAAATTTACTGATGAAGACAATTTAGAATTTAGCTTCTCATGGGCTGGGTTTGCGATCCACGCTTCCGGTCATTCTCAGTGCACCCTAGTGCTATGGAGAAGGGTCCAGTTCCCTCCCGTAGACCGTAGACCGAACGACACATTGACCAGTTCATGCAACTCATGGCGAGGGATATATGTAAAAGTCGACCCCTCAGGGATTGAACTTGGAACGTTGTCATGTACCGTCACCCACTGTTTGGTGTTTCATGGCGAGGCCGAAACACAAAACAGAAGGTATATTACGCCACCATCATACCAGATTACTGCTACATTGCAAATGAAACTATATGATTCGAAATCAATCTAAATAATATACTGCTCATAGAACCCTTTTTCCTGGCCAGTTTGTCGTGAATTACCATCATCCTGTGTTATAACCATTGCAATTAATCAACTACGATAAAGCTTATATGCATGGCCCAACTTTTTTCCACCAATGAGCAACGAGCGATGGAAGATTTCGTACAGGCGGCCCACACAGCAAGAACAGAACAAGAACACGTGGTAAAGTTAGAACAAGGCTCATCAAAACTATCATCATTTTTCTCCCTCATCAGCAAACCAGACAGCATTCTGTAATCACGTGTTCTTGTTTCAAGCTATTTACACTCTGCGCCCCCCACAAAATGGTATCGTTGCGAAACAGAAAAGATCATCGTAGGCTCCGGCAGCACGTTCTGCCGTGTCCTAGAGCCTACTCCACGCCTGGATCAAAATACAAGGTGAATCCTATTCAGTATTTACCGCTCAACCACCATGCAAGCAAAGCGACAAGCTCCACAAAGTCAGTGGCACCACCAAACGTTACAAGACCAAAAGCAAGTAAACTAAAAGGCCGTATCCTATGAACACCGAAACTGTCGTCGACGCGGGACGTCGTCGTCTTCCCCCGCTTCCCTTCCCCTCAAGAGCAGGAGACGGAAGAGACGGAGAGAGGGTAAGAGTAGGTGTTGGCGTATTGGAAGGAGAGGGTGTCGCCGTTGGCCAGGGGCTCGCCGTCGTTGACGAGGCAGTCGTTGTAGCGGAGGCGCTTGAAGACCCGCGGGTTGATGAGGCGGGCGGAGCTGAACCAGCCGCAGCTGAGGTGGATGCGGGAGATGTCGCACCCGGTCACGCACGCGTTCATGATCTCCACGGTGTAGGTGGGGATGCCGCTGGGGAGCGGGGACGTCGGCCCTTGGCTGATCACTATGTCCGCCTTGCTACATCTCTCCCCCCACATCCGGTTCGGTTCCTCCATGGCCGATGCTGCGCAAAGTGAAAAGGGCACAAATCAGGACAAAGTTATTACGGCGAGAACGGACTAGGGGGGACCGCGTCGAACAGACAAGAATGGCCTTTTTTGGAGAGGAAACGCAGGGAAATTATTATTATGTAGCAAAAGCCAAAGGGTGGGGATATTTATCACTGCTTTGTCGACTTTTTTGCCGAGGGCGTACAGTTGTCGGACCTTTTCCGCTCCTTTTCTGGCGCGTTTCGCTTTAAGGAAAACGACCCTTCAAAGCTGAAGCTCCCTTTCCATTCCATTGCCTTGGAAATTCAAAATCGCCTTATCCCTAGGCGAGGCCGAGAGACAGCTAGAGCATGAATCATTATATGCTAGGATGCGCGGGCATTATTAAGTAATGCGCACGGCGGGGTCTCTAGAGAGTCGAGCAATTAATGATGGAACATCGAAGCGACATTGATCGAAACAAGAAAAGAAAGAAAAGGATAAAGAAATGGGTTTTTTGGAGGTGCCCTGAGTACGAAGCGGCGCACGTTAGAACGGGGCGGAGAGGAATTCCCCAGACGTGCACCTCCTCTGACAGGCGAGCCGTATTCACCGAGCCAGTCTGAGCCCTGAGCGAACAGCGTTTCCCAGCGATTGTGTTTGGAGGAGGTGTCATTCAACGTTCGCATCGCGAGCACATGATGCCAGAAGGACTGATCATTCTCAGAAAACCCCAAGAAAGGCTATAGACAAACTACCGTGGAAACCCAGAATTTGCAGATGCCGGAAAGGACTCGGGTCTCCTCCACTCCTATCCATCCCTACCAGAATTTATGACCCGCAAAGGAGGACGACGAAGAAGAAATACCCACGACCCAGAAAAAGCGTGAATGGAGGATCATTCGGAGGGTGTGGAGCTTACCGAGACGAAGTAGCTTCCGGTGCAGTGCAGATTTCCTCAGCCTGTCTCCCTTATAAGCCATTAGACTCGACTGAAATGACCAGTGCCCGTCGATCACACCTCCTGCAATATATGGAGAAATCGTTGTATCTTTAACAGAACGATGAGAATATTCCTCAAAAAGGGAACACATGTAAGACGAAAAGTTCGCCACACCGGCTCGCTGCTGCAAAAGGAAAAACGACAAGAGGGGAGAGAGAGAGAGAGAGAGAGAGAGAGAGAGAGAGAGACCTCCATGTCCCACAGAGACGCCATTGACACAAAAAAACAAAGAAAAAGGGAAAAAGAGAAAGAAAACCGAACTCACTTTCGGGATCTTCGAATTCTTTATTGAGAAAACGTACGCGCAGTAAAACCCCCATGCCCATGCATATGCAGACATGCATCGCATCGACACAAAAGAATGTGCCCAGAAAAGAAAAGTGGAGGGGGAAGAATCTGAGAAAAGGTGAGGACCGAAAACGCAATCATGCGCACCTCCAATAACCGCAACCGCGAGCAGTACCATCGTCGCCAGCAACACGGCGAAAGCGATGGCGACGGGACGCCGCCTCCAGAAACTCTCCATTGTCCAGCAAGAATCAAGGTCAAGAAACGAATATCGCAGCCACATCCAAGTTCACAGCGCTTCCCTTCACTGGTAGGAAAAGGAAAAAGGCCCACCCAAAACCGTCCGCGCAGCTCCGTCGCAACAGTGAGTCCGGCTCGGAACCCTAAACCACCATCAACAGCCAGCCACAGGTAGAGTAGAGAGAGAGGGAGAGAGAGCGCGAGGCGTAATGAGAGGACCCTTCGGCTACAGGAACCTGCATAGAAGAAAGAGCTAGGAATGAGAGGGAGGGGGGACGAGGGGAATATGTACGAATCAGATATCAAATCAGTCAAAGCAACAACCGTCAATGAGAGAGGGAGAGGGAGGGAGAGGGAGAGCATTAATGCAGATACAGCATTACAGCTCAAGCAGCGTCGATCCACGAGCCGAAAAAGCTAAAGCAGGGGGAGGGAGGGCGAGCGTTTGACCTCAAAACGGGTAAAGCGACGGCGACATGCGACACGCCCGCGCAGCTCGTGGAAAGATACATGGAAATGGAAACCACGGGCAGAGGCTCGCGAGTTCGACTCAGCAGAACCGAATCGAATATAGGCAAAACACACACACACACCCGCGTATATAACATATATGACAGAGCCGAGGAGGCGAAGAATGTGGCTTCCATGCACAAATCCAGGCGAGGCGTGGAAAACGAACGCGGACATTTCCTGGAAAATTGAATAAGGAGGTACAAAAGAGAGAGAAAAAATACCCAAAAAGCAGGCGGAGAAAATGGGTCGGGAGGGGCAGCCACAATTTACTGCGCGACAACGCGGCAGTCGACAAAGCAGCGCCTCCTCCTCAGTACACAACTGCGACTCCTTTCTCCACACAAAGCCACGAGCAAGCGCACACCCGCAGACAGACAGGCGCGCAGACAAAGGCACAGAGACAGACAGCACAGCAGTACGAGAGAGATAGAGATAGAGAGAGAGAAAGAGGGAAGGAGGTTTTGTTGGAACAGAAGAACGGAAGCGGCAGGAGAGGAGGATGATACTCATGACAGAAGGCATTAATGAGAGGGGAAGAGGAGGAGAATAGCTGCAAACATGGGGTGGAGCGCAGAGAGAGGAAGGAGCATGTACGTACTTTCGTTGTTGTGCTGCAAAGGTGGAAAGGACGAGGGCAGCAGCAATGGCTTCCATGGGAGGGGAGGAGGGGGAGGAGGAGGAGACTGGCGGAAGAAGCCTTTTAGGGTTTATGGAATTCAGTTATAGGGGGAGTGAGAATGGGAAGGGAGGGCTTGGCTTGGCTTGCTTTGCTTTGTGTAGTAATCAATCATTAAATTAGATTATGGCGCACGTGGCATTCGTTAGTTAAACAACACACTTGAGGGCGTGCGCTTTCATAAATCGGATGTGGAACGACCCCCAACCAATTCATTTAATGATTTGTGCTTCGTTGTCTCGGGTTAGACAGCTACAGGGGAATATATAATCATTCATCTAGTTTGAATAACAAAAAAATAGAAGTTCAACGCAGGTGTTAAATTAGAAAAGATTCCTTTATTTCACGAAAAGTTGAATGGTAATTTAAACATTTTCACAGATAATAAATATATTATTCCTTTATTCCTTCCTTCCTTTATTCCCGTAATAGATACAAATCATCATTTTCAGAAAATTATTTTCAAATTATTCATTTTTTGTAAAATACAAAAATAAAGCCTTCAAATTTCATCTTTCATCTAATTCATTCATTCATTTTCGTATTTGGCTTTGCATTTTTTTATTTTTTTTTTAGATCTACTAAATGATCCCAAATTCTTGACATCAATCTGCAGGGTAATAAAGGGGAAAAAGATTATGGATTCCCTTGCTAAATCTTAGCTACATGTTCCTTTTCATTTTTTTTTTCAGCCAAGAGGGTTGGAGTTTCGTGTTCTATTAAACCCAACCAGTCGCCACCCAAAAATAAAAATTATGTTTTAAAAAGAACGGAAATATTCACTTAATTTCTACTTTATTATCGATTTTACTCCGCCATCAATGCTTAAGTAAGTTAAGCGGTTACTCTACGACAGATACACAAGGCTTGGCTCCTATGTGCTCGCTCGATTTAATGATTTGGCCTTAACAAGATATAACTCAGACCCCTCAAACGGGGATTGATTTCTCTCTAGAGTCAATTTAGCCTGCATCGACTATATATGGAAAAACATGTCCTCCCTCACCTTACTTACACCTATAAAACTAAGAACGCAGCAACTCCGGCACAATCTTAAAGGTTCAATAAGCTCGCAATCCCGCATCACAGTGGCCAGAGGCTGGAACGGAAGGTCTTAACACTGTACAACAACGCCGCCTTTCTAATACCGATCGAAAGACCACAGATTTTTCGAGTATCATACCATCCAATGGTCTCTGCTCTTCTTCATTTCCTGAGACTTCTAAAGCCAGATGCTGTTTGTCGCTTAATGCCAATTGAAAAACAAACAAAAGACCCTCAAGGAGCCTTTCAAGACTGACCAAGGAAAATTCGCCTTACCCTACACATGTCAATCAACAGAGTTGTTCCCAGGCGCATATGACAAGCGCAGCAGCTGTTACAGCACTCCACCCCATCATCTCACACTACACCCACCGCCAGTAACAGAACACTATAGACCGACATCCCCGTCTCTCGCTCCATTCAAGCACGACGCAACATCATCCAAGCCCAATAGTCAAGCCATTCGATAGTTGCGCTAGATGGGTGCTCCACAGTCTCCTTTTAAGTGAAAACGAGGCACCATTACCTTAGAAGAAAAAATTGGGTGTGAAAAAAAATGGGGGCCCAGCTCTGAGCATAAGCAGAATCGCGTCAGCACATCGTGGCTTGAGCACATCATGAGACCATAGATTCGTGACACCACCCACCTAAATGGACTACTTCTTCCTACACTAAATGGCGCTCTAGAATCAGAGGGTTAGCAGAATCTGACCATAATTACAAAAGAGTAGATCAGAGTTTATAAACAAGAAGCAGTTAGCCACCCACGTCCGATGCCTAAGATTGTGATTTTCCATTGGGAGATTTCATCTTTTCCAGTAGTTTCACCTTGTCCAGCAAATCTTGGATGGTAGCAGAAGCCTCCTAAAGAAATGTAGATGAACAGGGAGAAAAAGAAGTCAGGAGACCATCCAATTTCAACAGCGACAAGAACAAGAAAATATTACAGCACAGTGATATTTTAACGAAGCTAGGGTCGACCTGCTTCTTCTTCCTCAGGTTCTGCTCAACAGCTTCTCTTCGTTCCCTTTCCTCTTGAAAAATATCAATTAAAGTTTCTTGCTCCCTGTTCAATTGTTCTATTTTTCGTTGGGCTTCTTGGAGCTGATATAGTAGTACAGAGACGAAAGTGGTCAGGACACACTTCACTGAGAATTAAAAGGAAGACTTGAGGAACACATTAATTTGGATAACTTTGAGACCTAGACTCTAAAGACTATTTCAGACTAATGAGTCCATATTGAAGGAACATCGCAAGTTATAACATCTTGGCATTAAAATGGCAGAGTACTCACCTGACTTTCAAGAGTTCTGCACCTCTCTCTCTCAGTCTGCAAATCATGCTGCAACTTACTCAAAATTTTTCCATCCTGCTGTGCTAATCTGTAAACAACAACAGGAAGGAAATCAATTAGATGAAGAGAATTAATCAAACAAGGAAAAACCCAAGCACAATGCATGATGGTAAAGCACTATCACATTCACCTTTCCCTTAACTGACGATTCTCTTCTCTCAACTTTTCTATATCTACTACCTGCCAGAAAAACAAACCGATTAAATAAGCAAGCATCACAAGAAACTTTAAAACTGGAAGAAGCAATATCAATATATTAGGAAAACTTTTGATTGGCAATGTTAGGGTTCCACATAATTTTAAACCCACTGGTTGTTGCACAGGCCGGACTGCGGTTCAAAGACTCAAGTAGGCACTAATCTATTAACATTTACATAAATATGCATGTCAGCTATCACGAATAGGTATGTAAGCTGGGATGGATTGATCTCCATCCCCCCCCCCCCCAGGTCTTTGGTTCAACTCAAAACAAAGACATATTGGCATGTAAATAAGCATTGTCCGTGAACTGTGACAAACAATATTTACAAGAATTCACACAGCACTGACAGCCAAAGGTAGAAACCATCTTCATGAAGTTTAGATGTAAAAACTCGACTCCTTATAATTTTCAGACAGTATGGTTCTCAGAGAAATAGTTTCCAAAATCCCAAGTTCTTGAACAACTTTTCATACTTTTTCATCAATACTCCTAAGTTTCCTCGTGTCCATTGAACTTCAGTCCTTCCTCCCAATCCATTCAGCCAGGGCAACTCTTTGCTAGGACAACATGCCTACTTTTGACATGCTTTTACATCTTGTCATGTCAAAAGTGCACAAACCATGTCAAACTTGACTGTTCATATATAACTCTCCTCTGCTATCATTATAAATGGAAGATTAGTAATATCTTATCTTCATCAAGCTATCTCCCAAAGAATCATTATACATTAATTGTCATTCGCCTTCCACTCCTATTTCTAGAAGGGGAAAAATATGTACATTGACTAATGACCAAAAAGCTTCTATAAGGGGCTCAAAGCGAAATTAATGACTTGAGCACAAATAAATTACCAAAGAAGCTACAAAATCCTCCTGCATTAATAATTATAGATGACACCTCACAGCATCCAGAATGACATGCATAGAACTATCCAAACGAAGAACTGTAAATTGCTAAATTACCTGCAGAGGGGCTGCCGTGCTCAACCCATTGGTTTTTCCACCTGAATCATAATTAAGGTCGGAGTCCTCACCCAAGCATGCAAGCGTTGAAGAAGTCTGGAGGCCCATTACAGAAGATTTGTGGTTACCACCATTTGAATCAGGTTGGTGAAGTGACACATCATCCCCATTGACAGCCTCTGTAGAAGGGGATGAAAACGATTCTTGTAAATTCAAAGTCCTTGATTCAAAACGGGGGCTCATCCTTGTTTTGCCTCCAGAGGAGGTATGCCTTCCATCTTTAGAGAGTGAAGAGAATTTGTCAGGAGTTTGTACAGTCGGCTTACTGGTTGACGCAGTATGCTTTCCTGATTTTGAAGATGTTTGTGGCTCAGGAGAATCGTCTACCAGGATAAACATTTGTGTCAAGAGGCTAATCATAATTTTGAATCATGAATATGATCTAGCGAAATTCATTTTAAATGAATCCTGTAGCTGAATGGGAGACAACGAAAGGAAAATGACATAAATGCGATGTCTACCTCCTCCTGCAGATTCATAAGGGAGTCTAATATTGCCTAATGAAGCATAGCCAATTCGAGGAGAGTTCGTCCTCCTAGAAAATCAGCAAAGGGAATTAGTAACAAGTAACTCTAATGAGGAGAAGACGATGGGAATGGAGAAATGTATACCAATAGTTCTTCTGCATTTGAACCAGCCGTATCTCAAGTCTTGCAAGCACTGTCGTTCGCTCAAATCCTTGCTTATCATGTGCTGGTTCCACAAAATTAGCTTCCAGAACACCTGGCCCAATGTGGAAACATATTAAAAATACACATTTCACATAGTAAAAAGTTGGATATCAAAGCCAAAGAAAAACCTATGACTCCACGACCACAACTTCCAGCAGGATTCCAAAGCCTCCAAAATGGCTGCAAAAAGAATGGATGAGGTCATTTTACAATTCCATCTATATAAAGGAAGAAATCAGAGCACTCGAGAATCCTCATAAAATTCAAAAAGGAATTAACAAGAAACCATGATTCACTGCCAAACTAACCCAATAGAGAACATAAATAGAACAGAGGGATTGCTACAACACAAAGAGTAAAGAAGCCAACATACAAGAGGAAAAAGATCACAGTCTGAAATGATCCAAGCAACTAGATTCAATGTTGCTATTTGGAATCTTGGACATCACAATTTTATAATAATAACTGAGATTCTGACAATGATGCATACGGAGGCCTTCATCAGGCAAGTAACACAAGAACCTTAAACCTAGAAAGAGGTTCAAACGTCCAAACAAACATACACAAAGTAAAAGAACCACTGAAAGAAATGATCGACCACTTATAAGACAAGAACACCATGAACAAAGGCGTCAAGGTGTCATTTAGTCCAACCTTCTGTGACTGCCATCTAGATAGTAAAGTGGTAACGAAATTCTAATTAGCATCATCAACAAAAAGAAGTTCGAGCAGTGCCATAATCATTTCTACCAGAAGAACACGAACCTTAATCAGACGATTCTTGTGATATACATTGAATCCTTGGACATCGATATGATGCTTTGCATCCTTCACAAACCCAATTGTAACAACAGCAGCCATCTGACAACAATCTTTGCACATAAGTAGGTGTACTAGGAATATCAGCAAAAGCCAAAAGAAAATTATTCTGAAGCATTACAGTGTCTTTATAAACTCCATCCGCACCAGGTTGTGGTCGATAAGTAACTTCTTGAGATAACATCATATCATTTACAATATTATGATGCTCAATATCCTTCCCTCGAAGAATCATCCGGAACCTGGGGGGAATCCTCAGATAGAGAATAGAAGCATAACTCTTCAAATAAAAATAAAACAAGTAAAAATGTCAGTCAAGAAAGAAAGAGAGAGAGAGAGAGAGAGATAATGAAGCTAGTTACAACACAGGGATCATTGTATAGACTTTGAGAGGAAAAGAGCTAAAGGCATACACTCTTCATGAAAGAAAATAGTATATTCATTGATTAGTGGACATCTATGCACAGCTGCTAATGTTGTAAATTTGCTCTGGTTATTGCCGCCTTGTGGAAATCAAGTGGCTCATAAATTCAGGATGCAGGGGACATAATTACAACAGAATCAAACTGTTTCCCCCAAACATCAGACAAAGGGCTGGCATCAATGAGCAAATTTGGCATTTTCTAGTCATGCCTTCACCTCTTCATATTGCCTGCAACTCACTAGTGACTAGATTTTTCACTTAGAAAGTTGACATTCCATCAATAAAGGAATTCTTTGAAGCTAAAATAATGAATTTGCAATGAAAAATCATCAAAACCCAAAAAAAAAAAGTCAAAAATGAAAATAAAAGGCTGTAATGATCCTCACTGGCAAAGTTCCAGAGGTTGGCATATAAATTTAAAGACAACAACTGCATGCATGTGGACCGAGAGCAGCCCACAAGCTGCCAAATCCACTTGATAAAGTTTTACAAGTAAACAAGAGGAAGGAATAACCTTTAGAGCCTTATTAAGCTCCACAGAGCGGTACTAGTATGGTAAGCACTCCTGATATAACTTCACCAATGAGTGTCTTACCGATTTATCGATTAAAACATGTACAATATGGACATAAAACAGATCCATGCATTTTTTAGTGTGTACCATGCAGGAGATAAAAACTAAGATGTTGAAGTAATTTTTGGAATTCCTGCTATACAGAAAATCAGATCTATCATTCGCATTTTCCATCATGACTTGACATGGATACCACACTCTTGTCAATGCTGAATGGCAGAACTTGGATGTCCTAAATAATTCAAAAATATAACCCTAAAATTACAGATAGTCGAAAATGTTGGCCCAGTGGGAACTGGCACTGGGTCTTTTGAGCTCCTTGCTTGTTTGATTAATTTATTGTAAAATGCCCATAAACACTGAGAAAATCTTCTTCACATTTGCAATTTATCTATGTAATTTTAAATAGTTGCAAGAATGTCAAAAGATCAGGTTATCCATGCTGCTTGAAATGCAAATGCAATGAAGACACAATATCAATTTACTAATTACATATCTAGTTGAAGTCAAGCAAGCATTCAACTGAACTAAAGTAAGACTAAAATTTTGAAATGACTAATTTCAGTCACACGACATAGCATAGCATCAACCACCACTTACCCTCAAGGAGTGCCTATAAGTAAGGAAATGCCTAGAATTGGGAAACTTTTTTGCCATTTGTATGTTCTTCTCATCTCTGTTGACCCCTCTAAGTTGCATATCCTGAGACCCGTAAAAAAAATGCACATCAGACACAGAGTGGTAAGACCTAGTAGTCTATAAAACATCAACGAAAGATACTCACGTATGGATCTGCATCGAAGTCAAGCTCTAGAAATCCTTGATCATCTTCCCAAAGATTGTAGATAATTATACGTGTACCATTATCTCCCATCAGACTAAACTGTAGTAAAGTAATAAAACAAAAGGTAAAAGACGTGATCAAGCTGACAACGGTGATTGGTAGATATCAAGACAATACACCCAAACAGAGAAGCAAAATAGCTTGTATACCACCCGATATGCACAAGTAATACATTCGTGAGAGACACAGCTAAAACTTTCAAGAAAGACTCCCTCATTGACTAGCCAAAACTAAGACAAACACATTACATCAAATAACAGCACACTTATTTTAGGTCAGTATCAGCCAGGATTCAGCAAAGAATATGCCAAAGTTACATAATTTAAAATATATTAAGAATCGTTGTAGCTCACAATATTTGATCTTGTGATGAAGAAAGCTTTAAGTTACCAACAATAAGTAAATTAAAATAAAAATCGCAGCCAGAGAGACATATTGTATCAAAGCATAATTCACAGGAAGGGGAAGGGGAAGGGGAAGGGAAGGGGAATACCTGCTGAAACAGATCCTCCTCAGCGGAAAAGGGAGACCACTGTATTATTGTTTCGAGATTTCTCTTCCAATCGCTAAATGAAGACCGTATCAACTGGTTCCAACTGCCTCGCGTCTTTCATAATCAAGCTGTTCCATAGTAGATTAATAATAAATATTTTTTAGGTGTTTTATCCAAAGAGTTATTATTTGGTATCATCTTTCCAAATGTGTACAATTAGTCAAAATACTACAGAAAAGATAAATCAGACCCATAGAAAAAAATGCACTGCTCTTCATTGAAATAGTGTTGAGCCTAGTCCACTAGCCCAAAGACCAGTATGAAGAAAATTACCAAAAAGTGAAAGGTAGATGTACATCGTCGACTAAAAAAAAAGAAGAAGAAACAGTAGATTGAGATGTCATTACCATGGGTACTACGATATCTTCCTTCCCCGTGCTCCTCAAAAATGTATAAGAAAGCATCCCAATGCTCTGTGTAACACTGAGAGAAAGTCCAAATTTTACTTAAGAAAAGAACTATGTTTTCTCAAGAATAAAATGCACATCAAAGGTAACAAGGCAATCAAGTTCAGAAAAGGAGAACAGCCAGAGAAAAAGTAGGTCAGTAGAATGTAAACAAGACATATCAAGCCATATGTGTCCTAAAAAATAGCACTAACAAGAGCATTAACAATATGATGTATTGGGAAGGCATGCTTCTACATCAAGAGAACCATATATCAGGTGAGTAACAGGGAAAGCTGAGGGCTTGTAGCAGTACCTAAATTCTCGAAAAAGTTCATATCTGAAAACACTAGGGAAAAGAATAAAGATAGTTGACAATTCAAAACCATTACAGGAGAAAAAAGTTGCAGATAATTGAGTGAACCTCCAGGAAAAACTGAGGACGGAGGAAACTAGATAATTTGGCAATGGCTCAAACTGTTAAAAGGTAGTTTTGAGGACCATTTGACAATAGCGGCACTCTTGGAAATATCTGAAATTTTGTGCAATGACTACTTAACAGAACTACCAGAAGTGTGGGGAGTATATATGTGTGAAGCAGATTAAATGATGCAAGAATTATTTTTGGAAATATTGAATATACAAAATACAAACCTCTTCCCATCTTTTCCACGACATCTTGAGAACACTATCACATCTGCCCCAAGCCTCATAGTGCTCGTTTTAAATCCATTGCCATCTGCAGTTGGAAAAGAAATAACACCATGCTATCAAGTAAATAACTTGAAAAAATCATAAAAATGTTCTTCCTAAAGATTTTTACATTGTCCAATTGTATTTGCCATTTTGCTTTTAGCAGAATACCCCAGAGACATGCACTGCCGCAATCTATCTGGATCCATGCCGCCACCATTATCTGCAATTAAAGGACAATAAAAGGTCATCATTTGAGTAAGGGTCACAACCTACTCTTAGACAAATAATAGAAAAGGTTCCCACCAAATAAACTTCTAAACAGATATACTGAAGAAAAAGACACTTATAATAATAAACTGAAGAAAAAGACAAAAAAAAACTCAAAAGACCGCACAGCTCTTCCAACAGCTGTCTAATAAGCAATTCCCAATGCTACAAAATGAACAGTTTGAGATCTATGATATAGATTATACGGTAGTTATCTATATTATTCACTATGCTCCAGGGATAGTGAAGACCTCGTCCAGTTTGAAAATTGCAGAAAAGGAAGGAAAAGAATGTGCAAACAGACACCCAGTCACTTCCAACAGCACCTGTGTTAAACTGACTAGATCCATGATGGCTCTGTCATCTTCATGGTCATTCCTGATGTTTCCACAATAGCAAAAACATTCTTGCCCAGCTCATCACTTCCCCAGCATCCTATGACCATAGATGGTTGCTTAGTCTACTGCATGTATACTGTTATAACCTCCCCATGTCCATGGACATAAAAGTTTCTCTATATCATCAATGCACAGAGATGTCCTAATTGCTCCTCATTCAATATATACCAACAGTCCAGGCCCTACTCCACTTGTAGATACCACACAGTACAAGATTAGCAATCTAATAAAATTGAGTACACATCAATTATTTCCAATGCCCACTTTTCTTGAAGGTCTTGACACTACAGAAGTTGGTACACAATTGCATTTGTTAGCATTGATTGCCACCATGCTTCCCAAATACCATCAACAATTGGTACAACTCTCCAAAAGGTGCATGGCATGAGCTTAAAATATGATCCCAAGCAAAACCATATATTTCAGAAGGGAAAACTAAGGATGCAATGAAACAGAAGAAACAAGCAAAGCAAATTACCTTCAATCAGCAACATTCTACTCCCATCTTTCCTATTTTTTAGCATGTCTATCTTAACATATGTTGCCCCGTTAGAAACCTGAATCAAGACAGAGGAAGGAAAGACAATAAAGATATAGCAAGTCCAAAAATAACCACAACATAATTGGAAATAAATACAGGAACTACGCACACCTCATCCATCGCATTATCCAAAAGTTCTGCGAAAGCTGCAAAGGATGCACAGGTAGCTTGTATAAGCTTAAAGACATCTTAACTTCAAGAGACAGAGATGATCAATGTTTGAAAGATGGCCAAGTTTACCTCCAAGAGCCCACTTGTGACTGGTTGCATTAGAATGTAGAAACTTGGGATGAACCCTGACATGATCAATGCCCCCTGAATCATCAAATAGACAAATGAATATGCACCGGTAACACAAACAAATGGAACCCGAAGCAACGTGTGGCCTTTCTAGCCAGAAACCACAAAAAAACAAGACACCGATGCTCCAACCTAGGACTGAACGACATGCATTCCAAGACTGAATAATTCCTCAAAATATTTCCAAGCACGCATTTCGATTGAATAAAAACGACGACGAAACAGGAGCAACGATGCAATGTACCCTCTCCCCACCACGAGCTTAGCATCAAAACCGAAGCAACATGACGAACAAACTGCAGCAAGTAGACGAAACGAAACGTCACCTGAGTAGGAATCCCAACCGCCACCGGGACGGCCCTCGTAATCCCCAGCCTTCCAGAACTGCTTAGTAGCCGCCCTGGCCTGCGGGAGCTGCCGCAACGCCCGCGGCGACGCCGGCCCGGGCGCCGGCGCCTCCGGCGGCGACGCCGGCGGGAGGGGCTGGAGGAAGCCCTCGGGGATGACGACGCCCATCTTCCTCTTCTTGGAGGGGCCTTCGTCGTCGTCGGACTCGCCGCTGCTGCTGCTGCTGCTGCTGCTGTCGAGGTCGATGAACGGCAGGTCGGCCGGCGCCGGCGCCGGCGGCTTCTTGTCCAAGACAATGCCTCTCCGCGAGGACGACGACGACGCCGCCGCCGCCGCCTCTTGCTTCACGCGAGCGTCCATAACTTTCCGAGACCAAAAAAAAAAAGAAAAAAAGAAAGAAATCAAGGAAACAACCGCTGCAGCCTGGCGAAACCCACGGCGGAGTACACGGGGGAGAAGAAGGGCGAGGGCGACGAATCCGGCGGCAACCGGCGACCGGGATCGATCGCGACGGCGCGTGGGACTCTTGCGGAGGGGAAGGAAAGGACGATCGAGAATCTCTGCGAAAATCTTTCTCCAAAGGATCGAATCGGAATTGGAATTGGGAATTTCCAGAGCGCGTCCAGTCCTGCGAGAGTGTCTACGATCAAACCCAAAAAAAAAAAAAAATAATAATAATAATAATAATAATAATAATAAGTTCCGAGAGTGCCCGTGCATACAACCGCCAACAGTCGAAGCGAGGAGGATCCGAAGAGGCGCGTGCGCCGAGCCGACTAGAAGACGGAAACGGCGCCTCCTCCGTCAGCGTTGACGGCGAGTCTTAGGCGGTGCGTACGATCTCTTTTTCTTTTCTTTCTTTTCTTTCTTTCCTTTGTTCTTTTTACCTGGTTCCTTGCCGAGCAAGCATCCGTACTTAAAATAACTTGTAAAAGTACACTCGCATCCCTAGACCACTTTTGTTCTTTTTTCGGTGGCGACCATGACTTTTTATTTCGATTTTTGAATTTTGCCTTAGCTTATGGGTAAAATAAAGAAGTGTGCTATAAAATTTTTACTTTTTTATTTCATAATTTAAAATAAAAATTCTTTTGATAACACAATTTAATTTTTCTATTTTTAGAATAAATTTTTATTTTAAAAATAAATTTTAAAAAAATAAAATGCTAAAATTTTTAACTTCTCAAATTTGTATTCGAAATTAATTTTTATTTTAAAAATTTTATCATATGTCTTATGCTACTGTGAAAACAAGAGGAGTTTTCTTTCCCTCAAATAAAAAATTTCAATCTTCCAAATAAATTTGGGGGAAAAAGATTTCTGGATAAGCAGTACAATTGACTTTATGAACAAGAGAAGGTTACTTTCGGAATTTTCTTTGATGAATTAAATGTCCATCATTAATACATGAAAGGTCATGAGTCTACGTTTCTCCGTGTGGGACTATGGCTTGACCTCTGCATGGGTAAGTGTCATGCGGATAAACACGACAGACTGTTTCGACCAAAAAAAAAAAAAAACACGACAGACTGTTGTGACAATAATGCAGGAATTGATATAATTTACAACCTATGTCTAACGCAAGAAAAAGAAATTACTAGAAAAATCGAAACTCTCTGTTGAGTGTCGGTATCTACCATGCCGAAAAAAACCAGCACCAATAATTCCACTATGAATCCAAAAGAGTGCAAAACTCACCGTTTGCCAATCATAGGTTATACCTGAAACAAAAACCTATAAGGCATCATTATACAATATACCATAGAAAACTCAATTAAAAAATTCACAGTGAATGAGTATTTCACAATTCATCCCAAAAACTCACTTAGAAAACTCGCAAAGAGAAAACCTACCACTCTTTTAGTTTATTCCAGTCTAATAACTGAGTTGAATTTCATCTTACATATGATATTTATATCCAAAACACAAAACCCCTTTTAAAAAACATATTTGAATTTGGAAACTATTCATTCAAATTAGGCAACCTACTCAAATTAGGAAATATCTTATTATATGGACGGTATCAATCCTGCAAAATATATATATGTAAGACAAGTTTGATACAGTCAATTTTACTCAAAATCCACTAGCTTGAAATTGAATTTCATTTCATTTCATTTAGGATTCACGAACTTCTTAAGTGGTGTGTCAAATATATTCTAATCTTATATATGAAAACTAATGTGGTGATCTAGTACCCTTGCCTATGCCTTGCTTTGGTTTGACAGGTCAAGTTATAGTCTATGCAAAACACAGTGACCTGTCAATCTTTCATTGTTAGATAAATGTAGCAGATCTCAACCGTTTAACAAGCTAGCCTAAACGGTTGTGATCTTCGTCTTTTTAGATGGTGAAAATCTGCGAAGACGTGATGCCCACGAGGGACACAGAAATTCACCACCTATCAAGTGAAAAAAGGAGAAAGAGGAAGAGCAAAGATACAGGAGAGAGGCGATGGATGACTGAACTTTCACGCAACACACCTTTAGCTTCTTTATGTACCCCGAGCCTGCAGTTGGTGAAAACATTGGACTTTTTTTTTTTGGCCAAATAATGTACCCTGAACTCGTAGTTCGTGAAATATTCTACTTCAAAATTGGCTCATTTAATCAATTTTATTTAAGATCATTGAAAGATATGGAAAAAAATTTCATATCTTCATTGATTCTCCATATCCCTCAAGATTGTGCATATCTTTGATTGATTATAATTGATATTGTAATATCTTGTGAGTCCATCCTATGATTCATCAAAACACATAGAGAAATATACAAAACTTTATCAAAAAACAACTGTAATTATGTCATTTTGGTCCTAATTTTTTTTTTACTCAATTTAGTCATAAACCTGTTTTATTTGTACTAATTCAGTTCATTTAGCCAATTTTCGCCAACCGGTCAATGTTGACACAAATGTTAACTGCCCTACGTGGCGCCATCAATTCTGACATGGATAATTTTAATAATATTTTAATATTTTTTCTTTTTTTTTATCACTTCCTTCTTCCTCCAATCGAGTACCGCCAACGACAGGCCAAAGGTAGGGTCGATCAGGCATCCCGCCGACCTCGAGGAAGCCTAGCAATGGCTGGGCAAGGCTCGACCTCGCCAGTTGAGCCTTGACTAGAGGCCCCTTGCCCAAGGTTATTGGCTAGGCTTGCAAAGTTCGCCCTTGCTGGATCTAGCAAGGGTTGAGCCTCGCTGGACGTGGGCAAGGATTGATGTGATGCCCAAGGTACATCACACGCTACACATGTCATTTTCGTTTGTACTCATAATCATAATTAAGCATAAAGAAGCACCACAAAATACGTCACCAACATCACACAAGAAAATTGCACAAGTTTAGTTATACATATGTCTTCAACTTCATACAAACATCGATAGTTATTATCATAACAATATACAGAGTCATCTAACACCACTACAATCGTACTAACCAAATCACCATCCAACTCAAGGATTAATGACCTCCAATATCAACTTGTCCCCTCCATCACTATGTCCAGAGGAACCATCCTACAAATCTAAAAAATAAGGGATGAATTGAAACCTGGTAAATAAAATCCCTTGATATAAGGTGAGAGATTGTCTTAATACTCAACATAGTGCAAACAAAATGAATTCAAAGACATGCAAGATGACCATGAATCACACATGCAAGATCAAAAGCCCTTTCCTTACTACCTCACGTGCCAATCAAAACATTAACCTCAATACAGTAGTTCATTCGCTTAAGAATCAAAAGAATGGCATATTAATTCATGATGCACCAATATCACTTAGTGTCTCGCCGTTATCCACATGGAGATGCAAAGAGTTGACATGATATTTCGTGATGCATGGTTATCGAGCATTAACAACCTATAAGTATATGCACATGAATGAATATGCATCATGTTCATCATTAATTTCCATTATGAACATCGTGGGGCATCCCGACTCATGCAGGGCATCTAGATCGCACAGTAGGGAATCTCAAGTCTAAAGCAAACATCTGCCCACGGGGCATGGAGCTCCCACAATTGGGGAAATCGACTCCCGAGGTATCCAAAAACAATCCTTGAGGCATCTCGATTCCACAGCAAGGCATCCCAACTCCGGGACATTGTCACATACCACTAAGGTTGTGTTTGGTTCAGCATTTCCAATGGGCTTTCAGGCCTAAAAGCCCCTTGGGGAAATGTTGAACCGTTTGATTCAACTTTGAAGCTGGCTTTTAGCTTTCAACTTGCCTTCAAAATGCTGAAAGCCCAAAGCTAATCCCTACTAGCTTTGGGCTTTCAGCATTCCCCCAAATGCCTAAATTATTTTTTCGTTTCCAAAACTACCCTCACTAATTCTTCATATTTCCGATTTTGCCCCTAAATATTATTTTTTTAATTGAAAAAGGAGGCAGTCCTTCGCCGACCAGCGAGCTAAATCTGGCACCGACGGCTGTCAGTTGAGGTCGCCCAAGGTGGGGGACCTCCGTCGAGGGTCGCGCAACCTAGGCGAGGGCCGTTGGAGGTCGCTCGACCTTAGGCGACCCTCGGCGAGGGTTGCTCGACCTAGGGGCCGTGCGACCCAAGCGATCATCACACGGGTCTCGTGGCCGTAGGTGGCCCTCGCCCGGGTCTCGCAAGGGTTGCACAACGGCGGCAGCGGAAGTAAGCGCGACCCTCGCGAGACCAAGTGACGATCGCCTAGGTCGCACGACCCTTGGGTCGAGTGACCCTCGTCGAGGTCGGGCGACCTCGGCCGACGGCCGTCGACGCGCGATCTAGCTCATCGACGACCGTAGCCCTTCACCGGTCCAAAGCAAAGGGTTTAGTTCAATTTTCAAAAAAAAAAAAAGATATATATATATATATATTTATATTTTTATATACATATATTATACTCATCAAAGCTCATTACGAAAGTTCTTTTTACCAAACGCACATTCAACCCAAACTCCATTTGCAAAAAATTTTTACCAAACGCAATTGCATTTCCCCAAGTAGCTTTGGGCTTTCAGCATTTGTATTTGACTCAAAGCCTCTTACAAATACTGAACCAAACGCAACCTAAATAGGTGATAAGTCACAATTTACATTACATGTCATGTCTAGTCATATGAAGTCATCATGTACACATCATTAATACAGCATGATTTTTTAGGCATCAAGAATGAAACCCAACACTTAATTCAACAATCGGCATCAATTTCACAACATGTTTTTATGCGTATCATTCTCTAGTAATCACATACCGCATGTCACCGCAATTCAATAAAACGATCAAACATGTTCTAGCCATGTATGAAATCAACAAAATAAATCAAACTATTATAACAAATTCACATCCCTATCTCACAAACTTACACTAAGTTCACACATATCAACCGATCAAGTCAAAAACACTAAGCGGATCAACACAGCTTGGCGCCTAAAATTTTTGCTTACCTTGAAAATGACTTGAGCAAATCAAAGCTTCAAACACCTTGAAAGCAATATGATCAAGAATATCAATCAATAACCCTTAATCTTTGTAAGCAACTAAACTACTTTATTAAGATGAAGAGGAAATACAATAATTCACCTTGTGATCACTTGAAAACATGAAACTAGAAGTTTCAACAACACAAAAGTAGGGCCTTTGCTTTTACTCGTGGGAATTGAAAATGGAAGTTGAAGAAATGAGCTGATAAGCACAATAGGGTCTTGAATTCTTTTTAAAAGACCTCTATCGATCAAGGTAAGGAATAAAGGGATGAGATGAATCTAACCATAATTTGGGTGTTAATTGCCTTAATAAATGAAGGGATGAATGTTCCAATAGAATGGTTTCATGTGGCCCCTATAATCATTGCTAGGGCACATGTGGCTTGTTGTCATGAGCCAAAGAAGGAGATATTTATGAAAGTGAGAGATGACTTCATTTTATTTGGCCAAGTATAAGCTATAATCATTCAAAGCATTAATGAACTAAAGCCAAATTTCTTGAGGCAATCCATGACCTCATCGCTACCAAGCTCTATATCCTTAAGAGAAAAACATGTGAGGGTTAAATACTTAGAAAGAAACACAAACGAGGGACACTCACATTTGCTTGAATAGGTTGGGAAAATGAAGGGAAGGAAAGCGGCATGGAACTTTCTCTTTCTTTGTAAGAATGAGCTAAAGCTCTCTAATTAGAACTTGGATTCTTGAAATGGCTTCACACAATCAAGAGCAGATATTCTCGGAAGACTTTCATGAGGTAAAAAATAATGAGAATAAGTAACTAAGATTAAAAGTAATCACAAGCTTGAGTTGAAAGCACTAGGTGTGAAAGAGAGGGATAGATGTTCCAATCCAGAAGCTAAAAGTGGCTTGATAAGAGTGGCTAAAAAGAGATATTTTGATTGGAGAAAAAGAGACGGAGCTTCTTTGGTAAGTAAATACATGAATGAGTCATCAAGAGCATTATGAGCTAAAGAGATGTTCAAGTAAAATTTACAAGTGTCATAATCATGACTCCATTTAATAATACAAGCAAGGGGGATGAATTTAGAAAATCAAACTTGAGTTAAAAGACACATGGGATGAATTGGAGATGTGATTAAAATGTCGTGCATGGCCACTTTTGGTTAGCTTGATCAAATAACCAAGGTTGAAATGATAATAACTTTGGGTTAAAAGCCTCAAGTGCTCTTATGGGAATGGTGCTTCAATCCAAAGAGTACAAGTGGCCTAATATGAGTAGCCAAATGAGAGATATTTTGAGAGAAGGCTTCTTAACCAAGTAAAATGAGTGAATCATTAAGACATTAAGTGTCTAAGGTTGAAATAGATGACGTAATGCATGAAGTCATCACTAAGCTAAGTTAAATGTCATGAACCAAGGACATGTGACTTAAAATATTTGGTGGAGAAATGAAGAAAGATGGTATAAATTAAAAAGAGACAAATGGCTCACTTGCATGGCTTCCAAAGTAAATATTTTGTTAGGTTATCAAATACTAGTAAATCAATACATAAACAAGGAAATCAATGTTCATCTCAAGTATTGATAAATCAAAAAAATATTTTGAACTCACAAATACTGATGAAAATAACGGATGCTAAAAAAATCTCAATTTAGCAAATTCGAAAGTTGAATTGTCAAATATGTAATTTAAGGACTAAAACTAATATGATGATAAATTAATTACCATTACTCAACACCACCAATATACATGTCAATATGTATCACTAAGCTTAAAGCATCAAATTCCGATGACTAGGGTAACGAAAAATTATCTTTCGCACCTTCCACCCCTCGCAAAATTAACAACTTATATGACTTCAAACTAAATAACACTTATCTTTATATTTTAAATATTATTATTGAACATAGAAAATTCCGGATGTTACACCTAACCTAGCCGAATCTAGTGAGGGCAAGCCTTGCCCAGCCACTAGTGATGAGCCCTTGATAGAGACCACTCGAGGTCTCGACCTCCGACCTCACAAATCTAGTGAAGGCTCGAGCCTTGCCAATGGCTGAGCGAGGCTCAACCCTCGCCAGATCTGTCAAATCTAGAGGTTGGCCAAGGCTTCACTGGCGAGGTCAAGCCTCGCACAACCATGGCCAGGCTTCCCCAAGACCGGTGAGCTCCCTCGCTAGCCCTACCTTTGGCTAGTCATTGCCACTAACTTGCTAGAGGAAGAAAGAAGTCATTAAAAAAAAATTTAATAAAAATTAAAAAAAAAAATATTGTTAAAAATTGTCTGCATTAGCGTCGATAACACCACGTAAAATGGCTAGTGTCCGCGTAAATGCTAGCCAACCAAATTTGGTCAAATAGACTAAATTGGCACAGATACAAAAGGTTCAGGTTTCAATTGGCCCAAAAAAATTAAAAAAAAAAAACGTTTATGACTTTTTTGATAATTTTCCCCTTACATAATTCTCCTCATTATTTTTATCTTGGTATTAGAGCTCTTATTGTTTGAGGAAGCGCCTATAGAGCTATATTGGTTGCAGCTAAAGGTGAGCATGATTCCTAGATAGAATCAAGAACCAAGAAATCGATCCTAGATAGAATCAGGAACCAGGAAATCGATCCAATTCTAGATTCCAAGATATGTAAGGTAACTTATAAGTTCAAAAAATTGGGTCGGTTATTCCAACGAATAAATTCCATGTGGATAGAGCCTGGAATCTAAACCTATAGCAAGTATTTGTATTTTTTTTTATTCCATGTCTTCGTGCAAATTTGCAATATTCCACAACATCCGATGATGAGTGCATAATATGGAACAACTAGTTTGGTTTTCCATTTTTGGTATATTCATAACTAAGACATTTACTTTGTTAATATTTCATATGAGTTATGGTCAATGAAGTTTGATTGCAATTAATGTTCATTAAAATTGATGATGCACTACAATCGTTTAATTGAGAATACAGATAGAACCTAAATAGACTCTGGAACTAATTTTGAAATCCGTGATGAAATAAGTCCTAAATTCTAAGGTATATAGGGTAGATTCTTAAGATCCGATTTTGAAAGGTGAGTTCTAAGTAGAACCTGAATCAATCTTATAATCGCTTACCTCTAGTTGTAGCAACCTTATGTCATCCGTGTCAGTGTGCGTTTTACACTGAAGCCATATACTGGAATTTCATCATAATATGTCGCATGTTCTAAGATATTTCAACATGTGGAGTCTGTTCTTGGCCTTATTTTCACCGTATTTGTCTACCAAGGTGCTAGTGTCACAATCCATGATTCTCTCATACCCGTGAACCCTTGGGAGTGAAGTTTGGGGTTATCAAGTAAAGAGTGAGGATGCAAAGAGGATGAACACAACTAGACTACGGGAGTGGCGTTAGAACGGCTGGTGCTAAGAGTTCTAGGATAGAATGAGTATATTACTTAGGAGCTCTAAAGGCAGGGTTGGCCCTCCATGCACAAACTAGTCGGGAGATGATGCCGCTCTCCTAATGAGATCATGGTTGGCCGAAACCGATTATTAAAAGGGTTGTTGTCTCGCTTGATGAATTAGACGCCCGAGCAAAGTTGGGTGTGATACAATCTCGTATAAAAAAGTTATTCGTCGCATTGATCACTAAAACAATTATAAAAGGAAGGTTGGCCTAGCGAGTTTCGCTCACCAAGCGCCGGACGGGTTGATTCGCAGCCAAGGAAATTACTGACCCATGACAAATGGTATCAGAGTGAGGATCTCTCCAGTAGGTGAGTGATTGGGGGAAAAGCCTATGGTCTTCCCGGTCCTATGAGGGCGGAGAGTGATCACCCGAGCCAAAGGGGTTCGGACAACATACGGCTCTCATCTAGTTTCTAGGATGGCAAGGGGGCATAGGAAGGAACTGAATTGTTCACTAAATGGGGATAATGTTTTTGGATCAATGGGTGAATCTTAAGAGGAGATCTGCGATCACGTTTCCACCAAGGGGACCCTCTATTGGCTTGCTGAGATAAGGAAGAGCTTAGTAGGCGAAAGAAGTTGCTGCCATAAGGGTGCAGTTGACTAGGGGTGTCATACTTGTCGGGAAGCACAAGTGATTGGAGATTCGCAAACAGCTTTGATCAGGGGAAGCAAGCAATGGAATGGAGTGACATGTTCTATCGGGTGAGCGTTGTCATCTATGTAAGTCCTAGGGAGTGGTATTGATGTTATGGAAATGCAGGAAAGCGACAGAACAACCCGCAACGAGGGCATTGCGGAATTGAGTGGGGGAGTTTGTCACGGTCCGTGATTCTCCCGTACCCGTGAATCCTTGGAAATGAAGCTTGAGGTTATCGAGTGAGAACGCAGAAAAGATGAACACAATTGGTTCATGGGAGTAGCGTTAGAACAGTTGGTGCTAAGAGTTCTAAGATAAAATAAGTATATTACTTAGGAGTTCTGAAGGCAGGGTTGGCCTCCCGTGCACAAACTGATCGGGAGCTAATACCACTCTCCTAATGAGGCCATGACAAGCCAAAAGCGATTGTTGAGCCTAAAAAGGGCTGCTGTCTCGCTTGATAGACTAGACATTCGAGCAAAGTTGGGCATGGTACGATATCCTATAAAAGAGCTATTTGTCGTATTGTTCAATGGAACAACTATAAAAGGAAGGCTGGCCTAGTGAGTTGCTCGTCAAGCACCGCACGAGTTGATCTGCGGCCAATGAGTCTACCGACCCGTGACAAATGGTATTAGAGCGGGGATCCCTCCAATAGGTGGATGATTCGGGGAAAAGCCTATGGTCTTCCTGTTCCTATGAGGGTGGAAAGTGATCACTAAGGCCAAAGGGGTTCAAACAATATGCGGCTCTCATCTAGCTTTTAGGATGGCAATAGAGGCATAGGAATGAACCGAATTGCTCGCTGAATGGGGATAACATTCTTTAATCAATGGACAAATCTTAAGAGGATGTCTGCAATCACGTTTCCACCAAGGGGACCCTCTGTTGGCTTGCTAAGATTAGGAGAAGCTTAGTAGGCGAAAGAAGATGCTGCCATAGGAATGCAGTTGGCTAGGAGTGCCACACTTGTCGGGAAGCACAAGTGACTAGAGATTCACGAACAGCTTTGATTGGGGGAAGCAAACAATGGAGTGGGGTGATCTATTATGTTGGGCGAGCGTTGCCATCTATGTAAGTCCCAGGAAGTGGCATTGATGGGTAGGGAAATGCTAGGAAGCGACAGAACAGCCTGCAACAAGGGCATTGCGAAATTAAGTGGAGGAGTTTATCACAGTTCGTGATTCTCTCATGCCCATGAACCCTTAGGAGTGAAGTTTGGGATTATCAAGTTAAAAGTAAAGACGCAAAGAGTATGAACACAACTGGTCCGTGAGAGTGGTGTTAGACGGTTGGTGTTAGGAATTCTATGATAGAATTAAGTATATTACTTAGGAGTTCTGAAGGCGAGGTTGGCCTCCCAGTGCACAAACTGGTCAGGAACTAATACCGCTCTCCTGATAAGGTCATAACAAGCCAAAACCAGTTATTGAGCCTAAAGAGAGCTGCTGTTTCACTTGATGGACTACACGCCCTAACAAAGTTAGGCATGATACGATCTCATATAAAAGAGTTATTTGCCGTGACCTAGCGAGTTTCACTTGTCAAGCGCCGCACGAGTTAATCCGCAGCCAAGGAAACTACCGACGTGTGACACTAGTTTCATCGCATTCTTTATCCATTCTATTATTTCAACTAGTAAAAAGCACATATCATGAATAAAATTGAAAAGTTCATTATATTCAAAATATTTTAGAATGGCTCAAATTATATTCTATAGACTCAAAAATATTAAGATTTTTCGGTGGCAGACTTTAGCACCGTCATTGGTGACATTCATGCCCCTGTTAAGATTACAAATGAAATTGCGCGTAAATTTATTGAATGTTTGGAGAAGTGGGACGTGATGAGACAAGCTGATCAATATTTGGTCAGAACCTGTGACTTAACAATGGGTGTGCGCCCATTGAAGGTATGTAGAGAGAGAAAGAACCCAACTCCAGAAAGCAAACCGTCAAGACTGGTTCGGGCCCCACGGGATATAAAAGACAAGTAGGCACCGAAAAGATAACTTCATGGTTAGTCCAGTCTACAAGATGCTGTCTCATTATTGATGTCTAAAATTCATTCACAATGTTAACCAATCTCGACAGGCAGTCCCCGTCCGCTAATTCATTTTACACCTTTGAGGAGGAAAATCTTGGAAGAGGAAGGGAGAAGGGATTAAGCTAACAAAAACCATATCAGCAGCAAGGTCAACTCTACCTGTGAAAAGCCAGTCTGAAGCTATATGGTACAAACTGATCTCTTCCAACTAATTCACAATATCTAACTGGCCAATCTGGTTTGCTCACAGAAACTACAATCTACCTAGAAATTACCATGCCTGTTGTAATTCTGATGAACTAAATCAAACTCGAGAATCGGATCCTATTCACTTCTCATTCATTATCATCGGCATCGGCCTTATCCTCCGCTTCCTCGTCATCGCCTTCATCCTCGTCATCGGTCATATTATTTATGACCTCAGTAATGATATCCTTAATTTCTGCCTTTCTGTGCATCAGATCCACACCAAAATGAGTACCTGAAGTTTGCACGCACTGTTAGTCAAGATCGTAACAGAACATTATATAGCCTTCTCTGCATAAAAGAAACATACCAAGTTGCCGGAGAATGTCGGATAATGTTGCCTGCATCATACAATGCACAAATGAGGTTTAGGAAAGCATAAAAAAGAGAAACATTTCAACAATGGACTAACAGATTTAGAAACTAAACGTACAGTATTGAAGTCAACTTTCTTGAGAATATCCACGACAACAGCATGCATCTCTTCTCTGCTGGGTTCAGCTTTGGCCTTTTTGCTACTTTTGCCTTTCCCTACTATATGAACAAAGACACCATTAACTATGATTTGTTATTTCAGTTCTCAGCTGATTAAAAAGGGTGCAAAATGAAGAAAAAGATAAAACACGCAGTAAAGAACTAGTAAACGATGGACCACAAATATTTAGTTCTGTTATAAAACATAAGAATCCCAACAAAAATGTTTTAGCAGCCCATTACGATGCACACATGTAGACCATTTAACAAATTTTAATAACAATATACACTTAAGCAGAAAATCAAGATACAATCTTACAAAGAACATTCAACCAAAAGAAGAAGTGACAGTGACAAGACAGTGACAAGTATTGCCAAAAAAGATATAGAAGTTTGTACAACCACATGGAAAGAACATCCAGCTAACTTTGCATATTCTTCTCCAGTGGCAGACCCAAGATTTAGAGCAGGATTCCATACATAGTTTGTGTAAAAAAATAAATTCCAAGCATTGCTTTACTTAATGTCCAAAATATAAAAAATCTGTAATTGTCGACACAGTCTAGGTAACAAATTTATAGTTCCATCAATCATACGACCAGCAAAATCATCTTCACATTTTTTCTCTGCATATAAAACTAGCAAAAGTCCTTAAGGATCAATACTCATAACTGTGATAAGGATTGTATTATTCACATATATCAGACATTTCTATCATCTATCTTACATGACTTGAACCAGGATACAAAAGGCAAGCATACTTACCTCGATCCTTGACTGAAGCCTCTGTTGAGGGTTTGGCGGACTGTTTCTTGCTCGAGGTTTTCGCCTTTGAGGAAACACTTTGGTCATTTTGATTGCTCTTTTCAACCTTTTGTTTCTTCGACTTGGATCCTTCTGACTTAGAAAGTGGTTTTTTACTACCAACCCCATCTACGGAACTCTTCTTTGAGGCTGAGGTGGATGATTTCTTGGCAGATTTTGCAGGAGTGACTTTTTTGGCAGAGACTGAGGTATCTTTGGTTTTGGACACTGAGCTCTCCTTTGTTTTTTTCCTGGAAGAACTTTTCAACGCCGGCTCCTCCTGCATATCCTCTTCCTCTGACTTGCTCTTCTCATCACCGCTCTCCTCTTTTGACACCATATCATCATCACTATTTGCATCAGAGTTGTCCTTGACTTCCTTACTGTCACCTTTATCATCATCATCATCCTCTTCTGAAGCAATCCCAGATGACTTCTTCACAGAGTCAGGTGCTTGTTTTTGTCTCTACAGCAAATGATACACAGAAACTAAAATTACAAGTGATTTCCAAGGATCACAGGAGACAAATGATAAGAGGGTGGTACTAGACAAAATAAAATGCTTAAAGCACCAACAACAATGAAATCAATCCCAAATGGAGATGACCTTTATATGTTTAATGCTGTGGTAGGAAAACATCCTGCTGGCACATTATTTTTCTCTGGCCACTGTTGTAGTTATATCACCAGTGTTTTCTAGGTCTCTTTTTGAGAGGACGAGACGAGACAAATAGGCAATACTAAACATTGCAACACATAAAGTGGAATTACTGAACTAGAATAGAACCAAATGCTCTTTAACTCTGATATATTTTGTCTCTCCCTAAACCAGGCGATTTATGTCAAAGTCCCTACCAGTTCTTATATGGACATATAATAACACTGCTGAAAGATGAAAATTAGATCAGGAATCATAGGTGTTAGGTAAAATGAATAGACAAAATCCGGCCAAATCAGTCCTTCCTTAAACTGTGGATGGCTAAACAGATAAACAACATCAGTAACATCACTAAGCTGAGTATCATTTCAAGCAATCACATGCTGACTTGGACACAAAAGGAACGAAAAATAGTGACATAAAAATAATAAAAAAATACTGGTACTTGGTAAAGGAGGCAGATTGAGAATGGTCTTCATATTGAATACCAGCAAAAGAGAGAAAAAGAAACCTTTTCTGTCATTGTACTAGATGCTTCTCCAGGGACTAAAGGTTTGCTTGGTGTGATCTTCCTCTTACGCTTTTGGCCCTTCTCAATTAACATTAGCCCAATATAAATCCTCATCAAGAAAAATTAAATACAAAAGATAGACACAAAATCAACACTGCATAATACTAGTACCTGTTCCTTATCAGCAAGCAAAACATTAGTAGTAGAATGCGGTGATTCCAGAAATTCCAACAACTTTGCAGAAAGCTCCTCCTGGAAAATGCCCAATCCAATATAGAAGGACAAATGCGTTTCAAACAGGAAGCTGGAAACGAAAATCATCTGTATCATCACATACCTTCTTCACAGCAGCCTTATTTATTGGAATGTTGAGCACATCACAGAAGTCAATCAACTTATCTTTGACACATTTGTCGAGTTTTTCCTTCACTTTACTTCTCTGTTTTTCCTGCTGGAGAAAAAATGAAGAATCAGAAGGAGCATCCACACTCCTTCAAATGTAAATTCATAACATCTTCCCAAATATTAAAATGCATACACAGAGAAAATCTCCAAAATAATCCTATCTCCTGGGATCACTAAACAAGCCAAGAAAAGACTACAAACCAGAAGGCTCTGAAAAGGGATATACCTGATTCTCAGTCCACACATAGCCCGAAAACTGGCCTATGTTTCTCTTCAAGCTGTGCACCTGCATATTATACAACATGTATTAAAGGCAATGTCAAGTTTCATCAAAATACAATAATTATGATAAGAATGTAACCAAATAGCACTACACTCAACAAAGAAAAATTGTGCAGAACTCGATCAAGATGAAAAGAAACATTGGTCTCACAAACCATTCGGAAATACACTTGTGACCTACATGTGCACCTCTTCTACCACCTAGTCTAGTACCTACAGCAAACACATTACCGCAACCATTAAAACAAGTATCACAATTTCCATATAAGTATATGTTCTTTCACAGGTATTTTAATCAGCTCCTCCTCCCAAAACCTCAACTGTTTGAAATATAACAAGGCACAACTAACACGAAATGTTCAATTCATCTAGTTCTCCTCAAGAGAACCTGATTGATCGCATGTATAGGGAAAACTAAGAGCCCTTTTAGTTTGTGAAAATGCTTTTGTTTTTTTGAAGCCAAGATTTCGCCAACTTGAGAGAGCAGTTGGAAGTCATTACATCATCCCTCTCACTATGTAAAAGCTCAAGTTAATCCCCTCAAGCAGACATCGCCCCCTCCACTTCATGAAACTGAGATTGTCTTCCCTCTTTTCCTCTCATGGGTTCTGATTTTTTTATTTCAAGAGATGGACCATTTTCTCTACCTTTTCTTTCTGACTTGGCTCAAGAAATCCGAGATCGACGTGAAGAAAATGTATCAAGTGAAAAACTTGATATGTTGGCAACACAAATAGAAGTAGAAGGCTTCAGTCAAAAATTTAAAACCGTATTTTGATTTTAGATTGAAAAGATGTGGAAACACCAAAAAGGAGCGTTCACATTTTCACTTCAAAATTGAAAAAAGGAGTGCTGCATTGGCATGTTTTCATTCCTAATTTAAAATGAAAAGACAAATTTGGAGAACTCAAACCAAGTAGGCCATAAGATAACCTAGAGAGATGTCAGTCATCTGATTGCCTTAGAAGAATGACTTCAAGAACTGGTTGGACAATTTTAATTGCTGAATGAATGAGAAATAACAGCAGAATAGAAGTGCAGTCCAAATCTGGAGCTAAAGGATAGTGCGATACATGGTTCAACGTTTCTAACTCAACAATGCAGCTTTCTGGCAAAGTTGCTTAAACAAAATTAATCTCAGATACCCCAATCATGCAACAGCCTTCTCAAACTTGTCATAGCTTTCTCTATAGTTGCTAAAACAAAAGTCATCTCAGACAGCCCAATCATACAAAAGCTACATTGCAATTTGATAAATCCAAGGTTTATGAGGGAATAAGAACTAAGAAACAATCGATACTCTTTATTTGGCTTTTAAATCTTCACAGAGTATGTAATTCGCTTTTAAATCTTCACAAAGTATGTAATTCACTAATTTGGACTGCAAGCTGATGAAGCATGATATGAACCCACAGGGAGCAAAAGTTTGCGAGCAATATCCTCAAGTGATACATAATTCAATCGTAGTGAAACAGCCAATAATATGATTTGGCTTTTTAATAATGATTCTCAAACATAAGTGTGTTAACTTATTGAGATATGAATAAAAAACATGACAGAAAAACCTATTTGCAGACTGATCTAAGCAGCTGCTTTGTCAATCAATTGAAAAAGCAAAACTATTTCTGCAAACTGGTAACTTCATGATTTATGTGATTCTAGTAAACAGCCACTACACTAGGCTAGGGCAAGTCTTTAAGCCTCTCTGTATAACTACATACCTCAAAAAAATGGCATGAAAGAAATCTATCAATATAATTAAATTGGAAGGTCACCTTAGCTTTTTTTCCGAAAAGTATTGCATGAAGTATTTGCAGGTTGTCATCAGGTTTTCTCTTCGATAACTTGAATGCAACTGAAATGTTAAAAAAATATCACAAAAAAGGGTGAGGCTGCTGTAAACAGAAAGAAATAAAATTTAAACAGTGTTGTCTACGTGGTTGAAGAGCAGTCACAACAAGATAACAAAAACAAATGGAAGCAAGGAATATTCAAGAATCCCACAAGCAAAAAGAAGGAAGTAAAATACCTACATTAACAAAATTTTGCATCCAAAATTAAAAAGGATTGCATTTACATCTATATATCTTCAGACCAAGGAAGCAATTGCTAGAAATTTTGGCAAAACATTTTCAATCTAATCAATCATCGGAGAGAGCAAATTAAGAAGGCTAGATTAACAGACCCACCAACCAATATGCACATTTCTTTATTAAGCCAACTTAACTTGCTCTGCATTTCTAAAATGCTGGTTTGAATAAAAACTTCATCAGTCATATGATATTACAAAGCAGCATTCTCCTCCAAACAAATCAAACTACAATACGAATCAAAAACCGATTCAAATTTAAGCAAGCTGTTAAGTTTGATACAAACAACTTAACAATTCGACACTGGACAATGTTATTTACTTGCTCAGTCAACAAAGATATTAGTGCAGAACCATCCTTGTGGAACATGCGAGTATGAGGACTACATCATCACCATTTGCCCTAAACTTTCAAAGTGCAGTCACTATATATCACTACTATTTGACTTCATTTAGAATATGAACCACGGCCCATGTTAAAAGCACTATAAGCTTGCCCTAACAGTAAATAGTCCCTATATATCACATCATTTGACTGCTTTCAGAATGATAATCATAGTCAACGTTAGACCTATATAATGATGAAACATTAAACCCTAACCAATAGGTTCATTTGAACAATCCTTCTCCAGAAACAAGCAAGCCACCCAAAGATTTTTCTCTATATTACAAGTGGCATCTTAAAATTTAGAAAGCCAAATGAACACTGAAATGGTGACCTGTCAGGCATGTTTTGTAAGTCTAGTAAAAAAATTCTCTCTTGTAGAAGCACCTATTTATGCTTGTTCAAGTTCAGAAATGACAAATGTGCCAGCAAGCAGCAGCAACATCTAGGAGATCACTCTCAGCAGCATTAAATGCTGACCAATATTTGTTTCTCCAGTGATTGTAGTTTCTATTTCTATTTTGCTACTTCAAATCATAGAAATCCTGAGATGGCTAGTTCATGTTCATGAAGATATACATCCCCTGATTACTCATATTGATGGACGATTAGTTGCACACTTTCAACAAAAATCAAATACACAAAAGTTCATAAACAGAAGCTCAGGTGAGGCAATAGATGATTATCGTCATTACAACCCACGAGAAGGTTGATTTCAAGCAAAGTGACCATATATATGACGAACGCAAATATTCGGCAACTAGTAACCAGAAAAAGAAACATAGAAACATGACGACAAAGCTTGATAACACCTAGGATGCAGATTCTCCAGGCATAAAGACTACATCTAACATGCAGATTCTTAAGGCACGGACACCACGCAAAATGTGACAAACATGCCAAGACCATCCTCGCAGGAACATCAGCCTTCACACAGGTCGAGACATCGAAGCCGCATATCAAGATAACAAATAACTCTCCACGAGAGTATTACTAGGCCAAGAGCCAGCAAACACACTGTAAAACTCGGGCAAACAATTAAAGCTGGAAACGTACCATTCGGAATGTCCTTGAGCTGAGTTCCGCGACCCTGAAACACCAACAAGCCTTTAATAAAATGAATCCCCTCTAGAAAAATGAGAAAAAGAAGACTGAAAAATCCAAGGCAGAGGACGAAGCTGCTCCGCCGCTACCTTCTCGATGGAGAACCCCTTGCTGGAGGGCGTCCTGGCGAGGGCGGGAGCGGAGTACCGCTCCACCGATCTCCTCTCCCTCGTGGGCCGCTCGACCCCGGGCGTCGCCGGATTCCTCTTCCCCGCCAGCCCGCCGCGCGATCTCCTCGATCTCTTCCGCCCGCTCGCCTCTTCTTCCGCGGAGCTCCCCTTGGCATTCTCCTCGCTCCCTTTCTCCTCCGGGCCGTCGTCGTCGCCATCGCCGTCGCCGTCGCCGTCGCCGTCGCCGTCGTCGTCGTCTTCTTCTTCGTCGTCCGCTTTCTCGTCGGAAGCCTCGGCCTCCGGAGCGATCTCCGGCTCCTTCTCTCGCTCCGCCTCCTCCGGCTCGTCCTCCGGCTTCTCGGCGGGCTCCTCCTTGCCCTCGACGGGGGCGGCCCCGCCGGGCTCCGCGGTCTCCGCTAGGGCTCCGGAGGCCATGGGCGAGAGGTCAGGGACGAGATGAAGAGAGGCGCAAAAACCCTAGCGAGGGGTTTAGGCGCGGGGGGTTGGAGAACGAGAACGCGAACGGGAACGAGGAGGAGGTCGGATCCGATCTGATCTGACGGGCGGGCGAAGGGAAGAAGCGATCGGCGGAGGGGCGACCTGCTCTGATTCGCGCGCGCGAGGTTTATCGAGAAGCGGAAGAAGGGAGGGAAGGAGGTGGGGGGATCTGAGGAATCGGCAAAGGAGAGAGAGAGAGAGAGGGGAGGGAGTGAAACTTTGGGCGAGGGCGGGCGCGGTTCAAAATGAAAAAAGGGAGCTGGAATTCGTGCTTCTGTTTATCGCGCTTCGATGGCTAATTATGTCGCCTCTCTCTTTTGCACCAAATTTTCAAAATCCTCCTCCTCCTCCTCCCTATTTTCCTTTCCTCGTACGTTACTTTTCGGACGAATCCGGCCCCAAATCCTTCGATAAAGCTCGACCGTCGAAAGAGCGGGTCGATTGAGAAAGGGCCGAGCTAGGCCGGTCCCAGAGAATGCCAACCACGTTTTCATTCATGCGCACGTACCATGATTGATCAGAAATGTGCAGCGTTAGTGTCGTTGCTGGGACTATCAGTAAACGTAGATCGAGCATAGAGAAAAGAATCAGCGCACGAATGTATTAGACTTTGACATGAATAAGAATATGATCTATATATATATATATATATATATATATATATTGTGATGTGTATGAAACTCGTTACTTACTAAAAAGAATTTGTCCCGTATACGTAGTTTGGGATGATGCCTAGCAAGCACCAAGTCAACAGAGGAAAAAATGCACACCACGCGTACTATAGTGTGGGTCTAAGACCCCTTAGGATGTTAGACTAAGTAGGGGAACCGCCCCCTGGTAGTGAGCACGCCATTGTCATGTCAAATATGAGAGTCGCCCCATTTGAGTTGTAACTATGCGCGCGTGCGTGAGAGAGAGATTAGCAGCAATAGCAATTATTAGCAACCATAACGCGATGCCTGTTATCCTTCCTAACCACCTCACAGTGGCCATCGCGCACTCTTAGATCTTGTGCATGATGGGGAAGAGAGAAAAATTGGTAAAGGAGGACAGCCGCCACGATATGTTCGTCCGTGGTAGGTAACATCCGTAAAGAATTTTGACGATAACAAAAGTTAATTTAAATACTCTATGAATGTATTTTAAGTGTGCAAAAGTTAATATTTTAACCATAAGCTACAAAAAAAGAAGAAGAAGAAGAAACACATAAGCTGAGTTATGATTGTACGAGCGTGTGACCGAATTTCACTAAGTCTACTGCAGAATTAGGGGTGCAAAATAGATAGACCTCTCAATTGGCACTTTTTACAAATAGATTTGGTGACTATTGGAGTTTTTAACAGTCGATAAATTTGCATATTAATAGTGCCGCACTATATGTCAATTGGCACCTTTTACGTACATAGAATTTGCAAAGCTCACAAAAAGATTACTCCAGACAATACATTTATCACGATCCAAGTGTAATATATGATTATGTAGCTGTATAAATTTGAGATGACTCGGCCATAAGTGATATAGTTGACTAGGGAAATAACAAAAGAATTTGAGACTACATTTGGTCGACCGAACTTTTGATTATGATAGGATGTGATAAAATAGGATGTGAAATCCAATAATTTTGATATATTTTATCCACTGTTTAGTAATTATAATAATAAAGTCAGGCATATTTACATCATATCATATATATTATTTGGTATAAATGGCATATTAATATAAATAAACATAAAATTTTACTAACAACGACCATAAAAATCTCTTGTGACACTCTTGCATACTTTATTTTTTCTGCTTATTTTATTTTATTCTCCTCTCGTTTTTTAAATTAATTTTTTATTGCTTTCTTCCCCTTCCATTATTCTTTAACAAAATTTTATTAAATAGTAAACTATACTAATATGCCAAAAATCTCAAAATACCTAAAATATGTAGTAAATATAAATATATATTGAATTTATATATAAAATAGAATTAATTTCGAATATATAAATAAAAATAAGATTGTTATTTTTTGTTATTTTGATATTTTATATTATAATTTAAATATCATTTATATTGAAATATAATTTTAATTTTGCAAGATCATCATTCGAATAAATAATTTTTCTACTATAAATGGTAGAAACCCTATCAAGCTTTATCACACTTTTCTCATGAGATAATTTTACCATGCTTGTATCTTTTTTATATCCAATTTTTATCTTATCTTGAGCAGATACTAAATGCAATACATGATAAATTTTATCATATATTGAATTTTATCTCAACTGTCAAATACAATCCGGGTGTCGTTAAGAAGATGTTAAGTCCATCTATTTTGTAGACTCGTGATTACTCTGGACAATATTCTTGAAAGTTAGCAAGAGTGAAAAACGCATTTGTAAAGACCCAGGAGAAGCGATTCTATATAGTTGGCGCGCATCAACTATGGCGTGTCAATTATTTGTCCTTTTTACACGATCAAAAGGATCGTCAGCCACAAATTTTTTGTTCGACCGAGCCAATTGAATGACGGCTTTTTCTATGCATTGCCCTTTTTCAATTTTCTTTTCGCTGATGTGATGATTGATGATGCAATTATTGCTCAATACATTAAGATCAACAAGTATCTTGTTGTCTAACAAATTCATAGCCCGCTCGTCCACTGAAGTGTGTAATGTTGGAAGGTGATTAAAAGAAGATAAATTAGTACGGATTTATCTTTGTCACGAGAGAAACATAAATTGGGCTTTAATCAAGCCCAATACATTAAGATCCCTCGTCCATGTATAGCCCAAAAAAAAAAAAAAACAAAACGAAAAACAAAGCTCAAACCCGTTTAATGATCTATAGATGGCTCAAGCCTAATTTCCAATGCCACCTTCACTCCCCGATTCATAATCCAACCCCCAAGCTCCATCACTAACTCAATGAGCTGATTTATGGAGTGGAACCACCCATTATCCAATAGTAACAATTTAAGGAGAAATTTTGCTACAAATGAATCTCAATTTAGGTATGAGTTATTAAATTTGTATTGCATTAGAGTGGGTCAATTTTGGTCATATCATTTTTGAGTAAATTCAAACCCAACGTGATCAACTCATTTGATAGGCCTAGCGGAGACGACACCGCGCATTTGCTAAAATTTGAGGAACCTACTTGCATTGGTTGAAAATTTGCACAAATTTTTTAAAATCACGATGTCATGATTTCTATATCAAAATTTTACTAGAAAAATCATAAACACGTTATAAATTCAATTTTAAACTTCTTCTTTCAATCAATTGAATCATAAACATTTTGCAATTATATAAATTCAATCCATTTGACTAGATTTGCCTGACTGACGTTGACGCGGAGGTGAGTCAATGCTAACGTGGATAATTTTATAATAATATTTTCTTTTTTTTTCTTTTTTCTCCTTCCTCCTTTTTCCTCTAGCCGGCTAGTCCAGCTCACCCTTGCCCAACTCGTCACTGGCTGGCCACCTTAGTCCAACAACCCAAGGAAGGAGGAAGGAGGAAAAAGAAAAGAAAAGAAAAGCAAACATATAAAAAATATAAAATATGATTAAAAAATTATCCAAATCGGCATTAGTGGCCCGGTATCCACATTAGTGTCACTCACTCAAATTTGGACGAATGAACTGAATCAACACAATTACAAAAGGCTTATGACTCAATTGATCAAATAAATAAGTTTATGACTAAATTGGTATAATTGTAATATGCTTATGATTTTTTTAGTAATTTTCCCAAATTTCTAATACAAAAAATGAACTCGTGATATCTAGAACCCCTTCTAAGTGGGGGGCAAACTTTAGTAATCAGTGATATATTCTTGTAAATCTCATCAATTGAAGTAAACCTTTTCAGGCGTTTTGTATATCAAATAATGGGCCACGTGTTCAATAACACGTGAAATTTGTTCGTGACTAATCATTTCTTAATAACTACGCCGTTGTTTATTAGGATTCTTAATCATGGGGGCAAAAAGTAAGGAAATGCGGAGTAACTGCTTCTCTTGAAATGTGGATGGGACTCTTGTCGGGGGCCAAATTGAATGTATACAAAAAGAAGCCTAAGATGTATTTGTTGGTCATCAAAGAATAAGTGGGGCAATTGTTATTTGTCCACCACATCGCCAATCTTTCTTAGGCGAGAGGCGGCCCCGCTTTAGATACCGTGGATCCTACGTGTAACTAAGGGCATATATGCATAAGCATCGTCTAAGAATTCGGTTCCACGATTAGTCCCTATCATGGATGCAATGGCATGGAGAGTGAGGGGGCTGGCTGGTGTTGTTCCATTGGCCGTTTGGTGCAATATTTAATAGTTGTGTACTTCGATATGTTAAGTTTTGTACAAAAATTTTATTAGGAAAATTGTCTAAGAAGTCTTAAACAAATTATATTTTTGTCAATTCAATTATAAATCTTATAATCATACTAATTGAGTCTTAAATATTTTTACATTTTATCAATTGAGTTTATTTATTGGCCGGAAATTACTAATGCAAGCATCGGCCAACCTACGTCGCACGACCGATGCTAACGGAGATAATTTTTAATAGTTTTTTAATAATTTTTTAATAATTCTTTTTATATTTCATTTCTTTTGTTTATTTCTCTCTCTTTTTTTCTTCCCTTCTTCCTTCTCTAGCCAATGCTAGGCATCCACAATTGGCCAGAGGTCGGCGAGGCCAACCCGGCCAAGCCTTGCCTTTGTCTGATCGTCGGCCATCGTCGAGGCATGATGATCGGCTAGAGGAGGAAGATAGGAAGAGGAAAACAAGAAAAAGAAAAAGAAAAAGAATATATATTGAAATATTATTAAAATGTCAACACCAGCAACGGTCATTCTTCGTAGGATGACCAGGACCGGTATCCACGTTAGTGATTTTTGTCCAAAATTGACCATGGACAGTAAATGTGAAAATATATAAGATTCAATTAATACAATTAAAAAATTTATGACTAAATTTGGACTATACAATAAAATTAGGATTTTTTAAATAATTTTATCGATTTATATATATTGCATCCTGCACAAAACTTGTGCATCTTGTCCCATCAACTCAAGAGAGATGCTATGCGTCTTACGATTACCTTTTTTAATCCAAATATTATGATTACCTTAGTTATTGCGTATTGAGTATGGGCTGCTTGGTTAAATGTCCATGTATGGAAATACTACGTCAACGACTTAGCATACCAAGTTGAAGACTAATTTCAGCATGCCCTGAAATAAAGTCTTGCATCCACCACTAATGCTTTTGTTACAGTCCAAAAAATTCCCGTACTTGCATACTCTTGTGAGTGGAGTTTGAAGTTATCAAATAAAAAGTGAATAATACAAAATGGATAAATATAACTAGTTTGTGGAAGTGACGGTAAAATGATTGGTAATAAGAGCTATATGATAGAAAAATTATATATCTCTTAGATATCCGAAGGTGGGTTTGCCTCTTATGCATAAACTGATTCGAAGTTGATGCCGCTCTCTAAATGGGGTCATGATAAGTCAAAACTAATTGTTATGCCTAAAGTGATCGGCTGTTTTGCTCGAGCTAAGTTATGCGTCATATGATCCGATATGAGAATACTCTTCGTTGTATTGTTATCTGAAACAACTATACAAGGGAGGTTAGCCTCGTGTTGTTTGCTCACCAGGCGCCGCACGGCCTATTCTATGGCCAAAGGAAGGATCCGTGAACTAGTGACACTTTCATACTTCAATCATCACCACCGCCTGTTTGTTGATCTAGCTTTGGAATATATTTACAATGACAATGGAAAAGGTAATGTCTCATTTACAGGTAGCTAAACTCTTATCACCGAACTCAAATAGCTCCGTCAAATTTGACGATTTATTAGGAACGTTGTGATTTTCATGGTTCTAGCATAGTGGATTTCCTCAGGCAAGGGAGGCAACTGTAATAAAGCTTCTACGAGACATTGAGGACAGAATTGGGATGAGAGATAGCCATAACCATTGTGCTTGATTGAACCGGAGATGACTCGAGGAAAGTTCCTTTCAGAAAAAGGTTGCACGGTTTTGAATCCTCAACTGAGACATGTAAGGCTTTCTCATGTACTATTGAAGCATATTATATCATATAACATAATCGTGCGGTTTCCATCTTCTGACGAGGCTTCTTATATACCATCCAGTAAAAACAAAAATACACGAGGTCAAGCTTGTCAAGCAATTCCTATTATCCTCCATCAGTTCAATTCCCAGACCTCACCGAAACATGTTCAATTCCCAGACCTTGCCGAAACACATTGCTAGATCAGGTCATTTTCTATGCCGTCCAACGCGTAGAAAAGAGTAAGCGTTCAAGAAGTATACAAAGCCAACTCGTCGTCGAGTTCAGTGTTCATGTCATGCACACGAAATCCCTACACAAAAATGACAGTCGACAGGTTTATGTTTGAATGGAAGGCAATGTGACCCTTCAAGATCAAGCTCTTGCGCTTCTCGAGGCCCTTGACATGGTAAAGCAAATCCAGCGATTGCACCACTCCGTGACCCGAGGAAACAGGACCTTCCATGGATACAAGACGCTCATCCAAAATGGCTCCGTCAAGTACATGTCCCCACGGCACGTGCTCCTCACTATCGCTCTCGCGGCTCTCTCCGTGGACTCCAGCAGGATAGATCTTGATTTACTCTGTCATTCATTCAAAGGAGTTGAATTTGTCGTGAGCTCATTATCACACTCGCTAAATTATTGATACAAACGATCTCAGATTGAAGGACGCGGCACTGATACTTACCTTTGGAATATGCCGAGGCATTGTCATTTCTGACTCTATGAATCCAGGTGTTACTATCGTTATGCCCACAGAATCACCAATTTCAGTTCTCAACGTCTCGTAGAAACTAATAACAGCAGCCTTGCTAGCCTGGACCACCCCACAAATCTCATGCGATTCACATAAGCACGATTTCAACCAGTAATTTTTAGTCTAATAGCTGAAGGAATGATGATTCAGAATGTTCAACTTAGAGGGAAATAAAGGGTGAATTTTACATTGTAGAAGCAAAATCTTGGAACGGGGTACCACCCGGCACAGGAAGCGATGACCGCAATCTTCCCTTTGCTCTTTTTAAGATGAGGAATCGCGTAACTTGTCCCATAGACCGTTCCCCAGAAATTCACATCCTAACAAAAAGAGAAGCATAAGGATGAAACGCCTTCGATAAGAAAAAAAGCTACAAAGGAGTCGGATTTGGCACAGGTTGTGCATGCATCCTTGCATATCTTATACAATAGAAGAAGGATATAATGAAATACCATGATGCGAGTATAGTCTGATATGTGGCTAAGATCCTCAAAGAGGCCAAGTTTTGCGATCCCAGCGTTGTTTACCAAATGGTCCACTGCAATAAACACTATCGTTTACAACAGAAGGATGTTCGACCCCACCAAAAGAAGCAAGAATACAATCGACTTATGATTTCTTCTTTATTATGGTGTCATTCTCAGTTGTCAAATAAAAGTCCTATGCCGGATCCCCTATATCTAAATTGAATTTCAAATCCACGATGAAACATCATAAGAATTTGAATCTCGTATCTCAATGTGATTGGGACATTTTTCTACACGCTTTTAAAGACATTACTTCGAATGCACCACCACAGCTGGTCCGCTTCTGATCCGGCGGCTAATTTCATTTGCGGGAATTGACTAGCTGATGTTTTCTTGTCTATTCTGAGGGCCGACCCAGCCCATTGGATAAGACTCACCAAGCTTGACTAACTAATGGGGATTGTCCAAATGGTTGCCTGTGACGTATGGTCTATTCATAAGGTCAAACAAAAATAAAATACCAAAAGCAGAGACAACTTACGCCGGCCAAAGTGGTTCACCGTCTGGTGAACGAAACGTTGGGAGTGGTGGTCGTCGGAAACATCCGCTCCGATGGTGATCGTGTCTGGAGACCCGAGCAGCCTCGCTTTCTCGGCCACCACCCCGAGGCCTTCCTCCCTTATGTCTACCAGAGCCAAGCACGCCCCTCTCCTGGCATATTCATATGCAATTTGCTGCGAACACCACTCATGTACAGTTCAAAATCAAATCACATGGGGACGTTAATAACCAAGTCTCTATGCATATAAGAGCACGGACTGAATAACCTCGCCAATCCCTGAGGCTGCTCCGGTGATGAGCACGACTTTTCCAGCGACGTCATCCTCCGTATGCACGAAACATCTCTTGATGAGCCTGAAGAATACGAAGACGATGTGTAGGGGTAACCATGAGAGAAGTGCGAGGATCGCGAGTGGAGGGAGCAAAAGGTTGAAGATCTTGTGGATCAGATCCATTTGGGTTGTGGTGCATTACAAGAGGGTTGAGACCATTCTGATGAACTTTGAAGGCTTTGAGTTTTTGTTGACCAAGCTCGCGTGCCTCTTTCGAGCAAGTTTAAGGAGCCGAGGTCAAGTTAACGTCTACGTCGTAACGTCGCAGCCCACTTTCTTTTTTCATATTCAATAGCATAACCGCCCCCTTTCTTTTTCCATATTCAATAGAAAAGACTGTAGTGATAGCTTTGGATTATAATTGTTAAGAAAGAAAAATAATTGCATAACAATTTTTAATATACTGTGAGAATAACAGTCTATTTTAGATAACAAAAAATCAAATCATAAATAATTATAAATTGTTGTGGACTTATATCTTAAAAAATGTGTAGCTTATAATAGACTATTATTCTCACGGTACTTTAAAGACTGTTATGCTAGCAAAGTCCGTTAAAAAATAACCATCTCCTATAACTTATCACTCAATTTGCTTAAATGCTTCAATCATCGCCACCAACTCTTTGTTGATTTAGCTTTGGGACTTATTTACCATGACAATGAGAAAGGTAATGTCTCATTTACGGGTTGCTAAACTCCTCACACTAAACTCAAATAACTCTGTCAAATTTAGTGATTCATTAGGAAGATTGTGATTTTCGCGGTTCTAATATAGTGGATTACCTCAGGCAAGCGAGGGAGCCGTAATAAAGCTTCTACGAGACATTGAGGAAAGATTGGGATCGGAGATGGCCATAACCATTGCAACTCTAGGCTTGATTGAATCGGAGACGGCTCGAGGAAAGTTCCTTTCAAAAGAAGGTCGCATGGTTCTGGATTTTCAACTGCGAGAGATGTAAGGTTTTCTTGTGTATACATCGTATAAGATATTCGTGCGGTTTCCATTTTCTGACGAGGCTTGCTGTATACCATCCAGCAAAACAACAATACGCAAGAGGTCAGCCTTGTCAGGCAATTCCTATCATCCTTCGTCTGTTCAATTCCCAGACATCGCCGAAACGCGTCGATAGACCAGGTCATTTCGTATGCCGTCCAACACGTTGACAAGAGTAAGCGTTCGAAAGTATACAAACCCAACTCGTATCTAAGTTCAGTGTTCATGTCATGTACACGAAAACACCCTTCAGCATAATGACAGTCGACAGATTTATGTTTCAATGGACAGCAGTGCGACCCTTCGAGATCGAGCCCTCGTGCTTCTTGAAGCCCTTGGCATGGTGATGTAACTCCAGCAATTGCGCCGCTCCGTGAACTCAGGAAATAGGACCTTCCACAGATAAAAGACGCTCGTCCAAAATGGCACCGTCAAGTTCATGTCCCTGTGGCACGTGCTCCTCACCATCGCTTTCGCAGCTCTCTACGTGGACAAGGCGAAATATATCCCGATTTAAACCGTCGTTCATTCAAAAGGAGTTGAATCTGTCATGAGCTCACCATCACACTCGCTAAATTCTTGATACCAACGATCTCAGATCCAAGGACGCGACACCTATATTTACCTTTGGGGAATGCCGAGGCATTTGTCATTTCTGACTTGATGAGTCCGGGTGTTCCTATCGTTACGCCCATAGAATCCCTGATTTCAGTTCTTAACCTCTCGTAGAAATTAATGACAGCAGCCTTGCTAGCCTAGACCACTACCCACAAATCTCATGTAATTTATCATACAAGCCATAGCTGAAGGAATGATGATTTGGTATGTTGAACTCAGAGGAAAAGAGAGGGTGAACTTTACACTATAGAAGCAGATTCCTGGAGTGGGGTAACATCCTCCTAAGGAAGCAATGACCGCAATCTTCCCTTTGCTCTTTTTAAGGTGAGGAATCGCGTAATGGGTCCCGTAGACCGTTCCCCCCAAATTCACATCCTAACGAAATGAAAGAAGCAAAAGGATGAAACACAGCTCGTACAAGCACGCTTGTATATCCTATATATTAGGAGGATATAATGAAATACGATAACGCGATTGTAATCCGGTTTGTGGCTAAGATCCTCGAAGAGGCCTTGTTTCAAGATCCTGGCGCTGTTTATCAGATGGTCCACTACAAGTCAACACTGTCGTTTACAACTGAAGGATAGGAAATGAAAATAGTAAAGAAACAATGATACAATTAACTAAAGATTTCTTTCCTGTTTGATCCTCATTTCATCACCGGGCCATATGTTTTGTTAAGTAATAGTCTGATGCCGGACGACCCGTTTCTAGATTGAATTTCAAATCCATGATGGATGGTACATCACAAGAATTTAAATCTCGTATCTCCATGTGATTCGGATCTTTTCCTATGTGTTTTAAGCACATGACTGAGAATGCATCCCCGCAGCTGGTCCGCTTTGTGATCCGGTGGCTCGGAAATTTCATTTGTGGGAATTGACTACACTGATGTTTCGTCTACTTGTGAGCCAACCCAACTCATTGGAGAAGACTCATCAAACTCGACTAAAGGCGCGTTTGGTAACTATTATGTTCTCGAGAACAATTTCTAATCAGAAATAATTTTTTTTATTTTGTTTTCAGGAACAATTTCTAAGCATTTTAAGCCTTTCATAATTGTCCAAATTTTCTAATTCTGGAATAGAATTGTGTTTGGTATCGTGCTCAAAATTGCTATTCCAAATCATTTTCTTTTAATTTTTAAATATTTTTTTTACCTTTTTCCCTTTTTTTTTTTTTTTTTTTCATTTCTCTCTCCTATTCTTTTTCTTCAAGTGGCCATTCACCGGCCCTCAGCGAAGCCAGCCCTCATCGGCTGAGCCTTGCCAGGGCTGGGCAAGGCCCACCTAGCCACCGACGAGGTTTAGCCTCGCTAGATCGCGAGGCTTGCCTAGCCTCGCCGATGGCTGGGCTTACCTCCGGCGAGCTCGCTAGAACGGTTGTTGGCAATTGGTGGCGGCGGATGGCGAACGGCGAATGGTGGCAGACGGCAACCGTGGTGATGGTGGAAGAAGAAGAAGAGAAAATATGGGCTTGATTCTTAGATTTGCTTCGAGAATAAGAATCAATTTTTTTATTTATTCTTAATTCTGTTTCAAATCTATTTATGGGAACAAAGAAATATAAATTTGTTCCCGAGAACAAAATTTTACCAAACGCGATTTTGTTTCAAAACTATTCTGGGGAACAAAAAAATAGAATTTGACACTGTTGGGATAGTTACCAAACAGGTCCTTAGGGTGGTAACGATTTTGTTTCCGGGAACAATTTCTGATAAAAAATAATTCTTTTTTATTTTGTTCCCAATAACAATTTCTAAGCATTTTAAGCCGTTTGATAATTATCTAAAATTTTTTATTCTGGAATAGAATTGCGTTTGGTACCGTGCTCAAAATTTCTACTCCAAATCATTTTCTTTTAATTTTAACTTTTTTTTTTTACTTTTTAACTTTTTTTTTCTTTTTTTTCCTTTCTCTCTCCTATTCTTCTTCTTCAAGTGGCCGATCGCCCGACCGGCGACCTCCAACAATTGGCCAGACGAGGGCTGGTGACCTCACCAGAGCATCATTGGCCCTCATCGGCCAAGCCTCGCCTGCAACTGGGTGAGGCTTGGCCTCATCGATGGCCAGGCAGGCCTCTCCGGGGCTGGGTGAGGCTCGCCTGGCCACCAGCAAACTCGCCGGACCGGTTGTCAACAATTGGCGACGGTGGGTGGTGAACGGCGGACGGCGACGGACGGCAACCACGGCGGTGGTAGTAGATGAAGAAGAAGAAGGGGGAAGAAGGAGAAAATGCTTGATTCTTAGATTTGTTCTCGAGAACAATAATCAACTTTTTTTTTTTATTCTTGATTCTGTTCCAAATCTACTTTCGAAAACAAAAAATTAGAAATTTGTTCCTAGAAACAAAATTTTTAACAAACACGATTCTGTTCTAAAACTACTCTCGGGAACAAAAAATCAAAATCTGGCACTGTTGGGATGGTTACCAAACAGGCCCTTAGAACTATTTTGGTAATTTTCCCGAATATTAATAGTCCTATGTAGCACTATCGGTATTGACATGAACAATTTCTAATAATATTTTTTCTTTTCTTTTCTTTTCTCTCTCTCTCTCTCTCTTTTCTTTTTGCTTTTTTCATTTCTTCTTTCTCTAGCCGGTCATTTGTCAAAGGTAGGGTCGGCGAGGCTCGACCCTTGCCAATATAGTGGGTGGCTTAGGTGGCGTCGCCCTTGCGGCTTCTAGCAAGGTCAGGCCTTGTCCATTGCGGATGAGGCTTCACCCTCGCCAATCCAGCGGACGGACTAGGCTTCTTGATCTTTGGATCTTTTATAATGACGATGGTGATGAAGATTGGCCTGCTTCAACTCCGGCGTCTCAATTATTGTCCATTTCACACAATCATAATGGTCGTCTGCCACAAATTTTTGGTTCGACCAACTCGATCGAATGACAACTCCTTCAACGTGTTACTCTTTTTCAATTTTATATTCGTGGATGCACTAATTGATGGTGCAATAATTGCTCAATGCGTTAAGAGTGACAAAGCCAACTGAGTATGTAAATTTGGAAGATAACTAATAATAAAAAAAATGAATTAGTATGGGTTTTCATCGAGCCCAATACATCGAGATCTAGATTGCGAGACAGATTTTGTTCCTCTTGCTTTGATGGAGGATTTGCTCGATTATGGTGCTCCCTCGTCTGAGCAAAAACTCAAAGCCCAATCCGTTCCATGATTTATGGATGAGGCCGGACTTTCACCTCATATTCGTACTCTCGTCCATAATCTAACTCGTAAGCTCCCTAACTAACTCGATAAGCCATTCATTTTTCAATGACAAGAGCATAACAAGAAAATTTGCTAAAAAAGGATTGGTCAAATGTAGATTGTCAGATTTCTATTGTTTGTAAATATGTTGCTTTGAGTCTGATCATTATCGATCGGATCCAAATTCAGCCCAACTCACTCATTTGATGAGTTAGGGACTAAGAAATTAGGGGTATACGAAACGGACCACCTAAATTGAGAACAACCCAAATAAGACTAAATTAGCTAGTTGAGTCCAATTCCTGATTCCTAAAAGTAGAATTGGTGTTCAATAGTTCAGTTCTCAGTTTCAAATGGGAATAGATTAGACCGATTATGTATATTTTTATTTTTTCAAAATATATATTTATCATATATATATATATATATATATATATATATATATATATTTATAACGTATAGCATCAAGAAATAGGGAAAAAAAAACCGGTTCCATTAGACTAAATCAAAATCGGATCAGATCACTGGTTCTTGGTCCGGTTCCCGATTTTGTTCCAAGATGAAATCGCACTGGACCGCATCGGGACCGATTAGCCCTAGGAGAAACCGCGCATTTGCTAAATTTGAGAAGCAACGACAATCTGAAAATTACGACGTCATCGTCTCTGTACTAACCCAAGTCAGCTCCGTGTCTCGTTCTCCTGCTTTGACAGAGGACGGGGGGGACGACCAAAGCCCACGTGTCGAATCCAGTCCATGCAAAATCGCTACGTTTCCAGAACTTCGCTCGCTCATCTTAGGAACCGCAGAGGCACTCCCGCTTCCGAAGTCAAGCTGAAGGATGGACATCATCTCCGCGGCCACCTTCCTATACCTCTTTCTCACGGGACGAGTCGCGGATGCGATCCACGCGTACTTGAACCGCAGCCTTCCTCCCCTCGCCGCCGCCGCCCTCCTCTTCGTCCTCCCGCCCTACCTCTTCCTCAAGCTCCTCCTCTTCGCCTTCCGCTCCGCCTTCAGCGAGGACGTCGCCGGCAAAGTCGTCCTCATCACCGGAGCTTCCTCTGGCATCGGCGAGGTTCGTCTCTTCTCTAGGACCCTTTCTATGTGGGGGTACACTTAAGGATTAACCATGTGTTTCTGTAAATCTTATTAATCTGAGTAATTACTTTTAGGCCTTTTGTATTCAAAGTATGTATGTGAACTAATCATTTCTTGATAACCGCACGACTATCTATTATTTTTCCTAATTATGGACAAAAATTAAGGAAATGTGGATGGTAGCTTCTCTTGTATTTTTTCCTTAATTCCTCTCGGGCAAAATTGAAAATATTAAAAAGCTTAAGATATATTAGTAGGTCATCGAAAAATGAGTGGGGTAATTGTTCCAACATCTCGTGTGAGGCATCCCAACCGTTAGATCGTGTAGATCTTAGCCCTTTGAAAAATTTGTGCATCTCGGCCCATTAATACAAGAGAGATACAATGCATAGTACGATCAGCTTCTGTATTGGTATAAGTGACGTGATTAAGTGATGTGATGGATTGTTATTGCCATTTCGAGTATGCGGTATTTGGTTAAATGTCCATGTGTAGAATTATTGCATCCCTTAGCATATTTTGAATCTTGCATCTGCTACTAATGCTCTGTGACTTAATCTCGTGGATTAAGCATCTCGCATACTCGTATGCAAAGAGAGGGGCATGCTTGGCACTGGTTGCGAGAAGGGAGAACCGCTTGACTAATGTGGCCAACATAGCTTATCAATTGGGCTCTCCTGATGTGGTCGTCATCCGAGGAGATGTGACTAGGGCCGAAGATTGTGAGAGGTTTGTCGATCAAACAATTGACCATTTTGGCCGCTGTAAGCATGTCACTTTTTATAGAATCTTTTCATTGATAATAATATGTTGATCATTGAGATGATACTAGCGAATGATTTGATGTCATTTGGTTCATGTTGAGACAGTGGATCACCTGGTGACTAATGCTGGGGTATCTCCCATGTGCATGTTTGAAGACTGCCCCGACATCACTAAGCTCACCCCTGCGATGGTATAAGTTATATCTGATATAAGTCCATCAATTGATCTCCTTTCTGATTGAATTACAGTAAAGCGAAGTCATTTTCAACCATTGATCCTGCAATACATAGCTCAAGTTTTTCTTCAGACAAAAAGAAGATTGTGAATTGGGAACTTAAATCTGATAAGCATGCCTTTGATGTGTGACTTGCGAAGGATATAAATTTCTGGGGTTCAGTGTATAGCAGTTACTTTGCTCTTCCCTATCTGAAGAGAAGCAGAGGAAAGATTGTAGTGATAGCTTCGGCAGCAGGGTGGCTTCCGGCCCCAAGAATGTCTTTCTACAATGTAAGTCACTGACTAATTAGGATGGCAAGATCACTTCATGTGCATTCCTCAATCAGTCAAATTATAATTGTTATGATATAGCCTTTTCTTATTACTTATAACTTGTTCGCTTTAAAAGCCACTTTGGTTTTGGAATTTTTTGCTTTGACAGCAAGAAAGGTACTGTCTCCTTATCCGTTGCTTAACTCTTTAACACTGAACTCAAGCAGTTCTGTGAAATTTGGGAATTCATTAGGAAGGTTGTGATTTTCATTGTTCTAATCTAGTGGATCTCCTCAGGCAAGCAAGGCTGCGCTAATAAGCTTCTATGAGACATTGCGGACTGAATTGGGATCGGAGATTACCATAACCATTGTGACTCCAGGCTTGATTGAATCGGAAATGACTCAAGGAAAGTTCCTTTCCAAAGAAGGTCACATGGTTTTGGATCCTCAACTGAGAGATGTAAGGTTTTCTCGCGTATAATCATAGAGTTTATATCATCTATTCTAAGATATTTGTGCAGTTTCTATCAGAACCTTGCCTAACCGGAACCAGCCTGGGATGAGCTTTCTCTGTCTCATGAAATCGATTTGATTTGGTTAATCCAAGTTCAATTACCCCGTCATTTGATTTGATTAATCCAAGTTCAATTACCCCGTCATTTGATTTGATTAATCCAAGTTCAATTACCCCATCATTTGATTTGATTAATCCAAGTTCAATTACCCCATCATTTGATTTGATTAATCCAAGTTCAATCACTCCGTCATTATCATGAGCCCCGACTGCTCAAAACAGTTAATGTAAGTGGGTATTCATGTTATTATTTAGGTGCAAATCGGGGTGATGCCAATAAGGTCGGTGGGAGCGGCGGCGGAGGAAATAGTGAAAGGGGCATGCCGTGGGGACAACTACCTGACGGAACCGGCGTGGGTGAAGTCGACCTTCTACTGGAAGGTGTTTTGCCCCGAGGTCCTTGAATGGTGCAACTGGTTGCTGTTGGTGGCCGGAACCGAGATCTCGGAGAGGAATGCACTCAGCTTCAAAATATTGGAGCTAACTGGGTTAAAGCCATTCCTTTATCCTCCATCTGTCCAATTCCCGGACCTCACCGAAACAAGTCGCTAGACCAGGTCATTGCCTATGTCATCCAACATGTGGACAAGACTAAGTGTTTAAAGCATATAAAGTCAACTCATGCCTGTGAATTCTGTGATCTTAGTCGAAAAAGCATATGTACATATGAAATCACAATCTTATGATAGCTCGTGTTTCGTGAAGTTTGTGGTTTTGGCTCACTGTGTCTTCTCTGCGGTCTCTGCTCTGCATGGAATTCAGAGAACTTTCATAGCCCTTCAAATTACATGTGGAGTAACCACAGGATGAGGTTGCGCAACAGTTCATTGTTGATCTGAAAGTGGACTTTGTTGTGCGTTTTAGTCCTTCCATAATCTAGTAATCTACTTTCCCAAAAGACTGATACAGTTTACTCGGTTAAATGTTTGAATTGACGGGGATGTAAACCCTCGAGGTCGCTTATAGTTTGAGGAGAGACCTATTGCGTTGTGCATACAAGGTGTGATGTGAAATGACTATGGAGAGTCCGATAGTTAAGTCTATAGAAGGGTTGTCGTAGGAGGAAGTCAGCTCTATACCGCAGCCAGCTCTACATTTTAACAATGCGGCACTTATATTATTGGGACAGTTAGTGGAGATGGTCACTTCCTTTCATGGACAACATTATTAAAAGGATTGCAATACTTGAAGGACGTGGTCTCACTACCTTGACCTTGGAACAATTTATTGGCTCTTTAAATTCTTCTGAGGTTGAAAGAGAAAACGAGGCTGGTCAGAAAAATGAACAAGTCAATCGTCTTAAAGGTCGATAATGGCATCGAGGAAGATTTTTCAAGCAACGGATGAGGAGGACAAAGAACATGTAGCCATGCTTACTGACAAATTCAAGGAATTCCTTCAAAGGAAAGGTTAGAGAAGAAGGAATTACAACTCGTATGACCGCTCAAGTGGAAATAGACAAACAGTCAAAGGTGAAAAGAGAGGAAACCTTACACGCTTCGAGGATAATCAAACCCGCCACGTGAAGTCCAAATGCCCTTTGCGCAAGACGGAATTCGGCAAATCAAATCAATGAAAGGCAAAAAGTGACATTGAAAGTTGATCAAGTGAGAATGAAGCCCAAGTTGCAAATGCATGTTTGATGGTCCACGGTGGGGAAGCTAAGGGAGCAATTTACATTTAGGGTGCGTTTGGTAAAGATTCCATTCGGATTCTAATCAAAACTGATTCTTTTTTATTCTGTTCCCGGGAACTGATTCTAAGCATTTTAACTGTCCACAATTTCTGATCTGGAATAGAATTGCGTTTGGTACTGTGCTTATTAATTCTGTTCCAAATCAATTTCTTTTAATTTTTAAATAATTTTTTAAACTTTTTTTCCTTTTTTCTTTTCTTTTTCATTTTTTCATTTTTTCCTTTTTTTTTTTTATTTTTTTTTCCTTTTTCTCACCTTCTTCTTCCTCTTGTGGCCGGTTTCTTGGGACGAGGGCCGGCAACCTCATCGAAAGCGTCGCCGGCCCTTGTCGGGCGAGCCTTGCCGTAGCGGGGCGAGGCTCGCCTAGCCCCCGGTGGCCGGGTCGACCTCGCCGGGCTGGGCGAGGCCTGCCACGCCATTGGCGAGGCCGGGCGAGCCTCGCCGGTGGCCGTGTGAGCCTCGCGGCCACCGGTGGGGGCGAGGCTCGCGACGCCTAGCCCCCCCCGCCGAGGCCCCCTAACGAGGCCGAGCCTCATCGGTGGCTAGGCAAGCCTTCGGCGAGCTCGCCGAACCTCGCCCTGATCTGGCGAGCCTCCGGCGAGCTCACCGAACCTCGCCTAGTCTAGCGAGCCTCCGGCGAGCTCGCCGGGAGCCGCCGGCGGCGGATGGCGGACGCGGCGCCGAACGACAGTGGGCCGTGGTGGACGGCGGTCGTGAGATGGCCGAAGGGAAGAAGAAGATTTCTTGATTTTGATTCTCAAATTCGTTTTCGGAATAAAAATCAACTTTTTTTTTGTTCTTGATTCTATTCCCAATCTGTTTCCGGGAACAAATTTGTTCCCGTGAACAAAAATTTTACCAAACGCGATTCTAGGCTCAAACTGATTTTAGGAATAAAGAATCAGAATTTGGCCCTGTTTGGATGGTTACCAAACAGGGCCTTACTAATTCTACACCTACCGGTGAGAATTTCCAAGATGTATTTGACGAGACAATTCATGAATTGAAAAGAGCTTACAAAGTCAATTTTGAGTTGAAAAGAGGGAGTCATAATTTGAAGGAAGATAGTAGGGTCTGGAGAAAGATAATCATCATTGTTGTAGGAGCGAGGGTCGACATTGGTTCTGCTTGCCCCTGTTCCACGGCATGAGCTTGTGTTTTCTGGAAAAACCAATTTACCCTCTCTTAATTACTTATGCGCGTCTAAACAACCGGGTAATGGGGGCGATACCACCAGGTGGTGGCAACACACTATTGGATCTAGGACTAAGAGGGTGGCCGTCTTGAGTTTGAGATGGAGACAATCTCAACCATCTTGTGGCATCCATGAGGTGGTGAAAATAGCAAGTAAACGCGTTTGGGCGTTGGTGATTGATCTCCAACATAAAGGGGGTAGTATCTATATATATGAAGTTTGAGTGATGAAAAAGATATCATCTAGTGAGTAGAATGTGTTATAAGCACGTATTTTCACAATTTCTGATAAATATGTGCATGAGATATAATGTACTCTTTGGCCAACAAACAATGAAGGAGTTCACATATGCCTTTCTCTTTGAGCTCCTATCAGGTTGTATTTCCTCCAATCAGGTACATGATTGGTGGGTTACGTCATGAATATTGTTCGCATACAAACTTAACTAATATAACAAGTCATTATGTATTTTCAACCAATTAGAGACATGATTAGAGAACCCCAACTCCGGATGGATGTGACCCTCTTCAAAAAAATGGTATTCATCCTGCTTCAATGATTGGACTTATTACTTCGGTCGAGTAGCAGTCATATGATGTTTGTAATTGATAATTCTATAATTGTTGATGGTGTATTTCGACCAATTTTTTCCCTCATTTTTGGGGATATGCATGGATTAACTGATTTCTTATTTGAAAAGTGAGAATTTTACGTAGTTGATTACTCAGCAAATGTTGAGAGGACACCCTTAGCAAAAATTTCTTGTGCTAGGATAATCAAATAGCATACGAATATGTAAGGAGAGGGACCGGATCGCATGATGTGAGTTAGAGGAAGAAGTGGCAATGACTGATGTACATAGTAATGCTTATTTGGTCCATGTTCGGCCTCAACGCCTTATTTGATTTGGTTGAATTCTCGTTCCAATTAAAAACGAGCAAATCCCCAAGAAAGAATACGATCAACGATGAAGTAAAAAGGAAAAATGTACTGGAGGAGTTCTGCAAATGTCTACTTTATCTGATAATCGATATTGGTCTTCAGTATATCAAAGCCAAACCCTTTTTATTTGATAAGTTTCTTGCCAAATCTTGAGGAAGTACACCATTAATAACTTTGGGGCAAAGAGGGAGAGAAATGTGTCAGTAGAAGAAATAGCATCAGTACGACTTGTAACGGTCTGTGTAGCGTCCGAGTTTCTTCAGGAGATGCCTTCTCACGATCTTGTCGTAAAGAAAAGCCGCCCCTTTGTAATTGGGAGCGACCAGCCACAGCACGAACAGTAGCTTCGCGTCGTACCATATCGGTATCCTAAACAGTGAGGTGAGCATGCAAATACCAGACACAGGCATATCATCAATTAGCCCTTACAATATCGGTGATCGCAGCACCGGAAAATTATAAATCCAATGATGCAGAAAGAGAATGAAGAGGTACCACTGCAAGAGGGGTTGGAGTAGCATCTCCATGAGGGTCAGGAACGAGTACAGGATCCAGTAAGCGAGCCACTGCTCATTTTCTGCCACGTTCATCGGTCTGCTCTCTATGGCCATTACCGATGCTTGTCTGAAAAGGCGTTTTCCACACCCACGTACGTTTGTAAGTAGGCATTAGTTTCATGCTTTGTCTATCAAAATAGATGGTTTACAACTTTGATTCGTAGAGGATGTGGCAAAATCTGTTCATTAGACGTGTGCCGAAGAAGCCTAAGCACAAAATATTTAAGTTGAAGAACATGATAATTCACTAGGCACTCTAGAAAGTCATAAAAAAATTGAAGAACCTAATTAAACATTAAATAAGGAAGAAACATGGTGATTTCGAGACTCAAAATGCACTCAAGCGCTAGGCGTTGAGCTATCTTGAAATTTGGAGATTTCTAAGTAATCCTCCTTCGTGTTGACCACGATTTAGGCATAGAAATTCTAGGCCTAGCCGGGCCAAAAAAATATCTACACAACTGAACGTGACCTTATTTTCATAACTGTCTGTTTGATAATTTGTCTTACTACTTCATGAATCAATTTTTGAATCCATAATAACGTACTTAGTATTAATTACTTTATACTAAGTAGTCTTATTGATTCTATTGTTTTCTTTATATAAAAGAACGGTGAAATAATTGAATAGTATAGAGAGGGACTTGCTTACAAAGGATACAACAGCATGAGTGCTGGTCTGAATGAATTTTCCCCATCGGTGTCAAGAAAAAACACAAGGAAGAAAGTACGTGTCAGAGACAGTTACTTAAGAAAACAAGAAGAAAATCTGCAAATAATCAATGTGGATCAACTCAAGTGAGGTGCGAGATTACCCTGCGAGTGCACGGAAGCTTTTGAACAATGTCCACAACTGACCCATTGTTCACTCTCTCTCTCTCTCTCTCTCTCTCTCTCTCTCTGCTTTCGTTTCTCTGTTTTGATGAACCTGAACAGGCCGATTTCTTGGTCAAGAAAGTCAGGACTGGAGGACAAGAGATGTGGTGATATGGTGATGCATATATAGCGAGAGAGATTGGTATCGGATTCTGCCTTGATCGCGCGAACGAAAGTAGCCCACGAAAGTATATGAGCGCATTCAACATGCATCGTCATCTTCTCGGACAGGCAACAGCTATGCCTTTGTTCTTTCCTCAGCTCTCAAGCCTCCCCCTGTCTTTCCCCCTGCCTTTGCTCTTTCCTCAAGTCTCCACCCTCGTGTAAGCAATAATGTAATTCTGAAATGCAGAAAATTCAAAAACATAGAATCTTTGATCTTCGTAATTTTCACGATAAAAGAGATGAAGATATACATTTATCCATAACAAAATCTTTGAAAATCTTCGTTGCAGAAAAAAACTGAAAAGATGAAGAAATCTAATTTCTCTCTCTCAACCCATGCTTTTTAATGTATTATATTTAATGGAGGATAGAATACAACATTCTTTTCACGTCGTATGTGGAGAGATGACTAAACTCTTATTTATACATGCTATTAAGAGGCGCCTTTTATTAAAGCGCATTTTAACTTTCATAAAATTCACACTTTTTCAGAAGAGCAGTAACTTCTCAATGACAATTGTACCATTTCATTAGATCGTAATTTTTCATAGCCAATATATTTTAGTGCTTATATATTTATTAAACCATTAATAAATAACATAATGTGGGCCGTAATTATTCTTACACCTTAGGCAACACTTATTTGGTTCCTACGCTCTAGAGGTTCGCTGCCACTCTCGAATAATTCATCTTTTGGTTATCAACTGATTTCTACAGAATCGTAAATCATGATTTCATAGTACACGAGACACGAGCTGTAGGCCGTAGGTTCTATCTTTGTCATGGTCAGCGCCAAATATTCTTCAAACAAAAGGTAAGAAGTCGATAGACTTTCGGTTGAGGCCTTTGGTCGCAGATGCTGAAGGACGGAGCCCATCGCGGACTAGCCCAGAAGGGTCATTTTAAGGCAAATCAAACATAGAAATCGGCCCAGTACAAGATGACAAAAGTACCGGCCCGATTCCACGTCATCAAGTCAACCCCTTTTCTAGATCTTTTAGATTCATAGGAGCTGTCGAGTGCCGACCCATTTCGGATGGTCCACGTTAATTCCGTGGGCCACCTGCCCCTAGGGCCCGACCAGAGAACGAGGAGAGAGCACAAATGTCCGCCACACGAAGAGGCTGAAAGAGAAAAAAGAATCAAAGACCCTAAAAAGATCTACATAGGAGTACTTTGTCTTGCGTACATCTTTTCGGTCGTACTGTTTCGCGAGGGCCTAGGCAATGGAACCAACCACGTGATGCCTCCAATCTCATGCATTCTCGGTCGACAAACACTCCATGTGGGCGTCTCCTTCACGTCCTACCATCCATCCGCTAACATGCGATGATAATAATTGTCAACAATAGTTTGGAGGGGACTTTGACCAGAAAATCCCGTCAAAGACCGGCGTCGATGATGGCAGGGCAAATAGGGAATTCCCCCTTTTATGATCATGAGAGGAAGCCAGCGATTTGGTGCCTATAAAAAAAACGAGAGGGATGAAAAGAAGGGAACAAGGGAAGGTAGAGTATTAAAGGATGATCATTGGCATACGGAATCGATCAACCCCCGCCAACCTAAATCTCAATCCGTCATTCTCATTCCCATTCTCGACCGTAGCTTGAGATCCCATGTGACTCGAAATGATTTGAGAGAGAATGTATATAACTCTTCTCTCTCCCACAGTAGCGGTTGTCGACAAATTCAAAAAATAATTGAAAAGGGGAGCGAAAAGAAATGTGTATTAAGCCTCGTGCGCAGTCTTTTCACCTTTGTTATCTTCTATGTAATGATGTAGCATCATACTTGTCACATTCTACTAAAGTGGTTCTTATAAAGACTTATCGATAACAATCACCTAGATCTGCAAAATACCTTTTCATTTCTCCACCATCTGAATTATAAACTAAAGTGTTTTCGCCTTTGTTATCTTCTGTGTAATGATGGAGCATCATACCTGTCACATTCTACTAAAGTGGTTCTTATCAAGACTCATTGATAACAATTACCTAGATCTGCAAAATTCCTTTTTCATTTCTCCGCCATCTGAATTATAAACTAAAGTGTTAATATTAAAAAAAAAAACTATACCCAACATTAAATATCTCAAACTCTTTTTCTTGTTACTAAAAATCATAAACTTACTCATTGTGGCACAAATAAATACTTTTTATGAAACTCAAAACTTACATCAGTGTCGCACATACACCTAGGATTAAACTATAATAGAGGGTATAGATATATAGGTTTTGGTCTTAAAAAAGTTTGGAGCATCTGTGTTATAGTGGACAAATTTAGAGTTTTTGGTGGTTCTTGCCCTAAAATAAATCATTTCAAATATGAATAGATATGGTTGGTATCGTCATCCCTCTCATTTTAAATAATACATTAAACTATCCGTTAAATGCAATTTACATGTATATGATTTCTCCGCACCTATTAGTTTCACTATGCCGTGATAGGTACGCACGCATCGATTATTGATCATCCCCTTATCGGCTTGCCTAATGCATCAATTGTGCCACTCCCTCATATGTCTCCCTCAGTCAGTCGTTCGTACGCAGCGATTCATGAGCTCTATCCCATCGTCAGCTCAGCCCGCGTGAACTTGGACAAGGACTCGACTTGCACAATGCCGGGTGTCGATTCCTCTGCGCATGTCCCCACAGTCGAGAGGACCGTCTCCACAGCAGCCCAGTCGAGGGTTCTAAGCTCCCGGGGACAACTGGTGAGGAACCAAGAGCCAAATCCATATCCTCCATTTCCGTTCATTCTTATCATGACTCGCATCACGCAATCGGGACAGCGACGGCGCGATGCATACCCAACATATACTTTAATGCGCAGTAAGGCGGGCGGGTACGAAGATGCTGAAAATTAGGATGGCGGGCTCGGTAGGCCTGACAAAATTCGTGATCAGTGTCACCACGTGACGCCCCACCGGCAGCAGCCCCCCAAACTCCCCCCAAGAATCCACTCGTCATTGACTCAGCACCACCATTTTTTTTTATCCTTCACGTCACGTTAAAAGTCCAAGAACATGCCCCCCCGTCCCCCCTGCTGCTGCCTCAAAACCATTCCGACATCGATAAGAGCTCCGTCCTCGGCGAGAGCGACGTAGCTGCGAGGCGAACGTTCAACGAGTCGTACGTTGCCAGGTCTGTATCTCTAGGCAACGCGTCGCGCTCGCAGTGTCTGTTGGATCGAAGAATGCGAAGGAGTAATGGAAGAGCAAGTACTTGTAGGTAGATCCTCATAATCTCCCTTCCTCTTACCTCCTGGACCGTTCGCCACCTTCATTGGCCCTTTGTCGTGATTCGTGCGCGAAGAGTACGACGTCGGAAATGGGGATTGTACGTAAACGAAATATAATAAATACGATGGAGGCCAAGCACGTGGGCTCGACCCCTCAAGCAAAATCTTGGGGGCGGGGACCTCCGCCTATCATTTCACAATCAAGGTAAAAGCGCAGAATGGGCCATTTATAAAATTCACCAACTCTCTGGACACATTGAAGATCCAATTTCTAGTGTAAGTGTAATATGTAGACCTATCAAAATGAATCGGCTCATCAACCCATTTTTTAACTCATATTTGATAGATTATGTAATTATTTAGATTAATTATATTCAATAAATGAACTTAATGTGGATATTAAATGAGTTCTCAATTTATTTTGATCTACCTCTATGATTCATTTTCAATTGTCCTTACTCGATATCACACTTGCTCATTTTATATTTCGCCTTAGTTTGAATATGTTTTTTCTATGGGTTAGGTTGGTTAAGTTATATATATTTGAATTGACCATAAATTGTTAAATTTATATTACATAAAAATAAATTAATTGGCTTAACTTTTTTGACTTGACACTTGACCCAACAGGTCCTTTTGACAAATCTAATAATATGTTACTTCAGGTTAGTCCTCACCACTTAACGATATTCCTAAACAGTTCCACTTGCACTACTCCCCATTCTCTCATGACTTTTTACCCCCCATAAAGAAAAGTGCATTGAGGCACGTTAAAATGGGCTGCAGTGCCTGTTTTCGTATTCCGCTACTTCCCCACATGCAATCTTCAGAATCCGGTACAATTATTGTGTCGATTAAGTTATAAGTAAATCAAAAGGTTAATCATTAAATCGAGAGAATCTCGAAGAATCAAACTCGTCTAAGTGCCTCGAGAGACTTCGAATATCAAACGGCGCAAGTTGACCCTGACACAACAAACTCAAACCCATTCTACCTACATAAAATTCATGAATTCTAAAAGGCATAATTGAGAAGAAGGGTTATGCTTCTCATCGCGTGAACGAGGGGTGCTATTTTTTTTTTCGAATTATCATCATGAAAAAATTTCAAACTAATATACCCATGACAAATTTATTATAAATTGATTTTTCAACCACTATAAATTTTAAACTAGTATATTTATGATAAATTTATTCAAAATAACCACAAAAAATCTCTAAATTGGTATACTTATGATAATTTTTTTAAAAAACTCTAAATTAAATATCATTCATTAAATTTGGATTAATACCAAAAGAATGATATAATTGGGATAAGTAGAGAGTAAAATTTTAAACTGACATATCAGTTAACCGTCACGTATCATATAATTAGCAATTTAATAATAAATTTTAATAGAAATTAATAAAGCGTAAATTTATCATAAATATATTTGTTAAAAGTATATCATTTTTTTGTGATTATTTTTTTAGTAAATTTATTATAAATATAAATCTCATGATATTATATTTTTTTTATGGTAACCGAGAATCATCAAACTTACGTTAGGCAGCCCAGGCCTGCAACCACCAAGTGTCAATATCTTGGGGGAGTTGGCCTAGTAACCCAACCTTGAAATCCCCACTTAAATCGTGTTAGTGCTTGGAGATTCGAACCTGTTAACCCACCCCTGGAACCCCCACTTAAGTCGTGTTAGTGCTTGGAGATTCGAACCTGTTAACCCACCCCTGGAACCCCCACTTAAGTCGTGTTAGTGCCGGAGATTCAAACATGTTCTCTCGATGATGAGGTAATAAGGTGCAAACTATCATGGCCACCCAAACCACTGCCTACGGCCCAAGAACTCATTGGCCGGGATCTTCACTTAAATCGTGTTAGTGTCACATCAAGATTCAAATATGTTCCCGAGCCTATCGACTCGCTCGATGAAGTAGTAAGGCACAAACCATCACTTATCATGGCCACCCACGAGTGATTCTTATGATATTAATTAGTTTTTTTTTTCTCCTAGAAACGAGAAGATAAAATTAAAACAAAGGAGGGGAGACAACATGAAGGAACGAGCTAGAGCCAAGCAAAGCTATATTCCCTGAAAGCGTTGATAGCCATCAACCGCCTCATCATCACCGTCGTAAGTGGGCGAGTTAAAAAAGAGAGAGGGCGAGGGAAGATCAGCCTTTCCTTCTCCTCTTTTTGGGGGTTATCGCCATCATCCCCGAGGTGAACCCAAAGTGGAGCCGTGAAAGCCTTGTCAGTCGAATTTAGTGGGTGGCGGCCCCACCTCTCTCTCTCCCCTCTGCTCAGGTGAAATTGAATAATTCGTACTTTACAATCCGCGTCGTAACAGAGCCAAGGTGGGTCACGGCGCGGCTTTTCGCCCGCTCGAGGGGCCACAGCCGCAGCGCCGAAACTGCAACTCCTGAGCTTCACGGAGGGCGAGCGATTCTGGATTATATCCATTAAAACGAGTTTATCATTTTTTAGAATTTCAAATTTACTTTACATATCTTAAAACATAAAACCTATCTTATCACATATTTCAAAATCTATTTAGATTTCATTTATATTATTAATTAAACAATTGATGTGAATTATTATCTTTGATAACCATCATTTTTTACTAAAATTTATCTTATTATAATTTATATCTATACACATGAAAAATATTAAATATTAAAAAATAAAAGTCCAAGTCATAAAATAAAAGCTCTAACTAGTGATACAAATTATATACTCATAATTGAATGTTGTAAAATTCGTAAAATCGCACGATGATATAAACCAAGAAAATTATAAAAAGTTATTTCAAATACTAAGTTACAAGTTTCAATAATCTGAAATCTAGACATTATCCATTGAAATAAATTGCTTGAATTTTGAAAACTAAAATCTATCATGCAAACCTTGAAACGTGGAATTGGACAGGTTCCAATTCCATGTTTCAAATTTTATCTTTAAATCATACTCACTCCTAACTTAATCTCCACTATAGATTCACCCAACCCGATTTCTCTAATTTTAAAACCTCACCCTAATCACACTCTCCTCCTACAGAGTCGCAAACAGTGCCCGCGTCGGCACGTGCCGTAAATGTGAAATTTTTTTCGTTTCGTTAGTGACGGATCGCGCCTTAAGAGGTCGAAGGGAGAAGGGCCCCGGAATTTGAAGTGGTCCAATTCAGAGAATATTTGCTATTCTGATACAATGATAATTTAAAAAAATGAAGGAGAAGAGGGGGAAGACAAGAGGTGGATGGTTTGGATTGGCAAATCTAAAAGCTTTAAGGAAAGGGGGTCGGAGTTTTGCTTTGGAGTTCGGTCTCAACGTTTCCGAGACTCCTCGTTGTGTGTGATTACGATAACTTTGGCCACCCCTTTTTGGGATTTGCCCCTTTTCCCAATTCTTTTATTTTTCTTCCCTTACATTCATTAAACGCCAATAAAATCTTTAACTTTGGTAATATTCTCTAGGGCAAACACCCAAAAAAAAAAAAAATTTCCTACTTTAACATAAATATTTAAACTTTTATCTGTATCACGAAAAAAACCTAATATATATACTCTCTATTTCAATTCCACAAATAATATATTTATGACGTTATAAATTTGAAATTTTTTGTGACGCAAAAAAAGAGTTTGAGGTATTTGTGTTATAATGAATAATTATTTTTAGTGATAAAAAAATTCATGATATTTGTATCACAGTGGGTAAAGTGAAAAATTTTCTTGTTAATATTAACCATATTCATTAATAAATCAAATCAAGAAAATACATATTGTCCAACCCATACTTCATTTTCTTTTATATTGAGCAATCAAAAGTTAGAAACCAAATCTTTTATTATATTATCGAGCATATCCACCAGCTGCTTAGTTACCCCTTCCGGTAAAAAAGAAACCTTTGTTTGTTCGCCACGATGAATATGGGGGAAGACCTAAGATTCGAGAATGGACTGGCATTATTTTTTGCAAAAAGAGATTAGGTGGTCCAGGGGCGAGGAGGCGAAACCTGCCAATGGGTCCCCTCCTCCGTTTGCTCTATAATGGATCGTGGCGTTGGGTAAGGATGAGAATTAGGAGGAGAATGCGACCCCTCTCTGCTTTCTTGGTTGGAACGACAACGCCACCCTTCGCTTGTCTCTTTGCATCCGCCGATTCAAGATGATATCATACTCATCCTCCAGTTCTCATGGTTAACCTTGTACAGGACGATGATGATGGTGACGACGACGGTGGTATGAAAGTTTTAAAACTCTTTTTCACAGAGAGGACAAAGGCGAGAAAAGATGTGGAGAAACCAAAACGAGGGTGGGAGGCGACGCAAGGTTTTGATGAAAACGAGAGAAAGGCCTGGCCTTTGCTTTATCTTTCCAGTTTCCACAAAATGGCCAGTGCTAGGAGTAAACATGATTTTATGATAAAATAGGGAACCAGAAAATTGGATTGATGGCAATGGGTCCTGTTTGAGATTTCAAGACATACGAAATAAATTTTAGGTTTGAAAAATTAGAGAACTTATTTGGATAGACAAGTTTTAGGTTCGTTTCAAAATTAAGGGAAATCATTTCAACATGCTAGAACCTATAACAAGTCATCTCGCAATTTTGCAGTATTTTATGGCATCCAATAATATGCATGTAATCCGGAATCATTAATTTGAACTTCAATTTTTGATACATCCGTGAATAAGACTTTTACTTTGTTAAAATTTTACATTTTTCGTGTACCTAAATAGGAGTTATGGTTAATAGATTATAACTTCGAATAACGATCATAATAAATAATGATTCATTGCAATTATTTAATTAAAAATATAGGTAAAAATTTGGTAAACTCTTAAATTAATCTTAAAATTTGTAACAGAATAGATTCCATGCTCCAAAATATGCAAAGTCAATTTTAGGTTTTAAAAAGTTGGGAATTGATTTCATAGGATAAATTCTAAATTCCTAGTCATAGCTGAATTGACATTGGTACCTCTCTCCCTAGCCAACGCTCTACATCATCTTCCATTTCATTTTCATTTGACTTATCGAATCAGCAGTTTTGTCACCCATCATCTTTTTGTGTGTATTTTCGCTCCACTTGGGATAAGGATAACCATGAAGTATGGTTTTCGTCCACCTTTTCATCCTAAATGGCCTCTAGCATGTCATTCTTTATACAAGCTTCCCTGGACACTCATCTTCGTACGTTCATCGAATCCAAAAGGTCAACAAAGTAGCTTGGACATAACCCAAAACCTAAACATGTTCAGTACGAGCATACCGTCATGATTAGGACTTGTGATATGTGGTGTCATATGATGCTGGCAACTATGTTCCGTAACATGAATGCCCATCACCCCTTCTTAACAACGTTTCTGAGCATGGACATTTGGTAGAGTCAGGAGGATGATCTTATGTCGGGTGTCGAGACCTTCAAAGCTTCACTTATAGAGGGGATAAAACAATGACAAATACATACATGCAAACAGTCAAATATAGATCTTAAGCTTTACTGATGGATTTCGACAGAAAAGTTAAACACGGCCGAAGCTGAAACGAGGGGAAGGCAAGAAAATGAAAACAGACGGGGCGAATCTCTCAGGAAATGGCCGAGCGATCCACGATGGACCCCTCGATCTTTTCATCAGATGCACGAATTGGGTAAACGAGGCATGAAGGGTGCGTGCGAGGACTGTTGCGACAGGCACTCGACAAAGCCGCAATCAATGTATAAATACTTAGAGGAAAAGGCGAGTTGCATGTGCGACCGGAGCTTTTATCTCATTTATGGCAGTCGAGAATCTCTCCCCACCCCTCCCCAACCCAGCTCGATGAGGACCTAATTGGACTTTTGGACACAAAAAGCGCGCGAGCTTTCACTCGCCACCTTATTATAGCTACTGCAAAACCGAGAAGTTACTGCCTTCACCTAACCACGGTGGCCATGTCTTTCACCAGCACTGACCCCCGGAACAAATCTTTGGCATTCGATCCTGAAACGAGCCAGTACAGAGTCATCACTACGTCACCGTTGCTTGCCCCAAACCGTATAAGATGGCCAGTGCAGGCCTTCTGAGCATTCGCAGTTGTAATTAGCACTCCTCCATTATTGCCCTGTAGAAAGGAAAAGGCCTCTCTCACTCCTCTTTTCTATTGCATTACCCCCCTCCATATCTTTATCGCATGTATCCTGATATGATGCATGTGGCAGACGCATTTATATGTCTTTTTTGCTTTCAGGATCTCTCGAGTCAGTACCCTGTTATATGAACAGTAGGCCGGGCATAAAGTGGAATTTAGGTCACGGGCATGAAAGACTGAGGCAAAGAGGAATAGCTCCCTTATTATAAGATGACCCCAGCGAAATCGGATTATGCTTTACGAATATGGGTGCTTAAAGATGGTGAATTTCATGACGTGGAGACCAATGAAGAAAGTCTCCTTGGAAACATCTCTTCGTGGTTTATGAGTGTTTCAACACAAAGCGGAGAGCATTGCCAGAAAGAAGGAAAATGCATTTGATATTTGTTGTGGCTGAAGCTATGGTTACAGATGTAAGTGTGTGGCGAAATGATGTCAACTCATACATGTAGTAATGCACTGACTTAAAAACTACATTGCAATTAGACTTTAGAGGACACGGCTTCTCAAAAGGCATTCGTAAGCTATTGCAAGTTGGTACGCCGCGTCTGTACCAAATAGTTTCTTTTTTTTTGGGTCCGCTACCAAATAGTTTCTAAATGCGAAAAAGTTCACGAGGACACGATTACATTTCACCCGTTGCTTAAACATCTCAATCCCCCAACAGTTTCCCCACCAATAACTTTTGACCTCCCACCACCTGATTTGTCTTATCTCCCATCCCTAAAACAGGCCGAGCATATCTTAACGAGGGATAAAGTGGCCGACATCTTTGTACGTTCTAAGTTTCATCTCAACCGAACGATTGACGAACGACTATCGAAATGACTTTTTTTTTTTTTCTTAAATAAAAATTTCTGCCTACGTGATCTCGGTGGGCACATGTACTGTGCATCTATCCACCACTCACCACACGCACACCAAACCAGTACTGGTGAGTGGCGAAACATGTGTTGCGTTTGGGACCTTGAATTCCATGTTTCACTCATTCCCCTCGCTCAAGCAACTACCCAAAACCCACTTGCCCCGATCCAAACAGAGTGCGTGACGAGTTAAGACCCGCCTAGGAATCTCAACACTTAAACAATACATCAACCATCCCAAAACAGAAGCCCGGAATGCATAAAGGATTAACCGAGTCCCCAAAAGGCTCAGAATTCTGTATTTCATGTCACGGTGCTATTATTTTTCTATGTTAACATGACATTTAACTTCTCTTTTTATAATATATAGAGAGAGAGAGAGAGAGAGAGAGAGAGGGAGGGGGGCAGAAAGGGAAAAGGGTAGTACAAAAAGAAGAGAGTACAACAAAACTCTACAGCTTAATCTGTAGATTCTATGCCTTCAAACACAGGACAGGGGACAGGGCACATGCAGAGCATGGACCAGGACAAGGTTGGGGGGGAAAGGTTCATTTCCCATTTCTACCCTCGGGGTGTCCCAGTTTTTACATGACGGAACAGGCATTAGGGTTCTCATCGCTGAAGATCTGAGGAGGGGGAGGGTAGGTCTGAGGAGCGTAGGGATTGTACGGTGCAGCCATTAGAGGTTGATTGTAGTAGTATGGCGGCGGAGGCTGGGGCAGAGGCTGAGGCGGAGGTGCGTAGAAATCCATGGGCATGGGCATATATCTCGGGGCAGAGTACAAGTGTGGATGGTAATAGTACTCTTGCTTCTTCATCTCCACCAACTTGCCCTCTTCGGCGGCCTCCGCCTTGGGCTCGGCGGCGGCGTCGCCTTCCTTCTTGTCTTTGCCCTCTTCCTCGCTCTTCTTGTCCCCTCCTCCTTCCTCCGCCTTCTTCTCTTCCTTGGCGTCTTTGGGCTTCTCTTCCTCTTTCTTCTCTGGCTCTTGCTTCACTATCACCGCGTGCTTCCCCGTCCTCCTGTGCACGTACTCCACCAGCTTCGGTGGCTCGAAAACCCCCTTCACCGTCACCTGCGAGCTCTTCAGATCTGGCTCAGCAGATTCCACCCCTGAAACGACCAGGACCCGTTTTGTTATGGTCAGGATCGGGCTTTTGGATTGACGACTGCAGAGAAGGGTCGATACAGACTTGACTGGAGGAATTTCTTGTCGAGATATTTAATTACTTGGATTCGGTCATAAGGGGAAGCTAATTTGAATAAGAGACGCATTATTCAATCCAATCAAACGGGTCTTCCCTTGAATCTGAAAATATAATAGGATTTTGATCGATCTTCGAAATAGATAAAAAAAAAAAAAAGAGCGAACTCCTTTTCTACAGAGATTCAAAGTAAAGCGTAGAACTTTTATTTAGAAAAGAAAGGAGCGTTCTCTTTCTTTTTCAACGATCAAATTACGAAATCGTCAAATACGCAGACGACAGCATGACAAAATGACGTCGGAGGTGGAAAAGTTCACACCTTTCATCCTGAGGATGCGTTTCTTGATTGCCTGAGAACAGGCCTCGCAATGCATGTGAACGCTGAGCACCACCGTGATCACCTGCGGCGGCTGAGCAACATTTTGTGCCCAGCAAAATAGAATCAGGAAAAGAACAATGGCAAGAACAGGGAACAAGAAAGAAAGAAATCAAATGAAAAGCGAAGACACCCCAAAGTCGCAGAAAGCTGAATCCTTTGACGCAAGAGAAAGAGACGGACCTCTTCTTTCTTCTCTTCGGGCTTGGGGGCTTCTTTCTCCTCAGGCTTCTTCTCTTCTGGAGCAGGTGGCTGCGGAATAGGGGAGAGAAGCTCCACTTGTCGGTGGCTCTTCTTCTGCACTCTCTCCAACACTTTGAGCGGATCTGCTTTCTCTCCCTTCACCACCACCTTGTGCGTCCTGCAGTCCGTCGTCACCTCTTCCACTCCTACAGAAAGATCAATCAAAACCAAAAAGACCCCACCCCCTTAAAATAGTCGAACGGAAAGAAGGAAACATTCGAATCTCAGAAGCAGAGCACAGGTCGAAATCACAGATTCGGCAGCTTCAGAGGACTGACCATCGAAGCCGCTGAGGCTCCGGCGGACCTTGCGAGCACAGCCCTCGCAATGCATGTAGACTTTGAGCACTATCTCAGGCGGAGGAGGAGGCGGGTCCTTGGATTCCTCCGCCTTCTTCTCTCCCTTCTTCTCTTCATCGGCGGCTTTCTCGGGCTTCTTCTCCGGTTTCGCTTCATCCGGCTTCTTGGCCTCCTCCTGAGCCTTTGGCTTCTTCTCCTCCTGCACAAACCCACGCAGACCAAAAAGGAATCAGCGCACTAAACCCACAAACAGCAAAGCGAAGGCAGAGCTTTGAAAGCGAAGAAGAAGACCTCTCCCATTGGGGCCGTTCTGTTTAACTCTGGTTCAGAAGAAAAGACTTGAAGAAGAAGAAGAAGAAGGGTACGGAGACACTTGGGGTTAGGGTGGAGATAAGATTTGAGTCTCTCTCTCTCTCTTCTGGGTGTTTCTGCAGTGGCTACCAGAAATTGCTCAGGACCATTAGATCTCGCTCGCAACTCCCACCACCATCACCAGCACCACGAGCACCACCAACATGAGCATCCGGCTCGCCATACCGCCCGATTACGTGGCTTTATATAAGGGAGCACGTGCACTGCAGGGTGAATGCGCTCGAGACACATGGTGCCCGGAGGTTACATCCCCCCTGGGTCGTCATCTCCCCGAGATTCAAAGCAGCTTCGGAAGTAAAATTCGTGCCTATTACTACAACCTCTAGAAATTAGTGGGATCCGTTGGATGGAAAAATTGCCTTCGCATTTCAAACTAATAATTACACACGTTCAAAAGGTCTACCTTGGGAATTATAATGTTCCCATTTCTAAGTTACGTAATAAATCACCCGTTAGCTGGCTAGAAATTAATAAATAAAAAAACTCGACCGTCACTGCATCTCCCGGTTACGCGCCTTCTCAATCAACGGCCGAGATTTCACGCTCGATTCTTCTTGACCTTTGAGGACTCCACGGTCAACCCCACTAGTTAATTGTGGACCTGTGGTTAAATTAAGCGGCTAGTTTCATGGGATTCGGGATTTGGAGAATCTAAGTTCCGAAGGGTATAATCTAATTATCGTTTTTTAAGCGGCAATTGGAGAGAGACTTCGAGTTGTTTCGACTTCATGCTCATGGGAAATGAAAATCCACAGATTTGACCGGGTCAAAGACAAAACGGACATGCAAAACGGGGGGACTACGAAACCGCTGCCTTGGGGTTTTTGCTGCGTTAGGATATCGGTAATTTTCTTCGGGGCAATTAAGATTATTTGGCATCATTCATTCCCCCCCAAAAAAGTTAGATATTGGTCCGACCATTATTTCTCATTTATTATTTTCCCAATGGGCGACAATGAAACAGCGTACAAAGTTGAAATTGAAAAGTGTAGATGCATTTGCTTTGTATATGGGATGGATGCGACCTCAATTACACATGTGTAACGTTCATAATTCGTGGGAGGGCGAGTAGAGCATTTGGGCAATAACACATTCATTTGTTCCCAAAAAAACGACATAGAATAGTTGTATGGCCCATTTATAATTTTCCTTGCTTTATCATATTCTAGCGACAATCACGGAAATGGGTCTCATCTACACTACTCATAATGCATGTCATAAGTTTCTAGCACATGAAGAGCAACCATTTCGCATTATCTGTAGGGTTTCCCTATTTACGAAAATTCAGAGCAAAATGCAATTGTTTTTTATTTTCGGTTTATGAATGATAATTAATTGCCCTAGCTCTGCAATATAGCAATAGCAATTATTGCTTCAGATTTCCTTAAGTACGATGCAATCAAAATAATATCATCCTGGTTTTCAATAAGTGAATTGTAATTAAACTGCCTACTGCAATTGTATAATTTAAATTCCATCAAAACTTTCGAACCGCCATCGTTAGTTTGTTGGAAGTGTTCAATAATTCGACCCACCGCGTTACAAATGCTAAAACATTGTAATCACTTGTCAATTTCGACCATGTTCTCTACGTATCTCCGATGATGATCTTCACTTGCCTTCTTTTCCCTTTCCAGAGAAGGCATGTGGTCTGCTTTTAAATGCGATCCCATCTTTTTTTCATGCAAAAAGATTAGTGTTACCTACTTTTGTCTGATTATCAAGAGAAATACACTTGAATCAAAACCTGAAATCAAAGGAATGGACGTCAATATCTGGAGAGGGTATGTGTTGGTGAAAATGAATGAGCAAAACTCATCAAGAAAAAAAGTTCACATACTCTTGCAAGTCGATCATAGATTAGTGCATGAACATCTGGCAATCTTCTATGCGGCGAAAAATCATCGATATATGAAGGATATTTTCTTAACAAATTATTTGCTTATCCTTTTATTTGCTGGGAACAATGACTTTTAGTTATGATAGATTTGGTTCCAATGCGCCACCAGACGTGTTTGATTCTTAGATGAACTATAATTCCTATCATTCGAGCTATGTAGACACCACAGACCATAGGACATTCATTATTCAGCTAGTTTGGCAATTCAAGCTTTGAGCCAACTGGACCTCAGCTTAGGAGCTAGAAAACGTGCGCAGCTTTCAATCTATCATCTTAGTCACACATCTAAAATAGCCACACAGGTCATCATCAAACAATTCCTATCACGATGTGAAACAAATCGTCTAGACTTGGCCACGGTATAGGCAACTGGGGCATCCCTAAGCTCGATATTTCACGATCTCTCTAGAATGAAAGCGTTAGAAAGATCGAGAGGAAGATCAATCATTTTCATTTCCACCCCGTATTCCATCCCAACGAAAAGGGAAGAGGATCAAACTTCAAGTGCATTTACCAACATTTCAAAATATAGTAACAGACTAGGCAAGTGGCGTCCTAAGAGAAAAAAATACCCTCTTAGTGTTTTATATCTAATCTCAAAGTCCGAACGAGAGTTGATATAAAGCCTTTTAAGAACTTGTTTAAAATTCAAGATCGCTAGGAAATTATTCATGCCATTTTCACTCCATATTCATCCCAGCGAAACACGAAGAGAATTAAACTTCAAGTGTACTTTATCAATATTCGAGATACAATGATAGAAAGGGCGAGTTGCCGACGTCTCAATTCACATCGGGCAATATTTGTGGATGCGATATGTCATGAAAACGGTGCAAAGTGGGATCATACGAAAAAGGACGTTGTTGGGTCAGATTCACGTATAAGGATATGGTTTTGTGAGGGGGTGGGGGTGACGTTGGTGATATGACCTGATTTGATTTTGGGCTGAGTAATTTTCTTAATTGTCGGGAGGATTGAGGATGAGCTATACGATTGCAACGTTCTCTGAGACTGTTCGAAAGGCTTATACAATTTAGAGCCTTTTACGCAGCTACAGTGGAACATTAGGAACTTGGATAAGACCAACCCTTCTTTTTTCTTTAGTTAGTCATCACCGATCTGATCATTAAGAATAATATATGATTGCTAATCCTCGCCTTTTCTTTTCTGGATCATGACACCGATCGGCACCATACGTGTAGAAAGAAAGATTATCTGCTTATGCTCCTTTATGTATCTTTTTAGTAAGGCACAATCGCGACATGATCATATCGGCTAAAATACAAATTTAGAGAAAATTTGTTCAAAAAGTTCTAAACCCATTATATCTTGTCAATTCAATTCTAAACTTTTTTGCTTTTTGTTAATTGAGTTATAAAAAAATTTTTGCTTTTTGTCAATTGAGTCCATTTAGTTTAAGGCTAAAAAGTAATTCAATGCCAGTGTTAGCGCCAACCGTGCTATGCAATTTAAGGCCAAAATTGATCAGACCGATTCAATTGATAAAACGTGAAAATATTTAAAATTTAATTGACAAAATTGAAAGTTTTAAGGTTGAATTGGTATGAGTGCAGTAGATTATGACTTTTTAGACAATTTCCCCTAAATTTAGCTGGCAAAAAGTTTATGGTAGCATGAGTTTGTTTATGCGTTATGAATCGTCTTGAACCTTCAGGCCCATAAGTATTTTCTTTTGGTTCTATCCAGCAGCAGAAGTGTGGTCCAAAAATGGGGACAAAGATTAGGGAACGAAGCCGATATTTTTAGTGATGGAAGGTGGTGCGGGAAGCGAAGGAGCATTTTCAGCAGAGTCGTCAAATCACGGCCCTGTTTTGATTGGAGGCAAACCCTAACGCCAACGGAGAGCCACATAAAAGCCTGCTGCATGGCCGACCGACTCGAGACGGCCTTCTCCCTACTTTGGAGTGCATGGAGCCTGCAAGCTCTGTCGGTGCATCTTTTTCTCATGGTCCAAAACCCTACTCGAATCATTGGGTCCTCTCCATAAGATAACCATGTCCGTGTTTATCGAGACAATCGAGGGCAGCAAGGAACTGGGTTGGCGTCTCTGATCCAAGAACGTTTCTCCACCTTATCTGAATTCCTCTTTTATCTTGCTGATCGTGCTCTTCATCGACCCTGATAATTTGGCCTTTGTTCCCCTCTGATCTGGCCTGGCATGTGAAGTGGGTTTTCCCAGACGCGTTCCGCCTCGCGATGAGGAGTCTCAGTCCGTCCCCAGCACCATGGCATCTGGCGAAGCGTCAAAGATGGGCGCATGAGCTATTTTCCCATTTTCACGTCTTGTGATTGCCTTTCTAGTCTATTATTACATAGAGAAGTTATTCTCATGCAATCATATCGTATGCCGCTGATACATGAAGGCGCCGGTTTACATTATAAGCAGGTCGTGCAATCAATGCATTAGTCACGGGCCAGCAATTCTTTAGCCAAGGAATAGCCCTTGTAACACATGGTGAATTGAAATACTAGGTCAGCCTTCATTTTATAATTGTTCCAGAGAACAATATAGTAAATAGTATTATCATATTGAATCATGTCACACCCAACTTAACTCGAACGTCCAATCCTTCAAGCAAGACACGTAGAACATTCTAAGCACAACAATTAGTTTCAGCCTATCATGATCTCATTAGAAGAGTGGTATTAGCTCCTAACTAGTTTATATAGGGGAGACTAACCTCGGTTTTAGAGGTATGTAGAAATAAAATATTTTTATTCTAAAACTCCTAGCACAAATGCCCTAACATTACTTTCATGAACCAATTATATTATCCCAGCTACATTATTCACTCTTCTCTCCAATAACACCAAGCTCCACTCATAATGGTACGAGAGTACGGGAGAATCACGATTCGTGACATTCTTCCCCATTCATTTCCACAATGCCCTCATTGCAAGCTATTCTATTGCTTCCTTGTGTTTCTCAACCATCAACATCCACTCCCTAGGACTTACATGAATTGCACCGCTCGCCCAATAGAAAAGGCCACTCCACTCCACTGATAGCTTTCCCGATCAAAGCTATTCATGAATCTCCTGGTTACTTATACTTCCTGACAAGTGTGGCATAAACGACCAACTACATTTCCTTAACAACACTTCCTTATGACTACTAAGCTTATCCTAATCTCAGCAAACTAATGAAGGGTTCTCCCCTTATTGTAAATGGGATAACAAACACTTCTTGAGTTCACCAATTGATCTACGAATGCCGTCCCTATTCAGTGAGCACTTCGGCTCCTTCCTATGACCTCATTGCCATTGTAAAAGTTAATCGAGAGCCCCACGTTGTCCGAGCCCTCTTGGCCCCAACAATCGCTCGCTTGCTCTCATAAGACTGGATAGATCACATGTTTTCCTCAAATTACCCACCTATCAAAGGGATCCTGCTCTAATACCATCTTTCAATGCGTAGCAATTCTTTGGCTAGATAACAATTTGTGTGGCACTTGATGAGTCGAGAGCACCAAGCCAAGCTTCACTCTATAGTTGTTCCAAAGAACAATATAGCGAATAACATTCTAGTATCGAATCATACTACACCCAACTTAACTCAAATATCTATTCCCTCAAATAGGACATGCAAAACATTTTGGGCACAACAATTGGTTTCAACATACCGTGACCTCATCAGGAGAGTGATATTAGCTCCTGATCAACTTGTGCATGAGAGGTCAATCCTGCCTTCAAAACTTCGTAAAGATATAATCATTCTATCTTAAAATTTTTAGCACAAACACCATGATGCCACTCCCACAAACTAGCTATATGATCCCTCTACATCACTCACTCTTGTCCCTAATGATACCAAGTTCCATTCACAAAGGTACAAGAGCATGGAAGAATCACAGTTCATGATACATCCGTAACTTTCTCCTATAATAGGACTTACACTACATGTTATCCCAACGGATTAAGGCAAACAAGACATTGTTAGCTACATTATGTATGCAACTTTCATGTTAGAATAATTTGATAATTAAACCACGTTGTTGTCAAATGGCATGAACTTTTGGAATGATCAGCAGTGATTTCACGGGACCTTTCACTTTAGAGGTTCAAACCACTGAAGGAGGACCTATTCTACCTTTCACTTTGTGTTTTTAATACTTCTACCCGTGTAAATGAGGGCAAGACAGATAACGCGAATCTGAAATAGACAAACGCGACATTTATAAACTAAAGAATGATTCCCATCACATAAGAAAGGAAGAGTGAGAAAGGAGAACATTCAGGATCAAAGATTCAAACACAAGACAGTTAGTTACGAATATGAAATTACCGTCTTATCTTTCATATCTTGTCATTTTTCTCTCTGTCAATATCATCCTATGAGGACAGTCACCAAACATATCACGAGGAAGCAAAAGCTTTACTCTTCAGAAGAAATGAGAAGGAGGCTCTTTTGAGGAATGAGAGCCTCCGCAGATCTCAGGATCACAAATTTAGACCCCACGCGTGGCTCGGCGGAAACATGCAATGGTCCAGGTGGGGGGTTGATGAAATTAGGGTTTGCACAAGAAGAGAAACATAATGCCGACCATTATTTTCCTTTTTCTCTATTTGCAGAAGTCAGTGCAGAAAGATTAGGTTCCTCGTCAAAGATGGCCACGACATAATGGTAAAAACGTTTTCCCCCTATTTTCTTGATCTTCTACGGAAGGCAGTGCAGAATATTAGGTTCTCATCAAAGATGTGACATGATGGTAAAAAAGTTTAATCCATGTTATAATGATGACAAATATTCACTCATGAACGACCCATCCGCAAGTCCATCTGGACCAACTTATATTCCAGAGGATACACGCACCCAACGTGTCGATGCCTTCTCTTGTCGTACCCGTGATTAAAAAGAATCCTAGACCCAAAAGACGAACTTTCTCATGCCTTGCAACGCCAGATTAGGGCAACAAGCCCCATCGGACCGTACTAATAATGGAACCTTAAAGCAGCTCAAACGTCACATTATGCACCAGTAAAGCACAACACACGACGGTAAACGTCGGTTTGATTGATTGGCCATGCACGCCATGATTTCCTCCGTTCAAGAGCCCGGACCCCACCCCTCCCAGTAACATCATTGTGGCTTCACGAAGACACATCGTGGTACCCCACGAGAAGACCTAAAAGCACGGGGTGCGAGATTGATGCAGAAAGAAAGAACCCCGTTCGCAGCTGATACGATACAATGCGATCCAAAGCATGCACGCACCCTCAAAGTCGGAACATGAAAAGAAAGGCCCATCAAAGTCGCAACATGAAAAGAAAGGCCCGGACGGGAATATAAACACCCGTTATTAGTCCTCGCCCGCCTATCAGTGAAAAGCTACTTACAAGATAAATGAAGATGGAGAATAGTGCGAGGAATAGGGGACACACCCGTTATTTTAACAGTTTTTAAGTGCGTGATCGGGGAATATAAACAGAAGCAGAGCAGATGCGGCTGATTATCTGCGTTTACGTACGTTTTATGTTTTGGAATGAACCTTAATCTCCGCAAAGTTTAATCCAAATCCGAGGATGCTGTCGGGTCATGTGTAGCTGGGGAGTACGTTCCCCATCGTCCTTTCTCGTGATCCTTTTCGAAGGCCCCCGAGTTGAATATGGGTCTTGCTTACCCGAGCACTATACGGGCTGGGCTTCTTGATGGGCTTTTTGTAGCTGCTTTCCAGATGCTGATGGCCCTAATTCCAATTGGGTGCTTGAAGTCGAAGTTGAAGATGGTCCATTATATTCCATCTAGTAATATTGATTTCGAATTGAAGACTTTTGCCGAATTGGGCCGTCAATTGAGCAGCGTACGTTTGCCGTTTTTCATGAACTTCCCTTCTCGTCTGGAATTGAAGATGGAATGTGCTTCGATTGTGAATCGAATTGACTCCATCATATAGTACCACATGCGCATCTAACATTATTTTTATAAATCTGATCTACCAAGTGATCTGATGAACTGTGATTGGATAGTTAAATAAGCGGAAGCAAACGAGAAAAATGAGAAGCGAATCGAGGGTGACCACAAAACCAGAATAGAAGCAACCCAGCAAGTATGGCAGTGACTATGATTTCATCAGCATGCAATGCACAAAAGGAACTATAGCATAAACAGCGAAAGCTGGAGACTTATGGAAAGGAGATGCTAACTGTCAAGTAGGGACGAGATTCATATAGCCGTCGCCTCCATGGCCAGTTGCACAGCTTCTCATGGCGACCACGGCAACCACGAGCAGTACCGAAACCACCCCGATCCATCTCCCGCGCGCCATCAACCCCCTTGCCGTCTTTCTCTTCTTCTCTATTTCCCTTGTGCCTAGAGAAGAAGACGATGACGATGACGACAAGCAGCGACCACCATCCTCCACTGCCACCACTTCCTCACTTGTCTTGATCTGATCACAGCAGTCATCTTCATCGTCGTCGTCGTCGTTGTCGCCATCAGTTACACCACTTAACCCACTGCATGTCTCAGCTTCTCCATCTCCTGAGTCCGGCATGTCGAACAATCTCCTTCCCTTCAACCTGCCGCTCTCAATGGCGGCTCGTCTCTCTCTCACCGTCTCTTCCGCAGCTGAGTCGTAGCGCCTTGCCATTCCATTCCAGGGCGGTGGTAACCTACAAAATCCGTGCTGAAGTGAGGCCATGAGGACTCGTGGAGAGTTGCTCCTCAAGAGCCGAATGACTTGGACCGGGATTTTATTAGCATTGCGAAGGTCGTATGGTTTATAGGATTCCGCTCTTGATTCAAACTTCTGGAACTTGAGGTACAGTTGGGTGTCGGCACTTTCCTTTTGGTTCTGCACTCGAAGCATGCATGGTTTTGTGGGGTCTGTCTCTCTGCTTTATTAGTTGTTCTGGATGATGATGAGTTGTGACAGTGAAGAAAAGGGATCTTTTTTCGAACGTGGGATGTGGAGGAACGAGGTTATAGGAGGGGCATAAAACTAACTGATCCATGCTCGGATTTTGAAAATCCACATGCACAATCTGAAGGACTTGTCGACTACATAACCGACTTCAGTTTATCTTCTGAATCATCCATGCTGAGATCGCCCCTTGACATTTGAGACGATAAATTACGATCTTGTAAATCTAAACTAAAACCGAATGCTTGAGAATCTCAATCTGCGCGCAAGCGATTATTCTAGGCGACGGCCAGCTCGATCGAGCTATGTTTTCCCTTACTCTTAAACTAAATTTTTGGCGAACACGAGGCACTGGACGTTTAAACTTACCGACAGCACAAAGTCTAAAGGAAACTTTCATGATTATTCTTCTCCCGTAAAATTCCATTTTTTCCCTTTTCAATTGTCCTGCTAAGGATGTTAAAGTGACTCCCCCCCGTTTTGCTTTATTAAAGTTTCAATCTTTGGTGGAAAAATTGGTTGCTGGCCCGGCATCCCCCACCAACAAATTTCCAGAATCATGATCTAGACCCACAGCGCGGCAACACGGTCATCGTCATTCAGCTCCTCCCGCACGATGAGGCTTTAGGCAACCCTACCGACAGACTTCTTCAAATGATGTCCATCCTTTTGAGAATTCACCCACTGCCATACGTTCCAAATAACTGCTTTTGCCTTCGTCTACCGCAATTCCAGCACGGCCCTCCACAGTCACATTGATGCATCAATAATGATTGCCACATTCCGCACTGCTTCTCAAGTTTCCGGTTATCTTGAATAGTAAAAGACCAAGACAACGCCCTGCGTTTACTAATCGAATTCAAACATATGGTAGGTTCCTTACATCAGAGATGAAGGTGATGCTTTGTCACTACCTTCATCAGCAATCCAAGGTTAGTTGACCAAAAATAGGCTAACAACATTGTCCAATAGCCCAAACAGCAGTCATTGCAGTTCCAAATTCCCTAGGTGGAATGGCAGTTACAGTTGATAATAGCCCTCAGATTCCAACTCTACTCCTAGCACTAACAAAGAAAGGAGAAAAAAGTAACCAGAGAGCCTTTCATGTAGGCTGGGTCAGCTTGCAGCGTCTGGATTTGATATGTCTTCTATTATCCCTTTGCCGTCAAAAGCATCAAAGAAGAAAAAGTTCTTAAGAGGATCTCCCTTCCCAGATATCGCTTTTATCACCTCCTAAAATGGTTGCATTGGCAGAATATGTTGAAAGGGCATAAGGAAATCACTCACACATTAAGATAGCAACAGAATACAAAAAATTTAACAGGAATAGCACCTGTCCAAGAATCCCCCCAATGACTGCACAAACTGGTGGAAATTCTCTTGTACCAACCACCAATCTTTCTAGCAGATAATCCGGAATTTGAGATTCATTGAATGACTGCATGGTCACAAAGTAATGAGGGAGAGCCACACAAAATTATCATATCAAACATATGAGAGAGAACCTTGCGAAAAAATCATATGGCACATGCAGCTTCCGTATAACACACCTCTGCCTCGCAAAGTTCCTGTCTCTTCTTCATAACACCAAGAAGATCAAGAATCGAAGTTTCGCCAGGCTTACGCCCTTCTGCCTCTTCAAACTTTTCGATGACTGCAAAAGTAGGGAAAGAAGACAGAGTTGACAGTATTAAATAACAATTGACTTACAGTATTCATTCTTCATTTAAATGATAAAAGGAAATATAAGGTAACCAGCACAGAGAGGTTGCACATTAGTTAATTTCTAAACTGAATAAATGCACAGGAATCGCTGACTACAGGAGCTTATATGACAACACACACTAAGGGTATTAGTACTCAACGAAAGAGAAATGTAAAAACATCTGCCAATTGATAAGAACGACAACTAGGCTCAGTAAACAAAAGAAACCATTTTACACATCTGGCCACTAACAAAATACATTAGTTCCCAAGGAAAAATCAGATTAAATGCAATTTGGATAACCTCGATGTACCTCTCATGGCAAAATAGAGCCTCGCCATTCTCCTGGGTAGCCTTCTCCAAGGTGTTGTAATTGCTTCCTGCGTGATAAAGGGGGAAAAGAACAGCTCAACGTTTGCATACATTTCTCAAAGCTTGTTTATAACTTCAAAATCACACCCAGTGATAGCACAGTTCAATATGTAACAGATCATCCACGATTAGTAGTCTGAAAAGGCTTTCACAAGCATTTCTTATTCAATCATTGTTTATTTCTTTTCCTTTTAACTACTATAGGCATCATTACCATAAGATTTTCTAAATAAATAGAGTGAGACAAGCATCAATTCATCTGATTAGGATGATTCAGTCATACCTCAAAACTAGGATACTTTAGTTCAAATTCAACAGCTTCATCGACTTTTTTCTGCCATCCAGGAGAAGAAAACAAAGTGACGATATCAATATTTCTGATGATCAATATTATTGAATATAGCAAAGCAACTCATATGTGCAAAGTTTAGTGCAAAAATCTCATTGTCTGATAAGTGTGTCTCAGGCATGCCACTGAAGCAATTCACGTACAAGGCTAGCAATAACAAGAAGAGGATTAACACAGGTAATACTTCATGCTGCTATGACCAAATTCCACAAAGTTACAAGGTCATAAGTGCACCTGTTCCACCCTATCATGCATAATAACCAACCCTGTATAATCTCCAAACAAATTAGAAAATGTACTGCTTGACATCTTACCAAACAAATATCGATGTTCATTGCCCACCCTGCCACTAGCTGATATTGCAAATTCATTAAATAAGGCCAACTACATTTAACCATTTAAAACTTTACCATGTGGACTCAAGTGAAAATTTGTAAGGCTTTTGGTGAATTGCACAGCCATTCCATATACTTTGCTAATGTATAGCAGGATCAATATAGGGGTGAGTTGCAACCTTTGTGTACTTGTAATTTTGGAGATCGACAAAAATTTCTCCGCATGAGTCTCTGCAATCTACAGTGTAAAATGCCACGCGCCTCAACAATCTCCGACATTTCTCGTTAATCAGTTTCTGCAATATACAAAATACAAGAGGCTTTTAAACAAGAACAACAATTGCCTATTGATACTTGATGAACCAAGCTTTCAAATTCTTTCAAGAGGATTCAAGTTTGAATGGGCAGAGCTTCTTACCTTAGTAGCCAGTGAGCATGAACTAATGACAACCACATCAAACTTAGAGAAGAAATCTTCACCAAAGCTCGATATATCACCTAGTGATGTATCCAAATAGATAAACCACAGAGCACCATTCAGCTATTCAGAACTCAGCACAGCGTGAATACAGGAAAAGGAAGCCTACAAGCAACTGTCTAGTAAGAGTCAACCTGTTTCAACCGATACACGGACCATAGAATTAAACTCTATGAGAGAATCACAACAGAGCTCAGCAAGAGTCCTGCCCTTAGACACACTCTCGTCAGGAGGAATCAGAAAATTGGCAGACAATGCCGCTTCAGTGACTACCCCATCATCCACCAGGGTCAAACTCCCAACTCCTGCTAGCACAATGTTCTTGCAAAACTGCCCCCCAAAAAACCATAGACAGTTAACACAAAGCAAATCACCCGGAACAAGATCGTCTTGACAAAGATACAAGTTTCGACAAGACACAGCGAATAACAAACAACAGCTGCTTAATTGAATAGAAAATGCAAGGATTTTACCTCGGCAACAGTTCCAGTCATTCCACAGACAAGAACATTGGCTTTGCTCAACCTGAAAATAGGAGAACAACCTCGATCACCTCTAATATTACACATCTTAACAGAGATATCAACACTGAACCCAAAAAGACGGCAACTTTCTTCACCGTCATCGACCTCAAAAAAGCCCCGCAAGCAGAACCATAGAAACGGCAAAGGAAATTAAACAATTCGAGATCTCCAGAGCAGTTAAAAAAGGGGGGCAAAAAAGAGAAGAGAACCTCCTCTGGGCATCAACGCCCCAAACCCTAATTTGACGATCGTAGAGTTCGGTTTCCTGCTGCGTCAGCTCCTCCCCGTCCATCCCGTGGCTGCAACCTGGACAAATTTGCGGCAAAAACGCCATTTCTAAGTTCGAAGTTCGAACGTGCGCATACAACAGCCCGAGCATTTCGCTCGACCAGAAAAAAGAAGAAGAGGAACAGCAGCGTTTCCGCCGGAAATGAAACCCTAGAAGCTCACACTGATGCTGCACGGAATCCCAATTTCCAAACGCGAAGCTAATCGAAGGATCTCCGAGTCTCCACTTGGCTTCGAGTTCCCGGTTTTGCAGTTCTCCTTCCTTTTCGAAGATTCTCCTTCTCTCCTGCTCAGAGCGAACATCGGAACCCGCCACTGTCATTGACCAGAGAAAGTTCGGTTTTTGGGCCTGGGCCTTTTCCTGTTGGGCTTTCAGAGTAACGACGGCCCAAATTGTCCCGAAAGAAGGCGAGCCTTGCGTATATTTTATTTTACATGGAAAAAGGGGGATCGATCTTGAATTTGCACCACGAACCGTCCACCAGAGAAGGACCATGTTTTAAACGGTGACGTTGAATCGAAGGGCATCCTCTCTGACCAGCGGCAGCGGCGGCGCTTTGATCCCGGGTTTCTTCCCGCGGCGGCCGCGGTTTGGCGTCGTCCAAAAAAAATGTTCCGTTTTTCCCGAGAAACGAAAGTGCTGAGGTGAAATGAAACAAGTGGGGACCGATCGACTCCTTGGAAATGGAGATTAATTTCGGTAAAGAGGGGGTTATTGTGTTATTAAGACAGGAATCACTTCCGGTTGCGGAAGGCGGAGAATCGGTTCTTGAGGAAAGCTTCCAGAGAAAAAGAATAAATCCCCCGCTTCCTCCGTGCGACGGGATGAGACCCCTCGTTTCTGCTTTCCTTTTCCGATCATTGGCTCTGGTGGGAGGGGGCACGGTCGATTGATTTTTTTGTTGGGCGTGCGCCGAGAGTCATTCCGCACGTGGTGGAAAAAAAGAAGAGATGCCGTGTTGCCTTGCCCGCCATCCTTTTGGAGTTTTGGACTGTCGCGCGAGCTCCCATGACGTGGAAAATTCACGGCCTTTACTAGCTCCCTGCATAACTTTGTTCGATTTCCCCCTTTCTTTTGTTGATTTCGCTAGTCAAAAGTGACGCCTGTTTCGCGGAAAATGAATGATTTTGAAAACATTTACTTAACATGGATTGTTCACATCACTTGAAATAAGAGCTAATGAAAAAAAAAATATTATCAATAACAATTTATGTTTGCACAATAAAAGGAAATTTACCCAGAAAAATATTTTTAAAATTATTTATTTTTTACAAAATAAATGAAATCTAAATGAATAGAGAGATTCATGTGCATGGTTCGGATGCTCGATTTCTTACATTTTCATGTGCAAACCACTTCCTTATTTAGGCCCACGACTCTAGCTCTCACCCACTGAGATTGGCGTAACTTTTCCACATAAAAGCAAAGCACGAAAAAGGGGAGGAGATTCTCCTAATCAAGTCCTAATTTTCCGCGACCCAAAACCCACGTCGGTTTTCCGAGAAATAAAAATTAACGTTTGGAGGCAAGAAATTCCGAATGATTGGTCTGATTCTGGGAAAAGGAATCGCTCAAAAGCTTAAAAAGGCAGAAATTTTGGAGGAGTGGGGGAAAAGGACCGAGAGACAGGAAACTGGGTGTTGAATAGTTTGCCGACAGCTTCATATGTGGGAATTTCCTGAGAAGTTTTACGAGGGGGACACGTGGCGTGGAAAGAGAGCAATCAAAGTCAGGGAAAGAGAGCATCGAAGTCATATAATGCTGGGGACCTACTGACAGGCTCAACAACAATCTTCATTGCCCACCCCCCCCCCTCCCCTCCCCTCCCCTAGTTTTGGTGGTTGGGCTTACATTAACTTTGTTTCTATCATCAACCCTCCACAAATCCTTAGTTCTCTCACAAAATAATCCCTAACCACGACTCAAAGCCTGTTCATTTCGTAAAAAAATGGGCCATTTCCAGAAAATATTTTCTAAAAAAATGATAATATTTTATGGTGTTTGACTAAAACCTTAAAATGTTTGAAAAATATTTTTGATATTCGGTAAGGAAAGTATTTTCCGCTCTCCAGATTGGCGAGCGTGAGCGTCAAGCTCAAGTCTGGCAAATTGATGAGCTTGAGGTTCACCTATTTCGATGACTAACCAAAAAAGAAGAAATTGAGAAACCAAAAAAAAAAAGAAAAGGAAAAAAAGGAAATTTAAAATAATTTGAATTAAAAATTAATAAAAAAAATAAAAAATAGTTTGAATAAAAAAAGAAAAGAAGAAGAAGAAATGGAAAAAATAAGTGAAGATTTGTAAAAGTGTGAGATGAGATCAAGTGAGAAAATGTTTTCCACTTTTTAAAAGTGAAAAACATTTTCCCCTACTTTAGAAGACTTTTTTCCTTTGATGGAAAATATTTTCCCTAAGGAATTCATTTTCCGTGAAATGAATACCGGAAAATCCATAAAATAAAAAATTATTTTCCTAAAAAAATTATTCTACTTATGTGAGACCTAAATGTATGTAGTGCTGCCACAGCGCATCCTAGTCCCGAAGATCATGCCACATTTATAAATGCTCAACTTATCAAGTTGGACCGAGCTAAAAAATCGATTTGTAGAGATATGCAGTGGAATCGGTTGATTCGATTTTTCCAACGTTGCACTTACGTAAGAGGAGGGTCTATGCTCCTGATTATTTAGTAATTTCTTTAGCTCTCACACGGCAATAAGCGACAATTATCGTAATACGTTCCCCTACTTGTAAAATAATGACGAGCTCCTTTTTTTCCCTAAGATTTTAGTTCTTTTTCCAAACACATTGCAAGCGAAGTTAAAAAAAAAAAAAAAAAAAAACGTATCTTGCTCGCTCCCCATATGCTATTATCGTATTACACAAATTAATCGTGCCTCATGAATTGCATAGAGGAGAACACGTAGCGAATGTGATGAGAAATTGATTAGAGCAACATAATCTTTACATCATTCTAATCAACTCTATTGATTACATTAGTAAGAACATCCCGTTTATATGAATCACTCCTCTAAAGGCACAAGCAAAGTAGTCACCAAACGTGGGTTACCGATAAGTTGGCTAGATTAATTTTATTGTCTCATCCCCTCTTAGTTATAATTTATGTTGATTAATTTGATTACTGTTCTTTGATGAACAGAGAGGACTGTGGCATGGTAGGATGGGCCTGGGGTCTCTTGTCTTCACTAAAAATGCAAGCGTGCTTAAACTTAGAAACGCACTTTTTGATTATCCGGTTTGATTACTTTGGAAGCATACTTATAATAGAAAGAGAAAAAATTAATAGATTAAAGTGAGATATGCCAGGAAAATGAGAATGTCTGGTTTTGCATTAAGCAACCGTAGGCCTTGGGGGACCACTAACCAACCAGCCTACTCACCCTTAGGTGCTGAATTAACGGGTGGAAAGGTTAAGCAAGAGCAAAGACATTCTTTCCTTTGGCCAACCATGGAACTACCTCCAAAGCGACTGATGTTTATATAAACTGTGGCGAATTATTTCGCTCAGGGCACAACTTGATACAGAGCGGATCAAATTACCAACATTGTATTGTCAAGATTGATTGCACCGTACATCTACTTTTTCGCCGGCATATTTTTAAGTTGTGAAAACAATCATTCTATGTAGCTCGGGAAGGAATTGGTGATTCTCCTGATAAAATAGATCGTCTGGGAATGAATATGAAATTAAGGCACTCACGGCAATCCAAATATATAAAAGTGCTTCTTTTTTTATGTCACGGTACGATTAGAGCATCTTTATCTAGGACCAAACTAAGGAGGAAAAGTAAAGAAATGGACAGTCACATAAAGGGTTGCAAGTAAGGTTAAAACCAAAATTAGAGAGTGCCCAGTCCCTCGACACGATGTTCAGTGGATCCTTGCATTTAGATTTTGCCGGTCCTGTTACGGATTTCATCAAAATCCAAACTCGTGATGTATAGGACTCACACGCATGAGGAGGGAGCGGATGAAAGGGATTGAAGCAAAAGGAACACCGAAAGGAAGACATGCCATAAAATGTGAAACACAGCGCCACAGCCACTTTGCTTTGTCACAACCCATCGTCCATCATCCGCTGCACACCTTTTGTTTCCCTCTTTCCCTTTCCCTGCTTTTCTCTTTTGGCTCCTTGCCATCTCTTTCCTCTCTCTGTTGGCCTCTCTTTAAGAGAGCGTTGGGAGAGGGTACAGAACAGTGGGTTTTTGTCCCCTTCCTCACCGCTTTCATTAGCCCACCAGGCAAAAGAGCCACATTTCCAAGCACCAAAAAAACCCTACATATGGAATGCAAGATAATAATATAATAACAACTGAAGTGGACTAGGGAGAGCCAAATCAAGCCCCCTGCCCCCTGACCCCCTGCCCCCCTTTTTGGCTCCTCCAACTTCTCCTTCAATGATTTCTCTCCACATCACTCAAGACAACTCACTCCCATCATCCCCCCTTTCTCTTTCTGCGCAACCAAGAGCAACCCTTCAAGTGGAGGGCTGGGATGGCTTTCTGTTAGCAGCAAACAGGTGGGTGGGTGTGACTCTTCCTTAAAAAGCTCCTGTTTTTTTCCCCCTGTTTTCCTTTTTTCACCTTTTTCCACGCTTGGGTTTTCTTGGGTTGGGTTTTTACTTTCTTTTCCGGGTTGATTCTTTATTGTGCTGGTCTTTGTGGAATCTATGCCGGGAATGGATGGTTAGAGAGAAGGGTTCGGTCTCTTTCTTTTCTAATCCTGGACTGGACTTCCTGTGCGCAACTGCTCTACTCTTTTGCACTCCTCGCTCTTGGAGTTCATGGACTTTTTAGTCAAGGTTGTTTTGTTAAATTTACTTGCTTTCTTCTTCCTGGAAAGTCTTTTTCTTTTTCTTTTTCTTTTTTAAATGTGTTCGTTGATCTCTTCCTAGTACGTTCTCCTCTGATCTTCCGATTGTCCCGGGAAACGTTTCTGCAGCATTATTGTACCGTACTTGTAGACCTGTAGTTATTGCCAACGGTTCTTGTGATGTCCTTTTTTCTTTTACGCTTTCCATGAACTTAGACATCACAAAGAGCTACTGGAGGTAATGATTACTCCTCCTTGAGCTGCCCATTGTGCAACTCTTTCTTTAATGTCTCCTTTCTATCTCACGAAAGATTTTTCCTTGCCCCAGCAGCCGACTGGAGATTTTTCTGCTTTATGTTCGTCAGCAATTTAGAAAGACGAAAATCTCGAGTGCTTGATTTGGCTAGATGATACTGTTTTGTTTAGTTTTTAGCTCCCTGTTTGATGCAGTTGAGGAAAAAAAAGAATTCAATCTTGCAAAAGGAGAGAAGCTCGGTCGTCCTGGGTGAGGAAAGGTCTCTAAGTCGCTTTGCCTACAATCTCATTTAATTGAAGTGGTGGAAGGCTTAATGGATTGGAATCTGAAAGCTCCTTGGGATTTGACTGAATTTGGCCAAGAAACCCTGCCAGGCAGCCATGGAGCTGATGGGCCGAATAGCTATGGGATTCCTAGTGCAAAAGGAGAATTTTCGGTTGATTTGAAGCTGGGTCAAATGAGTAACACAGTGAATGAACCAGTAAATATGTGGAAGGACTCTGGTGTCTCAAAGATGGCATCGTCTCCATCAGGGTCGTCGAAGAGGGCTCGATCGACGAGCAATGGGGGTCAGACAGTTCATTGCCTCGTTGACGGTTGCGATGCGGACCTTAGTAACTGTAGAGAGTACCACAGGCGCCACAAGGTCTGCGAAGTTCACTCCAAGACTCCCGAGGTGACAATTAATGGTAGAAAGCAAAGGTTTTGTCAGCAATGCAGCAGGTACTGACCATGCTTTTTGATTGTCTCAAATCGTTACCAATGCTTCAACGTATTCTTCAAACCCACTGTTTTGCTTCGTTATTGTTAACAATACTCAAGGTCTGAAGTGGATTGTTTAAATGGAAACTGCTCCTAACAACAGGAACGGGAGTTGACAATGGCTAATATTATGTTTTAAACAATATCTGGTCTTGTAGGTTCCATTCACTGGAGGAATTTGATGAGGGCAAAAGGAGTTGCAGGAAGCGTCTTGATGGACATAACAGAAGGCGAAGAAAACCTCAGCCGGATCCGCTAAGTCGGTCAGCAGACATCTTATCCAATTTACGAGGTGAGGATCTGCTTGTAGTAATTTTTCTTAGCTCCAACGTACCATGTGTAATAGCAGCACGCGGCAGGCTCTAGGACAATTTCATAAATACTCAGTTCTGATTAGAGCTGGCATAAGATCCATACATGCAGAAATTGCATCTGCAAGGGGATTTATTTTCTGGAGTGGAATGACCATCTCTTTCTACTTTATTGTTTACCTGTATGTTTCCCCCTATTAGTCCTGCCCACAGGAGATATCCTGTCAGAAGAACTTGGGAATGCTCTGTGTTCGATCATGTTAAGAATAGTGGTTCTGAGGGAGCTCAATTTGCGTAGGAATGAGCTTAGTTATTAGAACCAGTGACTAATTGAGTATTCCTGATGTCTTCTTCCATCTGTTATATGATGGCTGGTTGAATACTCATACATTCCAACAGAAATAACTTAATTCTAGATCTTCAATTCTTGGCAATTTTAGCCTCTTGCTTAGATGGTCTGGCTTCTCTATTACAAATTTCCATGTGCCAATGATAGCTTACCATGAGCAGACAGATTGGTCCTATTGATCACTTTATAAGTGCAGGAGAAGTCTTTAAATGACTCCTCATACTAGCATGACTATTTGTGTCGGTTGTTATGCTTCTTTGACTCTTCATTCAATCTTTTTCAGGTCCCCAATTAGTACCGCTATCTAATTCACAGGTATATCCCACTACTGCTGTTGGCAACCCAACATGGGCCGGAGTTGTCAATCCTGAACCGGAAGCTGCTCTCTATGCCCGCCACCAACACCTATATGGGTCATCCTCTAGCATATATGGGGGAGGCAAACAAATTAAATTCTTGCAAGGGAATAATCCCTTGTTGAGCAGCCAAATGTCTGCCGAATCTTCTGTATGTCAGCAGCTCCCTAGGACAATTGTTTCGTCTGATAGTGGTGGGCTTGGCCGCAATATGTTCTATGACCAGCTAGTCAGCGAATCGGACTGTGCTCTCTCTCTTCTGTCATCACCACAGATGCAGACTTCAGGAACTAATTTCAGCCATCTGGCGCACCAAAACTCCCACCGCGGTAATCACAGCTTAGAGCCCTTGGACTCTGTTCGCATTTCCAGTGGCAGCGGAAGGAATACCAATTCCCAGGGATTGTTCCACTTAGGATCTGAAGGACGGCAAAGGAATGAAGCCTCTCAAGTAATTCCCTTTCACTGGGACTAGTAAGCTATAAGCTCAATCCCGAATTTCCTGATGCATAATTACTGCATATTCATTCTCATGTAGAGATTATCGTGGTATTCTTTCTCGTATGTAAACTGTGTTTTGGTGAACTCTTCTAATTCAGAGTATTAACTACATCGCGCTCCCGTTTTCATTTGGTGATTGCGCTCTTTCTCCATCAAGGACGATACATGTTATACTTGGGCAAAGTCAAAAGGACTCCCATTTGGAGTCTTGTTTGTTTACCCAGTTAACTCCATATCTCAAATGCTTTATCACTTGGATATGATTTAACTGATACTAAAGAAAGATAAGTACGGCATTATGGGCTTTTCATCCTAAGCAGTGACTCATTAGTTTAAAATGAGAGAAAACAACAAAGTCTAAATGTTGTTATACCTCTATATTGCAATAACACAATGATTCCTCCTACTTTTAGTCGGTCCAGTGCATTCAGGTTAGCCCTTTGACCTTCAATCCATATGTGTTCTTTATACTCGTTTTCCTGTAGAATCTTCTAAGCATTCAATCTTCATTATCACGCGATTTTTGTCTTCATAAATGACCTCTCATCGTTACTTGTAGTTTTGGCTTTTCTGGGAAGAGAGTTGAGATGGGTTGCCACTGCTAATTCTTATAATGTCAGAATCTGCTATGTAAAGTAAAAGATCGAAAGAACCGCTCATCTAGTTGCTTCCCCGAATCTATTTGTATCATTATCTCGTAGCTCTGTGAGCTGAAATCTGCCTTCCTCCGATAATGTTTTTAGCTATGCACGACTTCCAGATGCTGTACTTAGATTAAGCATGGTACTAGGGGATTTAGCATTCACCCTCTTCAAGCGATCATTGATTGTCGACCCACCTAAAGTCAATGTTGCCAATCTCACAACCGGCGATATCTAAAACTACATGGCTACGGTTTCATAAGATTAGATGGCTTCATGATTTGTTCTACTGTCATTTACACGAGCGGTTCCGCATTATGAACACTGCAGTAGAAACAAACTCAATAACGGGAACCGGAGAAATCACTAGGAATCATCCTCAGCCTAAACAAAATGAAAGACGAAAAGAAAAACAAGCATGCTCGACCAAGGTATGCATGACAAGCGAGACGGCGGATGATTTCAGAAAAAAGAAGCAAAATTAGTGAAGATATTGGCACGGCTCAATCAGATTAAAGGACCCATTTCGACACTTGGGAGATTTGATATGATTGAGCCATTCCAACATCGTCACGAACCTCGACTTACCTGCACCGCCAGGATCAGATTGATGCACCAAACATGGGGCTCGCCGTGAGCCTCTTCGACAATCTCTGATGGCCGCAGTTTTATCGATGAAGTTGAGGTGTATAGATATAATACATATGTCTACAACAGAAAGCGAGGACGGTTTATATAAGAGAGAAGGCCCCCCCTTCCCTTCCTCCTCCAGCCTGCACGAAATGTGAATGGTTGGGACGTCAAAATCGTTGCTCGATTCATTGGGAAGACCTCAGCAAAGAAAAGGAGGATTAAATTAATTTCCATAATTAGCTCCTGGGGAACTCCTCTCAGTGGTCGATAAGGTGGGGCAACAAGCTCGCACAAAAAAAAGGTTCCTTCACCAAATCTTCACTATCATTCTCGCGCCCACGAAATTATTTTGACGAATGAATCCCTCCCCGGCCACTCAAGGTCCGATCTTTTTCCCCCAACGCATTTCACGTGGTGGTACGAGAACCATCAGCTCATCATAAATCACGTAATAAATCACACGGTTATTGAATCGTGCCGATCCGATTTGTCTCACGTAATAAATCACGCCGCGCCGCCTGCCCGCATGGACATTCTCTTTTACATTGTAATTTGGAGCCTACTTAAATCAAATTACTAAATCCACTCGTAAGCTTGAGATGATGGTTATGATCTAGCTTTCCGGCCTCTTTTTTTTCTTTTTCTTTTTTCTCTGACGAGGACCGGCTATTATTAAGTTCGCAATGTCCCCCGCCGATAATCACTAAAGGTTGGATCGCATTTCAGGAGCGTGCCAAGGAGAGTTGTTGGAAAGTGAAGGAGATCGATCACGTCAAGAAAAAGAAATCGAAAGTTTGCAAGTAACCCCATAAAACAAAATTCTGCCGGTACCGAAATTTCGATTCGCAAATTTAGATGCCCGAAGACTTTCCACAAGAAGACGGGATTTAATTATTTATTTCCACCCTGGCGGTCGCTTTCGCCCACCTTGGCAGGAAAAGGGAGTCAGCTCATAGGACTCTGTCCAACCAAAAGGAAATAGGACGCTGGAGATTTGCTCCCAAATTGGCGTGAGAAAAAGATGCACCTCGGGTCTTGCCAATTTGCCCCCAAAAGATCTGCAAAACTCTTGTAATCTTTCCATCATTGTATCTTCTTATTTAGCTTCCTTCCTCTCTCTGCCGTAGCCACTCACAAGTCAAGACTCGAATCACGAGGAGTTCTGGGAGAAGTAGGAGACAGCATACGTTCGTAGTGGAATCCGAATGGCTCTCGCTTACGGAAAAGGCAGTTCCGATTGGGTACAACCACTGGGGAGCCCGTACCGACCAGGTAATTGCGGAAGGCCCTCCACGAAATACCAATACATCTAATCTAATCTTTAATCTAATCTAATGGGTTAGCTGAAACTTGATTGGCCGCCACAATCCAATGCAATAATAGAGTTAGCTTTAGCATCAGGAATCTTCACCAACCAACCTTCCATAGTCCGAACAAGTATGTTCTGAGCTGTGACCTTTCAGGAGCAGTCACGGATGATAATTTATAACAGAGAGATTCGTGAGGTCGAAGTCTGCTTTGTAAGGTGCAGAAGAACCATTCAATACTAGATTTCAACTGAGAAATGCAAAAATTCTTGGTCTACATACCAGGAAGAAAATGGTGAACCCATACAAACTTGAAGTCCCGAAAAACACATGCAGTCTCTCATCAAGTGACCGAGTTTGCAAACAATCTTGTGAAGCAGTGACAAGCCAATAAAAATCTGCATGGAGCTCGAAAGGCAAGCTTTACATGTCTTAGAGCAGCTTATTTCCTTGTATGGGATGCCCAACATAAAACTCGAGTCAAAGTTAACGGTGGCTATTATATGGAAATCCCCGAGGATTTCTTGAACTTCTCAACCTCCAAATACACAGTTGAATAAGGGAGAAACTCTGAGAAGTGGCTCTTACTCAGATCGTTTATTGCAACGGCAAGTTTAGGGATTTCTAATGTCTCTTCATGAGTGAGTGTCCGGACAAACCTTGCAGGATTTCCAGCCCAAAGTTCACCAGTTGGAATTCTCCTTCCTGGGGGGACCACCGACCCAGCTTCAAGAATTGAGTGGGTCTCCACCAAGGAACCTTCCATAAGAATGGAGTGCTGACCAATAATGCACTCAGGCTCAATCGTGCATGACCGCAAGAGGCTGTATGCACCAATGGTCACGAACCTCTCAATAGTTGTCTCTGCTGGCAAACCTGGCAGAAATGAGAGAAGTTGCTGGTTACATAAATTGATAGCACAAAACACAAACAAGGAGAAGAATTCTGCAGTCCTTCAGAATTGTTACTAAGTCTTAATATAGTAGACAACTGCTGGTAGGTGCATAGTAGAGCCAAAACTACATTTTGTTGGCGTACATTGACAACAATCTTTTCTACAAGACTCTTATCCTTCACCGAAACATCATATCTTAATTACCTTCCATCTCTTATTCATTCTATGAACAGAAACATTAAAAACTGAGCTCATCCCAGCAACAAGCTCTAACCTTTTTTTCTAATTGAAACAAGCTCTAACTTAAAAGCTTGACTAATAAGAAAGTCTAAAGCATGCACATGAAAGAATAATAATGGGAACAGAAAAAGGATGGTGTGTCAATCAAGAATCAAGACTCATAAAAGTACTGCTCACTATAAATATGTTCGGAACTTATCAGTCCACATACCTTAGAGTCTACTGCAAGGCAAACGAGAAAATTGAATAGATTAACAACTCGAACAAATAGACAAAACATAACTCTCCACTACGGAGACTTTTCCATTTGGGGAAGAAATAAAACTGAAGCGTTTGAAACCGCAAGCCTGCTAAATTTATTTATGAGAATTTTGACCTTATAATATATATTTTAAAAAGATATATGAATGTGAATGGAAAGACACACAGACAGATAGGCAGGAAATTTTTTTTTAACAGGAATAAAAAATGTAATGGCGTTTGGAGGCGGGTTTGTGAAGAGAAGAAAAATGAGAGGAGAGGAAAGTGAAGCTTTCAGAGGATCCTGAAAAGGCTCCAATTTCCAGCAACATCATTGATTAAGCACAAAACCCGTACTATGATGCCATCAATTTTTTATGTGTAGGGCTTGGAGTTGCGGGCACCCTGTAGAAAACCCACAGGTGTTTCAGAGCCACTGATTTCACTCTGCTCTGCCCCGATTAACTTACACCAAACCCTCAGCTTCCATTTCTTTTAGCTTCTTTTTTCTTTTCTCGGAAAAAGAAAAATTGATTGGAATGCAAGAACGTGATGGACCTCATCTCTCTCCCTCTTCAAAATATCCACCACATAATATATCAAATGCAATGAACAATTTTCCATGGGGAAATAATCCCAATGATCACCAAATTGTTATATTAATACCCAGTTCATTGTTTGAACCTCAAAGTTCACACTACACAATAGTTGTCTCAGTATAGTTACGATCTGTTAAAGAACAATTCAGCAAAAATAAAAATCAAAGGGATAAATAGAAGAAAGAAGAAACAATGACATGGTTTCATGCAGCATTTACTTTCAGCATCTAAACAACGCAATTAATGACGCTGCACAGTCCTGATCAAATGCTATGATAAACCAAAAAGATCATTGAAGGCCAACAAATTCAGACAGTGCAGAAATTAACAAATTAAGATTAGTAACCCATTGACCCCCATATTCGAGCACATCAATTACAATTCCCTACAGGATCAACTGGCAAATTAGTCCGACATTAATACAAGCTTTTGCTATCGATCAAACTAACTTCAGCATAATTTGAGAAGTTACATGCCCACCTTATCAAAGAAACAGACATTCACACCTCGTGAGCTCTAAATCACAAGTTAATCAACTTGCGACAGTTGCCTCCCCAGTAATATCATCAATCCTCTATAAGTAGAAAAAATTCAGCTGCGGATACTAACAAACTCCACGGCCCCTTAGCATCCTCGCGACAAGCAATTTCCCTCTTCAATAGCTAATGACTTCCTAAAGCACTTCTTAAAGAACATTTCTCCACACACATTCTTCCTGGCGAAATCAAGCAAGTGGAGCAATAAAGAAAATAACTTGCTGGAAAATTACGGAGAGATAACACCGATTCCAGAACCCTAACGCCCAAAAGTCACAATCAACGCTCTTCACAAGTCTTCAAAAGAGAAATACCCTAACCTGTTGGAGAAGACCAGGCGGCGTGAACGACGCATCTCTCCTGGACATTGGCGCAGAACCCGACGGTGATCTTGTTGAGGTCGCCCCGGAGGACCGACCCGCTCCAGACGGACGCCCCGTCGCCGACCGTGACCTGACCGGCGAGGACGACATTCGGGGCCACGTAGGCGTCGACGGCGACCTTGGGGAGCCACTGCCCCAGCGGGATGATCTTCCTCTGGCCTCGGTAGTCCCATTTCACCCGATCCGGCGACGGCGCGATCGTCTTCGCTGCCGCCGCCGCCGTCGCCGCCTCGGCAGAGAAGGCGCGGCGGCGGAGGGCGCGGTGGCCGTGGTTGGAGACCGCGGTGGCTAGGGCTCGTCTGGAAACGCGAGCTAAGGTGGCCATTCCGATCGGAGGAGAGAGAGAGAGAGAGAGAGAGAGGAGGGCGTTGGACTGTGCTCTGTAGAGAGAGAAGCGAGGCTCGGCTGCAGATGCACAGCGAGAGCCGGCGAGCGAGAGAAGGAAATGGATTTGGGCTTTTAGACATATTAGGCTTATGCTATTGTTGTGGGCTCTTGTTGGGCCCACGATGGTGGATCCAAAGAAAACGGAATATCGTCGGGTGGTTCACAATGGTAGATCCTCCCGCCAGTGGCCGCCGCCCCATCGCCGGTGAGGCGTCAGCCATGGCCGGCGGGATTGCTGGTGAGCTGGGTGAGGGCGACCCTCGCCTAGATCTAGGAAACTAGCAATGGGATTGTGTTGGCAATGGCCAATGGTCACAGGCAACGGGCTTGGATTTCACTTAATTCATTGCAAGTGTCCGGGATAGAAGTTTTGTATAAATGCATTGCCATGCTATTAATGTTAAGTATTTTGAATTAATTTCTTTTCTTTCTAAGAGGTAAAGTAGAATAACCCAATTGAAGCGTAATGATCATATATCTATAACACATTATATGTCCTAGAATAGGTCCCATTCTTCTACCCAATCATTTCATTTTACCAAGTTTAATGTTAGCTAAATTAGTCAACATTTATATGTTTCGATTCAACAACAAGTTGTTATTTGTAATTAGTTTTGTTGATTGATTAATTGGTCACAGTTTTGTTCATGAAATGGGTTGAATTGGTATTAGTCTAGATATGGAAAAATAATCTATTCGATCGAATGTATTAATATCGTGTGTAAAAATTAGGATTTGTATCAAAACACTCTCAGTTTAGTGTTTTAATTAACCTTAATGCCACTTGGGAAAGATAAAATATCAAAAAACTGCATTAGCATTTTCCGTTGATGAAGTTAACAAAAAGTCCTCACCAATATTAGCAAGGGTTGCCTCGCCCAAGTCCTCATTGGTTGAGGGCGATGTGACCATTGCCTGAATTTGGCAAGGGTCAGCCTTATCTGTGGTCAAAGAGGGTCGCCTAGGCAAGGCTAGCCATTGCTCTTGGCTTTCCAAGGTGGCCTTGGCCCACCCTCTTCGAGTATCGTCGGTGGCTGGCCATCGCTTGAGATCGGCCATTAGCAAAAATGACAAAAAGAAAATGAAAATGAAAAAACAATGAAGGGTGAAAATGTCATTAACTTGATGAGATTGAGCCATTCTTTAAGATTGATATAGCAACTTCATGCTTTTATTTAAAACAACTTCCACTTCAGACCTTTGCTTTGTTTGAAAATTTTCCTTGTTTATATTTTAAATTTTTTTCCTTGTTTTTTTCTCTTCACTTTGTCTCTTCACCTGTAGACCAAGTGCATTCATTTTTTTTCCTCATTATGCATTATTATACCCAACCTCCATCAACGATCAATTCTTCAAGTATTAAGCCATGAACAGCCAATGCTCCACAGTCACCACCATCCATCATCGGAACACCACCGTCGGCTACCACATTCGTCCGCCACCGTCGATCACCAGCGGCTCAACATTCACTTCCATCGAGTTATAGACATGCACAGATATTGCGTAGAAGAACATACCATTTCAAACGCTAGTATAGATCAACATTCAGGCCAACGACTTCAAGCCGTTTCCTCGCCGATGATCACCATCCGCGATCAGTGGAGAGCTCAAAAAACAAAGCACGAAGGAAACATCGATTCAGAAATTTGCTCAGCAACTATGAAAAACGTCAAAGATAATTTCGCCTAATAGGTAACGCAACGACTTCTAACACACAGCACATGAATACATAACTAGATTGAACAATGACATGAACAATAACATAAATACATGCGTTTGGTAAGGAGTGTATCGCGATCTTATAAGAGGTGAACTGCCAATGAAAAGTTAATAGATTACTAAGCATACATTTAGCGCCAACTCTCTCAAACCTTACAACTTTAGGGTTTTGATTTAATTAATTAAACATGTAATTTAATTCATTCAGGAGTTGTCACTAATTTATTTGGGTTGATAAGAAACCTTAATAAAATGTGGAAGAACATTTTATTTTTGCGAGCCAAAGACATCATAGATACGAGGACTTGGTTACTTTAATGCCCTTTTGGTATATTTTTGCTTCATTCCAAAAAAATATTTTGCAAGTAAGCTTGACCAATATTAATCCTAAACCATCAACAGATGTAAAATCACCAGGCAGGTGTGCAAACAAGAATTTAACACTCAATAATTAAAGCTTATAAATAAATCACTAGAAAGGATTTGAAGAACCTTGATCCATTAAGCAAATTAATAAAAGCTCTAATGCAAGTGTGCAAACAAGAATTTAACACTCAATAATTAAAGCTTATAAATAAATCACTAGAAAGGATTTGAAGAACCTTCATCCATTAAGCAAATTAAAAGCTCTGTCATGTCCAATACATCAAGTATTATGCAAAATACATTTTTTGAAAAAGGTAAGAAAAGTGGACAAATTAGCCCCCCACAAGATAAAATATATATATATATATAAATCAAAGTTGGTAAGCCCATAGTAGATGGTATTTAACGGAGAGAAGATTGGTGAGACACAAATTTAGGTTGATAATCTCTAAAAAAAAAAACTAGTAAAATGTAAGAAGTTGCTAAGTAAAAATTAATACTCAATTGGAGCGACTGGAAATTAAAAGATTAAATAACGTTGAAAGCAACTATGTGAGTTGACGACCTAAAATCAGTTGATAATTTAATCTAACAAGAATTAGTCAATTGCTCTAATTTAGGCAGGTGATGACATTGTAAGTTTTAAAAATAAAAGTAGGTCGGTTGGCATAAAAATAGTCAAGATGCAATCATGAAAAAACAAATTGGTATCTCAGAAAAGTGTTATTGTTGGCTTGAAAATAGTCAAGATGCAAATCATGAAAAAACAAATTGGTATCTCAGAAAAGTGTTATTAAGTTATGAACAAGTTACTCCCCAGTAATTATCGGTCATTTTTTTTTATCAACTATTGTTTGACACTTATCAAATGCTTATTGAACCGGCATGGGGGAATTGTTTTCAGTACAACAGTAGAATGAATTCATTTCCCTCTGCAAAATCACAGAGAGAAAGTTCAAACATTACGATCATCCATTATCCAGGGGACGAAGTCCATATCTCCCAATCCATCCCCAAGCTATTCACGATACACATGTATTGCTTCTACTTCTGGACTTCTGTCGAGTCCATATCACATCTCTCACGCACCTTCACAACATACCAACAAAAAGCAGTCCTAGCTTTGATACACCTTGCCAACCCATGCAATCAGGAAAAATCACCGCCTGTTTTAGCGCCTGCCCACCTCGCCATTGCTTCAGTGTCGGCCATCTACCATGGAGGAAGACCCATCCTCAGGAACCCTGCAATTTGACAGATCTTCAATGGATTACTCTTCCATGGTTTAAAAGCATGCATAGTTATAGACAACTATTACTTAGTTTTAGATGTAGATTTGTGCAGAATCACTCGAGAACTGTCTATACGAACCATTTTGTGAGCAGTCGAGGGATGTTGGATGATCAAACTACTCATGTTTGGGAAAAACCAATCTTCGTGATGTATGAGGATGACGTACCTTTGGTCGGGATTAAAGGAACGGTCTACAAAAGCTCCGGGCCTAATATTGACGCTGTGCATCTCTTGGAACTTGACCTTGGAATGATGGAAAATATATGCCGATCATGATCAGTGCAGTGTTGTGAATTGCTAAGCTACGCATCTTCAAAAGTATGTATGTACGAGTACAATTACCGAAAGACCTTACTGTTTTCAGGAGACGAGCATTTTCCTCTTGCAGGACTCTGAGCTGAAGAAATTAAGCGACCGTTATGTTGTGTATACACAAAGTCCTTATTGAATGTCCTTGACATTTAATGATATGATAGGCCTCTAATACGTAAGTCCTATTTCATAACTTATTCATCTTAAATCCTTTTTTTTAAGACAAATAGGTCGAGCATCAATGCGCTGTAATATGTAGATTCTTTTCAATATGTATGTTCTTGAATGGATAATAATTAGTAGATGTTTGCATTTTGGAGTACAAGGTTTTCTGTTTGTAATAATCATAGAACAAAATCATAAAATGCGATGCAAGATACCGGCTTTGGATAATGTTTCAGGAGGTGGTTTCATGTGCATTTGGATCTAGACAAGCTAGGAGGCCTAGAATACGTGAGACATCTACTATCTTTTGGGTATGAGTCAAATAGAATACCTTAGTAAAGTGTATCCAAGATGTTGCATCAACCCTCAAAGCGCAATCATACTAATATGGAGTCTGGATAATTAAGCAAAAAACGCCACGAGAGTTTGGTTTAATAGAGGAAACTTACGTTCCTTTTCAGCAGGTTTACACCCTCCGAAACGATGCGTCTCTGTCCATTGCAACCGTTTGCTCAGTCAGAATAGGACAGCAATGAAGTTGTTGAACACATACTATGTTTGTACATGTCTAAGTCATCTGTTCCAGAGTCCTAGAAAGATCCATGTTTATAAGACTAACTCATACTTGCACCGGGATGGTCTTTTCAACTAAACCTTAAGAAGGAAAGAAAAATAAGACCTCCAGATATTATTTGTACAGTTGAGGAGTTTGCGCTCAGTTCATCACAGAGCTAATATATGCATTCTTGAGATATTAGTCCACACCAAATTCAAGAATTACTTAACGAGTAACATCCACCTTCTTGGAGCGGACACGTTCGACACCGGTCTTCAGCTGTCGCTCTAGTTGTCTCAGCTCTTTCATGTCCAACATTGAAAGATCTTCTCCACACAAGTGCCTGCATAAATATGCAGTAAGGGTCTTATTTGGTCCATCACAATCCTTTAGAAACTTTTAAGTTTTCTCATTTTCACCAAAAAAAGAACTCGCTTCCACCTACTTGAGTTGTGCTTCCATAGTTTCAATCCCTCTCGTCAACTCGTGAATTTCAGCCCTCCAGAACTGTAGAGATTGCATCAACAGACTTACAAGTATGTCCCCAGAGTATAATAACAAAGCATTATGTCCCCAGAGTATAATAACAAAGCATTGCTACATAGGACTTTTAGGGTTCATCATGCTGTGCCTAGGGAGTTAATCTCCTTTGGCTGAATATCAAGTGATAGTTAATCTCAACTAACTCGATTTATTAAGAAATGTAGGCCGAGATGTATTTTCCATCGCTTATAATAAGATAATAATGAAAATTTTAATTCATCTCTTTTTCTTTGAGAGATCATCATAGTTTAATAGGGTGAAGTAGGACAAATTACAAGATTTCTACTTTCCTGAATTTGATTATAGAGAGTCTAAAGGAGAGAGAGTAGATATTCAGATTACATGGCAACAAGTTGAGTTACATATTCGGACAGATTAAAGGATAGATGTCAATCACCTCCGCGCTTCGGCATCCCTGGTTCTGAGATGATTGCGGAAGTCCTAATTCGTCTCGGTACTTGACAATAGTCCTATCCATGCTGCGAGCATGCCCCAGTAAAATAGCAAAATGATTCTCATATAAATCAGTACATGCGCATATGGAAGGAACAAAAGCACGTGCGAATGGAAAATAAAAAAGGTAGCTGATAACTAAATGGATCAATTATATCAGTGTGATTACTCATGGCTGGCGAATTGGTAACATTTCCCAGAAGAAGAGAAGACGAGAAGGGCGATTTCGGCATCGCAGAGGACGGAGAGCTCGAAAGCCTTCTTGAAAAGCCCGTTTCGCCGCTTGGAGAATGTCACTTGCCTGCTCGATGCCTTCTCTATTCTCTTCAGTTCTACTTTCCCTCTCCCCATTCTTTTGGACTCGATCGGATCTTGGAACCCAAAAAACCAAACCAACAACAAAAAAAGACAGTTTTAAATCGATGTTGGTTTTCTTTCTTTGGATAGGTATTGCGAGATGGAATCTTATTGGGAGAAAGAAAAAAGAGTGTGCCGATGCAAGCTGGTGAATATGGTAGGAATGAGCTGCCATTTCTATTGCACATATAAATAAAGTCCGGCGCCGCTGCAATATGCATGAAAGCATAGGAGGTCGGTGCATTTGATGGCATAGATGACGTAGGTGACAAGACGCCAACAATATCTCTCTTTCATCATTTTGGTCAAGGTGTGCAAAAATGTCACTTTATCAAAAAAATTAACTATTTCCAGTCAAATGTCGTATTAGCGACCATATGGGGACTTCTTATCTCTATCCTTTGGAATTATCAGCTCTATTTGAAATGTCTGAAATGTCCCGAACCTATTGTACTTCATATACTTTATAATACTTATATTTTCAACCAAAAAAAAAAAAAATCTCTCCTTCGTCTCATTTTCCATTAGGTTTGATATACAAATTTCGCACAACACCGTCCTTTCCACCCACTTCCACTGTATGAAGAAAGTAACCAATATTGTCTTCGGCCTTTTGGTTCACATACCAATTTTATCTTCCCTACCCTTAAAAGCTCCGATCTGCCTGCTGTTATTCTGCTCTTTGAACGTTATTATTAGACTTCGAGGGAAGGCAATGGCTGAGTGTTCTCGTGACATACTTTTTTTTTTTTTTTTTTGATAACCCAGGGAAGGCAATGGCTGAGTGTTCTCGTGACATACTTTTTTTTTTTGGTAACCCAGGGAACCTCCCGCTTCGCGGCGGCGGAGCGCCGGGGCCCCACGCCGACCCCGTACGCGGGTAAGTCGCGCGTTGAGCATTGAAGCACTGCGTCCACGAAGTCTCGAACTCTTCCCCTTGGCGTGGAGGGTACCAAGCCTTAACCGCGCGGCCACCGCGGGTGGTGGTCTCGTGACATACTTTCATAACGCAAGACATGACAAACAAATTAGGGCTGCATGTTTTCGGTTTTTTTTTTTTTTAACAGAAATTTTGTTTTTTTGTTCCCAGGAACAAAAAAAGAATAGAAATGTGTTTGTTTGCGTTTTTGTTCAAAATCAGATTTTTTGTTCTCAGAACACAAAAAGAACAAAAATGAGAAACAAAAAAAATTGTTTCTTGCTCTAGAAACACTTTTGAAGAAACACTTTTCTTCTCTCTTTTATTTTCTTCATCTTTTCTTCTTCTTTTTTCTTTGGCCGGTCGCCGGCTTCGGCCATGGCCCGAGACCGGCCATCGAGGGCCGGTGATGCTGTCGAGGGTCGACGACCTCATCGGAGCGTCGTCGGCCCCGGCGAGACTCGGCCTCGCCTTTTGCCGGGCGAGGCGAGCCTCGCCATGGCGGGTGAGCTCGAGCTTGCCCGGCTAAGGCCGAGCCTCGCCCAACCATGGTGAGTCTCGGCCTCGTTGGGGGGTCGGCGAGCCTCGTCGTGGCTAGGCGAGGTTACCGGCCCCCATCGGCCCCGCGACCGGCCGAAAGAAGAAAAAAATAAAAAAGAAATGAAAAAGGAAAAAAAAAAATAAAAATATTAAAAAATTAAAAGAATAAAAAAATAAATTTACTAAACATGTTTTTATTCATTTTTTATTTCCGAAAACAAATGTCGATTAAACGTATTTTTCTGATCAAAAATTATTATCCGGAATATAAATATTTTTTTTATTTTTAATTTCTGAAATAATTTTTGAATAAAAACATTATGAGACGCGCCCTTTCTTTTTAGTAATAGCCGAAAGATTTTATACTGCTGTGAGAAGAGATTGCTGAGTTAAACATGCTCGATGGGACGGTTTTAACTTCTGGAACATTGCATCTTCTCCCAAGTCGACACGTCACGCTGCGGCCCACAAGGAGATTCTAGCAAAACCCATGAGAGGTCGACGCGTGCGCGTTGAGGTGACCTTCCTCAGGGAGCAAAAATCAAAATGTTCCCGAAGTCCATCATTTTCGAGTTGAATAAAAAGGTGAAACGAATCTCCCCACTAAGTTTCATTCTGCTTTTTGGAAGGCGAGAAGATCGAGTTTCCCATGGTGGCCCACCACTTTGTACACTGGGGCTCTATCCTCGGACATCGAGCTCCCTTCTCGGTGACATGACATGACCGTGATGCGAACCACCCTTCTGCGAGAAGTCTGAAAGACTCTTCTTATTTGCCTGAGGATTGACAAGTATGCCAAAGATGAAGAAGGATCAGTATGCCCTGGATGTGATCGGGACATGTAACAGATCCTTAAGTATCCTGAATGTTTATACCACTGCGCACTGGAACTTGCGGGGAAAGAGGTTACAAACCAGCATTCTAGGGTAAGATTTTCACGTCTTATCTGGAATGCTAAGATACATTCTTCAAAAACCATCTTTTGATCCCACAGCTAAGTTGAAAGCAGATTATATGCTTTTTATAGGTTGTCAGACACGATAATAGATCCTCGATAAACATGTTACGGTATTGTTGATCCATTTTGGTCCGCACTTGACCACATAGCAGACGCTTATAGCCACTCAAAGCATGTACAATCTTTTCCAGACAACCGTGGGTAAGCTCACCCCTCTAATCCGAACATGATCAATCCCTTGTCGAGACGTCATTTGCCCAGATTGATTAACCAATCTCTTTTGTCCGTTATGTTATTCGAGTTGACATCATCAAACGATGCTTTCTATGTACAGTCTCCTCTACTGACTTTTCCCCCCTTTGTGGAGTTGATACGCAGGCAAGGAGCAATCGACACGTTCGACCTCTTTGCCGAGGAAAGTTCAGATGGCTCGTGGAAAAAGTGGCGCCACTTTCAGTGGAATCAAAGCATGGGTATCGACAGGTCGTCCATGTGGGGCAAAGCTCCTTTCATGAAGTTCCATCGACATATCTTTTCTTTGATTGGCCGACCCCTGTTATGTGATAAAGAAGGACATTGCCTTTATCAATATCTTCTCACTTTCGTTTCCCACGATTTCGGTCCGGAGGACACGGGACCAACAGTATAATTGAGGCATGAAGACTAGGGAGAATGCAACTCCTGTCCTGTTAGGCCGCTCCACTTCTTTGTCCGGTCGGTCAATCCAATCGACATCAACGTACTCTTGCATCATCAGCCCCGACCTCTTGCTTGCCCGGCAATATTGGGAGGGTTGTAATGGGACCCGAAGCAAACCCTAGATGATTTCATGTTATTCGTTAATACTCACACGCCAAATTAATTTCTAGCGGGACATGTGACATCGTTCCCTTCTAGAAAATAAAGTCCTCGTTTCGTTTGTAGACCGAGTGGCAACCTGTGGCTTACGTTTAGCACGATGAACATCAACTTGCTTTGCCTCGAACTGAAATGAAGGAAATAGACTGAAGAAATGAGAGAGAAAAAGGGGCTAATAACATCAACCGAGTCTACAACAGTTATGGAATCAACGCGACATGCGTGTACGCTTTCTCGACTCCTTCAGAGCAGTGAATCGTCGCACTAACAAAGTAGATCATCAGCGTACACGTATCTAAACCTAGCGCCTGCTTACGATCCGCAGACACCGACAGCACTCACCATGACAAAACGAACCCGCAAGTACTAATTTTAACAGACACCGACGAAGAGATTGGGACGAGGAAACGTCGGCTGCAGACCAAAAACCGAGTACCCGCCTACGCGCCTATAGCTGTAGCTACCCGATCAGCCGGTGTAGATGTGGACGCCGATGACGACGAGGAAGATGGCGACGAGGCCGAAGAAGATGACGGCGTGGACGACGACGGAGGCGCCGCTGGTCTGCATGTTGCCGAACTCGACCAACCGGTGGCGGCCCGGGATCTGGAACAGCAGCCCCGGGCTGAGCAGCACGAACAGCACCACCGCTATTATCACCGGTCCCCAATCCCCCATCGCTAGAAAACCTCTAGAAAATGCTTATGTCCCTGAGCCTAGATTTCTTCTGCGGCCTTTGGAGAGCGAACGAGGAGAGACGAGGAGGAGCGGACGGGCGACTGGTTTTGAATTTTCGATAGTGTGCGTGGAGGGATGTGGAGGCTTGCCGGGAGGGAGGGACAACTGCTGGGTACCGGAGCGAACGTGTCGCTCTTGCATCGACGACGGTCCCGACTTCCTAGGTTCGCTCCCACCGCGACGTGGGGGGACTCGTTGGCGGCCCAGCCTGGCTTGGTAATGGCCCATGGCCATTGTGAAACTACTGTTTTGGGCTCTGAATCGGCCCAATAGACATGGAGGTCGGAGAATAACCAAGTTTTACAATTATCTGGAAACCGTTTTCCCAAAAAAAAAAAAAAAGGAGATCGGCTTAATCATTTGTAAAAATTAATAAATGAAAAATATTTTCATTGTTGATCAAAATATTTAGATATATAAAATCTTATCGATGAGAACTTTTTTTTTTCATTGGCTAATTATTTCAAACAATATGAGCAATATCTTTTAGAATTATTTATTATCCGTGAAATAAACGGAACCTTATTTGTGGCTTCTCTTTGAACTTTTGAGCTCATCAATACAAAACACATGCAACTTACATATTCAATCTTCTAGAAACTCAAGTATAAATTTCGCCACTTCTAGTTTTAAATTACTATTTTCACTGTATGTAAGCATGCCATAAGATTTGTGATGCGTGATGCCGCACTATGACCTTTTGAATTCTCATGTCTCTCTCCCCTCTTTTTTCAAATAAAACGAGAAAACACATAAAATAAAAAAGGATTGTTTATTGAAGATTCAAATTCCGATATGAAAGGGTAATGCTTTTTCAGACTTTATTCATTGCATTTATGCCTTGTAATTATTGGGAAATTTATCATGGTGTATATAGATATTTTTGCAAGTTTTCTATATGGATATATTCCATCGTCGACTTTTTCATAAAATTATATAACAGTTATTGCCGTGCGTGCTGATGAGACTCGAGCACAGCATTTATTTCGCATCGGATACCAATAATCCTTCCTTTTGAGGGAATTTTAGGGAAATGTTGACCATTTACAATAATGTGTTTATATGGAGAAAAGTACACAAAAAAATCTTAACCCTATTATATTGAACTAATTCAATCATACAATATTTGATTGAGTCAATTTAATTATAAATTTTTTCTTTTACATTAATACTAATTTAGTCTCTTAAGTTGGAAAGCATTAACGTGAATATTGTCCGTTTTATATGACATAACTAACATAATGTTAACATTTTTTGTCGATATTTTAATTTGTTTTCCTTTTCTTTTTATCATTGGCTAGTCAGGGACCAAGGTGGCCTCACCTAAGCAAAGGCAAGGTCAACATCAAAAGGCACAAGAGTCAAGACAATTCACACCATGGCAACCCAAAGTCGAAGAAAAAGGGAGAAGAACCGTGCTCTCTCACCATTTTGTGGGTGCTCACTGCTCAGCTTGCACCAACCGGTGGAGGAGCTTCCTTCATAGAAGTCTTGGAGTAGGGAGACGAGACCGTGAACACATACGGATGTCAACACCCTATCTTTTGCCAGATTTGGTGAGGGGCCCTCACACCTAGGCAGCGGCAAAAAGAAAAAGGAAACAAAAAAGAAAAGAAAAAAATCAAAAAATCAAAAAATAATTAGAATATTAATTAAATATGTCAATGTCGTATTGAATCGACATTGCTATGAAAATATTTGGAACTAAATTAACTCAATTGAAAGATTTAAGAGTCAATAAGTATCAATATAATAAGTTTGTGACTTTTCGGTACTTTTCCTCGTTTATGTTCATCATTTCTTTTTAATGCAAAAAAGGATTTTTTTCATACTATTATCATGTGTTTTCTTATAATTTGGAAGTCTAATACTATTATTACGTAATTTCAGTTATGAAATATTTTAGTATTCCTTCCAATTTCTCTCTCTCTCTCTCTTCTATTACAAGCGTTTTTAAGGCATCCAGTGAAAATGGTAATGGGCTGGTCTCGTTACCAAAGGAAAGAATTGTTGGCCCTGGGATTCACCATCATCAGGTCGCTTAATTGTCGCTTAATTGGCAAATGCAGCTTGAAAAAAAAAAATGCATTCCGTATTCCTACGCCCCACAAGGCATGCGCACGCGCGATTGAATTAAAGCGAGGGATTGGACCGGACTGGACTGAAGACCTCGTAATTATATTATGTAATGATTGATTGTCACAACCTTAAACAATCATTAAACCAACTTATAGTCTCTCTCTTGTGAAGATTATTCTGGATTAAATTATTTTAGTTTGTCTAGAGACGTGGAGAATTTCAACTCCACCCCTTGAATAAGCACGGAATTTGTTCCTTTTTCTTTATTCTAATCTTTATTTTATCATAGGCAAGCTATTCGTTGACCGAAAAAAATCATTTAATTATATTTCTTTTGCATCGACGTGCTTTATACGAGGCCACCCTGTGAAGACAGGTCCCTAATTTTTTCTAAGGTAACATATTGCTAGTACTCTCGAAACTGCTCTAAAATCTCGATTAATGCAAGTTCTGAACTATATAAATCAAATCCCTTAAAAAAGACAATAGAAAAAGAAGAAAGCTATGCAACAATCCTTTGCAAGGGTGAGCATGTAATCGGAAATGGATTAGATCGAATAGGACCAAATATTTTTTATATATATTTTAAATTTTGTTTAAAATAGCAATAAACCCTAAAAATAATAACAATTTTAGTTTTTTTTAAGGTTTTTTACTTTTTTGCTAAATGATTGATTTTATGGGATCTGGTTCCTGATCTAGAACTATCTAGTTCCAGTCCTTGATCCCTGGCCTAAAAAATTAGGAATGAGACTAGGATTGAGTTTTGGTTTCTAGGTGGAACCGGACTAGATTAAGAACCGGTCATCTCTAATTCTTTATACACTTTTCTTTGATAATCAAACAAATAAAAAATTTACGTATGATCGTGTTATCTGAAAACAACCTTTCTAAAATAAAATTCATCAGGACGAAGAAAGAAAGGAGGGGGGGGGGGAATGCTCCCATTCTCTCCATCCGTTTCCTTCTATGCAAGACAAAGACATCGTCAAAGAATTGTGGACCTTTTCGACCAAAAAGCAAATAAATCGTGGACCAAAAAAAAGGGGGGGAATTTTATTTAAGCGCGTAAAAGAAAAATCAACCCGGTTCGATCGAAATCCGAAGCGCGTCTCAGGACCTCAGGAATCCTCGGAGCTCGGAATTTCTCCCCCCGCATCGCTTTTCGCGTGTCTTTTATTTTTTTAACTTTTTTCCTTTGGCCAGCGAAATTCCCCCATTTTCGTTGGAGGAGCTTCGCCTCGTGATAAAAATCGGCGGCGACGTGTCGGCTTCCCATTGGCCCACTTCCAGCAGAATCGAAAATTTCATTGTCCCCCCGCACGCATCCCCCCTCTTTTGGGTCCGGTCCTCCGCCCGTCTTCCTCCGGTCGCTCCATTTTCCCGGAAAACCAGGAAAAAGTTTCGATCGGAATCGCCGGGCCGGGCTTTTTTCCGGGAAAATCCATCCTCGTTCCTCCCCAATTCCGGTCTTCTCCGGGAAACCGAGCTCCCTCTTCTCCCTCGTTCTCGCGAGCAGGAGAGGGACAATATTATCGCTTTGGGCGATTGAGCTTCATAAATGCCTCGCTCTCATTCATAGTCGATTGCGTTCGAGATATCCATCTTCGGCTCAATCGATATTTTCTGTTGTCGGAGGAACTGACGTCGTTTTTTGTCGGTTCGCGTTCTTCCCCTTTTTTTTTTTTTTTTTGGTTCTTTGAATTCAATTTGAATTTCCTTTGTCGGGGTTGGGAAGCTCTCAGTTCGTATGATTTTGTCTTTTTTTTTTTTTTTTACTGGAGATTGACCGTGCTTTTTGTTGCAGGAATTTTCTGGAGGAGGAGGAGGAGGGTTGGTGGGGATAATTTGCGAAGATGGCTAGCCAGAGCGGGTCGTCGCGGAAGAGCGTGACGCTGTCGAGCTTGTCGCAGGGGAAGAAGAAAGCTTCCGAAAATGGAGGACGAGGATTCGACGGCCCCCGGAAATCCCTTTCGTCTTCTCGTTCCATGTACTTCCGATCATCCTTCCTGCGATTCTTCTTTCGCCGTTCGGTTTTTCTCGCGTTAAATATACGGTTTACCTTGTAGAGCAGTTGAGATTCGGTTCGTGTGCGCCAACATGCGGGATTGATTATACCATGTGAATTCGCATTGAAAAAATAATCATTGGTCTGAAAATCCGGACTATAGACATTTCGTCCTCGCGGTTCTGTCGCTGCGTCGTTCCCTCGAGACCGACGGTTGAGAGAGCGAAATTCGTGATTGTTTCTGGTTCGGTCCATGTCTTGTAAGTCGAGGATATTTCTACCTTCAGTCATTGCGGTATAGAAATACTTAAGCTACAAAATCCTCCTAGTCGGAAACTTCCGTGCTAGTTTATGCCACCCTTTTGCCCATTTTTCAAGTTTGTTCGGAAGTTTCAATTTTGTATAAGAAAAATAAAGTGAAGCGCCACCTTCTCCCGCCGGAAATTTGGACGAGCCTATAAACAGGATCACTTTTTTCTGTTTCACTTAAAACATGAAAGAGCCGATGATGTATCTCTGCAGCTGAACTGAAAAGAGAAGGGGAAGGCTTTCCAGGTGTGGAGGTCTTTTGGCATTGAAATTTGCTTCTAAATGATGCATCTTTTTGGTAACTTAAGTTGTGGTCTTTGCATGATCAATTCATGTGGAAGGTCCTTTGACTGAAGGGGCATTATTGTTACTATTATTTTTACTTTTGCCTATTTTCTCCAAATCATTAGATAAATGTCTTTCCTGGCCTTTTGTTTTTACAAGTTAACATATGCATGCGAAAATAACAAATGTCGATAAGGGCAGTTTTGTTTGTTCGGAGGATGCATAATATGTTTTTCTTGTATGAATATAAGAGCAATGGAACTTTTTTTTTTTTTTTTTTTTTTTTTGGGGGGGGGAGGGGATAGGATCAGGCGCATGGGAGGACTCTCCTGGTCTGTGCTCATGAATGTTCATCTGAGCATGTTCACAAGTGCCATATCTATAGATTTTGAGGCTAAAACTAAATTTTAATTTCCTAATACTGTGTTTAAGCTTGTTTGGTTCCAGGGGATTGACTGGAGAGCGCACTGTGAAGAGACTGAGGTTGTCAAAGGCCCTAACAGTACCTGAAACTACAAGCCTCTATGAGGCTTGCCGTAGGATGGCAGCTCGCAGAGTTGATGCTTTGCTGCTAACTGATTCCAATGCATTACTCTGTGGTATTCTTACAGACAAGGTTTGATGTTTGTAACTAGTAACTTCATTCTTGTGCTTAGCACCATTCTTCATTTAAGACCAATATTGCTTTTATTTGCCTTTGTTTGCTGAAGGATATAACAACAAGAGTCGTAGCGCGGGAGTTGAATCTTGAGGAAACACCTGTTTCTAAAGTAATGACTCGGAACCCGACATTTGTTCTCTCCGACACCCTAGCTGTTGAGGCTCTTCAGAAGATGGTGCAAGGTTAACGACAATCATAGGAACAAATGCTGTCTACTTTAGTTTTATTATTGCTTTATGTGTTGAAATCAGGATATGGTCCTGATGCTTCTGGCTGCAGGAAAGTTTAGACATTTACCTGTTGTGGAGAATGGGGAGGTCATTGCTTTGCTTGACATAGCCAAATGCTTATACGATGCTATTGCTCGTATGGAAAGAGCTGCTGAAAAGGGAAAAGCAATTGCTGCTGCTGTAGAAGGGGTTGAAAAAAATTGGGGGACATCCATCTCTGGTTAGTGCTGAATATTATTTCTGATGTCTTTGTTTTTTCCCTACGTGCTTTGTCTGAATATATTGTGTACAACACAGGCCCCAACACATTCATTGAGACACTCAAAGAGCGAATGTTTAGGCCCTCTCTGTCCACAGTCATTTCTGAGAATTCAAAGTAGGTAATATCTCCTTTTGCTTTTTCGATTGAATATCATCTTCATTTATCGGACTATGATGTATTGATGGCTTAAGCTTCTTCTAATAGATGTTGGCATTTTTCAGATTGGTAACTGTTTCACCAACAGAGACGGTCTTAGAAGCAGCCAAAAAGATGCTTGAATCCCGATTAAACTCAGCGGTTGTGACTGTAGAAAATAAACCAAGGGGAATTCTAACGTGAGTTGTTTTTGTTTTAAACTTTTTCTTTTCCAAGAAATAGAAAGAAGTGACTTTTATGAACTTGTGTTTCAGTTTGAATTAAGAGTTATCTCGTAACATATCCAACACAGTGACGATTCTTATGGGAATAACTTTTGTGTTTGTTTCAGTTCAAAAGATATATTGATGCGAGTAATAGCTCAAAGTCTTCCTCCAGATTCCACTCCTGTGGAGAAGGTACTTGTTTTGTTGAGATGGGAGAGTGCATTCTCTAATGATTTGGCTAATTAAGTTCATTATCTATTTTAGACCTGTTCTCTACTATGTAGCTTGGGAAAATGTAAAAATTTAATCATGTATAGAGAAGAGCTCAAATTGATATGCATTGGGACTCGTGTGTGCTTAATTGTGGTTATTAAGATTTCCTTTTTAATTGCAGGTCATGACTCCAAATCCAGAATGTGCAACAGTCGACACTCCTATTGTTGATGCCTTACACACCATGCACGATGGAAAATTTTTACACCTTCCAGTGGTAGATAGAGGTGATTGACATTGAATTAGGAGTCAGCAGATGCTTGTTGGTTTAGGTGGATTATTCATATTTTCTAATGAAATGATTGATTGGAACAGATGGAAATATTGTCGCCGTGGTGGATGTCATTCACATAACTCATGCTGCTGTTGCCACTGTGAGTTGAATATCTAGCTAGGGTGTTCACTTCTTTTGCATCAAGCCTTGTGCGGGTTAGCTGCATAATAACTTTTTCTTCCCCTATGATTTTCAAAAAGCAAATACCTTTTCAGAGGCTGTCAAGTTTATTTGTTTTACTTTTAACTTTCATTAAGAATTAGAACAGCTTGAGATTTGATGTTTTTTATGCCTTTAATATATCTCTTGATATTGCATGGGCCTGCAATGCACTGGGTAATCAGATTGCAGTATGCCATATTGCTTTTATCTGCTGCGACTTCTTGATTTTAGGATTCTCTTTCAGTGGGTTGCTATTCTATAGAACTTTTTTTTTTTTTTTTTTGGTAACGAGCTATTCTATAGAACTTCATGGAGCAGAATTCGTACTCCCTGATTCGTACTAAGCATCATGTACAGTGTTGGGGCTTTTTTCATCGGTCATTTGTTTTGTGTTGAAACCGGACTGAAGAATCCTGAGAAAATGGCCCCTTCTCTTTGATGTGTCCTTTTTCTCTTATTAAGATTTTTCATGAGGCTTTTTCCATGTTCTGTTTACTACTTACTAGTCTTTCAAGTTTAAAGCTTTTGTCCTTTTGACTAGGTTGGAAGTTCTGCTGGAACCAACAATGAGGCTGCAAGCACATTGATGCAGAAGTTTTGGGATACTGCTATGGCTGCTAGTCCAACAGATGATGAAGAAGAAGCTAGAAGGTAATATGATATGCCCAATTTTACGACGAGATTCTTCTTCACGGGGACGCTTCTATGGCCTGCTTTTGCAACTGTTGTATACTTACCCCACCAAGTGACATCTCAGTGAAGGTTCCATGAAGTTAACTTCCGATGGAGGAGACATTGGGAGATCATTTTCCTATTCATCAACCCAACCAAATTCATTTGCCTTTAAGATTGAAGATAAGAAGGGGCGGATGCATAGATTTTCTTGTGGTAAATACTTCATCTTGCTTAGGTTTCTTGGGAAATTGCTATGATTTTTACATTCTTTTTCCTTAATGTGGTGTATTTGCCATTAATCCTTATAATGGTGCATCCTGTTGGTTTAGACGAAGTACTCACCCTGAAATTTTAACCATTATAAATTATTTTGAAGTGATAGTCCTGCTCTGCAATGGGAGAATCCCTTTCTTCACTAAAGAATTTAATGCAACATATTTACTTTGTTTTAGCAGAAATGTTTTTCATGGTTGTTTAAGTATTGGTCTTCAGTTCAGATACCTCTAGTTACTATTTCAGACTTTTATGAAATTGTGAGTATCAACTTTTGGGAGTCTTTATACATTTGAGACATTTGAGAGAATGTGTTCTTCCATCATCGGTGATGAATGTTCTAATGCAAAACTGTTCTCCTGACACTAAGATGTAGTGCTGTGTTCAATTGACTTTCCTTTTGTTTCATGTTGTTTGATATCAGAAGCTCAAAGCATGACAGATATTATAACATCAATTGTCCAAAGAGTAGGTGATGACATTGACAGAAACAATCTACCTCAGATTCTTGTGAGTCCAGCCTTACAATTTTGGGATTTCCATGACATCTCTACCTTTAATTTCTGTGTCATTTTTTGCTAATTCTTGGTCCATTGGCAGTATGAAGATGAAGACCATGATAAGGTCATCCTCGCATCAGACGGTGATCTGGCGGCTGCAGTTGAACATGCAAGGTCAGCTGGTTGGAAGGTCAGCTGCTTTGTATATCAGTTCCTTCTTTTTACTTTAAAAAATTATAGATTGGCTATGTGTTCTGCAGCACAAGAAGTCTCTGCAAACTGATTTCACTTATTAATGGCAATCTCTCTTTCGCTCTCTCTATCTCTCACAAAAATAGATTGACCGTTTATTCCTTGCATCTTTTGGCGGAACACTATCGTAATTTGATCAGATGATTATGCAAATTGGGGTTGCATAAGGTTTGATTGTTTATTCTGACCTATTGTAGGGTTTAAGATTGCATCTAGATTATTCCGGAACAGCCAAGCGAAATAGAGGTGCGACTGGTGGGGACATGGCTTACGCCCAAGCAGATGCTTGGGCTTCTGCATACAGTGCTGTTGCAGCTGGGGCTGCTCTTGTTGCTGGGTTGGGAGTATTGGCATACTTGAAAAGAGGTGGTAACTAAATTTCCATATCGACGCCCAATTCCAAGGAACCTGCCAAAGTGGCAAATGAAAGATGGAATCCTAACACTAATTATTGGGCGGGTTTATTGCTCTTAATCATATATACTCGGTGAACTGTACGCAGAAGCAGAAGAAAAGTTCTCGGCACTCGGCTGCCTTCGTAAGGTTGTGCTATGGCCCATTTGTTTCACCAGGTTTTGCAGTTCCTGATCTCCAGGAATATTTTGACAGGTCGGTATTCGTGTCACTCAAAAAAAAAAAAAAAAATCGAGGCTTGTGGGTTCGAAAATGAATATTAATTGATTTTTTATTTTTTTGGGTTTAGGTAGTATTGTATGTGGTGTGGTGGGTAACTGCCACGGGACTGTATAAACGATCTTTGCATTGTTTGCAATCACACTGACTATACTCTGCAAGAATCTCGGCAGCATTGGATATTAAACACTGCCTTGCCCATCATCCATGTCTGGTCTTTCTTTTCCTATTTTTCCCCTTTGCTTATATCCACAGATCAAGACAGATGATCATCACAAGATGGGTTTGTAGAGCCGGGCACGCCTTGCAGAGTCGTTAATTCTCGTGGTTCGTCTCGCATGATTGATGTAAATGGACAAGAAAAGGTATGAATTCGCTGGTATTCCATTTTCCCCCACTTGTACGCAGGTTTGAACTAGCTAGTTACATCTAAACATCCCAACCTCAACCCCATCTCATCCTGCCCTGCCCTGCCCTGCGCCGCCGGTGGAATGACCGGGACGAATGAGGAATTGGCTTGTTCCGGCATCGCTGCGGGGAGTTTGTTTTCTGTCCTGGCAAGATTCAAGAGGCTTCTGCACATCGGAGCAGACGCCAACCGAACACAGAGGCCCATGTGGGTCAAGTGACGACCACAAGATCTGGGCCTAGAGGCCCGTATCATCACGTGGGTCCGGTCCAACAACCGATCTCAATTCCTTTCCGGTTCCCCATTGTCGGTGCGTGGACCCCACTAACTACACCGGCCGGTCCGGCCCGATATTAAGCGCGTAAAACTTTGGCACCGTTAACCTTTTTGGGGTTTCCAGCTACCCTTTCTCCCTTTCTTTTTCTCCTTTTCCCACTCTAGTGCAGGCGCTTTTTATGGGGCTGCCCATTCACCATTCCTCTGCAGGGGACAGAGCAGAGAAGCTTGTCCACTACGACCTTCTTGCCTTGAATTAGGGTTCAGATACCGATACGAAATTCTTTCTTACACCCCCTAAAAATGGACTGTTTTCTCGTCATCAACATCATTTATCAGCTGAGCTCCGCAAATCTGACAGATATGGAGTGCGTTTAAATGTTGGGCATCTATAATTACAGGAGTTTTACTAAAAAAAACTGGGCAGTAATGCCGAGATCCAGTCCGGCCACATGCGTTTCCATTTGGTCAACTAATAATGATGATGCCACGATGAGATGGCAGGTTGAATTCCATCGCTGATACTGCTGCTAATGCTCATTTAATGCCGAAGAATCGACGTTCACGTTCAGAAGGAGGCCCCCGCACTTGGGTTTCCTATTATAATATTATTATCTCTCTCTCTGTCTCTGTGCCCGTCAACCGATGGTGAATTTGATAACGCTGCTCCGCCGAGGATTCAGGAGGTACACCATGCAAGGTTTGGCCTTCTTCTGATGCTTTCGGTTCCCTAATCAAATCTTTGCATCCATGTTTTCTTTAGACGGCTCTACATCTTGAAATAACTTTGGGATAGCCGAATGCACCATTTGTCTTGGGAAATTGACGAGCGACCCGCTCCAGAAAAGAGCGATGGAGTACGATGTCAGTGCAGAACAGCATCGTCGTCCTCCCTGTTAGTTAAAAAAAAAAAAGTGGGTCAAGATTAGTGAAGAAAAACCCAAAAGAAAGCATACCAAACGCAGGCATGATTGGATTTGTGACATAAAGGCGATACAAAGCAATCCGGATATGGTCCCTTCATTTAAGAAAACAGAAATGTCCTAAGTTAACCCGATTGTATCCAGCCTTAGCATCCGAAAACTTTAGACAGAGCACGATAAAAAAATAAGCAAGTAGATTGCGGCCGAAGGAAAGAACAGAGAATGTTGTACTATAAATTCGATCGCTCAGAATCTGAAAATGACATCAAAACACGCAATGGAGGAAGAAGAAACAGCGAATCCAAAAAGCTCGGACCCAAATCTTTCGAGAGCCAAAAGATGAGACCCCAGTCCCCCGCGTGGAAACTGATTCGTCCGAGAAACACGCGAGTGTTGACCGCACCCACCACCTCACGAAAGCGCTGCAGATCTTCCACTCGTCCCACGAAAAAAAGAACCCTGTTATAAGCAGAAAAAAAGACCAGAAGTTTCTCCTCTCCCCGCACTCTCTGCACCATAAACAAATACAGTCGCCGCCTCTTCTCTGAGAGTGAAACCAGGAACGAACGTGTCACATCACATCCCAAAGCCGGATGGAATGGAAACTGCTTTTTTATAAACCAAGATTCTTTACCAACTTTATCACTCCCGCACTCAAAAATAAAGCTCCACTGTCAGTTCACCATTCCCCGGCAAGGTCCTTTGAAAAGCTAATTGGGAAAAAGGCCAATCTTGCGTAAATCTAGACGAACCCATCTGCCATAATCGTCTTCTTTCGCATCATTTTTCACTCTGGTTGTGTTTTTCGCTTTTCCTAGCACAGCAGCTATGAGAAATCCTAAGAAGACGAGGCTGCTTCCTCTGTTTCCCTCGATCCTGCTCATCTGTCTCGCTCTTTCACGTCTCTCCTTGGCCCAACGAGGACAACCCATCAAGACGATCGTGGTGTTGGTGCTGGAGAACAGGTCCTTCGATCACATGCTCGGATGGATGAAAAGAAGCATCAATCCTAACATCAATGGCGTTAGCGGGCGCGAGTGCAATCCGGTCTCGACCAATAAAACTGACCCGGGAATGATCTGCTTTACGGACGACGCCGAGTTCGTTGATCCCGATCCGGGCCACTCGTTCGAGGCCGTGCAGCACCAGGTGTTTGGGTCCGGCACAGTTCCTACCATGACAGGCTTCGTGGAGCAAGCTCTTACCATGTCGCAGGACCTCTCGGAAACTGTGATGAAGGGCTTCCGGCCTGAGTCTTTGCCTGTTTATGCCACTCTGGCGAGTGAATTCGCGGTGTTCGATCGGTGGTTCTCCTCGATTCCTGGCCCGACCCAACCCAACAGGCTCTTTGTCTACTCCGCCACCTCCCATGGCTCCACCAGCCATGTCAAGAAGCTGCTTGCCAAAGGGTTTCCTCAAAAGACCATCTTTGATTCTCTCCACGAGAATGGCAAGAACTTTGGGATTTATTACCAAAACGTACCCAACACGCTGTTCTATAGGAACTTGAGGAAATTGAAGTATATCCTCAAGTTTCATCAGTATGATCTGAAGTTCAAGAAAGATGCTAGAGATGGGAAGTTGCCTAGCCTAACCGTCATCGAGCCTCGGTACTTTGATCTCAAGGGTATGCCGGGTAATGATGATCACCCTTCTCATGATGTGGCCAATGGGCAAAAGCTTGTTAAGGAAGTCTATGAGACACTAAGAGGAAGCCCTCAGTGGAATGAGACACTCTTGATCATCACGTATGATGAGCACGGTGGATTCTATGACCATGTCAAGACTCCACATGTCAATGTGCCTAATCCGGATGGGAACACCGGCCCTGCTCCATATTTCTTCAAGTTTGACCGCCTTGGGGTTCGGGTGCCCACGATCATGGTGTCTCCTTGGATCAAGAAAGGAACTGGTAAGCCCGCTGCCTTAGCCTTTTTGTGGTGCTGCTGAGGCTCGAACTATTTGACAGAAGGAATATTTCTTCAAACATAATCATTTAATTGCCTGCTTATTAAATTAGTCAATGAGTTTTTGCCTATTAGCCACGACTGCAGGGATCACATATTCCTTGTTTTAGTGAAATATATTATGGCATTGTTGAATTAGTCATCCTCAGAATGGAGATCAATAAGAATTGTTTTGAGAAGGGTATTACTGATTTGAGGCCATTTAAATATGCTTTTGACAGTAAGAAACTACTATAGTTGTCAGACCCCCAAAAAAAAAAAACTACTATAGTTGGGCGGTGATGCTTGTGGTTTGGTTGCTATTGGTAACAAATGGCTCTGATTTTTTAAGAAACTATATGTGCCTCTGGCGTGTATTGATCTTTTCCTATTTGGATTGGTAATAATTGCAGTGATAAGTGGTCCGAAGGGACCAGCTCCAAATTCAGAGTTCGAGCATTCTTCAATTCCTGCAACGATAAAGAAAATTTTCAACCTCACCTCCAACTTCTTGACTCACAGAGATGCATGGGCTGGCACGTTTGAAGAGGTTGTAGGAGAATTGACCTCCCCCAGAACTGACTGCCCAGGTATGGGGAATTAAGTGATCACTAATTACAGTTAGCAAGTATTTAACATGCTGCTGAATTATTATATGTTGTGCAGAGACATTGCCTCATGTGACGCCTTTGAGGAGTTCAGAAGCAAAGGAAGATGGTACACTATCTGAGTTTCAGAGTGAAGTTGTGCAGTTAGCGGCTGTTCTAAATGGGGACCACTTCTTGAGCAGCTTCCCGGATGAGATGGGAAAGAAGATGAATGTAAAGCAGGCCAGTGAGTACGCGAATGGTGCCATTTCTCGGTTCATCAGAGCAAGCAAAGAGGCCATCAAGTTGGGCGCAGATGAGTCTGCTATTGTTGATATGCGGTCATCACTCACTACAAGGTCCTCTATCCACAATTAAATAGTACTCCCGGGGATTTCACATGTTTAATAGAGTAGTCTATATAAGAAAATTAGGTATATCTTTGCTTGGGGAATTTGTGAATCAGAACAGCTGGGAAGGAAGAATGAGAAATCAAAGCTAGCTTTATAGGTTCAGTTTTTTGAATATGGTTTTTCATGCTACACAATTATCTGCTTTAACTTGCTAGGGAGCGGAGGGCAGGAAAAACTGCTTCTCTGAAGTTGCTCTGTAAGTAAAACTTAATGTTATATGCTTTCATATCCAGCTTTGGAAGTTCATGCCGAATTGCAGTATCGGTTGAGCATTTGCGGGAATTCATGAAAAATTGCAGAACCCTTAATCCAAACTTAGATTGTTCTATGATCTCCTAACTGACCCTTAAATCATTTTCTGAGAGCACTTTTTCAGAATTGTTACTCACCACCCTCTTAACAAGGGCAGGTGAACCAGGTTTACGTTGCAGCATTGGCTGCGTGGCTTCACTTCATGCTGTCGAAAAAATGCCTAGCAGCTTGGTCTTAGCAACTGAGGCCACTCGGTGATAAGACAATGAGAACCAATGTAAATTTTGTTATCTGTTTGACCTTGGATGGATTTTTCGACTAGCCAAAGAGGTTGGGCAACCATGTGAAAGAAGAAACAAAATTCCCTGAAACTTGCGCAGGCTTCAACTGAGTAGTTACGTTTGACTTTACCAAGCAAGGTCTCCATTTCCTGGTGTCAATTTACGTTGCCATTAAACAGCAGCAATCATATACTGGAGAAAGGTTACCTTTCAAGACGACGACGAGTGCAATTGCACACTGGACTCTTTCTGGAACCTTGGTGAAATTCACAGTATTGCCCTCTCTTACGAGATATGACAGTGATAAAAAGCCGAAACTTTGTAGCTTCATTGTCATATCTTGCCATTAGCTTTGAGTTTTGGTGTTTGAAGATGAACGATCGACCACACTTCTGGAATATTAGCCAGTGTTATTCACCAATGAAAGCCTCAAAAGCGGGATTCGTACTTTCGAAGCGGAGCCCAACAGATTGCAGTCTGAAAATCACTGGTTTTTTGCTTGGGAGTACATTTAGTAACCTTTATGTTCCTTGGAACGAGTTTTGTTCAAAAATAGTTTTTGTTCACTTTTCTATTCCGGAGAATAAAACAATTAACTGGCGTTATCAAATAGATTTTTGTTCTTTTCCTATTATGAAAAATAAAAAAAATAAATAAATTAACAGGATGGTTATCAAATAGGCTATTAGTATAAAAAATTATCAATTTGCGCTTTGTACATATGTGAAGGGAGAGATTATCCTCTTGAAGTCATCTAATTTAATGGATATAGATATGATATGGCATAGCCATTTTAATCAAGGTAAGCTTTTGTACCATCAATGCTCCATGAACAAGCAACGGAACAAAACCATGACGATAGAACTAGTGATTTGTATGTAGTGTTGACTGGTAATGTTGGAACTAGTTGCATGAGATTTTTTTTGAAGCGTGGGTAAACAAGTATTTTGGTTTTGCATTGTAATAGTAAAAATATGGAGAATCCATTATGTAACCCCAATTCGGCCTTATGTTAAAATGATCAAATTTGATTAAAAAAAAAAAGATCTTTCAAAATAATTCATAAATTCGTTTTTCTAACCCATAGTTGATGGCCGAGTGATTATATGGGTTAGTTATATCCTATAAATGGATAATAAATGGTTTAAAATAGCAAAACCAATATTCAATAATCAAGCATTTTTTTTCTCCTTCTTCCTCTAGATGGTTGTTGCCTTAGTCTCGTTGTTGTTGGGCGAGGGTAACGCCGACCTTGTGATGGTTAGGTGAGGTTAAGCCTTGTTCGTGACTAGGCGAAGCTTAGCCTCATCTAGCCACAGCGAGGCTCCCCAAGGTTGGAAGGTCATTGGCCCTCGTCTAGGCGATCGTACTGTCACGGGCCGACAACCGGCTAGAGGAAGAGAAAGAAGAAAAGGAAAAGGGAAAACAAAAACAAAAAAAAGAGAAAAAAAGGAGAAAAATATAGTAAAATTATTTAAAAATTAAAAGAAATTTTAAATCACAAAAAATTTGAAGGTTCTACCAAACACATTTCTATTCTAGAAATATAAATTTTGTATAATTATCAAACACATTCGAATATTTAGAAAATCGTCTAGAAAATAGAATCATAAAAAATCATTTCTAAAAAAAATTGTTTCCAAAAACAAAATGATTACCAAATACATCTTTAGTGGGCTTGCAAAATGAGCCCAACTTCATTTATTAAAAATATCAAGACAATTTGTTTTTTCCCAATTTTTTTTTTTTTTTTTAGTGTTAATACCTTGAAAATCTCCAAACTAGTATATTTGTGACTTATTTATCTTAAATTAATTTTTTGATGACCAAAAATCCAAACTAGTATACTCATGATAGATTCACAAAAAAAACTATTTTTTTTTTAACACCATAAACCCCAACTCCATTATTTCAAATAAATTTGATTAATATTGTGAGAAATAATAAACTAATAGATTTGTGAGAAACGGAGGGTAAAACCTCAAATTGATAGACCCAACTACCACACATCATTTAACTCAATAATTTGACGGCAGAATTTTACGAAAACTAATGAATTTGTTATAGGTGTATCGATTCAGGGCATTTCTTGATATTAACCTTTATTTTTGTGAATCATGTAATTTTCCTCGTTAGTTATTGAAATATATCTTTTCTTGGTTTCATTTGGCATTGTTATTTTTATGTAATATTCTACTAACAAAAATGAATGAAATTGATCGCTTATATTACTTACGAAAATGAATAAACGAAAAACATTTTCAATCTTTACAAGAATATTATGATCGGTAGCAATTTTTTTAATTAATTACTTATTTAAGTGATATAGGCGATATTTTTTGTAAAATGTTTTTCAAGTCATTCATTTTCTGTGAAACAATGGAGTTTTAATTCTTATTATTGCAATGTTGTGGTTAGCGTAAATTAGCCTTTTCAGTATCGTCTATTTCATTTAATTAAAATTTCAATTCCTCTTCGTTATATGTTACTACTGATTTTCTCTTATTCTTCATCGTGGATCAATACACAAATTGAAAAACATTGCACAATGTTAGCAATTCTTTAATATTTTATAGTTCAAATAGCAATTTTATCTAAATAACATATACACTTGAATGACTTAAAGTGTATTAACTAAGTGATATGGATTTTTATAAGTTGGATTTAATATTAAAGCATTTTAGTAAATGGGTTAGGTTTGATACGAGTTGCATCAATTAGTTATGAGTTACTGAATTTATATTGTGTATAAATTCCAACTTGACTCAAAACACTAATTTGATGACCTACCAAAAAGCCAAATAGCTCCAAAACGACAATTAAGAAAATCAAGTCTTTACTTCGGAGCATTTTTAGAACCCAATGATTCTGACTTTTGAGAATTGCCACGGTACATTACCTTATATAGGCATGAACTGCCTCAACATCACAAGGCATCTATAGGACAAGTCCCTCTAATGCTACTATAGATAAAAGATACGAAACCAAATTTTTTTGTTCTGGTCATTTTCATTCAATGTACTTGTTAAAAGTAGGGTCAATATCACAAAAAACAGTCATATGCTATTTTTTTGTGTCATAAAAACCTTAAACTTGTTATATTCTCACCTTTTTTGTATAACAAAAAAAACCCAAAACTTATATATACATAAAAAATGTACCATCTATTTCAGTTTTATCTTTTTTTTTCTATAATAGTATTTGTGTTACAATGGAAAAATTCAACACAAAAAAACTCTAGATATTTATGTTTCAATAGGCATAGTTTGAGATTTTTTGTGAAATATTCCTTACAAATATTCAAAGGTGGAGGAGAAGGGAAAGCTAAACAAAATGAAAAAAAGGACGAAGTGGGCCCCAGGCCCAGTCGGAGAATCAGCCTCCACCGCTGATTCGTTCCTTATCCCCCATCTCTCCCCCTCCATCTCCATCTTCACAATCAAATCAAATCTCTCAAAAACTTAATTTTTTCTTCCCAGAAAAATTCGAAAACCTCCACCTCCACCACCAGCACCAGCACCCCCATCGATGGACAACGCCCAGCAGCAACCCCAGCCCAACTCCTACCCGCCCCCTCCTCCGCCGCAGGCGGTGGCGGCGGCCGGCCCCGGAGCCCCGCCGGCGACGCCGTTCCACCACCTGCTGCAGCAGCAGCAGCAGCAGCTGCAGATGTTCTGGTCGTTCCAGCGGCAGGAGATCGAGCAGGCGAACGACTTCAAGAACCACCAGCTCCCCCTGGCCCGGATCAAGAAGATCATGAAGGCCGACGAGGACGTGCGCATGATCTCCGCCGAGGCCCCCGTCCTCTTCGCCAAGGCCTGCGAGCTCTTCATCCTGGAGCTCACCATCCGCTCCTGGCTCCACGCCGAGGAGAACAAGCGCCGCACCCTCCAGAAGAACGACATCGCCGCCGCCATCACCCGCACCGACATCTTCGACTTCCTCGTCGACATCGTCCCCCGCGACGAGCTCAAGGACGAGGCCACCGGCCTCGGCGCCGCCGCCGCCATGGTCGGCCCGCCGGCGAGCGGGGTCCCCTACTATTACCCCCCGATGGGGCAGCCCGCCGCGCCGGGGATGATGATCGGGCGCCCCGCCCTCGACCCGGCCGGCGGAGTCTACGTGCAGCAGCCTCCTCCGCCGTCGCAGGCGTGGCAGAGCGTGTGGCAGACCGCCGCGCCCGACGACGGCGCGTACGGCAAGCCGGAGGATCTCGATGGCCCCGGGTATGTGCCAAACGATCGCTATCTTGTGGCTTCAATTGTCTTTTTGCATGACTTTTCGCGCTTTCTTTTCCGTCTCGTTCAGTTTTCATCTGCTGGGTGGATGGTTTGAGGTGCTTGTGAATTGTGCTTGTCGTGGTATGATGATCGTGGACTGGATCACAAGCTTCCCCAAGTTTGAATTTTGCGACCTAGGATTTTTTTATCGGTCGAATGCTACCTAGGATTTGATAGTGATGTTCTTGGTTGGGGGAGAAAAAGTCTACCGTTTCGGTTTTATCCTGTAGAATTGCAGTCAACATTTGGACTAGTAGTTATTTTTTTACCGAATAGTTTCTTTGGGGTGCTTGAATTGTTTCAGCTGAAAAGATGCTTGTCCATCCCTGAGATAGCGGCTTGAGCTCCTTCAAGCTCGACTATGCTGGAATTGAGCTTTTAGGAAAATCCATATCAATCTTCAATATTAATCATCTATTAAACAGAAGATTTCGAACATACCCTAGCCAAAAAAGTGCATTTATTGCAAAGATTACGTTTCAAAAGGCAAGTGACACGAAATTCAAGAAGAAAAACGACAATGCGAAGATTACATTTCAAAAGGCCAGTATGATTCTTGACCGGATAAAAAAGGCCTGTATGATGCAATCCAGAATGAACAAGGCCTATGTCTTGTTGGGTGGACATGGGACTCGTTGCCATAAGCCAGTGAGTAAAGAGTTACTTAGATATTTAGGCCTTTGGCTCCATGCGTTAGCTGATACTAGATTCTGGCTGTTAGATGATTTGAATGTTAGGAAATTGGAGGGACGTGGGAGACTGACGTCTTTTTTTTTTAATAGAATATGACAAATGGCATTGCTTTTTCCAATGCAAAACACTTCTTCAAGAGAGGTACACAGCTTTCTACCAAACGATGTTATACTGTGTTCTAGGATTTGGAAAATTATTAGTTGTTCTTCTCATCCTATAACAGTCTGTGTTTCGTGAGGACCAAAGTCATAAAAATAGACATTTTGTTTGGCCACTTAACTGTAAACAGATTAATGTCAGAAACGATAAGAAAAGCGCTTCAATTTTTTCTTTTTCCCATTCTAGCGCTTCAACTTAGTTCATCAATAAAGGAGGGGTGTTCATTATGTTGTCACTGCTTTGCTACTTTGGTAAGTAGTGTCGGTCACTGGCAAGAGAGATCAGTTGGCAAGTGTATCTGCATATTATGCCCAACTCTTGGTTGAATATTCTCCTTCATCTTCCACTGTTTTTTCTTCTCCTTGCCCATCTTTGATGCAGAAAATTATTCTCACACGAATATTACTTCTTAGATATGCGTACCATTAGGGGAAAGCAAACCACCAAGTGATAGGGAGAATCAAAGGGGGAGGGAGAAAGAGGTCTGAGAGCTTTGATGCAGCTGAGAACCTAGGAATGAACTGTTTTAAATTAATTGACTGACATTATGGCAGGCATCTATAACTCTTCATAGTTTAATATGATAAATGAATAGTCAAAACCATTGGACCTATGACGTTTACCTATGGTTCAAATGTTTTGAGAGAAATACAAAAAGTCAGTACTTTGATGATTCTGTCAGCTGCTTGGGGCTGGGTGTTACTGGGTCTATCCGAACCTACAGGCAATCCAAGCTAACTCCAACTCCATAATCATCAATAGTGGCCAATAGCTTAGAAGCTTGTAAGTCTATCCACTGACTTGCCTTCCCAGTCTTTCAATGTACATGTACAAGCTTTGCTTTCTGTATGATAGTTTATAATCTTTGCCATGGTAGATCTTTACCAATTATTAAAAGATATGATGATTGAAGTAGCTCACGTGTAACTTAATCCACTTGCTCTTAGCCTTCCTAGTTAACAGCACAGTAAAGGTAACTACTTTCTGTAAAGCTAACACAATCAATATAAGTGATTTTCTTGGCCGGAAAGTATAGGTGCTTAAAGAAAGCCCCTCTGGGAGAGATAGGATATATGGCAGACTGTCTACTACCAATGCACAACTATGGCTTTAATTGACTAAAATTCTGTTGAGAAGTGACTCTGCCATTATTTGACGCACAGTGTGAGAATATCAATTTTCTCGACACCTGTTAAGTGAGAGAGATCTTTCCTTCTCCTTTTCAGGTCAGGTGATTGAAATGTATTGATATGCTCAAGGACAGATATCTTTGATAGTATACTTAGTTAGACTGACTGTTCACTTTTTTCTGTTTGATGAATGAATTCGTCTAAGGCTTAAGAAACTCACAATGATAGAGAATGCCATTTCATATATACTCCAATATCCTTTATTCTCTTGAATTTAACTTCATGGTGAATCTTCTTTGTGAATGTAATTTGTTCATAATAGATGATCCTCCAATTTCAATGTTTGTCAGGGTAGTGAGAGTTTAATTGCCAGTTCAAACATTGCATTAGCCTTAAATGTTGAAAGGGAGATGAGTGCTCCTTTAAGTGGATTGTAAAGCCTCAGTATAAGCTCGACCATATGGCTGCTGACTTACTTTGCCCATTTACGGACTATGAAGTTAACTGTGGGACTCGGGTATTTTCTAGTGCCTTGTTGGTGTTAAGAATTTTTGCTTTTTGCAGTAAAAGGTGTTGGTAGTGGTACCAAGTTATGAGTTATTTCTCAGAAGTCATTACTATGTGTTTTTTATTTTATTTTATTTGTGTGATTTAAGTTTTGGTTTTAAGTGTAGTGGGAGGTTGTTCATATGATATTTTGGCTTCACGTTGACTCTTGTGACTTGTACTGGCTCTAACTTCCTCCTTATCTTTGTATGGATCTAAATAAATGCTTGCGAAGATAATGCTTGGAAAAGTAGTACCTTCGTCAGTATTTGTTCTATTCACAAAATGATAACAAGTAGTCCTGTTGCATGTCATTGATAGGACCCTAGTCAAGTTTTTTAACAGCTTGGCCATATTGTTTTGGAGCTTTGGGGAATGCGGTCTAAGGATGCTTTTCCATGGGTTTTCTTACTGTTTGCAATTGTCTATTTTATAAATGCTTTTGTTATGCAATTGTCGATTGATCATTTTCATTGATTTTAAACTTGCAAGGTATTGACTCTGAATCTTCTCTGGTGACGCACAATTGAAGCAAGCAGACTGATATTAAGGACTTAACATTAGAATTTTATCTGATGTGGCGAAGGGTTAATGAGCTTTGCTGATGTTAACTGAACTTTTTATCCGCCCATGCAACTGTTAATTATAGTGTGTTTGGGCAGCGTTTGTTAGCAAATGTATCAACTTCCACCAAAAACTTGTGAGAACACAGGTAACTATATTGAGTGCAGCAACAGAATTGCTGCTATAACTCAGATAACTTTATGTGAAGTTGACCTATGATTATGAATGGAAGTGGAAGTTACATTTCTTTCTCCCTTCTAATCTTCAATATGGCTTCTTTTTCTGGTTTTCTTCTTTCTGGTTAAAGCCATTTTGCTGCTTGTATTTTCAGTATTTGTCTGATCGCAACCGTGGATGTAGCCTCTTGTATGACTGCTCCTTGAAGCACTTGTTTCAGGGGGACAGCATATGCACTCACTAGTCACTACCAGTGATGCTTACAGTTCTTTGTTTTGTTTTGTTTTTTTTTTTTTTTTTTTTTTGGGGGGGGGGGGTGATGGGGGAATGGAGGAATCGTGAATTAATTTCGCGAGTCTTCGTTATTTTCTTTTACAGAAGCCGCGACGAAGTCTCTAAGGCGAGGATCAAATGGCATCGTGTTAAGTTTTGGCGTTGGAAGGGTGGTTGGGATAACTCTTCCCATTCCCACAATGGATAACCACATTAGATAAAGTGCAATTTAGAACCGACCATGCAAATATGATAGAAGAACAGAGAACTGCACTATTGTCCTATTCACAAAATGATGACAATAAGTCTCCGATGGGAGTTCCCGATCATTAAAAATTAATAGATGGCTTATGGAATTACTCAAATTTCTTTGGGTGATTGGCATTTGGGAAAGTAGTCGTATCACATGCGCTTAGGGTTTCATTTCCCCTTCACGATCGCCGTGCATTCCTGAGATTGTAGTAGCATCATTGAAAGCTTCATAGACCACGTTTAGAGAGTTTGATTTCCAAAAAAGTCTTAAATCCATCATATTGGTACTAATTTAGTTCTAAAATTTTTAATAATATCAATTTGATTGTAAATCTTTTCATTTGATGTCAATTTAGTTTTAAACTTTTTGATTTGATATTAATTTAGTAATTTCGACTAATTTTGATGGGATTTTCTAACGTGGATCTAGCTAGCTTAGTGACACTATTGGCACTCGCGTGGACAATAATAATATTTTGATTTTTTAAAAATTTTTTCTGATTTTTTCTTGTTCTTTTTTCTCCCCTTCCTATTGAGAAGGTTGATTATGTTATGATTTATTTTTCAATTTGGCCAATTTATTTTTAAATTTTTTTGACGGTTTGTCAATATAATCATCTTGGCCAACTTTAATTGAAATCACTAACGTAAAAGGTTGTCTAACGTGATTTGGCTAGTGTTGATATAAAATATTTTTGCAATTTCTTTTGAATTTTCTGATTTTTCCTTTTTTTTTTTAATTTTTTCTTTATTTCAATATTTGCTTCCACTGGTCACCAAATTCAGAAAATCTAAAGATAGTAGATATTGATTGGACTGTCATGTTAGCGATTTCTACTTAAAATTAGTCGAACAAGTTTAAGATGCCAATAAGTTTACGATTTTTTGGACATTTCTTCCCTAAACTAGCAAATGGGTGAGAAATTCATTCAAGTTGCTATTAGCGTTGTCATCTGGGAGGTGGCTGAGGATGCCGGGTCCGCTCACTACAATTGTCGTGAGCCTGTGGTACTGTCCGAAGCATAGCATTCTTGGATGGATGGGCTTGGGCCGGAGAGATCAATTGGACTCGAGGCCCCATTCACGGCCCAATTGGAGAAAAGAGATGTCAAAAAAAAAAAAAAAGAAAAGAAAAGAAAAGAAAAAGATACGACTAAGATAGGCAAGGGAAGAATTAGAGAAAAGAGATGTCAAAACTCAGTAATTGGAGAATTTTAACTTGAACATCAAGGAAATCCATGTACGTAGACATTCGAACGCCATGCACGGCAAGTTCTCTTAGAATCATTGAATGACCAAAGAGCAGTGCTTATGAGACACAAGATTGAGCAACTCGAGGAAACATATAAGCCGGTTCAAGTTTCTTTTTTCTCAATTAGGAGCTGCACTTTTATTTATAAAGAAACTCACGAAAATAATAACTAAAAATCTCGGGAGTGCCCGAAACTCTCAAAATCTGCAATTAGCTAATGAATTTACTCAAATTTTTATCTGTACTTGGCATTCGGGAGGAGGCTGAGCATATCTAGTCTTATCCGTACAATAGTCGTAATGCAAGTAGTGTCTCCTGGCAATTTGGTATTGAGCTACTTGCTCTGCGTTTAGATTCTGAATTCGCGCCCAGGCATCGCCGCGAGTATAGTTGCATGTTCTTGGATTCGAAACGTTGGACACGATGCACGCGTCGAGGTCGAAGCCTTGGTACTGGGCTTTAAATGGGCCCTTGGACCAATCGACCTTCCCGGCCCACCCTCGGCGGCCCATATCGTCGCTTCCACTTTCATCCTTGCGTTGGGTAGCTCGTACTGTTCCCCAAGTTCTTGAACACTCTGATCGGTATGTCGTCCACGAAAAACCTACCATGACAACAAATATCAATATGGATTTGCGACGCCGTGTAGGGATTATATGTCTTCATCTTCTCATGGTTAACCATTACCAAATAGATGTTTCTTCTTTCAAACAAATATAAGAGAGACTTACACTACTTGATATTGATTCCAAAGAATCGTATAGGAATGGAAATCGGTAGACGGATCAAACCAGAGACGGAATTTTTGCTCCTGGCCTCCAACTCCTTTTGTGAATACGTTTGTACTCAAATCAAAAGGTGGTCCGTTGCTACCAATGAACTCAAAATCAATCTCATCATGATGGGCTTCCTTTGAAATTAGCTACAAGCCGAATTTCAAAAGCGTCACTCATCGAAGTCCCCGGGAAAAATACAATTATGGTAATAATAAACATGGGCAGCTCGACTCTTATGGATATGTTATGGCTTAGATAATGCGCGTAGGAGATGTATTCAAGAGGCCCCTGATGAAAAGAAAAACTTCACTCACATAGAAGGTGGTAACAACTCCTTGTGATTTATTTTCTGGAATTTTGACCTTCATGTTAAATAATCCAGATAGAACATGTGATTTAGATTCAAAGCCAGACCCTAAAAAAATTTGAGCTTGAATCAGAAATACAACTTAAAGACATTGCGAAAAAAAAGAAAAAAAGGATATTAGATAAGTGAGATCTACCATAAAATGATGAGGCATAACTAAAATGAAACAAATCACGGAGTATCATGATCACCTGATCTATTATCCAATTTAAGTTGGACTTTAGTCCGCCATCGAGGCTAGTAAAATGACTTTTTCCCCAAGTGATGTTGTAGTACTGAGAGAAGGGAACTGGTCTTCTTCCACTTGCAAATAACATATACACCATCACAAAGCCAAGGAAGCCCGAAAACAGATAAGATTCCATGGATTCTCTTTCAAACTTGAGTTTCACTGAATCCCTGTGTTTATTTTCACCAACTCATAAATCGGATACTTTATACAGAAATATATTCAAAGCCTATATGTACTAATGCCACATACGAGAACATGGAACGCAATTTAAGAAGCATTACGAAGGCGATATACCGCTCAACTTTGCCTTTAACAGATGCCTTGTGAATCGCGTTATTCTTCAGGGGAATGTAGAAATTTTGTATTTGCGCTTACTCTCCTGTGGCATGTAAACCTACTTTGCATTCATTTGGTCAATTTTACTTGCCATCAACTCAAAAAACAATCTGCATGCATCAATCATAACCATGAAAGAGCAACGGGAAACTGCTTTTCAACGACATGCAATGGTCACGAGATCGAAGGAAATCATCGTGCAAATAGTCTTGCTAATCGAAATGATAAAAAGAAATATAGTTGCAAATAGAGCCAGTACAGATGAATAAGCTTACGGCGATAAAATAAACCCTCAAATGAAAGATATCACAAGATTGGAGGTTGACGTTTGTTTTTACACATGATTACTCGTAATATATAGGCGACCGAAGATGAGTGATCGATTAAGTCCGTTGTCAATCTTTCAAAACCAGATCAGACCTTTCCAAAAATACTTCGAAATCCACAATTACAGAGTTCTTTGCTAAAAAACTCATATAGTTATCGGGCAATTTTTTTTTCCCCGAGAAGAGGGGGCAAAACCATAACGTTACATTGTTAGTCTCCTAATGAAACTCGATCTGGTTTGATCTCCCATTGACAACAAAAGTAAATCTCTCTGTTCCCTACTTAATGCTAGAGTATCATTCACAGTATAGGATATAAATGCCTAATTCACATGAGATTCATTTCCAAAAATTATGTATGATTTTGACTTGTTGAAAATATTTTAATGGTTCCCTATTCTGCAAAAATAGAATGTCAAGAGTGTCATTTACATCAAAGGATTGAGATATCCAATTCACTAATCAATCTACACATTAATTTTTCTCCTTAATAGTATGTATGATTTTAACATATCGGAAAAACTCTTAAGAGTTTCTCAATCTCAAAAAGGAGTGTCCGATTTGTCAATAAATCTGCACATGAGTTTCCTTCCTTAAAAGTATTAAATATTTTGACTAATACTTTGATAGTTTCCAATTGGAGAAAAGAGAACATCAAAGGATTGACCTGCCCAATTTGCTATTCAATTTGTACATTTATTTTCCTTCCCAAAAGGTATGTGCAACTTTGATCTGTTGGGGATACTCTTAACGCTTCCACAATTTGAAAAAGGAGAATGTTAGTAAAATTGAGAGAGAGAGAGTTAATTTCTGGAGAAGGGAAAGGGCTGCTTGCGAATACGCCTTCACAGTAAGTTTGTGGATGCCCAATGAGATGGCCATTTTAAGACCCTAATAAATACCCTAAAGTTCTGCTTTGAGTGGAGAGCAACACTCCTATAGTTTGCGTAAACCGAGCTAGCCGATTGCCTAATTCATTACAAAAAAGCTTACCTACTGAAGTTGAACCTGAATTGCCTTTAGAGGCCCCGTCGAAATTGAGTTTAACCCGACATCCAACTTATAAACTCATCTCGTTTCTCCCATTGAGAAGACAACCTGTTTTCAGCCATACAAACCAAAGGACATCTTTTAACTTATCCCAAAATCATACCCATAGGCAATGTCGGGACAAGAAAAGTCTGCATGGAGTATCTCTTGTTCGTCCAATTCCAAAAATGCCAACAAGTTCCATAAAAAACTAGTGGCTAGTCAGTTTCTCTTACGAAAGTTGCTGAAGGCCAACAGCATGTGTAGATCACGGGTAGAGAATTCCCCTTTTAAGCTTGGTAGCGAAGTCTTTTGTCAAATAGCCTTTACATACTCACAATCCCTAAGCACGTGTAAAATTGTTTCAAAGGATTGTGGACAAGAAGCTCCAGAGGGATCTGTAGTGATTTTACGTTGGAACCTTTCATAATTAGTAAGTAGGCAACGATGAGAAACCCGCCATACAAAGCTTCTAATTCTTTGCGGCCCTTCCCATTTTCATATAAAACTACAGAGTTTATCAATGACAATTCATATCTCGGTAAAATCAATTCGTAAGCTTCTTTGACAGCGACAGAATCACTACTGTTGCTGCCCCAAACTAATAAATCAACACCACGGCCTAAAGGTGGGAGTATGGATTGAATTCGCATTAAAATTGATCGAGGCAAAACACCTGCTAGACTTGTGAGACTCCATTGATTTTTACAACAAAAATCAAGAATAAGGCAGTCGAGTCTAGAATTGTAGCAAATGGCAAAATCCAGTAACGACTTTTACAATTGATTAATTTGGGCATGTAAGAATGGAGTGAGAGTGCGTTTGATTGGTTTTTGAGGAAAGCTTTTAAGAAAATATAAAGGCACTGGGTTTAGTGAAATATAAATATTGTTTGGTAAAAAATAATTAAAAAGTGCCTTAGGAAGTAACTTTGGAGATAATGTTATCGGCTAAATATATATTTGAAAATTTCTTTGGTGTGATCAATTTAAGTTTTTTTTTTTTTTTAAATTCTATTTGGTAAACATATATTTGCCTTTAGGAGTCTCTATAATCCTTACCTCATCTCCTATTTGATTATGTTATTATTACTTATTAAGGAAATTCATACAATATATTTACTCATTGGTTTGGTCAATTCTAATGTTGTCATCGCTTTTTTAGAATTATTATTTTCATTTAATTTTTTCGATGACAACAAAGAGCATCGTCAATCACAATAACTATGAGTACTACCAGTACAGCAGCAACTTCAGCCACAAGACAATGAAGCACGTAATTCTTTTCCTCCTTTCCGCTTATCAAGTTTGATTTCAAAAGGACATGAGATTGCACTTAGAGAAGACCATAACTTTGGCCAATCATGCGGCCGTCGACGCAATGACTATCCAGTGAAACATGGGAAACCGCAGTCGAACGTATTGAGTTCGTTCAAAATTGTCCACTACCGCTAGCGCTTGATACTTCTTCCCTATCCTTGCATTTTCACAGCAAGCCAACAAAGACACCGCACTCGTGCTCGCCATTCTCGCAGTCGCTTCTATCGTGCCGGATTCGGTTCTCCTGCTTCTCAAAGAAGAAAGCACCGGGGGGGGAGGAGAAGGCTGAACATATATTCTTTTCCTGTTGAGGAGAGTTGTAGAGAAGCTAGAAACGAGAACGATAGGAATCTCCCATCCTCTCACAAAAGCTACCCACCACCACCTATCCACGGAAGAACGACCGTTCGACTTTACACTTTTGCCTTTAATATAGAACTGACCATGCAAGTATGAGAAAAGAAGAGACAGCTGCAATATTATTTTATGAACAAACTCTGAAAATAATAACAGTTATTATCTCTACAGGGAGTTCCCAAAGCGCTCCAAGTCAGCACTTGGCTTATGAATTTACTCAAAATTCCTATCGGTGCTTGGCATTCGGGAGGAGGCTGAGGATATCTACTCCTATCCGTGCAATAGTCGTATACTTGGTCCTGGCATTTTGGTATTGCGCTATCTGAGCTGCGTTTAGGGACTGAATTTGTGCCCATGCATCGCCGTGAGTGTAGTCACACTTCCATGGATTCGAAGGGTTGGACATGACGCACCCGTCGAAGTCGAAGCCTTGGTATTGGGCTGTGAACGGGGCCTTGGACCAATTGATCTTCCCAGCCCAACCCTTGTCGGTCCATATCGCTTCCACTTGCATCCCTTGTGTTGGGTAGCTCGCTCGGTTCCCCAAGTTTTGAACACTCTGATCGCTATGTTGTCCACGAAGAACCTACCATGATAACACGTATCGATATGGATTCGCGACGCCACGTTTCGACAAAAGAATCAAGGATCGAGAGCTTAAGATCTTTAGTTCACACTCTGATGACATAATGACAATACATTCGTAGCCCAATACCATGGCCTTGTCTTCATCTACTTATGTTTTCAATTTATGTTTATGTTCATTGACAAACTCACGTGGAAGATAGGAATCTACTTATGTTTGACCATTACCAAATAGATGTTTCTCATTTTAAACAAACATGTAGAGAAAGAGAGGGACTTACATTACTTGATATTGATTCTAAAGGATCTTATATGAATGGAAATAGGTAGATGGATCAAACCAAAGATGAAATTTTTGCTCCCCGACCCCAACTCCTTTTGTGTTTATGTTTGCATTCAATTCATAAGGTGGTCTGTTGCTACCAATGAACTCGAAATCAATCTCGAAATCAATCTCATCATGTAGGCCTCCCTTTGAAGTTAGCTACAAGCGAAATTCAAAAGTATGACTCATCAAAATCCCCAGAAGAAAAAAGAAAAAAGAAAAGATAATGGTAATAATAAATGAGTGTAGCTCGACTCTTATGGCCATGTTCGGCTAGATAATGTGTGTGGTAGATGTATTCAAGAAGCCTATGATGAAAAGAAAAACCTCACTCACATAGAAGGTGGTAACAACTCCTGGTGATTTACTTGCTGGAAGTTTAATCTTCATGTTAAACAATCCAGATAGAAGATGTGATTTAGATTCAAAGCCAGACCCTGTAAATTTTGAGCTTGAGTGATAAATACAACTTAAAGGCATTGCCCTAAAAAAAATAATGAAAGATATTAGATTAGCAAGATCATGATGAGACAACTAAAATGAAACAAATCACTAAACAGCGTGATCACCTGAACTATGATCCAATTCAAGATGGACTTCAGTGTCGCCATTAAGGCTGGAAAAATGATCGTTTCCCCGAGCGACTTCGTAGTTCTGAGAGAAGATAATTTGTCCTCTTCCACTTGCAAATAACATATTCAACATCACAAAGCTGGGAAGCCCGAAAGCAGATAAGATTCCATGGATCCTCTTTCGAACTCGAGTTTCACTAAGTCCTGTATTTATTTTCACCAACTCATCAATTGGACACTTTATGAAGAAATATATTCAAAGCCTCAGACATGCCGAGCTGCTTGCGGTGTGTAGATGCACTGATGTCACGTACGAGAACATGGAAGAAGCATTATGAAGGTGATAGACTTAATATAGCTTTTAACGAATGCCTCGTGGATGGCGTTTTACTTCTGGAGACAGTAGAATCTTGCATTTCGGTTTACTCCCCAATGGCGTGTAAACCTACTTTGCATTCATTTGGTCATTGTACTTGCCATCAACTTAAAATGCGATCTGTACACATCTATCGTAATCACGAAAGAGCAGCAGAAACTGTTTTTTACCAGCATGCAACGAGATCTAAGGAAAACATTGTGCTAACTAGGGGTGAGCATAATTTAAAAGTAGAACCAAGAACCGGAGAATTGGGATGGTGGGTCCAGTTCGATTCCCAATTCTATAAAGGGATGGGCAGATTCTTAGTTCCACTTTTTAGGAACCACCGGTTCTTCCTAGAACTGGAGCTGAAACCAAGAACTAGAGCTGGAACTAAGAACCAAAACCGAGAACCGAAACTGGAAGTAGGAATTGGAACCCAAGAACCACGAATCAGGACCCCGAACCCTAAAATAGCCAAATCTTTAATTTGGCTTTGTTCTTCCCGTTTGTCCTTTTCATTCATATCTATCGTCAATAGAAGGGAACCTTTTCTCGTTCATCCCTGCTAACAAGTGTAGCTTGTTTTTATTTCAAGAGCCTTGTTTTGCTAGGTGAAGAAACAAGACCCCAATGAGGTATGCAAGTTCTGCGTTTCGTAATGCATAGCCATTGCAAAAGGCTAGTTAAGCAATGTTGTGCTTTTGAGGATCATCATCGTTTGTGTACTTACTACATGCATGTGTCACGAGCCGATTGATTAGGATCGTGAGCATGCGGCAACTTAAACTCTTTTGGATGCTTGGATTGTTAGGGCGCCTAAGCGAAGCCTTTGCCCGGATCAATCAGTCGCTCGCTCATCGGATTGTAGAGGGAGAAAGTTTCAAGAGAGAAGTTCGGAAGAGAGAAATGAGTCTTTGATTACTGAATGGTTGGATGGATACAAATGAGGGGAAGACACCCTTCGTTCTTAGATTATAATCGTTGATCGAGATTTCATTCGACGGACGAGATCGTACCACCCAGCTTACCAAACTCTAATGGTAAGAGAGTTCTAGACTCGGTGCAATTACTGCGTCGCTTGCCCTTGGAACGTTCCGGAAGCTCTCTTGTGGGAAATTTTAGCGATCTCGGGAGGTCTTCTCGAAAATGCACAGGTCCTTAGTTCCAGTTTTTGTTTTTTCCTTTCTTTGTTTCCGGAGGGTTTGCTCCCGTGTTGATTCGGATGTGCATGCGAGTATATAATTTAATGACCGAAACATCTTGCTCCTTCCAGATTCTGTCACCCTCAATTTCTTGAAAGAAAATTACAATGCGTTCTCACCTGTAATGCTCTAATGCTTTGTATTTTCTTTGTTGGATCTGGTGCCACTGTAAGATGCAATTTAGTTTGAATGATTCAATTTTCAAGTGATTATATATAATAAAGGTGCATTCAAAATTGTAAAATTTTCTTGATACCGTTCGATAAGTGCATATGATACTCGTTCTTAGGCAATCAATAATAAAATCCTTATTCATTTTTATTGCTGCGCTTATTTTGTTTTGCATAACTAAAAAAGAAAAAAAAGAAAAAAGAAGGAACTTATTTGATCCTGGAATCAACCCTAGAATCGTAATGGGGTAAGTTCTAAATTTCAGATTCTGATAAGTAAATTTTTAGGTTATAGATTCTAGATGGACCCTATAAATAACCTGAAACCGCTTACCTCTAATACAATCTTTCTAATCGAAATGGTAAAATAAAAATTAGTTGGAAATGGAGCCTATCCGGATGAATTTACAGTGATAAAATAAGCGTCAAATGAAGGATATCACAAGATTGGAAATAAGTACTACTATTTTTACACATGATTACACGCAATATATAGACGACCCAAGATGAGTAATTGATTAAGTCCATTCTCAGTCTTTGAAAAGCAAGATCCGATCTTTACCAAAATACTATGAAATCCACAATAAGAGTTTTATGGTAATATATCTCATCTAGTTATCGGACTACTTTTTTTGGCCTAGGACAAAACCCTAGTCTTATATCCTTTAATAAAACGTGATCCGATCTAATGTCCTATCAACAAAGAAAGTAAATCTCTCGGTAACCTATTTAATAATAGAATGTCATTTACATCATATGATTCAAATACCGAATTTGCTAACCAATCTGCATATGAATTTTTTTCTCTAATAGTATCTACAATTCTTGATCTATTGGAATTATTCGACACTTTCCCAATCTAAGTAATTGATTAAATCCATTCTCAATCATTAGAAAGCTAGATCAGATCAATCACAAGGTACAATTAAATCCTCAATAAAGAGTTTCATGTTAATCTTTCTCATCTTGTTATTGGGGGGAAAATTACGAAAAAAGTCATAAGCCTATTGCACTTGTATCAATTGAGTGCTAAACTTTTTAATTATGTTAATTGAGTGTTAAAGCTTTTCGCTTCTGCCAATTGATTCTATTCGATCAATCATAGCTGAAAATTGCAAATGTGAATGTAGACATCTTACATGACATGATTGGTGCGACATGGAGATTTTTAAATAAATATTTTAATATTTTTTGAATTTATTATTATTATTTTCTTATTTTTTGAGCTTAGGACTAGTGAGGATTGCTAGCTACAAGCAAGGGCCACGACACCTTGCTTTGGTCAATGAGGGATTGGGTGAGGGTCATGACGCCCTCATTGACCAAAGGAAGGGCCCACAACAACCTCGCTTGGGGTTGGCAGGGCATAGCGACCCTAGTTAGGAGTCGATGAGGGGTTGTAACACCCTTGCCAAGTGCTGGGAAGGGCTTTCCAATTCTTGCCTATGGTTAACAAGGGTCATTGGACCTAAGTTAAAAAAAATAAATAAGTTAAGAAACAAATAAAAAAATTGAAATTATTTAGGAAATTCGGAAAAAAGGTTCACTGGCCCTAAGTTCAGAAAAAAGTAAAGAAAAGAAAAAAAATAAAAAAAGTATTAAAAATTCGTAAAAAAGGGTCGCTGAAGTTCCAAAAAAAACAAAGAAAATAAAAAATAAAAAAATAAAAAAGTTCTTAAAAATTCAAAAAAATAAAAATACTTTTTAAAAATATCAACATTAATGTCGGATGTGCCATGTTGGATGGCTAACGTCCATGTGAACGATTACCCAAAGTAGTCAGATAAACTCAATTAGCAAAATGTATAAAGGTTTAGGATTCAATTAAAATGTTAATGACCAATTGGTATAGATGTAATATGTTTGTGACTTTTTTGGTTGTTCTCCCAGTTATTGGACTGCTTAATGCACCTCTTCATAGACTATGTCAAGGCCGACGAGTGATGTAACGATTGAAATTTAAAGACTGGGCAAGAGAATCTCATTGGAGAATTTTTGCTGCAACTTCAAGGACATCCATGTACGTAGATATTGAAACGTCGACATGGAAGATCTTAGAATCATTGAACGTCCAAATTAAATGAAATCATATCTTACTAGGAAAAATATGAATTCATATGTAAGATCAGATGCCCACATTATTATTCTTATATCATATTCTTTCACATTAAAAGCAAAGAATTTTGAGCACATGGATAGCGAGGCAGACATCATATGGATTATCATCTTTCCACTCTTATAAAGCTTACTTTTTCTCACTAAACAGAACCCTACCACCAAATCAAACAAAGACATAAATTCTTCGTATGCTCTCTCAAAGGCATAAAGTGGATCACTTAATGTAGACGTCGGCAATTTTTTTTATTTATCTGAATTATATCAACTACATAAAGATTAATCCAAATGTTCATTGCCTATGTATATTTATTGGCCAAAAGGTGCTGACTCAAATCTAATGGGCTATACATCAAATAGAATAAAATTAAAATTTCATTGCTAGATTCAGTTTTAACGAATTTTAATTTACCTGATGACCCGTTTTAAAGATTTTTAGCGGATAAATCGAAGACTTACGAATGTCTCGGAGATGTAATTGGTTAAGTTTTTAATAAATTAGAAAAGAAGAAATCACTATCGACATAAAATTTCTTGGATATGCGTGCGTCGCATGAGGGGAAAGCAAACCACCAAGTGAGGTCTGAGAGCTTTGATGCAGCTGAGAACCAAGGAATAAGCCTATGTCTGAGAGCTCGACAGATGATGCTTACCGTACCCTCGAAATGTTTCGAGAGAAATACAAGAGAGTCAGTTACTTGGATGATTCTGTGAGCTGCTCAGGGTAGGGTGTTACTGGATCTATCCGAACCTGTAACGCATCAAAGCTATAACTTCAACTCCACAATCATCAATAGGGAGGGGCCAATGACTTGGGCTTAGTATCTTGTTGAGTCTCTCCGCTCGCTTGCCTTCCCTGTCTTTCAGCCTGCGTGTGCAAGATTTGCTCCCTGTATGGTAGTTTATGACCTTCGCCATGGTAGATCTAACCGATTAGTAGAAGACGCCATGAGCGGTGTAGCTTACCTGTGACTTGATCCACTCGTTCTTACCGTACCTTATTGGCAACACAGTGGAAGTAACTACTACCAATGTTGCTAACATCATCCATGTTGCTTGATCGGACAAGCTACGTGATTTTCTTGGCCGAGAAGCGCAGTTGCTTATATAAAACCCCTAGGAGATAACAGGATATGTGGCAGAACGTGTACTACCAGTGCATTATTATGAGAAGCCACTCTGCCATCGTTTGTTGCACGATGTGAGAGTACCGATCACCTGTTAAGAGAGAGATCTTTCGGTGATTAGACTATATTGACATGCTCTAGGACGGATTCCTCTGATGTTATCAATAGGTAGCATGACTCTTCTTCACTTCTTTCTGTTTGCCGAGCGAGTTTATCCACGGGGTAACGAATTCATTTGCTCACGAAAGCACTTGCTTGTTTGAAGAGACACAACCGGCATTTCGTTCGGTCTCTTCTCGTTTTCTTTTTGGATGGGTGGGTGAATGGACTGGCCGAAAATTATTTCGCCAGCACTTGTTACTTATTCTTTTACAGAAGCCGTGATGAAGTCTCTGAGGGGAGGATCAAACGGCATTGTCGTGTCAATAGCCACACAGACTAAGTTCAATTTAGAACTGACCATGCGAGTAGGATAAAAAACAAAGATGACTGCATCATTTTTAATCTACAAACTCCTGAAAATGATAGCAATGATTCTCTGGCGGGAGCTCCTGGAATACTATAGATCAGCAAATGGCTTATGGAATTACTTGAATTCCTATCGGTGATTAGCATTCAGGAAAAGGGCGAGGATATCTAGTCCTATCCTTACAATAGTCGTAAACCAAGTACTTGCGCCTCACATTATGGTATTGCATCATTTCACGTGCGCTGAGGGTTCGATTTCTAGTCCACGGTGTAGAAATGTGATCGCTGTAGCATCCTCCATAGCCCCCCATTGGATTCGGATGGTACCACAAGGCGCACCCGTCAATGTCGAAGTCTTGAAAATGGGCTGTGAACGGGGCCTTGGACCAGTCGATCTTCCCGGCCCAGTCCTGGGCATTCCAGATGCTCGCTGCCACCTTCATTGCTTGTGTCAGGTAGGTCCCTTTGGCCCCCAGGTTCTCGAACACTCTGATTGGTATTTTATCCACAAAAAACCTACCATAATCATGGCGGAATAGAGTTGTGACAATGCATTTCTACAAAAAAATTATGTATCAAGAGCTTAAGATCTTCGGTTCCCACTCGGACGGCGTAATGACAATACATTCACAGCATTAACATCCATCTTCAGCTATGTCTGTATTCATTCACACATTCACATAGAGATAAGGATATATGTCTTTAGCAACTTAGATTTAGCCGTTATCATATAGATTTTTCTCATTTCAAACAGAGATGTAAAGAAAGAGAGAGAGACTTAAACTACTCGATATAGGTTCTTCTAAATATTTACTGATGTGAATGTTTTTCAATCTTGCTTTGTTATATCTTAGTTTGACCCAGATATTTTGAGTTCCAACATCTATTTCCTTATTCAGCAACTATAGAACAGTACTTGAGAATCCTAGTTTAGGCGCATCGTAGAATGGTATGGGTATCCCGGGAAAATGAATCCCAATTTTAAGTGACCATAGAATAGCACTGGTCCTAAACAACACCTATTCAAATGACCGTAGAATGGTACGAGTTCTAGACAACACTCATTTCAGTGACCGAGAATGGTGCTTGAACCCGGGAAAGTAGTCTTTGTAGGTGTCAGTTACTATTCAAGGCAAACTGTGAAACGGTATGAATCCGGATAGCGTGACCAACTATCTTGAATCGCTCTACCCTTCTCGAAGTCACAGTGTTACTATTTTGGGCGATCGTAGAATAATACGGGTCCTAGACATGTAACACCAATCTATCTTCGAGTTACTCTCCTCAAAGATAAGTTATTCCGTGTAAGTTCCTTATTATTTGCATTAGCACTTTCATGCTACATATGGAATTGCAATTCAAAACGGGATTCATTTTCCCAAAAAAAAAAAGTATAAAAACAATAACAACAACAAAGTCACTTAGTACATGTGCATGATCAAAATTTAGGGTCTCAATTTGTCTTTAAGGCAACTCCTTACGAGCTCACCTTTAAAGAGGGGCAAACTTGCTGACACCCCAAATTTTGGATCCAAATATTGATTTTTTGCATAAAAATTAGGAATTAATTTAACCCCCCTAAAAAAATGCATCAGAGCAAATAAAATGAATAAAAGGAAAATAAGGGAGTGATTTTTCAAAAAAATTTGAGAGTGAATTCGAGAAAGAATTTTTGAGCAAAAAATCGTGAGGGGAGGCTTTTTCTTCGGTTTTAGTTCAAAAGCCCAAAAGAAAACAATTCTTTTGTTTTGGGGAGAAGGGAAAAGTCAAAAGCCAAAAAATACAGCAAAGAGAAAAGATAAGAAGAGAAACAATGTGAGTGACGGAGACGGTGAAAATAAAAATAGAGAGAAAAAATGGATTGCGTCGTCGTCTTCCCCGCGATGACTCTCCACTGTGCCAACCCGAGCTGTGCTGGCCCTTGCCTATCGACGGCTGCAGCACCGTGCCTCCGCCTACGCTATCGCTCCCTCCCGTCCCGCCGACCGGCTGCCACGCCGCTCGCCGGAAACTGCACGCCCGTCCTTGTCGTCGCGACCCACCTCGCCCCCAACACCTCGCAAGTTTTGCTCCAGCGCCAGGGATTCGCCTCCTCCCGCGAAGCCACTGCCGGTTGCCGAGTCGTTTCACTAGCCTAATGAAGCAACCTATGTCTCCGATCCGCACGATCCTCGCCACTGCTCTTGTTCCGTTCATCACGGTCCGTCTGCCACCACGAGCTCGTGACGTTCCTCGGTGCCGGTGCCATCCCTTGTCCGCAACCAGCTAAAGCTCACCGTAATACCCCTACTCGGCGTCCGTCGTGTTTCTGCCTTTGTTTCTTTTTGCGAGATCCCCGGCAACCACGCAACTTGCAGCCACGGCCGCCCCTCCGTCCATCATTAGCGAGTTCCAACGCCCGATGACTCAAGCCCTTGCGCTTACACCAGCCATCACGTCCTACACCTTCACCGATCATCCCCGTGCAGCCGTCGCTCCTCCCTGGGCCACCTCCACCACCCACGACGACTCGACGCATCCTCCTCGCCCTTGCAGCAACTCACGAGTCCTTGTGCCACCTCTACCCGCTCACCACGGGCGTGCGCTTCTTCTAACCGCTCGAGCACTAGTAGCCGCTCGAGTACTCCTTCACTGCGCTTTGACACCAACCCGCCTCCGACATCGGCCATCCAACCTCCCGGTCGCGCATACACCCATCACGTTGCTGCCCTCCCCCTAGGTAGTTTAGTTTTTTTCTTTCTTTCTTTCTTTCTTTCTTTATTTTTATTTTTCATTTATGTTATGTTATTTTATTTTATTTATGTTTCAATATTATTGTACAGGAATGCAATTTTCATTTTATAAATATTGTAGGTATTATCCGCAAAGGGTTTTTCAGTCCCACATTCTTTTAGTCCTAGATTTCTCTTACGAGAATGTGAGAATGAAAAGAATTTGATTAAAAATACAATTTTAATTTTTGTGCCTCAATATATAATTGCCACTTGGAAGGGTTTTTATTCTTCTTCTTCTTCTTTTTGACAAGATGTGATTTTGAGTCCATAACGAGAATTTAAACAACATGATGTGTTTAATAAGGCCAAATCAAATGTGTGTTGAACTTGCACTCAATGCTCACTTATCAAGAGTGGTTATCAATTTTTTTACCTATAAGCCCACATCGCGAAAGGCATTCGATTGGTCTTCTCGAATTTCTGAATGAAAGTTTAATATAAAAAAAACTAACAAATAAAAAGAAAATGATACTTACAATGGATGGCGACTTTGTCTCTACTTTTTTTTTTTTTTTAATTACATAGACATGCCCGAGAGGATGTGGTTCGATTTCTACTCTATATAGTTCAAAGTGGAGCTAGGGGATTCTTAACCGAACCAGACGTGATTGTGATTAGGTGGGGTTCCCATGACTCGGCTTTGTCAAAGAGTCGACTCCATGTCGCATGATTGCCGACCAAGGTGGTAACTCTTGAAGCCAAGAATGAAATTTATGGGTTGAGATGGGTGACTCATACAATATAATCGTAGTCGAAGTAATATCCACCTAAAACCATCCTAAGAAATCTGTGCGGGCGGATCGACGGCGAGGTCGTGTGTGCTAAAGTGTAGTGCAATGCAAAAGAGCACATGCATGACATTTTATAAACAAGCATCGCTTCAAAAGTTCAAAATATAAACATTCATGTCCAACTCCATACCTGCAAGACAAGGGTTAAAAACCACTCCTCCCCTTATAACTCCCAACTGGAAAAAATATTTAACCTAGTATCTTCGCTGCCAAACAAAAATATTTTTAAACAATAAAAATTTTGGCCTAAGTCTCCTAAGGTTTAAAACCAAGTCTCCGAGTGAAGTCACCAGTACTGTCGCGACCCTACCCCTCGGTGGAGGGAATAGTTTTAAGGGTATTCCTAATAGACTTGTTTCATGGTCCATAATCAGACTGAGGCCTCCCAAGCCTATACCTCGGCGACATTGGAGAGTTCATAAGAATTTTGTAATAAAAGTCGCCACTACCCTATCAGGTCAGCTAAAAATCAAGTGAGATATAGGAGTGTATCTCACTTCCTAATCAACCGGAGAATTTAGGTTCGGGGACTTGATTACACTAATTAACTAATTAATGCCATTTTAGTACATAATCATGTTCATTTAAGAAAAAAAAGGGATATTTTTGTCAAACAGTCTGAATTGATTTTATGCCTATCCATTAATATGTGAGGTGATCAAATGGGTACACAATCATTAATGTAACAATTAACAACCAATGGAAGCATTAAATACGTTTCACAAGATAGCTAATCCCTACTAGACTAAAAGAGAGTCAAAATCAACATACTTATATTGCACAATCAAGGGCATTCATCTTTAAGGACAATTAAAACCTTAAGGTAGAGCCGTAATGGCTTGATCAACCTTGAGGAGGATTCTAAATAGAAAGACTTCCATTTTTCAGGAGAAAATAACTCAAATATTTTTTTTGGTAAAAAAAATAACTCAAATATTAAGTTTAACATTTTTGAAGATTTTTTTATTTTTATTTTTAGATTTTTTAAAATTGAATATTCGAATTTTCCAGAACATTTTGGGTTTTTTAATATTTTATAATTTTTTATTTTTCTAATTACTACTAAAATGTTTAGATATTTCCAAATTTTGGAATTTTCTGAGAATTTGAATTTTTTGAATTTTAATATTTAATATTATAATATTCAAGGAAGCAAGTTCGGACTGGATAAACGATTCGACTCCTAACTCGACCCAAACCTAGATCCTACCCATTCGGATTAAAAAAAAATAGTTTAAAAAACTATATTTTTTCTTTCTTTTTTCTCTTTTTGTCTTTTCCCTACTTGTCCTACACTCTTCTTTGTGACTCCTCCTTCCCAAAGCCGACTTTTGCTTTCTTTTTCTCTATTTTTTCACTTTTTCTATGCTTTTTCTTTTTCTTTTTTCTTTTATTTCTTCTTTCTGCCCATCTTCTTTTCGCGACAACTCCTCTGCGTCCTCTTCCCCGAACTTCTTCTTCCATGGATTTCAACCGAACCCACACCATCCGAAATAATAACATCCTCCGAAGGCGTTGTCATAGGCACCCACACCAGGCGTCCATTTCGACCACCACTTGCCGGCCAACCTTCCCGATTTCCTTTGTCATCGGACAGCCATTGTCAGCCACAAAGGAAGAAACGCAAAACGACCAAACAAACCAACGCCGGGGCATAGTAATAAAAATTAAAAAATAAAATAAAATAAGACCTCAACAAAACGAACGAGCACCGAAGACGCTCGGTTTTGGCCAAATGGCACAGCAAGACTATATCTTGGTGAAGCTGTTCATCGAGCAGGTTGTGTGTGTGGCGTGCGCCATTGAACAAGTGTAGTCTCTAGCTCAACCGTGACTCGAGCCGAATGGCCATGTGCTTCGGCCTGGCATGCCAAAAAAAAAAAGGGCAAAAGAGGGGAAAGAAGGCTTACCGGTTCGAGTTTAAGGACGTCTCACGAGATGGGTCATCCGAGCGGGCTTGCGCGCAGCCGAGGCTCCCTCTTACTCTCCGTTCAATCCCAGCTATGACTCTCTTACGACCCTTCACTCACTCGGATCTCTCTCTCTCTCTCTCTCTCTCTCTCTCTCTCTAAAGCTGAGCTCTCTCTTCCTCAAGCCCTCCGGTTCTCACCCTCTACGAGACGCTACTCTCCTTGGCACCAAAACTAGAAAATGCTTCAACCAAAAAACGCGTTTCCTCCCCCCACTCCTTTCTTTGTCGCTCTCTGGACCAAAACCCAGCCAAAGAAAAAAAAAAAAAAACCCGTGAAATGAGCCCTCCTCTCTCCTTCTTAAAGCGGCAAGGCAAGCGTGCATGGGCTTATGCGGCCCGGTTGCCGACCGACTGAAACCCGACCCCGGATCACGGTTGTTTTTGTAAGACAAAATAATTCATATGCGGAAGCCATGATCAATTGAAGGCAAACCTCCAGCCATTGTTCTTGTTGCGTTCGTCGGAAAAACCCAAAATCAAACAAAATTGGGACACTCTACTACCCCAATTCACTTTCTAAATACTAATGGTGTATTACGAATGAGAGAGTTTGAGTTAGACCTTGCCATCACCCATCAAAAATGAACGTACGTTCCTATTTATACATCGTCTCCCATCAAGACGGGCGGTTGTCACGAAAGGTACGAAGCTTCATGTCGAATAGTCGCAACTTTAAGAAAATTTAGGTCTAAAAAATGTGGGATCACAAAATAAATGACATTCTCCCACTTGATCCCATCATTTTCATCATACGGATCATTCAACTAATTCCACGAAAACTTTATGCTTAAAGAAAAGAAACAAAACACATGGATCATGGTGACATGTCCTCCAAGATGAGTAATATCTTCCATGTATCACAATGCACCTTATTTCTTTAATGTCACCTATATTTGACAACATATCTTAATGAATAAACCTCATGTTTATTCGAGCCAAAAAACATATCCAGATGTTGATTTTCGTGAATCACTGCAACCCTTGCTTAAGTCGCATCCGAATAACCGACCACTTCCTGGTTGTCGATCCGTCTATACATAAGCATATAGTCTTTTGTACCTTGAAGGTAACTCAACACTTTCTTTGCAGCTCTCCGCTGGTCTAAACCGGATTACTCGATATCTTTCCAACATTCCCACGGCAAAAGCGATGTCGGGTCGAGTGCAAACCTAAACATACATCAAGCTTCCAAAGAGAAGCATATGGAACGTTGCACATTTGTTCCTTTTTAGATCGTTCTTTAGGCATTGATTCAAATTGAACCCGTCACCCTTCACAATGGGTGCTATACTTGGTGAACAATCTTTCATCGAAATCTCTCTAGGACCTTATTAATATAGGTTTCTTGAGATAGTCTTAAAATACCTCGAGATCTATCTAATGATCTTAATGCCAATGACATAAGATGCCTCACCATATCTTTTATGTCAAAACTCTTAGAGAAATTGTTTCACCTCATGTAGAAACCCCCTTATCATTGGTTGCAAGTAGTATATCATCCATATACAGTACAAGGAAACAAATTTTTCTCCCACTTGATACCGGTATATACATTGATCCATGACATTCTCTACAAAACCCGAATGAAGAGATGACATCATGAAACCTTAAGTACCATTGCGGGATGCTTGTTTCAAGCCATATATAGATTTCTTAAGCTTGCACACCAAATGCTCACCTTTATTAGAAAGAATCCTTTAGGTTGTTTCATGTAAACCTCCTCCTCTAGTTCTCCATTATTTTCATATCCATCTGATGTAAGTCCATATCAAAATGGGCAACCAATGCCAAAACAATACAAAGAGAATCTTTCTTAGATACGGGAGAAAAAGTCCGTGTAATCGATTCCTTCATTTAGTGAATCCTTTGGCAACAAGTCTAGCTTTATATCTTTCAATGTTAACCCAATGAATCTTTCTTAGTTTTGAAGACCCATTTACAACCAATAGCCTTCGCATCATTAGGTAACTCAACCAAATCCCAGACTTTGTTAGATACCATAGAACTCATCTCTTCCTTCATGGCATTGTACCACAAATTGGATTTATCACTATCCATGACTTGTGAAAACGTTGACGGGACCATTCTACTCCATATTGTAGTCGAGACTCTTGTAAATACACAATATAATCATTAGGAATAACCGTTTTCCTTATTCAGCAAATCTTATCAATGTTAGATCAACATTCTCTTCAGGAGCATGTTGCTCAGCTGATTTGTTCAAGTTTACGGTAATTGCTGAACAACTGGATCTCTTTGGATCAATATCAACGAGGTTGTGAAACTTCAACGATTGGTTGTTCAATAACCAGCTGAACTGAAAGGGGCATTATGAGCAACAACCAACCTTAAACTTGAGGTGGAAGATTGAGTATCTGAATGATCTTTTTTAGGAACAAGGTCCCTCGATCGATCGCTCCCACTAATCAAGTCATTTTCAAGAAATTTAGCGTTTCTTGATTCCATGATCCTAGTGGTGTGAGACAAACAATAAAATCTATATCCCTTAGACCTTTCGGCATATCAATGAAATACCCACTTATGGTCCTTGGGTCCAACTTCTTTTCTTGTGGATTATAAATCTCACTTCGAGACGGGCATCCCCAAATGCACACATGATGTAAACTTGGTTTCCAAACCTTAAATAACTCAAAAGGTGTCTTTGGGACAGCCTTGGTCGAAGCTCGGTTTAAAATGTACAACGCCATCTTAAGTGCTTCAGTCCATAAGAATTTAGGAAGTTTGGAGCTGCTAACCATACTACGCACCATGTCTAATAAGGTCCGATTTCTTCTTTCCGCTATGCCATTTTCGTCCGGAGAACCACGCATAGTATATTGGGCAACTATCCCATGCTCTTGAAGAAATCTTACAAATGGACCAGGTGCTTGTCCATCTTCAATGTATCTACCATAGAATTCTCCACCTCTATCTAATCTCACAATCTTAATTGGCTTATTGTATTGTTTCTCTACTTCGCCTTAAATACCTTAAAGGCATCTAATGCTTCATATTTATTATGAATCAAGTGGAGATATATATAACGTGAATAATCATCTATAAAAGAGATGAAGTATTTCTAACCACATGAGTCCATATCCAGGACTATAAATATCGAGTGTATATGATTTCTAATATTTCTGTACTCCTCTTGGCACCTTTCTTTGTTTTATTAGTCTGTTTTCCCTTTATGCAGTCCATACAAGTATCACAATCAGTAAAATCTAAAGTACCAAGTACTCCATCATTTAGTAATCGCTTAATTCTTTCTATGGAGATATGTCCCAATCTCCGGTGCCACAACATGGAGGAATGTTCTTTCACAACACATCGTTTCATACCAGCTTTATCATGAACATGCATCGCATCATAATAGGCATTGTCTTGTAAATTAATTCGAAAAGACCATCGGACAAAGTACCACTCCGAAAATTTCAGATTTAAATTATAAACAGAAGTTTGAATCTAAAAAGTTAAAAGAGTATCCCAAAGGTACAAGTCTTGAAACTGAAATTAAGTTTCTAGAAAAATTAGGAACATAAAAGATCTTTTCCAAATCTAAAACAAAACCACTATTAAGAACTAGTCTATATGTCCCAATAGCTTCCACATGCGAACGCATCTTGTTTCTTTGAATAGATACTTTGTTCACTTCCCACTCGGCTTCGTGGTTTTGAAAACCGCAAGGAATTCGAAACATGGATTGTAGATCCAGAATCAATCTACCAAGTGTTGTGACTTACATCAATCATATTAGATTCATAACAAACAAAAGAGATTGGATTACCTTTCTTTTCGAGCCAGGCCTTAAATTTGACACAATCCTTCCTTATATGCCCCTTCCTGTTTATAGAAGAAACACTGGATTCTTTCTTAATTTCAGCATGGGGAGGTATTTTACCTTTTCCCTTATGCTTGCCATAGCCCTTATTCTTTCCTTGTGTTGCCAAATGAGCACTTTCTCCCAATTCCATAATCAGTCTTTCTTCCTCTTGTACACACATGGTCATGAGTTCATTAATTGACCATTTATTCTTATGTATGTTATAAGAGATCTTGAAGGGTGCATACTGTTGTGGGAGAGTGTTTAGAATATAATACACAAGAAATGATTCAGATATCTCAACCTCAAGGTTCTTAAGCTGAGCTGCAATGTTCCTCATTTGCATGATGTGCTCACGCACACCTCTAACACTAATGAGCTTCAATGATGAAAACTTCATAATCAGGGTCATGGCATGCGCCTTCTCAGAACTTTCAAATTGCGCATCTATGGCCTCCAATAAAGCCTTAGCATTGCTATGCTGAGTAACTGAACCACGAATACTAAGAGATATCTTAGCTCTTATAAACATGGCACAAACGCGATTGGACCGCTCCCATTGGTTATAAAGAGCTATCTGTTGGAGTGCTCGAATCGTAGGAGCAGGTGGTTCGTCTTTCCTTATAGCATAGTCAATGTCCATCAACCCTAATTGAAGAAGAACCGACTCCTTCCAAACTTTATAGTTCTCACCATTCAATATAGGAACATCAAACTTAAATTCGAGAGAAATTCATGGGTTGCGAAACCGCATATCAAATAATCATGCTTATGTCACAAAATTTGAGGCAAATATAATTAAATCATGTTTTACCAATGTAAACATGTCACAATATGAATCACATAACATAAAAACTACCTGTGGGGTAAGTTTTTAATTTAAATAGATTCATAATTATTTCATGAAGAAATTACCATATTATATGCCTTTTCTTAATCCCTGTGGGTAAATTAAGAAAAATAATATGATATTTCATCCTAATTAATCATATTAATATAATGAAAATTCATGTGGGATAAAATTCATCATATTAATATAATTAATTACAATCAATGTCCATTTCTAAATATGATCCGGAGGCTTTTAATATATAATTTAATTAATTAAAGATGATGTGGCCACTCCCTAATTAATTAAATATATGGACCATTGGAAATTTAATTTCATGCACAAAATATTCATAAAATACATGAAATGACAAAAATAGTAAATAAAAACATCGAAGGCAGAACAGTAAATAAATTGGCCAAGGGCATGATTGCAAAAATTTTAAAAATTTTGGGGCAAAAAGTGTAAAAAAAGGAGCCGCGGTGGGAGGCGACAAGCGCGTGCCGACCACATGCACATCCAGCGCACAGGCGCGTGCTCGGCACACGCCAAAATCGGCGCGGGCGTGTGCCCCGCACGCACGCCGTTCAACGCACGCACCTGGCAACTGCCACGTGCGTGGATCCCACGCGCGTAACGGTTGCCGCGCGCGTGAGAGCGCGTGGCGCGTGGATTCCATGCGCCTGCAACCGTAGCGCGCGCGTGGGCTCCACGCGCCTTCTTCCTCGCGAACAGAAGCGTTTTCTTCGCCATTTTTCGCCGTTCCGCCATGATTTCGCCGGCCATTTCTTCTCCGGCAGCCCATTTCAAACAAAAATAAATAATGGGTTTTGAAGAACATGCCAGCATGACCACATGGGTCCAAGTTTCGGCGAAAATGAGCAAAACTTGGCCCCAAAATCGACGAAAAATTTCCCAAAACACAATTCCTTCAACCACCGCGACTTCCGCCACCCAACTTGCCTCCGACGAACACGATATGCCGAAATAACTCATGGCTAACGTTCCTTATGGCGGTGCGACTGTGCGGGTCTGAAATCAAGGGTGGGTCGCCGGAATTTGCCCGGAATTTGGGAGTTTCTCTCTTGGCCTCAACTTTCCGAGTTCTTGTTCATGTTCTAAAAGCCCGAAAAACACCGAAAATACACCAAAATATAACAAAACAAGGCAGAGGCTTTTAACACACTCGATACCAAATGTAAGACAAAATAATTCATATGCGGAAGCCGGGATCAATTGAAGACAAACCTCCAGCCATTGTTCTTGTTCGCGTTTCGGAAAAACCTGAAATCAAACAAAATTGAGGACACTCTACTACCCCAATTCACTCTCGTATTGATGGTGTATTTTGAATGAGAGAGTTTGAGTTAGACCTTGTCATCACCCGTCGAAATGAACGTACGTTCCTATTTATACATCGTCTCCCATCAAGACGGGCGGTTGTCATGAAAGGGTACGAAGCTTCATGTCGAAAGTCCGCCGCAACTTTAAGAGAAAATTTGGGTCTAAAAAATGTAGGATCACAAAATAAATAACAGTTTTGCTTTCTCGCTCTGTTCATCTCGTCATCATAGAGGAACGCGCGTTGCGTGAGGGAGGAAGGAGGAAGAAGATGGCGCGTGGGCCGTGCCGGGGAAAAGAACAAAGGAAATGGGTTCGGCCCAAGCAAGAAAAAAGGAATGAGGGAAGAAGAAGGAAAAGAGAGAAGGCCGGGCTGAGCTAGCCCCAAATTGAAAAGCCCGATCTCGCTTTTTTTTAATAATAAATTTTTTAAAAACAGTTCTTATAATTAATTTTCTTTTTCTTTTTTTAATAAAAGGCTCTATTTCTATTAATGTAAATGCTTCTAATGTCTATATGCCATGCAATTTAATGAAAACACAATACATTTTTTTTTTGAAAATTATTTACTTTACTTTTTTACTTCTTTTTTAAATCTTTTGTTTAGAGACTAATCCCTAATTATCTATGCAATTAAGTTCTAATGAAAGTGGCAACATTTAGGTGTTAACATTGTGGAATTGGACCACTTTGGTTAGTTTTAATGAACACGTCCTATTCCAATGACAAATATGAGTCCATTTGAAGCGATCAAATCTCAGAGACCTTCAAATGCCTTATTGATTATCTAGAATCGAGATCTAGATGGATGGTTCAAATATGAGAGCACATGGTAAAATAAGGAGAAAATATTGGCTGGAGCTAGGATTCCAACGTGTCAAACTACAAGTCCACTCACCGAATGACACATGTTGCTCAAGCCTCATCGCCTCAAAATATCTTACACCTGTGCCTCCCCACCTTGTCGCCCCTCTCTCTTCCCTCTCTCTTCTTTTTTCCCTTTATTTCTTCTTCTTCCCTCTAGTCTTCCCTTTCACTCTATTGTGGAACGCGTAGGCCCTAGACTCGGCCTCGATGAGGTTCGGGGGCACTAAGACCTTCCCGAACAGCCTCCCAAAGCTCATCTCACAAGTCGTCCCATGCCGGCCCGTGCAAACGAAGACTTTTAGGCAAACCTTGCCGAAGAAGATGGGCTTCTCGACAAGCCAGTTGAGGTCTTGCTGAGGTGTAAGGTGGCACCGTCGCCGCCATCGCCGCCCGGTCCCCGAGATGGGAGGCGTCGCCATTGGGGGGGGTGGGGTGACATCAGGTGGGAGGTAAGGGATGAGGGTGGTTTGGAGGGGGAAGTTCTTAAGCTTTATCTTGTAGAAGTAGGGGGAGGAGGAGATGTGGACGGCGGAGTGGGTGAGCTTGGCAGCGATGGGGATCTTGAGGGCGAGGCTCTCCATCGTGAGTAGAGGGAAGAAGAAGAAGAAGAAGAAGAAATAAAGGACAAACGAAGAGAGGGAAGAGAGAGAGAGAGAGAGAGGCGATAGAGAGGGGAGGTGCGGGTGTCAGAGATTCTAACGTGGTGGGGCTCGGGTGACATGGACTCATAGTCGACATGTTGGAATCCCAACTCCAGCCAATATTTTATTGTAAGATAAGGGGTTGTTTGTTTAAATTTGTTTCTGTTCCTAGAACACAAATTTTTGTTATTTTGTTTCGAAAAAAAAAAAACATAAACATGTTTGTTTACACTTTTGTTCCTAAACAGATTTGGAATAGAAATAATAAATAAAAAAATTGTTTCTTATTCTCGAGAACAATTCCGAGAAACACTTCTTCTTTTTTTCTCCGTTTTCTTCTTCTTTTTTCTTCTTCTTTCTTCTTTGCCCGGCAACCTCGCTGAAGTGTTGCCGGCCCTCAACGAGGCCGAGCTCCTTGCCACCGGCAAGATCGAGCTCGCATAGCCATCGACGAGCCTCATCGTGGCTAGGTGAGGTTGCCAGCCCTCGTCGGCCGATTGCCGACCATGGTCAAGGTCGACGACCAGCCAAAAGGAAGAAAGCAAAAAAAAAAAAAAAGGAAAACTAAAATTTAAAAATTTAAAAATTAAAAGAAACAAAAAAATTATACAAGTTTTTTTTTGTCAGTAAAAATTATATAAGTTTACCAAACATGTTTTTGTTCTTTTTCTATTTTAGGAATAGAAATTTTGTGTCGTTACCAAACGCGTTTTTATTCAAAAATTATTCCCCAAACAGAAATAATTTTTTCTATTTCGTTTCAAGAACAATTTTTGAATAGAAACGTTACCAAACGCACCCAGGAACTAGACTTAAGCTATGCATCGCATACCGTACACGTGTAGTAGAAAGGCAATGCCATTCCCTAATCGTTAAGCCAATCATTTTGAGGCTAGGTCAGCCAAAGTTTGATTGAGGCCTGTACAGCAAAATTCTCTATTGGCGAATACGATGCCAATGTCTAGTTCATTTGCAAGAACAACATATTCGAGGGAGATTAAGGCAGACGCAGTGCCGGTGAGATCTCGTGCTAGAACCAAAGTTTCGTCGAAGCCGGTAGGGCGGCAGGCGGTCAATGGTCTCCCCTGCTCAATTTTCTAATCACAAGTTGCTTAAAAAGTTGACCGCAATTCGGTGTGGTGCCATGATAATTAAGTTCTGGGTTTAAGAATTGCTGTACCATTAAAATAAATATAATGTCTAGTGCACCTAGAGAACCCTTGACAGGTCTTATGTCGGAAAAGCATTTAATGAAACTTTCAAACTAAGCCGATTATGTGGGCTCTGATAACTACTGGGAAAAAGGGCGGTTGCTAACCAACGCTTGAATCGTTCCAAGATGATCTTAGCTTAGCATTTTCACTGAATTAATCTAGCGATTCGCAGCGATCAAACATAAGCAGAACATGAAATTCCCATTTGCAATTGCACAACATTTAAATTGGAGATTAAGGTTTCGATGAAGACCATGCTCTCACCAAATTAATCTTTCCATTAAGAGGAGCTTAGAGGAAATTCAACCACATAACTAGGTTTGGTGCCACGTGGCGGTGTGGGAGTTTTTACTAAGCAACCGATCGAGTAAACGGCAGTCACGCCTCAGATTGAAGGATTAGAATATTCAAACAACCTAGAGAGAACCCTAACGAATTATTTTAACCGATCAAAATCATGATAACTTTGACTTCCTGGTTCCAACCGTAAGTTGCTGAGAAAGGCACTGGTTGCTATCCAACCTTAGATCAAACGCTATAAGTTCTGTGATCTGGTTTGGCAATTCAGAGTCTCCATCTTCTCAGCATGGCATCTATCACATGTTTTCTGTTTCTTTTAGCTTCTGCTTCTCTTGCAAAAGCTCAAGAAACCAGATCAAACATAACACTAGGCTCTTCCCTAAGTCCAACTTCCAACTCGTCTTCTTGGCTCTCACCTTCAGGACTCTACGCCTTCGGGTTCTACCCTCAAGGCCAGGGCTACGTGGTCGGAGTTTTCCTCACCGGGATCCCACCCAGAACCGTAATCTGGACTGCGAACCGGGATGATCCGCCTGTTTCTGCTGGCGCCACCTTGCTTTTCACCAACGATGGGCGCCTTATACTGCGATCCTCGCAACGTCAAGAAACTTCCATTACTTCAGCTGCTGAGTCAGCCTACTCCGCTTCTATGCTCGATTCAGGCAATTTTGTGCTATACCGTCCTGACGGAAGCGTACTATGGGAGAGCTTTGACTACCCAACAGATACCCTTCTGCCGACCCAGCGCCTCTTGGCAGGACAACAGATAATCTCTAGCATCTCAGCAACGAACCACTCGACCGGACTTTTCCGTGTCAAGATGCAACACGGTGGGAATCTGGTTCAGTATCCAGTGAACACTCCGGATACTGCTCCATATTCTTATTACGCAACTTCAGCAGGCGGCTTCGGAGACAATGTCTCACTCAACTTTGATGTTGATGGTCATTTGTTCTTGCTCAACTCCACAGGCTATGTCATAATGAATATAACATCTGGAGGGTTGCCGATGAATGGCATGATTTATATCTGTAGGATTGACTCTGATGGCTTGTTGAAATTATATTCATATGATTTGAATCAAAGGGGGAATTGGTCGGTCGTATGGCGGTCTAGGAGTGATGAATGTGATCCGAAGGGTTTATGCGGCCTAAATGGTTTTTGTGTAAATAACGACCAACAAGCTAGTTGCCAATGTCTTCCCGGATTCGATTTTGTTGAGCCTGGAAATTGGGCAGCAGGCTGTGAGAGGAATTTCTCCACCGAGAGTTGCAAGGCAGGAGATGCAAGTGCGAGTTACATCATCCAAGCTGTTGATAATACCCAGTGGGAAGATGATTCGTACTCAGTCGTTTTGTCAACAGATAAAGATGGGTGCAAACGGGCCTGTTTGGAGGACTGTAGCTGTGAGGCCGCACTCTACAACGCTGGGAATTGCAGTAAACAAAGGCTTCCATTGAGATATGGAAGAACATTGAACACTGATCTGACCAGCGCGCTGATCAAGGTAGGCATCGTGAAACCCGTTAACGGTAATCAAAACAAGAAGGAGATGACCCGAATGGATATACTATTTCTTAGCCTTTCGCTCCTCGCTTTTGGATTCATTATGATGGCTATTTCTCTAGTTTTAATATGCAAGAACAACGTGTGGACATACCAAAGGATCCGTAATAAGATAGAGGTTGGTTTGGCGAAAGATCAAGCACCTCGACTGTTTACTTATGCAGAACTCGAATTAGTCACCGACAGTTTCAAGGAACAGATAGGTAGAGGAGCATTTGGAACAGTTTATAAAGGGGTGATTGGCGAGAAAATGGTTGCCGTCAAAAGACTGGATAAGTTCTTGGCTGAAGGGGAAAGAGAGTTTCGGACTGAGGTTGAAGTCATCGGTCGAACCCATCATCGAAATTTAGTCCGCCTCCTTGGGTATTGTATGGAAGGATCGAATAGGCTTTTGGTGTACGAGTACATGAGCAATGGATCACTCGCAAACGTACTCTTCAATAGTCTCAAAGGCCGGCCGTTTTGGGAGGAAAGAATGGAGATCGCACGGGATATAGCCCGAGGAGTGCTATATCTGCATGAAGAGTGCGAGACACAAATTATCCACTGCGACATAAAACCACAGAACATACTCATGGATGAGAACCGTGCCAAGATTTCGGATTTTGGACTTGCAAAGCTGCTAAACGCAGACCAAACTAGAACCTTTACCGGGATTCGTGGGACCAGAGGTTATGTGGCGCCCGAGTGGCACCGGAACCAGCCCGTGACGGTGAAAGCAGACGTTTACAGCTTTGGGATCATGCTGTTGGAGATCATCTGTTGCCGGAAGAGCTTGGAATTGGAATTTCCGGAGAGGGAAGCCATCTTGGAAGAATGGGTTTGTGAATGCTTTTGGAATGGTGAGATCGAGAAATTGAGCTGTGACGAGATGGTTGATGAGGATGAACTGAAGGCCGCTATCAAGGTTGCGCTCTGGTGCATCTCCGATGACCCGTTGCTCCGTCCTACGATAAAGAGAGTTCTCTTGATGTTGGAAGGAAGTGCCCAAATCCCGATGCCTCCTATTCCTTCATCTTCCATTTTTACAGACAAAAGTTTTGTTGTGAATGCTTAACAGATTGATGTGTATAATGCTGGGGAATCGACTCCTCTATAGTAGTCCTTTTGGGGTTGGACCAATATATGTATACATTATACTTGTTCACTAAATAAAGTACGGATGATATTTCATTTGTGTGTACTAAGTAGGTGTGCATGGTCCGGGCGGGCGGTTCCCAACCTAGAACCAGGAACTACCCACTAAGAACCAGTTTTGAAAAATCAAACCGGGATCCACCCGTTTGTTGCATGGATCCACCCGGGAATCGGACCGCCAGTCCGATCTGGTTCCTGGGTGGATCCATGGATCAGGTCCGCAAAGTGCAGTATCCCATCCCCTCAAATCATGACTCACCACCTTCAGCTTCAACATTACCCTCTCTCTCCCTCTCTCCTTCTCCCCTACAGCTTTCAGATTCATCGCCTGAAGCTTGGCAAAAGCTTCTGGTTTTTCAGCTCGGTATTGTCATTTTGACATCCATCCCTGGTCTCTTTCTTCTCTTTTCCTTGTTGCTCAGTCCTCAAGGGAAAGGAAGAAAGAACCCATCATTTCCCCGTTGCCTATCTCTCTCTCTCTCTCTCTCTCTCTCTCTCTCTCTCTCTCTCTCTCTCTCTCTCTCTCTCTCTGTTATCTTCTCATTTCGCACGAATTCAGAGGACTCTGCCCACGAGGCTCTCTGGCTTTCGCTCTCAGAGCTTTCCCTTTTGCTGCAAGTTCATTCATGAGTTCGTTGACGTCTGATAGGGCCGCTCTGCATAGTTTTTTCTTGGTTTCGTTTTCGTTTCAGGATCTCTGCTTCTTGCTTCTTCTTCTTTTAATACGTTGCATTCTTGTTTCTAGTCGCATTGGGTGGTTTGTTGGGTTTAGATCTCAAGGGTCGTCGCGATTCATGTTGGTGTTTTCGGATCATACTGTGATTTATTGCTTATGTTTTGAGAGGCTTGTCTTTGTTATATTGGGATAAAAAGTCGGTTCTTTATGGGATTCCTAAGGTTATGGTTGCATAGAGGAAGGAGGGGGCAGAAGCCAATCCCCACAGAGATCGCTGCAGCTCATGGAAAAATTAATCGGTTTGGTCCGAGTGGGCGGGTGGATGGATCCGCCCATGGAACCGGGAACCAGACCAATTCCCTCAAGAACCACCGGTTCCAATCCGGTTCTGGGCAGTTCCGATCTGGTTTCGATCTGGTTCCGGGCGGTTCCAATCCGGTTCGGCGGATCCCGATTCTTTTGCACACCTAGTACTAACATTGGTAACTTTCCCATGATATACGGCGAATCGAATCAATGCCGCATGTCCGATTTATAGACAGAATGAAGCCGACTACAATGGTGGTGAGCAAGGGTTATCGTCTCAGAGTGCACGCTTCATTCAACTGTTGTTTAATTCTCTTCTTTCTTCACTGTATATAACTTCAGATTTCAGAATTCATGTTGCTTCAGCCATGAATGCTTTGTTTCAAACTTACAGATGAGTTGGTATGGTAATGTTTTTCCAAATTCTTTTTTAAGTATTTTACATGTCTATTTTCTATTGTTCCAGGATATTTTTAAGATACTTGATTGTAAAAGGGGCAAAGTTCGGACACTTACGCTGTCATTACCCCTTAATATAATCTGCAGCACAGCTGGTGATGAAGGAGAAAGATTGAAAATAACTTATTTAGGCCAATCGTCGAAGATTGTTGTGCTTCGTTAGTTGGAAGAACTGGCCTGTCGAGTACTTTACAAATTAGCCCATCTTACGAGGGAAAGATTATTAAAAGCCGTCAAAATTGACATTTACGGATGCTCTCATTTGGTTGGTCTCGCTACGGCTAAGTTCCATTCACAATCTGCATATCTAATTCAATTGCCGCGACTTGCTGGTTGCTGGACGAATCCTCTTGACCAGCAGAAACGAATTTGAAATATTTGCAGCCAATACTCATACACACTGGGTTCAAGATGTCCATAGTCAACAAACCGATACATCAGAAAAAAGGAGCGATGTTCGTTGAATCACCGTGAATTCTTCAAGGGGTTATTTTATGGAACGGAGAAGCGACAGGCCATCGCATTGGATAGAACGACGGTAATGCCAACTTTTGGGAGATAAGAGCTTGCACAGGAGATGGGTAGTTTTGCAAGTGACCTTTTGTGTCAGTTTTGTCAGCGTGCTTCCGTCTTGTTCCAATTGAACCGCCTATTCCTGACTGCGGTTCTACTCGGACACCGTCAGTCAACATCAGCACCCTCAAGCGTTTGCAAATACCCGTCATACTGCAATAAATGCTTTGATAGCCAACACCTGATCAACTTGACAACGAGTCTGGGGACAGGCTGTCCATCGACTCGCCAACAGCCTCAGAGTTTGCTCCAATCTCCATCACAACTTGCCCGATGCCGTGTTCAAAGGCACCAAATGTTTTCAAACTGAAATCAGACCGACCACCCCAATCGGCGGGGCAGGGAACAAGCAATGAATCCGGCTGTTTTCTTTTTTCTTTCTCACACATTTCATTTTAAATCGGTCAAAACCATGTTCAAACCAGTTTAACCTATGCCAGCGAATAGGCAGCAAGTCAAGTTGTCATTAAGAGAATTGAACAGGGGTGTCGAGGGTCAAACTCCCTATCGACCTCAAGAATCTTACCTTATCTCGAGTATATGCCGTCTGAGAAGTTTCTTTCAATTTTTGGGCTAGCAAGCTGTTTCAGTGGTTCAGTTATGAAGAGATACTGATGTGATGCTGTATTCAAGCGGAATACACTGCTTCCATATGCTTTGGGTATATGGTCAGAGAGAGATGCAAGAATCCTCAGAGACACCAGTTCTCGTCCTGAGTCGAGCCTTTGTCAAGCCCAAAGGTTAGGCTACAGAGACATATCCTGCTGCTCATTCTGAAGTAAAATGGAATGAACAAGCTAACGCTAGTTAGATAGCTAAACACTGACAGGGATCCACTGGGCACTGAGAAGGGAGCAATCAGTCGATGCTGTCAGCTTGGTATCAAGGATTTCGAAAAGGTGTCACAAAATCAGATGTCCAAGCTGCAATGTTCTTTGTTTCAAGCTACCAGACCGCCTGTTTCAAATAGCCTTTTAACTCTTTATCATTATTAAGTTATAAAAATATAATCTATTGTCAATGAAAAAATATATCTAGTAAAATTAAAAATTTAAAAGACATCCATCAATATTGAAATGACCTACATTCATGGAAAGTTCAAAATCATATGAACATGTTCATTTATCCCTTCTATAATTTTTCTTTAATTATCAAATTTACAATCCAATAATCTGGCAATATGGACATATTTCTTTTGCATTGTTATCCATTAGTTTCATCTTATTTGGATAGAATTACATAGGACAAAATACAAGACGTGAAAGAGTGCAAATTATCTTAAATAAATCTAGAAATCATTATTTCAAGTCAATCTAGCTATATGAGCTATAAAGACATGAAAGACGTGATAGGACAGACTAACACATCCCATAGAGCTTCCCTAATTCATCTATCTCCAAAATAATATGATTTAACTTCTCAATGTAATATGATTTCAAAATTTGATGATTTAGCTTAGATAAAATCATATGATCTTTTCGAAGAAATCTGGTATGCAGTTTGATGAAAAAATGTCGTTTCTCTCCCATGCATAACACAGGTCTTATGGCTAGTTCTATAACAATTATAAACATTGATATGGACATTCAATTACCTTTACAAATTGTGATGAAACGACAGATTTCGCCACAATTTTCCAAAGCCCTCTGTACTACAGTGATTGTACAGTAGCCATTGCATGCTGAGGATCCACCAATTCTGAAATTGGAGATCACACCAGATGTATGAGGGATACAGTCGATGGAGCCCTAACAAGAGAAAAAATGGCAGATATAGAAAAATAAAGTTACTGGGATAGCCTGCTTAAGGGCTAATTCTGAAAAAAGCACCAACTTTAGGTCAAGTAACAATTCTGGCCCCAACTTTTTTTGTCTCATAAAAATTCACAAACATTCACCCTTATCCCAAACCTGGCCCCCACCGTTAACTCTCTGTCTAAAGTCAACCTTGTTTCAATAAAAAAAGTTCTAGTCGTGAGCTTGGCAGATCTTATCCACGGTATCTCTCAACGGGCAGTGGTCTACAGTTTCAAATTACGACAAAATGGGAAAGTCTGGCTAGAGAAATTCAAACTAGAAAGCTGTTTTCTTGCCGGTGAAGTATAGGACATGATGAACAACTTCATTGTTATTCTCCAAGCTGAGGCTTAGAGAAGAAGCCAATGAATAGTGCTTTAAATGCACCCAGCAAGTGCACATGGATTTATTGCTTAGGACAATCAATGGTTCTATGTTAAAGGGGCCAAATTTGGAATTTAAGTGAAAGTTGATGATTTTTTTTTTTAGACAAAAAAAAAGTTGGGGCCAGAATTGTTACTCGACCTAAAGTTAGTGATTTTTTATGAGACAAAAGAGTTGGGGCTACAAGTGCCACTCAACCTAAATTTCGTGCTTTTTTTGGAATTAGGCCGCTTGATTAATGTACCCCTCTAGGGCTGGAACTGGAAACAGTTACCAACAAATTATGATGATGATATACAAGATTGCTTAGTCCTCTAAACTGAAGCATATTGATGGAAAGCCGAATTACTGGAAGAGGATGTTTTCTTTGCAGTTGATTAGATACTAACCTCCAACAAGTAAAATCACCATGAGCGAAAATTGGTAGTACTTCCACAGAAACACAACTTTTAGATTTTACATAATCGATCTTTTCTCCTCAAAAATCTGTGCCGGTAAAACTCTTCAAAGGACAGACGGTTCACTGCAATGATGCATATCGAACAATTAATTCCACAAGTCTTTTAAAATGAAGCTGAGACAAGGCAGATGCTAAACCTGGATTAACAGAGAGTAGCCTGGAACAAATGTCAATGCAGTCAGGATGCAATTCAGGTAGCACAAGGTGAGAAAATGGAAGACTTTTAGATGACTTGATGCTCCGCAGAAGCTGCAGAGAAGAGAAACAAACAAATCAAGGGAACTCATATTACTGGGTTCAATAAGTTTAAACAAGCTATTGGTTGAGGAGATAATCCTACCTGAACATTAGTTGGCCCACAAAATGGTGGACGACCATTGAGAAGCTCAAAAAGAATGGCACCGATACTCCACATATCCACCTGCAGCAAATCACTCAACCTAAATTCTTTCTTCTTGTCTGTTTCCTTTTCTTTTTTCTGGTATTTTGTGTACATCCTACTGGTCTAGACAGAGACCAACATTGCTACCCCAACAAAGGCCAGGGAATTGATCCTTGGCCAGGACCTTTGGAGAGTGCAAATCTCATTCCAGATTTGATTACGCATTGACACAGGAATCTCGTACCTTGTCATCATACTTTTGGAATAGAAGAACTTCTGGGGCCATGTATAATGGAGACCCACATACAATATCAGCAGTGCAACCGGGTTGTAAAGTCCTGTTCCAAGGATACCAAAAAAAATCCCATAATTTCACCTCAACTATGAAAGCAATTACCAAATTGAATTCTATAAAATGTCTAGCACATTTGAGTGTACCTTGAGAGACCAAAATCAGCTACCTTGAGCACTTTATCCTCTTCAGAACCAGCTAACAAGATGTTCTGCTCAAACGGTGTCAAAAAAGGAAGAGCAGAGATAAGCACATTTGAAGTTTAAACAAAGACATGTCTGCAACTTAAACTCTCAAAAACTTGCATTTAGAGAAAAAACATAGTAGTATCTGAAGTTATTGATTAGAAGCAGAGTACTAGATACATTGCCTCACATGCTAACTAATTTTTTTGGTCAGAATGCCAACTATATGAAAAGGGGAAAAAGAATACACAACCAGAAAAATAACCAGAATTAGTCATAACATATTTCAACGCATCACCCGATCACTGAATTCTCCCTCTGAGCAGCAGTCTTCACATAACAAGCTTATCTATATGCATATAAGCAACAATCAAAGTAAACACAATCAACAATAAGGCATTCAGCTTCATGCTGATTACATGCTTAATTATTCCATCGATCACTCGGGATGTCGAAATGTTTAGAAGGTAAGTGCAACTAAAGTTAACCAGTCTAGGAAAGTACCCATGGAAGGGATCATCGTTGAGTTGATCTCATTGGCAAGCCTAATAATTCTCTTCAGTTAAGCAGTCTCGACAGCTATTAGATAGGATGTCTTACGCAGTAGAAATTTGTTGAGACTCAAGGCAACCTTGATGATAAAAGGCCTCAACAATGTAAACCTTTAATGCGAGGCACATATGCAAAAAGTTAATGACCCGCCTAGTTGCAGAGGAAAATAATCTCATACCTGCGGTTTCAAGTCCCTATGAACCATATGGTAGGAGTGCAGTATTTCCAAGGCAGCTCCTGTATGTTTGCCAAATAAGCAAAGTCAGTAATCAATTCAAAGAAAGCAACACTCGCCTGACATACAAACGAAACAGAGGAAATACCCAGCTGCTGCATGAATCTTCTCGCGGTTTCTTCCCCAACCGGCCCGTGTAGTCGGAGATAAGACGCTAAATCTCCACCGGCACAGAACTCCAGGACCATGTATATGCAACCATTGGCCTGATGATGAAAACCGAACCAATTTCAATCCCACGAGAAACCATCCCCAGAAATGACTCCACACACAAATTTCATCCACCACACCGACCCAAGATACATCAGGAAGCCCCGCCCTCAATCACAATGTAAAGCATGTACAGCTGCAGTTCAGAATGCAAAAACCACATCTTTGATCCGCATTAATCACCCGACCGTCCATAAGACAACGACCCACGAGTTGAAAAGAGGTGAGCATCAACGTAGAGACGGAAGCAATCGACCTGAAGCACGCGAAGGAGGCGAATGATGTTGGGGTGATCGACGGAGGACAGGAAATCGAGCTCGCAGTCCAGGCAGCTCCGGAGGTGCCGGTTCAGCCTCGAGAGGTGGACTTGCTTCACCGCCACCACCTCGCCGCTGGCCCTGTGCACCGCCCTCCACACCGTCGAGGAAGACCCTTCGCCGAGCTTCGACGACAGGAGGTAGTCGCCGACCGCCGTCGCTTCGGAGAGATTCACGGTCGCCGCTTCGGGCTCCATCGATGTCTGATGGAAGTGCTCGATCGCTTCGGAGAGATTCACGCTTGCTTACTATTTTTTTTTTTTTTTACTAAATTTAATTATCTTATTTCTTAAATTTTTGACCCAAAAACAAAATTTCTTAAATTCAAAATATCTGCAATTTTCATAATATTGAAATATATAAATATATATATATATATATATATATAAAGTTTATCAGGAAAAGAGAAAAATGTGATTAACTTTTTTCTCAATCTTAATAAGCAAGCTCGAGATTGTCTATATTTTTGTGAAATCAATGACCAAGCAGGTAAATATTTTTTGGTACAGGGGTTAGATTACGTAGTACCAATTCGATGGGAGTAATCGGTTCTCTGACAAGCGGGTTCTCAGCTTAGATTCAAAAATGGACCCCATGACATATAATTCAATTTTACTTGGAGAATCAGCACAACATTGACTCTATGTAAAAAAACTCAAATTCTCATAATAAAATGTAAAAGTCACGTCATTCACTAAAATAACATATATACATCTAGTGATTGTGACATTACTTATTTATGAGGAAAAGTACCAAAAAAGTCCTAAACTTTTTGTTTTTGTATCGATTTAGTCCTAAACTTTTTTTTTTTACCGATTTAATCCTAAATATTTTTATGTTGTGCCAATTCAGTCTTTTCCGATTAATTTTGGTCGGATTTTGTTGACTGGACGTCAACCAATTGATGTGGCGTGATCGATCGGCGTTGACACATTTTAATAATATTTTAATATTTTTGAATTTTTTTCTTCTTATTTATTTTATTTATTTATTCTTTTTCTTTTTTCTTCTCCCCTTCTTCCTCCAACCGGTCGGCCGGTCGAGGCTCGAGCCTCGCCCATGGCCGGCGAGGCTCAACCCGCTCGCAAGGTGGCCGGCGAGGGTGGCCTTGCCCTCGCCGGCCGTCACCTCGGCGATTGACTAGAGGAAGAAGAAAGAAGAAAAAAAAAAAAAAGTTAAAATTAAAATTTAAAAATATTTAAAAATATTAAAATATTATAAAAAGTTGTTCGCGTCGGCGCCAATCAGATCACGTCAATCAATTGGCGTCCAGTCAGCAAAATCTAGCCAAAATTAGTTGGAAATGATTGAATTAGCATAACGTAAAAAAGTTTATAATTAAATCGTCACCAAAAAGGATTTAGAACTAAATCGGCACAAAGACAAAAGGTTTAGGATTTTCATTGGCACTTTTTCCCTTATTTATGATAAGACTATTATTCGATTCTCAATAGGTGTAAAGGCAATTACTCCATCCAAAAAAAAAAAGAGGCTTCAGACTAGATTCCAAATAGAATCAACAGTATCAACCTTGGACTAGTTGGTGAAGGCCGGCTTGGTTTAGTTCTCAAGTTGAATTGGATTCGATGCTCGTCCCATTGGAGTCGTCAACGGTTGGTCTAAGATGAAGATGAACTTGAGTCTTTTTTAAATCCCTAGAGATGTGAAATTCCATTTATGTGAAGAAGGAAGAACCCAAGGTTAAATCATTCAGCCTATCAACAAGCACATCACAATGTACAAGTTCCTAACAAGTAGCCCAAACAAAACATGCAAATTGTCTCTCAAACAGCTCTTGTAATTGGAGCCCAAATGGAAGCTGTTGTCAATGGCCTAGATTTCCAGCACAGAGCCAACCTATACTTCTCATATTGCACCCGGTACTCCCCGCTGAAGACGCTTACCAAGTACTTGGCTTGAGCCATATTGCTTGAGCTCAAAGGCACAGGCCTGAACCCTTTCAAGCAAAGCCCATCTCTCCACAGCTTCCTCTCCCACTCCTCGCAAGGAAACTGCCTCACACTGTCCAGAATCCTCTTCCCCAACACCTCTTGCTCAATCACTTTGAGGCACATCTCGTACCCACCTGTGAAGCTGCTCACATTCGCAAGTGAGTCAGAGAGGGCCATGTAGTAATGGAGTGCCTCACAGAAGAACTCCACAAATGACAAGGAAGATGAGGCCTTGGCAAAATTCAGCAGCTCTTCTTCCACTAGGACAACAATCTTTGGTGACAATGCTGTCATGCCTCCCAAGAATGTCCTCACCATTGAGAGGCTCTTGCTAGGCATGTGCAGTTGGTTAATCATGCAATTCGCTATCACCGTGCGACCTGTTTGGTGGATTGTCCTGAAGTCCTCTTCTTCCTGGATTAGGAGCTGATCGAATGTGAAGCTCAGGTCGATCAAGTTCGCAAACTCCTTGAGCCTCCTTCCAGTCTGTTGAATTGAAGCCTCGGTTTCCTGGTCGGTGACGATTGCAGTGATCCGCAGCGAGGCGTCATCATGTCTTGCAAGGTCGACCATCAAGGGTGGCCATTGGATCCCCTCCATGATGTCGAAGTCCACCACATGGACATCCTGGTCTGCCAGGGTCGCCTCAAGGATCGCTTGGTTGGCTGTGAAGTGTGCAAACTTGATGTACGGGGAGAGCTCTTGAATCATCTGAATGGCGGAGATGGTGTTTGGCCTTCTTGAGAAAGTCCGAGGCGGCATTTCAAGAGGACTGATGATGCTCTTCCAGTGAAGGCCTTGAGCGAAAAACAAGGCCAATCTGTTAAATGGATTGTTCCCATTTTCTTGATTGAATAGATTATCATTCAGTTTGGAGATGATTGCAGAAACCACAGGCCAGTTCTTCGATTCAACAGCTTCAGCTCCCATCAGTAAAAGATCAATCGGGCTGCTTTCTTCCATCAACTCTTCTTGGATTACCCTCAAAGGGGAATGCTCTTCACCCAAAGAATCTTCCTCACTCGCTTCTTCTTGACCTTGAAAAATAATGTCCGAAAATGGGTCAACTTCCATGACGCCAGTTTCTAGAACTTCCACGATGCTGGTTTCAAGAACTTCCATGGAGTCCTGTGCCTCCGGCGGTGGTGCAGTAGCAATGTCGAAGTCCAACAGTTGGGTGATTTCCGACTCAATCTGGAGCAATCTTTCTGGGTTGAAAAGGGTGGGAGAGTCTGGTTGCAGAGGGAATGAGTTTGCTAAATAGGATTCATAGAAGGCGTCGATAGAGAGAAGATCATCGATGGGGAGGTCGATTGGTTCATGTTCCATGATAAGGAAACAAGCATAGACAACAAACGGAGCAAGCTCTTTGGAGAAACTGACCTACTCTTGGTCTGATTGAGTTCAGACATTCCTATTTATATATATATATATACACCAGCTTTGAGAGACCACTGGTGATTAACCTGTCTAAGATGAGTACTACAAGTGAAGTACTTAATGTTCAAACGACCACTCATGCATCTAGAAACAAACCCACACATATCCGCCAAGACAAATGTATAAATTATCCACAACTTGATCATTGTTTAAGTGGGCCTGAAAAGTCCCAGATTAATGACCTTTTCAATATGTTAATTGTTCAGTAGCCAGTCACATGGACAGGGAAGCTCTCCTGTCCACCACTCATTCCGAAATGTAGGGGGACTCGATTCCCGAATCCTTGGCACGATCTGCCTATCCGAGAACCAAGTGTAATAAAATTGGTATCTGAATCGGTACGCATTGTTATTTTACCAACGAAGCATCTTCCCGTAGCTTGTATTCTATCATTCACGCAAAGATGCTATTCTAGATTGAAATATTCCATCTCAAGCATGAGAATACATGTTTCCTAGATGCCCAATATGATGATTAATAACTGGAACAAGTACCCGACGACCGAGTAAGCCTAATTTGATTGAGACCCACATGATCTAAAGACTGCTGTCTCACAAGTCAATTGGGAATGAATCTTGGCAAGTTTTTAGCAAGGCATGACTGGAATTGATTGGTGTGAAGATGACTATGCTCCGAAGTACGAAGTTGTGAAGACTAAGTGAAAGAAAAGCTGTTTTGTGCAGCACATTTTATCATTTTGTTGCTCTGAAGAGTGAAAAGTAGGTCATACAATTGCATGCATTTGCATTGATTAGGTGCTCAACATAGACTCAACCCCCTACACCGCCAAGTGCAAATATTCCATATTTATAAGCACCCTGGTTCTAACTTGTCTTACCCGATTGATGCGTTTATTGAGTTTATTTCATAGTCTTGGGGTTTATCTACGAAAAGTGCACTTCCCCAGTTCCACATCATATAAAAAAAAAAAAAGCGAATGGTCAAGTTCAACCTACCTCCTCTACAATAGCTGATCCTGGCTCTCATGCTAAGGGATGAGTTGGAATTTGCAAAAAGTAAACTAAAGAGAAATGTAGAAAAAAGATGCCACAAGTGCCATACCTTTCGTATGAAGCTCACTTAAGGGACAAAATTTTGAAAAATGTTCACTATAACGTCATAACTTTTTAATTAATAACTTGTGGTGAACCTTCTATTGAAGTTGTCTCACATTAGTTGTGAAATGAGCTAGTAATCAATTTATAATTATGAGAAAAAACATCACATTTTGAACTAGCTTTTGAAGTGAAAGAGGTCCAAGACTACCTAACACCAGTATCAGAGCCCATTGCCAATAAGTCTAGACTCAATAGTCACATGGGACAGTAACGGGTTGTTTCTGCTTCAACCTAAGCCTAATGTGTGAGAGGGAGATTGTTGAGGTTGTCTCACATTGGTTGCAAAAAAGGCTAGTGGCCATTTTATAAGTGTGAAGGAAAGCCTCATTCCTTTGAATTGGCTTTTGGGGTGAGAGAATCCAAAAATCATATAATTAGATAATCAATTGAAATGTTATGGGACTCAAGTATATGTCATATGAAATTTGTGGCATTCAAAGTAATCAATTGAAAAGATTCAAATGAGTGTTGAAAGAAAGTAATGATACTTGCCATCCTTATCCTAAAAAAAAATGATAGTCCGAGCACAAAAATCTCTTCGCATGAATTCATCAAAACATCCTTGGAGCATCTGCTCACTTATTCAAGCCCCAACTTTGATTCTTGTCAATCTAAATTCAAGTGATTCCAGCAAGACCGTGTTGTAGGGTTCTTGAAGGTAGAGACCCTCCATTGGTTAGTCGGTGGTTGCTCCCCATTAAAACATAAACTTTCCAAAAGACGACGTTTGATTGGCTTTTGTGATTAAACCAAGAAATATAATCCAGACACGTGGCAATATCCAAAGTGCATTAACACGTGGATGACTTCACTCAGGGCGGACAAAGTCCAATCATTCGAGTTTTAGGGTTTTCAAAAGTCAAGACATTATAGTTTTCGAAACGACAGAGTAACTAAAACTTCTTGAGTATGTTCTTTATTCCCAGGAACTTCTCTAACTTATAATATGGTAATGAGGAATAATAATGCTTTAGCGAGCTCTTATTTCTTTTCTTTTATCTATTTATTTTTATTTTTATTTTTTTTTTTGTCGTTCTCTGCTTTTCTAACCCTTGGTCTTCATGAAGAGATTTGTGGCATCTTCTATAAGGAAATGAAAAGGAAAACAAAAAAAAAAACAAAAATTTCGATGAACCAAATTAAACGGGGCTGCGTTGTCATTGCACCAAATTTTCCCCATAAGGTTCCCACCGTATATTATATAGATGCGCCCTTTAAATGACGATGCCTTCCGTCGTCAGCAAGCGATGGCTGCCAAGGCCCTTTTCCCTAAAAATCTTGGGCACCACCTAGAATTGTCTCTTCGCGTCATGTTGCTGCACCTTCTTTGATTGGAGACAAAAACAATAAGATGCCAAAAGCTACACCAGCCTAGTTGAATTATTCGTGGGTCCGCATTCTTGCATAATTTGGAGCTTGGATCGAGACCGGAAAGTGAGGTAGGTTCGAGGCATGTTTCAGCGTGTTCAGGGTGAAGAGGAACAGGGGAATGAGAACTCGGGCCAAAGGCCGGGGCGTCCGGTTAGCGCCGGCCGCATATCTAGAAAGGCAAAGACGTGGTGCACGTGTTCTAGGTGCCCCAGTGACAAATTGACTCAGGTAAACGGGATTTAAAGCTTACTTCTTACCTGTTTTGTTATGTTATTCATTCGACTAACGAAGAAAAGAGTTAAGGTTTTCTCTCTTTTCTCTCTATTAGTTTTCTGTGAGAGTCTCTTAAGAAAACACTTTAAGGTGACAGTTTTCTACGCGAATTATCAGTAACAAGCGAGCGCACAGCCAAGCAGTGGCAGGGCTGCTTGGTAGGTTCGGGTGTCCTGACAAAGCTTGCTGGGTTCTTGAATAATGCCGACAGCTAATGTGTTTTTCAATGCAGTTGCCAGGCGCCCAGCATAATTCTGGTAGGTGTTGGGCCCCGATGTGACCCCCATCCAAACTTGTTAAAATTATATCTTCATAGTATTGAAAAAACTCCTATCAAATTTTGAAGATGACAAAACTTTCTTGTTATTATTCTTATTCTCAAGAATAGTAGACTTTTAAAGTTATAGCATAGACTCTTGTCAAAATCTATTCATTTTAGAAGTCTTTCTCACACTGACGCAATCCAAAATGAAACCAAGTTCAGAATGAAGATATTATCAGACTCAGATTTATTGATCTTACGACAAGGATTCAGTATGAACATAATGGAGATTTATTCTCAATATCTGGCTTTCTAGCAAAAAATCCCGCTTACCTTTTATAAATACATTGATGGAATCAATCATGAATTGATGAAATCAATCTTGCATACAAGTTTCTTTTTGGGAAGCATCTACTTATGAAAACCTAGATTTCGATTGTATGGGCAACTAAAATCAATGGATTTTCATCTCAATCTTCAATCAATTAAAAGATTTCCTTAATCGATTATGTCCAATGGATTGATTGGAAGAAATTCCTCTAGAGATACCAACGGCTAGTAAGGCATAAATGAATATTTAAGGAGGTCATTTAGTCTATTTAAAGAAAGCATGAAAATTGAAATTCCAAAGTCTGAAGCCTTTCCAAATCACTAGCTCTTTAACGACTACTCTTACAAATTATACTTAAGAGAGAAAATCACAAGAAGGGTGACTTAGTGAGGGAAAAAGAAATATTTCACTGAGTGTTTGCACTCGAAATATTGTACTTCTTTGTTGATAGTTTAGTGAATTATCAGCGTGGGAGAGTGGATGTATGTCTGATTTAAGCCGAACCACTATAAATCTCGTATGCAATTATCTCTTCCCTCAACTCTTTTCAGCTTTATCCATTGTGATTTCTTTTTAATTATCTCAAAAATCTATTACATCTCTTTTTTATTCTAAATTTTCTCCAGGAATCTGGTGGCGCTTTAATCAAACTCTAACTCATTTCCAAACTTTGCTCGCAACATATTTTATTCTGCATTTATTTGTTAAAGTTTTTTTTTAATACCTATTCAACCTCCTCTATGTGGTAGTACTAGCATTTTCACATAGCTTGTTTTAGAAGAGAATCATACGGAGTTTCATACAATCATATAGACTTGTATTTAGGACCGGTAAATACTTAAGTTTGAGCTTTTAGAACGATTGTAATCTCTCTTTGCCGATTATGGTGGAACTGTTTTATCAATCTCTTATCATAGAGTAGGCACATATTGAACCACCTAAATTCACTGGGTTTGAGTTTTATATCAATGACTCGTTTCCTTCCTGAATCGTTTTATTTTTTCACGCTTCCACGCTAATCGTAAAAAACTGATGTTAGATCATGAGGTTATTATTTAAAATATTCCGAAAGTTTTGTTTGTTTGCAATTATCGCTATGGCTTCTACGAAATTCAAGTAAACAGTTTCAACCTATGGGACATTAGGATGTGCGCACTGTTGAAGAAGCAGGGTTTGGCTTTGAAGGGAGATAATAAATTTCTCAGGGTATGAAAGCAAAAGAAAAAGCTGATAATTTGAAAAAAGGGTAGGAATATTATTCTGCTGAATTTAAGAGAAAAGGAAGTGGCGTATGAAACTAGTGCAGCTGCTGTTTGGGCAAAACTTAAAGCGTTGTATATGTCGAAATCACTTTCAAAGAATCTTTTCCTAATTCAACTTTTCTTCACTTTAAAAAAGAGAACGTCGGTCCAAAATGATCTAAATGAGTTTAATGAAAGTCAATGTCTCTGATGATTTCATCTTCCAGCATCTGATATGGAATTGCAAGATCCGTTAGCTTCTGCATTATTTGCAATAATAAAACTAATCTCAATTTATTAATTTGGACAGATGGGTGGCATCACCAAGCAAATTATATCGCAAAAGATCAATTGCGTGGTGCAATTTTCCCTGGTGCCGTCAGTCTAATAACGTCGGAGGTCATCCCAGCATATGGAGGTGAAAAGATACCCTTCACACGAAGAGAAACTAGAGTTAGAACCTCTTCAAAGGGATTGATTATTGAAAACGTCAAAGATAAGTGTTAGAGATATTAAAATTGATCCACAAAACTATTACTTAACATCAATGTCATCGGCGACTTATTTTATCTAGAACATGAATGCCATGATCATCTGATGATTTAAAATGTCAAAGTCCTAAACCTAATTTTCTTGGCCGCAACTGGTAAGTATATTCGACTTCATATACTAGTACTTTAAGTTTTTTGGAGTAAACGGCAATGCATATACTTCTGGTGGGTATCAAAGCCAACTATTTCGAGTTCATACCGCCTTCACCCATTTATCAGTTTTTTTTTGGTCATCTGCGCCCGATTAATATCAGCAATTCATCTCCCCGCAAAAATCAAGTTCACATGCTTGATGCTCTTCTAATTTTAATCAAATTAGCCTTCGAGTGAGGAGGAGTGTTTATATATACAAAATATTTTCTATCATACTCTGATAAATTAAATATTTGAAGTAAACATATGTAAACATGACTTAGTGCAGTGACGGATAAGTGGCCATGCAACATAAGATGAGAAATCTTTTTCTAATTCTAAAATGAAAAATGACTTGGATTCCTCTTAATATATCTGGTAAACCCAATATGACATATTGTTCCCCTTTTGGACGCTTTCCCTTATCTTAACTCCGTTATCCTCTGCATTATGGCATCGAATAAGAACTATATGTAAAGATATGATATTAGGTTAAGATAAAGATAAATTTCAAAAGTTTCGGAAAACATAAGGAGGATTAATTAATTCATAAATGGACCTCATCTTCCGATATAATACAGGCTTTATAATCAATAGGTTAGGGAGCTAAGCATGATGATGGCATGACTGTATTTCTTTTGATAAACTTTCAAGTTTGTCTTATTGAATGCTGATATCCCATCATTGGTCTAAGTTCAGATGTCTGAATCCATTTGTAAAATATGAGTTCCCTTCCCATTACAAGTAGAATATCTCTTACTTAACGCCTAAACTCCAATTCTCAACTACTTAAGAACTGCGAGGAATCATATTTTTCTAGGATGAATGTTGTCTCATTTATTGTACTTGACCATCAACAAATTGAACTAGCTCTAACCGAGGTTCATATATTTTATCTTAGTAACATCCAAAGGCCATAGTTTTTCCCTTTTTAGTGTCCCTTAAAGCCAATCGTAATTTCTGTCCCCTTTAATAATAGGAGTGAATATAGTATGCGGTGTCAGTGGGAAAAGAAAAGAAAAAAAACTGCTTGCAAGTGGACTTATATATACCATTGATTTAGTGGTTAGCGGGAGAGTGTGTAGTTATAACCCTCAAATTGTGGACGGATAAGGCCACCTACTGAGAAATAAGGGAAAGGTTACCCCAACAGTGCAAGCCCTAATCTTCCTTATGATAACTATCAAGGCTAGATATGCTAAATTGACTTGGAAACCTAGTCTATATAGTGTTCAGTCGAATTCTTAATAGTTTGCAACACGATTTTGGAAGTCTACATTGGTGGTCCACTTAGAGATTTTTTTTTATTACATTTTTTGGTATGTGAGATATGTGGACATCACTTACATTTAATTTCAACTAAATATGCATGCAGATAATGCCCATATATTTTTACAACCCATCAATCAAAAGACTATTAGGAGGAATTTTCCTCCATCTAGAAATGGAGTAAAACACACTTCTTGTTATTTTGTTTATTTGATGCTAGTAAAGTTCACTATATTATCATTTGGTTCCACCTCACTGCATATAAATGGTCAAGTTGCTTATGAATCCTGTTAAAGTGCATGTGTGGAAGCATTAGGCGAAAAATAAAAAAAAAATTCATTTTCAACGCACCGCCTATGTATAACATGGGAGAAACAGTAGATTTGAAAATGACAAGCTAACTTTATTTATATTTTGAAGAAGGGTATTTGGAGCCCTCGTTAATCAAAACGAATATGTTCATCGTCGATTGGTGGTCAGCTCCATGTGCTTGACAGCAGGGGGGGTGGTGGGTTTAAATCGATGACGTCCTTCCAGGGAACAAAGATTGACTCCCTCAAGAATGAACATTTCTATGGAAACAACACCATCATTACCTGCCATGAATATCAAATTCGCGTCCTCCTCGTCCAATCCAAACCCGTCGCAAGACTTTCCCATCAAACCACCAGTTAACGCTTGCCACATCCGAGGCAGCAACAGTTCTGGTTTTACATCAGCAACCAAACCTGATGGAATCACTCGCCAATAGCATTCTTCCCTGGAGCCCCAGAGCAGAGGGAGACGAGCAGATACCTGTTGCTGCTGATCACTAAATAAAGGGGTCTGGTATTTAATATCAAAGACTGCCCTTGAGAATTTCTATAAAAGAGCCTTTCATTGACAAAAGTAGTGGAAGTTTCCAGCTGTCGGCTTCACGGGCGTGAATAGATTCCTTCGAAAACCTGCCTTCAGGAAAAAACAAAGCGAGTAAGGGTTCCTCAGATTCCACCTGACTTGCCAAACTCAGCACTTACGTAAATCCTGCGAAGAATTGGAGAAGATATTCTTTACTTTTATTTCATGCATTTATAGTATGAGGTAGCTAATGACTTATAAAAAGACATTAGCTAGAACAAATGTAATAGAATAACTTTTCCCACTTACGGCCTTTATATATGAAAAGATTAAAAAAAAAAAAAAACCTCTATATATAAAAAGATAGAATGAGTTTGTCAACTTTGAAAACTTTTGATGCACTTGCCAAAAGTACAAGAATTGCTTGAGTAGACTTGATTTGATTGAGAGTAATTTTTGGAATTACTTTTCTGTAGAGAGATATTTTCTCTAATACCCTACAAGAGAGGCACTCTTTCGTGAATTCCGACCTTGGCCCGTAAATGAATAAATCGTTGTTGTGCAAGAGGTTTTGTTTGTGCATCTATAAGTTGATCATGAATGGACAAATGACACACTTGTAACAAATCTTTGTTAACCATGTCACGAATAAAATGAAAATTAACGGCAATGTGTTTCATCTTGGAGTAAAAAACAGGATTAACGCACATGTGTAGCATTAATGTTATGTTAGTGCACATACGTAGCACCAATGTTATGTTAGTGCACATACATAGCACCAATGTTATCACAATAAAAGCAAGGTGTGATTGAAGAAGATACTCGAAGTTCATGTAGGAGAGACTGAATCCATGTGAGCTCAGAATCTATCGCAACAGCACGATACTCCGCTTTGGTTGATGAATGAGCAACAAATTGTTGAGCACCACAATATAGAATTATGGTCAATATAAACTATGTAAACAGTTGTAGACTTACAGTCATCCATATTGCTTGCCAATCAGCATCAAAGAATGCATGAAATAATGGAGAGAGACTACTTTGCAGGTGTAGGCCAAAATTTGATAATTCATTTGAGATAACGTATAACGCTTTTAATAGCACTTCAATGTAATTGTGTTGGTTGATGCATAAATTGAGAGAGTTTGTTGATGACAAAAGCAATATCAGGCCTTGTGAATGCAACATGTTGAAGAGCACCAACAATCTTCCTAAATTTAGTTGCATGTGTATGAGGTGAGCCACTAGCATGAGTGATAGAGCTGCCAATAGCCATTGGGGTGGCAATCTCCTTGGATTGTTGTTCAATCAAAAATGCTCCTTTTATTCTTGCATTGCATGAGACAAAAACTAGACTTTGTGCATATCACCTCAACTCTCAAGAAGTATTGTACATCTCTGAGTTCTTTAAGTGAAAATTATCCTGCAAGAGCTCTCACAAATGTTGGCAAAAAATTTTCATTTCCTATCTAGATCAAATCATCTACATAAATCAAGAAATAAACAATGATGCTGCCATGTTTGTATATAAAGAGAAAGAATCTGATTTGAATTGGATGAATCCAAATGAGATGGCAAAGGATTTGAGTACTTGATGCCACGTGCGAGGGGCTTGCTTAAGACAATAAATAGCCTTCTTCAATTGGTATTCTGGTTTGGTACTCTTCTTTACTAAAATGCATGTGTGAGTTGTGCTAGAATAAGTCTTACATTGGACAATAGGTGAGATGTTGAGTAGTTAATATTTTTTTTCTTATACTTATTGTTTTAAGCTTTTGATTGAATGTAGGTTCAACTAAATATGTTAGTGGGCTCGTACTTGGGTTCCCTCTTGGCTCTCCCCAAATGAAGGTCTCAGGCTTGTAATGCGCTCTCCCAACAAATAATATCAGAACTGATAGTTGATTAGTGGCCTACTCTCAATGTGTATCGATGTTTGGTAAATATCTTAAGGAAAGAATCTCATGACCAACCCATTTTTCGAGCAACCTTCATCATTCAATCTTGTAAAAAAGACTTGGAATTAAGGTGGGCATTGTTCTGTAGCAACGTGACCCCGATAACAGTGTTAATAATTCAGTTTGGAGAAAGAGACTATGATGAATGTGGCATTATTGTTATTGTGGTTCTCGTAAGGCAATAAGGTGGAAAGTCAAAGTTGTGATATATTGGTGCAAAAGGATATCAAAATTAAGGGAGGAGCAAAACTAATACTGAACTCACACGTAAGGGGAAGATTGTTGAAATGCACGTGAGTTGTGTTAGAAAATAGTCCCAAATCGAAGAATGGGTGTAGTGTAGAATAGTTAATAGATCATAGTTCGCTTATAACTTATTAGCTTAAGCCTTTAAGTAAAGATGGGTCACTAGATATGTTGACAAACTTGAACTTAAAACTCTCCTAACAATCTCTCAAGGTGAAGACTTTGACTTTTGCTTCTCATCATGGCACCCTTAGTCTTCATTCTTTGCTTTTGGGTCACAATCAAACCTAAATTGCACTTAAAAGGATTGATCCACTCCTTGGACCTAGCTAAAAAAAAAAAAATTCTCATGGGTGGATCAGGAGGTATCTAAATTATCTTGGATGGAATATTAACATCTTTTTCATAATTGGATCTGTTTGTTTCTCGAAAAATAAATTATTTGGACAACAGTTTTCTAAAAACAATTGCTTGTATCTTTTACAAATACAAATGAACGAAAAGTATTTTCATCATTCACAAAAATATTTAGATATAAATTGCTGTCAATAATAAAAATATTTTTCATTAATTAATTATTTAAAGTATTGCAAGTGATCATTTTTAAGAAAATGTTATTCAAATCATTTATTTTTAAGAAAAGATATGAAGTATGCCTCCATCATTGCTTCGTACAGTACCTTGTGGGACTGGATTTGGATAATACCTTCTCGAAAGGACACTCTTTGAAGGCCCTTTATAGTTATTCATATTTGGGTGACACTAATCCCTCCCAGCCTTGTGACATGGGTGCGCATGCCAACCTCCATTTTGGGCACAACCTCCAACTTTGGATTGATTGTGTATTATCTTTTCAAGTATGACACAATCGCTACGCTCCAAGAATGGTGGCAACTGCAATACATTTTGTTCTTCATTATGGTTGGGATCTCATGACTGTCTAACAATCGTTTAACCAAGCCTTTGAGTGAAGTATGTGTTCTCTCTCTCTCTCTCTCTCTCTCTCTCTCTCTCTCTGAGAAAGCCTTGCTCCATCCAAAGAGAGTTCCGTCACCACAACACTACCGAAGTACACATGCTACTACCATAGAGAAAAGTACCAAAAAAGTTCTAAACCTATTGCATTGGTACCAATTCAGTCATAAACTTTTCAATTTGACCAATTCAATCCTAAACCTTTTTACATTTGTATTAATTCAGTTCATCCAGCCAATTTTGGCCAGCTAGTGCTGACGTGGATGTCGACCGGTGATTAGACACTGACGTGGCAATTTTTTAATATTTTTTGGATTTTTATTAATTTTTTCCTTTTTCTTTTCTTTTCTCCCTTCTCCCTCCTTAGACTGTTCTGACGGTGGCTGGCGAGCCTTCGATGAGGCTCGTAGGCCACTAGGCGAGGGCCGCGAAGCTTTGCCTACCGTTAGCAAGGATCATGACCTTCGCCCGACCTCTCCGGGGTTCTCGACAAGGAGGCTTTGCCCAAATTTGGGCAAGGCCAACCTCGCCTGTGGCTGGCGAGGCCATGGTGGCCATCGCCAGGGCAGAGGCGAGGGCTTCCAGGCCGGAGGCTTGCCAGTCGCCGACGAGGGTCGCAGCCCTCGCCCGACCTCACCTAAGGCCACTAGCGAGGCAGCTTCGCCCCAATTTGGGCAAGGCCAGCCTCTCCCTAGCCTTGTCGCAAGTGAAGGCGGCCTCGCCCATGGCCGGCAAGGCCAACGCGACCCTTGCCAAGCCTTGCCACAAGTGAAGGCAACCATCACCAACACACCAGTCCGACGATAGCCACCTTCGCCCTCGGCAAGGCCAGGGCGAGGCTGGCCTCACCTAGATCCAGGCAAAGCCGCCTCTCTAGCGACCCTGGGAGAGGCCAGGCGAGGGCTTCACGGCCATCGCTAGAACAATCCAAGGAGGAAGAAGAGAGAAAAGAAAAGGAAAAGGAAAAAATTAATAAAAAATATTTAAAAATTGCCACGTCAACTTCCGGCCACTAGTCGACGTCCATGTCAGCACCAGCCGACCAAAATTGGCCAGATTTACTAAATTTGTACCAATATAAAAAGATTTAGGACTAAATTGGTACCAATGTAAAAATGTTTAGGACTAAATTGGTCCAATTAAAAAGTTTATGACCGAATTGATACCAGTACAATAGATGTAGAACTTTTTTAACACTTTTCCTGCTACCACAAGAGAGTTTGAACTCGTGATCTCACATTTTGGTAGCACTGGACCTACACCGATTGATGGTATCTATTGGTTGTTTGTTTGTAAAACAAACAAATCGGTGCTTTTTCCTGTCTCACATAAGGAGGTTGGGAAGAAGTGAGCTACTTCATAAGCATGAGTTTCTTATGATTTATTCAAAAGAAGATAATGAGTTGTGGGTTAGACCTCACGATACTTACAAATTATTGCGCATTATTAAGTGCACTTAGCACTAACCCTCGTTTATTTTATTTTTTTATTTTGTATGGTTATCTTAATAATCTTTATCAGTCGAAAGGTTATATTTGCTCAATCGGTATTTTTAGAAGTTATGAAATTCAAAATTATAAAAATTATATATATATATATATATATATATATATATATATATTTATTTATTTATTTATTTATTTATTTATTTATTTATTTATTTATTTATTCTGAATTTTTTTATGTTTTTTCAAGGTAACCTTTGAAAGCATACCTTTTCACTTTGCAACATTTCTCGAAAGTTTGCCTCTATTCATTAAGACTAAGATATGTATGCCATTTTTGCAATGAAGGGGTGTCAAGTCTTTTTGAGTTTTCTTTCCGAAAATACAACTATCATTTCAATTGTTTGCCTTGAAAGATCTAGAGAAATACTATATAGCAATTTTAGTATTCTCAATTGAGATTTTATTGTTTCCAAGAGAAAATTTGGCAATAACTATTAGCAACGTTGTAGAACAAATAATTCCTTAAAAACGATATCACACCTCAAAGTCTAATTTCATTGTTTTTCTTAATCGTTCGTCATATTTTTCCCAATAGTATCTCTTTCTTCGCTAACGAAGAAACGATTTTTGGGTCAAAACAAGAATAGGAAGATATTTCGCGAAGTGTCTTAGCTTTTTTGTCAAGAGGTCCATGATTCAAGTTCAATTGGAGGCTTTGATTATTGAACCTTGTTACTCTGTTTTGGACCAAGACTCCATTTGTTCCGTAAAAAATAATTTTTTTAGAAAATATTGTCCTATAAATAGTCATTTGTATCGCTTGAAATAATTAGTCAATGAAAAATAATTTTATTTTTGCTAACAATTTATGTCTAAACATTTTTGTACACTATGAAAATATTTTTCATCCATTCATTTTTTGGATCAATATAATTGATTAGATTAAAAAAATTATTTTTCAAGTTATTTATTTTCTGCAAAATAAATGCTCTTTCGTGAAAAGGACACCATATTGAAAAAAAAAAAAAAATTGGAAAGAGAAGAGAACTGTCTTGGAAATCTTGGGATATTTGAATTTTGAGATGCTTGACATGGGTAGCTGGGCCTTTGCTTTGGGCCACCGAGATATAGAAAATTACAGATTGCCTTCCGTGTATCTTCAAGAATAACTAAAGCATTCAACCGACATCCATCGAATCCAAAGCTATAATTCAGATTAATACATGCGATCTCGTTTCATTATTATTTGAAAACGAAACAAAAGGAAAAATTGTCCAAAAAATCATAAATCTATTATACGGCAGCTAATTCATTCTTAAGTCTTTCGATTATGTCAATTTAATTTTAAACTTGTTATGACAATTTAATGTTTCAAATCAATTTTGACCAAAAATCATTGATGTGTACGCCAGCTATTTTACATAGCATGACCAACATTGACGTAAATAATTTTTTACATTTTTCTGAAATTTATAATCTTTTTTCTTTTTTCTTTTCTTTCTTTTTCTTTTCCTTCTCCTCCAATCACCAAGCTTGGCTCGAAGACTGGCCACAAGTAAGTGCCAATGAGGCTCGGCCCTCAACAAATCTAGCATGCATGAACCTCGCTTGCAGTTAGCCATGGCTAGACATCACTAGTGGCTAGATGAGGCCAACCTTGCCAAATCTAGTGAGGTCGAGCTCCACCAATCGCCAACAAGGCTCCGAACCCTAACCCTCACTTGTGGTGATGGCTAGCAGAAGAAGGAAAAAAAGAAAACGAAAAAAAAGTAAAATTCGAAAAAAATAATAAAAAATTCAAAAAATTTAAAAGTTGTCAACATTAGCATTTATCAAACCATTTAGGATAGTTGGTACTAACTAAATTGGGATTAAATCATTACAAGACTTAGGATTAAATTGACAAATCATCGAAATATTTAGGATTAAATTGATATATTTCAAAGGTTTCGAATTAAATTAGCACAACTGAAAAGTTTATGATTAAATTAACTACCATTCAATAAGTCTAAAACTTTTTAAACAATTTATCCCAAAACAAAATCACACCAATTAGCAATGCTCCATTTCCAATTTATATTTTATTTTGAATACACCAATTAGCATTCTCATACTTTTCATAAATCGTAATGCCTACATCATGAATAAAACAAAGAGAGTAATCCTTTTTATGAAATTACGGCAAGTGCAATAGGAGCTTTGATCATCAATCCTAAGCATCTTACTTAGTCCATGAAATCCTAAACCATTTCAAAGGTGCATAATCGAGTCATGATTTAATCGATGTCGACAATTGGTCGCCGGACAAACATACCGTTTCGATTTTCCATATCCATGATCTCGCGTCTGTCTATTGTTGAACGGAGAACTTGATATTGGGTCCATGGAACAATCCTTTAATCCAAAACCAAACACTTTACGGGATCATGCAGATGTGTTGGGTCTCCTTTTTAAATATGTAAAAGAATTCGTGATTCCTGGCCCAGTCGACAGCTAGTGTTCATATTTTTCCCCTTTTCTTAACTTTTAAGTGTTGATTACAAGTAAGCACTCACTTTTTTTCTCCTTTTTCCCCTTTTTTATTAAAGTATGCAAAAGTCTATTGGCCAACGAAATGAAGAAAGAGCACGCCCGGTCGGCTGCGCAAAATTTTCAAACTGGGTTAGGGTCCTTCAAGTTTGAGGAGATGTCTAATAATTGCATGCTTTCCAAGAATATGTGAATGAGTATGGGAAAGGGAACTAAACCACCCAAAAAAGAAGGAAAAAAGAGAGAGAGAAATAAAAAATAAAAATAGAAAAGTTGTCGCTGAAGATGCTTAACGCCCAAGAGATAAGTGAGGTATTTCATAACTCGAGATTTTTCTATCTAGTCAAATATCAGCTTGACTAACGGCCTTCTTTTAAAATAAGCTTAAGTACGTTGACAAGAGGGTTTGTCAACGATGTGCCCAGAATCCTTTGGATAGGTAGAATAAGTATAAGGGTGGCATATAATCGATGTACTCATCCTAATGATGTAAAATACAATCGGCGAGGTATATTTGATATCTTAGCACTAAATATATGAGAATGAGCATCATGTGCTTCGTCAACAGGTTGATTAATCACAGGATGATGGGCATGACCTGTGAGATTGCTTTGAGCTGGAGATACTTTCGTCTTGAACATGTACAATCTACTGCATCCAAATTAAACATTTATCCACTCATTCAACTCTTCAAATGAAATTACTCTTATATCCTCATAGGTAGTTACAGCAGTGATGGAGGGTGAGTCTATATATATCGAGATAGCTGGGCTATTTAATCTTATATATAGTGCGTGCATAAGCCTATGAGATTCAATATCTAAAGGGACCTTTGTGCCGTAAGGGTGTGCTAAGGATGTGCTTCAGAAGCAAGCATCACCCGCACGTACTTACTATAGTAATGCTAATTTTTGCTTACCAACTCTGCAATTGTTGCCTCAAGCTTAATAGGAGAACAAGTTTAAAGAGAAATGACCAAATTTTGAATATGTATGGTGGTGGCCATATTTGATGTATCAAGGTCTAGACCCATTGAAGCACATGCCTAAACTTAGGAAATAACCAGCCAAATGAATAATTTAAAGGGTATTAACTTTATTTTCGACGGGTTTTTAAAAATCATTGAATTTCTTAGAAGCGTATGCAATTCGCCCATTTAAACACCTAAGAGGAAAAAAGAGTGTTCTAAGTCAAATCAGTGTCTCCTGTTTCTACTAGTCTTTTGAAGCAGAATGCGTTAGGCCTAGCAGAGAAACCCTACCTCAAGAGCGTCATCGAAAACTTCCCAGGGCTCTCTCAACTTTCATTCCCTTCCTTTACCTGAGTCTCTCCCTTATTAGAGGGTCACTTTCACAGATCAAAATGCCGTCGATTCAGGATCTTAATCTTCCTCTTGACTAATCGACAAGTGCACAAAAAGCTGACCCAGTTAGGCAACAACACGTGCTTCACATTAGATTTTAACAAAATCTCCAAGCCAGTGGATCAATCTCTGTCCTTTTCTGTGGTCCCCTTGTTAGCAACAAGATGGATTTTTCCTTAGTGAATTCCAGCCCACCACCAGGCATGCATCCAGGTAGTGCTACTTCTGTAGCAGATACCAAATTAACAATTTCTTTTTCTTAAATTAGCAAAAACAGCATGTCTTTAAAGCTTAGCCTATCTTTGATTTCCTTAACTTCAAGAAAAAGTTCATTATTTTTATCAAATGCGTATCCCCCACTTGGTGTACTGACTGTACTCAGCAACTATTTCTCATATTCAATAATATCCATTCCCGCCACTTTAATTCTTGTTTCAATTAACTATTTTGTGTTTGTATAGAGGCACGGCAAGCAAGTACAAATCTACTCAAATCAACCCTTTAATAACTACAACTTGACTTTGATTATTACTATCCAAGATTTCTCTTTTTCTCTCATAGTAATCCAAGAGATTTTGTGACTCTGAAGCGTGAACGAAAGCTGCGCAAAGATCCAATAGGGGCTATCTTTAACGAATCTCAGATTGCAAATCAACCAAGCTGGGTTGGGATTGGATTAATGTATCATGGCTGGTCAAGCTCTTCCTAACAAAACAAAGAGACAGTGGGGGACCATTGGATTACTGGATCTAATCACGATTGATTTGGTCGGTTCGAATGCTGGATCCTACATCGTATGAACAAGTCGAATGAATTGGAGCTCGGATAAAGATTAGATGTAAGTTAATGGGACCACTACGAGCAGATGGAAGAAGCGATGTAGGCAGCCTATAGGCTTATAGGTAAAGACTTGGAACTTCATGTAAAGTGAAACAGCTCGTGGCTTCCAGTTGAGCGCCCGATGAAGACATTGAGTAGAGCGACTTCTTAATTAGAATTAGTCATCTTCAGACCAATTTTAAGAGTCATTTGCTTTCGTGAGTTTCTGTTTCAGCGTGGTCCGAAAAAAAGAAAAAGAAAAAATGGAAGTACGGCGTTGTACCGACCTAGGTTGCTTGATTATTGGGTCCAAATGGTTTAAAAATCAAAGTAAGAGAACTTATGCAAAGAAACAAGGATTCTACATTACATGTAAACTATACTTGCGGATCACTTGACCTCGGCTCAATTGTTTGTATTTAGTTCAAGGGGAAAAGTACCCAAAAAATTTTAAACATATTATATTTGTACCAAATCAATCTCAATTTTTCAATTAGACCAATTTAGTCATAAACATTTATTACATTAATACTAATTCAGTCCATCTGATTAATTTAGACCAAAAATTACTCATGTTGATGCTAGTCATCTTACATGACATGGCTAGCACTAATATTGATATTTTTATATTTTTTTAGTAACTTTTTCCCTTTTCTTTTTGTCAATTGCTGGCCACTGCCATAGGCCATGGCAAAGGTCGGCCTCACCGAGCCATGCCTAGGCAAGAGCAAGCATTGACAAGGTCCCTCTCACCAAATCTAGGTGAGCCCCCTCTTACCAAGCGACGTCACCTTGGCCTAGCCAAGGATTGCCAAGGGTTAGCCTCGCCAGATCTAGTGAGAGGGATCTCATAGGCAATCGCTCTCACTGACCGCGGCCTACAGGCATGGCCATTGACCAACCACTAGCAAAAAGAAAAAGAGAAAAAAAGAAAAAATATATTTTAAAAAATAAAAGAAAATTCATGTCAAAACTGAGTGTGCCATATAGGACGGCCGCATCGGCAATTTATAGCCTAAATTGATCAGACTGAATGAATTGATAATAATGTAAAAAGATTTAGGACTAAATTGATTCAATGAAAATGCTTATGATTAAATTAGTATCGATATAATAGGTGTATGACTCTTTATGATTTTTTTCCCTTAGTTCATTTTTTTTTTTTTGGTTGAAAGTTCAAGCCTAGTTTGAGTAGTGCAAGTAGCGTAGGAGTTCCCTCAACGTATTTCATTTATAGGCGCTTTGGTAATTGATTTTGAAAGTCTAAGCTTGACATAGAGCTTAGGTGGAAGAAGATCATGTGTATATAAAGAACATGCAAACCCTATTGTAATCGAATGTTGGATATTTCAATATCCCCTCTCACATGTAAGCCGGATTATGAGTGGTACAAGAAATTTGACTAATGGTGGTGGATGCTCATGCGAAGAAAGCAGAAGCTGCCTTACTACCATATTAGAAAATAATAATACCCTAAAAGTTTAAGCTAATAAATGGAAAAAGATAATATGTTTACAAAAAACATATAAACCTTATTGTGAAGCGACCTGAATATTTTAGTTAAGTATGCCAATGGACTATTATCACATACCATTGGTAAGTGGAGAGGATTTCGAGTTGGCTTTCCAAATATTTGGGAATAGTGACTTGCTTAATTAATCACAAAAAAAGATCCCAAAATTATCAAGAGAACTAATGCAAACTAGGAGAAAAATTCTAAGTAACGCTTATAATATCTAGCTATATCGACCAATCCATATAGTATTAGCTAGCATTTGCTAAAGCTTCGGAACAAGTAATGTCGATAAATGATACAATAATTGTGAAAATCATATCTAAGATAGGGTCGATGACATAATATTAGCATGTCACGTGCCATGTTTAGTTTCACGTAAAGAGATCTCTCTCTTATGAAGGTGGATATGGATATAAATGTCCGACTCAGCTTGGCATAGAAAGGAGTATCCTAGTTGGGTACATAAAAACTAATCAACTTGCTAGTCCTACATTGATTCCCTAGGCAATATGCATCTTCATTCAACTCAACAATAATCTCGGAGTTGTCTGAATCCACAATCTCCCACCAACTTGTGAATTTATTATGACTTCTTTTTATAAGCAAAGAAAAGAGAAACACAATGTCTTTGCATCAGCGTATGTGCGTTAGATTTCAAGGTTTGGCGCCAATTATTCGCTTGTAAGCTAGATTTTAGCCTAAAACTAAAGTATAGGAAGACATGATAGGAAATTGGTATTTACTATTATTGCACAAATACGCTTAATCATTTATTGTTGTCACTCTCTTGATTCTTATTAATACTTAGGGTATACAAACTACTAAAGGAGAGTACTGATTCCTCCCATTTAGGTGGCATGAGCCGCTTATCTGAAAAAACTCTTAAAATGAAAGAAACAAAGAAAGAAAGAAAGAAAGTTAAGATTGATATGATTCTTTAAAGGGTTCTCTCTCCTGATGTGAAGACTGTAGAGCATAAGTATGTTACGCACAGCCTGAGCAAAAGTTCACTTACAACATGACCCCAACTTTATGTAAGAAAGTATCACTAGGGTACTAGCTCGAAGACCAAAAAATCCCTATTTTATGCTGTTGAAGGGTGGGCAGGTTTCAGTGCAATTCTAAGGGAGGCCAGATATTTGCCCCACCTTGCGGGTACTAGATCTATATCGCAAGAACTCTTCTTTTTTCAAATAGGTTCTTGAGATTACCGACAGATTAGTCAATACATTTTGAAGATATACTAACGGAGGCTCAACCCTTGGAGTATTCTCAAAAAATATATCATTGTCAGAAATTAAATAATTGTCCCAACACATCACGGATCCCAGAAAGCAAATTCCAAATCCCCTTGACACTTTTCCCTATATATACTCCATTCTTGCACCCAAATTCCAATTTCTCTCTCAATCCACACGCTCTCTTTTCTCCTAATTCTTCACAAAAAGAAATGACTCCTCCTTCTTCCTCATCCTCCGACCCTCTCTTTCAAGACTTGTACTTCTCAAGAAGACTGCTCCTACATGGCCCTCTTCACCAGACACCAAACATGGCAACCGCGCCATCATATAGTAGAAGCACCCATGAAGAACCTTACTCTCCTGGCTACAACAGCTTTGAATCCAACGTTGTGATGGTCCTCGCTGTCCTATTGTGTGCCGTAATTTGCTCTTTAGGAGCAAATTTCATCGTTAGGTGTGCACTAAGGTGCTCCAGTTTTGTGTCCTCCGACACGAATAGCCATAATTCCTCAGCTAGGCTAGCCAACACCGGGGTGAAGAGGAAGGCCTTGAAGACGTTCCCGATTGTGAACTACTCGGCGGAATTGAAGTTGCCTGGGTTGGATTCCGAGTGCATAATCTGCCTCTCCGAATTCGCCATCAACGACCAGGTCCGGATACTGCCGAAGTGCCACCATGGGTTTCACGTCCGGTGCATCGACAAGTGGCTCAACTCGCACTCCTCATGCCCGACCTGCAGGCACTGCTTGATCGAGACATGCCAAAAGATCATGGGTTGCGGTGGTCCTCAGGCTAGCACTTCAGGACCGTCACCGTCATCTCCTGCTCAGGCTATCCAAATCACCATCGCGCCACTAGAGCCAGAAGGGCCAGCGCGCAATTATCACGGAGTTGGCTAGGTAGGTGAGCTCTGAGTAGTTGACATAGCTAGTTAGGAGAATGTTATTGGAGTTGCACATTGCGGTGCAGAGGTTGTTAGCCAAAATGGTGGGTCATAAAACCCAACAAGGGGAATAGCCAAAAGATAAATGTGTGTTCATCAAAGCGCTACCTTTTGATTACCCCGCATAGAAGGAAAAAACAAAGGAGATTTGATACTTTTACCAAATCCGGGCACGTGCAATAGGAAATCTAGATGTTTTGGTCATCAGTCCTAAGCATTTTATTTAGACAATCGAATCATAAACCATTTCCAATTACTGATAGTTGATCGCTAGATAATAGTACCGTTTTGATTTTTCATATACACAATCCGGCGTTCTCTATCTTTGGATGGAGAACTTGATTTCGGGTCACAAGAATGGCCCTTCAATCCAAGATCAAACGCTTAATGGGAGGGAACATGCTCATGTAGATGCAGTCGGTCTTCTTTCCAAATACGGATGAAAAAGAATTCGTGATTTTACAGCTAGGGTTCATATTTTCCTTTTCTCAACTTTAAGTTTTGATAACAAGTAAGAACTCACTTTTTTCTCTTTTTCTTCCTTTTATTTAAGTATGCAAAGGTCTATTGGCCCAAAAAATTAGAAATATAAAGAGCATGCAAATTCTGCTACGAAAAATCTTCACGCTGGAATAGTATCCTTTAAGTTGAAGAGATGTCTACTAATTTGCATGCTTTCAGGAACATGTGAATGAATGAATGGGGAAGGCAGTAAAACCAAAAACAAAACAAAAAAAGTGCTGCTGAAAATGCTTAGCACCTGCGAGATTAGTTCTTTGAGCTCTTTGATTGATTGGGGTTTCCTTCAATCATAAGTGCACTTGAGGTATTTATAAACCTTCACATACGGTTACATACAATGATTATTAAAATTGAATAAAGAAATAAGTTCCTGATCCTATTGGCAATTATAAGAAATTACACGATCTCATATTGTCTACTAGTACTTATCTACAAGAAGTTATAAAAATCCAAAAATAGCGGTAATAAAGATAACCACCCAACAATTACACCTTTATGTCAATTACTCGCTATTGATAACTTTATCGATTGATTTTCTAAGTCTTGATGAAGGCTCTCGTCAATAACTTTGACGCTATGTGTTGACGATTGTTCTATTCATTGATGACTTTCTATTTTTAATGAACTCTGCCCTTATCAACTAAGTTTATCACTTGTGTCAATAATAACCAAAAGTTAGTCATTTAATTAAGCCATTTTTCAAAAGTAAGTCAAAGATTACATCTGATTTGTTAATATCGAAAAAGTAAACCCGAGTATCTTTAACTTAGCCATTGTTATTTCTTTTATTTGGCAAGCTTTAAAAATCGACAAACGTAAGACTTGTCAAGCACTATATTTGCAAATAGTTATCTCAATCTTTTTATTCAGGTCAGATTCATACCCTAACTCATAATTTTCCATTAAAACCATGTTTAGTGTAAAGTATTCATGTGGCCTTTTCTCTCTTTCTTTAAGCAGCTGCTCATATTTTGACAATATCGTTGCCAATTAAAAGAATCCACAAAGTCTTGGCTTTCAATTTTTTTTCTATAAATGAATTTCCATCCACTAAAAGCCAAATTCATGAATTCTTATTTGAGAGTGAAGTAAGGTATATTCTGCCCCAACGAGTGCCCCACATTGGACTATAAATCGACTAATGAGTTCAATGATCATTTGCTCATCTTTGCATTTAAAAATGGCAAAGCTAGGCATTTTAAAGCCTCTTAGAAAAAGTTGATTATAGACCCTTCAGGATGTGGTTTCCTATGAACGGTATGCTATCACCCTGTTTTTTTTTCTCTAATTGTCATTGAGCTTTTTCAGCAAGCTGCAATGGGTTCAATTTAGTTTGTCATCTTGCCCCCAAGGCGATGATGCTGGTCTTACTAGATTATCTATGTTAGCTTTATCAGCACAGCTACAACAATTAGCCATATATTTTCAACATTTGGCAATGGTCCATTTTGTCGATCCTTTTAATTTGCCAAATTGTTAATTCCATTTTGGTTATTTTGACCAACATTAATTTGTTTGTCTCTATTATTCTGGCCTTGATCGGAAGACTCATGCCTTTGCATATTTCTTTTAGGGGGTTGACTATTTCAACCAAAATAATTAACATCAATAAATGGAAAGAGACTAGAAGCGTACTCTATTGCCACTGGATTTGCTTGATTTGGTTGTGGTTGATTGGATAATCCTAGCCTTCACAAGGCATCAATCACAGCATTGATGATCATTGGTTTGATCTTAACAAACGTTTAACTTACAATGGAGTTAACCATATCATTATGCTGTTCTTCAAGAATCTTCTCGTGATTGGCAGCATATTGGAATTTGGACCAACTTTCCTTTATTGCTCTTCATTAAAATACCTTGAAAGATCAACTTTTTCACATTGATTTCCTTCTACGCTCTCGCACAGCTGAAAATACGGAATGCACAACAACTTCATTACCAATTTGTAGCATTGGAGATTTGCTGTTGTCGACAGTATTATCGATCTTTGTTGATTTCTGATGGGAAAGTAAATGATAAAAATTTTACAGTAGACACTAGGAACAATTGTTGCCAATGACGTAAAATTCAAGAAAGTAAAGATGAAAGATAAATTTGCAGAAAATCATTGAGTTCTTTGATTAACTGCATGATTTATTACATTGAATACACTTATACCTTCTACATATGATGATTTTTAGATTTGAATAAATAAATAACTTCTTAAGCCTACCAACAGTGACAAGTAGTTACACGATCTCATAATATCTAGTAACACTTATCTAGAATAAGTTATAAAAATCCAAAAATAACGGCAATAGTAGTTATGTTTTTGTGTTGATTTTTCGTTGTCCATGACTTTGTCAATCAATTCCCTAAATTGTGATGAAGGCGCTCATCGATAACTTTCATGCTATCTATGGTCGATTGTTTAGTTCACTGATAAAGTTTTTAAAAAAAAAAAATCAAACTTTCCTCTTACCGATTAAGTTTGTCACTTGCCAATAATAATCAAAAGCTGGTCATTTTTAGGTGTCAACAGATCCTTAGTAGGAATATGCTAACTTTTTCAACGGTTTTCTATAGAGGATTGAATTGTCAAGATGTGGACGTAATTTGCCCATGTAAGAACCCAACGGGAAAAATGTGTTTTGAGCCAAATCAGTGGTCTCCTATGCCTACAAGTCTTTTCAAGCAGAATGTATAGACCTAGGCGAGAAACCCTAGCCCAGGAGTGTCATCAAAAACCTCCCAAGGCTCTGAACTTTCATTCTCCTCCTTTGGCTGAATTTCTCCTGATTGGCTTGTGTCACTTTCCCAGATGAAAATGCGATGGAATCAGGATCACAAATCCTCCAAAAGCGACTATTTAATGAGTGCACTAAAAGCTGACCCAGATAAGCAATGGCACGTGTGCTTCAAATTAGATTTAACAAAATTCCCAAATAAATGGACCAATCTCTCTTCCTCTTGTGGTCCCCTCGCTAGCAACAAGATGATGTTTCCTAGTGAATTCCAGTCCACAATTAGATATGCATCCAAGTAGTGCTACTTCTGTAGTAGTTAACAAATTAATCATTTCTTTATTTTTTTAGTTAATAGAAAAGGATGCCTTTAAGGTTAGCCTATCTTTGATTTCCTTAATTTATAAAAAAAAAATTATTATAATTGTTAAACAGTTATCCCGCACATGCTGTACTGACTGTACTCAGCAACTTTTTCTCATAATCAATCATATCCATTTCTGCCACTTTAATTTTTTGTGTTAATTAACTATTTTGCGTTTGCATGGAGGACTCTAAGTGCATGAATTAGCCGAAAGAAAAGCACAAATCAACTCAAATCAACCCTTTAATAACTACAATTTGACTTTAATAATTACTAGCCAAGATCTCTCTTTTTCTCTGAAAATAATTTAAGAGATTTTGTGGCTATGACCGAGTGCCGCACAAAGACACAAGAGGTGCTGTCATTATAATCTCAAATTGCTAATCGAGCAAGTTGTGCATGGGTTGGATTTGGGACCATTTAATAATTAGATCTACTCGCAATCTATTTGTTTTTTTCGAGTGCCGGATCCTACATCGTACAAACCAATCAAAGAAATTGGAGTTTGAATAAAGATAGGATGTCAATTAATGGGACAACTACAAGCATGATGGAAGAAGAGATACAGGAAGCTACAGCTAGAGACTTGCAACCCTATGGCTTACAGTTAAGCGCCAAATGAGGAAATTGAAGAGATTGACTTTCTAGAATTAGTCATCTTCAAACACCTTTTTATAGCCATTTGGTTTCGTGAGTTTCTCATTCATCATGGTCCAGAAAGGGCAAATGTCGGATAGAAAGGAAAAAAAAAATCGAACTACAATGATTTTTGGTCCAAATGATTTAATAATCAAAGTAAGAGAACTTATGTAGAGATGCGAGAAGGAGACTACGTTGTTGAGATACGCATGCATTTTGTACTAGAAAAATCGAGTATGGGACACCACCAAAACTTCGCACGAGGGTATTTTTAAGTGCCAAAAGTTAGAAATGTGATACTTAAGTGCCAAAATCGAAGTAAAATAGATAAGTTAAGTGTCAACGGCGAGAAAATCCAGCCAAACACTGACGTGACAATTTTCTGGCGAGCTAAGTGCAAAAGAACGTCATTTTGCACACTGACATGGCTAGATAAGTGCCAAAACAACGTTATTTTACTATTGACATTAGCAAATAATTAATGTAAAAATTAATTAAATTAAATTCAAAATCAAATTTAAAAAAAAATGAACAGTAGCCGACGGTTGAGGGCTCAGCCCTTGCCGCCGGTCAACCGGGGTCACTGAGCCCTAGTTAGGGACCAGCGACTCAAGCCAACTGGTGGTGAGGGCCTGTAGTGGCGGCAAAGGCTGAGCCCTCAACCACCGGCTAAACCTCCTTTTTTTAATTTAGTTTTAAATTTAATTTAATTAACTTTTATATTAAAATTGGAATTGTGCCAAAACGACGTCGTTTTTGTCTTTCTTTGTTGAGTCAGCCTTCCGAAGAGCCACGTAAGTGAGCAAGTTTTCAAAAATTACCATGTAGAATTTCCGGTGGGGTTCACCGGATGTAACACTCAAGTATCTCATTTTCAAAAAAGATAGCATTTAAGTATTACTTTCCTAACTTTTGATACTTAAGTGTTCCCTTGTACCAAGTTTTAGCACTTGGGATGTTCTTTTATCTAGAAAAATCTCATATTGGAGAATTGAGGTATCTTGGAATAGTTAATATGCCTTTTGTGGACTTAAGTTTTTTAGTGAAGGTAAGTCTCATTGGATATGTTGATGGACTCACACTTAGCCTCTCCCTAAGCAATCTCCATAAGCGAGGGTATTAGGCTTTTGTTGCACGCTCTCAATATACGTAATATGACCTCAGCTCAATTGTTTTTTTTTTTTTTTAATGTCCAAGTCTAGTTTGAGCAGTTCAATTAGTGAATGAAGTTAACTTAGGAGTTTGCTAAAATCATTTCATTTATAGCTACTTTGGTAATCGAGTTAAAAGTCCAATCTCAATATAGAGCTTGGATGGAGAGAGACCACATGTATATGAAGAGCATATAAACCCCATTATCAGGTGATGTGAATTTATCATTTAAGTATGCAAATGGAATATTATCACATGCAATTGATAAGAGGCAAAGACTTCGAATTGGATTTCCAAATATTTGGGGATAGTCATTTGCTTAATTAATCAGAAAAAAGACCCCAAGAGTATCAAGAAGACTAATGCAAACTAGCAGAAAAATTCTATGAAGCGCTTATAGCATCTAGGTACATCTGGTACTACCGACCAATCCATTTAGTATTAAGCTAGCAGTTGCTAAAGCTTCAGAACAAGTGGTGGTTTTAAATGATACAATATCAATTAGAATTAGACTCAAGATTGGTTCGATGACATGATATTAGCGTGTCACTTGCCGTGTCTAAATTCACATAAAGAGATCTCCCTTTTTCAAAAGTAGATATGCATACGAGCTTTGCACTTTTTGTTATGAATCTCTGTCTTTGCTTGATGTAGAAAGGAGTATATTGGTTGAGATATAAGAGCTAATCTAACTTTTTAGTTCTACATTGATTTCCTTGGCGATATGCATCTTCATCCAACTCCAACCTCGGATGCGTCTGAATCCACTACTTCCCACCAACGTGTAAAATGTTTGTCGAATTCTCTTATAAGGAAAAAAGAAAAAGAAAAAGGTGACCTCTTTTCATTAGCATTTGTGTACCCTCGCCTTGAGTGCAAGACAACTTGTTATGTACTATTATTGCAAGATTATGGTTAATTTTTAAATATTTAAGAAGGGTTTCATCCTCTCTCAAAAGTCTTAATTTGTACCCATATGTAACCAAATCACCTAATTTATAATGATATTTCTTATTACAAAATAGCAGTAAGGCAATTTACACCTATGCTATCATGTTAGGTTTGTGAATTAGCTTAGCGAGGATTAATTTATCGATGCCTAAGTATATGATATATGCTAAGATGGCCATCACAGGGAAAAAACTTGGTCATCGATGCCAATATGTCGTGCATAGATTACCTTGCTAGGATAATCTTAGGAGTACAAGAATTCATTTAGCGGATGATGTAAAAATCTCTTATTGGATGTTCAAATATGTCCAGTTTATTCAAATACCATGTTTAAAATAGATCACATCATTTGGTAAAGGTCATTGCTATGTGGCCGTAAATCACGTTGTTCCAACTATATGTAAATTACCGGCTTAATGTAGGAGTTGCAATTCATCAAAGTATATATTGACATTATAGTGTAAATTTTAGTTTTAGATAGATAAAAGTAATTTTCTTCTTAAGGAAATTTCATAGACATGTATGAATATGTTGTTAATTATTTATAGGGTTAATACCATAAACAAAATCCCAAATTATGTCAACTGTGGCACAAATATCCTGAATTCTTTTGTATTACAAAAAACCCTACACTTGTTCATTGTGACGCATGCTCCAATTTTTTTTTTTTTGTGACATAAAAATCTCTAAACGTATATCAATGTAACAAATATACATTGAACAAAACTAAAATAGATGGCATATATGATTTTTTTATGACACAAAAAGAAAAGTTGAGAGTATCTATGTCACGATAGGCAAATTTAGAGTTTTTAGTGACGCAAACAAAAGTTTAGGATATTTATATCACAATTGACATAGTTTAAGAGTTTTTTGTGGTATTTGCCCTATAAATATTAATACTTAACTTTTTCAATACATAATTTCTACTTTTTATTTGGGAAAATTGTCCAAAAAGTTTTAAACTTATTGAACTTTTGTCAATTTAGTCCTAAACCTTTTAATTTTGCCAATTAAATCCTAAACATTTTCACTTTTTGCCAATTGAGTCCATTTATCCAATTTTGGCTAGAACTTGTCGGTCGTCCTACATGGGTGCTAACGTGGACAAAATTACTATTTTTAAATATTTTTTCAAATTTTTTAATATTTTGTCTTTTTTTTCCCCTCTCTCCTCCTCTACCAATCACCCAACCTTTGGCAACCTAGGGAGGGACAACCTCGCAGGCCCTAGGCAAGCCTCGTGCACGGCCGGCAAGGCCAACCCTTGCCCTTACTCAAAGCAGGCAAGGGGCAACCTCGCCCAAGGTTCGTGAGGTTGTCCCTCGCCAAATCCTAGCAAGGGCAAGCTCACTTAAGGCTAGCAAGGCCAACCCTTGCTAGCCTCTAATGAGGGCAAGCGGCTAGGCAACCGACAAAGGAAGAAGAGAGAAGGGGGAAAAAAGAAAGAAAAAAATTTTAAAAAATTTTAAAAATATGCATTTAAAAATAATCAATTTTATCCACGTAAGCGTTGGTCATACTATGTAGGATAGTCGGCATTCATATCACTGAATTCCAATCAAAATTGGTAAAAAGTAAAAAAGTTTAGAATTCAATTAATAAAATTGAAAAGTTTATCACTAAATTAGCAAAAATGCAATAAGTTTATTACTTTTTGGATAATTTTTCCCTTTTTATTCTTTTGCTTGGTAAAAAAGGGATGGGAAGGTTGATCGACACAATTATCCTCCTTGGACGTCACCCTAAAAGTTTCTACCCGCTACAAAATGTTGGACATGAGTGTTATATATAATCCACCCGAAACCTACTTTTCCATGGCTGACGAGTTGCCACCATAGCACTACCAGCGTGCCAAAAGCCCAAAAACATAAAAATCTATCCATTTAACGTTGTAGATAACCAAAGCATAATTAAGTCAAAAGCACGCCAACAACATAGCTCAAACGCATAACCTCCTGTAAAATAATATGACTCATTTATCACTAGATTACTAGCTTGATAATTAGAGAAATCGCTAGTTATTAATATCGAAGGGTGGTGTGTAAGTTTTTGGTGCAGTTCAAAGGGGGGCAAGATATTTGCCCACCGTGTGGATACTAGATCTAAATTGTGAGAACCTGTGATCTTTCTCATATATGGGGTAACCCAACGTGCATTAATAGAGATAAATTGGAAACTACAAGCAATAACCATGACATCTTTGGATTAACTCACTCAAGATATTACCTGATTTAGTCTATCCCACACCCGGCCTCACGATTTTGGTTTTTGGTGTATAGACAGGCACTTTCTTAGGACATCACCCATCTTGGTATTGCCTTTACTTGAGCACACTTAACTTTGGAGTTCCAAAAAAGCATTGCCATTACGTTAGAAAGCACTTTCGTGAGTTATTTCAATTTTCACATATATATCACAAAATCGCTCTCTTTGTTCAATGCATAGTATGGTTCATCCCTCCCCCCTTCACTATTTCCTAGAAGCCCGCAAGAGCCACTCATTATCCAGGCCCTTTTGCCTCGGCGACCGCTCCCTAACCTCATCAACCTAGTTCATTATAGGCCCACTAGCTTCCACGTTATTACACCTATTGAAAAAGTTTCCGCTTTGATACCTTATTGTGATATCCCCAAATTAATTCACTCAAGTTATTATCCGCTTTGGCATATCTCATATTGAGCCTAATGGTTTTGTTCTTTAACGTACAAGTGGATACTTTCCTAGGAGGTCACTCATTTTGGTAGTATTTCCACTTGAGCATGCTTAATTTGGAGTTCTAAAGCTAAGTATTACCACTAAGTCAAAAGATGCATTCATGAATTAATTCCAATTTTCACATATATATATATCTTAAGATCGCTCTTTAGTTCATTTCTACCCCATTAACCATCTTAAAAGCCTGCTGGGAGTCGCCTCTTGTCCAATCTCTTTGACCTCGACGATCACTCCCCTCTTGTCAAATCAGGTCATACAACAACTTAGTAACCAACATTATCACTCTTCCTGAAGATGGCTGGTCTGTTTGCATGCACCCCGATTCGTGATAACATCGTGTGGGGCCATGGGGCTTACATGTAATGCATGACTTAAACAACATGCAAATAAAAATTATGATAATGGTATTTTTATTAAGGGTTGATTCAATCCCTAATTTTCTCATGCGATGAAAAATTTAAAAATAGTATCTAAAATTTAGATTTCTAACTTCCCCAATTTCCTGGCAGTTTTAAACTTCTTCCGGTGAGCTGCTTTTAGTGCAATGTCTTTTGAGAATCGACAGAACGTCGGAGTGCCTGAATATGTGCCTGAATCTCAGCGTGTGTCGTTCGATTGTTTTTAGAATCGAGAGTCCCTCTATTCTGTTGTCTTCCCTCCCTTAATAGCACATTGCAGCACGAACAACGATAGCTGATCCGTCCTAGAAAAGCACATGATCTATTAACGAACATAATTCACATGACATGGAAACATTTCGTCTCCCAATGTATTTGAATCGATCTAATGGGGATTCGTTGTGGATTATCCCGTGACGTCTTCCTCAGGATGTCGTCTTCACAGCCACATCAAATTATGATGGTAATCCTCAGCTTGATAACTATGATGACCTATGAGATTTCCTTGTGGAGATATTTTCGTAGGAGATATTTTCATAAAATAACAAAAAATATCTTCATTCTGTTCAGTTGGCCATCAACTAGATGATTGGACACCGACGACGCATGGCCGATCAAGATCGACGTGAATAACTTTTAATAATATTTTAATATTTTTTCTTTTTTCTTTTTTTCTTTTTTCCTTCTCCTCCTTCTTTCTCCAGCCAGTCGCCAAACCTCGGCGACCGACCAGAGGCAGCGACCGGCGAGGTCGACCTCACCGGCCACCTCACTAGTGGCTACCCTCGAGGCTTGCCCTCGCTGAATCTGGTAAGGGTCGAGCCTCGCCCATGGCCGGCAAGGACAAGCCCCGCCAGCCCAATGCAAGGCCAACTCAAGGCCGCCCTCACAGCCACTGGCGAGGTGGCTAGTGAGGTCAAGTAGCCTCTGGCCAATTGCCAAGGTCTGGCAACTGGCTGGAGAAAGAACAAGGAGAAGAAAAAAAGAAAAATAAAAGAAATGAAAATAAAATTAATAAAATAATAAAATATTATTAAATGTTATCCACGTTAGTGTTGATCAGGCCATCTCAGCCGGTCGGCATCCAATCAGCAAAATCCGATCAATTTTAGTCGGAAATAACTAAATTGGCACAACGTAAAAATGTTTCAGACTTAATTGGCACAAAAAAAAATGGTTGATGACTAAATTAGCACAAATACAAAAGGTTTAGGTCTTTTTTAGCACTTTTCCCTATAAGATTCCCTTGTGGAGATATTTTCGTAGGAGATATTTTCATAAAATATCAAAAAATATCTTCCGTCTGTTAAGTTGACCAACTTTGGAATTGTTTATTAGGATGTTTAGGTATCGAATCAATAGGATGGGAAAATGTAATTATGAAGTGGAAGGAAACATGAAAAAAATATAACTTTTGTCATTACGATCGATCCCCGATCATATCACTAACTCAATGTCCACGGAGCACAAAAACTGAATTACAAATATATTTAAAAAGTAATGTGACAAATCATTAGTGATATTTCATTTTTTTTTTTGAAAAATAAATCGATATTCGAATATCTCATTTAGATGAGTAACGTTATTTCATGAATATGTTTTACAAACCATTCTTCATATTCTTAGCATTTGAAATGTTAATTATGTTAGGATTAGCAGCACAAACACAACAAAATAGAGAGCATAGGCAAGAAAAATAAATCGTGGCACAAAGTTTTTCTTGATTAACCCTTAAACTAGGGTTACATCCAGTAAAGGATCACACTTTAATTAGCACATCTTATCTTTATATCGCAACTCTCAATTGTATATATAAATAAATAATATATATATAATATATATATATATATATATATATATATATATATATGAGATTATATAGAAGCAGTACACAATAAAAACCTTACGAGTCAAGAAAGTCTTAGGGGCCCATGCCTTTTTATCCATATTTGATAGGGAGTATGAATTTCACGTCCAATAAATTGTTAGCTAAGCAAAGAGATGCATCCTTAGGAAGCAGTGTACAGAACGGAAGAAATTCTTGGCCAAACAACAATGTGAGAATTGGCACAAGCAGACTCTTGCTTTCCCTTTTATTATTTCTCAAAACCGCGTAAATAAAAATAATAATAAAAAAACGGTGTCTTTTAAGCTAGAGTCAGAAGGTTCCCGGTCCCTTCTTCAGGTAGTGGGTCCCTGCTGGCACTTGAACCCGGTTTGATTTGAGAGCGCCATCACAACGCCTCAAAAGATGCAAAGTGGAGGATCCAAATACATGGAGATTGATCCAAGATCAAAAGGATTAAAAAGCAAAAAACATAGTGGGGGTTAAACCCTAGGAATATTCTCAAAATATAATTCCTTGTCAAAAATTAAATAATTGTCCCAACACATTATGGCTCCCAAACAGCAAATCTCAAATCCCCTTTCACACTTTCCCTATATATACTCCATTCTTGTACCCCATACCAAGGAATCAATTCCAATCCCCCTCTCAAGCCGAAGCTCAAATCAATCCACATTCTCTTTTTTTCCTCTTTTGTCTTTCAAAACAAGAGATGACTCCTTCTACTTCCTCTTCCCATGAGTCTCTCTTTCGAGACTTGTACTTCTCAAGAAGATTGCTCCTGCACGGCCCTCTTCACCAAACACCAAACATGGCAACTCCACCATCTAGTGGAATCCATGAAGAATCTCCGAACGACAACAGCTTTGACTCCAATGTCGTGATGGTCCTCTCAGTCCTATTGTGTGCCCTAATTTGCTCTCTAGGGTTGAATTCCATCATTAGGTGTGCACTAAGGTGCTCCAGTTTGGTGTCCTCGGAGACCAACGGCCATAATGCGTCGGCTAGGCTAGCCAACACCGGAGTGAAGAAGAAGGCCTTGAAGACCTTCCCGGTCGTGAACTACTCGTCGGAATTGAAGCTGCCCGGGCTGGACGCCGAGTGCATAATCTGCCTCTCGGAATTCGCCACCAACGACCGGGTTCGGATCCTACCCAAGTGCCAGCACGGGTTCCACGTCCGATGCATTGACAAGTGGCTCAACTCGCACTCCTCGTGCCCAACTTGCAGGCACTGCCTGATCGAGACGTGCCAGAAGATCGTGGGCTGCGGCAGCGCTCAAGCAAGCACTTCAGCGCCATCGCCATCGCCGCCCACTCCAGCTATCCAGATTACCCTCGCGCCACTAGAGCCGGAGGGGCCAGTGCGCAATTATCGCGGGGTTAGCTAGCTAGGTAAGCTCATGATAGTTGATTTCTCTTGTTAGGAAAATAGTAGTTGGAGTTGGACATTGTCGCGTAGGGGATGTTAGCCAAAAATGGTGGGTCACAAAACCCAACAAGGGAAAATAGCAGACAAGATAAGTGCGTGTTCATCAAAGTGCTACTTTTAGATTCCCATGTACAGGAGTTTGAGATGATGGCTTCTTTTGTTTGTTGTTCCTTGATGTTTTAAGAGCATATAAGAGATTTAGCTTGAATCAACCGAGCTCCACTTTTCTGTCCGCAATCTTGGCTTTTGTTCAAGTTACATTTTTTCGTCCTGAAACTGTAATTATCTGAGGGAGGCAAGGCATGGAAAAAGCAAGTCAAAGTGGCTACTAAAGGAGTCTGAGAAGGAAGTCACTCGAAGACTTGCCAGGCCAATTGAACTAGGCAACTGCTGGTGCTTTTGAATTCGCAACCTGCAATAAAGGTAAGAGCAAAAATAATCAGTATCAATTATTTATAATTAAGAGGGGTATGTGTAAGTATAGATGTGGAGGGGCGCATTCCCACTTCCATAATTGAAGGCCCCATGCCCCATTTCCCAAAAGTTCGCCGCCAACATAGCAAGCCGCAATAATAATAGTAATTCCACAATTATTAAAGCAGGAGTTTATAATAGAAAATATAATTTATCCGCATATCAATTTCAAATGTTGAGCAGTCATGGTTATGGTAATCCTTATATGTAATTTCTCTCTCCATTTTATTTAAATAAGACCAAGAAAAGAGCGATTTCATGTGAAAAATCCTAATGTTCTTGTGTTTTTGAAGAAAAAATTATCCTCACTCAGCTATCAAATGCTGGAAATGCAGCCACAAAAGTCCGATACCTCTGCTTGAGGAGATCGCCAAAAGAGAACTTTAGTCCAAGCTTCTTGACATATATACTTAAACCTACCTTCACTCAAAAGTTTAAACAAATAAGTTATAGGCCAACTATGATACATTAACTGCTCAACACAACATTAATTTTACAACAAGGGACTTCTCTTAACATTTCCAGGGGGAAAAAACATAAGTTGCTTTTGATGGTTCGTTAGTTTGAAGGAAAAATATTTCCAAGAAATGGTTTTTCGACTTTTCGGTATTTAGATGAAGAAAAATTAATTGATTTAAGGAAAACGTTTTCCATGGACTAAAAATAACAAGTTTAGAACGAAGGAAAATGATTGTCAATTTTGATAAGAATGATATCACTTTTCATGAATCACAAAATAAATGAAAATTAATCGTTTTCCTTGAAATGATTTCCATTGTAAATAATTTTCCTTTGTCATAATGTTTTTAGTGAAACTAACGTACTTTAGAAAAAGATTTTCATAGATCAAATAGTTTTCCGTCATCTAAACATTGAAAAATCAGAAAATAAACTCTAAATTTTTAAAATATAGAAAAGTAGTACACTATACTACATGTTTATTGCGTAAAAGTCAACGTGCGAGTACCATGAAATTTATGAAGAGTCAAAAATAAACCAAAGAATGTGAAAGTCACAACAAAACGGACAGATTTGAAGATAGACCCCAACGCTAGAGGATATGAAAATCAAAGGCGAAAGAACAAAAATTAGAAAGAGAGAGGAGAGAGAGAAGCGGACGTTGATGTTCGGCTCCATTATTTGCAGTGTTGGGAGGAGAAATGGAAGTCGAGGATGAAACCACTACCTGCTATCAAATCAGATGTAAAGTGCACTAAAAAGATGGATTCGTGGAACACAGTACTATATATAGTACCATATCATGGCGGCCCAAATTCCATGATGATCAGATATTGTGTCGTCGCAGCATTAGATGTGATTTGTGGGACATCGGATGAATATTGTTCTTGCTATAGTAGCGTTGTTCGATTGAATTTAGTGCTATGGTAAGGGAACGTGTGGAAACCATTGAATGAGGTGAAGTCATATTATGAGGATGAGAAGCGTTCATTGATTTAATTGCCTAGTGAGGTGTTGTCTTCGACGAGATCATAAGTTTGAGCAGCATTGTAAGTAGATCTTTGACTAGTTTAAGCCTTGGCCATTTGCTGCCTCATGTGAGAAACTTATAATTTTGGCGCACTAGTGAGGTTATTGATGTAGTCCAAGGTTGACGACTCAAATAATAGGATCGGAAGAGTGATTTACATGCATGAAAACTCAATCACAAAATCGAGCAAAAAATTTTGTTCTACATTGGCTCAAGAAAATAAAATCAAATCAAAACGACTAAATTTCTAAGCCAAAAGAACAGAGTCTCTTTGATCTATAATTTATGTTTTAAGTTTTCTCAGATAAGCATTGTAGGCTTATTGATTTTGGCAGGCAGTGGATGAAATGGGGTAGAACAAAATGAAGAAAAGGATAGAAACTTCAATGGTTGCTTTTCTAGGCCTCCAGTGAAGTTAAAATGATATCAATTCTTCAAGATTGATGACTACAACTCTTCAAGGATGCAAGTTTTAAAAGCTTTGACTCTTCAAGGATACAGTGAAAACTTTTCTAGATTTTCAAGTGGTTTGAACTCTTCGAGGTTTAAAGGAATTGCATTAAGCAAATTTTCAATAATCAAATTCAGTGTGTATTTTACAGAGACCCAATGTCCTTTTATAGCACAACAAAAGAAGAGCAAAAGACTAGACTCAAACCTAAAATCTAATAGTCATTTATGTACATAGAAATTTATGGCTCCAAACTGAATAATTCATGACAAGTGTCACGGGCCAAAAGATCAACGACCCGAGAGGTTCCGCACGGTCACGATCCCAATCGATCGGCCCGTGACACAAGCATGAGACTTTCATAACAACTTCCAAAAGGTATAGTTGCACTAGCCACTTCTCAGTTTTTTTTTTTTTTTATATATACTAGTACCAAAAGGGAATACTATTACATCAAACACTAAAAAAAATATCTTTACATTTTTCCAGTTGGATGAGTGACATACATGTAGTTAGCTCTGTAATCCAATACTTCCACATGTTAATCATCCAACAATTATTGTGTAAACTGTTATTTATCAATAGTAGACCTAGTAAAGATCTTCAAAGAAGATCTTTATCGTTCAATAATGAGGCTATACAATAACCAAATAATTTAGAAGAGTTAGTTGAGCAATAAAGTATCCGATCTAAATAGGAAAGAAGTTTGTATTCAAATCACAACACCTTTCTAACTTACGGGTTTCCCCATCATATGTTTTCAAATGACCCTTATCATATGGACCAAAACAATGTAGTTTGCATATATCTATAGGAACTGATCTAACTACAGGTTCCGATATTCCATATTATCTAATAATTAATATACACACATCAAATAAGCAACAAATGCTCCACTAAATATCATAGAAAGAATTCTACGTTGAATTTCTACTCAAGATAAGCTCTTTGGGTCAAGAAATAGGAACATTTATTAAAAGTATCTCATCCGAGTGTAAAGAAAGTGCATTGACCGAATCGAGGAGATGAGCTTAACCAGATGCGTTGAAAATTGAAATTAAGCTAATTAATGGGCCGAATTGGACCTCCAAGCCAGCCCACGAATAAAGAAAAAATAATTTTTTGATGTGAAATTAATTGTGCCTAGACTGACCCAAGAAGAAAATTGCTTATCCAAACTTATCTATTGGGCCTTTTGCGGATTTGGCCCAATGGGCCGACCAGTCTATAACCAGATTCTATGTGGAAGCTCATGTAGTTGTTATTATTTTTTTTTTTAAATTGCTGAACCAGTGGAAAAGACAGAGGACATTATTTATAATTTTTAGATTTTTTTTTTTACCAAAATAATGTCAACACTGATTATTTTCATTTTGATTTGCCCTCACAAAGTCATCAAACTTAATAAGCAATTCTGAAATCATGAAAATGCAGTTATTATAGACAAACAAAGCCCATGTCAGTTCTATTTTTGTCTTATTTTCTCTCTTCTATTTTTCTTCTCTTTCTTTCTTCTTCTTTTCTTCTTCTTTTTTCTTTAGTCAGTCGCCGGCCTCGACCATGACTGGTGACTAGCTGTTGAGGGCTGGTGAGGCTCAGCCTTGCCTTGGTTAGGCGAGCTCATGCTCGATGTCCAGATCCGGCGCAGCTTGGCGGTGGCTGGGCGAGCTTGCCCAGATCCGGCGTAGTTTGGCAGGGGCTCGATGAGCCTCGCCGTGGTTCGGCGAGGGCACCAGCCCTTGTCAACTGATCACCAGCCATGGCCAAGGCCGATGAATGGCCATAAGGAAGAAAAAATGAAAAATGAAAAAAAAAATGAAAAATTAAATAAAATTTTAAATTTTAAATTTTAAAAGCAATTTTAAAAAAAATACACAAATTTATCAAACATGTTTTTATTCTTTTTTTATTATAGGAACAAGTTTACCAAGTGCGTTCTTCTGGTCAAAAATTATTCTTCGGAATAGAAATAGTTTTTTCTATTTCTGTTCATTGAAACAATTTTTGAACAAAAATTTTACCAAAGCACCCTATATGACTCGGATCTTCTTAATTTTTTTCAAAAAAAATATTATTACAAAGAAAGAACCAAGTACATTGGAAATTTGAAATCCGAGCTCAAATATATGAAGTACCTTATTTATGCTTAGGTTAAAAGAGAAAGAGAGCCGGCTTACGAGGACTGAAGAACTTAAGAGTCATATTTCAAATGGCAAAGATTAAGTAAAACCAATTTATCATAAAATATTTTAAGCAAATAGTGAATGCAAACTATTGGTAAAGCTGCACAATCCAAAAAAAAAAAAAAAAAATGGTATATGGGAAGAGTTGAAAAAAATATTTCATAATTTAAAATTTTTTAGGAAGGTTATATGGGATGTAAAAGATTCAAATATGAATATCGAAATATTAAATTATTAATTTACACAATTAATTTATAATATTGAATCAAATAATTGATTAGAAAAGAAGATAAATGATCGAAATCCTAGGAGGTCATATTTGCTGTTTAGCGGTATAGATGAGTTTTTTTAAATTATACAAGCTTCTAAGTTGATATATAAACATTCTTAAATTTCTTCATATTTTAATTATTCTAAAAGATTTACAAGCACAAGATATTTATATAACTTCTCATTTTCTTTTGAAACTTAATATTATGGTTGATTTGTTACTTTTTCATATTTCAACAAGCACTTGATATTTATGTCGCTTCCATTTTCTTCTAAAACTTTATCTTAGGGTTCGCTTCGAGAAGATCTATGTTTGGAAAAATATTTTTATAAAAATGATTACTTGTACCATTTATAAAAATATACGAACAAAAAACATTTTCATCATTAGTGAAAATATTTAAATATAAATTATTATCGATAATACAAATATGCTTAATCTGTTTTTAAAAAATTATTTTGATTTTTTTTTCATTTTCTGCATAATTTTCTCACCAAATGATGGTCTTGCGACCATCATTCTCGCTCTCCGACGCCAGACCAGGAAGACGAGGAGGCAGGGACGACCAACTTCGTTGCGCGCAAGTCCGCGTTGATTCGTTTACCCTTTGACCACTTCATCGTTTCGGATTCTTCTTCCTCGTCTCCGAATTTCAGGGTACGTTTCTCCTCTTTATCTCCCCATTTCCAGAGAACTTTCTTTTGGCTCTGTTGGCATCTGGGTCCGGTCTTGTCGCCGGAGATTCTTTGCGGCTGACGTTAGATCGGGTTCGGCGAGATCGAGATTGGATCTGGGTATGGCTCGGTTTCTCTGTCGGATGTCGATGCGTGGAATTTCCATTGATCTTGCCGGCTAGATCAGGGTCTATGTTCTTGGTCTTTGATTTCTTGGGGCCGCTTCTTGTTTTGGTAATGGCATCGCGAGATTGAAACGTGTGCAAATTTTCTTTGCATCGTGACCCTTTTAATTGCTATCGAATGGGTAATTTGATGTGTGTACAGAAAAGAGTGATGGTCCTGTCTTTAGCCTTGACTTGAGGATGGCAATCCTGGGTTTTCCCTGGTTTTTCCCTCTTCTTGTTTTTCCCGGGAAAATTTGGTATTTCCCAGCTTGGGGTGCTTTCTGTAACTTGTAGATGGCTTGTTTGTCTATAAAAGGAAGTTCTTTATCACTTTGTGAAATTGTCTTATGCATTTGAGTGATGAACACAAAAATTAGATTTGTGTCCTCAGTAGACAAAAAAGAACTGGTTGATTGCTACATAATGCTACTTGCTAGTGTTCTAGTGGAAGATGAAGTTGTCTTCACCATATTGCTTTTCATTTTGGGCCTAGAAAACCTAATTCTTGATCAACTGTGAATATATCATTTTGTAACACATTGAATTTGAGGACAGTGTGCTTGAGTGTGAAATTCGCAGAATCTCTTTCTTGACCCAAAAGTAAGAAAGGATAATGATTCCTGCGCAGAAAATCTTTTGCATGAAAAATCTGCTTGACTAGTAGCCTCCTTGCATGATGATTTGGGTGAAGAAGTGTGGTGTTCTCACCCTAATATATCCCTGATTCAAGGAACTGGATCTAACGTTTGGTGAGTTGTAATTAGTCTACAGTCTTACGACTTTTATCAAGTCTATTCCCAGATCGAGATTGATGCCTTTATTGGCTGTTTTATGGTGTCTGATATTTGTCTTTTGCACAACGAACTTTCTCTTGCTCAGCTGATGTCTGAGCCAATATTAGTCGAGCTTTCAACATATTCAATCCTCTGAAGGGACTTTCATGTTAACTTGGGAGAACAATTGATTGTTTCCTGTGCACTCAGCCTCATTATGTAATCCAACCATGAACAGGGATGCTAAGTGCAATCTTATTACTTAAATTAGATCGGATTAAGACATGCCAATACTTCTATTAAAGCTTTATGATATAGTTGACTAGTTGTATGTCTTGGGTACAATCTGTTACTTTGTCATCTGGAATCTTACCTACGCCATTCCAGGTATCCTGAAATATGGGTTTAATTTATTTTCATTACGCTAACATGCTGCCATCATGGTGCTGGCAGATGTTGCTGTTCTGATTTACTAGAAAATGAACAAGCGGAATTATTAAAATAAACAGCTTTTTTCGACAGATTTTAAGATGAATGGGAGGATGAACAGGCGGGGCTATAAAGAGCCAATGTTCACGCGGATGGTGACTTCTGTGTTCAGGTTTGCGCGGGTTGTGGAGTTTGAGATACTGTTCTTCCTTTTCTTCTTCATTGCCTTCCTCATCTTCAAGGACCTGGTGAGTCTTCCTGTCTTCCTTACTGTTTCGTTTCCCCCCATGAACTTGCAGTAATCTTGAAGTTGCGAAACCACATGATTCATAGAGACAATTTATGTCCTGGACTCAATCTGTGACTACTATTCAACTTTGGAGACCTAGATATAGGAAAAAGGATGCATCTATTTGAATCAGTTTTAGCTCCATGTGAAATTATTTGGCAGGCAGTTTAGCGGTGAATATTACCCTTTTTGCTATGTCAGTACGAAACTTGTTGTCCTCTGAAAGCATCTCATCTGATATTGGAGAGTGTTACTTCACACAGATCATCAGTACTAAAGATTAAGTTTTGTACTGATCATGTTTGGCTTCATTCATTTGCAGACATCTCGGCCCGAATACAACCAAATCCTCGTAAAGAAGCCGGGTGGGATCGATTTGTGGCCTTACTAGCTCAAACCAAATGTATGCTGTCTTTCATTTTCTTTTTTGGTCTTTTTTTCCCCACTCGCGGTAAAAAATCTTGCTACACATAATGAACTGAGATTGGGATGATTGGGAAGACGTAGATTTTCGAAATTATCACCAGAAACTAACCTCTAACTGGGATCTCACCCTTGTATGCTGGGATTACAGAGTCTTTCTCTGTTTTATGTTGATATTTGGTTTATAGGCACTGGGTCACTGTTTCAATAATTTGAACTCTGAGCTACTTCACTTCTCCTTCACATCATTTCAATTCGTACAGTTAGCTCAATGATTCACTCTTCTTGCCCCTCTCTCTCCCCCCCCCCCCAATTTCTATTTGTACACTTAGCTAAAATAGCAAATTTTTCAAATACTTGTATATTAAGACTGATTTGTGAAATCTATATACTATGCAAGGTGGTGGACTAAGTATTTAAACAAGTGGGTCATACTTAAACATTCAATAAGAGCGATACATGCCTTCGTACATCAATTTGGAAAAATTAGCATTAGGACATGGTTGATAAGTTGATAACCCAATTAAGTTCCGAATTGAAGATTGAGCACTTCATGAGATTAAACTGTTCACTTACCCCTACTCACATTCGAGAAGACTAGCCTTTTGAGTACTTCCCTTTCAGATTATATGGTACTTTTAAAAGTCCAGCAAAAAAGAGGAATTAGGCAATAGGGTGTTGTTTCGTCAAAATTAGTGCATGGCAGATCATATTGCGATATGTAGGACAATTGATGATAACTACACTGTCATGACCGAAATTCCAAGCTAGACTTGATCAGGAGGATTCAGTTGCATTTTCACTTAAATATTTAGGGTTTTATTAATTTAATTAAAGGGTTTACAAATGAATTCAAATACTGTACAATATAATCATCGTTATTCTGGATCCAGTCTTTGCATTATTGTCCACGGCTATCTCACAATAATGCCCTCACAAATTACAAAATCCTCATTCTTTTCCCCTCCTTTAAAAAAAAAAAAAATTGCGAGGCTCAAAGCTAAACCAACCAAAAATCTTCGGATAATTGAAACGTTCACGTTCATATGTATTTGCTTTTTTTCCTCAACGGACAAAAGCGGATGCAAAATTCTAGATTGAGCAAAACAAAAATTGACAGCGTGAACTAATTTATCTCCACTGTCAGAAATTAAATCTGAGAAAGCTCAGTCTATGACCTACTCATTTAAATGACAGAATAATTTTTTGGAAATATCCATGGTGGTGAAGGACTTGACTCTCGTGGCCCGACCCCCGGTGGCCCACCTTGTACCACGAATTCAGCTTTTGCCTTGGCTTGAATTTTGATTCTAAGTCCCTTTTGAGAATGGCATAGTTGGTATCCAATCCAGCACCAATATTTATTTTCCTTTTTCGTACATTAGTAATGGAAATTTTCAATTACATATTTTGAAATGATTATATTTGTGTTACGATTTTCAATTTTTTAGGTTGGACCTTCTGAGGATTCGAATTTCAAATTATCTAAAAACAAGATGAGATTCGTCGCCCTTAATTTAACACTTTTTCTCTTCCGAGAGTGTTAACGAGTAGATTGTGCTCTTGGCAATCAAATTAACTTTTGAGTTCATATATAAGCCTGCAAAATAACTATTTGTCCATCTAATTCAACAAGTTTGAAAATTTTCTAGTCTACCATTATTATTTTCAAGACCCTATTTGGGAGAAAATACCAAAAAACTTCAAAAGTTATTGCACTTCCTAAACCTTTTAATTATGTTGATTTACTCATGGGCATTTTTTTACATTTTGCCAATTGTTGAAGTACACATCAATCATCTTATATAGCAAAATTAGTATCGACATAATTTTTTTTAATTTGTTAACAAATTTTTATTTTTTTATCAATTTTTTTCCTTTCTTTTTTTCTTTCTCCTTTCTTTTTCTTAAGGATGATTGCTAAGGATGATTGCTAACCACAAGCCATGGCCAACGAGAGTTGGCCTTGCCCACCATAAAGGAGGGTTGACCTCGTTGGGCTACACTTAGGCGAGTGCCCCCCTCACTAGATGTAGTGAGGCTAGATCTGATAAGGAGTTTTTGGTAGTCGTCGACAGTTGATAGAAAAAGAAGGAAAAGAAAAATTATATTAAAAATTATAAATAAAAGTCATTGACATCCACGTCAGATTAATTGGATAAACTTGATTGATAAAATGTGAAAATATTTAAGATTAAATTAACACAATTTAAATGTTATGATTAAATCAGTACAAATACATTAGCTTTATAAGTTTTTTGGCACCCCGCCTTTGGACCTAAGTTAGTTTTTGTTTGAAGCACTAATCTTTTGTACGTAGAGTACTTATTTTTATCATATACTAATATAGATAATCAGTGTATATCAATTGATCGTATTCATAATGTTCATGGTATAATTGCCGGACGCGGCCGGGCTTGTCGATGGTGTTCCATGTGATGACAAAATTTGCCGTCCCCAATAATTGAAACCCTAGCTTAGCTTGGAATCTACTTTTTCCCTTTACTGTTTTTCATTTCATATTATTTTATTTTTACTTCATCACTGCTATTTAGTTATTAACTGTATTATTACAAAATTCATGCGCGTAGCGTAGAAATTGACCCGATGGCAAACATGTGATTTACATGAAGACTAGTCAGCATTTTCCTATTAACATAATCCTAGAAAATCTCGAAACTATCGATTAATTATATTAAATGGAAGAGTATCCGCCGTATATTTCATTTTCTATTTGTCGATTACATATCCTTTTGACCATAGTCCACCATACCAAAGGGCGCACGGAACTTGATATTAAATTATTAATTGTATTTTTCAGTTCTAAAATTAGTTTTGATTTTGAATATATCTCCACATCGACGTGCACGCAACGAATATTGATTGTTGTCTCTTCAAGAGTGTATTTGACGCACGTTTAGATGTAATTAAAAAAAAAACAAATTCATTTGTTTGAAAATTTATTGAAAAAAAAATGTTTTAAGTATCAAAAATTATGAAATATTTAGTGTTAACGCCGTTAAAATCTCAATCCAGTACTCTCAGCATATTTACTTCAAAGTAATTTTCCTTTCATAAAATATCTCAAATCAATATCCATATGACGTGGAATTAATTTTCATCATATGGAAAATTCCAAAATGGTACTCTTAATCAAAATTTTCCCTCCATTTTATGTCAAATTTATAAGGGAGTTTAGATTTGAATTATGATTACAGGTTTGAGATTTTATTTTATTTTTAGTTCAGGATTATTAATTTGTGGTTTTCCGTGAGATGAAAATCAGTGCCGATTAAATGTGTCATGATGTACTAGTTTCGAATCGATATGAGATTTAGATGTTTTATGAAGGTAACATGCGCAAGTCACGAGATTCACGAATATTAGATTTTACTCATGATTTTTGAATTGTACGGGATTAGATAATTTTGGCTACTTGCTTAATTTGTTTCACAACGAAAACAAATGATTAGTAAAACATTTTCCCAAAAATGATCACATGTATCACTCAAACTAATTAGCTAGTGAAAGATACTTTTATTATCGATAATAATTTATATCTACACATCTTCGTAGAAAATTAAAATATTTTACATTCTTTTGTCGTCCCAAGCAATATAGACAATCATTTTTCGAAAAAGCGTTTTCCAAATTATTTATATCATGTGAAACAAAAGGAGCCTTTTAATTTCTTTATTCTTGTGATCTCCAATTTTGGTGTTGGGCTTTAATTTCAAAATAATTGTCAGGACAGCCCTGATTAATTTGATTTAAGAAACTAATTGGGGGGAATTTTCTTGGATAAAAGTTGGAGAAAAGGCTTATATAATAATCCCCCTGAATCCTTGATGCTATGTTGCTGAGGTGGGTGAGGGTGAGGAAAAGGCTGTCATCCAGGTCACCCTATCATTTCTCCCGGTGGTGAAAATAATTCCTGTCCTCTCAAATTCCTCCCCCTCAATTTTCCATCTCTCTCTCTCTCTCTCTCTCTCTCTATCCTTCATTTCATTTGCATTTCAGAATCATTCCGAACCCCTCTTTCTCTCTCTCTCTCTCTCTCTTCTTCCACTATATAAATTACACTCTACCTTGACATCCCTGCCTCTCTCTCTCTCTCTCTCTCTCTCCTTCCCTCCGTTCTTGAAGCAGTCCTCCTCCGTCGCGTCGAGGCCGCCGAGTCGCGAGTCCCGCCGGAGCCGCCGCGATCCCGAGGTGGGTTTTGGTTCTTCTCCGCCTTTCGGGCATCCCCGATCCGGGTTCAGCCCCGATCCGCGTTAAATTTCGCTCCTTTATTCCCATTTGGCCGTAGATCTAGATGCCCGCGACTGTGGTTTGGTCCCGCCTTGTCTTTCTTGGTTCTTGTGGGTTGCCGGCTAGTTTTGCGTTGCTTTCTGGGTAGATCTGATCGGGTGGGATTCGGATGTGGAAATGTTGGTGGATATCTGTTGGGTTTTGATGCTTTTGCGGGCTGATTTCTTGGTTGTTGCGTGTGCTGGTGCTGCCGATCTGTGGTCTGTAGTGATCTGTTTTGAGTGAATCGAGGGTCAGCTCTGTGATTGAGGATAGATCCGATCCTGCCGAGTGTCTTCGCTTCCTGTTGAATATGTCTGGCTAATTGTCTCGTGTATGATCGGGTGCGTTAATCTGTTTGGTATCGTTTTCGTGTTTCTTGATCCGTGTGTTGGTTTGATTGGGTGATTTGTTTGATTGTAGATAGACATTCTTTCGGTTTTGAGCATTGTATTTTACTTGAAACTGTTTGAATTTCTAAAGACGAGTGACATCATCTTGAACATGCGGGACGATGAAAAAAGAATTCTCCCTTTTGGGCTGGAAGGGAAAACGAATTCTTAATGCTTGAATTGTAAAAACGTAAATTGACAAGAGTGTCTGAAAAAAAAAAATCAGAAAAGTATTGCTTTTGAATTCAGATCTTAGCAATCAATCAAGAAAACATGTTGGAAATGTCGAAATGCTGTTGTTCATTTAAAGTGGCGAGTAATCTTTTGTGACTTGGTCGATCTCATTATTTTTGTAGCTATTTGCAGGTTAATATTTCTTAAAGATGGCCGATGCTGAGGATATTCAACCCCTCGTCTGCGATAATGGGACTGGAATGGTGAAGGTTGGTGACTGCCATTGTTTGCAGAAGTGCATTAAGTTTATATTCCTGGATCTTGAAGTATGTAGAGATAATTTGAACTCGTTATTGTATCTTCACAGGCTGGGTTCGCCGGTGATGACGCACCAAGGGCAGTCTTCCCCAGTATTGTTGGTAGGCCCCGGCACACTGGTGTTATGGTTGGAATGGGTCAGAAGGATGCCTATGTTGGTGATGAAGCTCAATCTAAAAGAGGTATTCTTACCTTGAAATATCCCATTGAGCATGGTATTGTCAGCAACTGGGACGACATGGAGAAAATATGGCATCACACCTTCTACAATGAGCTCCGTGTTGCTCCGGAAGAGCATCCTGTCCTTTTGACTGAAGCGCCTCTTAATCCAAAGGCTAACAGAGAGAAGATGACCCAAATCATGTTCGAAACTTTCAATGTGCCGGCCATGTATGTTGCCATTCAGGCTGTTCTGTCTCTTTATGCCAGTGGTCGTACAACTGGTGGGTAATTTTTTTCTTTTTCTCAATTTCGAGCCAGTCAATCCTGCCATTTTTTTTTTTTTTTTTAATTGAAGTCAAGTTTCCCATTCTTAAATGTTCTTTTTGTATTGGAACAGGTATCGTGCTTGATTCTGGTGATGGCGTGAGTCACACTGTCCCAATCTATGAAGGTTATGCTCTTCCCCATGCCATTCTCCGTCTTGATCTTGCTGGTCGTGATCTCACTGATTCCCTGATGAAGATTCTTACTGAGAGGGGTTACATGTTCACCACCACTGCTGAACGGGAAATTGTCCGTGACATGAAAGAAAAGCTGGCTTATGTTGCCCTTGACTACGAGCAAGAGCTGGAAACTTCTAAGAGCAGCTCTTCTGTCGAGAAAAACTATGAGCTGCCTGATGGACAAGTCATCACAATCGGGGCCGAGAGGTTCCGTTGCCCAGAAGTCCTCTTCCAGCCATCATTGATTGGAATGGAAGCTGCTGGAATTCATGAAACCACCTACAACTCCATCATGAAGTGTGATGTGGATATCAGGAAGGATCTTTATGGCAATATTGTGCTTAGTGGTGGTTCCACCATGTTCCCTGGTATTGCAGACAGGATGAGCAAGGAGATTACTGCTCTTGCTCCAAGCAGCATGAAGATTAAGGTGGTAGCACCGCCAGAGAGGAAATACAGTGTCTGGATTGGAGGGTCGATCCTTGCATCTCTCAGTACCTTCCAGCAGGTAAATATTTTTATTTGTTCAAGTTCTTTTTACTTAATTCTTCTGTAGTTAGTCATGGTATTTATAATCATGTTGGCTTTTTGCTTGGCAACGAGTAATGACCCTGTGCTTTATGTTTAAATTACCAGATGTGGATTTCCAAGGGCGAGTACGATGAATCTGGTCCTTCAATCGTCCACAGGAAGTGCTTCTAAATCCAATGAAGTTGAAGTCTTGGTGAGTCATTATGTCGGAATTTCCTGTCCTTTCATGCGAACTCAAGCTTCATTACATAGAAGATGGAATTGGTGGAGAGCATGTTGGGGGTTTTTATGTACCATAGCTTTTCGAGAAGTATGATTCAGATTGTTGTCGCCATTTCTGAGAAGCAATGCTGTCGTAGTCCTCTCTGTATGTGGTGAGCAGAACATCGGTTTTGAAGTTGTTGCTAGTCAGCCAGTCTCTTTCTAGGATGTTTTAAAAGGAGCTGGGAGTGTTGTTTTTCTCTTACTTCGTTTGCTCATTTTGGTGATATATAAGTTTTTTTCCCTGGAACAGTAATGTCAATATTGTGTGAGGAATATTGTATGCCGTTTGAGGTTGGGTACTCATCAAAGTTTCTTGGTAGAGATCTGTTTCTGTCTGTTATAATCTTGATTCTTGTTCCGAGCATGCTGTGCCAGGGATGTAGTTGCTAGCATTTGGCTGAGACTCAGATCGAATGTGTACTCAATGTCTGCTTGAAGGTTCTTGATGTGATTCTTGCTCGAACTTGCATTGTCTATATTATCCATTAGAACCGAGAATTAAAAGGTTGTGTCGCCGGTTTGGAAAATAGAAGGAAATTCGATTGATTTGAGTATATACCGTTATGCCTATGTTCATGTGGGTTAGAAGTTTCATCAGGAGATTGGGAAAGCATGAAAGCATATGAGGACCGTCGTATGCTTTGTCAGTGTCACAAGCGGTTTGGGATATGATGAATCAATGCTCTCTTAACTTAGACTAGTTAAAGTGGTGGATCGGGTGGGCTTATGTCCGGTCAAGTCTCTCAAATTGACTCATTTTTATACAATGTAGTGCAGGGTTAGTGACTTATGCTCGACTCGATCCGATTCATATTACCAAAATACTTTCATATTTAACTAAATCTAATAAAAATTCGTGCTCAAATTGAGATGAGAGAGCATAATGAGCCAACACAAGATTAAGTGAGCACGAGATCAAGCTGACTGCAAGAGAGAATCGTAGAAGTGGGTTGATGTAAAGCTTGATCCGTAAGAGAGAATCATGGAAGTAGATTAGATAATCATAAAAGTGGGTTGATGTAAAGCTTGATTCTTTAAGAGAGAATCATGGAAGTAGATTAGATGTAAGTTCCGAATCATATAACAAATATTTTATTTTCTATCTTGTTATTCTAAATCAATTTATGATTCATTTAATAAATATAATTAATTTATATAATAATTCAGCCTATTAAATATGGGTTAAAAAATAATAACTTAACCAATTAAATATGGGTAAGGACTAGGTCTATAATCCATTTTAATTAGTTTACTTTTAACTTTAAGTCTTGCTGATTTCTTTCGTCCCTTTCTTCTATATTATACATATGTAGGCCCCGTTTAGTTTAACTTTTCCAAGGGGCTTTGACAAATTTTTTCTTTTATTTGGCAAATGTTTTCGAAAGCTCATTTGCCAAATGTGAGAATTAAAAAATAAAAGATTTATTTTTTTTGAGGAGGGGCTACTTTAGGCATTGGGCATTTGGGAAATGCAAAATTTCAAAACTATTCATTCTTCTTCCTGGCCATCTTCGAGAAACTGTTTTTCTTTTTTCTAGGGTTTTTTTCCTGACCACCTCTTTCTTTTCTTCTTTTTCTTTGGGATGCATGGACCTTAGGTGGTGTTGCCTAGCGCGCGTGAACCAAGCAACACCGCTGGGTCCGCGCGAGGGTTGGCGACTTCCGGCCTTTGCAGCATCACCAAACCCCGGCAAGGCTTGGCCTCATCTTGGTTGGGCTATACGCTTGAGGCGGCAACTTGCCCGAGGTCGTGCTCGAGCCACCGATGTGGCGTCCGGAGGCTTGGACGGCCGATCGAATCGACCTCTATGCCCGACGTTTTAGGTTGTGCCTCAAAAGGAAGAAAAAATAAAAAATAAAATAAAATATTAAAAAATTAAAAAAATAAAATAAAAAAAATTTATAATGTAAGTTTTACTAAACGGTATTTATGTTTTTTACATTTCAATACATAAATTATATAATTTAACCAAACGGTGTAATATTTTAAAAAATTGTTTTCTTCAAATTCTATTTCTATTCTCCCAACAATTTTTTAACAGAAAAGTTACCAAACGCATCCGTAGTGTGAGAGTCATGGTTGGTTTTGTCCTACATTAATTTGCATTAGAGATGTTACATACAAAGAAAGCTTGTTTGAACACAGACCTCGGTAGTTTAAGCAAAAGTGAAAAAAAGATAATAAGAATTTGGTGCACGAATCAACTGGCAAAGATTTAACTCATCGATGATATAATATTATTTGAGACTGGATTAATCACTTCATAACATTATTTGAAGAAAAATCAACTTTGAAGACTATTGAGAAATCCCCCCTACTTGAGGTTTTTGTTGGAAAATTTCCATTTTGATGCCCGCTAAATCTAATATGGAATTGATTTTAGTGGGGTATTTATACATAATCATGCCAAAGAGGTACAATAGAACAAACTGATGCTGCTCCATGTGACAGGAAGACAAACATGCCGCCAAGAATAATTTAAGATAGCTTGGAATCAGCTTTTTCTTCTCTATTTTTTTTTTAAAATTTTTTTCAGTACCTCTTCGAACTTTTCAAATTCACCCCCCCCCCAATTGCACAAAATCCTAGACAATCTTAAGAGAATTAAATAACTGCCCCAACAGATCCGCCGAATATTCAATTTCAATCCTCAAATTTGAAATCCTTGTACTCTGGTCTTTTGAATTGAACCACGTGGCGTTGTCCCTCGTTAGTGGCGCTCCTATATGTGTTGATGTGGATGCGACTACTGCTCATTTAATTGTTTCAAGTGCATCAGACAATTCAAATTTTTTTTCTTTTTTGTCTATATATCTTTATCTATTTTTGAAGTTTTATATTTATAAGTGCAACAAAATATGCTGAAAAGTTCAAGAAAATCAATCCTTATATGAGGAATTCCAAATTATTTTAATTTTTTCTATTATTGGTCAAGCTCAGAAGAAAAAGAAGAGAGCAAGTGCACATTTTTTATTATTATTTTAAAATTGGAATTAAATTGGCAATTAATCAAAAGATGTGCGATTTTCTAAATGTATTTTAACGATTTCATCCTTTTCCTAAAGTTTCCTTTTCTTTCCGATATTGAATGAAAATGTGGAGATTCTAGCATTTTTACAAAAAAGATATCTTTTAAATGGAATAAAATATAATCGATTCTACCATGAATTAATTTATAATTATGAATAAACGAACTAAATCTCATGACTTTGTCTTCACTTTGTTTTATCAAATCTTTAGAATTTAGAAAGTATTTAATTTCGTTAGCCCCACACACATTCATATGACAGGGAACGTGACTGTAAAGGAGGGCACTTTGATGGCCCTTTTCCATCTAAGTTTACATGAACTTTGATAGGCTATAGCTGTCAAATGTTAAAAGGCGTTGTCTCATAAATAATCTTCTAAATACATGAAAGTGGGTAAATTGATAGAGCTGTTGACCATGTATACAAGGAAGGGTAGCTTTCAATGCCAATCTCACCTTCACCTTCTTCCCACTTGTTATTTCCTCTTTCATTTTTTTTTTTTTTTACTTATGTAGTTTTTCCTTTAATTATATAATATGCTGTTGTCTACACACACACACACACACATATTACCATGTTCTTGGCAATAATTGACATAACAAAACATATTGCAGTGCACCATAGGAGATACGAGTTGATTTAATATAAAAGTAGATTTTGCATGCGCATACACTTAAATATAACTTTCATTAGATACATGTGAATTGTCAATTCTTAACATGATATGAAAAAAAAAGTGTGTTTCAATGTGACATTGTTGGATACAATTAAAATTGACAAAAAAGCAGATACCTATTTCTAGCCAAAATGGAAAAAATCATTTTGATATCAAAAAGTCGTAAAAGAGTTTGAATGATTTTAAAAGTTAATTATATATTTTTTAAAGATTTATAATATACGGATTCCAAACCTCAAATTCCAATAAGATCAAACTTAAATTCACACGACAATCTTCTTAAAGTTCTACTGCGAAATTAGTGAGATGTTAAGTTTTCTCAATTTTTTTAAAATTGTCGAACAATTTAAAATGTTGATGTGTACGAGTTTTTAAAGAATCAAAGTGTTAATCTAAGAAGAAGTCAACTTGGTTAAAAAGCAATAAACACAATAGACATTTATTATATTTGGCATATCATAATTGGTTTAAATGGACGGACGGGATATTAAGTACGCGCCACTCAGAACATTTTCAAAACGCATGATCAGTTCGACATTCCTATACTTAATCAAGTTGGAGAGGAAAGAAATTGAAGGATTGGGAAAAGGGAAATAGCATAAACATCCCATCATGCTGTCATCAATCAATGAGAAGAGTGTTCATCCAATCTTTTTGGTGATCTATAGCCAATGGAGTTAGTGCCTTATTCATGTTAACTTACCACTCTTTTCCTCTTCTCCCTTTCCTCATTTTCTAACATCAATGAGAGATTAAAAAAAAAAACTAAAAAATATTAAAAGTATTAAAAAAATTAAAAAAAGGGAAAAAGGGAGAAAAGTAGGGGGGTGGGGAGTGTGTGGGGAGGGTGAGGGATGAGCCAGGTCACGCTATCATTTCTCGTGGTGGGAATGATTCCTCCTGCTCTTAAATTCCCAAATTTGGCCGTGTCCCCCACCCTACTTCATTTCATTTGCATTTCAAATCTCTCTCTCTCTCTCTCTCTCTCTCTAGCTCACTCCGGCCGAGAAGGAAAACCAGAGCCCGCCGGTGCTCCGGGAGGCTCGGCTTCGGCTCTTCTACGTCGTCTCCCTGCTCCCACGTAAGCAACCCTTCGATCCGGCATTTGGGTTCCCCCTACTTTCCGATCCGGGCTTCCAGATCTGGAACATTCGAAATGATTCTTGGGTCCCGATGCCTGCGTGCGTGCGTGCTCTTCGGTTCTTGTTGTTTCTTGAGTAGATCGGTTCTGGGTCGATGCGATTCGGGGCGTGCGTTCATCTGGGTGTGGGAAAGGCGCGGGCTTTTCGTCCCGGGTCTTGGGAACTTTGCCTCGTTGGGTTTTCTTGGCTTTTGCGGGGGGCGCTTGTGTTGCCGATCTGTGGGTTGATGACGGATCCTTTGCTTGTCGTTGGAAAATGGGTTGTTGGATGTCTCATGCATGATCGGGCGCGTCGATCGGTTGGTTGTGGTTCTTGTGTTTCTCGATCTGTATGTGTGTGGTTTGATTCTTTGATTTTCTTGGTCCTTGGTTCCGTCTTGTGGTGGTTTGCCTTGGCTGGAGTTGTGCGTAGTTTCCACTTCTTGACGGTTGGCTGTGTGATGTGTCTTGATTTCTGCTCGGGGACTCTTGACCTTTTCTTTCGTAAGACAGGGTCCACGTCAAAAGATTCTCTTTTTCGTTTGATGATATGGGATAATTACCGGAAAGTGGTATGGGTTTTACTGGAATTGATGATAGGATCTCCTTGATGACACACGTGGAAATGAAAATGCGGCAATCTAGCTTGTTCTTTCTTTTTTGCCCGTGATCTCCTCCCATGTGGTGAATTGCAATGTCATGGCCAGGACACCAAGTCCATCATCGTTCCAAATATTAGTTGTCGAACGAACCCAACAATGGAAACACTTGGACGTCTGATTCATTTTGCGGAAATAGAGTATCTGCATGATTTGCGGTGATCTAGATGGGGTGAAATCCTGAGACGCTTCTTTTCAACTGTATCTTGCTGACTTTTAGGTTTAGAGGTTCTAGTATTAGGTGCTGTTATTTGAGTTCCTGAAGATGAGTGGCAGTAGCTTGAAGCTACAAGACAAGGAAAATGATTTCTTGAAGCTTAAAATGTAGGACCTATGGTTGTAAAGTTTTTGAAAGGACAAAAAAAGAAATCGATTTATAAATACGACTTCTTGCAATAATAAGAATAGTAAGGAAAGATGAAGTAATTTTTGTGTGCATTTGAATTGGTCAGTAATCTTTTGTGCCTCGATTAAGCTCATTAATTTGTAGCTACTTGCAGGTTAATATCTTTTGAAAATGGCCGATGGAGAGGATATTCAGCCCCTCGTTTGCGACAATGGGACTGGAATGGTCAAGGTTGGTTGCTACCATTGTCTAAAAAAAAAAGTAGAAAGTTGATTTTCCTGGTTTCAGAAATATGACTAACTATATGGGCTCTTTATCATATGTTTGTTTGCAGGCTGGATTTGCAGGTGATGATGCTCCTAGGGCAGTCTTTCCCAGTATCGTGGGTAGGCCACGGCATACTGGTGTCATGGTTGGAATGGGTCAGAAGGATGCCTATGTTGGTGATGAAGCCCAATCTAAAAGAGGTATTCTTACCTTGAAATATCCCATTGAACATGGTATTGTCAGCAACTGGGATGATATGGAGAAAATCTGGCATCACACCTTCTACAATGAGCTCCGTGTTGCTCCGGAAGAGCATCCAGTCCTTCTAACTGAAGCGCCTCTCAATCCAAAGGCCAACAGAGAGAAGATGACTCAAATCATGTTTGAGACTTTCAATGTGCCTGCCATGTATGTTGCAATCCAGGCTGTTTTGTCTTTGTATGCCAGTGGTCGTACAACTGGTATGGAATGTTCTTCTTTCTTGTCAAATTTCGTATCTGTGAATCTTGCCCTTGTTTCCAAGTCTAGTTTTATTAAGTATAAATTCCTTTATTCATCTAAACAGGTATTGTGCTTGATTCTGGTGATGGTGTGAGTCACACTGTCCCAATCTATGAGGGTTATGCTCTTCCACATGCCATTCTCCGTCTTGATCTCGCTGGTCGTGATCTTACTGATGCACTCATGAAGATTCTCACTGAGAGGGGTTACATGTTCACCACCACTGCTGAACGGGAAATTGTCCGTGACATGAAGGAAAAGCTCGCATACGTTGCCCTTGACTATGAACAAGAGCTGGAAACTGCTAAGAGCAGCTCCTCTGTCGAGAAAAACTATGAGCTTCCTGATGGACAAGTCATCACAATTGGGGCTGAGAGATTCCGCTGTCCAGAGGTCCTCTTCCAGCCATCGTTGATTGGAATGGAAGCTTCCGGCATTCACGAGACAACGTATAACTCCATAATGAAGTGCGATGTTGATATCAGGAAGGATCTTTATGGAAATATTGTGCTTAGTGGTGGTTCTACTATGTTCCCGGGTATCGCAGACAGGATGAGCAAGGAGATTACTGCTCTTGCTCCGAGCAGCATGAAGATCAAAGTGGTTGCACCCCCTGAGAGAAAGTATAGTGTCTGGATTGGTGGGTCAATCCTTGCATCTCTCAGTACATTCCAGCAGGTAAAGATTTGTTTCTTGCAATTTGCTTTGCTTTACTTCTTTTGACTCCATAGCTTTTTGGTTTTTGTGGTATTCACGAACATGTTTGCTTTTAGCTTGGTACTGACCCACTTGCTTTTCGTTCAAATTACCAGATGTGGATTTCCAAGGGTGAGTATGATGAATCTGGTCCATCCATCGTCCACAGGAAATGCTTCTAAACCCAGCAAGGTCTTTGTTGGTGAGCTATTTTGTTGGTTTTTTCTGTCATGTCTTGCGAACTCAAGTTTTATGAAGTAGCGATGGAGCTGGTGATGGAGGGGGCACGTTGGGATTGTCAATGTACTATATAGCTTCTTCAAGTACAATGCTTCATTGTGATCACTTATCTTCGAGAAGCAACTTTGTAATGGTCCTCTTGGTATGGAGTGACCCAAAAAATTAGTATTGAAGTTCTTGCCAGTCATAGTCAGGTTTTGTCTCTAGTATGTCATTTAGAGGGATTGGGATTGTGGTGCTTCTTCTTAATTGCTCATTTTGGTCGTATATTAAGTTTTTTTCCCTGGACATTAATGTCAATATTGTATGAGGATTATATTCGGTTTGAGGATTGTTACTCTCCTATGAAGTTTCTGATTGGAGATTCTTTATCTTTTCCATTTCGACCTCTCTGCCATTATGATCTACTTACCTTGTGCAAAACGTGCTGTGCTATGCCGCAAGTACGCTAGCTCTCTCCGAAGGATGTTTTAATCTTCTTTCTTTGGAAGTACTTTGCTGAGTACTCTCTCGGAATTGGGAGAATCAAGAAAATGAGAGCAGGATCATGGAACGACACAGGAATCGTCTCATGCAATTATATACCCAAATCCTGATGATTGTTTGCGATTAGTGCTCGATGTCATCATAGATATTTTCGTGCTTTTAAAAAAGAAAGCGACGGAAGAGATGCGATGGGTACCTCGTCGAGTGGCTCAGCGGCAATAAAGTTCTTTCATAATTCGTGAAACCATGATTGTCTCTGAAATTTTGCTTATGGGATTTGAGTGACATGAGGCCTTTCCTTCTGTCGGCACATTGTAGGGGCATTGGTTCTCGATCCAGTCTGGTCCTACCGGGTCCTCGGTCGAGTCTGGTCCTACCAATCCTATCTGGGAATCGAGAACTGGATCCTGTCTGGTCCTACCGGGTTCTCGGTCGAGTCTGGTCCTATAATCTCAATCCAGTCTGGTCCTACCAGGTTCTTGGTCGAGTCTGGTCCTACCGGGTTCTATCTAGGAATCGAGAACTGGATCACTTGGTCCTGAGACTGGACTCGGTTCCCTTTCCTTTTGTTCTGTGAGGCTAGCATGGGCAGATTGAGCTTCAAGACAAGGGAAGTTGGGGGTGGATGGGAATGCGAAAGATGACAACTCGAAGAAGGATTACCGGAAGCTGGCCATGAAGTGGCATCCCGACAAGAACCCAACGAGCATAAGGACGTTGAGGCCAAGTCCAAACAGATCTATGAGGCTTATGGGGTGACAACCTTCGTTCATTCTTGCTTTGCCTGCTTGTTTTGATTCTAGCAAAGTTCTTTTTCTCCCCCCTTATTGATTGGCACAAGAGGTGAGAGGAAAAGAGGAGGTATGAGAGGCAAACATTGTTTTTCTTCAAGTAACAAAAAAACAAAAAAATAAATCGGTCCAATCCACTTCCCACTTGGAATTAGAATCAGACTAAAAATCATCAATTTCAATTTAATGAAACCATCAACCAGACCGGCACCCCCGAAAAAATTGCATGTCGGCGAGGACCATCTTCTTGACAAGCTTTACGCAACACGTCCAATGAGGTCGCCTGCGATGCCTGCAACCGAGCCTTGAACATTAACGTTTGGTAATTCAATGATTGCCGTTTCGCTTGGAGTGTCAAATACGAATGGCTTCAACAACAAAAGCTGAACCAACTCCCGTCCAGATTTTTGAGTACTTCCGAAGCATAATTCAACCCTGCCGTAACGAAGTTACCATACTCGTTCAGTGAACCCACCTGGCCTTTACGAGCAGTAGTGCCCTCTCTGTTTCAATTGACGATCTTTGAAGCAAAGTTACACCTAGGAAAGAAGCAAATACAGCCCCTTCTAGGCTTCAACCACCCACAATGATAAGCTACAAGTGCCTTAATTTTGCACTCATTACGCTTGTATTTTCCATTCACATGATCATCTACAGCATCAATTAGCGTTTATCCAAAGAAAATCTGGTCGTATCAAATCAGATTTGCACGCATAATGATGACCAACCAGTCGCGTGAGCGAGCCAGAGAGATCGGCAATAGACAATCGAACTGAATAAAGAATGAAATGGGCCCTAGCAGAGACTTTCTGTTAGTCTGGGAGGGGGTCGCCGGAGCTGATATTGACAATGATGCAAAGCTTGCCAAAAAGTAGGAAGATATGCAACATTAAAGAACAGAGCATTACATTACATTAGCGGAAGAGTAAGTACAGCAGACAACTGGCTAACACCTCAGATCAGTTGCAGACACAACTGCATTACATAAAAGCTCCGTCCTCATGGTCACTAATCTGATTCTCAAGGGATACGGAGTGACTCCTACGAAAGTCCTTCATTTTGTCTAATAGCTAAGAAAAGTAAATAGCAGATGGAACTTTTCTAGTGATAATCCTGTCAAAAATTGGACAGGAACTCATTGAGAATTCCCAACCATCTTCATCATTCGGCACCGGATGCATGCCATCCAATCCAAAGTCTCATAAGGATAATGTCACTCAAGCAGCCTGTTTGGCTTGTTTCATGAGCTGTATAAATTCCTCAAAAGCTGTAGCAACAACAATCACATCTATTAACTAGCAGTTAAAGTTCCTACAAACTACCATAGAAGAAATCCAAGAAATTACACTCTTGAAAACTTTTTGAGATAGCAATAGAACATACACCATTATTTGTTTAATAATTTTCCTCAGTAAAAAATTAATAAAACTGATAAAAATAATATTCTGTGCTTTGGCCAAGATTTAGATGACCAGTTGACATGAAAGCGAAAGTATCACAATCAGTGAAACACTTACAGGTATCAGAATCATGGGGTCCTGGGGATGCCTCAGGGTGGTACTGAAGAGACATTAGCTTTAATGCAGGAAAGGCCAGGCCAGCACAGCTCCCATCATTAAGATTTATGTGAGTCACTTCCACACCCTCTGGCAATGAAGCAGGGTCAACTGCATAGTTGTGATTCTGCAATAATACAAGAAAAGAAATCAGTACTCTTTCTGCAACAGACATGCTAGGCTCTTTTGCTCTCTACAGTACTTCATATCTGTTCTCAAATCTATGAACTAGTCTCGCCAATTCTCTGGGCCATAAATGGACTATACCGCAAGTACATGAACAAGATCACAAAGTTCGATGAGAATAACACACCTGAGAACTAATCTCCACACGGCTATTGCGAAGGTTCCGGACTGGATGATTCCCTCCATGATGACCAAATTTCATTTTAAATGTTTTGCCACCTAGGGCTTGGCCAAGCAATTGATGACCCATGCAAATTCCAAAAACAGGGACTTTGCCAATTATTTCTTTGACAGTTTCAACAGCATAAGGAACAGCAGATGGGTCTCCTGGGCCATTGCTGAATAGAACTCCATTGGGGTTCATTTTCAGAGTTTCTGATGCTGGCCATGTTGAGGGGACTACGGTAATCTTACAGCCGTAAGATGCTAACCGCCTCAATATGTTCTGCTTAATCCCAAAGTCGTACGCTACGACCTTCAATTGATTAAGAAACATGGCAAGACATTTCAAAATGTCAATCAAATTGTAGAAAGAATCACTGGTTTAGGAAATTGGATATGGTACTGACACGAAACTTATCTCCACCCCTGCCACCTGAGTTGAACTCCCAGTCTGAGTTTGTTTTATTAATCCATTCATAAGGAGCATTACATGAAACCCCACTGATCAAATCGACACCTAAAGATAAGATAAAACTCAGTATTTCAAACTTACGAAATTCACAAGCCATTTTTATCCATTTACCCAAATTCTCACCGACAATGTCCCATGAACGTGACACTTCCAAAAGTTCCTCATCTGACTTTGATTGTTCCGTGCTCAATACACCAATAAGGCTTCCATCTTGCCTTAATCGGCGGGTGATTGCACGTGTGTCAACGTCATCTGCAACAGTAACAAAGGCAAGAACATGAGTTTGATGAGTAAGTAACTAGTGCAAAGTTAACGAACTATTGGTAGTTTGACTTGATGACTTAAAAAAATTGATGCCGGCTATGACTCACATATTCCCATGATATTCCTTTCTGCCAAATAATCACCCAATGTTTTCGTGCATCTCCAATTTGAAGTGCTGCACAATGCGGAGAACTAAATCATATAAAATTTGGAGCCTTATTTTCTCAACAACACAGGAAATGGAGGAGGAACATGCCTGATACTTAAACTTCGAATGACAAGGCCAGCAAGGAAGCATTGCCTTGATTCTTCATCATCTGACAAGGAGTCAAAGGCTCAGATTTTAAACTACCACCAGAGCAAGAATGCATGGAAAAAATTTCACTCACCGAAATTAACCCCAGTATTGCCAATATGTGGGTTTGTCATCAGGACAAACTGTCCAGCGTAACTCGGGTCTGTGAGAATTTCTTGATACCTGAGATTCAAGTAGTTCACAGATGTTGGATTTCATACACCAAAATGGGGAAGACGGACATCTCCATCGTGTCTAATAACAAACTACAGGAAAACTTTCATTTGAAGAAAACTGTTAACTCATGCATGCTATCTCCAGAAATAAGCACACAAGGAACTACCTAAAATCAAGTTGGCTTGCTGAACAACATAATTTAAAAAAATAAAATCATCAAATAATTTAGAAGAGTACAGTTAAAAGGAATTCTCCAATCATTATAAAGAAATCTTTACCATCTTTATATGATGAATAACTACATTATGTCAAAAATAACAAACCAACAAAGACAACAACAAAGTGTCCTCTCATATTGTAAAAATCACTCATTCTGCAAACAAATTGCTTAAGAAATGATAAGTGTGTCAACTTTCAAATTGAAACAGAATCACCTAAATCTAACCCATAGGTGACATGGCTATCCAACATGATGGATTACATATAATTCAGTCATATTATTTTTTGCCAAATTTTCTTTGGTTCTCCTTTATCTCAGCTTCTAAAGTTGTCGCAGAAATTCTAGGATTTGATTGCATAAAATGAAAATCAGGGGATCAAACTGCATAATCCGATTAATTAGAGGACCAAATTGCATAAAGGCTGCAAGTTAGAGGACTAAATCTGCACTTGACCATTAGCCATGGAAGCTTCCATGTATCTCGACTTGTGTATTTGTCTAATTAAGTTATGTTATGTGATCCGCTTATAAACAATGACGATGATGACAAGCCTAGTCCCACTTATCAGCTATGCAATTCTTCACACCAGCGTGCTCGATTGTAAATAAAGATTTTTGAAATATTCACAATCCAATTCTTTCGTTGACACCTCTTCCATGTGCTTTTAGATATTTCCCTGCTCTTTTTCACCTATTATCCATTGCTAGACATGTCTCCTCACTAGACCACCATAGTCCCACTCCAATGCGATTACATCATCTCGGACAAGCTTCTCTCATCTTGTCCTCGAATGAGGTGGCACCTCCCTTCCCTCTAATAAGTTCCTCTTCCATCACACGTTTTCTCATGTATTCACTCATCCAAAGAAGCATTCTCATATTCGCTACACTCAGTTTTAGCGCATATTGATGTATAGCTGCCACGAAGCATCACCACATTACTTGTACCAAGAATTACATATAACAGTATACTATCCCAAGAATTTCAAACAGAAAAGAAAAATGTATAAGATGAATACTCTCGTCTCGTACAAGCAAAAGAATCCATGCATCCATACATTCTCTAACAACCGCGGGGAAAATCACATAAATCTTACATATGACACTAAGGAAACAACTTATTGAAAACATCTTAGTACCCGGTCAGGGAGGTGTTGAAAACGACTTCTCCAACCTGCGTTCCCGGAGCCCCGAACGACTTGGCCCTCCAAATAGAACCGTCCGCCAGGACCAGCCTCGCATCGGCCACTTTCCAGGGCCTTTCTTGAACAGCTGCGGGCTCAACCAAGAAAACGCCATATCACATCACAGAACGCCCCCGCGCATGTCCACGCATTCGAACGGCGCAAAGCGCGAGCATACAAACACAATGCGAAACCACCTCGGAAAACGAAACAATTCGAAGGAACAACTGCAGCAGCCCACAAGAAAACCGACCCAGATAAAGAAATCAAGAAAAGGGTCCAGAGCCGGTACCGGTCGAGGCGTCATGAGAAGGGGAGAGGGGAACCGAGCATCTGACGACGAAAGGCCGGGGCTTTGAAGGGTTTTTCGCAGAAGGGTTCGTGACGAAGCACCTCACTGCATAATTCACTGTCGCCATTGCTGTCTCTCTGTCTGTCTCTCTCTCTTTCTGCGTTGAGAAATGGAAGCTCTGGAGCTGCTGACATAAGTAGGACAGAGAAACCCTAACAAGATAACTAAATTTTACAGACTACCAAAGCAGTAATTTAAGTTTTTTTTTTTTTTAATGATGGCCAACAAAATATTTTTTTTACAGATAAAATCTATTTTTTTCATAAATATCAGAGAAAATTTTAAATAAAGATCTAAAGTAAATTTAATTTCAAATAAGAGTTTGACTTTTTAGTTAGTCAATGGCATTTTAATTATTTACCTTTTCTTTAAAAAAATTCTTTTTTATTTTTTTATTTTTATGATTTTTCTTTCTTTACTCATGATCGGCCGCCCAATGATGCCCAAAGAGGGCTAGGTGAGATCACCCTTACATGATCTAGTGAGGCCCACCCTTGTACGCCATAGATGAGGGACGACCTTACCTTCAGGGACTATGCCCCCTTAGTCATTGACAAGATTGATCTTAAAAAAATTCGGATGAGGCCGCCTCGCATTGGGGAGGTCGCCCTTGCAACCATTGAGGTAGGCCTTCACTAGATTTGAGCGAGGATCGCCTCACCCGCGATTGGCACCCTATGGTTTACGAGAGTCGCCAAATCCTTGCTAAAAAGAAAAAGAAAAATAAAAGAAAATAATAAATTATAATTTAAAATTAAAATTGTATTCGGATGAAAATACTCTTTGATTGGTTGAAATATTTGGCCAATCGGCGATTGATGAGATTTGGCCATTATTTGAAAAAATCATGGTCATTTTAGGTCCTTATCTAAAATAATTATGACAACTTCAAGTATTTATTTAATATAAGATTTATTTCTGACTCCTATTTGAAAAAAAAAAATGAGGACATTTTAGATTTTATTTAAAATATTTCCTAAATATCATGATTAGACTTGCTACACTAAAGATGTTATGTGACCCTAAAATTAAGTTGATATTTTGTCAAAATCATACTTAACGAGTTAAAGGTTCAAGGATAACCTTGCATATTGAGAACTTATTATTGGAACAATTTCAAATTGATCCCGGCCAATAAAAAAAAATCAACAAAAGGAAAATGAATACCAATGTGGCAAATGTATATACTTAAAGTTGGTATCATTAAAAATTTCAAACTAATATCCCAAAACATATTTACAAAAAGCTAATTTTCCCCTCACAAAAGATCTTTAAATTGGCGTATGCAACTCAAATTTATTCTCAATGAGTATTCCACCCAATATTCTGTTAAAATGCATAAGCAGTCGAATTTTCTTTTTGTAAAATAAAAATGTAATTGGGCATAAATATATCATGGGTTTTTTTAATTAAAAACATTTCTTCTTAGGCAAAACAAAGAAAAAATTAAAATCCATTTTTGCACTTTCCAAAACCCTAACCCAAGAAATGGCCGATTCTTGAACTCCATGACAGAGAGAAGAAGCGGCCAGCGACGATGATCCGCCGGCGACTCTCCTCCCTTCTCTCCTCTTCCCTCTCCAGGCCCGCCCTCCCCTACCGTCGTCCGCCGCCATTCCCGTCGCCGCCGCCGCCGCTCCGGTTCCTTCTTCCCGCCCGGCATTTCCACCTCGTTCCGGGCACCGCGCTCGCCGGCCGCGGGCAATGCTGCGGCGGCGGCGGCGGCGGGGTCAGGGCTTATAGCTTGCTGAGCCTGAACGACCTCAGGGACAAGCAACCCAAGAAGCAGAAGAAGCGGAAGGGGCGCGGAATCGGCTCCGGGCTGGGGAAGACCGCGGGGAGGGGCCACAAGGGGCAGAAGGCGCGGGGGACCATGAAGTTCGGCTTCGAGGGCGGGCAGACGCCGCTCCGCCGCCGCGTGCCGAAGCGCGGCTTCAAGAACCCTTTCAGCCTCACTTTCCAGGTGCGCTTCGGCTTCGTGGGTTGATCTTAAATGCCTTGTACTTTGTTCTTCTTGTGGAGAAATTTGGAGATGTTGTCGCGACTGTGTTGTGGGGTGGAATGGGTTGGCAGCAGTAGATATGTCTGAGTTCTTGCCGGGCGCTTTGGTTGTGGATTGTGGGGGATGACGTTGACATCTTGGAGGGTGGATGTCGTTGTGAGGACCGAGGAGTGTGCTGCTTCTGGTTTTGGATGTACATTTGAGTGTCGCTTCCAAATGATTGGAGAGAAGTTAATTCCGACATTCGAGTTCTGGAATCATATGAATATCTAGCATTTTTCTGGGAGTAGTAGTTTGGTCCCGGTTTACTGCGCTGGGACAGCTTACTGATAGTAAAAGTGGTTTCGGAGCTAGAGAGCATTAGGTGTTAGCATGTCCGTTGGATTGTGTTGGTCTGGGACAGCAGAAGCTGGGTAGATGTTGCTCATTCGCTGTCTGCTGGTGAAGAAATTTTGATTTAGTTGATCCTTCCTATGATGTTTGCCCCTAGATTGCGCTGTACAGATGTTAGTGAATTGAATACTGTAGTCATCTCTTCTACTATCCACTGTTGTGATTGTGCTAAATGATGAGACTTGTTGAGTATGCTTTATCTGCGCTATTCTTGAGTGATTTTGCTTCAGACAGCTATATTGATTTCTCAGCCTTTTCTTAGGAGCACTTATATTTTGTTTCCTGACTCCCTGACCTCTTTGCTTGGTTTTTTCTTCCTACCTACTATGGCAGCCTGTTGGATTGGGAAAAATTGCAACGCTCATAAATGCCGGGAAAATTGATTCCTCTGAGTTAATTACGATGAAAACTCTCAAGGTATTGCCATTGCATATACTTGAATTTCAGCCATGTATGTAATGGGCATTGCTTCACATTGGTAACAATTGTTCTTGTGATAGGATGTAGGAGCTATAGGAAAGCAGATTAAGGATGGAGTCAGATTGATGGGACGAGGTTCTGAGCAAATACAGTGGCCAATTCACCTGGAGGTAACTATGTTTCTAAAACTCTTCCTTTCTTGCTGACCCTGGTTGATGTGCCATGCAATCAAGGAAAAGGTCCTCATTTACTTTTGGTTCCCTTTTGTTAGATGAGATGAAATGTACCAATGGGAGTACAAACTCTTCTGAAAGTGAACTTAAGGTGTCAAACCTTGGGAAATGAGTTATACTGGGGGGAAACAATGAGTCCTTGGGGAAAAAATAAATTATAAAATGAGGTTTTGTTCATTTGTGTTTGCGTGGGGTGCCCAACTTAGACAGTTGACATACATAGCTTGATCCATTTGTTCTAAGTCAAATGAGTTATGATCTAATTAGGATATATTGAGTATACCATATCCCCAACGTGGCATTTCTTTCTCTCAACTCTCTTATATGTGCACTTTAATTAATTTCCCCCTCATGTGTGAGCCTCTTGCGTTAGGCCTACTTCCCGTTAATCTAGGTATCCTTCCACACCAACATTATCATCACTCGAGAATCTCCACTTTGGCCCAGCCAATTTTGGCAAGATATCTGTAAGGACAACATTTACCCTTCATACTCCGCCTCAATTGCCTTGGCCTAGCCTAGCCTAGTGGCTAGCTAGGACGCCATGTGCCACCTTGATTAGGGAGCCATGTCCGGGATTTTCCTTCCTTGAGATATATACAAGACACCAATACCATTTGTTGGGTCGATGTAGTAGAGGCCTGATACCTTTATAGGGGAAATCACCTAGCAGGAACCCAATTCTGAGTCTTCTAATATATTTAATTGGACTCACTTTTACTCAAAGTTTAAGCTAATGAGTTAAGGGCTAATAATGATTTTTTAACTACATCACATTACAACACAACCTTAATGTGGGATTTATTTCACCTAACGCCCTCATATGTGCACCTTAAAAAACAGATCCTCCAGACAACTTAAAGGGAGAATTCAGCTTGTTTACCTTTCCTTAACAATGAGGGCAACTGCCGGAGCCTCTTTAGATTTCTTTAACTTCTCTAAGGCAAGTTCCTTGGTCATTTAAATAATTCTTGGGTGATACAAGGCCTTGCAACTCATGATCTCTGATTTGGGATAGGTAAAGGAATCCTTATTGTGGGCTTGAAAAGTTTTAGTTTTGAAAATTTGCATAAGTAAAGTCATTGTGATATTTTGGTTAGTTGAATTCCTTTTTCATAGGTAACAGATATAACTTCCTTCTTTGTCTGACATTTATTTACCTTCCTCATGAGGTTCTTCATTGAAATGCTGGTGCAAGTCACCTTTCCTGGAAGAACTTATTTTCTGTTGATGCTTACTATGTTCATTTCCTCTTGTAAATTAGCTTTCTTGTTAAGTACTTAATTTGGCCATGTACACTTAAGTGCATAGCTCATCTATTATGTTGCCAAAGAGTAAGCTCAAAGCTCGACTTTTCTCAAGGATTGTTCTACTGCAATTTATTTGTGGGTCCACAGGCCAAAGACAGCATGCTAAGTGATGTTTCCTTAGTATGATAATGCCTATCTTTTTGAATTGAAAATTTCATAGCGCATGCTTCATGCCTCTGAAAGCAACATGCTAACTGACCTTTCCTTAGTATGATAATGCCTATCTTTTTGACACTTCGGATAATTGAAAATTTCATAGCGCATGCTTCATGCCTCTGAAAGCAACATGCTAACTGGTCTTTCCTTAGTATGATAATCCCAATCAATTTGACACTTTGAAAAATCAAAAGCTCATAGCGCATGCTTCATGCCCGTGAAAGAAAAGTGACAATTTTGATTGTGTCTCCAGGTGTCAAGGGTCACTGTTCGGCGAAAGAAGCAGTAGAAGCTGCCGGTGGTTCCGTCAGAAGAGTGTACTACAACAAGTTGGGCTTGCAGGCATTGGTTAAACCAGAGTGGTTCGAGAAGAAAGGCAGATTGTTGCCAAAACCAGCCACGCCGCCTCCGAAGCAGATGGACAAGGTCGATAGCATAGGACGGTTGCCTGCCCCGACAAAACCCATTCCATTCTTAACCGAGGAAAAGGAGGCTGTGGCTACTCCTTCATGATGGTTAAGTGAATTGTTTGCGATTAAAAGGGTCCTTAGTTTTTGTTTAATAAGTTTGCAGGCTAGATTATGTAAGCTTTTGGTAAATTTGCAGATGGATGAAGGAAAAATGCTGAAACTGGGGCTTTGCTAATCTTCATCTGCTTCCTCTTACGAGGACTGTGGTTTTTCTTTTTATTATTTTGATTTATTTTTGAAAAAGGGAAGTGAGAATTTTTCACTGATCCAGTCATCAGCAAATATGCGAGTCTGAGACTGGCTGTGGATTTCTTTTCAGGTGAACAAAATATTTGGTTTTCCTTTCTAGTACTCGTTCGATTCGCTCGGAGTTTGCTAGGGCTGGCAACAAGTATCATTTAGGTCGTGGTCATATACTGATGATGGATCCAATGTGCATGGGAGGAATGGCTCTGTCTGTTTCGCTAAAAACAATCATGCAAAAAAGAATGATATTAATTTTTTTATTTAAAAAAAGATCGTTTATATGAATGATAATTTTTTTTATTATTGATGATAATTTATATCTAATAATTTTCATAAACAACGAAAGTATTTTACATTTATCAATCATTTTCAACAATATTTTTTAAGTTATTCATTTTCAATTTTCGCCAAACAAATGAGTTTTTTATTTTTATTTTCGGTCTCAAAACAAATAGAGGCTTAATGATTGCTAAAATTTTGAGGATAGTACTTTCATGATATATTAATACACTCATAATAAATTTATTGAAAATTCATTTTTTGACTAATAAAAAAATTTAAATTAATATACTTATAATAAATTTAGTCATCGTTTGTTTCCTTTAAATTTTATCACAAATTGTTGAGGTGGATGATACTTGATAATTGACGGATATAATGATTTATGTTTTTAAGTGTATCAATTTGTGCTTTTCTGTCACATTAATTTAATTTAATGGAAATTAAAGAATGGTGAATTTATCATAAATGTATTGATTTGGATTTTTTTATGATCATAAAATTAATTTATAATAAATTCATTGTAAATGTACTAATTTTTCGTGGTTTTGACCTTACTTTCAACGGTAAAAACCCAAACAATTTTTTTGGACTGAAATTCCATTGTCACTCAACATTTTTGTTTTTAAATATACATATAATACCTTTTAAGATAAAACAGCAAGAAAATAAATTGAAATGTGGAGAGGAGTGTAATGGGATTTTTAAAATCGAAACAGAGAAAACTCCAAAAAAACAGAGGCGGCAAAAGAGCGCCACTTTCCACCACAAAAACAAGAACCACTATCAGCCCATGAGAAGTTTACCTGCCTCTTCTCTCTCTCTCTCTCTCTCTCTCTCTCTCTCTCTCAGCGTTCTAGAGAGAGAGAGATGGCTGCAAATGCAGTGACTTTCGGACTGGGCGGGTTCGCCATCAAGAACTCCGCGACGAGCAGTTCAAAGTCGAGGCCTTTCGCTCTCCCAAGTTCGGTCCCTCTCTCTTGCACCCTCGTTGCTTCCCCTGGTAAAAACCCAGTTCTTTTTTTTGGGCTGCTTCTTGATTTCGTTTCGTGCCCATTTCATATCTTGCTCATTGATTGAAAATGGGTTCTTCTTAAATGGGTCTGTTTCATGCTGGGTAGATATTTTTTCCTTTCCTTTTTCTTTTGGTGCTTCGGGAGCACGGGTTGGAGAAGGTGTTCTCAACAATCATTTGATTGGGTAACGGGAACTTGCTTGTGTCATGTACTTCTTCTTTTCTTGATTTATACGCTCATCCCACTTAGTTTATCTAATGCTGGTTGTTATGATATGAAATGCTAGTTCGAGGTGTGATGTCTAGTTTGCGTTTGCCCACCTTGAGTTGAAATTCATAGGGAGCATCAGTCAAAACAAACAATCACAAAGTGTCTTCCCAAGAAGCAGGGCTACTTCCTTTCGTCATCGCTCTCCGTTTTTCTACTCCTTTTCAGTTTTGATATGCATATCCATCCTAGAGTTGGATACTTGGATTGGAGCATCCGCTGGCCTTCGTTCGATCTGTGCATTTTGCATACTAGACTGGGTCAACGCCACGTTTTCTATTAACATCACATCATTTCCTGAATGCCCACATGTCCAGCGAAGCGTTCTCATCTTCACTGCGCTCATTTTGTGCACATATTGGTGTTTGACTGCCAGCAGTTTGTACAATCAGGTGTCACTGCATCTATCATCTACTGAAATCCGTGCTCAAGTTTGATCCTATATTTGTCTCTTCTTCTTGTCGATGCTGCTTCTGTAGGAGATCTCTGGTGCTTTCTCTATTGCTTTACTAAATGGATCCTGATTATCATTATTCGGAATCAAGACGATATAAAGACTGAAGTAAGTATTGAAAAGCACAATTCCTTGGAAGAGCACTAAAAGAAACTGATATGTTAATGAAACGGATTAGAAAGATTTGGTCCATCTTCAACAAATCTTAGTTAAAAAAAAAAAAGTCGAGATATTACAAATATTGAGTCGTTTGGTTTTTGCGGACTGCATCATTGATGAATGTGGGTTATACTGAAATTGTCTTGATAGCAGTTTCCAGAAGGCACAAACCTGCTGGAGCACTCATACATTGTTTTAGGATGTCCTAGCAAAATTAATCTAAATATGACAAGATTTAGTATGGCTGAACAAAGGTTATGAGGTGTGAATTCTGTTGGAAACTATCATCTGCTCTTTTAATTCCGCCAAAATTAATCTTTCGAGCTATTTTGCCTACTATTCTGGAGAATTTGGCTAGAAGATACTGTGGAAGAAATAGAAAGACGTGGAAGCAGGTGATAATTAAGACAATAACTTCTCCTTAATTGCAATATATAATTAGTAGACGTATAAAAATATTCAGCAGGTCATTTTGCAGGGTTGCATGGGCAAGTCTAGAGATTGAGTATTGCCACTTTTTTTGTTTCTTTGAAACAGGGTAATTAGAAGGTATTTAAGGAAAATATATCATTTGGGGGTCTTGTTTCTGTTTCCAGGAGTCTTTTCTTTATTTCTTTGGGAGCTTTTAGGTTGATGGGTGATGGAAACCAACATTGTAAGTTATTTTAAACAGAAATTTGTGGAGATGAATGCAAAATGGAAAGCACACTTTTGAGTTGGTTAACGTGGAGCAGGTTTTAGGAGAAAGGAAGTACTTTGCAAATTATAGTTGTTGAACTAAAGGACAGTTTAATGGTTAAAAAGTTGAACCTTAATGATGAATTTTGAAACTGTGCACATGGGTGAGGATCTCAATTTTTTTAGTCGGGATCTTAACACCCACCCTTTGTGCTTGTGGTTTTTGTTTTTCAGCCCTATTCTGTTGTAATGCTTGTTAGTTCTTGGTATGATTACTAGAGATGCTCTAATGTATGGTAATGATATTTATGCTTTCTCCCAAATGTGCATTTATTTGCTGGCAAAATGTATGAGCTGGTGTCTCCATCCGGGGGCTAGTGTGTCAAGCCAGTCAAAAGCTACTCAGGCAGTCAGGCTCACTGAACTATTATTGGCTAAAGTGGAGTTTGCAGAAGTCAAGTTCATGTCAGCAAATGCTTGCTTGTTTTATGCACTAGCCTCATGGGATTATGTCGAAATCTGTTGTGGATGGATTTGTGATAGTATTGAACCGAGTCTGCAATTGTACTGAATATGCTGAACTAGTGCTTGGGGTTTGAAGCGCTTGCTGGATTGGGACATGATGGTAATTGACTTAAACTGAGCCAATTTTCATCATGTGTAGCACAGGAATTGGAGCAAATCCTGAACATAGACGGTTACAACCTACTCACATGGCCAAAGTTGCAAAAGGAAGTTCTGGCCTAGTTGGGGATGATGAGGGTGTAGCAAACGAATTGGTTTATGGAACAGAGTACAGTAGAGTAGACCAGATCAAAGCTTGCCTTTACCAGGCTCTTGATGGTACAAGCCTACTGGCATATTTACTGGTTTGTGCTATTCCGCTTCGCTTATAAAGTTTGTACTGAAAATTACTCTGCTGACCTTCGAAAATATAGGATTAAATAGAGGGATTTTTGGTGTACCATCTGCTAAGAAGTCTGAGATTGAAGGTCTTGTTAGGCAGCTTGAGTCTCAAAATCCAACTCCAAATCCAACAGCGAATTTAGGCAAGGTAATGCCTTTGGAGGTAATTTATCTTAGTTTTTGCACAGCTTATTTACTCAAATATTGACACTACTCCCTTTATGAAATGTGAAGGTTGGTGGATGCTGGAAGCTTGTATACAGCACCATTACAATTCTCGGTTCGAAGAGGACAAAGCTAGGACTGCGAGATTTCATAAATTTGGGAGACTTTCTTCAGAATATATTTGTTGCTCAGGTAAAGAGACTATCAATTTATATGAAGCTTAAGCTATGTCCTTGTAGAAATTCTTTTTGCTTGATCAGTGAAAAATAATACCATCAATGCCACAGAGATGCAGCTGCATACAAGAGGAGCTCTTAAAAACTTATACAATAAAGTTGGTCATGGCACTTCACGGAAGCAATTGCTGCTAAAAAATATCCTCTAGGGAAAAAAATTGATTCAGCTTTCTCAGGCTGAATGAAATCAGAAAAATCAGCTTTTTGCACAATCCTTGTAGCTTGGATTAGTATAAAACAGAAGCAAATGGACTATACTTTGAAGAAAATAAAACATTGAGGGATGGTCTTTTGATAGAATTTCAGATAGTCTATTCTTCATTGGGGAATGTTGCTCAACGCCCACCATTTTCATTTCACTAGCAGTAAAGTACTGCCTCACAATTATGTGTTGTTCATGATGTTTTGGTGATTTTGTTTGCTTTCACTAAGTTTCAACGTTTGGTGATCCGAAATTGGAGGGCAAAGCAGTCAATGTGATCAAGTTCAATGCGAGGGGCTTGAACATGTTGAATGGGCAGTTGACGATCGAGGCATCCTTCAGGGTTGCATCTGAATCAGTTAAACCTCCTCTATCACTGTCTCTCGTGTTTTGCTCCTTTGCTTCATGATTTGCTGCTAATATATCGTTCTGAGATATTTAGACAATTTTTACTTTTACAGAGGGTTGACATTACTTATGATAAATCAACTATCACTCCTGATCAGGTATGTTGGTATCTGCCCCTCATTTTTTTTCCGTAGTGTTGGAAACCAGAATCATGAAACGCCTTTGAATTTAAATGACTCTTTGTTGGACATATTGCCTGCTATTCTACAGTTGAAATCTGATGTTGTTGATGCTTCCTCTATTTGAATTAACAACAGTTGATGAATGTGTTTCGACAAAACTATGATCTCCTGCTGGGCATCTTCAATCCTGAGGGGTGGCTTGAGATTACGTATCCTTTGAGAGAAGTTTATGTTTGGGTATATATATGCTTGATACAGTAAACTCTGAGCTCAAGGAGGCTTTAGTTCCTTGACTGAAGCGCCACAGATATGTTGATGACACGATGAGGATTGGAAGGGATGATAAAGGCAATGTCTTCATACTGGAAAGATCAAAAGAGGAGACATGAGTATCATCAGAAGCTTAATTTCCAATTGTTCTTGTTGTTCTCTGCACACATTTTTCGATTTTTTCCAGAATTCTTTGTAGATGCGTTTGACCTTAGTTATTCTAAAGAAAATTATATCCTTCTCGTTGGTTCTAGAAAATAAATTGAATGCCATCACTTTACCATGGTTTTTGTTTTTCGTTAAATTCTTAAGATTTCAGCCAAAAGTAGTTGGAAATAATTTAGGGTATGAAATTTCTTGGAATGAGCATCCCCATGTTAGTTGTTCCAGAAGAAAGTTTGAGGTACAACATTTTAATCTGTGGCTGGGTTGGACAATAAAGATTTTGACATAGATGTGTAATAAGCACACTAAGCAGATGTAAAAGCACAAAATGAAGAAACAAGCTTGTCTACAAAAAGTTGCTAATGTTTGTTCTAAAGAAGTTACCAGTTGGGCTTCGCTCATTTGAGCTATACAGTGTTTTCAATTAGAGAAAGTTGAGACTGCCTCGCCTAAGCATCAACTTTGTCTTAGATCAGTCAAGCGATGGGCCGTACGAATTTTATTCTTTGACAGTTCCATTGCTATTCTAATTTTGAAGGATTACCATCATGATGTTTGAAGTGATTTTGCTCATATCGATTGGATTTCATTCACTTCACTCCCCAAAGTCGAGGAAATTCTAAAAGACATGGTCAGGAGAGTTCACTGCCATACACAGGTACCAGTTGAAACAACCGAATGAATGCAAAACGCTTAAACCAAAGATTCAAGTGTAGATTGAGGACAAACCAAAACTCAAACCACTGGATAGTAGCAGCCGTGATCTTCTAATTTTAGAGCCAGACACCACGGTGCTTTGATCCTCTTGTCGAATTCAACCAAAACATTGAGTATCTCCCCCATTAATTAGTCATCATGTATTAACACCATCTAAGTTCAGAGAAAGAGAGTGAGAGATAAGTCTTAATAAAATGAGGTTATGACTTTGTGGTTGTGGTCGGTTTAGTCAAGATGTGAAGCTCAAACATTCACGACCCAGAGTACCGGAGTATTTAATCACAGGTGGATAAGTGTGTCGCTATCCAAACACATGGCAACTCAGATTTATTTCATACTACGAGTGCATCCTGGAACCATTTTGAAGCAAACTCTAAGCTTCGGACTTGGGTTCCACAGATTCCTGCTGTTGCTTCCACTGCTCCGGCGTAATGGCTTTCTTGATAGAAAGAGCATGTATCTCTTTCATCTCCTCTTCAAGTGCAGCATTCACCAGCCGGTGCCTCTCCAGCAGCCTCTTCCCTTCAAATTGCTCAGACACAATCTCTAACACAAAACTAGCACCGCACCTGATAACAGCATGAGAACCATTCAGGATGAAAGCCAAGTAAAAATTTGCAGAAGGCAAGAAACGGGATCAAAATATCAACAAATAACTTGTTGTCAAATGAAATGATTACCCTCCAGATGTGTCAGTCACTTCCTGCAAGGAGAGAATTCTGGTAAGTACTAAAACTCTAGCATATAAAGTTACAAATTAAAAGCACCAGGAGCTAGTGAGATCAAACTCAAAGATGTCAATGTTCATAAACCTTCTACGTACTGTATGATTGTTAAAATACACAGCAATTCAATTTTACAGTACGTAGAAGGTCCGATAATGCCTTTAGCTAATTGTCAGCCCTCTTTGACCAGAAAGAAAAATTGTCAGTTCTCAAAGCAGCTCCAATTATGCCTTTAGCTAAAAGTCCTCTCCTCAAAGGCCATCAAATGCATTGAAAGGAAATAAAAAAAAAATTAGTCATGGTATTTTGTACTAGATAAGAGTTACATTGTGGCAACATTCTGGTGATGAGAAACTTTTATGCACTCAGCACACAATGAGTGGCTCAGTTGAAAAGAATGCCATGCTCCCAGAGAACCTCAAAGTATCTTGGTCATGAGCTAGTCCAAAGTATGTAAATATCTCAAACCCAAAGGACCTAAGAAATCATATTGCAAACATCCCACAACAGTTGAAAAATGAAACACTATCCACATTAAAAGAATTACATCGACCCCCTGGACAGTTGAAAAAAAGAAAAAGGTATGTAAATCTTGCATCTCCATCATGAGAAGTCAATTAAATAAAAGAAGGTGGTCACATTTGAAGAAACAAACAAGATGAAATATAACTAGATTTGTGAGAAGTTCGAGTGGGGAAATTTAGGAGAAATGCAGGTATTCTCAAATGCTAATCTAGAACTATGTCATGTGTTCCATACATAAACATCTTCAATTTAGATCTCTTTGATCTGTGTGAGGAAACTTCAAAGTAAAGCTAGAATGAATAATTTCTCTGCATTCTAACAGGGATAATCTTAACCAACATAGGAAGTTCCCAGCACCTTCCTGCAACTCTCCTGTATATGCATAACAAGTCAACCATGATATTTCTGCAAGAGACTAATCACCAAATCTACCAAAGTGGCAGACTTTTACTGTTACCTATTTCAAATGCCATTCAACTAACCAGTGATTTATGTTGGCAGCTAGTCCGAATAGCATTCTATAATTAAATAACATATCACTCGCCAAACCTCTTCATATGGCAAATCGACATTCCACGATAAGACCATGCCATCCTTAAAAAATGCATCTCCTCTTTCATTTGTTAGCCTGCAGGCCAACAAGAAGGTTTCCTTTCTACTAGAAAAAAGACTTCCCTCCTGCTATCACGAAACTATATTTCGCTCAATTCAGTTTGAAGCACGGTCCTACAGGCCACATGTTCTTTCCATACCTTTGGTTCCAACACTGAAACCTGATCCTCATGGATGCCTCCAGACCAATAGAGTCAATACTCATCGAGGTGAAACCGGATAAAGATCGGACCTTTATCGCCTCTTTCCCTCCTACAGAAAACCCCACATAAAACCCATCTCCGACTATGAACTATAGCCACAATTTCACCCCGGACGCGACAAATTCCCAACGATTACATCATCATCCAAACGAAGCTCTACCTTCATCTCGGACAGGACTTGCAAGAATCAGTAAAAATTCGAACTTTATACCTGTTCCAAGACAGAAACCCCGGACTACAACATCGTATTTGCACTAATGCGTAGCGGTAGAAGCAAAGGCGGGAAAAAAATTACCCCCCCAGAAGAAAACAAAGAACCGGGTGATCTCCAGAACCAAATTTGAGGCAGATTACTGCTGAAATTCGCGCATACGAGAAACGAAAGCAACAAGAAAAAGAGACAACAACACTCACAAGATGCGAAGGTTTCAGCTTTGAAGTCAGCGATGATTCAACCTGCTCCTTTGTCACGCCCATCTCTCTCTCTCTCTCTCTCTGTGATTTTCTCCTTTTCTTCCTGGGTTGTTCTGAGCCTGGGGGCTGCGTTATATCTCTCTCTCCTCTTCGTACACGCACGAGAGAGAGAGAAAAAAGAAAAAAAGAAGAAGATGCGATTCCTCTCGGGTGGACCGCGATTAATTGCACCAAAAATGCGTAGAATCATAGGACAACAACAGTAACCGACACAAAAAAAAAAAGATATTGTGGAAAATGATCTAAACAGTCGGAATTTGGTCTAATAAGCAATATGCCTTATAAACATTTAATTTAATTAATATGATCTATGAATTTTGGTTCACGTGTAATGTAGTTACTGAACTTTTAATCTATTTTATGGAAGGATTATTTGAATATTTTTTATGTAGTTTAGGGATTGTATTAAATATGTATTAAAAGTTTATTGACTATATTACAGATTAAGCTAAATTTGAGAGATTATATTAAAAAGATTAAAAGTTCAAGGATTATATTACACGTTACGTCAAAGTTTTAAAGACTATTTGTGATGTACAAATTCAAGAGAAGTATGACTTTATTTAGTTCAGCTTTCCTAAGAAAATTTGGATGAGAAAAATATAAAGTGTTTGATTCAGCTTTTTGACCAAATGTTAGGATTTAGAACATTGAAAGCCCAAAGTAGATTTTCAATATTTTCGGAATGCCTCTGTGATTTTCAGAATGCTACTGTGAGGATTTAATGACTTCTTTTTTTCTAATATTACCTTCACTAATAACCGTGTTTTCCTCTTTTGCCCTAAAAAAATCACTGCTCCTCATCCTCTTCCTTAGGCTTGCCGGTTCATCATTGAGGTGAAGTGCAGGTGAAGGTTGCTGTCATCTAGGTTGAGATTCAGGGTCTCCCCGGAATTGCTGTCTTTGCCGGAGCTTCTGTGTTGATGTCAAGGTCGACGGTCATGCTTCCTAGATATGAGGGACTTGGGCCTCCACGATGACCCTACGCCTCCCTTTAGGGCCAACCCCTACGTCTGCCCCTTTGCCGCCTTCCCGCCTCTGCCTCCTCCGCCTCCCCACCATCATCAACATTGCCACCACCACCAGCTCAAGCCGCCGGGCCACTATTTTTCTTTTCTTTCTTTTTTTCTTTTTTCTTCTCACTTCAAAGTTACTTTACAAAATATACACCAAAATGAATATTCAAATACTCTTATCTTCACTTAATACCCATTTATTCAAAGATACTCATAAAAATGTAAAGCTATTTCTCGAAAGTTGAATTAAACGGGCCCATATGTGGAAAATAGCAGCTAACTTTGCCCAACCGAGAGCAAAACCGAGATGAAATTGCCATGCTTAGATCTGACGGTTGACATTAATAGGCTCTAGATCAGACGTTGATAGAACATACGATCCAATGGTTGACATCGACAAGCCTGGATCTAACAGTTAATAAGGCGGTCGGGAAATTTCCCCCTGCATGAGGTTAGATAGGCTCCACTAGAATGGGGATGGTAGGTGATGGGGCATCATGAGAAAGGGGATTTTTCATATGGAGTGTGGATTCGGAATAATTCCTTTGGATATGCTTATAAGTTCTTTGACTTTGCTTTGCATTGACAAAAGGAATTTGAGTTAAAGTGATTTAAGGGAAAGCAATTAGCCTTTGGCATTTAATATATGGAGTTCTTGTTCTAAAACAACTTTGCCAAATTATTATTTAGTAATTATCGATAATCATAAAATGGTTTACTAGGTTTTCGTAAAAAAAGAACAAAAAGCTACAATGCATTCTGCTTTTGCCCTTCATGGTGGTTGGACAACCTTGCACAAGTGTACCATACAAAAGTTGCGTGGCCCTGGTTATCGGGGTCATAACCAGGGCCACATGACCCTAATTGGGGCACTGTGGCTCTGCCACATGTTGGCCATCACTGCTTGTCTAGCTTCACCATAAATGGGCATTGCATTCCAACTTCAATGAGTAAGGTAGCGACAATGACGGCAACAATGACATGCCATTCATTCGAAATGGAGAATTAGTGCATAAAGATTCTGAAAAGACAAGTGCTCCTCATATACCGTCCGATACTCATAAACATGATTTAACAAGTTAGCACATTTGAGATTCTCTGAAAATGTTTCTCAAAGGGTTGCCTTGCGATTTAGTGGATGACAAAACAAGATATCCAATCATTGATAAAAATTCTATATTATTTTCCTTTTCGGTGTATAAGAATGATGAATTACATGTAATATTATGAGTTAATATCATGAAAAATCAAAACTTAATATATTTATGATAAATTTATTAAATATTAACTTTTTGATGATCAAAATCCTAAACTCATATTTTTATATAAATTTACCATTCGATAATTTTCTGTTAAATTGAATAATATCATGGAAAATCATAAATTGTATAAAAAACAGATAATAAAATTCCAATCGTTATATCTCACAAAATCACCGCGTGTCACTTAACTTAATAATGTATCTGTAAAATTTAACATAAACTAATAGATGAGAAATTTATCATAGGTGTGTTAGTTTGGAGTTTTTAGTAATTAAAAAAAAATTAGTTGAGGTAAAATTATTATAGGTGTAAAACCCTAAGGTTTTTCTTAATGAAGTACGATCGCAAGATGGGGACTTGGAATGGATTAGGGGTGAGCATACTTCTAGAGTAGAACTTGGAATCTGAAAATCGGACCGATGGGAGCTCATATGTTTCAACTTCAAAAGTATGTAAAATAGATTTTAAGTTTTAATGTTTTTGTTAATTCATGTCTTCGTGCGATCTTACAATGTTCCATACCGTTTAATGATGAGTATATAATATGAAATCATTAATTTGAGCTTCCGTTATATAACGAAGATTTTTATCTTATTAATATTCATATATAAGTTATGGTTAGTGAATTATAGTAACAAGTGATAAACATTAAATGTTTTAATTTATTGCAATTATTTAATTAATAAAATAGGTGAAACTTGTAATATGTGACATGAGAGTTCTAACTTCTAAGGCATACCAAGTAGATCTCAAGTTTTAAAAATTGAAGAATCTATTTCAAAGGATAGATTGTAGGTTTCAAATGACACCTACACGGAACTGAAACCTTATTTTCCTGTACACTATACTCAAGCAATGGAAATTCATCAATTTATCATCTGAGTTCTCTCTGTCGTCCGGTTTTCGCTCAACGGTCGGTCGATCGTCCACGACGTGTATGTACCACAACGTCATCAAGGGCGACACCTAAGATCGTCCGAACTGGACTAAGTCCACATTGTCCTAAAAAAGCCAGGAAAGTCCTCGTTCCGGTCGCCTCCGCCTGCCCCCACTATTTTACCGTTCCATTCCACTCCCTCTCTGCCCATCATCATCCCCTGCAGATCCGATCCCCTCCCCAACCCACCCAAAACCCTCATCTCTCTCTCCATCTCTCCGACCACCACCGTCTCCGGTGGCGGCGGCAATGGCGGACTACGACGGCAGCCACCACCACCAGCTCCACCAGAACCACCACCAGCAGAACTACCAGCAGCAGCAGCAGCAGCAGTACCAGCAGCAGCAGCAGCAGCAGGCGAAGGAGACGGCACTCCAGGCGCTGAACACCATCATCCAGCTCCACTTCGAGAAGACCCTGGAGAAGAAGCGGGCCATCGACCAGCAGAAGAAGGAGCTGCACCGCCTCTTCCTCCTTTCTTCATCTTCCTCGCCCTCATCTTCGGCGCCCTCTCCCAGCCCTCCTCCCGCCTCCGCTGCCGCCACTGCTGGGCCCCCGTCTTCCTCCTCTCCCTCGCCCACCTCGTCTTCTACGTCTCCGTCGCCCAGACCCTCCGCACCATCAACGGCTTCAAGTACCAGCGCCGCTGCCACAAGCTCACCCTCGGCCTCGCCACAGAGCGGCTGAGGGATCTCAAGATGAGGCTGAGCATCGCGATGGCGGGCGGCGGCGGCCACCACCATGAGGTGGTGTTCGACGACGGGGACTTCGAGATTCAGTACCAGGAGCCGCCCGAGAGCTACCTGGGCAAGTTCAAGCGGAACTGGGCTCTGCATTTCGGGTTCTTGATCTTGGTCTACGGCTTCATGGTCTCTTTCTCTGTCGTCATCCTCTGTTTCTAGGAAAGTTCCTCCGCTTTTTGGTGGGTATTTTGGCAGCATTCGTTCTTCTTTTTCCATTCATTTATCTTGAGGGATTGGTTGATTTCCTGGATCTGATCTGGGAAAAAAGTTGAAGCTGGAATCAAGAATAGTTCAAGAAAGAAAGTGGCCCGAAAGAAAACATTGAAATGGGAAAATTTCTGGGATTCTTCTCCATCGTTGAGGAATCTCTCTCTCTCTCCCGCTCCTTCTCTCTCTGTCTCGTGAGGCGTGCACTGTGCCGAACTTTGGAAGCATTCATTGCCAAGTACACACAATTTCAGGGGCGTGAGGTTTTTATCTCCCCGAGAAAGGGGGAGCCTTCGAGGCGCAAAGCTACCCAAAGCGACCCCTCTGGTCTGTTCTTGGTTTTAATATAGCTCTCTCTCTTCAGCTCCTTTTTGACTGAGTCAATGTTAGACCATCTACTTTGTAACGCATACTTAATAAAAAAAAAAAATTGAATTGATTATCAGGATATCATCATTTCTCATGTGCTTTGATTGCGCTCTGATTAACTTAATCCTAACGTAACAAAATGACTGTGCATCGCCAGCTCAATTGCTTCAGAATTAAGAAAGTGATTCCACTTTTTGGTACTGTTCAACATTTTTCTAGTGGCTTGATGTCCGGGTTATGTTAATGAACCGTTATCAATCGCGTACCCTTCGCGGTCCGGTCCGGCTGATGTTCGGAACAGTTCTTAAGGAGTGCGATTGGTGGGCGAACAATGTTCTGGCTAGGAGCAACAATGCCCAATTTAGTGAAACATGCCGCGCCTGCTTGAAAAGAGTTATGCTCGAAAAGAATGCACTTTAAAGATGACATCATTGTGATGATTACTGATGCAAGGGTTTGGCAGCTGAAGAGGGTGGTTTTGCAGCGGTCCCGAAAAACCATTCCTCAGGAGACTGGCAGCTGTTAGATTGAATAAGACTAAATTTCACCTCTTGATAGTAAACTTCTTCAATTTTCTTATGTCGCGACAATTTATACAAGGGTTACGACTCATACATGTGGTCGCAACAGGTAATGACTGGAGGATCGATTGCTCGAACGATCATAAAAGCCCCTACCCAAAAGTGTGTGCATTCCGGATGCAGTCAGCATGCATCTGGATACACGTTCACCATTCAATCAGACGAGGTCAACAAGATTTCGGCTATATGCCCACAAAATCAACAAATCGATTCAACTGCACGCACCTGGACCTGTAATCATTTTTGCATTCATCGTGCGGATGTTCTAAAAGCTTGCACAAAATAAAGCGCATACTATAAACCAAGAATGGCAGGACTGTTATTATTGGGAATTAGGGCATTGGTATGGCCATTTAGCCTTGAAATCTAACATGGTGTTCTTGAAATTTGGAAAATGAAGTAGCATTCATCATTTCTAATAATCTCTCGAAATCACAGAATGCCAACTGCAGAGCAGTACTTATTATAATGACCTTTGGCCAATGAGTAGCTTGATCATATTACTCGTTACAATGGAAGAAAAACCCTCAGGTTGCAAGATGCAAATTTCTGATAAGGAATTTTAAAAATCAAGATAAAAATGTAGCACCAGGAAAAGTTTAGAACCGTCTGATATGAACTTTGTAAGGATGATCAGTAGAAATAAATAAATCATGTCACAATATCACTGAACCTTCTCTTGGAAAGAAATGTTGCGAAGAGCTGAACCTGTCTGCAACAAAGCTTACGGTTTAAGCCGCTGAAAGAGCACTGCACAGCGACTTGTATGCGTCAACACATAACTTGAACTTCTCTTCAGCCATTGACTGCAGAAACATTGAATGACAAATAGTCAGAAGAATGCAGAAAAGAAATTTTAACGTCTGTAAGTTGATCAATGAACCGGTGAACACAGCTTTGTCAGGATTGCTTCCAAGAAAGGGTATTGCAGCTGAAGAATTTTTTTTTTTTTTTTTTTCCCTGTTCTCTTTCTTTGTTGGGACTTTAGAGATAGATCTACAGGTTGTAGGAGGTAGCTACATACATTTTCTCTAGATTATCTCATGGATGCTATTAAATTGTCAACATTTTGGAAGAGGTGGAAAGAATAAGACCCCAGACAAAATATTTTGATAGACTTACCTGTGAAGGGCCTTGATGCTTATCGGGGTGCCATTTCAAGGCTGATAGTCGAAATCTGCACATACAAGGACAAGTCGGCAATTAGGACAGGCCAATGTGACAACTTCACCTAAAGCATGGCCCCGAAAAAAAAAAAAGTAATAAAAAGTACATGCTTACGCGTTTTTCACATCTTCTATCTTCAAAGGACCTGTTGTAGGCAAACCCAGCATTTTTCTATCAGACACCGATCCTATTCTAATGGACTCGTCATCAGACTCTGCATCACTTGCCGTTTCCCATTCTCTTGTTCTGCGGTTCCCACAATTGAAATCCTCTCTCCACTGGAAACCAGATGACCCATTTTCAAAGGAAAAGGAGTGGCTTGAATTGAAAGACCAGGTATACCACCTATTCCCGAATGTTGCTTGAAATACCGTCTCCGGATGATCATCTAGGTCCTCACAGAAGCTCTCCCTTCTAAACTTTCCTGTAAAGGTAACAATTTGCATAGAATCATCTATTCAGTATTCAGAGTGGGGGACCAAAGCCTTCATTATTATTAACTGGAAATAGTATTGACAGTATTAACATCAATTACTTCATTAAAAGCTGTGTGCTCATACAAATTCAAAAGCTGAGTGTTTCCCCCCTTCTTTTAGTTAGAGGAGCCAAAAATATTACCTTACTTGACATAAGCAATAACAAATGAAATATCACTTAGATGAAGGGGAAAACAAGCTCACGCTTCATTTTCTTTTGGTGGCTCTTCCCAGCACGCCGAGAAGATGACTTTGATCTACCTCTATTACCACAATTATCTGACTGATTTTCTGTCTCATCAATATTCCAGGCAGGGCCCTTGTCCTGTGCATATGTGTATAGCAATAAATAGAGATGCTCAAAGGATCAAGACAATCAGAAAGATCTACATAGTATCTGTGAGATTTTGTGGGACCACTGCCAACTGTTCTAAAAGCTTAAGCTGTTAGATGGAGGCGTGATTTATTATTTAAATATTCTAACACTTCCCCTCACGCTTAGTCTGGTCTTTTGCCTAGTACTAAGCGTGGAAATTTAATTGAGGAGACAAATAGGAGCCTGGAAGATTCGAACTTAGGACCTCCTAGCTCTGATACCATGTGAAATTTTGGATGGAGAGAAATTGTTTTTCTCATTCATATCTTCTGGTGCTTTACAATGCTGTATTTATAGGCTAATACACAGATAAATCCTAACAAAAAAAAAAAAAAATAAAGGAAAGAAATTTAAAAAAGGAGAAAAAACTAAAATCCCACGATTTGTGGGTTAACAATTATAATCCCATGATGTGTGGGATTTGATCAGAATCATGTGAGATTTTGTGGGACCACTGCTAACTGTTCTAAAAGCTTAAGCTGTTAGATGAAGGCGTGGTTTATTATTTAAATATTCTAATAGTATCTAAAGTTGTGTAAAGATAGCTGCTTGAAAGTGATTTCATGAGAAGAGTTTGGGGTAGAAAGCCACATGAAGTAAAAAGGAGCACTAGCAGCAAACAAGTACAATGATGTCAAAGTATGTGATCTACAAGTAATGAGAAATCTAAATTGTTCCACGCTTGAGGAAATAGTACCAGGAGTAGTTTACCTGGAATGAAAATCTAGAGGACCCGCTGTTCAAGAGGAGATCTTTCAGAGCCTTCTTTGTATCAGCACGCTTCTGACGTGTTGCATATCTGATATAGTTCTGGTTCAAATTACAGACAAGAGACACGGTTATCAACTTGACATTTGAATCATAACTATAACTCTAAAAAATGTGCATTGCATCCAATCAATGAAATCAATTGATTAGCCCTGACATAAGTAGTCTGCCACATATTTGTATGGGCCTTAATCTCAGATATATTCTATCAAGATTGTTTGCACTGTATATTCCTCAAACTAAATTGAATATGCTCAAGTACTCAAGTACTTAGAATGTAATATTTGTGGTCACAAAAACCCACAATTAGCTCTTCATTTTTATTTATCTTTTATGTATTTCAAGGGTGGGAACGGAGGGATGATACAAGAGCCTAGAGAGAAAAATATGTCAATGACTTTATAGAGAGCTGTTAGGAGGCTAACCTCTCAATAAAGCAGTCCAACAATACCCAGCATGTCTTTTAAAACTCATTTTCTTTACATGTCAATCTTAGTAAGAGCACACACGGAAGGGCTAGGGCAAATAATACAGACATGCGTGTAAAAACCCAACCGGGTAGAAATTAAGCCAGCAATGTGTATAAGTACACTCAGAAAAGGTTGCAAAGCACGTAGAGAAGTTAGGATCTAACTGACTAGAGCTAAAATCATCCTTCAGCCAATCTAGAGTCAGTAGCCATCATGTAATGCTCACTGCAAGCGCCAAGATTCTAGCCTTCATTTGGCCATAGCAAAATCCTAATCGAAAGCAGGACAAGTGTGGTAAGGAAGCACACAGGCCACATGCAAAATTTAGCTTTGGTTGAAGCCTAATTCTCAGCCTTCATCTTAAGGATCTCAATACTACAATGCAACCAAATATGTCATTGCTTCTTCTCACAGAAAGTAAATGCATTATCAAAGAATAGCAAAAATAATTCCTCAATAAGCAAAGTTATATTGAGGTATATTAGTAAATATATCTTTGCACATGTTAGGATGTGATACAGAAAATAGAAATAGAAAGAGAAATTAGTCCCCAACTTTAAGACAATGGTCCTTACCTTAGATGGCTGTTGACCACCTCTAGCAAAATCCTGCACAAAAAAAAAAAAGAGGCTTCGTTAAATGAATTTACTTGATGTGGAGAGTCACATGGTTAAATAGGGAACAATATGAAAACTAAAGTCTTTCTGAGTTTTGGCCTCTCATTGAGATCATTGAAGAACAAGCGTATTTCTCCAGCTGGAGATAGCTTTTTGGTTTACAAACTTCTAATGAGGCTTTTAGAAGCACAATTTCTATTAAAGTGATGAAGACTACCGACTGACCGAACCTCTTTCACCTGTGCACTTCAGAAAACTACTTAATTGGGGAAAAAAGGAACAAAATGACACCCTAAATCATGCAAATGCATGGTTTGAAAGTAATTCAGATTATAACGTACATCCAAATGTACTCCACTCCACCATGGTTAAGCCGCAAAACCTCAATCGCAAACAAGAGCGTTCAAACTACTCTAAAATTGCTTGGCGCCACTCAAAGCATATAAAGCAGCCAAAATGACAGAAAATTCTCGCTTACAATGTTTGGGGCACCCCAATTTCTATTGAAATGAATCTCTTCCAACTCCAAGTACATTCCGGCGCTCCACAACACACAATGTAATTTTGAAATTCGAAATCAGGCTCTAAAGTTCTAAACTTAATTAAACCACATTAATTTACAGGACACCGAAACACTCTCAGAAATAAGGCATCCTCTGGAAAGTCAAAGAAAGCTACATGAACACGCAAAGTTTCCAGCAATTTCAAACTCTTCCTATCATCAAAAGCAAGCATTCCTGATAATCACATTGACTTAAAGCAATAGATCAAACACTTTAGCCGCGAAACTGCGCAACGCCAAGCAGATACTAAATCAATCAATAAAACAATGTCAAGCACCACCCATTAGGAAATTCAACCCTGGATATTGCCAAGAGGGAAATTCAAGAAAAGCAAACAAGTAACTTACAGAGTTCCATTTACTCTTCCATTTCTCGCAAGCGGCCGGAGTCGAGTGAAAAGCAGCAGAACGAACCGCCGCAGACGGTGAACCCATCAACGAATCCTTGATCACCAACAAGTTTCGCCATCTGGGTACTTGCATACCGATCAATTCAAACGAAAAATTTCTTTCTTCAAAAGCTCAACGCTGCAATCTCCTCTGACTCGAGGCCCAATTGGTGGTCTGTGCTTGTGCCGATTGAAGGAACGTTTTCCCAGTTCGCAACACGATTGTACGAGGTGGGTAAGAATAGGGTCGAGACCAAATGGCCGTGGCTTGCAGGTGGATGTTGCTTGTCCGCGAATTGAGCAAGGCCAAGAGAATCCCCTCTCTCTCTCTCTGTCGACCACGTTCGCCGAGTGCAGAAGACGAGGGAGCAGAGAGAGAGAACTTGGGCCTTTCAGAGCTTTATTGGGCTGAAGCCCAGTGAGGCAACCTTGGGCCTAAAAGGTTGTGGGCCAAAGCTAGTGAATGGAAAACCATTATGATTTCGGTTGGATTGATGGAATTATAGGGAAACTTTGTCGAAAACTACACATCTTTTTATTAGGGGTGTGCATCAGTCCTGATCCGACCCTAGAATCGGATTGGACTGAGTAGAGGCTGGTTCTGGGTGTCTCTCAAGGAATTGGCCTGGTTCTTGATCCTTGGGGATGGATTGGACTAAACTGGCAGAGTCGCCTCAAAGTATGTTACTCTTTTTTGTCTTTTATTTAATAATGGCAAAAGTTACAAATTATTTGTGGGAGTAATCTCTTCTTTTCCTAATGATTACTAATTATATACCACTATCTAGTAACTTTTAGAATATATTTAGGGCGTGTTTGGTAACGATTCTGTTCCTAAGAGTAGATTCTAATTAGAAATGATTCTGTTCCTGAGAACTAATTCTAAGCATTTTAAGTCGTTTGGTAACTGTCCAAAATTTCTGATTCTGGAATAGAATTACGTTTGGTACCGTGCTCATTAATTTTGTTCCAAATCAATTTCTTTTAATTTTTAAATAAATTTTTTACTTTTTTTCTTTTCTTTTTCATTTTTTTCATTTTATATTTTCCTTTTTTTTTTTCCTTTTTCTCATCTTCTTCTTCTTCGTGATCGACCAAACGAGGGCCGGGACCTCACGGAGCGTTGCCGGCCCCTCGTCGGCGGTCGGGCGAGGCTCGCCTAGCCCCGCCGATGGATGGCCGGCCTCGCCGGGCCGGGCGAGGCTCGCCGAGCCACCGGCGGGGTTGGGCGAGCCTCGCCGGGGCAAGCGAGCCTCGCCGAGGCCGGGCGAGCCTCGCCGGGCCACCGGTGGGCCGGGTGTCGCGAGGCTTACCCGGCCCTCGCCGGTCCGGCGAGCTCGTTGGACCGGCGGCCGGTGGTGGCGGGACAAATGGCCGGCGGTGGCGGTGGACGGTGGCAGCGGACGGCGGACGGTGGCGGGCGGTGGTGGATGGCAGTCGCGAGATGGCCGAAGGGAATAAGAAAAGTTCTTGATTTTGATTCTCAAATTCGTTCACGGAACAAGAATCAACTTTTTTTTTTTTTTTTTTTTGGTTTTTGATTCTATTCCCAATGCTCCCCGAGAACAAATTTGTTCAGGGAACAAAAATTTTACCAAACGCGATTCTAGGCCCAAACCGATTTCGGGAACAAAGAATCAGAATTTGACCCTGTTTGGATGGTTACCAAATAGGGCCTTAATAAATTTTTGGAAAGATAAAAATAAAAACATTTTTAAAACAATAACATTATCGGTTCCCAGATCAGCCAATTCGATCTGGTCTCATTGTAGGGTGGATATGATAGGTTCCCAATTCCACAAATTGAGAGCTGATTCATCTAGTTTGATGAGTTCTAGGATAGGGATTGACCCATTTTAAAACCTATCACCCCTAATGTGTATGCCCTATAATCATACTCAAAAGGCATGCGGGCTTCTCTATCTTGTCTGTCTTTCCACGTATATTTATCATAATCCTAAATTCTAAATTAGATCCGAGAAAGACCCGTGTTTTATACAAGTTAAGTTACTAAAATTTTAAAACAAAATTTAATATAAACGGTGATAAATGAGAGATGGGTAGAATTTTGGGTTTAGTACTAGCAGCCCATGTTCATAAGGTAATGATAGAATCGGCGTTTTCGAGTCGGATGGAGTGCGCCTGAATTAAGAGATAAGAATAACTTTTGTCATTATGCAATTGAAGTTATATGTGATTAGCATAAAACCACTGTGCCAAATGTTTGTCATGATGGGAATTTCAAATGTCTATGATGTGACCAACAGTATGACGATGGCATCATTATCTTACAGATTAAAGAAAAACAATAGAATGAGGACATGGCTGCGTTCTATCTCATTAATGAGGTCGATAGAAGAGGGGGTAGAAGGAATGTTTGGACTTACATTCGTGTTAAGCACCTAGTCACTCAACTAATCACGTATTTCGAGGTCAGTGCTATGTTGATTACAAACAAGATTACTGTTTCCTCTCCTGGCGGTTGTTTACTTGTAATTTATGTCTTTATATTGTGTTTTGATCATCTCAATGAATGATCAATGTATGCTGTTCGTTAAGAAATTTGTGACTGAATTTATTGAAAGTCAACATAGTTGGGGCAATTGTTGAGACCTAGTATGAGAAGAGAGGATCTTGGTCCCATTTGCTTGACCGAGTTTGTCGATTTGGTCCACCCAAATAAATGGTAGTCAAGGTAAACAATTCATCATGGACCCCACATAATTTTCGAAAGGGTTTTCACGAGATTGATTAACGGTGAGAAAAATAAGTTTAGGTGGTCTTAGCGTAATGATGATATGTGTACTTTGAGTTACTTAATTAGATCGCGATTAATGTCAACCATTTAATAGTGAGCGTATAAACTTCTTTTTAAGCTGTAAATGAACCATACCAAATTACAACTTTAATACATGGGAGTTAGCATCACCACCACCTGTGGACATAAATGAACCCTGCACTTGCAATGTTCCCCATGAAAGGCCCACTTTCTCCCTTACAAAATCTCTCTCTACCTCCCCAAGCATTAGGAAGAGCAAAAGTCATCAATTGATAGACAGGAAGAATATGGGAGGGTGTGCAACAAAGCTGAAGGTTTTAAAGACCAGAGCTGTTGATAAGCCGGCCGATGAGCCTCTTCCAGAGGCGAAGAAAGAGGTAATGGTAGTAATGGAAGCTGGAGATTACAGTGAGAGAGTGAAGAAGATCGTCGGTGATGATAGCATCAACGACAAGGGCGATGAGCCTGCAACTCATAAACGTCGTTCCCTTAGTCTATTGCTTGAAGAGGTAAAAGAGGCGAAGACAGAGGTGGTGGAAGCTGGAGATTATAGTGGGAGAGTGAAGGAGATTGTCGGCGATGATGATGATAACGACAAGGTCGATAAGCAAGGCACTCATACACGTCGTTCTCTTAGTCTCTTATTCGATGAGGTAAAAGAGGCGAAGAAAGAGGTGATGATTATGATGGAAGCTGGAGATTACCGTGAAAAAGTGAAGGAGATCACTGGTGATGAGGACGTCACCGACAAGACCGATGAGCATGGCATTCATAAACGTCGTTCCCTCAGTCTCTTGTTCGAAGAGGTAAAAGCTAAGACCTTTGGTAAAAAATAGTGGATAAACATAAATCTATGTGTTTTTTTAATTTGCCTGGACTCATCACTCGTGAGAATTGTGAGTCTCAATATCGTTACCAGAAAAAAAGAAAAAAAAAATGAGAAGAAAAATATCTGATTTTTCACCTACTATTATGGCTACTCCATTTCCTTTTAACTTTTGATAACGTGACTTTAGACCATGTGTACTTACCATAAAATATAAAGAAAACTTCCAACTTCTAAACACTCAGTATTAGACAACAAACGACAAGTTATATGGTTGAAAACTGAAAAATTCCTTATTTAATTGCTTAATAAATATCCTCGGTCTGCTTAAATTTCTCTTGGCATGTGTTATTATGGAACGTATGCTGGTCTTGAAATTGAATGTTAGGGTTGAGTTTTTCACATCTTTGACTTGAACAAATAGTTTAATTCCCTTGACTGATCTGCAATTAGTTACAGAAACTATTCCAGCTGGAAGAAGCTTGTCAAAAGTTCAAAATACCACCGTAGTCACTTCCACATAGTGATTCATGACCGCATCTCTGGCAGCCAACCATTTCCGCGAAGTAACAGCCCAATTTATTTTTGTCAACAGAAGCAAACAACTATTCACTTTCTTTTCATACATAATAATTGCACTAAAGTCACGCGACTATAGTCACGTGCATAGCACATGCGCTGCCCCTAATATTATTTGAATGAACACTAACACAACAGATAAGTGGGGGTCATGATAGAGTTACAGAGTGGAATCAAGAATTCACTACATATGCACAATTTTTACTTGATAGTCCAAGAACACAGGTCTTGAGATCCATTTACAATGTAAAATGTTATTCTTTTTATTAGTATATCCAAAGATCCAATTATTGGCATTATATGATGCGATTGTTACAGTGACGAGTAACAATCAAATTTAACTCCTCAATGATGTCGGGATTAGTGCTATGTATGTAATATCAATGTGGACATACATATCCACTTTTAGCTTTGTATTACGTTTCAATCATTGACCATATTCTACACTTGAGCTTTGGTCCCATTCATTTTGGCGTGTGGTGGTCATGTCAAGATGTTTCTGACGTAAGTTTTCGGTGGAATCTCATCAATGGGAGGAATCTTGGGCACTCTTCATTCCATGACAAACTAATGGGTCATCATCTTTGGGCCCCTACCATCTATTCTGGCCTTCGTTGCTTTCTTGTTTGTCCTTCAGTGCTTCTATGAACTTCTCGTAGATCCTCCTTACATTTTTCATGTAACTTAGTAGCTTTCATGAAAACTGCAGAAAGAGGGAAAGAATGAAAATTTAGAGAAACCTTTCAAACATCTTTCCCACTCTTTCTCACAAAAATTTCAAAGTCTTCTCATAATTTTCATCTAAACTTTCATTCATTTCTTGAGCTTGTCAAAGATGGTAGGTCGAACTAGGTTCGCCACTGTACGGACCGTGCTAGGCACGACCTACCCTTGGCCTACTGATTCAGTAGATATCACAATCCAGACCCAAGTCAACACGACTCACTAATAAAATGGGCCATGCTTAATGCAACTCATATCAAGTTGAGTCTAGTTGAGCTTGCCCTATTTGCCATCTCTTTTTTTCATTCTCTAATTTCCCAAATTGAGTATTATAAAAATGCTACATTTCAAATCTTGTATTTTTTTTTTGTAAATGCTACTTTTAAAATTTTGTATTTCTCATAAGGTAATTTTTATTTAATTCTACGCACATAAAATCTTTTGACACCCAAATATTGTATTTAGAATCATATGTCCTTTCACTTATAAAGTGAAAAGTCATAAAAAGAAGAGATAAGAGGTTTGTAGGGCCTATCCTTTTAGACTTTTCGAAAGTCAAAAACTATAGTTTCTTACCAGGCCAAAATTTAATAACATTATTCAGATTTTTAAAAAAGGAAAATTCTAAACAATGGTTTAAAGTAAATTTTATTTCAAGTTAGGATCTAAAGTTGCAATGTTAGTTTCAAATAAAGATATGACTTTATTGGTTGAACAAGGGCATTTCTGTCATTTACATATTTTTTGAATTTTATAGCAAATATTTAAAGTTAGTCCAAATAATCAAACAAATCTAAGTGAAGGTAGAAGAGATAAGTAAAAAATGGCGGAAATTTTGGTTAAAGCCAATAAGTCTTATTACATCCACGATTAGTGTTGAAAATTTAAACAATCATACCATATCTAATATTAGGCATATATCAATATACTGTTAATTTGTCCCAAATAAAAGAAAGATTCCTTTAAAAGATGAGATGGAAATAAACTTTTACCCCTTAAAAATCATGTCTATTGCACATGTTAACGAAAAATATTACGAAGATTTGATGGATATTGAAAAATGAAAATTCAGGGTAATGTGTAACGTTTGAAAGGGGCAAATGTATACTTCCTCAAAGTTTTGTGCTTGAGTAGAATGAAAATTTAAGAAAGTAAAACCAAAAATAATTTTATTAAGTGGAGTCATTTTAAATATTATGTTATCTATCTATAATAGATGAGAAAGTATTTTAGGTGATGGATACATTATGTGATAGTAATGGTATGTAACTGAACTAGCTCAGAGTGCTATAAACCAGTGTACTTGGCGCCATGCATCTATGTGTCTTACTATTGACTAGTCATTTACACCACGTGATAGGGAATCCTTTGCATATAGGCTGCATTTGGTTGGGCTTTTGGGAAAATGTAGAGGACTTTAGGTTAAAGAGTTTTTTTCAAATGTAAATAGTATTTTGTCAAATATAATTTAAAAGTTTTTGGAAAATAACTTTGGTCTAAATGTTATTTGTAACAAACTACACTTGAAAATGATTTTTGATAATTTTTTTTTTTCTAAAAATAAATCTCAAACCCTTTGTTGGACACCGGCAAAGGGCTCAAGCCACCGGCGTCCATTGTGGCTTCATCTTCTACATCAACTTCTTTCTCACTGAGCCAAATTCCGCTCTTTCTATGAAGTCACTGCCTTCTTTTAATGTCAATGATCATAAAGTTTCGCCATCTGCTCATCAATTGAAAATTCAACACTCAATGAGATGAAACTTGTTTGATATGATAGTTATCTCAAAAGATTCAATTAAGTCAAAACTTCGTCTAATTTGGTAACTAAGGAAGAGGTTATTTAATTCGTTCTATTGAAAAGTAACTGTTCCTAATAACAATGATTACAATTTCATGTTTGGGAATAAATGAATATCATTTAGTGTCCATGTTCAATTATCATCAAATAACTTTTGGATAAGTATAGTCAAAATCCTAAAATTTGTCAAGAAAATACAATTAAATTTTATAACTTTTAATTTGTGCAATTGACTTCCAAAACTTGTCTAATTTGCGTGATTAAATACCTCTAATAGGTTAGTTGTATAAATGTTGACATGGCTTTTTTTAATAGTTTCTCTTTCCTACGAGGCTGTTATATTAATCAAGAAGGCAAAACAACAAATCCTTCCTCGTAATTCTAATAAGAATTAGATGAAAAAAGGGTTGAAAGATAGAAAAGAAGAAGAAAGAATAGAAAAACATACTTTTTTGAAGGGGCTTGAGGGCCACCCCCTTAGCTTGTGAGGGTCGCCGCCTTCTCTCCTCACCCAAGGACAAGCAAGGGCTAGCGACCCTCACCAGCCTCAAGCAAGGGTTGGTCAACCCTCTTGTGATGGTGGCGATTGGTGGGGCCACCACTGTGTGACATAATGGCTACATAGCCCTAGTTGACCCTTGGTGAAGAAGGGGGCGGCTATCGCCCCCAACCCAACCCCAATTTGCAATTTTTTTAATTTAATTTTTGGACCTTTTTAATTTTAATCTTGTTTTCTTTTCTTTTTATTCTTTATCCTTTTTCCTTTAAAATTTATCCTCTTTATTTTTTAATTTTAATTTTAATTTTTCAAGTTTGTCTCTAATGTGGTTCGTAGTTGGCATTGCATTGGGTCCACATGTATTGCCTCTAACTAATAAGAGCAAAGTGTATAGAAAGACTTGATTGTACCAATTTTTGAAATTTTTAAGAGTTGATTGCACATTTTGAAAGTGTCAAGTTTTGTGACAAGTTTAGGATTAAAATTGCTTTTATCCAGATAAATTTTTATTTCCATGTCAATTAAGATTGCCAACACTAAATTTAGCACTTGAATTTTCAGTTCTCATAAGTCAATTTAAGAAACAAGCCTCCCACATCTTCAGCAACGTATAATATATTTGCTTGGAAAGCCAGATGATTTGTTTGCTATGCCCAAAAATCAAAATCATGTGTGGTGCAATATCAGGAGAGCAAGGAATCGGCTATAAAGGACAACGCGTCGACTGAGCTGGCGAAGCAAGCGAAACAATCATTTAAAGGAGATACTCCAAACAACAATTTAGCAAGTGAACCCAAACAAAGTGGAAAATCTGAAGTTATAGTTGAAGAGCAACTTGCTTTTGCTGCTGGAGTTGCTGCTCAAGAAGAGTCTGAAGAAACACAGAAGATAGATGTGGCGACGCCGAAACTTGTCAGAAAGACGACGCAGATGGAGAAAATCGAGGAAAAAGCCGATGAGAACATGGAAATAATGTGAGTAAGGGGGTTACATAGCTTATGGTTTGAGCTTATGAGGAGTAGTTTTTACATGGCAAAACATGCAATGATCTCGGCATCCTTCCCCGTTTGTGATCAGAACTTATAATTTTGGCTTACTTTGATTATTCCTATTTGAGTTGAGCATGTTAATGATATTACTGTTTTTGCTTACCCTTTGCTTGGATGTCATTAGAGCGAATTTTTTAGAGAAAGTAGCATTATGCGTTCGGTAAAATTGACTGATTTTTCCGCTTCGATCCCTCAAAACACTATAAGAGAGATTTTGCAATGTGCATTCTAACACAGAATCAATCACGATGAAAACAATTTTGCTGCTAACAATCAGTTTCTTGCGAAGGAATTTGGTTTTTGGCACACTAATGGCTGGCTCAACGACAAAATTGATATGCCCCTGTAATTATCGACAAAATTGCATTTGTTCAATCCCTCGTTGTTTTTCTTGTACCGTAATCGACAATAGAAATACTGTCAAGACCCCTCGATCTGAGGATCATTCCTTCCATCACTTGGTACATTTAGACAGAAAAAAACATCAACGCAGACGCGCTTCAATACACTATATAATTCAAATATACAACAATCAAGGACAAAGCCAGAGAGGGGAGGGCACCCTTTCCTCACAACTCTGAATTTCAAGTATATATTTCCATTGCAATTGATCAGACTATCTTAACTGTAATCTCTGCCTAATTGGGAACCTTTTTCCTCAGAGAGAGGGAGAGATTCAGAAAACTATGTCTGCTGATATATGAGAAACCTTCTCTTGTTTGACTAGTGAGAATTCTTGGTCAACCTCCGGTGGCTCGCAACTTCCCTGATCCAGCCTTTGTTCCCTGCTTTTCTCCGACAAAGCACTATACAGCCCTCCAACTAGCAAAACCCCACCAAGAAGACTGAAAAAAAGGCCTAATATTTGGGACATTAATCACAATCATGAATGGATTCCACAAAAAGCCCACCAGGTGGGATATAGTTGCTTGGCAAGCCAGAATACGTGTCTGCAATGTCTAAAAATCATAATTATGTGCTGTTCAAAATCAGGAGGGCAAGGAATCGGCTATAATAGACAAGGCGTCTGACTAAAGCTGGCGAAACAAGTGAAACATGAAGGAGATATTCCAAAGAACACTTTAGCGGGTGAACCAAAACAAAGTGGAAAATCAAAAGTCATAGTTGAGCAGCATCTTGCTTCTGGTGCTGGAGATGCTGCTCAAGAAGAGTCTGATAAAACACAGAAAATAGATGTGGCGACAACAAAAAACTCGTCCAAAAGTCAAAGCAGATGGGCGGAAATCAAGGAAAAAGCCAGCGAGATCGAGGAAATAATGTAGGGCAGTTACATAGTTATGGTTTGAGTTTATAAGGAGTAGTTTTTGAAGACAATAGTGTTGGAGGTTTGTTTGTCAAAACAAGCTAAGTGCGTTTTTCTTGTCACACATAGGAAAAGTGGGAGAAAGTGGGCTAATTTATAAGTGTGGGTTTTCCTTGTGCACCTCAAGGAATGATTGGGGTGAGTTTAGATCCCACCATACCCACGTGCGGGTGTGCGATTTTGGTGCACTTACACATGCGCTTGCAATTTAATTAGCACTAATCCATTTGTTGTTTTTTTATTTTATTAATTTTTAATCAATTCAAAGGTTGCCTTTTGTTTTGAGAATTTTCGGAAATAAATATTAAAAAAGAAAATTCGAAATTTTATTTTTTTAAAAAAATATTATTATTATTCCGAATTTTGTTTGTGTCTTTTCAAGACAACCTTTGGAAAAATTACTTATTCGGTTTGCAACTTTTCTCGAAGGGTTGCAATTGTTCGGTTTTCGACTGCTTCCGAAGGGTCGCATTTGTTTATCCGAATAATTTTCTAAAGGACGTGTTTATTCATATTTTTTGGGAAATTTTTCATAAAGAGTTGCATGTGTTCTAATATTATTATATATATATATATACTTGTCGTTTTTGGAAGAAAAAAAAGGTGATCATTTTTCGAACCTTCATTCAGAAAAACTGCAGCTAATTTTTTGATTGTTTCCTTGAAAGACCCTGGAAAAATACTATAATTGTTATATAATATTTTCGGTGACCATTAGTAACTTTGTGGGGCAAATAAATCTTTAAAGAAAGTGATATCACACTTCAACGTCCGATTTGAGTACTCTGAATATCTGTTTTCATTGTTCTACTCAGTTCGAAGCCATATTTTCACAACAATCACATGCTCTGATTCTTCACATCAATTGCAGTTTGTGATAAGAACTTATAATTTTGGTTTACTTTAAATATTTCCCTTTTCAGTTCTTGCTTACCTTTTGCTTGGATTTCATTTTTAGAATATTTAAATAATAAACCACACTTCAATCTTATAGCTTAAATTTTTAGAATAGTTGGTTGTAGTTTCACCAAATCTCAAGTCATTGAAGTGAAAGTTTTCAAGGGTTGTAGCATTACTTTTTTCACTAAAAATTGACTGATTTTTCCACTTCGATCCCTTGGAACACCATAATCACAGAAATTTTACAAAACTGTGAATCTCAACTATATATTTTTATTGCAATAAATCAGGCTACCTTAACTATAATTTCTGCCTAATTAGGAACATTTTCTGTCCTAGAATGGGATATTCAGACAAGTATGTCTGGTGATTTCTTGGTGAACCTCAGGAGGCTTGCAACTTCCTCTGTCCAGCATTTGCTCCCTGCGTTTCCCCCACAAAACACTGTACAACCCTCCAACTAGCAAAACCCCACCAGGAATACTGAAAGAAAGCCCACGTTTTTGGGACATTAATCACAATCATTAATGAATAAAAAGAAGAAAATAATTTGAATTGATGAATTAAATGTTATTTTTAGTACCTTTCAAAAGTGAGGGTCTCAAGTAGAACGAATGCATAAAAGAGAATCGTGATCATGGGAGCCAATAGTGTGGACATGGCTAGGAAAACTGGCCCCCTAATCTCAATGACCCAGGACTGTAGAGAGTATGACAGCCTAGTTACCACTATTCCCTGTTTTGTCATATCAAAAAGTAAACAATTCATTAGGAGAAATAATCTATTGGGGTATGTATGAAGTAACTGAGAGAAAAGATTAGGGAGCTCACACAATAAGCCACAGCGAGGAGGCCGGCGTTCTAACCCAGTTTCCATTGAGGATCTCTCACCAAAAGTAATGGCAATGACAAGGGATTGGATTGAGCTCATGAAACATTGCAGCGTTGTGAACATTAGCTTTGAGAGGTAACTCTTTCTTATTCGTTCCTAAAGAAAGCAACGTGAGTCATCAATCCAAAAGTCATCTTTTATGCAATTGCAAGATCCATAAATAGGTTCTATTTTATCAACATAGAGTCATTAGGACCAAATATGTTTGTAAATGGATCTTTGGCTAGGAGTGCCATCATATTTCTTGAATTCTGGCATTTTAAACTTCTTTGGCACCTTAAATTTGGCATAAATGGATAGGTCCACTAGGCATTAGTTTTTCAAACCTTGCAATTACCTCATTTTTCCCTTGAGCTTTGCAAAGCACTTATCATGCTCGATTTTTGGCACATTAGCAAACTTGGCTTTCTTGTCAGTAGCTTGAGGAGGGTCTTGAAACAATGCTTGCATGTCGTCATCGATGGCTTTTTTGCTCTTATCACCTATGTGTCTTGGCAACACAACCTCAGTTTGGGTTCGAGTGGATGCAGGAATGGGCTTCACTGGAGGGATTTGATCTGGGATGACATATGTTGGAGTGCCATAAAGAATTGCTTCATCTGATCCTCAATACAATAACATGACCTCACATCTCGTTTGCTCGGCCATCTTTGCTCTAGATTGTGTCACGCCCAAATCGTCGGCGCGCGCCCATCCCTCGTTGGTCGATACAAATGTGACGTTCCTAGGACGCATTGCCGACCCAATTAGTTTAAGCACATGTCGAAGTGAAACAATAAACCCTTGACAGCAAACAACATGGGATAGAAAAGCAGGACAATATTTCACAAAAGCCAACTTTATATAAACAACGGGATTTAGGTACAAAAGGTTTGGGCAAAAGTGTACAAAATATCGGCTCTCAAAAAGAAACTGTCTTATGACAAACTAGTCGGATACACACGCCGATCCTTCAGACTCCACCTCTACAGACTCCGGGCTTCGGGTCCTCCACCAACCCCCATTTAAGGACCTGAAAATTTAAGCTCATGACGGAGTGAGACACGACAGGGTGAGATATTGTTTCAGCAAGTTTACCCCCTAAACTCCTATTAGGAAGGAAATACACGTAAGGGTGGCCTAGCCACACAATACAGAGAACTTACCTCGCATTAGTTCCCTCTTACATGTCAGCACAGTTCATATACACAATGTAGATAATCACAGCACACAATAATTAAAACGCCTCATTAACTTAATCAATCACATGGATCCCAATTATAAGGCCAAACCATTATGACACTTCCCATACCGTGCCATCCAGATTTGTCTCATAATCAAGCACATCTAATTCAAACAATCATGCGTTCCAATTGTTAATTTCATCCCTCAAGGGTACGGCCTACTCCCAAGTTTGGCGTTCTACTGGCGTAGCCAGGCATCGTCTCTCAAAGACAGCTTTCCTGAAGAAGTATAGGTCCAGAATCTACTACGACCTGAATCCCATTAAGTGGGTAACCCATATAGGGTAATGTTCGGCGTAAACGCTTGGCAAAGTTTCTCTTAATCAACACAATTCAATTTCGGCCCAGGACACTGTGCATTGCACTCGAATGCCTCAATTAAAATAGTGATCTTGGCCTATTTTCTTCATATTAAAACATTTCGGAAAATAGTCGTGTATGGGTGCACGGTCAAGTTGATCCTTAAAAATTGATATCCTCCCATTTAAAATCCCATTGTTTTATGTAATATATAAAACCATTTTCGGTGTTAAACTCTGACACTCGGAATTTTCTGAATAATTATTGAAATTTCTGAAATTTTGAAATAAAAGATCGAAATTCCAATCAGCACTCAATTTACACAAATTAATATCCAATTACATAAACTGAACACACCATTACAATCAACACGAGATTCCGATCACCAATTATCTCAGTCTAATTTTCGGAAAATAATAAATAATTAAATAATTACAAAAATTAATTAAATAATTCAATTTAAATACCAAAAATACTAACTTTGGTCGGAAAAGCCTAATTAAATACCGAAATGGGCCTGAAAAATTACCGAACCAATATAAATAAATAGTACATCCTATCTAGTCCTTAATTAATCTAATCTAATCATATAACATGCATAATTGAATAATTAAATCACTAATCTAATCTAACTAACCACCTAATCCCTAATTAACTTAAACTAAACACCCCTTAAGCATAATTAACCTCATAAGCAAGGTTTAGTGAGTAAACTCACCAGTTTAGTATGAAAACCGGTTCACCGTGACGATGGCGCAACGGCGGTCAAAACTTGAGTCTATAGCGATGCCGAAGGAAGCTTGGACTGGGCCGAAAAAGCCTTGCAAGCCCACAATGAACTACTGGGCTTGGTTCAAGACTTAGAGTTGATATGAGTGGGTTGCTGGGCTTGGCTTGACTAGGTTGTAGCTGCTGAAGATGGGTTGGGCCGTTGATGGCGTAAGAAGCAACGGCGAAGGAGCAGCTTCGGGCGGGGCGAAGCTGCTTGGGCTGAGGACGAAATGGGGCTGGCGGGTCAACTACTCGGCTAAAGCAAATCGATGAGCTAGCTGGCATCTTCGCGGCGGCAGCAAGGAGATGGAGTGGTGATGCGGTTGTCGAGACTGCTGGTCGAACGAGAAACAGGAAGGGGCTACTTTTGTCAACGTGAAAGGGGAGCTTCATTGGTTTGTTGACTCGATGGGAGGCAGCAAGTGCTGTTGCTGGGCCGAGATCCATGAAGCGAAGATGGGGGAAAATGGGTGGAGCTGGCGCTATAGCGAGAGAGAGAAAAAAGAGTCGGTTGTTGGTGGGGTTGACTTCAATGCCTGGGATCATGGGGCTGGTTTCGGATGGGTGATAGCTTCAAATAGAGAAGTGGGATGATCAAGGCTGCTCGGTGAGTGGAGATCGTGGGCTGCATTCGTCAATGATAGGGCTTCGCTGCTAGGAGGGTTGATTGGCGGAGACAAAAGATGGTGGAGGACGTGTGGCGACAAGAGCTGGTGGTAGAGGATTGGTGAGATTGCAGGGCTCAAAGGGAGGAGCTGCATCGAGAGAAAGTGAAAGGAGGTGAAGCTGTAGGGAAATGGGAAGAAGCTAAGGGAGAGAGGTTCGGTCACTTGGTAGAGAAGAAATGGAGAAAAATTAGAGACCTGTAGGACCGGGAAATGGGAGAAAGAAACAGCTATGCTGTTCGGATAGGGCAGGTGATGCAAGAGGGAGGGAACAAGGAAAAATCAAAAGTCAAATATTTGGCCAATTGGAGAATGAGGGCAGAAGAGAGTGTTGGCTGGTCAGGGGGCCTTCACGTGTGAGCTGCGAGAGAAAAGGGAGGGAGAGACGTGCGAATGAGGGGGAAGCAACTGGCGTTCTAGAGAAGCTGCGAATGGGGGGGGTTTCAAGTCCAACAAAATATGTTGAATGTGTGTTTAATCATTCTTATATTTAGCTCACCTTTAGCCAACAATATCAATTGGTCATCCAAGGTCAATTTCAACACCGACTTACCCAAATTGAAGTGAAAATGAAGACCAAAATATGACAGCCCCTCTAGCCTACGAATTTCATCCAATGGGACTTCAATTCTTCACAAATTCTCTCCAATTTGATGACCAAATTTGCTACGGAGGAAGGCTACATAATTTCCACAATTTCCCATCACTAAGGCTGCGCATGGTAACCTTCCCCAGCCCATGAATTTCTATTCTTTTCTTCCCCAAAACAAAAAAAGAATAGAAACCTGTTTGATAACGGCAAGTTAGTTTTTTGTTCCCGGAAACAAAAAGTTAGCCCGGGAATGGTTTTGGAATAGAAATGAGAAGTAAAAAAAAGTTGTTTCTTGTTCCCGGGAACAAGTTTAAGAAATAAGTGATTTTTTTTCTTTTATTCTTCTCTTGCTAACCGCCATTGACCGCTGTTGACAGTTGCCGCCATCGCCCGCTACCCGCCGTCGCCGGTCGCCGGAGGCCTACCGATCGTTGTTGCCATCGGTCGTCGGAGGTTGACCGACGTCGTCGCCCGCCCGGTCGCCGCCGGCTGACCGACCGTCGTTGCTGCTGGTTGCCACAGGCCGACATTGTTGTTGCCGGATGCCCGACGGTTGCCGCCGGACGCCGCCGACGGACGCCGCCGATGGTCGCCTCCGGACGCTATCTTGTTCGGACGACCGCCACGCCACCGGTCACCGCCGGTCGACCGTTACCGTTGGACGCCGATTGTCGCCGGATCGCCCGCCCCGCCGGTCGCCGGAGGCTAACCGACCGCTGCCGTCGCCGCCTTGTCGTTACCCGGTCACCGGATGCCGCCGCCATCGCACGTCACCGCCGCCAACCGCCGCACCGCTTGCCGCCACATGGCCCATCGGCCGCCGTCGGGCGACGGTGGCATCCGGCGGTGACCGGCGGTCTACCAGCAAAAATAAATAACAAATAAAAATAAAAAAGAAATTATTTTTTACCAAATGCATTTCTATTCTTTTTTTATTTCCGAGTAAAAATTTTGTGTAGTTACCAAACGGTTTTTTTTTTTACATAGAAATTGTTCCTCAGAATAGAAATAGAAAAGAACTATTTCTGAAAAAAATTGTTCCCTAGCCAAGAAATGTTGCCATGCGCAGCCTAAGTAGCTCACTTTGGAGGCCAAAAATCTCCTCAATTTGGCCCCTTCGATTTTTTTTTTCTGAATCGTCCGATTTGATTTTCCATAAAAATCCCGAACTCGTCAAAAATTCTTCGAATGATGAGTCAATGTTCCTAAAATAAATCGTGACATGAAAGAATTTTCAATTTATGAAATCGGGTTCAAATTCGTGGTTAATTTCAATCTGATGCGATTTTAGCGTGACCTAAGCTACCCGGTAGCTTTTATGAATTTTTAGTGCAATTGATCTGTGGTCGATTATTTTCGAGCCACATTGTACATCTTTGACATATTAGTGACTTTCGGTTGTCGTGAAAATATTGAGGTTTTAAATACGGACATAAGGTACCAAAATAATAGAAAAATTGGTCTAGTACCGATCAATAAGAATTTTGTAATTAGGTGGAATCACCCACACTTAATCACATGGTTCGATCAAATCGACTTATCTTCGATCTCTAATCAATTTTTGACTGTGCTGTAGTGACCCTTGCAGATTAGCATGGTCGAGCAGTCGATTCTTAATCGAATTGTCAAGTCCATTGCTTTTATATCACTTAACGGCTTCACTTGATAGGCTAGTTATTTCGTGAGTGGCCAACTCAAAGAATAAGGCCATAGGCGCGTCGATGAAAAGCCCAACTTATTCAATCGAAGACAGAACCTGAAATTCAGGATGTCACATATTGTGATGATCCATAATCACCAAAATTAAAGAGAAATGAACTGAATAAGTACATGGTCAAGACAAGATTGGCCTATGACATCAGTCTAGTCCCTCTTTTTTTTTTTTTTTTTTTTTCATTTAATTCATAAAAATATTTGTACATGTACGAAACTTCGTAAAAATGAACCAGGACAAGAAAGGTATATAATACCCTAAACATGGACTAAAAACTAAAGGCAACAAATTTTCTAAACACTTTGAATTGAAAACAAACTCTCTAATTTTTTTTTCTCTTTCAGAAGATTCATTCAATGGCAATTTTTTCATTTCATTTTCCAATTGGCAAAGAAATTAATCAATTATCGACCTCAATTGTCATTGAGTGACCAACAATACAACATATTAAATAAATTGCATAGTGAGAGCTTAGAAGACTTACTTTACCAATGAAATGATGGCAATCAATATAGACATGCGCATGCTACGTGCGACTTGATTTTTGCTTTAGATGACTTAATAAATTGGAGTCTAAAACCGACAATGTATGTTATAATTACTTAAATTGGAAAATAAATAAGTCATATGATCATTATCATAAATATGTAACACTATTATATTTGTTCGAATTGAGATCGATCCTTAATTTTGAATGTTTCTTTCAATCTTTTTAGTGGAACCAATATTGCCGATCAATTCTGTTCCCGAAGCATTCAAATCTCCACTAATTAAATATGAGTGCTTTTTACAAAGTGAAAAACCGTACGAGAAAATTTCATATTGTCATTGCTAGCTAAATCGTGGAAAGCGCAACTTTTTTTTGATCCCGCCTTATTTTTTCTGCTTAAGAAACTAATACCCATCAGTGCAGGGGTTCCTGTACGAGCATTTTTAACTTGGAATCTGGAATGAGTTGGAAGAAAAAATTGTTTGGGCTGCACTTATATAAAGTGCGTGAAAGATACAAGAATACATATTGATTTTATGTTGGATGTGATGGACAACAAGTAGAAAAGACATAATAAAAACTTGCCTTTTGTGATTAGCGAAGTGTGGAACTTGGGGTTTTCCGACAACCCAAAGAGAACCAATGTTTTCTTAGATTCCTTGTCCACCCATTCGTGGATTTTGCTTTGCTATATCCCCCGAGTTTTTACTAGCTTGGAGTATCTGTTTGCACGCTTTGATATTAGATATACGCATCTGACCATGACTGTCTAAAATCTATGCACTTGTTAAGTAATGAAGATTTTATCATATTTGAATGCACTGATTGTACTTGTGATATATAAAAGCGTCTACGGCACATATTAACAGGACCATTTTTAAACCAAGGAGAGTGATATGTAAATAAAAAGTAAGATCCCTAGTCTTCCTAGAGCTAAGTTTTGCTTCAATAATGGTGGATTGAGCCTAATTAAGCTAAAAGTATGAGGCTGGCTTTTCATGCAAAAAAAGCAACCTAAAATTTCTTGGATTTGCTGAGTGCTGATATCTCATCAACTTTTCTCACCCCATTGGTGTTGAATATCTCCATAAAATAGGTTCAACTCTAGCGTGAAAACAAATTAATATGCGTTTATGAAAATCACATTTTTATCATTTAACCATTTAAAGTACAAAATATTATGGAGATATTGTATCTCATAATCAAATTTCGTTACACAATTATGCTGTCTAATGAGAAATTTATTTATTGGGGATAGTAGAGAGTATGTCAGCCTAGTTACTACTATTCCCTGTTTTGTCATATCAAATAGTAAAAAATTTAATAGGAGGAATAATCTATTGGGGCATGCATAGAGCAACAAAGAGAAAAGATTAGCGAGCTCACACAATAAGCCATAGCGAGGAGGCGGACGTTCCAACCCAATTTCCATTGACTAGGATCTCTCACCAAAAGGAATGGTGATGACAAGGGATTGGATTGAGCTTATGAAACATTGCAGCGTTGCGAGCATTAGTTTTGAGGGGTAACTCTTTATAATTCGTCCCTAAAGAAAGTTATTCAAAAGTTATTGTTTATGCAATTGCAATATCCTTAATAAGGTCCTAGTTTATCATCATACTGAGTCATTCGGACCAAATATGTTTGTAAGTGGATATTCAGATGACAAGTGTATTCATTTTTGAATTTTAAACTTCTTTGGCACCTTAACTTTGGCATAAATGGATAGGTCCACCGGGCGTTGGTTTTGCAAACCTTGCAATCGCCTCATTTTTTCCTCGAGCTTTGCAAAGCGCTTATCATGCTCGATTTTTGGCACAGCAACAAACTTAGCTTTCTTGTCAATGGCTTGAGGAAGGTCCTCAAACAATTCTTGCAATGAGGAATGGACTTCATCAGGAGGAATTTGATCTGGGATGACATCTGTTGGAGTGCGGTAAAGATTGCTTCATCTGATCCTCAATATCAGCAACACGATCTCACATCTCAGTTTGATTGACTATCTTTACTCTAGATCGTGTATGGATGGGTCATTTTTGGCGATCCACAATCACCTAAATTGAAGAAAAATGAACCGAATAAGCACATAATCAAGACATTATCGGCCCATGACATTAGTTTAGTTTTTTTCTTTTTCATTTCATTCATTAAAATGTTTGTACATGAATAGAACTTCCTAAAAATGAACTAGGATAAGAAAGGTATATAATACCCTAAACATGGACTAGAAAGTAAAGGCATCAGATTTTCAAAACATGAACTAGGGAATAAAAATTTGAGACTCCCTAGAAACTATATATTGAACAAACTCTCTAAAGTTTTTTGGTTTTGTTTGTTTTTCAGAAGATTCATTCAATGGTAATTTCCTCATTTTATTTCCAATTGGTAAAGGAAGTAAATCAATAATCTACCTCAATTGTCATTGACTGACCAACAATACGGCAAAGTAAGTAAATTGCATAATGAGAGCTTAGAAGGCTTACTTTACCAATGAAATGATGGCAATCGCATAGACATGCACATGATGCGTGCAACTCAATTTCTATTCTAAATGGTTTAACAAAGTGGAGCCAAACACCAATGATATATGCTATAATTACTCAAATTGGAAAGTAAATAAGCCATTGATCGACATCATAAATATGAAATTAACACCATTATATTTATTTGAATTGAGATCATTCCTGAATTTTGAATCTTTCTTTCAATCTTTTCAGCGGAACCAACATTGCATATCAATTCTGTCAATAGAGTATTCAAATCTCCGCTTATAAAAAATGACTTTTTTTAGAAGGAAAGAAATCACACCAGAAAATTTCATATTGTAATTGCTAACTGGATCATGGAAAGCACAACTTTTCTTTATCCCTTCTTATTCTTTCTGCAAAAGAAACTAATATCCGGGAGTGCAGAGGTTCCTGTCCGAGCATCTCTTACTTTGGAATCTGGGATGAGTGGGAAGAAAAAATTGTTGGGCTGCACAGACAAGAGTGCGTGAAAGATACAAGAATAAGTATTGATTTTATGTTGGATGTGATGGGCAAAAGTGGAAAATACATAATAAATACTTGCCTTTTGGGATTAGTGAAGTGTGGAACTTGGTATTTCCGACAGCCCGAAGTCAACCGATGTTTTCTTAGATTCCTTGTCCACCCATTCATGGATTTTGCTTTGCTATATCCCCTGAGTCCACCCATTCCTTGAACGCTTTGATATTAGATATACGTGTCTGGCCATGACTATAAAAAAATTTCTGCATTTATTAAGTAACTCATTAAGAAGACTTTATTATTTTTGAATGGACCGATTGTACTTGTGATATATAAAAGTGTCTAAGGCAAATGTTAACAGGATCCTTTTTAAAATAATAATAGTGACATTTAAATAAAAAGTAAGATCCCTTGTCTTCCTAGAGCTAAGTTTTGCTTCAATAATGGTGGATCGAACCTAATTAAGCTAAAAGTAGGCATAGTGGAATATTTCTTTTGCTTTTTCAACCCTATAGGGCTAGCGAACAGCACGAGGCTGGCTTTTCATGCAAAAAGAAGCAAGTTGAAATTTCTTGGATTTGCTGAGTGCTGATATCTCATCAACTTTTCTCATCCCATTATGGTGTTGAATATCTCCATAAAAAAGGTTCGACTTTAGCATGAGAAAAAAAAAATGAGTTTACGAAAATCACATTTTATCATGTAACCATTTAAATTACAAAATATTATAGAGATATTGTATCTTATAATTGAATTTCATTACGCAATTATGCTATCTAACGAGAAATTAACTTATTGGGGATAGTAGATAGTATGTCAGCTTAGTTACTACTGTTCCCTGTTTTGTCATATCAAAAAGTAAACAATTCAATAAGAGAAATAATCTATTGGGGTATGTATGGAGCAACTAAGAGAAAAGATTAGCGAGCTCACACAATAAGCCATGATGAGGAGGCCGACGTTCCAACCTAGTTTCCACTAAGTAGGATCTCTCACCAAAAGGAACGACAATGACAAGTGATTGGATTGAGCTCATGAAACATTGCAGCGTTTCGAGCATTAGCTTTGACGGGTAACTCTTTATTATTCATCCTAAAGAAAGTTATTCAAAAATTATTCTTTATGCAATTCCAAGATCCTTAACAAGGTCCTAGTTTATCATCACATTGAGGGTGCGTTTGGTTCAACATTTTGAAAGTCCATTGGAAAAATGCAAAGTAATTTAGCCTAAAGGATTTTAGATAAATGTAAATGCCATTTGGTAAACTATGCTTTGAAAAGCAACTTTGAGAGAAATGCCGTTTAGTAGAAAACAGATTTGAAAAGCCCTTTGCATGATTAATATTATTTTTTTTTTTAATTTCATTTGTTTAAAATTGAAAAAAAAATAATTTATACAATTTTTTAAATATAAATTTTGACAATAATACTAAAAAAATCAAATACACACACACACACACACACACACACACACACACACACACACACACACATTTTAAAAAAAGACCAAACCTTTCATCGGAATTTTTTAATTTTTATTTGTTTAAAATTGAAAAAAAATAATGTATGCAACTTTTATATATAAATTTTGACAATAATGCTAAAAAAAATCAAAACATATATATATATATATATATATATATATATATAAAATTTAAAAAAAGACCAAATCCTCCGTCGAAATTTTTAAATTTTTATTTGTTTAAAATTGAAAAAAATAACGTATGCAACTTTTTAAATATAACTTTGAAAATAATGCTAAAAAAAAATCAAATACATATATATAATTTTTTTAAAAAAGGACCAAACTCTTTGTTAGAATTTTTTAATTTTTATTTATTAAAATTGAAAAAAATAATGTATGTAACTTTTTAAATATAAATTTTGACAATAATGCTAAAAAAATCAAATATATAAATAATTTTTTTAAAAAGACCAAAAAATATATATTTATTTTTTTAGCATTATTTTGGCATTTAAAAAAATAATAACAAGGGCAAAATTAGAAATTTGAAGAATAAGTGATGATAGTTTTGGAAAAAAAAAAGTTTCAACATTTGGCCAAATGCTGAAAGCTCAAAGCTAGTCCCTACTTGTATTGGGTTTTCAGCCTTCCCAATTCTTTTTAAAGCTACTTCAAAATGGTTGCTAAACAGTCCAGCAATTCCCAAAGGGCTTTGAAGGCTGAAAGCCCTTTGAGAATGTTGAACCAAACGCACCCTAAGTCATTTGGACCAAATATGTTTGTAAATGGATCTTCAAGTGAGAATGCCTTCATATTCAAACTCTTGCATTTTAAACTTCTTTGGCATCTTAACTTTGGCATAAATGGATAGGTCCACCGGGCGTTGGTTTTGCAAACCTTGCAATCTCCTCATTTTTTCCTTGAGCTTTTGCAAAGTGCTTATCATGCTTGATTTTTGGCACATCATCAGACTTATCTTTCTTGTCAATGGCTTGAGCAGGGTCCTTAAACAATTCTTGCATGAGAAATGGGCTTCATCTGGAAAAATTCAATCTGGGATGACATCCGTTGGAGTGCGGTAAAGATTGTTTCGTCTGATCCTTAATATCAGCAACACGATCTCACATCTTAGTTTGGTTGGCTATCTTCACTTTAGATTGCGTACGGATGGGTGATCTTTGACGATCCATAATCATCTAAATTGAAGAAAAGTGAACCGAATAAGCACATGGTCAAGACAAGATCGGCCCATGACATCAGTCTAGCTTTTTTATTTTTCATTTCATTCATAAAAATGTTTGTACATGAATGGAACTTCCTAAAAATGAACTAGGATGAGAAAGGTATACAAGACTCTAAATATGGACTAGAAAGTAAAGGCATCAAATTTTCAAAACATGCTAGGAAAGTAAAAATTTGAGACTCCCTAAAAACTATAAATTGAAAACAAACTCTCTAAAGTTTTTTGGTTTTGTTTGCTTTTCGGAAGATTCATTCAATGGTAATTTCCTCATTTTATTTCCAATTGGTAAAGGAAGTAAATCGATAACCTACCTCAATTGTCATTGACTGACCAACAATATGGCAAAGTAAGTAAATTACATAATGAGAGCTTAGAAGACTTACTTTGATGCGTGCAAATCAATTTCTATTCTAAATGGTTTAACAAAGTGGAGCCAAACACCAACGATATATGCTATAATTACTCAAATTGGAAAGTAAATAAGCCATTGATCGACATCATAAATATGAAATTAACACCATTATATTTATTTGAATGGAGATCATTCCTGAATTTTGAATCTTTCTTTCAATCTTTTCAGTGGAACCAACATTGCATATCAATTCTGTTCATAGAGTATTCAAATCTCCGCTTATTAAAAATAACTTCTTTTTAGAAGGAAAAAATCTTATCAGAAAATTTCATATTGTGATTGCTAACCGGATCATGGAAAGCACTACTTTTCTTGATCCCTCATTTTTCTGCGTAAGAAACTAATACGCATGAGTGCAGAGGCTCCTGTCCGAGCATTTCTTACTTTGGAATCTGGGATGAGTGGGAAGAAAAAATTGTTGGGCTGCACTTATAAGAGTGCGTGAAAGATACAAGAATACATATTGATTTTATGTTGGATGTGATGGACAGTAAGTACAAAATTCATAATAAGAACTTGCCTTTTGTGATTGGTGAAGTGTGGAACTTGGCATTTTCCGAGAACCTAAAGTCAACGGATGTTCTCTTAGATTCCTTGTCCACCCATTCGTGGATTTTGCTTCGCTATACCCCCGAGTTTCTACTACCTTTAAGTATCTATTTGCATGCTTTGAGTATATATATATATACTGATCATAATTATCTAAAATTTCTGCACTTGTTAAGTAACTCATTAATTTTTTTTTTTTTTAATCATTTTTTAATGCACTGATTGTACTAGTGATATATAAGTGCGTTTGGGGCACATGTTAACAGTATCATTTATAAAATAAGGAGAGTGGTATGTAAATAAAAAGTAAAATCCCTTGTCTTCCTAAGGCTAAATTTTGCTTCAATAATGGTGGATTGAGCCTAGTTAAGCTCAAAGTAGGCATAGATGAAATATTTCTTCCTCTCTTTAACTTTATAGGGCTAGCGAATAGCGTGAGGCTGGCTTTTCATGCAAAAAGAAGCAACTTAAAATTTCTTGGATCTGCTGAGTATTGGTATCTCATCAACTTTTCTTGCCCTATTGTGGCATTGAATGTCCCCATAAAAAGGTTCAACTTGTGTGGGAAAACAAACTATCACGAGTTTACAAAAATCACACATTTTATCATGTAACTATTTAAATTACAAAAGATTATAGAAATATTGTATCTTATAATCGAAATCATTACACAAATATGCTATCTAACAAGAAATTATAATAATATTACATTTAATTTCTATGAATGCGAAATACAGGCAATCATATTTTTGTGCATATAAATGATTTTTGACAAATTGTACCATTAATTGACTAAATAAAAGGTATAAAATAAGGTTGAAATTGAAGTAAAAATCACTCCAAACAATCAAACAAGCCTAATTGAAGAGGGGACGAGATAAGTAAAAAAGGACATATATATAAATTTTCCTCATGTGAAAGTCAATGTCTTATTAAACCCGTTGTCAATGTGTAAATTTTGAACCCCCATACCACATCACCAATTGTTTGGCATATATCAATATATCGTTCAATTGTGAATACGTTGCATTTTCCTTAGCCATACTATTGATACTATAATACCTATAGCGGACCCCCTACTTTAAAGGGATCTCAATCTTTTTTTCATTCGCTAAATTCCCTCTATTGATTACTTAACAAATATTGTACCCATAAGCAAATGCGTAAATTATTCATATTCCCCCCCCCCCAATTTGAATTTCTTTTATCTTATAATGACGTTCCTGAATAATTTTAAATCTTAGAATGGCTTTCTCTCCACAATATTTATATGATTTATTTATGGGTTAATACTATGAAACATTCTAAACTATACCCACTATGACACAAATAATCCATTTTTTTTTTGTCACTAAAAACCATAAACTTGCCTATTATGACACAACAAACCCTAACCTTTTTTTTTAATGTCATAAAAAAACTTAAACTATACCAGTTTGACAAATATACCATGGATGAAATTGAAGTAGAGGGTAAATATCTCACATATTTATAAGTTTGGGTTTTTTTGTGACAGAAAAAGAAGTTGGGGGTATTTGTGTCATAGTGGGCAAGTTTAAGGTTTTTAGTGATACAAAAAATTTGGAGTATTTATGTCATAGTAGGCATGGTTTTGGACTTTTTGTGGTATTTGCCCATGTATAAAATGTGCTTTTATCATTTACTAATTCTAATATTTCTGTAATAAGGTAATTTAGCTAAGTATTTCAGAGGTCAGTTTCTTCCATACACGCAGTCTTGTGGACATTGCTAGTTGATACTATACTAGATATTACCAAATTAACCTAAAGTTTATCTTTTTGTCACAGATGTACCCATCTGGGATTTTTCGTTATATTAATCCAAATAAAAATGTTGTCAAAACCACTCGATCTTTAGGATCGGTCCTTTCATTACCGGATCTATTAGGAAAGATGAAAACAACAGTACCGATGTGCTTTAATACACGTTCTATTCAAATTTGGACAAGCAAGAATTAAGCCCGCTCACAGAGGGCACATTTACCTGAAAACTGTGAATCTCAACTATGCATTTTTATTGCAATTATGACAACCTTAACTATAATCCTTGCCTAATTGGGAAACCCTTTTATTTTGTCCCAGAATAAAAGATTCAGACAAGTATGTCTGGTGATTTATGAGAAGCCTCCTCTTGTTTGGATTGTGAGCATTCTTGGTCAACCTCAGGAGGCTTGCAACTTCCTTGATCCATCACTTGTTCCCTGCTTTTTCCCCACAACACACTGTACAGTCCTCCAACTAGCAAAACCCCACCAAGAATACTGAAAGAAAGCCCACACATTTGGGACATTAATCACAATCATCAATGGATAAAAATAAGAAAATAATTTGAATTGATGAACTAATTGGTAATGTTTTTACCTTCCAAAAGTGAGGGTCTCACATAGGACAAATGAAGAAACGATAATTGTGATCATGAGCGCTAGTGGTGTTGACATGGCTAAGAAAACTGGCCCCTTTTTCTCAATGATCCAGGATTGTAGATAGTATGTCAGCCCAGTTACCACTATTCCCTGTTTTGTCAAATCAAATAGTAAACAATTCATTCGGAGAAATAATCTATTGGGGCATGTATAGAGCAACTGAGAGAAAAGATGAGTGAGCTCACGCAATAAGCGACGGCGAGGAGGCGGACATTCCAACCCAATTCCCACTGAGAAGGGTCTCTCACCAGAGGAATGGCAATGACAATAGATTGGATTGAGCTCATGAAACATTGCAGCATTGTGAGCATTAGCTTCGAGGGGTAACTCTTTATTATTAGTCCCTACACAAAATAAACCACAATTAACTTTTTTTGGACGCTCCTAGAAAAGCATATGTGACACATCAATGCAAAAGTCATTCTTTATGCAATTGCAAGGTCCACAATAAGGTCCTAATTTGAGCAACTCTATGCGGCACATGCAAAGCGGATCTCCTGTACGTACGCTTGATGAAGATGTTAGGGAGTTTTTTCTGTACCTGCAAAACAAGCCACAAAGCCCAGCAGAAATTGGAAGAGAGCATGAGGAAGCAACCCTTGATCCACTTGATGCCCGAAGAAGGATGGGACGGACTGTTTATGTTGTGATGCCCATGAAGCACAAAATGATGGCACCAGAGTTGGATGTGTGGACCCTTGTAAAAGGCCAAGATCGCTGCTCCTCCCAGGCACACGATAACACCTGCAAGCTTTGCCAAGCCTGAGATAGTCCTCAATCTCAACGTTTCCATCCTGCCAAAGAATCATTGTTTTCAAAATTGATATATAAAATTGATTTGTAAAGTGATGTATCAGTCTGTCAGACTCCAATAAATGGTAAATTTTCCATAAATCTCTCTTTCCCTCTCTCAAGTCATCTTTCATCAAGCAAAGCCGAGATATTACTTTGCAAGGGGCGTCTCTCTCTCTCTCTCTTTCTCTCTGTGGAGGGGAAAGTGTGGAATACAGGCCTTAAAAGTGGTCTGTATTGTTCTGAATCTTCTTTTACACCAGCTGTTTACTTGAGGAAGTAAAGGAGGGAAGCGTGGATATTCTTGCGATTATCATTACATAATCATAATAATATATCTTTCATGTCTACTTTCGTCCCCCAAAAACACTAAGAGGAAAAAGACAAACGAAAGAATAGGGAAAGAAGAGGCTTCATTAATACCATACTCATCTTATACTAATAACTAAGTAATAAAAGAATAAGTAAAGCTCACCTGAGCAAAACTGCCAAGAAGAAGGTTATGGCAGGCAAACAGTTCGTGGTCGCAGCTGCCAAAGTTGCTGACGTGTACACAAGGGCTACGCCATAGATGTCCAAGCTTGCAGTGATCCTGAAATTCTCAAGAAAGCTCCAACTGACTCACCATATTTCATTTGTGGAAAAAGAAAGAATTTTGTTCCCTTCTTGTGTATATTGCGTTCTTAAGTAAGTTAAATAGAGATTCACATATGCTTACCCGAGCAAGGAAATTAGAAATATCTTGCAGAAAGTTACGAACGATAAGGAAGGAGCGGTTTTCCTGGAATCAAGAAACCAAATCAAGAAAGTAGCCAAAATCTTGGATAATGAATTTTAGCCATCATAAGCTTCCATATCAATGGGAATTAAAGACAATAAGATGTGAGAGAAGAAGAACAGAGTCTGCTAAGTTATTATCATTACCATTCGAAATAGAAGGCGAAAGGGGCCAGGAAAATGGTGGCAGTGGCCTGTCTGTAGAAGACAAAGACAAAGTTGTTCATGCCACCATCGAACGCGGCTTTCGAGAGCAAGAACATGCCGGCATAGATCGCTTGGACAAGCACAACCACCAAATAAGGTTTTTTGGTGTTCATATCCTTCATCTCCATGAAGTACTCGTATCAGAAATGAGAGGTTTTCTTCTATGTTTGATGGAATGTGCTATATGCTTTTGTGATGCTTTCTTTTCTGATTCTTTCAAGCTTGTTCTGATTATGAGGGTCTTCAGAGCATTTATAAGTTCACCGTGATGGGTATCAAAGCAAATGAGATAGTCATGTCACGTGATATATTGACATCATATCATACTTTATTTTCATATGTGATAGAAAATTAAAATGAATTATGTCATCAAGTGTGTCAATGTTGTGAGCCATGTCGTATAAAGTACTTTTTATCAAAAAAAAGTGGCAACGCAGCCTCATTTGTCAGGACATCTGTGTGGTAAGAATAGGAGGCTGCTTTTGTGGGGACCTTTCGAGCTGCTGATTTAAAATTTCTCGAAAACTCAAGCTCATGCTATGCTCATGATTTTATTTTACTTTTCTATTTCAAATTACAACTGTTGTATGTTCACATATTAACCATCATGTGTATTTCATTTGAAATGGGTTCATCTTTGAATTTGTAAGCAAAGCCCACGTGAATCTCTTGTGAAAAGATTTCTTGGACAAAAACTTGGTAATATGTTAAAAGGAGGAGGAAACATCTACGTAATGAGGAGAGGTGGAGTGTGGTCAATGTATTTAAAAGTCTCAAATAGAAATAAGATAAGCTAAGTGTTATCATCGTGCATAATTATCAAGACAAGGATTGTAAAACGTAGTCTCATACTTTAAATATCGTAAAATACTTAAATTTAGCTTTTTCTAACATCGGTATATATAAAATCAAGTAAAAGCAAAAATAGAGCATAAACCATTAGTATAAAGAAAATTTTACCCATACAATTTCGTCCATCCTAAATATGAGATTATAATCACCATATTTCTCCAATGAATAGTGTATAAAGCTGCTTGTGCAAGTTGTTTTTTTTTTTTTTTGGTAACATTGATGGTGTTTGCTATAATTTTTCTAAATAAAATGTGTAATGGAAGAGAGATAAATCATACGATTTATGTCCTACATTACTTCGAATTGAGAACAACCCTCAATTATGAATGTTTCTTTCGATCTTATCATTGGAATCATTATTACATATCAATTTTGTTGCCTTACTAGACTAGTCAAATCTCTGCTCACCAAACCCAAGTGCCTTTTAAGGAATAAATCATATCGGAAGATTTCATATTGTCATCATTAGATGGATTTTCGAGGAAAGCACAACTTTTCTTGATTCCTCCTGATTTTTTCTGCATAAGTAACTGATATATACTGCCATGATTGCAGAGGTTCCCGTCGAAGCATTTCTTACTTTTGAATTTGGGAAAAGGGAGGGAAAAAGCTGTTTGCGCTGCAACTACAAAAGTGAATATTATGTTTATTCAATTATGGATAAAAAATGATGGAGAGAATCATTTGAATGTAAATTATATATAGAAATTCTTCATTGGGGTTTTTAAAGAACCGTTAGCTAAAGATGTGATCAACAGCCTATGGCATTAACCAATGGTTTCTTAAATTCCTAGTCCACCAATTCATGGATTTTCCTTTGCTATATTCACTCATTTTCAACCATCTAGGGCATATCAGTTTGCATGTTTTGAGATTATGCTATTCGCATCCTACTATTTATGTTTAAAATATTTATACTGAACGTATATAATACTCAACTTTATGAAACACATTTTAAGAAAGATTTTACTTACTTAGTGCTTCATGAGCACTTGTGAAATAGCAAATGAAGAAATTTTGTCATTTTTCAAAGTGCTGTCTTTTTTTTTTTTTTTTGTGATATACACAGTTAATATTTTGAAATTAGTATATTTTCTTTTAAATTATGTTTAAAAAATACCTTTAGTACACACTTTAATGAAGTTCTTTAATTTTTTTAAAAAAAGAGTGGTATGTAGATAAAAGTTAGGATCCTTCATCCTTGAGCTAAGTAAGGTTTCACTTTAATAATGTTGGATTATGTGTAGCATAGGTGGAATATTTCCAAAGTAAGCATAGATGGAATATTTCCTCCTCTCTTTCAATCCTGTAAGGCTAGCGAATGGTGCGAGGTCGGCTTTTCATGCGAAAAGAAACAAAATTTAAATTTCTTGGATCTGCTGCTCATATCTCATCAACTTTTCTCACCCCATTTTGGTTTTGAATAGATCTATCAACTTTAAATTATCTATAGAAGGATCTGAGATAATTATTGTGGCTATATTTTGACTTCAAGGACGAATAACTCCTATTCTTTATATTAGAAAAAGAGCACAGTCGTACGCCTGTTGAAAATAATTAAAATTTATGTATGGAGATGGATAAATTTTTTTTTATATTGTGGATTGAATTAGGTAAGAAGTTTTAAATGTTTGTAAGATGAAAGATGTGATTTCAATTTAGAAAGTAATGCTATTTAGGAACTACCTGACGATCAGTCTTTGACCTCTGTTAGTAATATAAATCTAGAATATCCTATTCCATTTTCTTTCCTTTACAATGGAAGGAGTCGGCAAAAAAGTTGCTGGGAATAATTCGGTTTGAGGAACAAACATTTATATTTCATACTTTTTCTTTGGGTTGGTACTATTAGAATATCTAACTCAAAACTTAAAAGGCGGGGGAGACCATAAATATATAAAGAGCACATAAAATTTATTGTCAAACGGTATGGGATAATATTTCAATAGGTATAAAAGAATTCCATTAGTTTATGTAGTTTGCATTATATACAAGAAAAACACATTATCATATGACTAGTTGTTTACAAGACTTCATAGAATCATCTTATCTAACAATTGAGTTTACTCTAAGATTCATGCTGTGTGAGATTACAAGAATATGTACTTATTTTTGTCAGTGAGAAATACAAACAACCATATTTGTATCTATAATGATTCTTGACATGTCACATCATTGATTGACTAAAAAGGACATAATAAATTCAAAATCAAAGCTATTTTTAATCAAGTATTATACCCGCATAACTTGGATTTTTCGTAAATTCAACAAACACTCATTTATTGAAAATGCGTACATTTATATTTTACATAAAAGTACAAATATTTTACCAATAGAGATTTTGACTATTTCAATTACAACTTCATTCATTTTATAATACCGTTAGAGTAATTAAATATTAAATTACGCTTTTCTGTAACAGCCTAAGTTTTATAATAGTTAGCATTTCCTATTAGAATCTCACATAGTATCAGAATAGGAGGTCATGAGTTCAAATTTTTCTAAGTTTTATATTTCCACACTTTAGGCTTAGATTAAAAATTTAGCCTACATGTGAGGGAGTGTTAGAGTAATTAAATATTAAACCACACTTTTATTTAATAGTTTAAGCTTTTTAAATAGTTGACAATGGTCCCACCAAAATTTTACATATGCCATGTTATTTTAATAAATCTTAGCAAACTTCATCTACATGGGCATTTCATGGATTTTTTTTTCCTTTCGGAAAAAGCTTGAGATCGAAAGAACTGTTTTTGCTGATGAAGTGCTGTTTGCCTTTTTCACGCCAATGTCGAATCGTTCGTAAGTTTAACCAACTTTAAACGACCTCCTTCAACTGTAAATGACTCGCGTAGTGGATTCAACTTGTATTAAAATATATAGGGTTGATGCTTTATTTCAATCAGTCCACATGCAGATGTATCAAGATCCTTTTCCAGATTATCGAGGAGGCATTGTAGGTCGCCATTGTAGACTGACAGATTAATTAGGTTTTTGGTTTTGGTGGTTTCTGCTTTAGTGGATTATTTAATAATGTTGTTTAAGGGGGCTTTGTCCTGATAAAGACTAAAGACGAGAGACTATAATTTGGTTCGCTATCATCCATCCCTTTAATCCTATCTTTACATGCAATAGAACCACTAAGGAATTCCCGCTTTATTCACATGGCTTCCTAATTAAAGAGACGTCAGTCAAACATCGAATCGATTGAAATTATGTGAAGTCGTATAATAATGGCGATAAATTAATTAATATAAGCTAGACCCTTAAGCTAGTACGCTTTCTTCAAAGGTGGCTGCTTCCAAGCCCACCTCGTGGTTGTCATCGCCCAATTGCTTCCTTTTGCATTAAGATTCCATTTGTTTTAACGAAAAAAGAATGATTTGTTTTTTTTTTTTTAAAACTAATTGCTTGTATTGATAAAACAATTAGTCAATGAAAAATCTTTTCATCAAGGACAACAACTTATGTTTAAACATCTTAATGGATGAGGAAAATATTTTTTGTTCATTTTCTTTTGTAAGCAATACAAGTGATTATTTTTAGGAAAATGTTTTCTAGATAATTTATTTTCCACAAAACAAATGCACTTTAACTATTTGCTAAACATTATATCGGTTTGAATTCTATATAATTGATGCTGCTCGCTTCCAATATAATGTTCACAATACACTTTTTTTGCTGGGTAGCTTTCATAATGCAAGAGATACGCATTTGGAACTATGTGTGCAAAATAATTTCTATGCAGACTGTCTTTAAATAAAAAAAAGAAAAATCTAGGATTAAAGGAAAGGAAAACTTCTTAAATGGAGAAAAAGCCGATAATCCCCATGAAATCAAACTCAGCGAACCACAACATAACAACATTGTAAGGATGTACGAACGGTTCGATTTTATTATGTGCTCATCTTACTTGGACAACCATCCTACGTCTTCTCTCTAGAAATGATTCCACAAGTCGTTTTGATAAACGTTACTTAAAATTACTTACGTGTAACTTAAGAATTGTCTGCATAGCATCCTAAAATTTACCTTTTCTACTAAGTTTATAGACTTAGTTACCATTTCCATTAAATGTTCAAGATTGCATTGAACAAATTTAAAGGTTTATGTGACTCGATTGCTCTTTTTTATAAATGTTTATGATGTGATTAGATGAACTGAAAATTTTAGGACTAAATTGAATAATGTGAATAAGGATTAGGGGTTTTGGTGCAACTTATTATATTTTAAATGCACAAATGTCGAGATCTATACAGTCCAAGTGAATGATTAACTTTTTCCTTATAAGGATAGGTCATAAACTAGGACGAGAGGAGTCTGATCTCTGTCCCTCAAGCCTATAAGCTTAACTTCATGCTTTTAATGTATGCAAGATGTCGGGGAAATTCGCCAAAGAAAGAATGTTCTGGATTTCACTTTAAATGCTTTAAACAAAGCGACGCAAGCCGGCTATAGGAAATAAAGAATATTTCTTATAGGAGCCAAATATGAAAAAGAAAAAAAAAAATCTGACAAACGAAGAAAGAAGGTCAGGCGACAAATTTATTAATGAACCAAAGTCTAAATCTACTGGATCTTTTCCTCTCATTTTTGAAAATTTTAAGCTGTAGTGGCTTCAATACATATTTTAATGTCAAAGAACGAAATTAGGCGGGCAGAAAGAAGCCGTCGTAGCTACCAACTTGAGGATGCAATAGCGGACCCAATATGATAATTTAATTCGTGTAAGTGAGGCTTGACCAGGAACGAACACATCTTGGGTGGAACGACATATTATAGGACAAAGTTAGCTCGTAGACGAATGTCATAGATTTGAAGTTGTCATGTTATTTTTAATTCCACGAATCTGCTCCTAAGCCAACTAAAAGTGTATGGAGTTGATGGAGGAGCAATCCAACATTTACTTGAACGGATTATCATCTTCCAATGACCTCAGGCGACAACCACGACATGGACTCTTTGTCCTCTGGCGAAGACGATGGCAGCCCCCTTTGTGGTGGCCGTGCAGCGACAAGATGGTTGTGCTTGGTTTGGCATAATCCATTGAATGAGAAAATGGTACCAAAAGTGTCATAACTTTTGACTTGAGTGTTATAACTTTTTTTTTTTTAGATCATTTGAGTGCCACCACTTATGTAAAAGACTCATTTTAAGTGCCATAACCCTTTTCTGATTAATTGAATGCTGTATAACTTTTGAATAAATCACTTAAAAGTGAAAAGCTTACGTGGAATTTGAAAATAGATTTTAAAGTCTATAGTGTCAATTAGCTAAGTTTTTGAATATTAGAGGAGTTAATCTCTGAGGAAAAAAATCTCTCTTTTACCTTTCTTCCTCTTCAACTTTATCTATTTTTATATGCAAACCAATTTTTATATGAGCGGCTCACCATCTTTTTTTCCTTTGATTAAGTAGCCCAACAGTAAAGATACAAATTTTATAAAAATCAAATAAATGTTGGTAGCAAACTCAAATAAGAGTTGGTAACCCTAAACTAATTGATAAGTTAATTGGAAAAAAAAGGTTGAAAAATTTCTAACATTAGATTTGGTAATTTTATATAAGAGTTAGTAAATTTAAGGCTAGTTTTTTTTTAGTTTTTTTTTTTTGGTCTTACTCTACTTCTATTCTAACTCTCACTCTGCCTTCTTATAAGGTGTGTGAGTCAAAATCCATACTTAAAACTAAATTTTCCCTACCCCAACCCTTTTAAGAAGGTGGGGATTCGAACCCTTCACCTCTTCCTTTTATGTTGGAAGGGTGGCCACTGGGGCAAACCCTAGTGATTAAATTTGAGACCTAGTTAGAAAGGCAAATAAGTTCATAAAAAATATTGAAAAATTGTTATTTAAAAGAAAAAAAAACTTGATTAGTAACTCAAATGAGAGTTGGTAATTGTTGTGACTTTTCCAAAGATGAACCACCAAAAGGAAAGCTAGTATATTAGTAAACCCAAAAATTTAGCGCTAACTCTTTTAAACCTATATTAGCCATAATTTTTGGGTTATAACTTAATTAGCTTAACATGCAAATCAATTTATTCAAGAATCAATACTAATCAATTATTGATAGGTCGATCAGATACAAGTTAGTTTTAATAATGAATATGAGATCTAATTCAACATGACAAGTGACACGCAATCTATATGCAACCTGATTCTAATGATGGGAAAAATTATGAACTAATCTAATATAATATACAATCTAATTTATATAGGCGTGAACATGCATTCACTAAATGACATAGCATGTGCAAACGTGGCATAGATGACCTGGCAAGTGATAACATGGCAATAAAATGACATGGGATTGATGTAACTAATTTTATATGATACATGCATGTTATTTTTGAGGTTTTCTTTTAAAGTATGAAATTATCTAAAATATGGTATGATCATATTGACATTAGGAAACAATTTATATTAAATCCTATTTAAATTAGGAAATTTCCTAAATTACTACTTTGCTCCTAGATATGCAATTCTAAACTAGGAAACTAGTCCATCCCTTTTTTTTTTGGGTATTTTTCAAAATGGGAAAGTTTCTAAATTTAAAACATACAAAATATAAGCCCATATAAATAATATTCGCGATATCCATAAAAGGAAATAGAAGGAATCGGAACCCGATCTTAATTCTTGAAAGCCTGAATTTTCGATTATATGCACGATTCAATAAAGGAAGTTTCCTATTCAGGAATGCCTAAAATCTGAAACACATCTAAGTTAGAATCACAAAATTCTCAACTTAAGCAGTTTGAATATTCAATTGAACAAACGAACTTGGAAATTACCTAATTGGACTTCTAGGCTTTCACGAACGAACGGTGGCACGGTTATTCTGTGACTGGTGTGGGGAGTTTGGTGGCGAGAATGCTTGGCTGTGGCGGTGGTGATTGGAAGAATGCCGGAGTTGCTAGGAAACACGACCAAGGATTGGGCTCGGTAAGAGTTGGTAGCTCTTGGTGGACTAGGTCTTTGAATCTTTGGTGCTTGATTTCTTTTGTGAAGTTGAAGAACTAGATGTCGTGGAGGTCTCCTCTATATTTCGTCGCATTTTGACATAGAACGAACACGGACTCACCATTTTCGCGAGATGGCATGTTGAGCTCTCTAGTCTTGATCCACAATTCCGACTAGTTTGGTTTTCTCCTTCAAAGTAATACTTCCAGATATTTTCTCATCAGTCTCACCGCACAAACTCAAGAACAATGTATTACATTTCTCCACAAAATTTGAGCACAATCCAACGGTTAACAAATGCGTACTCGTCCCATTTCTTCACGGTTGGAAGACTCGGGTCTCATGGCACAAGTTCATATGGAACAACTCGATCACTCCAAGGTACCCATTTAACTTATGGCTTATTACCAAATGAAGGCTCCCTACCCAAGCTCTTTTATTATCTTATGATAGAATAGATAGTGGCTTGGGTCCCTTCTGCAATAAGGTGCCAGATTCTATAGACCACCTATTTTTTGGATGTTGCATTTCTGCTGGCATCGCTTTCTTTTGGGTATCCAAATGCAATCTTCTATGGTGGAACAGGTCGTGGGTTGAGAACCTCAATTGGGCTGCTTCTTGGCTTGTGGGCAAAGACTTCTACAAGTGCATTGCTTGCTTCTCTTTTGGTGCTCTCTGTTATTTCATTTGGAAACATAGGAATGACATCCTTTTTAGAGAGCAGAGCTTATCCATTCTAGTAGTGAAGAATCAACTCATCAAGGTCGTCAGAGACAAAGCCACCACCTTCAGGAGTGTGGATGATAATTTTAGAAACTTGAGGCTGCAGCATGACTGGGGTATGGATCCAATCATTTTTTTAGATGGGGACTCTTTTATTTCCACAGGGCCCTAGCGGTGCTTGTTGTCTAAATACTCTTCCTTTGCGTGGCTGCTTCTTTTATGGTTCTTCACTTTTGTCGTTGGCGGATGTGGGCATAGATTGTGGTTCATCTGGTCTTCCGTGGTCTCCTGCTGCTTCCTTTTCTTTTGCCATTGTTTTGGCTTTTTCTGCTTCTTTAGGCTTGCTCTTGCGGTCCTCTTTTGCATTCGGCGCCCTTCCACTCACTTTGACTTGTTGTCTTGTTGAGTGCAAGTTTTGTGATTCTGGATCTTTTGTAATTGTTGGTTAAAGCTCTATATATTCTTACCCTTTACAAAAAAAAAAAAAAAAAAAAAAAAAAAACAAAAAGAAAAAACAAAACAAAAAACAAATGCGTACTCGTCAATTTCGTGAAACTGCGCAGTGGAATTTTCTGGCGGGCTGCGGGAGAGAAGGCTCGTGTGCGTTATGTTTTTTCTTTAATTACCGACCTTAATTCTCTCTAAAAACCCTAATTTTGTGAACTCCTCTTTATAAATGCTATGAATAAGGGTTTTCTTGAGCACAATTTATTACGACCCTGTCTTGGACTCTAAGAGATATACCCTATTTTTAACAATATGAAACTCTCCTATTATCTATGATTTAAAATGTGATACTATCAAGTTTAATTACTCCCCAATTTGGATTTTTATTAATCAATATATTCCGACTTGGCACCCTTATGCACCAATTTCAGCCAAAAGGTAGGATTAAAGAGCTTCGCTGAATTTGAACGCCCAATTAATTCAATTAAACTCAGAAGCTACATCACTTATGTCCATTAACTCCATTCCAATTATATGAAATTAATTAAAATGCTCCTAATATCTCTATGCAATGTAACTAATATTTCTATTTGGGTGTCGTGATCGGAGTCTATCCCTAATTTCTATGCAAATGAATAATTAAATGGGTTTTCAAAATTTAGGTATCAATAGTAACCCAAACCCAGATGATAACTTAATCGAAGAAAAGTTAGTAACTCGCTCTAATTAAAATTAGTAATTTCTAAAAGGAATTGGTAAACTTAAGGTGTAGCATAGCTAGAAATTGCAAATAAAAGTTTGTAAACAGTAAGAAAAGTAGGCGATAAAACAGATAAACCTATGTAAATTACTCAAATGAGAGTTAATAACTCAATATAAGGTGGTAATTTAATGGGAGAAAAATTAGCGAGCCACTTTAGTTTGGGTTGGTAATAGAGATAATAAATGTAAAGGGTTTCTAATGAAGATAAATATAAGTTAGTAGCTCATAATTAAGTTGGTAAATTAAAAAAAATGAAAGACTAATATGTAACTAAAATGAGAGTTGATAACCTAAAACTAATTCATAACGTTATATAACCAAAAGTTAGAAAGCCACTCTAATTTGAGGTTGGTAATTTCTTATAAGAGCTAGAAAATTCAAAGTGCTAGTAAGTTATGCAAGCAAAATTAAGTAAGCTAGTACAAAATTGATAATCTGTAGACAATGAATAAGAGTTTGTGCTCTCATAAAAGTGACGGTAGGTTACTAACATTTATCGATATTTACAGCATGGAAATAAATTCGCCAGAGCACTAGAACTTTGCTGTTTACTTGATCCGATATTTATTTGCCATTTTTTTTTGGACATTTATGAACATTTACTGATATTTAACAGCATGGAAATAAATTCACCAGAACAATATACCTCCAGTGTCTAAATATATTAATGGTGCGTTCTTATCTCACCATACAAAACATCTTGAATTATTTGGTTGAAGTTTCTAAAAAGTAATCACGAATTTCCTATACGCGCAAACGTTTCTTTTGGACATCGTGTCAGCTTTTCTTTTGGCCAATTAGAGGATATATGAAGCCGCATGGAACGTGGTCGGAGTCAAATGATTTTCCGTCACATTGAACAGATGAGAAAAACACAAATGTGTGTCATACTCGTTTTGCAAGTTTCTCGAAAAGGTTCTTTTAATAGGAGCCTATACTTTTCATGAACCAGAGCATACTTGTTACTTTGTCAAAAGAATTACCGGTCGTATTCACTTCCAATGTATATTCGACGTCAACTTCATGAACGTGTTCATATGAGTTCAATAATGGTGACCGAGTCTCTCTCTAGGGTTAGCAAAAAAGTTTGGTGCTTTGGCTAAGGCGCCGTAGTTTCAAAAGAATCTGAAAGCCGCAAAGCCTATGAACAAAGAGTTTCACTCAACAGGTAAACATCAACTGAGAGCTCAGCCTATGAAACATTCCTGTATAACGAGCCAATCTTCAAGAATTTTTCAACCAAAAGAGCGTGGTTCATCAGAGCTTTCAAAATTTAAGTAATAGTTGATTTTAAGCATGACTTCTGATTTTAGGTTGGATAACAACTCAAGTCACTTTCGAAAGACAACCAGGCAATTGGCCCGTTGTGGGAATAGGAACTTGATCTGATTTGAACACACGAGCATGAGAAACTTTTCCTAAGGAAAAGAAGTTCCCTTTCAGAAGAATCATTGCAATAATTGCAGAGTAGATGCTGCTGTCATATTCTTGCCGATTCGATCGGTTCTAGAGGTAGTCCCCTCGCGGTTAGGGGGAGGTCAATCATGGGGATTTTACCTGTGTTTGAGAAGATCGTTGTAAATATGCAAAGGGAAGATATAGGATTGTTTTTTTTTTATTTTTATTTTTTGTGTGCGCCCTTTTATGCTTTGGAAAGTGGACCGTAAAATTGATCACAATAACGAGATTAATGAATAATTATGAAAGAAACAGAGAAAACAACACACCGGGATTCACTTCGTTAGGTTCGAGTGTTGGAACTTTGGCAATGAATCCACCATAAATCACGGAGGACTACAAGCCTTAATCAAATGATTTCTCACACTCATGTTCCGGATTACATCCAATCAATCCTTGTCTAGTGATTCAGTCAATCTCTTGAATGTTTTCCACACAAATGATCGCAAATAACGACATTAACTGAGAAATAAGAGAGAGATAGAGAAATAACACATCAAGATTTACATGGTTAGATCTGTGTGTTAGAACCACGGTGATGAATTCATTATGAACAATGGACCCAACTCCTGGATTACTCCCAATGAATTCTCTTCTAGGGTTTCATTCAATCTGGACATTCAATCCGTAGACCACATGTGTTGGCAACTACATGGCTGAAAACGCGTCATAAACAATTACTTGAAAGACTTGGAAAGAATGAAACCTCCTTTTCCAATGCCAATGGGATGAAAAGAGGGTTTCGGGATAAGCACGCGTCACTCACTTATCCATTCTTTCATTACTTTCTTCATGTTGTATTGACAATTCACTTGAGCTTTGATCAAATGCTTTGCCACTGTGGTGCGTTTTGTCCTCTAGTATCAGATCCTTCAGATATTTTATGTGTGTCTTATTGAGATTTATAGACCATAATGAACAATAACAGGGGCATTGTCATGCAAGATAAAGACGCACTAGGTCTCTAGAGCTTATCTATGTTGCTCATGAAACCACTATGACATATAATATTGAGCTGAACTTTGCCCTTTAGTGTAAGAGACTTCACATATTTTACAAGCGTCGATTATTGAGAATTATCATAGAAATAAATTGTCCAAAAAAAATTATAAAATGCTTATATTGAACGAAAATTGTTTGGATAGGTGTGTTGTAATGCAAGATGCAACGTATTTGGTCTCCTAAAGTTATGAGTTAATACTACCAAAAACCCCAAATTGATATACCTGTGACAAATTTATTACAAACTAATTTTTTGACCATAAAAAATCCAAAACTGGTACACATGTAACAAATTCATATTCATTTAGTTTTCATTAAATTTTATTATCAAATTATTGAATTGGATGACACATGGCATTTGATGGGTGTACCAATTTGGGGTTTTATCATCTGTTTTGTTACAAGTGTACCAGTTTATAATTTTTCATGAAATAAATCCAATTTAACATAAACTAACGGAGATTAATTTGTCACAAATATACTAGTTTGAGGTTTTTAATGGTCAAAAAATTAATTTGGAGTAAATTTGTTATATGTGTACCAATTTGAGGTTTTTGATGGTTGAAAAATTAATTTGGGGTAAATCTGTGATATATCAGGGCTCATTTTAAATTTACACAAGATCATGCTGACGTGCAATCTTTCTTCTAGCGTCTAAGATCTCAGAGATTTTATGCTTCCTCATTATTGTATCTATTTTGACATAAATAGTCCTTAAAAAAAAAAGAAAATACAAGGTTATGTTAAACACCGTTTTTTTTTTGGAAAATTAAAAAGAACAATCTATCTTTATGATCCGAGGTGCAAATATTAGGTCTTTTGAGATTATCTATAAAGCTCATAAGCCCCACTAAAATTAGATAATATTATCAGGCATGATCAAACATACATACTTACACACGTAGAGCTCATCAATTTTAATGGTGTTGTTTGATGTATTTGACATGTGAAACGCACGCATTGATTTTATAAGACATACTATAAAATTGGCAAATGTGATCATCAGCCGTGACTTCTCTGATTGGAACACAAATATATGAATAATCTGGTTTGGACCCGCGCAAGCGCGGGGCAGCTTGCTAAGACAATAACTGATGGACTCGGTTTACGTACCTCATGACAAAATTGACATGCACTGGGAAAAAGTGGCAGCCTATCATCACTAAAGTTTTGAAAATTAGTCCCCCATACTGTATCATTTATGGAATATTTCCAATGAACTTCGTTCAAAATAAAGTCACTTTCTTTGGTGGTTGATGGTTGATGGGCACTGAGCAACTTTGCGTGAAAAGAAGAGAGGCGAAGTCCCTTTCATTTCAAAAGTGAATTGAAATGGCCAGTATTCAGCTTGGACCCAGCCTGCATGGGAGAGTAGCCATCGCTCACCGACGATGGGAACGCGTCGAGAATGCCATGCACGATGCGAGGGAGAAAGAAGAAAAAGATGAAAGAACCAAGAAGTCGAAAGGTTCTTTGCAATTGCATGGAAAGAAGCTAACGTGGAACATCGGTTGACCTTAAGATCAGAATTTCAATGTGACCCGTCTATTCAAGAGACTTCACATCTTTCCTTTGGCTTCCCTGTTTCAGTTGCCACGTTTTCAATATGCCTAAATCTGATGGGGGCGACCAGAGAGTTCGTTAAAGCAAATTGGATAGGCACGGGAAGAGTTCGATTCACTAGGGTTTGTTTGGAAAACAGCTTGAATTGCAGAGAAAATTGGATTTAAGCCATCGTATATGACAAATCTTAAGACAGGTTGGATAGCGAAATAGATCCAATCATTTGAATAACAAGTGCATTAATCGCAATAGTTCTCGAAATGGTGCAATAAGTAAATTATTGTGGATGTGACAGAGGCATAGTTTAGAATTTTTTGTGATAATAATCTAAAAATAAATCAATTTGACAATTTACTTTTATAAGGAAAAAGTGGAAAGAAAGCCTTGTAAATGAGTACGGGCTAAAGAGACATGGCGGCCCAAAAGTTGAAAAACGACATGACCCTCCGCCACTGTCCACGACTGCTAAATATAATCTCATTCATTACCACAATTCAATCAATCACCAAACGCTCTGTCTTCATAAAACATGGGACAACGTGAACCTTTAACATGACTACTTCTCGCAAAGGTGGGTAAACTGTCTCATCCATGCGCATCAAGTAATGATCTGCTCATAGGGGCGGCTTGCTTAGCCCTCAAAGTTCTTTTAAGTAGGGCGTGAATTTATTGAAACATGAAATTTTTGGCAATCAGATAAAAAGTCTCATCACTCAATCAATCCTTATACACGTGTTTCTTTCATAGTGTAAAATAATTCTTTATGTCACCAAAACCTGTATGCGATGAGAAAAACGATGAGAAAAACAAAGAGAGTTCTTACAAAAAGAAAGGGTTGTTGTCTTACTTAACGGATTTAAATAAATGGGAAGATGGCAATTTTGTGTTAATATTTTACGTGACCATAGTTGATTACTTTTAAAATTTAAGCTGTCAAAAGAAGGTATAATTTAATATTCAAATACTTTGACACTCTTTTTCACACTGAAATTGGAATTTGGTCTAAGATTGAAGTGTGGCTATATAAAATTGAAGAGGCAAACAGAGGGTGAGAGCAAAGATCAAGAACAATGGCCTTCAAAATGGAGAAATGAGCACAAGCGAGTGGCTAAGATTTTGTGGGCTGAGAGGGCTAAAACTCCAGTTCTTCACCCTTTGGGCCTCCAAGTAACTTAAGCCCATACTCATTAACATTGTTCTCCATAAAATTGTTGTCACCCGAGTTATTTAAAAAGAAGAAAAGCTGGCTAAGAATTATGTACATCTACAGAGATGAAGTGTGATATCCGCTGTAACACAACGTAATGAAAATACATATGATGAGTGAGTGCCACATACTATGTACTATATAAAATTCATTACATGTTCAACGAAACAGCCAATAATATGAAAAAATCAAATTTCATTTTGCTAAATGACGAGTTTAAGCATTTTCATGCTTCTGATCTTCTGCATTTATGCATATCTTCTCAGCTTGAACTGGTAAGAGACTTTCGATGGCTAGATTTTGCTCCTTCTTTTGTCCCCATAAGACACTGTACAGGCCTACTACCAACATTATCTCGCCAACAATGCTGATAAAGAAACCAAACATGAGGTCATATTAGTCACAATTAATCCAAAGTTTTGATCAGTGCTCATGTTTGTGATAACAATCTACATAAGTTTAAGAAGTCCAAATCAAATGAAAATTGGCATACCATAAAGAATTGAAGAAGACCGAAAGCTTGATTATACTGCTTAACGTCATTAATCTTGTATTTGAATTTTGATTTATTTCTTATTTTTGCAGAGTTTCTAAATTGTATTTAAGGAGGATTTCCTTGCCTCTCTCTCTCTCTCTCTCTCTCTCTCTCTCTCTCTCTCTCTCATGCGTGTAGCCCTGTACAATTAAAATCAACTATTGGAAGTGATGCCATCAGGGATAGGATAAAGTTAACCTCCCAAAATATATGCTCTCACCCAGGATGAACATGGAACTGATCATCGTTATGATTGGATTCAGGGTTATAAACATGGCATAGAATACTGGTCCCTTCATTGCAAACACCCATGATTTTAGGTAGAAAAAAACTCCAGTGACAATGATTCCCTGATGGCACAGGTGAAAATTATATATAGTATCTGCAATGAAAGTATACAATTTGCACACAATTTGATTGGCTTAAAAAAAATCTGTTAGGATCTTGTCGTATCACATGGGAAGTTAGATATCGGTATATAATTCCGCTTACTGCCGACAACAAAATTTAGTATGGAACATCAAGGACTCCACTTCTACTTGGTGCGTCGATGCAGATTTTTCATTTAATAGGTCCACATGTTTTATCTCTCAATTTTTGCAAACTGAAGGGTAGCTTGGTAGGGACAAATTTCTTCTACTTGCTTTTGGGTATAAAAAGGAAAGGGATAATCATAAAAATCATCCTCAACTTTGCTGTTGACATCAGATAACTCAATCACTTTTGAATATCTTCAATTTTGTATCATCCCAAACCTAAAATGACTCATTTTCCCTTGTGCACATTAGGGATGATCGATCCTCGGTTTGGTTTGGTCCCACCTAGGAACCAAGAATTAGTTCCCAAATTATGAGACCGAGGACCGAACTAGATGGTCCTAGGATTGGGAACAGATCCGTTAGTAAAAAAAATAAAAAAAAAAAAATAAAATTTTAAAAAATACTAAAGTCGTGACTATTTTAGGGTTTGTTGTTATTTTTAAGAAATTTAAAAATATATTATTTTTAAAAATAGAGTTGGTCCAATCCAGTTGCCCAGGAACCAAGAATCGGACAAAAAATCATCGGTTTTGTTTTTATGGAACTGAGAACTAGATTGAACCCTCTAGAACTGGACCAAATTGGCTGGTTTAGGCAGTTCTCGATTTGAACGGTCTCACATGCTCACTCCTAATGCACATCCAATCTACACAAACCCCCCCCCCCCACCCTCTCGATTTGGATGGTCTCACATGCTCACTTCTAATGCACATCCAATCTACACTCAAACCCCGCCCCCACCCCGCAACTCTCTTTCCTCATCCATTCTCTATCCTTACCAGCTCAATACAGCTACGATCGAGAATGACGCCTACAGTTTGGAGCCACTGCTCGACGCCACAACTCGACCTTGATGCCAACAATGACACGCTCGCCTTGCCCGCTACCCCTGCCTCCTTATCTTTGTCTGTGGCAAGACCGTTCGTCATTCGCAATGATAAGGCCACATGAGCTCGACTTGAGCCCACCCCTTGCGGCAACGATCAGCTGCAGGCCTCTGCGACAGGCGCGCAAGCAACGCAAGCTCTATATCAATGCTTAGCCTTGGTGGCCTCAACCAAGGCACAGTGACTGTTGTTGGCCTCGGCTATGAGGTCGGTGATGGTCCTCAAAGAAGCAACAGCAGCACATAGCAACAGCAGCACATGGTGGATAGGAGGAGTCATGGGGGTGGCTGTGTTGAACTAAGTAAGCCTATCAGTGCGGGCAGCCCTTGCCTGAGGCTAGTGACTTATGCAGACCATCGACGAGGCCCAAGTGGAGGGAAAGAAGAAAATGAAAAGAAAAATAAACAAAAACGAAAAGAAAAGGAAAATAAAAAAGAAAATTGGAAAAATTATCAATTGACCATGTCCCATCGGATGGTCAAAGCTGACAAGACAAAACAACGTCACTAATATCTATATCTAAATTGATCGAAAGAACTAAAATGCCAAATCATAAAAGTGTGTAGGATTAAATTGACAAATTATCAAAATATTTATGACTAAATTTGTACAATTGAATGGTTTATGATTAAATTGACAAGCTATTAAAAATGTTTAGGACTAAGTTAACACGATTGAAAGGTTTATGACTGAATTGATCACCGTATAATAGATTTAAAATCTTTTGGACCGGATTCCCTTGATTTGATAATTATTGAAAAAAGGGATGGCCTTAACCTAACTCATTTGCTGTGATTTTCCCTATGATCATTACTTAACCTATACCTGTCCTCGGTCCAACTAAATTTTAGCCCACTCTTAGCGTGTTCAATTTGTAAATGTAGAAAATAGGGACTTATGCTCACTTACACAATAAAGGATCGCAAGTAGTTTGACATTCCAAGCCAACTTCCACTCAGAAAAGTCTCTTTCTTCAGCAATTGCCACGAGAAACGACTGAAGTGTGCTTGATAAACACTGAAGACATGTGAAGTGAAGCTTCGATGGATAGGTTTTTAATACTTCAGCCTGTTTAAAAGGAAAGAAACAAAGTACGATTTCAATAAGCAGGAAAATTGTCCAAAGGGTCCTAAACCTTTTGCACTTTGGCCAATTTATGTCTAAATCCTTCAATTTTGTTAATTGCGTTATAAACAGTTTTATGTTTTGCCAGCTGAGTCCATCATTCTAATTTTGGCCGAAAATTAACGATGTGGTTGTCAACGGTCATACATGACATGGCCAGCCAACATGGACATTTTTAAATAATTTTTAAAAAAGTTTTAATAATGTTTGTTAATGTTTTCTTTTCTTTTCTCTTCTTGTTTTCTTTTCTTTTTGACATGAGGGTTGGCAATGGTTGCGGACATTCTGCATGGGCCTTGTTGCCCTCGTGGGGCCTGGGTGAAGGCTATGAGTAGGGGTGTGTAAAAAAACTAGTTTTAAGTGTCAGGAAACCCTAAAAGGACCCTACCATGACCTTCAAAGAAATTAAGCTTTTAACTAATGAGAATTATCTATTTGTTCCGCCCTATAGTTTTCAATTCTTAATCAAAATTAATGGCTTGCAATTCAACCTGAATACAAGGCCACACGTTCTCCATGATATTTATTAATGAATGCAAATTTGTAGGGATTGGGGACCGATTCCATGGACCTACCCAGGAATTGGATTGGACTGATGATCCGGTTATTGGGTGGATTTATGAAATCAATGGGTAGATCCCGGTTTCAATTTTTTCGAACTGATCCTTAATGGACGGTTCCTAGTCCCAAGGTGGGAATCACCCGCTAAGACCATGCTCACCCCCGGTTGTGAGTCCCTTGCTTAGAGCCGACAATGACATCCTAGCCCTTAGGCCAAAAAGAATAAAAGAAAAAAGCCAAAAAAATATTCTTAAAATTATAAAAATATATATTAGAAAATATCAATGTTATTACTGGCCATGTAACGTTGGACCACCGGTGGTGATCACGTTATCATTTTCTAGCCAAAATTGCTTGGATGGACTCAATTAATAAAATGTGAAAATGTTTGAAGTTTATAACTGAATTGGTCAAAGTGTAGTAAGTTTAGGATCTTTTAGACAATTATTCCTCAATAAGCCAAGAATAGAAAAAGGTTAACATAATGTTAAACATGACTTAGCAAAAAATAAAAGAAGTAATGCTAAATATGCAATCTAGATTTGAAGAAGCGATGAGGAAGACGTGGATTCCACACTTGTTAACTGTTTTTTATGATCTAATTTACTCATGTTAGAACGTGCAATTCAGCTGGAGACCGTTTAAATTAGGCAAAATATGCAATCACCAATCAACATCTAAAAAGTATGCACGCCTGATGAAAAGATGCTACGAGGATGAAGTGGATTCCACAATTGTTGTTTGCAAGTGAAATTTATAATTTAAAGCTCTTATGTCCCAAAAGATGAAATTAGTGTTTCACCTAAATACTTAGAAAGTTCGTTTCAAAACCTTAAGCTATTAATAAAGTGCATAAACATTATTTTATGTGTAAGAACGTTGAATTAAGTGGCTATTAAAAAGGTAGAATCGACATCCCAACCAACGTCTGATCATAGTTAGAATGTTATGGACGTATCCCATGGTTCTACTTTTGTTTTGCTCGGCGTCCAATCAATATGGAATTTCATGAACCATACCTTTTTCTTCTTTTTTGGAGGGATTTTTATTATGTGAATTATTGTTAGGTTCACATCTAGTGTAATAAAATACTTTCAGATTCATTTTGAATACTTGATATGTGTGTTTGGAGTTAGTTTTATAGCTAAATTATTCCAACGTGTCCACCATTCAACAACAGTAAGTATTTAAATCTCTTTGTAGTTTATACTAGCAGTGAACCTTATGAAAATCCTCATAATGCATAATTCGTCGAGAGCTTTTGAGTGTGAATTCCACGAGAAATCGTGAGATAAACACAACTAGAGCCTTAGGTGCTGGGTGGAGAGACAAAAAATCGTGTTTTTTAATCCTATTTTATTCTTAACAAATTTATCAATGCCTTTGTCCCTATGGACATACGTCACATTGACCTAACCACATCAAATGCACCGTGCTAAATCATTTTTTTGTCGTCTATTATATAGTGAATAAATAGCTTTTTGTATCAACCAGCGACATTAGTACCTAGGTTGGGTAATAGAGAAATGGAACGTAAGGGGCACAAGAATAATCCAATCCAAAAGTTGCATTTAAGGGAGAGTGCATGTATATAAGGCTACCATAAACCTTTTATGCAAGGTGTTTTGAGCAGGAAAATTATTCAATTAGGTTTAAACCTATTGTCAAGATCCTAATTCAGTTTTAAACTTTTTAATTTTGTCAATTTAATTTTAAATCTTTCCACGAAATTCCATTGTAGTCTTTTTGGTTTGGCCGAAAGGATTGAATTGGAATTTTGCACAAAATTTTTGAACTAAATCAAAAAAATTTGAAAGTTTATAATTGAATTGACATATGTACAATAGGTTTAGAACTGACTGGACAATTTTCCCATGTTGGCGCCTGCATAAAAGATGGTATTTTCCTTTTCATGGTTGCTGTTGTAATCTTCCTAATCAGATGTATTAGCCATCCAGAGATCACGAAATATTTTACGTGAATGCATCTCATGATGATCAATATTTACTAAATTTGGTCTCCAAAATTAGTTTATTAAATAATGTGCCAAACTAGAAGTGTGTTATTGACGAGGGGTAATTATTATCTGATAAATCTCTCAGTAAATCAATGTCGTGAACCAGATTTTCTAAATCTTATATTTCTCGTTTGTGATATCTGTCATGATCTGGAGAACTGAAAGTATGATGATCTCAAAAGATCGCTGAAATGTTGGGGGTTGCCTGCAGAACATTCCATAAGCCCCAGGAGGAGGCTGAAATGAACGAGAGGAGACAACCTATGATCCATCTTGTGCTTCTCGATGATGAATCGTGGTGTTGCTGATGTGCACTATGGAAGGCAAAAGGAGGAGGATTTAGAATTGGTCCCTTGAAGAAAGCAAGGGTGGCCACTCCTCCCATGCAAATTGTTATTCCTACAAGCTTCGCAACTCCCTCTATTTTCCTCACATTCAGCTTCTCCGTCCTGCCAAAGTAGTGCCAAGAGTTACAAAGCATTAGGAAAAGAAGTTGTGGATATTGTGAAAATATGAATATTGACTCTTTAAAGAGTCAAGAAAATACATATCAAGTCACTGGGAAGAGGAGAACCTGAAAAGAACAGCGAAGAAGAAAGTTGAAACAGGTACGCAGTTAATAGTTGCAGACGCTAGGGATGCTGAAATATAGAGGAGCGCAATCCCATAGAGATTCGTAGCTAGCGTGATACTGCAATTCACATTGTATCGTTTCATCAAAATTATCAGGAAAAGGAATAAGCTTTTGAATGTTCAAGTTACAATCACCAACTTCTCTGAGTAGAGTTTAAATTCTCAGATTCCAGGTAATGTTTTGAACTTACCCTATGAAAGCGACAGCGGAGATCTTGAAGATGATGAGGAACGTGAGCGGAGTTGCAGATCTCTTATCAAAGATCGTGGCCAACATGAGCAAGAAAACGGTTCCGGCAAGTTGCCGGTAGAAGATGAAGACGAAGCTTTTCATGCCACCATTGACTGCGGCCTTGGTGAACAAGGTCATGCCCGCCTTGATAATCTGGATCAAGATAACAAACACTTGTGGATTCTTCAGTCCCATAATGCTCTCTCCTCTCTGTAAATTCGCTTCAGATTAGAAATTAACGGCGGACGTGTTTAAGAATCACATGCTTATCTGACCTTGCAGAAAATTTAACATTTGTACCTTTTACCAATGAAGAAAATGCAAAAGAAATCAGTGGATGAGTTAGTTAATCTTCTCTTTTGGATGTGCTTTCTGACGTGACTTTTGTTGTTTAAACGTACCAAATTGCCGTGGGCCATTTTTCCTTTGTTTATGGTTTTAGATATTCCAGCAATTGTGCCTCCCATTGGTGGATTCCAAATTATGAATACCACCTACACCATACTTGATCAAGTATAAATGTGACTGATCTCCATAAGTTGTATGTCGTCAATTGAAGGCATAGTTGGAAGAAATTGTCTTCAATCATGGATGGGGGATAAATACAGTCCTTCCGATTAATGCAATGTAGACTCTGTACAATTCTACCTTCCTTTCTAACATTTTTCGTAGTAGTATATTTCCGCAAGAATTGGTAAGCTTCATAAAACTATTAATAGAACAGGGACGGAGTTAAGAATAATAAAGTGGAAGAGAGATATTTAAAATTTGTGCATATTTTGATATATAGAAGAAAGCACTTTGAGAGTCTATTTATAGGCTTCAATAAATGAATATTTAAGTAAATCATTCTAGATATGCATAATAAAAATAAATATAGAAAATCAGAGTTGATATCCTAAAAATCACTAAAAGATATCTAAATATGTCTAACAACTGGTTACGTTATTTCAAAATTACTTGTTCGTAATTTCAACTAGGTTTGATTATTTGCAAAACTACCAACCTTTCTTTCTTTTATCAACTTTTACTTGCCTTTCTTATCATTGTCTTAAATCCATTAACTAATTTATGAATATATCAATCTTTATTTGAGCAATTTATGAAACTTTTTCCTATTAATTCATCGATTCTTTATGAGTCATTGATGCTCACTTGAGTTACCTTACAAAGTCTATTTGGTTGTTTAATCGATTATTAATTTTTGTTATTGTTTACCAATCATTATTTGTCTTTCTTGTAAATGCTTTAAATTTATCAACTATCGCGACCAAATTTTCAGGATGCACCACCTTAGGTTTGGTTAATGGATTGTTAAGCCTGGACTTAACTTGGGCTCTCCCAAGCCCATACCAATTCGAGACTTAGGTTTGAAATTTTTAACATGCAATTGATTTTTAACTAGGAGTCGGCATTAAACTATTTTTTGTGGGTCGATTAGAAACCCAAGTATAGTAACGGAAGATTTACTTTACTCATACAAAGCAAAAATTATAAGTTTGGGGACTTGGTTAGATTTCTCTAACGCTATTTTGGTACCTTTTTCTTTTATTTCGAAAAAAATATTTTGCAGGTAGCTTTGATTGATTTTAAATCTATTTTCTTAACATGTGAGATGACCATGCTGGTGCACAAACTACCGATTTAACACCCAGCAAAAGCCGTGAATAAATTGCAAGACTTACCTCATGGCATCGAAAGCATCTGCAATGTACAATCCTAAATATGATTTCTAATTAACACGCAATCACTCAATTTTTCAAGATTTTCTCTTATTTAAATGAAGCCTAGAAACCACGTGCAATGCAATGCAATGATGTACAATTTTTTTTTTTTTTATAACTAAAATGGCATGCAACATGCAATCTAATATGTGAACTAATATGTCACATGACATTTATTAAATGACCTAATCTAATGACAGGCAATTTCTAATTAAATAGGCCTAACAACAATCACTAAATGATGTGCATTTCATGAACCTAATTCTAGATGACATGGGCATTACTTTTTTGTATTTGTATTATTTTTTAATAAAAATTCGAAATTAAAATTACTAAAAAAATAAAAATCTAACTAAAGTGAGATATTATCTAATTAGGAAATAGACTAATCTGAATCCTATTTTAACTTAGAAATTTATCTTGACATGCAATTTAATTGAAAGATATTATCTAACCTAGATACCATCTAAACATGCATTCTAATATAATTAGAAAAAAATCTAACTACTCTATCATGTAATTCTATCTTGGAAATCAATTCTAATATACATGATATGCAAATGCAATTTTTTTTTTGTATTTTTGGAATAAATAAAGCAATTAAAGTAAGATAAGCACCAAATCACTCGAGATCATATATTATCCAATCAATGCGAATAAGGAAATAATATCCAAAATTCTTGAAATTTCGTGAATAAAACCGATGGGTTGAAGATTAAAACATTAATTTCAAAGATTCCTGCGAAATCAATAATTCTATCTAAAGCCTTATAGATGGAATCAGTTGCGAGTTAGGAAATATATCCCAATGAATATTATACCTCTTTCCCAATTAGATATCAATCTTATCAATCTAGGCAATATGATGTTTAAATCAAGGTGAGATTTTTTACCTAATTGCCGAATATACTTCCAAATTCGGACTTCGAACAGCTATTCGTGATGCACTATGGTGATGGTCGGTGAGGCTCGGGTCCTTGCGACTCATGGACGGACAAGATGGTTCAGCATCGGTGCCTCGCTGGAAAATCTAATTTACGGATATGCCTCCAAATCAGAATTTGCCCACGGACGGCTCACGAACGGTGGTTGCGACGCGACGCACTTGCGAGGGATCCGCTCACCATAAGGTGGCTCGCCAAAGGAGATCGTAGCGAATTAATATTTGGTCTTTTAGTCGGACCAAATAATCTCCACTAAGAGCTCTAAAGTCACTACCTTTTTGTCTTCAATCTCACGTATGCTTCTTTCTCAAGAACTCACGGTTAAGTCTCCAGATTTCACCATGCAATAAGAGACAAATTCCACCGCTTCGGCCAAAAATCAAAACAACCCGCAATCTTTGAAGATGTGCTCGTCCGATGAATTCATGGCTGGGGACTTCTAGCTGCAACAAGGAAAGAACTCAAATGTGGTGGGTTAGCTTTCTTGCCGTAAGTGTTGCAATGGTGCAGTGAGCAACTCGTCGTTGAGCGGCGCCAGCAATATGGAGTCACAAGAGCAAGACAGCAACCTCCCTGGCATGGCTTCGTGAGCTGGTTGACGGCAGTGAAAGCTCGAGGAAAGGATGGCAACGGCTCATCGGGTTTGCCGAAGGACAAATATTGCTTGGAGATTCAAAGGGATTGTCGGGGGCGGTGACTGGATTCAGTCAAGAAAGACCTGCACTAATAAAAATTCAAACGAAAGCAAAATAACTGGATCGGTGGAAGTCTCGGGCACGTCAAGGACTGCTGTGTTCACCGAAAAACCTGCGAAAATTCAACCAAGAATACAAAACCGGCATTGGCTGCTCATTATAGACTCTGGAAATCACAGGGCGCCCTGGATGTAGAGCTTGGGCGTAGCCAGGAAAGCTGCACGGCACCGGGACCACTGCTGAGCGAGGAACAGGGATTGAAGGAAACCCCACCGACTGCTGAATTCCGTAGAGAAGTCGCGGTCTGGGAGCCGTGCCAGATCTTTGTGTTTCTCTCTATCTCTCCACGTGGAGAAATCGTGAATTTTTTATTCTTAGATCCAATCCCCCGTCCGTGTACCCTCCCTGTTCTTTCACGTCACTTGCGAATCGCACTGATGCACGGCAATAGCTTCTCAGCTTCGTTGGGCAGCAGCAGATGGCAGCAAGGACGCCGACGGCGGCGACGAAGATCGGTGAAAGCGTGGCCGTGAGGATGTATAACTTGCCGTAGCCTCCCTCTCCTTCCTCTCTATTCACGTGTATTCTCTTGGCGCTCTCTCTGTGCTGTGTATTCGAAGTTCCTCTTTTCAGAATTGTGGACGTATGTATCGATTGTGTGCCCCCCCAAACCCTAAGCATTTTACCTTTTTATAGGCCACCGATTAGGTTTTTTTTTTTTTTTTTTTAAATTTTTTCAAATCGATATCCACAAAGATTCTTTTTCGCAATATTCGCTTTTTCTACCGTAATATTTACTTTTCACATCTACCTTATCCAAAAGATTTATCATATCTAAGAAAAATTTCAAATTTCTATTTTTCACGAGATAATTAAAGAAAATGGGCTTAGATCAATTTGCTCGCTTTGTGAGCTTAATCCGGTCTGCTAAATTAAAGCTCAAAACCACTAATTTGAACCTATCCACCACTAGTCCAATAAATAAATGCAAAAAATGCAAATGCAAAATAAATGCACCTAAACCTACATGCTATGCAATTAATGTTTTTTCAGGATAAAATTAACCACTAATTTTCTATACAATAAATGAATGATCGGGCCGCCAAAATTTAAGTGCAACATCAACTATTATACAAATTTACCATTTTTTTTATTTGTGTAATTTATTCACTTTTCTCTATGAGGTTAGTTTGTCGATTAACCGTTACTCAAGAGATTGATAAGTGTTGGAAGACCTGAAAAGTATTAAGAAGGACATGAAAAGAGTTGCGAAGGAGAAAGTTGCAACCGGCAAGCGGTCGATAGTCGTCAACGAGAGTGAAGCCAAAGTATAAACAAGAGCGATGCCATAAAGATTCAAAGTTAACGGGATACTGCTATGGAAGCACCATTACTCTATCAAAACTAGTAAAAAAAAGTGTCATTGAAGTGTAAAACTGCATGATCACCACGAGTCCACAACTAAGAGATTGTTGCCTTGGCGACATCTCCTTTCTTTTGAGGAGAGACTTCAATGATTCGATCGTTGACCTAAGATGCAGTGTGTGATAGAAAAAAGCGACAGTTCTTATGAAAACAATTGGGTAGTTGTCTTAACAAAATCAATCAAAAGGAGGGAAAAGTATCAAAAAAGTCTTTAACCTATTATATTAGTATAAATTCAGTTTTAAACTTTTCAACTAAACTAATTTAGTCTTAAATATTTTCACATTAGTATCAATTTAGTCAATTTGGCCAATTTTGATTAGTTAGCGTTAGCGTTGACATGAACAACATCCAATGGCCGGACGCTGACGTGGTCATTTTTAATGATTTTTTTTGAATGTTGACGCCTATTTTTAGCAAATATAGGAAAATAGGGAAATAAAAATTGCATTATAACAAACAAAAGGAAAAATATTAAAAAAATGGGAAAAATTAATTTGATTGATTATGCATGAAAATTTGAAATTTTGATGGATATTCGGATTTTGTTAAATGTAGAAGCAATTTTAAAAATCAAATGAATAAAGGGCAAGAGTTTTACAAAATGGAAAAAATCTGAGTAAAATCTAGCTAATTGTAAAATCACGCTCGATTTATAATTTTGATTTAATGTGATAGGAAATGGAAACTCGGAAAATACCATAGAAAGCAGCCGTCCGAATCATTATAAAAGAGAGCCGCATTTTTCGTTAAAAAAGGGGAGTTTTTCGAAAAAATTGGAGAGAAAATACAGGAGAAAGTTTTTTTCGTCTGAGAGTTGAAAGTCAAATTCCATTCCGGTTTGCCTTGGTTGAAGAAACAGTGGGCAGAGACCGTACAGAGTGACGTGAGAGAGAGAGAGAGAGAAAAAAAAAAAAGAAAAGGAAAAGGCGCTACAGTGTCATCTTCTCCGAAGGGCTCCCCCGACCGCGTCGGCTGTGCCCGCGCCGTCCACCGCGCCGGCACCGCCTACGCTACCACCGCGACCCGCCTCGACTGCGACGACCGCCCCGTCTCAGCCAGCCCAGCGCCCGAGCTCCCCTGTTTCGCTGCTACTGCTCCGCTTGGCCTGCCGCCGAGCTCCCCTGTTTCGACGCTGTTCTCGCGTTCACCAGGCCAGAGCTCTTCTGCCTGCCGTCTTCGCCAGTAGCACCGAAGATCCCGAGCTCCTTCCGCCGACACCATCTCCCGACCTCCCGCGCCGGAGCTGTAAGCCGAAGTCGTCGCACACCGCCACTCCGCCTGAGCGCCGTCCCCTGTCCACACCGCGCTCTGCCTCAACCCGACGCCCGAAGCTCGCGCCGCCCCGACGCCGCCTGGAGTCGAAGCCCACCGCGACCCACAGCCCAGCACTGTCGCCGGCGTCTGTGGGACTGCTCGCCGCTGCTTCCGCTCCGACTGACCCGCAGCCGCGACGCAGCCCCTGCACGCCGCTCAAGCTTCCCCTCCGAGCGACGTTCGCGCCTGCAGTCCCCTGTTCGCTGTTGGCCCGCTCGCCGCCGGTGCGCCTGCTGTGTCCTCTCGCCGGAATTCCTCGCCAGTGACTAGCTCCGAACCGGTTGCCAAGGCCTGTTTGGAAGAAAAAGAAAAAATCAAATTAGGTAGTTTTACTTTATTTTATTATGCAAATTTATTTTATCTATATTTTATTTATTGTGTCTTGTTTTATTTATTCAAAATGTTTCCCTATGCATAATTAGAAATTATAACATGCCATCCTATTCGCAACCGCGCCTGAATTTTTTATTTCATCTATAAGGTTGCGCCTGAATTTTTTATTTCATCTACAAGACTTTAGATGAAATAATTAATTAAGCGAGAATAAAATTGATACTTTGATATTTAAGGCTTAAAATCAATTTATCGATTTTACTAGCAAAATATTATCCCTTGATCTTAACAATGTATGATATCTTTAGTAATTTTGAATGGCTTTGGCTTGTCTTGATTTTTTGTTTATTTTGAAATGTGTTCAAATTAGAATATTGCATGATTTAGGGTTATCTTGCATGTTTAGGGTAGGAGTTTTATTATTTGGAATTAAAAAAAAAAATCAAAATAAAAAAATAAAAAAATAAAAAATCAAATCAATTAATTAAAAAAATCATTATGCATATGTCATGTAGAATTAGGACATCCTTTGTATGTCATTGCACATTAGGATAAAATTGCATATTTCATTTAAATTTATGTTGATTTAAATAGACTGCATCTTAGGTTAAAGATTGTTAAGTTAAGAAAATATTTTGGTTTTAATTAGGGTTTAGCCTATTCTAATCCTTAACATAAATTGGGTAAAATCTTAATGTAGTTAGATAATTTTCACATTTTTCTAATTTCGAATTTCATAAAAAATACAAAAAATGTCTTAGAATAAATTAGTTTCAATCTCTAGGATAGATTGCATTCTTTTAAGAAAAATGAAAATAAAAAAATGTCATGTGCATGTCATTAGGATTAGATTCATGAAATGCATGCCATTTAGTGATGGTTGCTAGGTCCATTTAATTAGAAATTGCATGTCATTAAAATTAGGTCATTTAGTTAATATTACATTGCATATTGCATGATTTTCATTAATCAAGTAAAAACAAAAAAGAAATTGCATGTTAATTAGAAATCATATCTAGGGTTGTTGATGTGGATTCTAATTTAACATTGCAAATGCTTTTGTTACTTTGAGGTAAGTTTTTGTAATTTATTTATTGTTTATCTGGGTATTAAATTGGTGGTTTGCGCACCTGCATGATCACTTTACATGTTAGGGAAATAAATTTAAAATCAATTTAAGCTGTTTACAAAAAATATTTTTGAAAATAAAATAATGGTACCAAAAGGGCATTAGAAAAATCTAATGTATCCAAGTCCCCGTACCCATAGTCTCTGATTTGTAGGAATAAAGTAAAACTCTTGTTACTTTATTTGAGTTTCTAATCGACCCACCAAAAATAGATTAGTGACGACTCATAGATAAAATCTATCTGCTTGTTAAGAATTTGAATATAAGTCGCGAATTGGTATAGGTTTAGGAGAGCCCGAGTTAAGTCTAGGCTTAATAATCCATTAGCTAAATTTTAGGTAATTCATTCAAAAAATAGGTCGCGACATTGAATTTTTTCTTTCTTTTCTTTTTCCTTTTCTTTTCTCCCTTCTTCCTCCTTAGACTATCCTTGTGGTAGGCGGTGAGCCTCCAACCACCGGCTGGCATCCATGTCAGTGTTTGACCATCGGCCGGTGTCCATATCAACGTTGGCAAGCCAAAATTGGCTGGATATACTGAATTGGTATCAATGTGAAAACGTTTAAGATTGAATTGGTTCAATCGAAAAATTTATGATTGAATTGATACTAATGCAATATGTTTAGGATTTTTTTAGTACTTTTCCCAACAAAAGGATGATGGCATGACTGCTACAGAAATCTTATGCGACTACAATCAATTACTTTTAAAACTTAAGTTGTTTGATAGAGGCATGATTTAATATTTAAGTACTTCAATACTCTTTTGCACGCTAAGATTGAATTTTGGCCTAAGACTAAAGTATGGATATATAAAATATAGGAGGCAAATAGAGGATGACATAGCAAGGATCAAGATCCTGGCCTATTGAATGGGTAGCACAAGCAAGTAGCTAAAATTTGTGGGTAAGGGGGCCGAAACTTCAGTTTTTAAACTTTTGGGCCTCCAAGTCACTTAACCCCATTTTCATTGCCAAGGCTCTCTCCATTTTTTTTTTTTAATGAAAGGAAATTGTCGAATTGGTTTTTTCCCCCTAATTTAAAGCATCAAGATTAAGACACGCCAGTCTTATAAAGAGAAGAAAAGCTCAAGAATTACGAAAACATGAATAAGTGCAACATATATCATGAGTGAGTGCAACATACTATATAGAGATTAACAGTCAACCAATGACATTTGGTGTAGCATATCATAATGAAAATATACGTGATGAATGCCACATACAATTTACTACATAAACATCATTACATGTCAACACGATTAAAACCTATATGAAAAATCAATTTCATTTTGCTAAATAACTAGCTTGAGCATCTTTGCGCTCCTTATCTTCTGCATTTACACGTCTTCTCATCTTGAACTGATAAGGAACTTTCGGTGGCTAGATTTTGCTCATGCGTTTGTCCCCATAAGACACTGTAGAGGCCTGCTACTAGTATTATCTCACCAACTATGCTGATAAAGAAACCAAACATGAGGTCACATTAGTCATAATTAATTGAAAGCCATGATAAGTGCACATGTTTGTGATAAAACCTATATAAGCTCAAGAAGTCCAAATCATATCAAAAGTAGCATACGATAAGAATTGAAGAAGGCCAAAAGCTCGATTGTATTTCTTATTGTCATTAATCTTGTACTTAAATTTTTACTTTTATTTTTATTTTTTAGACAGTTTCTAAATAGAATTCAAAGGGGATTTCCTTTCATGTAATCACAATGTAGAAGTGCTGTACGGGAGGGGGCTTGTCAGCACACGAAACTACGTAACCCGTGACCTGCTTCATTTAGTAGTGGAGATCAGCTTTGGCTCGAGGTTGCCAGTAGGGGAAGATAGGACGGTGTGGACAGCTGAAGTTCAGTAAATTCTCTTATCCTTACTGCTTTACTGATATTGCTGCATAACTTTGCTGATGCTTTAAGATAGTGTTGCATAACATCTTTAGTACTTCAGTTCTCGTCCTCTTCGTGATTTTTCGATATCCCCCCAATTTCACCGCCCCGTTTTTGTCCACCACACTTTCATCTTAATCTTTAAGATCTACATTAAGTATCAAAAGGTCTAAAATTTATAATAAAGACTTAGTTCAATGAATTAAAAAAAAGGCTTGACCGTGCTGTACTGTGCAGGGATGGACAAGGGCCTGATAGGCTTGTCAAGCAAGTGCAATAGGTTGCATTTGGGCTGGGTCATAAATAGTCCAACGAAAATTAATCCTTTTTTTTTGGAAATGCAAATTTCTTGACTCTTAGTCTTTTTTTTTTTAAAGCATTTTTCTCCTTAAATTGTTGCCTTTGAATAATGAGCGGCTCCATGGATTGACTCATCGAGTTAATGAAGGTGTGTGGGTATTGAGTTATGAATGGGGGTGTGAACGTGATGGTGAAAGTCTGGCTTGGGTCATTTATAAATAATGAAATGGGTTGGGGCTTTAGTTTTTGGTTAAACATAGACAGGTTTTGGGCTTTCTACAGATCAGGAAATGAGTTCCAATGGCAAAGTTTTTTTTTTTTTTTTTTTTTTTTTTTTAAAAAGCATTGGACCCACCTAGCCTTGGTATGACCCATATTTTAAATTTTAAGCTGACCTATTTATGACCGACTTCCATAGCTTAAAATATAGGGACCTGACTCAATGACAGCCCTAAGGCTTTGGGCTCATCTAATCCAAAAACCTATAGATTTCATTTGTCCCAACAGGATTGGACAATGCACGTATTTAATGACATAAGTGTATCACTGTACTATAATTCATATCAATTATTAGAGATGATGCAATTTGAAATTGTATAGAATTTACCTGCCAAGATTCATGTTCTCACCAAAGAGAAACATGGAACCGATCATTGTCAAGATTGGACTCAAGGGTGTTGACATGCCTAGGAATACTGGTCCCTTCATTGCAATCACCCAAGATTGTAGGTAATGTGAAACTCCGTGACCATGAATCCCTGATCACACATATTTATAAATACTATAATATAATATTGAAAGTGTACAGTTTGCACACAATTTGATTAGCTTAATAAAAAAAATCTATTGCGATCTTGTCATATCACTCACTAAATTAGTTGTCATACTATGGTTTCTCTTATGACTAACAACAAAAGTTAGTATTGAACCCCAAGGGTAACACTTCTACTTAGTGGGTTGATGCTGATTTTTCAATTCATGGTTCCGTATGTTCAATCTCTCAAATTTTGCAAATCTGAAGAGTTGCTTGGTAGTGAGAAATTTCAAGACTTGCTTTTGGGTAAAAAAGGAAAAAGGATAAAGATCATTGCAAAATCATCCTCAATTTTGCTCTCCATGTCAAGTGCCCCAATCGCACTTCAAAATCTACATTTTGCATCTTCCCAACCTATAAAGATCCATTTGGCTTTATGCACACCCAATCACCCGCAAGCCCCTCTCCCTGGCTTCCCTTCTATTTATGTCTCCAAATACAACACCCTCGCCCTCGGCCGCCACCCGCGCCCCTCCCTGCATCCCTGCCTTTATCTGTGACAAGATTGTTTGTAGCTCGCAACGGCAAGGCCACTCGAGTTTGGCCTAAGCCCATGGCTGGTGGTTGCTGAGGCCATGCCAAAACGGCCTCTCGCTCACGAGGGCTGCAGCCAGCTGCAAGCCTCTGCGACAGGCTCGCAAGCTGCACAAGGTCTATAGCAAAACTTGAGCATGGTCGCCACGAATTCCACCTAGCCTTGAGCTGGTGCGGCAACGCTGTCGGCCTTGAATCGAAGGTCGGTGACGACCTTTGAAGGAGCAACAAATGCGCGCGGTGGAGAGTGGGAGACCTAGTGGTGGGTGTGTCGGACGAAGTAAGCCTCTTGGGTGAGAGGAAAGAGTGTGGGTGGCTATTGGGTTTTTGAAGGTGGGGTAATATGGGAAATTAAGTAGCAATTTGGTATACTATATGCGGGTGAAAATGCAGCTTAAAATCCACTGTGAAAAATGAGAATTCTAATTGTAGAATTTGGAATGTAACTAGGGTTTTTGGTATGAGAAGTGAAGTTGAAGATGTTTTTGTTATTTTCCTAAAAAAAGGATGCAACTTTTCAAACTTTATGGTAACTTTAGATTTGACAATTATGAGAAGAAAAATAATGGACTTGAATAACCCATTCACTATGATTTTCCCTATGATCATTACTTAACCTATACTTTTCTAAGTCCTTGTAAATATTACCCCACTTTTTTCAAGTGGGAAAATATTACCCCACTTTAGCAGGTTCAATTCTAAATTTCGAAAGTGGGGATTGTTGTTTTCTTACACAGAAAAGGACCGCAAGTAGTCTGACATTCCTTAATGGACTTGAATAACCCATTCACTATGATTTTCCCTATGATCATTACTTAACCTATACTTTTCTAAGTCCTTGTAAATATTACCCCACTTTTTTTTCTGGTGGAAAGTATTACCCCACTTTAGCAGGTTCAATTCTAAAATTCGAAAGTGGGGATTGTTGTTTTCTTACACAGTAAAGGACCGCAAGTAGTCTGACATTCCAAGCAAGCTTCCACTCAGAGAGGTCTCTTTCCACAGTAATTGCGACAAGAAATGACTGAACTGTGCTTGTGTGACATCCTGAAATTCGACCCCGTTTCGATAAAGTGAAATGGGCATTTCGTCGGCGTGCCTATAGCCTTTTTCTCTGAGCTGATCACTCATGAGTTAACTAACCTATTGAGTGAAGTCGTTAATGGATGTATCGGCCGTAAAATCCCTAAAAGCTACCTAATTGGTTGGATTGAGCTAAAATCACGTCTGATCGATTTTTAACCACGAAACTGAACTCGATTTCGGGAATCGAATTTTAAGCGCGTCATAATTCTTATTTTTAGGATCTTGTCTCATCGCTCATCAATTTTATTGACGAGTCCGAAATTTCAATAAAGAAATTATCGGAAGAAAAATTTGAAGACCAAAAGGAAAATTGAAAGAAAAAGGAAAAAATTAAATTATTTAATCATATATTTCCTTTTCCTTTTTTCCTCTCTCTCCCTCTCTTTTCTTTTCTTTCTTTTTCTCTTTTCTCCCTCTCTCCTCTCCCCTTTTCCCTTCCCCATTCGTGCGGACCACCTCCCCCTCCCCCCACCGACTTCTCTCTCTCTCTCTCCTCACTTTGACTAGTCAATCCTCATCCTCTCTCTCTTTTCTCTCTTATCTCTCCTTCCCTCTCCTCTCTCTTCTTTCTTCCCCCTCACGACAGAACCAGCTTTTCTTCTCCTTCTTTTCTTCGCGTGCGAACCAGGAGCTCGGAGATCGCAGCTCGCCGAGAACCGCTTGCCGCTTGTCCCGCTGCCGCACCGCCGCACCGCCGCCCGCGCCCGCGCGCTCGCCGCCGTCCCGCCATCCGCGCACGCCCAGGCCACGCGAACCAGCCTTGTTTCTTCTCTGTTCCGCACCGACCAGCCCATCTCCGGCCACCTCCGGCCACCGCCTAGCCCCGCCGGACCTCCTCCGCGACCCCTCGCCCTCCGCCGGCTTCCCCTCGCCGCCCTAGCCGCCGGAGCAGCCCCGATCGGCTCCGTCCAGCAGACCCACGGAGTGGGTTTCAGCAACTTCGGGCCCGCTTTTGGGCCGTTTCCGGGCCCCGGATCCTCGAGTTGTTTGGGAACAATCGTTCCTCGCGTCGCCTCCGTCGGATTGATCCGATTTGCACGCGATTTGGTGAGTAATCTCACTAATCCAGGATTAGTTGGCTAATTATGCTTAAGGTTGGTTTAGTTTTAATTAATTATGTTTAGGTTGTTAGATTAGAATAAATTAGCAATTATTAGTCAATTGTAATGTGATTTAAATAAATTGATTGCGCAATTAGCAAGTCGACGTGGTCTACTAATTATTGGAAGTGCCTAGGGATTTTTCCCGACCCTTAGTGGGCTTCAATTAGGCTTTTCGGGCCTAAATGGAATTTTTAGTATTTAAATATTAATTTTCAGAATTAAATTAAATAATTAGTTATTTCTTAAAAATTCAACTGAGATGGTCTGGAATCGGAAAATTATGCTGATGACCGTGGTGAAGTCCGTTTATTGAATCGGGCTTTATTTGGAGCTAAATTGAATTTTTAATATTAATTATTTAAATTTCGAAATTAATTAATTAATTATTTTTTTTGGAAATTAAGATTTTGATGGCCGACGACCGAAATCTCATGCTGATCGTCGTGGCGCAATTCATTTATTTATTTGAGCTCTACGTTGTATGGAATTGAATAAATTGTGATATTTTAGGGATTTACCCTAAATTGATTGGAATTGATTGTGATTGAATGGTTGATTGGCAAATGGCCAAGTATGTTATTCAGCATTTTAATGCTTTGTTGAGTTGATTTAATTATTTGATTGAGAAATCGTTGGGCATTGGTTATTGGTGTTGAAAGTAGATTGGTGACCACTTGAAAGAGGACACATGGGCCCGGTGAATTGGAATGTCACCTGGAGAATGCACGTGAGTTCAGTGGTTGAATATGTCACCTTGGCGAAAAGGTCGCCTGAGAGAATGTACGTGGCTCGGAGACTCGGTATGTCATCCTAGAGAATGCACGTGGCTCGGTGACAGAGGCTGGCATCTAAAAGGGCACGTGGGCTCGGCGAATTGATGCATCGCTTTGGTGAGATGCACCTAAGAGAATGCACGTGGCTCGGTGACAGAGACTGGCATCTAAAAGGGCATGTGGGCTCGGCGAATTGATGCATCGCTTTGGTGAGATGCACCTAAGAGAATGCACATAGGCCCGGGCATCTAAAAGGGCACGTGGGCTCGGTGACTTGATGCATCACTTTGGCGAAAAGGTCGCCCGAGAGAATGCACGTGGGCCCAAGGTTCGAGGCACGTGAACTCGGAGACTTGGAAGGTCATCCTGGAGAATGCACGTGGCCTAGCTTTTAAATATCCCACGGTGGGGATTGATTCGTATGACATGTAATCGATCGGTTCGATTTGTTTGAAGTGAATGGATATTTATTGTGAATTATCGACTTGCGGGTGGGATCCGAGGCCAAGGTAAGTCCCTCCGCCCCGTGCGTGTTTAGGCAGCCTTTAGTATAGTAGTTTACTAATCGGGCTTAGTGGGGTAGAACTCGCTGAGACGTAGTCTCATCCCAGTTTGGGGAAAAACCATTTCAGGACCTCGTTGAAGAGCTGAGGAGGAGGAATCCGAGAAAGAGAACTTGGAGGTGAGATCTGAAGAGAAGGATTTTTGGAAGAAGAAGACAATCCTGAGAGGGGTCTTGAGTACGGCCCAGTTTGTCTAAGTTTCTGTCTTCTTTTGAGATCTCCTTTTTGATGTGAATAGTTATGAAGTGATTTGTGGTTTGTATAAAAGTTTGGTTATAAATTTCAATATGAAAAATATGGCCCTGCTTTTCTATCCCATCGTTTTATTGTCTGGGGATTTTAACTGCTTCCGCATGTGCTAATAAAAATGAAAGGGTCGGCGATTCATTGTCCTGGGATATCGCATTATAAAATCGACCAACTGAGAAGGATGTGTGCGTGCCCGAGGATCGGGGCGTGACAGCTTGATAGACACTGAAGACTTGTGAAGTGAAGCTTTGATGGATAGGTTTCCAAGACTCCTGCCTGCTTATATAAAAATAAAGAAGTTGGATTCCAAGATGCGATGAGGAGGACGTGGATTCCAGAATTGTTCACTGTGATTAGTGATCTAATTTACTCATGAGTGCAGTTCAGCACTAAAAGAATCAACACCCAAAAGGAATGCACTCATGAATAAAATATGACGAAATGATTTTCGCAATTGTTAACAACTTTAATTTATGATTTAAAGTTCCTACAACCTAGAAGACAAAATTAGTGTTTCATCTAACATATTCACACTAGCAAGCGCATTTCAAAGTTTACAATTAATAAACTAGAAATAATATCTAACCAATAGCGAGAATGTATAAATTTATACCATGCTTCTAATTCTGTTGTGCCTGGCACCCAATCGATGCTGTATTACTTAACCATAAGCCTTGTCTGCTGTCTCTCGAGGTGCTTTTATTATATGCTGTATCCAAAAAAGACTTCTATATTCACGATTGGAGGTTGACATATGTTTTTGGAGTTAGTTTTGTAACTAAATCTTCCATGTGTCCACCAGTGAGTGTAAATTATTTCTTGATTTATTTTTCTATTGTTTATTATCCTGTGAATGAACAGCTTTTTTAGCAAGATGCGATATTAGTACCTATACAAGGTAATAGAGAATTGAAACTTGCGGATATAGAAAATATCCAACCTAAAAGTCGCTTTTAAGGGAGAGTGCACATATGTAAGAGGCTAGTACAAACCTCTCATGCAAAATTTTTTGGATACTCTAATTACTCATTTCACATCAACATATGTATATATCTATATAGTCGAAGAATTAAGAGTTGTTCAAGCCAATCTAGACCACGGTATTTTTTTTTTGTTCTTTCCCCTTGTGATCTTTCTAGCAAGATGTATTAGCCATTCAAGAGATCACGACATATTTCACATAAATGCATCTCATCATGAGCAGTATTTTGAGCTTACTAAGATTGATCTTCAAAATTGAATTATTAAATGATGTGTTACAATTAATACTAGTTCGAAAAATCTTTAGTAAATCAATGTTGTAAATCAGTCTTAATAAATCCTTAATTACTCCTTTGCGATATTTGGCATGGTCAATGATAAGTTGGGGATACCTGGAGAACAAACGCTAAGCCCCAGGAGGAGACCGCAAGGAACAAGAGGAAGCAACCAACGATCCATTTTGTGCTTCCAGTGGATGAATCTTGGTGTTGGAGTTGGTTTTGGGCATAGCGGAGGGCAAAAGAAGGATTTAGAATTGGTCCCTTGAAAAACGCAAGCGTGGCCACTCCTCCCATGCAAATTGTTATTCCTCCAAGCTTCGCAACTCCTGCTATTTCCCTTACGTTCACCATCTCCCTCCTGACAAAGTATGCTAAAAGTTACAATGCATTTTGAGTCCACTGTAATGGTTTTGCATTAGGATTTTGAATAATCTAATAAACCTTTATGTAGAGTTCCGTGCAATGTGAGAAGAGTAAGAGTCTACAGGTTTTCGAAAAAATATTAGGCAGACTCATCGGATATTGGTGGCTGGAAGATCTTGGGGTGGCTAGCACAGTTGGTTTAAAGAGTTAATGCATCAAATCACTGGGAAGAGGAGTACCCGAGAAGGACAGCGAAGAAGAAGGTTGTAACAGGTACGCAGTTTGTAGCTGTAGATGCGAGTGAAGCTGAAGTATAGAGGAGCGCAATCCCATAGAGATTCATAGTGAGCGTGTGACTGCAATACACGTATATTTCATCAAATTTATTACAAAATGGAATAAACTCTGTAATGTTTAGTTACAGAGATTCCAGGCATGTTTTGAACTCACCTCAGGAAAGCGACCACAGAGATCTTGAAGAAAATGAGGAACGTGAGCGGAGTCGTGGATCTCCTTTCGAAGATTGCTGACAACAGGAACAAGAAAACAGATCCACTGAGCAGCTGGTAGAAGACAAAGACACTGATCTTCATGCCACCATTGATTGCGGCCTTTGTGAACAAGGTCATGCCTGCCTGGATAATCTGGATCGAAATGGCGAACACGTACGGATTCTTCAGTCCCATTTTGCACTCTAAGTGAGGATAACAATTGTAAGTTTTGAGCTGTAAGGAGGGCATTTGATAGAGCAAATAAAGTTGAAGATGGTTTTTATAACTTTCCCCAGAAAGAAGCTACGTTTCAAGCTTTATATTTACTTCAGGTTTGACAATTACAGAAAAGGCAGGACATTAACCTTACTCATTCAAGATGATTTTCCCTTTGGTCGTTACCTAACCTCTACTTTTCCAAGTCATTTAGAATTTATCTCAGGTAGAAGAGGACTCTTGCTCTCTTGCACGATGAAGGACTGCAAGTAGTCTCAAATTCCAAGCCAACTTCCACTCGGAGAGGTCTCTTGAACAGCAATTGCCACATGAAAAGACTGAAGTGTGCTTCATAAACACTAAAGACTTGTGACGTGAAGCTTCGATGGATAGATTTTCAATACTCCAACCTGATTATATGAAGATAAAGAACTTGGATTTCTATGACTTTTCTCATGAAAAGGTAAAAGAAACAAAGAATGATTTCAATAAGGCATGAATAGTAAAGGTTAACATAATGTTAAATATGACCTGGCAAAAACAATATAATGGTACATGTGCAGTCAAGATTCCATTTCCAAAAGGTAAAGGCGCATGATTCAAAGAAGCGATAAGGAAGACGTGGATTCCACGATCGTTAGCTGTTATTTATGATATAATTTGCTTATGTGAGAAAGCGCAATTGCCCAGAGGCCGGTTAACATCACCCAAAATGTGCCATCAAGAATCAAAATCCAAAGACGTGGATTCCACAATTATTGTTTACGACTTTAGTCAATAATTTAAAACTCCTATAACCTAAATGATTAAATTCATGTTTCATCTAACATACTCATGTTAGAAAGTACATTAGAAAAGCTTAAGCTATTCATCAAGTGCATAACTTTTATTCTAACATACTCGCGTTTAAATTCTAACAAATGTGGCCAATCATGGCTTTGCAATAGGATTTTGAATAACCTAATAAACAATAATATAGTCCCATGTAATGAAAGGAAAACTCTAGGTGGCGCATTACCTTGTGAGGAGAGTGAGACTATGGAGGTAATAGAAAAATTGTGTCAGATAGACTCATTGGATTTTGGTGGCCGGACTGTTGGCAGTGGAGGTGGTGGTGGAGCTGGTGGTGGAGGTGTCTAGGGCAAATGCATGCTGGTGGTCGCTGTCGGCAGTGGGAAGAACAAAAGAAAAAAAAAGGAGGAGGATTTTGGTAATGAGTTCCTTAAGGCACCGTTTAAACATCCATTTAATGAGTTTCTATTGCATTATTGCCCCCATGTTATACATAATTAGTTCTTTGCAAAAATTGAATAATTCCCAATTAAAATACTTACCAAGTACATCAGGGGCACTCATAAATAGGGCTCAAAGGAAAAAGAAGAAGAAAAAACCAAGATAGATATCAGCCCTTTAATAGGGAAAATGATACTAATAGTTCATGAACTTTGGCCCAATGTGCAATGTGATCCTTGAACTTTTAATTTGTTTAATATGGACCTTGAATATTAACCAAGAGTGCAATGTGATCTCCAAATTTTTAGTACATGTTTAGTTTAGTTCATGAACTATATGAAAATATTCAATGTAACTCTGAACTTGAATTAGTGAAATGATAATATTGAACATTTTCATATAGTTCATAGATTAATTGAACAAGTATCGTATTACTAATTCTGTATGTCAACCAAATAAATCCATAACCTAACTTCACTTCGGTGATGTATGCAAGAAAGATGATTCGATTTGTCCTACAAGTTTCTAATGAGACTAGCAATGAAGAAGATTTTAACAGTTAAGAAAATATATGTCAAATCACTTCGGAGAGGAGAACCTGAGAAGAACAGCAAAGAAGAAGGGTGTGACGGGTGCACAGTCGATAGTTGCAGATGCGAGTGAAGCCGGAGTATAGAGGAGCGCTATCCCATAGAGATTCATAGTTAGCGTGAGACTTACTAGAAAAAGAATTGAACTTTCGAATGTTAACTTACATAATCACCAAATTCTCTTACTAAGAATCTAAAATTTAAGGCTTCAGGGAACGTTTTGAACTCACCCCAGGAAAGCGAGCGCGAAAATCTTGAAGAAGACAGGGAACGTGAACTGAGTCATGGATCTTCTTCGGAAGATCGCACTCAACAGGAGCAAGAAAACAGTTCCAGCGAGTTGCCGGTAGAAAATGAAGACGAAGCTACTCGTGCCACCATTCAATGCGGCCTTGGCGAGCAAGGTCACGCCCGCTTGTAATATCTGGATCAAGACAGCGAACATGTATGGATACTTCAGTCCCATTTTGTTCTCTCCTCTCTGTACGTTGGTCTCTGATTAGGAATTAGGAGCCTAAATCTTAAAGAGTCACATGCTTATCTGACTTTACAGAAAATAAAACATTTGCTGATAAGCTAATTAGTCTTCTCCGCTGGGTGTGCTTTCGGACGTGAGTTTTCCTTTTCAATAGCACTAAATCTGATTAGGACCATATTTTGTTCGTTTCTGGCTGTTGGATATTCTCTGCAACTGTCCCTTCAATAGGTGAGTTACGAGTTATGGACATGACCTACACTACACTTAGCCAAATATACATGTGATTGATGACTATAACTTGGAACTCATGTATTTTTTTTTATTTTTTTTTTTTTTTAACTTGGAACTCATGTATGGTCAGAAGAAATTTTCTCCAACAAGGAATGGAGAACAATATGATGTTTCGGATAAACATAATGTAGACTTCGCACAATTCTACCATTCTATTTTTAAAAAGATAGATTTTTTTTTTCCATGCAAGTAGATTTATGAAAGATTGTATGAGTTTCATAACTATTAATTAAACTTTATCTATTAGCTTATCTCCCGGTAACTTGTTTGGTAATTTATGAATAACAACAATTCGTTTTGACAGTTTGCAAAAAAACCTACTATTTTTTTCTCCTTTTTTTAACATTTAGTTGCCTTTCTTTTTAGCAGCTTAAATTTTTGCAAATCTGAAGAGTGGCTTGTTAGTGACAAATTTCTTGTACTTGTTTTTGAGTCAAAAAAGAAAAGGGATAATTGAATAAATCATCCTCAACTTTATTATCCATATCAAATATCGTAATCACATTTCAAATCCTACATTTTGCATCTTCTCGACTTAAAATGGTCAAGTCCCCTTCGACACCTAATGCACACTCAACTCTCACTCTCTCTTCCCCTAACCTTGCTCTCTCCTCTTACATAGTAGCATAGAACAACTATGATTGAGAGCAACCCTTAGAGCGTGGAGCCACCAACTTGATGTGATCCTTGTCCTCACCCTTGGTCCGCGCCCCTCCCCACGTATCCCTTTCTTTGTATACGAAGAGATCGTTTGTGGCTTAGGACGGCAAGGTCACTTGAACTTGCCCTAAGTCTGCGGCTCGTGGTTGCGAGGCCATGCAAGGTCAACCTTGAGCTTACGAGGGTAGCAAGCCTCAGCGACAGGCTCACGAGCAGCACAAACTTAGTAGCAGAACTTAGCCACGGCAGCCTTGAACTCGAGCTAGCCTTTAGCTGGCATTGCGGCCATCGTCGACCTAATCTAGGTTGATGACACCTTCGATGACAAGAGCGCACGATGGGAAGGGGGAGACGTGATGGTGGGTGTGTCAAAAGAAGTTAGCCTTTCCGGTTGGGGGAGAGAATGTGGGTAGGTGTTCAATTTTTTGGAGGGGCCTAGCTTGGAAAATAAAATAACGGCTTGATAAATTATGTATGGGTAAAAGATGGAACTTTAAAATCCATGGTAAAAAGTCCAGATGATAAGTTGAGGAATTGAAACGTAAGGAAGGTGTTTGATCTGGGAAGTCCAGTTGAAGATGGATTTTGTAATTTAAAAAAGAAAAAAGAAAAAGAAAAGACAAACTTTTCAACCTCAATCTATAGTAACTATAGGTTTAACAATATCGGAGAAAGAAAAGACGGACTTAACCTAACTCATTCACTATGATTTTTTTTTTTGGTTGACCCTATGATCATTACTTAACCTACATTTTTCTAAGTTCACTTAAATTTTAGCCCGGAGATTAAAAAAAAAAAAAATCTTCACTCCAGTTTTAAAATATTCAAGTTCTAAATTTATTAAATGGGGATTGTTGTTCTCTTACACAATAGAGGATCGCAAGTAGTCAAATATCCCAAACCAGCTTCCACTCTAAGAGGTCTCTTTCCACTGTAATTGCCACAAAACGACTGAACTATGCTTGATAAACATTAAGACTTGTGAAGTGAAGCTTCAATAGATAGGTTTACTACGTGATTATATGAAGATAAAGAAGTTCAATTTATATGACTTTTCCCTTTAAAAAGGAAAAGAAACAAGGAATGGTTTCAACAAGCCAAAAGTAATAAAGGTTGACATAATGTTAAATATAACTTAGTGAAAAAAAAAATGTTAAATATGCAATCAAGAATCAGCATGAAAAAGGGGAAAATTATCCAAAAAGCCATAAACTTATTGCACTTATGACAATTCAATCCTAATTTTTTCAATGTTACTAATTTAATTCTAAACATTTATATGTTTTACCAATTGAATCAATCCAGTCAATTTTAACTAAAAATCACTAACGAGGACAACGGCCGTCCTATGTAGTATGATTGGCACAAATGTGAATAATTTTTAATGATATTTTAATAGTTTCTCTTTAGCCCTGTCTCTTATCCGTAGGAGGTCTTCCTTGATGGTAAAAATTCAAAAAATATTGAAATATTATTAAAAATTATATACATTAGCACCACCCATATCACATATGATAGTCTATATGTCAATGACTTCCAACTAAAATTGACCATATTGACTTAGCTAATAAAATGTAAAAATGTTCATGACTTAATTAGTAAAATTGAAAAGTTTATAACTAAATTGTTAAAAGTGCAATATGTTTAGGCTTTTTTGGGCAATTTTTCTCATCGAAATGTTACAGACACATGATTCCAAGATGCTATGAGGAAGACGTGGATTCCACACATGTTAACTATGGTTCATGAATTAATTTTAGTCATATGAGAGTGCAATTCAGGCCCTGTTTGGTTCGGCTTTGGGGGAATGTTCTTGGGGAAATGCAAAGGCCTTTAGTCTAAAGGGGTTTGGCGAAATGCAAATGCTATTTGATAAACAAAATTGAGAAGATGCCTTGAGATGCAACTTGGGAAAAATGCTGTTTGGTAAACACATTACATTTGGAAAGTCCTTTCATGTGCCAATTTTAAAATTTTGCAACTTTAATTTGTTTAAAATCAAAAACAAAAGTCAATGACCTCAACTTTTATATATATTTTTTCATGTTGAGAATAATGTATAAGAGACATATTAATAAAATTTTAAATAAAAAATCACATCAAACTCAATTAAAAATAGAATAATTTTATTACAATAAACATGACAACAACATATGTTCGGAAGCAAGAAATAAGTTATAGTTAAATATTACAAATGTCCTTAACTATTTATCAAGTGCATAGCTATTCCATCATGTAAATGTGCCATATCAGGGAATGTATTATCATTTGAAGCACTTGTCCCCTCTTTTACAACATCATAGTTGACTGAATATCCATACTCAGGATCCAAATTTACTGTTTCAAAATCCATATCAGTTACAACATTTTTTCTTATAAAATTGTACAAAGTTATTGTAGCTATGACAATTTGTACTTGCTTTTCATAAGGACAACTTGGCATAGTAGTTAAAATCTCCTACTTCATTTTTAATATGCCAAAGGCTCGTTCAATTTCTGAGCAAAGTGAGGAATGTGCATGATTGAACACTTCTCGATGACTCGTAGGTGTAGGACCTTGTCGAAATTCTGGCAAATGATATTTAACTTCTCTATATGGCCCCAAATAACCCGTAAGATTTAGATATCCAGCATCTACTAAATAATATTTACCTACACAAATATAATATAAATTTAATTAACATATGCCACACACACACACACACACACACACACACACACACACACATATATATATATATATATATATATATATATATATACATAAATCATTAATTAACTAACCTGGAGGTGGATGGGGAAATTGTGCATCATGTCTTCTAATGGCATCATAGAAGACATGAGTATCATGAGCTTGTCCCTCCCAACCGGCACAAACGTAAATAAATTTCATGTTAAAATTACATACGGCCAACACATTTTGAGTAGTCTTTCCTTTTCGACCGATAAAGCGAATTTGATCATACGCCGGTAACATTGCTGAGATATGTGTACTATCCATAACTCCAATGCAATCCTAAAACAAATAATGCAAATATTACATGATTTAAATTTAGTTTTTCAGTTTTATTGTACAATCATAACTTACCTTAAAATATGAATAAAATCGTCGATTTTTCTTAATTTTCTTTGGAACTTCCCGAAATTGTCGATCAATTGGTTGGATCAAATCATTTCCCATATTGCATACTTTGTTTAAAACTAAATTAAAATGCCTACTTATGGTTTCCCCAAAGCGTTGAAAGCACTCTTGTGCTTCCCTATTACCTATACCATGTCCCAACATATAAAGAAATATTCCAACCATTTCTACAACATTAGTATTCTTAGATCCTTTAAGGCCATAGCGTGTTACTAAGTCACATGTTAAATTATTAAATACATCCTTATGCATTCTAAACATATTATAACATCTTATTGGATTAGTATCTTCGGCTATCAACTCTCTCATCCATGCATGATCTGTATATGATGAGGTCATAGAAAGTTGTTTGCTAAGGTACATTGCTTGATAAGCAATTGAAGCATTAACAATTGAAATCAAATCCAAGAATTCATCTTCCTCTTGTTCACGATTTTCCTTTTCTTGAGAATCATCCATAATTGCCTAACATAACAAAATATAGAGTTAGAATAAGAAAAATAATGAATAATCTTGACAATCCATTAAGAAAAACAATAGTATCAATCAACATATATATGGAAAGTCAACCACAAAAAGAGAACCCCAATTAGAAACAATTCTCGCATTAAAAACATTAATATAAATTAGGTCCATACATAATTTAAAGGGATAAGTGTTGTGGAAGTCCTAAAACTTGTCATGAAAATACATTTGAGTCCTAAAACTTGCAAAAAGTGCAAATAAGTCCTAAAACTTGTCAAAATGTTTCATTTGAGTCCTAAAATCGACGTCATTAGCCTTTTCCGTTAAAAATGCTGACGTGGCATTTAAAATTAATTTTTATTTTTCAAGTGGATTTTTTAATGATTTTTTATCCATTTTTTAAAATAGATTTAAAAACTAAAAAAATTAGATTTATTCATTTTATCTTATTTTCAACCAAAAAAAAAGAAAAGTGAAAATTTATTTAAAAAGAAAATAGTTCCAAAAAAAAAAGAAAAGGCAACCTCGCCGGAGGGGTTGGCGACGGTTGCTAGCCCTCGCCGGCCCCAAGCGAGGGCCAACAACCCTCGCCAAGCTTGGGCAAGGGTGCATAGATCTGGGCATGCTGGCCCTCATGGGGGGCCAGCGGCCGTCGCCTAGCCCGGGCAAGGCATTACCAGGAGGGCTAGCGACCATTGCTAGCCCCTCCGGCGACGTCGTCGGCCCCTATAGCGAGGCTGCCTTTTTTTTTTTTTTGAACTGTTTTCTTTTTTAAATAAATTTTCACTTTTCATTTTTTATGTTGAAAATAAGATAAAATGAATAAATCTAATTTTTTTAGTTTTTAAATCTATTTTTTAAAAAGATGAATAAAAAATCATTAAAAAAAGCCACGTGGAAAATAAAAATTAATTTTAAATGTCACATTAGCATTTTTAATGGAAAAAGCCAAGGGCGTTGATTTTATGACTCAAATGAAATATTTTAACAAGTTTTAGGACTTATTTGCAATTTTTGCAAGTTTTAGGACTCAAATGCATTTTTCATGACAAGTTTTAGGACTTCTGCATCACTTATCCCAAATTTAAATGGAGTTCGCATATACAAATAAAAAAGCATATTCAAGAATTCAAATAATAAGCTATGACAACATCTTAAGTCATTCCATCTCAAGCTTGAGATATTTCACCCTCAGGGCATTGGCAGTAAAGCTCATGAAGACTTGCCTATTGTCCACCCTTTCCTTAAAATGTTTGATTGCAAACATGTACAGCTTTTTATCTTGCACAATCTTTAGTATGGTATCCAACATAGATATAAGGTCTTTGTAAGGACCGAATCCCTCATATGCTCGAGAGGCAATAACATCAGCGCTCCTACTTTCAACAACAAAACAAAGCCTGTTAATTTGGCTTCCAAGCAATTATGCAGGACTCAAATTCTTGTTTTTCTTTCCTTGAGTTTACCTCGTTGAAGTCTGCGCTACTTTTTTACAAGCCTGAGTTTGAATTGGTTTATCAATATTTCACCCACATCACATTCCAAATTATCGTTAGTAGATCCTATGGCATCATCAATATTGGGGTTGTGTGGCATCAACATTCTCATTAACACATAAATCTTGTGTAGGATTCCAAGTAATTCCTCCAATAGCAACTATATCCTTGAACATTCTATCTAGTAACACTTCAAGATCATGAGGTATGCCTTTCGTCCTAAAAACCTTAACATTAGAATTGGCTTGTTATAAAAAGCGTTTGAGTAAGTTGTATATAATTGAAAATGAGAACTTAATCGAAAAGTAAAAGAACAAATGATAAACACCTGGATTTTGCTCTCCCACCATTCATTACTCGCATCAATGGTTTTGTTCTTTGGATCTCATTGTAATCCCGTTTCACTATAAACCAATGTCCTTCATCTTTTCCATTTTTCCTTAAGATTATCCCGCTTACTCTTCATTTTAGTTTTATCGTATTTTTTGCCCCTCAACTCCTTGAATTTATTAATTATGACAGTCCATCCATCTCTCTTGTTAGTTGCAGGACGATTACCCTTATCAATTTGTTCAACATATAACTTACAACAAATTTCCACATCTTCCACGGTCCAATATGCCTTTTCCTTTGTTGAACTCACCATCTTCCAACAATATGAGCATGAACAGATTTGAGAGATATATAATAAAGAAAAAAAATTCAACAATTGAATTAAAGCCAAATCAATGCAAACTAGTAAAGAACAAATCAATGTTATATTGTATTAGGTATTGGCCCCAAAAAACAAGAAAACAAAAACTAACAACATATCAGTCTACAAGATACAAGGTGGTGGTTTTCCCACTATAGAGTTAGAGGATCCACCAAAAAAAAAGGGAAAAAGTAACATTTTGATGTAGAAGATAAGATCAAGAAACAGACACAACCTTTCGAATTAAGAAGGCCCATGACTAATTGTATCGTGAAAATAACATGGCGATAAAGGTAGCAGATACGCAGCATCAAATTTGTTGCACAATGTTGATGAGAACAAAATAAGGTTTCTGTGAACTCAAGCAGCCACATATTTTATGGACTTGGTCCATGTTCTTTCTTTCAAAATGGATAAACTTCAACCAACTTCATGAAAGCGCCACATAGGAGATGGAAGCCTCAAAGGACAACCAAAGAAAATGACTTTTATACCAATACAATAAAAAACAACTAGCGGAGAGTTTTCACATTATAAAAGGAGAACAATCATGTTACTCTACAACTAGCAAACGCCACGAAATTTCCAAAAGAAGAACATCTTCAATGTGTTAATAATATATAGGGGTGTAATTGACCACATTTCATATGAAAACACGAACACCAAAAGATTCGAAACAACTTCACATCTCTTCACACCAGAAAAAATATTGACCAAGCCCCAACATTAAAAATTGAAATAGACAAGATAGCCTAGAAACCAAATTTCTAAAACTTAGACAATACGAATGAAGTCACCACCGCCATAAAAGCAGGAAATAAAACCTGGGAGAGCGAAAGTGCGAGATCATAAGGCAAATGTATATGTTTAGCAAAAGCAAAGAAACTTGAATTCAAAATGAGCTCAAAATAACCAATCAACCACTAAACTCCCATCAAATTCAGAATTTTGTACATTGAAAATGCAGTTAAACTGACTAGAAGAAATTCAGTTTAATGGGCAAATGTGAATTGAGAAAATCTGACTTGAATAAGCAAGCACAAGCATAAGCGTGACAGAAGAGCTCAAGGGTAGCAAGCATAAAGGAGTGACATGAGGAAGATAACTCAAACCCCTACCAATTGTGAGGAAATGCTACTTCAAGCACAAAAGGGGGAGTCATCAAGGTATGGGCAATGGACTTCCATACATCCGAACAGATTCAAGGAAATCTTCAGAGATTTTCCTCAAGTGAGTGAATTTCTATCTTTAGTTCTTTATACAATTTCTTTGGTGGTGAACCTTGAATTCCTTATCCTTGACTGGTGATGTAATCCTTTATGTCTATGTGGTAAACTTTTTTATCCTTGACCGGGGGTGGTGTGTTCCTTTATGCCTGGGTGGTGAATTGGGTTCTTTATCCTAGGCCGAGGTATAATTCATTAAGGTGCAAAGGTGAACTTCATCTATCCCAATTTCATTTTCCACTCAAACACACCAATATAAAACCCTTCCATCTACCATTTCCAGAAAACCCATACCAAACACTTACCCCAGAAAACCAAATTCTTAATCTCTCAATTCCATCACGCATCAAATAAGAATGATAGTCAAAAAATCTCATACCCACAACAAACACCACAAGGAATTTCATGCTATAAGGGCAAGCTATAAGTTTTGCTTATAAAAAAGATCCACCTTCAACAAATTGAGCATAGTTCCAAATGAATTGACACAAAATATTATCAATAATTCAAGTAAAGGCTAAACTTTTTGACTCATTAAAACACAGTACAATATATCTATCTTTGAGAAGGCGAGCATTTACAACATAATGTTAGTAACTCTAACAAAGTTGTACAAAAAATGGTCAATGTAGTTCACCTTAGATTGGAATCATATAAATTCTTTGTGTCCAACTTGCGAGGCACTTCGTAACTTCTATTGGACAATCCTGGAACAAGAACATTCAATAGCATCATTCATTAATATTAGAACATAATTTGAAACAAAGAATAGCACGTTATTCCTCACCTGGAATAAAATAACCACTCAAAATAATAAAACAACAATGGAAGCAGCCCTAAACTTAGCACAAAACGAATTTGAATTCATCCAATGCATGTGTCTATCACGAACTAGCACATTGAACACAAGGCATTGGTGTGGAGATTTAGATAATATATCAGTGCTGAACATCCATACACCCACAAAAAAAACACCCATTGAAAAACAAGATAGCCAAATTAAGTCGAGACAACGGACAATCACAATACACAGAAGTGCAATAAGTGCAAAAGTGAACGAAACTTAATAGTCGGCTATTGACCAAAAAACAAAGGGCAAACCGAAGCCAACCTAAGGCCGCGGCAATGTAAGGTGGTGGCACCAAGGAAATATTACTTGGAGAGGGAGTGCGAGAGCAAAATGGCAGGAGGCGATCTTCGAGGTTGGGATGGTTGATCTCGGATGGACACTAGAGAGCAGCTCGTGAAGGAGACGGTGAGGGACGACTACGGAATCTTCAGTGAGGACCATGAAATCGAACAAATGAGTGATGGAATCGAAGCTTTTGAGCTTACCCAACTGCCCTGCTACGAGCGCGACGTGAGCGCGAGAGCAGAACGGTGGGAGGCGATCTTCGAGGTTGGGATGGCTGATCTCGGATGGACACCGGATAGCAGCTCGTGAAGGAGACGATGAGGGACGACGGAAAGAGGTGTGAGAGTGCAGAGGAGGTGTGAGGCTACGGGAGGCTTTTAGGGTTTTCTATTTAGAAAATGGCAAAAATGGATTTTGGTTAATAAATGAGGGTAAAATGGTCAACTGACATATTTTCATTAAACGAAGGCCCCAACATTCCGAAAATACTACTCTCAAATGCACCTTGGACCCTCCATTCCCCTAAAGCCCTTTGAAGCCCCTTGAAGATGCAATTGCATCTCCCAAAGCCCTCAAAAAATCGAACCAAACACCACCCGCTATTGCCCAAACCCCTCTAGAGCCCCAAAGCCCCTTCCACATGCTGAATCAAACGGGGCCTCAGCCAAAGGCCGATTAAAAATATGCCAAATATGCAATCAACATTTGAAAGAAAAGGACGTATGTTTAAAAGATGACCACGTGGTTTCCACAATTCGTGTTTACGATTCTAATTTATGATTAAGTACTCCTACAACCTAAAATATCAAATTAGCATTTCATCTAACATACTCATATCAAAATATACATTTCAAATTTTAAGCTATTAATTAAGTGCATTAACATTATTATAAGAATGTTGAATTAAATGCAATTAATAAAGTAGAATCAACATCCAACCAATGCCTAAACATAGTTCAGAATATTATGGGTACCAATTACCATGGTTGTACTTTTTATTGTGCCAAGTGCCTGATGGTTATAGAATTTCATGAACCCTATCATTTTCTACTTTTTTTGGGGGGGGACTTTATTATATGAACTATTATTAGTTCTATCCTCGGTATTAAAGAAACTTATACATTCACCGTTGGATAGTTAATGTGTGTATGGAGTTAATTATATGACTAAATTCTTCCACATGCCCACCATTCAATGATGGTTGTGTAAATTATTTCTTGCATTAGCAATGGACCTAATAAAAATCTTTAGGATATTACATAAATTTCTTTGAGAGTGAGTTTGTTACTTTAAATTCCCAAGATATTGTGAGATAGACACAAGCAAAGCTTTAGATGTTGGACTTGAGAGATGCAAATCTTGTTTTTTAATCCTTGTCCATTGTTAATTCTCATTATGGACGTGCAATTCATCGACCTAAACACATCAAATTCTCTATTTTTATTTTTTTTTTTATCATTTTTTATATCATGAATAAATAGCTTTTCATGGCAAGTGAAGTCAATACCTAGTATAAGAGAATCAAAACTCGTGGATATGGATGAAAATTCAACCCAAAAGTCACTTTTAAGGGAGAGTGCCCATATGTAAGGCTATTTTAAGCCTCAAGTGACGGACACCTTAAGTACCCAAACTTGGCATGGGGGGATACTTATTTCTCAAAATTGAACAAAAATTTATCACTTAAGTGCCAATAGTAAGAATTCTAACCAAAATGTTGACGTGGCATTTTTCTAACGAGATAAATTCAAAATGACATTGTTTTACATGCTGTCGTGGCTAAATAAGTTGAAAATGATATCGTTTTGCTTTGGATTTGAATTTGAAAATCAATATTAATTAAATTAAATTTAAAATTTATTTTTTTTTAAAAAAAAAGGAAGATTGTAGAATGCATTTGACGAGGGCTGTGCAATCCCTTGTTGCTATCTCCCCCTATTATCGGGTTGCCAGTGGCGACCTCGGTCGACCCTCCCCTCTTCATGGTGATGGTGGGGAGGTGGCAACGAGGGCTTGCACAGCCCGTCGAAAACATGTTTTGCAATCTTTTTTAAAAAAAAAATAGTTCTAAATTTAATTTAATTAATATTTATATTAAAATTCAAATAAGAGGCAAAATTACATTGTTTTGGCTCTTCTTTGATGACTCAACTTTCCAGCAAGCCATGTATGCAACTTATATTAGTAAAAATAAGCCATGTTGGATTTTCAACACCCTTCACTACAATTGTCACTTAAATTTATCATTTTTCAAAGAAAGTGGCATTTAAGTGTACTTTTTGAAAATTTTGATATTTAAGTGTCCTCCCTTGCACTATACTTTTGCTTGTAAACCTCTCATTTCACAAACACATGGCCAAAGAATTGAGTTGTTGGAGCTAACCTAGATTATGAAGGAAAATTGTCCAAAAAGTTTTAAACCATTTGTATGATAGCCAATTCAATTTTAAATCTTTTAGTTATGATAATTTAGTCCTAAACCTTTTGATAATTTGCCAATGTACTTTTGACCAATTTTAGTTGTAAAATCTCTAATGAGAATAATGTTTGTCTAACATGACATGACCGACGTCAACTCATTAATTTTTATTTATTTTATTTATTTTCCTTGCTTTTCCTTTCACTTGCAATGGTACTTAGCCATGGTCGGTGATTGGCCATAGGCAAGAGCCGCCCTCCCAATTGCCTAGGCAAGGTGGAGAGTGGCCTTCACTAGATTCAACAAGGGCAACCCTTGTCCAAGTCGCGAGGGTCGAGTTGCAAGGGTGGGCTTCCCGATGAAGGTGCTTGAGTAGTCACGGCCATGGCCAAGTACTGCCCATCCTTTAAAAGAAAAAAAAAAGAAGAAAAAAAGGTGAAGTACCCTTAAGTTGAATTGCAGCCATTTAATCCATAATTTGCAATAAGATTTATGGCCAAGCTTTTAATGGATAATTATTTGATAGGAAAGAAAATTCTATCATTGGTCATGTGTGTTATAAATTGGAATTTATGAATTTATGACTACGAGTTTTATGGCCATATTATTTTTGTAAGTTAGGGATTTATTTAAGTGGAAGAAATTAGTAGATAATTAAAGGGGAAGTGGGCCAAAATTCTTAGGCCAAGTTGGCCCAAAAACCCAACCCACGATCACCCACCATTCGGCCATATGGGCCTGACCCGCGAAGCCTAAAGGAAGAGAATGAGCTACCGTTGACCAAGGTGGCCCCAAACCCAGCTGGATTCAAGCCCATCTTGCATGGCAATTGCCAAGTGGCGCCGGCATGCAAGATCATCATTGTTAATCATGAGGGGAAAGAAATTAGAGAGTGAGGAGGGCGGATTAAGCGAGGAAAGGGAGAGAGAGAGGGAGGCTGTGCATGCGAGAGGAAGGAGGGAGGTCCGTTCGCCGATCATCCGCCTAGCTCGCCTCCCTTCATTCGCCGCCTTGCTCGCCGTTCGTCACTGTTTTGTGCTTAAGTTTGAGGCAAGTATAGTTATAAAACCTACCCTTTGCTTACTGTGATGTGTGTGTAGAAAATGACGAATTTTGGTTGTGATGGAAGAGATGAAATTTCGGAGCTTTGGAGAGAGAGTTGTTGGCCTAGCATACTGTTTTTGGAAAAACCAATCCGACCTTTCAAGAGTTTGTGAGCTGCATGCGACTTTTTAATTGGAATCTCGTTTTGATTTCTTCATTAATGTTGTAGGGAACATCTTGAGGAACAACATACTAAAATTTGAGGCAAAAAGAACAAGTATTGGTTAGTGAAATTATTTTTCTTTGGAGAAATTAGATCTGGAATTTATTGTGCTGACCTTTAGTGATTTCGTGGTCTGTATAGTAGCTTTCTTGTGAAAATATCACTTTGATCTCTTAATGAAATTTGTAGTGTACTTCTTGAGGAGAAACATATCAAAAATTTAAAGGAAATGAACAAAAATAGGTTGGTGAAATCGTTGTTCTTTGAAGAAACAGGATCTGGGGAAAACGCTACCTCGACCTAGTATGATTTCGTGATTTTTATAAAATCATAAAGTTAAAATTTGATCATGTGTCCTTAATAAAATTTTTAGGTGATATTCTGAGGAATAACATACTGAAAATTTAGAAGAAACGAACATAGGTAGGTCGGTGAAATGAGTTTCTTTTGAAAGATGATAATATGGAAAAAGACGACACGGGGAACAGAAGGAATAAATCATCTATATCTATTAATCTAGAACGATTTGGGTTTTGATTTATTCATGATATATTTACCTTTATGACTTTTCTATAACATGTCAAAATTTCATAATTTTTGGAGTTCATTTGGATATTTAATTTAAATTACATCCGAAACTGTGCAAGCTGAAGTGTTGGAATTTTGAAAACTGTGATGCATGGACCGTACTGTTTTGTGTGAGATTCTTTTGGTATGGTGTTATTCATGAGATATTTGCCTTTAGGTCTCATCTATAATGTGTCAAGTTTTCAGAATTTATTAATACCATTCACTAATGTTTCTAGAGTTTTAACTAGAGGAATGCATTATGATTTATCTGAAAAAATTGATGTGTTTTTAAAAATAAATAAATTTGCCCATGTGATGTAATACTTTGAATGGTTGATTTTGCTGCATATGTGATGACATATGGCATGTTATATGGCATGAAAAGTTGGTTGAGACCCTTGATATTGTTGCTTCAAATGCTTTGTTGAAATTGAGATACATGTGTGAATATAAATTGAGATAATAACGAGACCATCGGAGGTGTGAGCTGACGATGCCCCGGGAGTGTCGGGATGCCCAGAGTGTGTGTGCCGGATGCTCGGAGTGTGTGTGCCGAAAGCCTTGGAGGTGTGTGTCAAGGGGATACCTCGTGATGCTAGTTGGGGTACGAGATGCCCGGAGTGTGTGTGCCGGATGCCTGGAGATGTGTGCCGGAGGTTCCTCGCGATGCCAGGTGGGATGCGAGCGATAATTTGTGGGATGCAAACATTGGTCCTTGGGAAGAAAATGATGTGATCTATTTGAAATATAAAGATCGAGAATTGAATCATGCGCATGAATGTGTGCATATGGCATGGTGATATATGCATGGCTATTTAATGATGAGTGCATGGTGGAATATGCATGCTGCATAATGATATATGCATGGTTGCTTGATGATATAAGTACAAGTGCATGGTGAATTATGCATGTCGTATGGTGATATATGCATGGCTATAAGGTAAGGTATGCTTGAATGCATGAATGATATGTGTTTTGTTCTTGATACCATGATTGTTCTGTTTGACGTATTGAGTAGTTTGGTGGATCTTTACTGCTGAGTGGTTATACTCACCCCTTTTGGCGATTAACATTTCAGATTAGAAAGATGCCTTTGCTACCAGTTGCACGCGGTACTTACTATGGCATACCTACTGATGTTGATGTGAAGTGTACGTAGTACATCTATGTCGGTGCCCCTGGTTTAGTGTTTGTCTAAGTCCGCATCTTGGTGATGTACGATGCGGGTCTTGCTGATGGCGCAGTTATCTAGGAGTTTTTGTCTGTCCATGTCCGGCATGATGGAGTGATGCTAGGGATGCTACCGCTGCCGTCGCCCGACGCATCGGATTAGGTGTGATGGCACGTATAGCTGATGGGAGCTGATACTTTTTGGAGATAGCCGACACTTGTTGATGGAGGGTTGTATATGTTTGATGTACGGTTGAGTCCTCTTTTGAGTGATAGCCAAGTATAGTTAAAAATCTTGGCCTTTTTGTTGTACCGACCCAAAATATCCATTATGAAAATATAAATAAAAGTGACTCGTCTTCGTCTTATCATTTGGAGCATAGTTGGTGTGCATTACATTATGGTTATTGGAGTAAGGGATGGTGAGACTTGTTTATGGTCACTTAAGCCTATATTCATAAATGAGGCTTTCCATTTGTCTCAGGAAAAGGATCAAACTCGTTCTTTTCTTTTCTTTTCTTTTCTTTTTTTGTTTTTTTTTTTGGAGGGGGAGCATGAAAGTCAAAACATGCTAAAATTGTGGAAACAAGTTATTTATAAAGAATAAAAGCTCGTCAAGAATTGTGTACGTCTAGAGATTAATCATCAATCAATGACATCTAGTGAAACATAGCACAATGATCATGAGTGAAAGCCACATACTATGTACTAGATAAATATCATTACATGATCAACAAAAGGACTAACAATAAGAAAAATCAAATTTCATTTTGCTAAATAACAAGTTTCAGCATTTTTAGGCTCTTGATTTTCTACATTTGTACATTTCTTCTCTGCTTGAACTGGTAAGGAGCTTTTGTTGGCTAGATTTTGCTCCTGCGTTTGTCCCCATAAGACACTGTAAAGGCCTACTACTAACATTATCTCACCAACAATGCTGATAAGAAGCCAAACACAAGGTAATATTAGTCATAATCAAACCAAAAAAAAAAAAAAAGGCTAGAGCTCATGTTTGTGATAAGATTCTATATTAGCTCAAGAAGTTTGAATCCAATCAAAAGTAGCATACCATAAGAATTGAAGAATACCGAAAACTTGATTCCATCATTCATTGTCACTGATACTTAAGTTTTGATTTTTATGGAGAGTTTCTAAATTGTATTCAAGGAGGGTTTTCTTCTTTCTTTCTTTTTTTCTTTGGGTCTATCCTATTCTAACTTTTAACTCACTTTCAAACTTTTGCTTTACCTCTTTGCAAAGTGTTGGCGTCAAACTCACATCTAAAACCAAACATCCCTATCCCTAGTCCCTCTGAAAAGGTAGGAATTCAAACTCTCCACCTCTCCCTACCAATGTGGGAGGGGTGGCCATTGGGGTATTGCCTAGTAATTAAGGAGGGTTTTCTTTCAAATGAGCATAGTGGAAATATAGCACAAGAGGGAGGTTCCCAACCTTAATTTGAGGATTCTAGTACCGAAAGATAGGACATTGGTGTATATAGCTAAACTTCAGTAAATTCTTTTATCTTTTACTGTCTTTAAGGATTATAATTTTGAATTAGGTAGTGCTCATACTGCTGCATAACATTGTTGATGCTAAGATAGTGTTGCTGACATCTTTAGTATGTTAGCTCTCTCCTCCTCATGATTGCCACGGGATAGGATATCCCTTATCTTCTCAGTTTCATCGCCTATTTTTTTTTTTCCACCAATCGTTCATCTTAATTTTAAAGATCACATTAGGATCAATATAGTTTAGTGAATGAAAAATGCTCAAGTGTGATGTACTATGCAAAGATGGAGAGGAACCACATATGACTAAATCCATCTCCTCCTCGGCCCTTTTGTTGTGGGGCAATATATTTGGTCTCATCTAGTCTCTGAACTATGAAATAAGTTGGTTTCCTGAGTCCCGATATGATTGGACAATGCACGTGTCATGAGACTAGTCAACAATTTCTCATTTTAGACTTTGTTTATTTTGCGAAAAGAAATAATTTGAAAAGTATTTTCTAAAATATGATTGTCAATATCACTTGAAAAAATTGATCAATAAAAAATATTTCATTATCAACAACAATTTATCTTTAAACATTTTCATAAACGGTGAAAAGAAAATTTATTTATTCACTTTTGTAAGCATTACAAGTGATTATTTTTATGAAAATATTTCTTAAATTATTAATTATTTTACAAAACAAACACATCTTTTTTGCTTCTTCATTGTCCACATCTCTCTTTCTCCCTCTTAGGTACATAAGTTTGTATCTATGTTACAATCATTCATATGACTACTAGAGGTAATGCCATTAGAAAATGGATAAAGTTTACCTGCCAACATTTATGCTTTCACCCAAGAGAAACATGGAGCCAATTGTTGTAAGGATTGAATTCAAGGGTGTTGTCATGGCTAGGAATACTGGTAGCTTCATTGCAATCACCCAAGATTGTAGATAATGGGCAACTCCCGTGACCACGATTCCCTAGTCACACACAGTTGTAAATATTACAATGTTGCATTGAAAGTATATAGTTTGCATGCAATTTGATTGGCTTGAAAAAAAAATCTATTGGGATCTTATCATATCACTCAATAAATTAGACATTGGTATATAGTTTTTGTTGCTACTAACTATCAAAATTAGTAACAAACACCAAGGGCAACCCTTCTGGTTGGTGTGCTGAATTAAAAATTTGTGGTGTTCCATCTCTTAATTTTTGCAAATCTGTAGAGTTGGTGGGTATTGACAAATTTGTTGAACTTGTTTTTGGGTGAAAAAAGAAAAGGGGTAATTGGAAAAAACATTCTCAACATTGCTTCCCATATCAAATAGTCCAATCACATTTTAAAATGAACATTTTGCATTTTCCAAATTAAAAAGACCTATTTGCCCTCACTCAGTCTACATCCAAACCCCTCTCCCACTCTCTTCCCAACCTTTTCTCTCTCCATGCATACAGCAGCCCAAAACAGCTAGAATCAAGAGAGGGAGATTTGGTGGTGGGTGTGTCGGCATGAGGAAGCCTCTTTGGCATCGGGAGAGAGAACATGGGTGAGTGTTGGGTGTTTGAAGGTCGGGTAATTTTGAGAAGTAAAATAGCAATTTGGTAAACTATGTATGGGTGAGGTGAGAGAAGCAACTTAAAATCTACTATAAACAGTTAGGATAGTAATGGTAAGTTTTGAAATGTGAATAGGATATTTATTATGGCAAATATAGTTGAAAAAAGTTTTTGTAACTTCCCCGAAAAGGAAGCAACTTTGCAAACTTTATAATTACTTTAAGTTAGACAATGTCAGAGGAAAAAAAGACAGGACCTAACCCTAACTCATTCAATATGATTTTCCTTTGATCATTACCTAACCTATACTTTTCCAAATCATTTAGAATTTATTCCACTTTTAGCATGCTCAATTTCTAAATTAGAAAAGGGGGACTATTGCTTTCTTACGCAATAAAGGATAGCAAGCAGTCTAACATTCCAAGCCAACTTCCACTCGGGAGGTCTCTTTCCACAGCAATTGCCACAAAAAACGATTGAACTGCGCCTGATAAACACTGAAGACTTGTGAAGTGAAGCTTTGATGGATAGATTTTCAATACCCCAGCCTGATTATACGAAGATAAAGAACTTAGATTTATATGACTTTCCTCTTGAAAATGTAAAAGAAACCAAGAATGGTTTCAATTAGCCAGAAACGGTAAAAATTAACATAATGTTAAATGTGACTTGGCAAAAACGTAACAATGCTACATATCCAATCAAGATTGAACATCCAAAAGTTACAGATGCATGTCTCAAAGAAGCGATGAGGCTGAGGTAAATTCCACAATTGTTAGCTGTGATTTAGCTGTTAGAAAGTGCAGTGACCCAGAGGCCGGTTAACATCATCCGCTATATGCAATCAACGATCAACATCCAAGAGGTATATACGCAAAGTTAAAAAGATGCAGAGGACGTGGCTGTAATTTGTAATCGGAAGAAGTGCATTGGGAGTCTTAAAATTTATTGTGAAAATATAATTGAGTTCTAAAAATTTTAAAAAGTGCATTTAAGCCCTATAACTTGTCAAGAAAATATAATTGAGTTCTAAAACTAAGTGCAATCAAGTCCAAGAATATGTCAAAATGATCCAATCTAGTCATTTCATTGATTCCATATTTTGAAAATTTTAGGACTTGATTGTACTTTTTTTAACAAGTTTTAGAACTTTATTATATTCTTTTTTTTAAAATAAATAAATTAGGACATGATTGTGCTTTCATGACAAATTTTAAAACTTAATTGTACTTTTTGAAAGTTTGAGTAATTAATTGGACTTTTGTGATAAGTTTTGGGATTTTTTGTGCACTTATCTCTTTATAATTTAAAACATCTATGACCTAATTAACTTACTGTTTCATCTAACATACTCATGTCAGAAAGTATGTTAAGTAAGCTTTAGCTATTAGTTAAGTGCGTAATCTAATTATACATGTAAGAATATGGAATCAAGTGGCTTTAACAAAAGCAGAACCATCAATTAACCAACGTCTGATCATAGTTAGAATGATATGGATTGATGCCATGGTTCTGCTTTTGTCGGGCTTAATGCGCCATCATATAGAATTTCATGAACCACACCCTTTTTTGGTTTTTTATCATATCACTTATTGTTATGCATACTACTGGAATCAACTTAGTAGTTGACATGTATATGTGGAGTTAGTTTTATAACTAAATTTTTCTACATGTCTACCATTTAACTGTGAGTGTGTAAATTATTTCTCACACTAGCGTGCATCTTATGAAAATTCTTATGATATTGCATCAACTTAGTATAGAGTTTTTTAGTGTAAATATCATGAGAAATCGTGAGATAAATAGAAGTAGAGCTTTAGGTGCTAGGATTGAGAGACATAAATATTGTATGATAATCCTTGATTATTATTATTATTATTATTATTATTATTATTATTATTATTATTATTATCATCATCATCATCATCATCACCACCATCATCATCATCATCATCATCATCATCATCAATGACGTCTTCCCTATGGACATACATCGCATCGGCCTAACCACATCAAATTCTTTGTGTCAATATATTTTTTTACCATTTACTTTATGATGAATTAATAGTTATTGTAGCAATAAGCGAAATTAGTCCCTTGATACGGTCATAGAATTGACACCTGAAAGTCGCTTTTAGGGGAGAGTGCATATATGTAAGGTTGACTAAGAACCTCTTACACATATGATTTAGGATATTTCTCAGTTTACATCAACATTAATACTCGAAGAATTTGAGTTATTGGAGCATACATAGACAATACGGTCTCTTTCTTTCATCTTCTCCCCTGAAATCTTCCTAACAAGCTGTATTAGGCATTGGAGAGATCACAAAATATTATACATTCATCTCATGAAGAGCAATATCATGAGCTTACTAAGATTGATTTAGGAAAGTGGTTTATTAAATGATGTGTCAAATCACAAGTGAGCTATAGTCAATGTGGATAACAGTGTGATAAATCTCTTAGCCAATCAGTGTCACGAATCATTATTTAACAAACCTATATTTTCTCTTTGACGATATCTGCCATGATCTGGAGAATCTAAATAAAATAAAATTCTTGAAAAGATCACAATACTGATGAGAAGTTGGAGGTTACCTGGAGAACAAACCATAAGCCCCAGGAGGAGACTGAAAAGAAAGAAAGGAAGCAACCTACGATCCATTTTGTGCTTCCAAATGTTGAAACATGGTGTTGGTGTTGGGGTTCGTGTTGGGCATTGTGGAGAGCAAAAGGAGGATTTAGAATTGGTCCATTGAAAAAGGCAAGGGTGGCCACTCCTCCAACGCAAATTGCTATTCCTCCAAGCTTTGCAACTCCCATTATTTTCTTCACATTCAACTTCTCCTTTCCTGTCGGAGGCAAGGTAAAAATTGTGAGTAAGAATTAGAGTAGGAATAGAGTAGAGTAAGAAAAAAAAAAAAAAAAAAAACTTCTCCTTCTTACTAGAGTATTGCCAAAGTTAAAAAGCATTAGGAGATGAAGTTTTGGCTATAATGACATCATAAGCCCACTAGAGGGGAAATTTGGACATTCACTTGGTAAAGTACAAAACATTTGACAAATTTGATACTGCTTGTTATGTATTCGAGATATTCTATATATTTCCATTGCTGGATCTGATAAATTGTATTTGATGTTTTGCTATTTTAAATAATCATTTAAAAAACCTATAAATAGACTCATGCCCTCTTTCATTTGATATGTACAAAATATTACTTTTTTTTTCTCTACTTCACAACTCGCAGCTGATACATCGCATTTATTTTGTAATTAATGTGTGAAATCATGGCTTTGCACCAGAATTTTAGGTAATCTAATAAACCATGATATAGAGTTCTATGCAATATAAAGAAAACTTCTTGTAGGGCTTTACCTCGTGAGAAGAGTAAGACTAAGCAAATAAATGGAAAAATATTAGATAGACTCATGACTGGTCAGAGAGCAGTCGGAAAAAGAAAAGGCAAAAAATGAAACAGAAATGAGTTCCTTGCGGGCACTAGTTAAAGAACCAGTTTATGAAACGTCACGATTTCTAATGCATTGATTGCCCTCTTGTTCTGCATCATTAGTACTTTGAAGACTATTCCAAGTTAGGTAACTTAACAAATGCTCTGAGACCACTCATTAACATGACCCAAAGAAAAACAAAGAACAAACCTGAGCATTGTCAACCAAATAGATCCATCCCCTACGTTCTCTCAGATGATGTATGCAACACAGATGATTCGATTTTTACTACAAAATTCTAATGAGAGTAGCACAATTGATTTAAAGAGTTGAGAGAATAAATATTGAATCACTTGGAAGAGGAGAACCTTAGAAGAACAGCGAAAAAGAAGGTTGTCACAGGTAAGCAGTTAGCAGTTACAGACACGAGCGAAGCTGAAGTATAAAGGAGCGCAATCCCAAAGAGATTCATAGCCAGCGTGATACTGCAATACACATGTATCATTTCGTCAAAATTTCCAGAAAAAGTAATAAGCTTTTGAATCTTAAATTACGTAATCACCAAATTCTCTTATTAAGGTTTAAAACTCAAGATTCTGGGAACATTTTGTAACTCACCCTAGGAAAGCAAGTGCGAATATCTTGAAGAAGACAAGGAGTGCGAGTGGAGTTGTGGATCTCCTTTCAAACATCGCAGTTAACAGGACCAAGAAAATGGTTCCGGTCATATGCCGGTAGAAGATGAAGATGTAGCTCTTCATCCCTCCATTGAATGCAGCCTTGGTAAACAAGATCATGCCTACCTGTATAATCTGGATCAAGATAGCGAACAAGTATGGATTCTTCAGTCCCATTTTGCTCTCTTCTCTCTGTACATTTGCCTCAGATCAGGAATTTAAAGCCGAAATCTTTAAGATTCACATGCTTATCTGACTTTGAAGAAAATTTAACACTAGCTACCTTTTAATGAAATGTCAGTGAGTAGATAAGTAGCGAGTCTTCTCCTTCGGATATGCTTTCTGACGTGAGTTCACTTTTTCAAAAGCAGCAAATTCTCAATAGGGCCATTTTTTGTTTATCTCTGGTTGTCGGAAAGTCCCTTGAATTATACCTCTTGTTTGAAATTTATGGATATTGTCTTCACCACACCTGGGTAAGTGTAAATATGATTGATGTCCGTAACTTGTAACTGCCATTTATAGGTATGGTCGAAACAAATTTCCTCCAACCAAGGGTACGACAAAATATAATCTGTTGATTACCATGTACAGAATTCAAAAAATTCTACTTTATCTGAAACGTGCTCGCAGGCGTCAGTAATACGTTGACCAAGATCCATACACAAGATAAAGAAATAAGGAAAGAGCAGATCAACTTGAGGATTATCTCTGGCAGGTTGGATTTTATCCAATCTTTTATTAAACAAGACAGCAATAGAAGAGGAGGGAACGCAAAACATTATTAAACCCAGCCAGGAATCCAGGAAATTGACGTAATTACTTTTCTTATAAAAACAATCCCATTCCAATCTATACCAGGCTTTAGCAGGATCCACCTTGATGAGCATCATACCAGTCTTGCCAGTTTCACAGCTCATAGACTGGACGATTTTCTTGGACAATAATGACGGTATCAGCGCCTCTTCTGTCCGGTACAAAACTAGCTTCTAACGAGGAGAGAAAATTGTCCGGTTTTGGGAGTAAGCAACACCAAGGTTTGATTCAAGCATTCTCGGAAATGCCAAGAAATAGCAATAAAATATATTTTTGTAGTTTTTCGAAGGTTATTTTCGACAGTAGGAGGATAGCAGGTTCCTACTTCTATACTGACTTTTTATATGACCAGAACACCCTTATCTCATTAAATATATAAATGAAAAAAAGAGAACATCGTCAATTAAAGTTTGATATTTTTGGACAGTTAATTAACAAATTTCTATTTTTATGAGCATATGTCTTCATGTTTGAAATTCATTATACATGTTCTTTGCTAAAAATGATTCAAATCCATATTGAATGGAGCGCATGCAAAGCACACGCAAAGGAACTATTTCGAGTCAAAGGAACCTCTCTATATTCTATTACCGACCTTGGTTGATTAAATTTTACCAGCAATTCAAAAGAAATTGAGGCAAAAGCTTTAAAAGTACAGCTGAAGATATAATAACATGCAACTCAAATCTATTTCCAATCCAACTTATCCTCTTTAAATTAAATCTTGCCACAATCTATCTCGACACGTATGTATTTTAGCAAACCATTTTTAATGCTTATTTCCTGTTTTTATATTCATATTAAGCAAGATGGTTCCGAAAATGATACTTATTTTAACAGCTAGTGCTTCTTATTTCCATACAACAAATTCACATATCACTAAAAATCCTACGCATGATATGTAGGTATTTTCTATTGCATGTCATAAGATCTTGATAGTTTCGATTCAAAATGTGAATAAATTTTTTTCATCAAATTAATGAATTATATGTGTGTGTGTGAGTCGTGACCTAACCTCTTCCAACTCGGGAATGAGAAGTAAGTTTAGGGATACTATGAACTTCGAGCCGATGGCCTTCTATTGACTCATGCTCTCCCAAGTCCATATATCAAGCATTTAAAATTTTAAATTGATTATATTAAAGAGTTGCCACTAGCATTTTTAGGATTGGCTAGAAACCCAATAAAATATGGGAAGATATCTTATTATTTACATAACAAGATATTCTACATTCAGGGACTTGATTACGTTAATCCTAATACTAATGCTCTTTCTGTGGCTAAGTTGATCATGCTAACTAATGCCATAGCAGCCTATCAAAGAATTCTAGGTATCACCCTAACCATTCTAGATTAGAATATAACATCCAATATATTGAAAAACGCAACCAAGTATTATCGTAAAGGAAAGCACACAAACATCCTAATATTGTCCATAAAAAGAAAATGACAATCCAAAACAAAGCATCCTATTTTAAAATTCTTAAAAGCTTGTGCAAATTTTGGGTTTTGATATTTTTAAAGTGTTTTCTAATTTTTCTAGTTTTTCTAAAATTTTCTTATTTTTTAGAATTTTCTGAAATTTTAAATGATTTTTAATTTTTATTATTTTCTGGATTTTCTATTTTCCAATTTTTTATGTCTTTCCGAATTTTAAAATTTTTAATAAATTTTAAAAATTTAAAAATTTTAATTATTTTTCTAAATTTTTTATTGATTTTAGAATTTTCTAAATTTTTTTATTTAAAATTTATTAAATCCTTTCATCATTTTCATCATTTTTAATTTTTTTCTTTCTAAAATTTTTTTATTTTTTTATTATTATATTAGGGGAACGGGTTCGGACCGGGTTTACCCGTTGACCGACCTGCTTGCCTATCTCGGATTCGACCGGTCGAATTAAAGAAACGAATTTCTTAGCATTTTTGGGATCTTCTTTTGATTTTCCTATTTTTTAATTCTTTTTCTCTCCTCCTTTGTCCTTTTTTATTTTGTCTTTTTCTGCCCGTCTTCTTCAATCGGACGCCTTCTTTCTTCCTCAAGCCACCTCCAACCCGAAGCTCTCCTTCGAATCAACTTATCTTTTTCTTCTTCCCGGACCAGAAATTCCTCAATGCATCACTCAAACATGTTATCACCGGCATCTACACCGCCGCCGGACCCACCCCCCACTGCCGGTCATCTACCCTGACCGGCAACAACACTTCCGGCTGCTCCCTCAGGCGACCGCAAAAATAATGGAAAAATATCCATACTGAAGCTATATTTCTAAAACCAACTATGTCAGCAAACCGACAAGCGTAAATACATTAAATGAGAGGAAATAGTCTACTCAAACCGTAGGGCTCGTTGGCATGGGGAGGGTAGCTCAGGCGACTCAAAAAAAAAGAAAAAAAGAAAATGGATATGCCATGAAAACACCGGAAAACACAGTAGCAAGTCAGATGTAGATCGAAAATAGAGGAACAAAACACACATCAAACTGGACTTCTAGGCACAGGTTTCGGTGCTTCATTCAGGCAATACATCAAGCAGTCGGCATTATGGGTTCAAGGTTCAAATATGAAGCGCTCCTTGGTCCAGACATGATGCCTTAACTTCTAAAACATTACAAATAGTCATGAAATTGCTTTGGTTATCAACCGAAGCTCTCTCCGCCATGGAGGTTCCCCTCTACCGTTTGGGTAGTTCCTCTCTACTAGATGGGTAGTTCCCGTTGCATTACTCTTCCCTGATCTTGAAGCCTTTGCTTGCTTTGTCTCTGAGCATCCTCTTTTTGCGATTCGTCGTCAAAGTTTGCATCCTTTCATGCGATTTGTTGTCTAACCCTAAAACCCCCTTTCAGAAACCCTAATCTCTGCCTTTCCTCCACAGCACTGTACCCCTCCACCTCCACTTAACAGCATTTCTGCCCCTCTCCTCCACAGCATAGCACCGCTCTACATCCACCCATCAGAGCTCCCTTCAACCCTCAAATCCACGATTCATCCAAAACCCTAGTCCCCTACAAACTTAATATGGCAGATCAGAATAATGAAGAAAGAAGACTTGCGGCTCTCTGCAAAAGCATGGGAAAACTCTGGAATGCAGTTGATGTCGTCGATATCCCAGGTGCTATTTCTACTGAAAAACTGCTTGAGTGTCGCAAAACCCTATTCGGTAGATTCTACACGAACCCAGCTCTGAACTATAATGCATTTGTAAACCTGATGCGAAAAGCGTGGAAGACGGAAAACTTTACCTGTGCCACTTTAGAACCTGGTTTTTTCTCCTTCTCCTTCCAATCGGAAGCCGTTGCACAGAGAATACTCCACTCGGGGCCTTGGTCTTTCTCCAGCCATCTCCTAATACTTAGGCAGTGCGAACCTGATACACCTGAGTTCTGTTACGATTTTACTCACTGTGATTTCTGGATAAAATTCATCGGATTACCATATGGGAGGGTTACCTATGATGTGATCGAGGAAATTGCTTCCAAACCGGGAGCTATTGTTGAAGTAAAACTGGAGGAAAAAGGCAACAGTACCTACAAAGTAGGTAAAGCCAGAGTGACACTGTCATTAAAAAACCCTCTGAAGACATGCATGATTGTGAATCTTGATAGCAAAAAGCTCTGGGTTGAATTCAAATACGAAAGACTGCCCTATTACTGCTATTCCTGTGGCAGAATCAGACATTATGCTACGGAGTGCGATGAGATACCATATAAGGAGTTAGGGTTGGAACAGAACTTACTGGCCAGATGTGGTGATTGGTTGCGAGCTGAGGTGAGGGATCTTAGTCCCTATGGCAAAATCTTTTATGGACAGAAGGAACTCCCCCCTGAAGAAGTGGATGTAGTACTTGAAACCCCACTATCTCCTGTACCTGAAACAGAGCAGAATAGTTCTCCATCATCCCAGCAAACGCAACTCTACAATACTCAGTTAAAAGGTCAGGAAACTTACACACCTTCCTCCTCTCGAGAATTAATCCTGCTGGAATCAAAAAGCACCTAGAAAAGGGGAAATTGCTGCATTGATGAAGAATCCCTCATGATCATCCACGAGGAACAGATGAAGGAAGCTGAAGGAGATCTGAAGAGGACCCCCCTGCAAAACAGAAAGGAAAGTGTGTAAAATTGGCCAATGCAAAAAAAGTTAAAAGATTCTGTCCATATGGAGCACAACCATCATCTTAACAGGCAGAGAACAATAATCAACTAGTGGAAACACCTATTAGGGTGGCAGAAAAGTCAAAACAATGGGCTCTGGTGGCTAGCCCTAATAAGCCACCAAATTACCCATGAAACTCTTAAGCTGGAATTGTCAGGGGTTGGGCAATCCCCTGACAATCCAGGCCTTGCGAGTCACTGTGACTCAAGAACGGCCCAACCTTGTTTTCATTATGGAAACAAAGAATCCAGAACAGAAAGTATTAAGAATAAAAAGGAGACTCAACTTCCACACTAGTCACATTGTTAATCCAGAGGGTACAACAGGGGGCTTAGCTTTATTCTGGAATGATCAACTGCACGTATCCATAGAATCATCCTCGGCCGCAGCAATCTTCACCCAATGCCATCTGAAAGATCGAGATCAGAAAATGAAAATCACTTTTCTCCATGCTCCCAATGTTTTTAGAGAAAGAAATCAGTTATGGGAAAGGATCTATTCAGCTAGTGTGCATTACCGACTACCATGGCTCTGCTTGGGCGATTTTAATGAAATACTAAATCACTGGGAGAAAGAGGGTAAGTACAGAGCTGAAACTTACAGGCTAACAGCTTTCAGAGACTTTGTCAATCAGTGCTCCTTGATGGGCCTAGAATGCAAGGGATGCTCCTTCACTTGGTCAAACAAACGAGAGGGAGAGAATCTGGTGAAAAAAAGACTCGACAGGGCATTATGCTCACTTCAATGGAGAATCACTTACCCAGAAGCCGACTGCACTGCACTCCCAGCGATAGGCTCATATCATACTCCTCTCCTGCTATCTCTGGATCAACCAAAGAGAAGGAAAAGGAAGCAGTTCAAATATGAAGCTTATTGGACTGACGAAGCAGAAAGTAAAAATATAATTGCAGATACCTGGAATGACCCCACCACACAGGATCTTAACCTGGTGGAGAAACTACAGCTAGTACAACAGAAGTTAGTGCAATGGAGCAACAGTAAATTCGGACATGCAAAGAGGAGGATCACCTTGCTCAAAGAAGATCTCCAGCACTTGATGAACAGCAAACAAACGCACGGCGAATCAGCTCAGGAGAAAGAGATAACCAAAGAAATCGACCAATTATGGAGATAAGAGGAGATGTACTAGGGCATGCATTCGAGGATAAGTTGGATAAAGTGGGGAGATAAAAACACTCGATTTTTTCACGCAACGACAATTCAGAGGAGATGTAGAAACCAGATAACAATGTTGAAAAATGAGAGAGGTGCTTGGATTAGAGGGGAGAAGCAGTTACAGGGGATGACAGAACAGTATTTCAAAAAACTATACACATCAGTGGGGGATCGTAATTGGCAACCTATCATCCAACACATTCCTACTTTAGTGGATGACCAGATGAACTTTACCTTAACGGCTCCAATTACTGAAGAAGAAATCACCACAGCCATGCAGCAGCTCGGAGCTTTTAAAGCACCTAGTCCTGATGGATTCCATGGGATCTTCTATAAAGCGCATTGGCCAGTCATCTCCAAAGACATTTATCAAACACTGCAGCTCTAACACTGGCCATCTAGATCCTGCATTAAATAGAACACTCATCACATTGATACCCAAAATCTCACAGCCTGAAAAACTGGAGAATTATCGCCCTATCAGTCTATGCAACTTCCTATACAAAATAATTTCCAAAATTCTTACAAATAGGCTCAAGCCAATTCTACCACACATCATTGCAGAGGAACAGAGTGCATTTGTGGGAGGAAGGCAGATACAAGACAACATATTGATGGTACAGGAAGTGCTGCATAGACTTCGAACTAGCAACAGGAAAAAGAAATTTCAAGCAGTCTTAAAACTAGACATGCAAAAAGTGTATGATCGCATCGAATGGGATTTTCTTCAGGCATGTCTAACAAAACTAGGCTTCAAGGACCAATGGGTAAAATGGATCATGTAGTGTGTGAGTACAGTATCCTTCAGCATCAACTTTAATGGCGAACCTTTACCTTTCTTCAAACCTACCCGTGGCCTACACCAAGGAGATCCACTTTCACCTTATCTCTTCATCATTGTTGCTAATGTGTTGTCCATTCTAATGAAGAAAGCAGTGCAGGAGGGTTCGCTCACAGGAATCAGACTGAATAGTCACTGCCTTACCCTGTCCCACCTACTCTTTGCTGATGATTCGATTTTCTTCCTGCACGGAACAGTCGTTGAATGTCAAAACCTGGCAGATGTACTAAATCAATACTGTTTCGCTTCAGGCCAGGCAGTTAATCTCAACAAATCAGGCATCTACTTTAGCAAAGGATGTCTTACAGCTCTCAAGAGAAACATGGCATTGGCTCTTAGGGTTCCAGAAATCACAAAGACAGGGAAATACTTGGGCATACCTTCTAACTGGGGGCACTCCAAGAAGGACGTGTTCACATGGATCTTAGCTTGGGTAAACTCTAAACTAAGCACCTGGAAGGAGAAATTGTTATCTAAGGCGGGAAAGGAAATACTCCTAAAAGCAGTAACACAAGCTATCCCTCATTACGCGATGTCAATATTCAAAATTCCTATATTAATTTGCAAAGCAATAGAGAGAAAGATTGCAGCCTTTTGGTGGAAAAGCAACGAAAAAAAGACTGCAATTCATTGGAAGAAGTGGGATTTGCTGAAAACCAGGAAGAGTGAAGGGGGATTGGGTTTTAATGACTTACAGACTTTCAACAAAGCAATGTTAGCAAAGCAGATGTGGCGCATAATTAAAAACCTAGACTCTCTGCTAACCAGATTATGGAAGGGGCTGTATTACTCACATGGCGACTTCTGGAATGCTGGCCGAGGGTCTCGGCCCTCGTGGGGATGGCAGAGCATCATCATGGCAAGGGACTCGGTTGCTCCTCAGGTCATGCACAGAATAGGCAATGGAAAAAACACTTCAATTAGAGCCGAGATGGCTAAAAAGTGGCCCCATAGGAGGCACAGCATCAAGTCATGAACCAGAAAAAGTCTCAGAACTCATAAGTCCAGCTACAGGTACCGGAGTGAACCTCTGCTATCCTCTATGTTTGACGATAGGAGAGTGCAGGAAATTCTAGCCACACCCATCGGCTTACCTGACGAAGATGACAAACTAGTATGGATGCCCACGAAAACAGGTGAATACTCAGTAAAGAGTGGTTATTCCATGTTCAGAAAGGTCTCTGTTATAGCACAAGACAAACAAGCAACTTCGTCTTATCAAGCCAATCCTGATCTCTGGAAAAACCTATGGCAGTCCTCAATCCCACCCAGAATAAAAAATTTTCTCTGGAATGCATGCAACAATGCCCTAGCTACAATGGAAAACTTGCATCATGGCAACATCGTACCTTCTCCGTTATGCCCCCTCTGCAAGCAGGAAGTAGAAACGCTTGAGCACACATTTCTCCTGCCCATGGACCGCCAACGTCTAGAATTCAGCCCCCCTGCACCTACAGATATCCAGAGTTGGCCTCACCCGATTCGAAGAATGGATCTGCAGCATGCAACAGACGGTCATCTCGGGTAAATTTAACCTAATAGCGGGGCTTTTATGGAGCATTTGGAAGGAACGAAATCGATTCATCTTCAATCAGCAAAATCCGAAGCCACAATCAACAATCGCCAGAGCAGAAGTGTTCACAGAAAGCTACAGCGCTTTAAACGGAGAAAAGAATAGCAAGAAAAACCCTGAAAACTTATCTGAATCTTGGCTTCCACCTCCTCCAGGAATGATCCGCATAAACATAGACACAGCATATGATCCAGATCCGGAAAGAAACACAGCACCCACCGAGAGAAGAGAACTCCCCGACACCGTGCTGCCATCGCATGTGTATGTCGCGATTACCGAGGCCTCGTTGTGGATGGTTTTGCGAAGCCAGTCGCTGTTGCATCGGCTCTTCAGGCAGAAGCAATCGCCATGGATGAAACCCTAACCTTCATCGAGAGTCGTAGCTTTCTCTCTCCTCAAGTACAGTCTGACTGTTCATCTCTTGTGCACGCGTTGAAGACTTCAACTGAACTGACTTGGGAACTCCATCCAATCGTGAGCCGGGCCAAGGTAAAACTTCATCACCTTCCGGGCCTATCCCTGGCCCATTGTAACAGGAGTACAAACCGCCCCGCAGACTGGATAGCGAAGGCCTGCCGAAACAACTCCCTTCCTTCGGACTGGATTTTTAATCCACCCGCTGCTTCATTTGATCTACTATGTACTGATGCTATGACTGTTTTACTTCATCATCTGAAATAGTAAATCGACTGATGCTGTTTTGATGTTCAAAAAAAAAAAAATCCAGATATCATCAAAAACATCAAACGACTCAAATTTATATCTCTCGACCGAAGACAAGGGTAACTCGGAGTGTTCGAGAAGGGTGTTTCGTACCTGGTTTTGCACGGCTAGCTGGGCTTCTTCTTTGGCTGTGGAGAGATCCCCGAATAAGCGACGGTCTGCTCACGAAATGTCCCTCGACCGGAGGCGTTGAAAACCGACAGCGAGCTCCGGCGAGCCCACTTTCTGTCACTCTAGAGACTAAACCTCCTTTCCTCGGCCCTTCTCTAGGTCTCTCGTTGACCTCACCTACGCGGGGGAATCTTTTTCCGTCAGCCACGCCAGCTCAATGCATCCTAGAAGTTGTCGGGGATTGCTTCAGTCACTCGTGGGAGCTTCCTTCGCGTCACATGCGCGGTTCTCACGCATGCTTTTCCTCGTGGGTTTCCTTTCTCGCGTCGCAGGCGTTAGAAAATTCAGAAAATCCAGAAAATAAAATTAAAAAAACGGAAAAATCATTAAAAAATTCTGAAAATTCTAAAAGAAAAAGAAAAAATTAGAAAAATTGGAAAACCCTTTAAAAATATTAAAACCCAAATTTTGGGCTGAAAAGAGAGTTTGAGGGAGGCCCAAATACTGCTAGGTGGGCTCTACAGGGTGACCCACGCTAATACATCCATCATTTTCATTCATTTTTTCACTCAATTTTCTTTTTTTACCTCATTTTCAGTTCATCCATTTTTGTTTACCTTTTTTTATTATTATCCCTTTTTTTTTTGTAAAATAAAAGGATTCCTAAAAGGTCATCAAAAATTTGGGTGTCAACAATATATATATATATATATATATATATATATATATATATTTGTTAGACTAAGTGGATTTTCAATAAAAATAATTAATGGTGCCTTTTTTATTCATTTTACTTTAATGTCACGTCAAATTTATTTTTCTGATTTAACTTTTATAAATCACATTTAAAATGAGCTACTTACAGTTTGTTTGAAAATTGTTTCTCTGCTTCTCCATTTATTCAAAGCAAAAAATAAAAGTACATAAACTATAGGTAAGTGGTCGACTTTTGTTTTTGATTTGTTAATTTTATTGCATCGTTTTGCAAAGTAAATTCAGTTTTAAGAGCAATTTTACTTAATGGGAAATACTTAAAATTGTAAAAAAAAATGATTAGTTATATGTAAGACATATCATTAAAAGGTGGAGCAAAGTGTTCATTTCATTAATAAGCACGGGAAAAAAGAGCATGAATATTTGAAAAAAATAATTTCTTGAACATTCGGTCAAATTTAGGAAAAACACGTAAGTTTGTGAATAAATAAGAAGAATTAACTCATCAAAGATGATATTAAAGATTCAAAATGCATGAGAGAGTTAAAGATTTTATTATTTAAATGTCAGAGATTAGCTAAAATCTAATGTTAGTCCATCAATTTGCGCATTTCTTTTTCCTCCTAATAAATTTCTTTAAGTCTTTTATCTTTCTACTCAAGTACTTGTAAAAACTTTTCTAGCAAGTACTTCTGGCTCTAAATCTTGTTAGCAAGAGCTAACATATTCTTGAGTTCCTACAGACATAACCAAACCACAAGTCTTTTATTTTTCTACTCAAGTACTTGATCTCTATTATTATTAGTCTATCTCTACAAACTAGCAAGCCAATAAAATTGTGTTTGCTAATGCTGCTACTCCAAATTAGGCTGTACCACTCCACAAATGGGCCCCCGTGTTTGAGTTCGTTATAAATATTGTTAAAATATGTCTCGAGTTTGAACCCAATGCAAAATTATGAATATTTGTTGCGAACATTCGAAATCGAGCAAAGAAGATTCGAAGATCAACTTCTCAAAATTCGAATATGCATTGGAGAGTTTGGCCATTGAAATAGGAAAGTCCAACTTTCACTTGGATTTGGATTCTATTTAAAATATATAGAGATATATTTTGGTTAAAATAGGCAAGTTAGGAAATAGAATTCTATGAGAAGTTGGCAAAGGAAAAAGGGTCTTACTTATATATATATATAGACTTGTGGCCGTTGATGGAAGAAGGGTTGATCATGAAGAATTGGTCTTAAAGCGCCGTCTTGTTGTGGAGTGCTTGGGAGGGATTTTCTTTGTCGTTCTTGGTCGTGAATTACATCCAAGAAGATTTAATGTTCAAGCCAATTAAATCTTGTGGTAAGATTTGCGTGTAATTCCTTCGTGAGATTGAGAGATTATTTCTTGAGAAATTTCAGGGCTAAACACTGCATGTGTTATTATGTGTAATTGGGGCTTGGGAAATACCAAGAGAGTGTTTGATTGACTCAAGTGTGTAATCTCCTTTTATCGCTTGATCTATAGTGAAATTCGCTTCTGTTCTCCCTAGGGATATAGGTCTTTACGACCAAACCACGTAAATTCGGTGTCCAATATATTTTCTTTTTTTGTCTATATTATTGTTCGATCGCTCACCATTTCGCAACAAGTGGTATCAAATAAGGGCGTATATGGTCCGGGCAGGCGGTTCCCAACCTAGAACCGGGAACCGCACGCTCAGAACCGATTCCGAAAAATTGGAACCAGGATCCACCCGAAAATCGGACCGCCGGTCTAGTCCGGTTCCTAGGTGGATCTATGGAACTGATCTTGATGTGAAACAATTTTTAATTTCAACATAGAACCACTACGTGACATCAAAGCAAGCCAAAGAAAGAAAAACCAAATTTAAGTACATGGAGATGCGAATGGCGGGAAAAGTAAATGTAGCGAATTTACACAGAAATGCATAAAGCAGAGTGTCGCTACAATTTAATGGCGTGAACACTCTAAAATGAACAATACAGTCAATAGCACATAAGTCACAACCCGACACTACCTACTAAAAGAATCCCATCTCAAACAGAAAAAAAAACTGTAACATTCTGTATATAATCCATCCACCTTCTCTGACATATACCAAAAGGATAATCCCAATTCCTTCAATTAAATGCAAATTCATCATCAGTTAGGAGTTTGAATTCACTACAACAATACAGAATCTGCACTTCATTTCGGGTAAACATCAAAGGTGAAAGCATGTGCAATTGCATAAAACTCAACATTACGAGCAGAAGCCTAGACTTCAACCACCAGAAAACATTCCATTTCCCACTTCCAAATTCAAAGACACGCATGACCACAGGCGATAGCAACTCCAAAATCAAGCATTTCGAAAACAAGTGGTTCTCGCCTACGATTCCAATAAGAATCAAGAATTGCACATCATGGGTGAGGAGAAAAGAAAGAACTTTCACAGCAAGTGAGAACCTGCAAAATAGAGTTCGGGCGATCGTAGCAGAACCGCTCCACCTCTAGAATCGCATTCGTGCCTCTGCTCTCACTCCAAATAGCACCCCGACATACCTCCTTCACCCAAAAAAAAAAAATGCCCATTTGAGAATTCAATCCAAGACACAAGATAGAACCAAGGAAATTAGGCTCCGCGAGAGAGAGAGAGAGAGAGAGAGAGAGAGAGAGAGAGAGAGAGAGAGAGAGAGAGAGAGAGAGAGAGTACAGGAAGTAGTTGTAGGCACTGACGATAAGGAAGTGGTCGTAGGTAGTGATGGAGGCGCAGCGACCGGTTCGGGATTTGCTGGCATCGATTGTTGCGGCTGTAGGGGCTGTAACAACGTTGGATTTGGCGGAAGGGGTCCGGAGTGAGGGGGCGAACAGCAGAGAAGGAGGAGTAGTGGTTGTGGAGGGTGGCGGTCGGCGCGAGGGGCCAGATAGCAATGGCGGAGGAGTAGCGGTAGTGATGTCGACGCTCAGGGAAGAATCAAAATGGTGATAGGATTACGAGGAACTGAGGAGAGAGAGAGAGAGAACCGAAGACGAAGGGAGTGAGATGAGATCTAGGTTTTTTTTTTTAGTAATTTTTTTAATATTAAAAAGGTTTCGATTCGGTCCAGATGGGCAGGCGGGCAAGCGGATCCGCCCATGGAATCGGGAACCGGACCGGTACCCACCAGTTCCCATAAATTGGAACCGACAATCGGACTGGTACCCATCAGTTCCCATAAATTGGAACCGGGAACCGGTTCCCTCAAGAACCACCGATTCCAGGTGGTCTGGGCGGTTTCTGGGTATTTTGCACACCCCTAGTATCAAAGCCAGGCTTGGCTGAATTGAAGCGAATCGATGGCAGCAGAAAAAGTAAAAGTGAGAATCGATAGATTTGATAGGAATGATTTTAGTTTCTAAAAAATGCTGATTGAAGATTATCTTTACCAGATGAAACTGCACTTGCCTTTATATGGGGAGAAACTAGAGTCGATGAAGCAAGCTGATTGAGATTTGCTAGATAGATGAGCTATGGGCGTTATTTGGCTGACGTTGGCTCGTAACATCGCGTTTAACATCTTGAAGGAGAAGATCACTGCTAATTTGATGCAAGGCCTATCAGATATGTACAAGAAGCCCTTTACGATCAACAAAGTCTATTTGATGCAATGTCTGTTTAATTTGAAGATGAGTGAAGGTACATCAATTGTAGATCATGTCAATGAAATCAATGTGATTGTCTAGTCAATTGAGTTTAGTTGAAATTGATTTTGAAGATGAGGTACATGCTTTGATTCTATTATCATCATTGCCGAATAGTTGGAATACTATTGTTGTTAATAATTCCTCTGGGTCAACAAGTTTGACGTTTGATAGGGTTCGAGATTTGATTCTGAGCGAGGATATTCATAGAAGAGAATCTAGCAAACCTATATCTACTGCTTTAGTAGGTGAAAATAGAAGAAGATCTATAACACGTGTGGGTAAGGGTAGTACTAATATGAACAAACGTAGTCAATCTAGAATTGTTGATGTTGTCTGTTAGAGCTGTGACAAGATGGGGCATCTTAGAAGGAATTGCCTTAAGCTGAAGAATGAGAAGGCTAAGGGAATGACAGTTGATTCTGTAGATAATGTTGTAGCTGTAGCAGATAATACCGATTATGTCTTGTCTGTCACTAATTATTCATCGTTTGATGGATGGATTATGGATTCTAGTTGTTCTTTTCATGTCACACTAAATAAAAATTGGTTTATCACTTATCAGTGCCCAGGTAGTGGTAAAGTCCAGTTAGAGAACAACGCTGAGTGCAATGTTGTGGGTGTTGGTGATATTAAAATCAGAATGCATGATGGCATTGTGAGGTCATTGACTGGAGTAAGACACGTTCCAGAATTGAAAAAGAACTTAATTTCCTTGGGTGCCCTAGATTCAGCTAGTTGCATGTATTCTTCAAAAGGTGGAGTTCTGAAGGTTGTTCAAGGTGCCTTGGTGATAATGAAAGGAATCAAGCATGGGGGCCTGTATAAACTTCAAGGTGAGACAGTGACAAATTTTGTTGCGGAGACGTTGGATGCATCTGTTCGAGGGTCTTTTGATTGCTCGAAGAAGACCTGGGTATTTGTGCCAATGCACAAGTTTGATGCTGGTGTCAGGATCACGCGGTTAAGAGCTTTGATCGAGACGGAAACTGATAAGTTGATCAAGCATGTGCAGATTGATAATAGCATAAAGTTCTGCTCAAGAGATAGTAAATAAATTCTGCATGAAAGAGAGCATAGTGAAACATTGCAATACTACTAGTAAATCACAATAATTTGCAGAATTGATAAGCAAAACATTGCTAAAGACGACCTGAAAAATTATCTCTAGTGCTGATATTGCTAGGAGAATCCTAGCCGATGTGCTTAGTACGATAAGTTGCTTGGTGAATAGATCCCCATCAACTGTTATTGAATGGTGGACTCCTGAAGAAGTGTGATCAAGTAACGTTGCTGGTTATTTTATTATTAGAATGTTTGGTTGTCCGTGTTATTTTCGAGTGAGTGATGGTAAGCTTGATTGGAGAGCAATGTGCATATTCCATAGCTATGCACAAGGTGAGCGGGGCGATCGGTTGTGATGCACAGATATAAATTCACCTATTAACAGCAGAGAAGTTACCCTTGATGAGTCTCTGGTATTTCTGGCTAGGAGTGTTTGTGGCAGTGTTAATATGGAATTTGGACGGTGTTTAGCTTGAGGTGGAGTTGCGATCAGAAACTCCTGAGGTAGCATATATGGGTACTAGTAAAGTAATCGACACAAATGGTGCTTGTAGCGAGGTGGAGCCTATAGAGCCAACGGTTGCTGTAACTGTTGAAATTAACAAGGTACGTATTCGATCTCTTGATAGATATGGATGCAATAATGGTTTTGTTTTATCTGCGGTTGAGGAGATTGCGTCGGAAAACTCTTGCGGAGCAGGTAAAGATGCATGTAGAGTTGGTATTCTGATGAAGTCCTCGGTTATGGCAAAGTTCAAGCGAGGCTTGGACTTGGATAATATCTATGGCGGTTGAGCCCATCGGAGGCTATGGGAAAGTAGCGGCACAATTTGATTTTTGCGAAGTGATTGCAACTTGGCTCAAACATCGAGCCAAGGTGGAGATTGTTAAATTATGTCTCGAGTTTGAACCCAATGTGAAATTACGAATATTCCGAATTGGATATGTTGTGGACATCTAAAATCGAGTAAAGAAGATCTGAAGATCAACTTCTCAAAATTCGAATTTGCGTTGGAGAGTTTGGCCACTAAAATAGGAAAGTCCAACTTTCACTTGGATTTGGATTTTGTTTAAAATATATAGAGATATATTTTGGTTAAAATAGGCAAGTTAGGAAACATAATTCTATGAGAAGTTGGCAAAGGAATAAGGGTCTTACTTATATATATAGACTTGTGGCCATTGATGGAAGAAGGGTTGATAATGAAGAATTGGTCTTGAAGTGTCGTCTTGTTGTCGAGTGCTTGGAAGGGATTTTCTTTGCCGTTTTTGTTTGTGAATTACATCCAAGAAGATTTAGTGTTCAAGCCATTTAAATCTTGTGGTAAGATTTGCATGTAATTCTTTTGTGAGATTGAGAGATTATTTCTTGAGGAATTTCGAGGCTAAACACTATATGTGTTATTGGGTGTAATTGGGGCTTGGGAAACACCGAGAAAGTGTTTAAGTGACTTGAGTGTGTATTCTCCTTGTATCGCTTGATCTATAGTGAAATTTGCTACTGCTCTCCCTATGGATGTAGGTCTTTATGATCGAACCACATAAATCCGGTGTCCGATATATTTTCTTCTTCTATCTATATTATTGCTCGATCGCTCGCTTTTTCGCAACAAAGATAATGGAAACAGTATCTTGAGCTAGATATAACTGGGTTTAGAACATGTTGTGATTTGAGAAGACATCGCTAACTCCAAGCCATACTACCCTTAATGTCAAGCTACATAATTGGGGTATCTCTACATTTTGTGTTGTGAACCCAAATGCTCCAAAGTGAAGAGGATGGACGATTAATGAGGTTTGGAGGTGTGTGGCCTAACAAAACTTTGTTCCATGTGTTCAAATCAAGCAATCGTAATCCTTCTTCCTTTTTAGGTGAACATAACTTGTTATACGACGTCTTTTAGGAGCTTTTCTAGTATTGAAATAATCACTTTTTCATTAAGATTGGTACTGAAGCGATTACTTTTCAACAAAGATTGACATTGAAGTGATTATTTTTTACAATGACTAGCACTGAAGTGATCACTATTTAACTTCCTACACAACGTCATTTAGAGATTATATGGTAACTAGGCACGTTGGCAAGCTTTGTAGGATGGAGAAATTAATAAAATATTACCACGTTAGATTTTTGGCGAGTCAAATCAAAGTTGACACTAAAGTGATCGTTTTTTTTTTTTTTTTTTTTTTATAAAAGTGGCACTTAAGTGAGCCGGCGAAAAGTTGTGGCACTAAAGTAGGTGTTATACACAAATTAAGACACTTCTAGTGTATTTCTCTCCTTATTAGTTCTATCCCCAGTGTCAAAAAAACTTCTACATTCACCATTGGATAGTTGACATGTGCAAGGAATTAGTTTTGTAACTAAATTCTTCCTCATGTTCACCACTTAATGAAGAATGTGTAAATTATTTTTTATATTGGCAATGGACCTAATAAAATTCCTTAGGATATTACATAAATTTTGTTTAGAGTCAGTTCGTTAGTGTAAATTCCCTGTGATACCATAAGATAAACACAAACAGAGCTTTAGGTGCTGGGATTGAGAGACAAATGTTGTTTTTTAGTCTTTGTTTATTCTTAATGAAATGCCGCCCCCCTTATGGATGTATATCTCATCAACCTGACCACATCAAATTCTCTACCATAATTTTTTTTTTCAATCATTTTTTTATATCAAGAATAAATAGCTTCACATAGCAAGAGAAGTTAATACCTACTATTAGAGAATTGAAACTCGTGGGTATAGATTAAATTCCAGCCCAAAAGTCGCCATTAAAGGAGAGTGCACATACATATGGCCAGAGAATTGAGTTGTTGGTGCCAACTTAGATAATAAGAGAAAATTGTCCAAAATATCTTAGACTATTTGTATAGCAGCCAATTCAATCATAAATATTTCAATTATGACAATATAGTTCCAAACCATTTGATAATTTACCAATGTATTTCTGGCCAATTTTGGTCATAGAATCTCCGACGTAGATGACGTCTATTCTACATGACATGATTGAATTTGACACATTGAAGTTTTTTTTAAAAACATTTTACTGAATTTTTCTTCTTTTTTCCTTTCAATTTAGTTTTCCTTTCTTTCCTTTTGATCGTGGCTGGTTTTTTCTCTCACCTGTGGTCAATAGTTAGCCATTGTTGACAATTGGCCATAAGCAAGGGCTGCCCTCTTGATTACCTAGGCAAGAGGGGGGTGGCCTTCGCTAGATTTGAGGAGGGAGACTCTCACCAAGCTGCAAGGGTCGAGCCCTTGCTAGCAGCCATGCAAGTAACCTCATTATATTTGATGAGAGCAACCCTCAACTATGACCAATCATTGACCATGGCCAATTATCACCCATAAGCGAAAGGAAAAGAAAAGAAATGGTAAAAAAAAGGGATTCAAAATGACAATTCAAAAAATAAAATAAAATCTAAAAATTAATCATGTCAGCACCTCTCATGTTATGTAGGATGGACAACGTCTATATTAGCAATTTCTTTGTTTTGAATAACTAAATTGGTAAATTGTCAAAAAGCTTATAAATAAATTGATACAATTTAAAGGTTTAGAACTGAATTGGATACCATGAATACATTTAGGTGACAACATTAATTGCTCTAACTTAATTTGTCAAATGAATAAGTGGTTTAACATTTAAAAATTCTAACACCTTCTCTCATGCTAAGGTGGGATTTTGGCCTAAGATTGAAGCATAGATTTATAAAATAGAGGAGGCAAATGGATGATGACATAGCAAAAGATCAAGAACCTTGGTCTTTAAAATGGGAAAGTGAGCCCAAGCAAGTAGCCTAGAATTTGTAGGTAAGGAGGCTAAAACCAAAGACGAAGTCATATTAGCCACGATCAAACCGAAAAAGAGCTAGATCTCATGTCTTCTTATAAGAATCCATATTAGCTTAAGAAGTCCAATTCCAATCAAAAGTAGCATGCAATTAGAATTGAAGAATACCGAAAACTTGATTCCATTGCTCATTGCCATTGATCTTGTACTTAAGTTTTGATTTTTATGGAGAATTTCTAAATCATATACAAGGAGGGTTATCTTTCAAATAAGCACAAAGTGGAGATATTGCCCAAGAGACACGTTCCCAGCCTCGGTTTGAGGTTTGTAGTACAAGAAGATAGAACATTGATGTATACGGCTCAACTTCAGTAAAGTCTTATATCCTTTACTGTTTTTAAGGATTATAATTTTGCATTAGGCAGTACTGATATTGCTACATGACATTGTTGATGCTAAGATAGTATTGCATAACATCTTAGTGTGTCGGTTATCGCACTCCTCGAGATTGCTATGGATAGGAAATCCCTTGTCGCCTGGCTTTTGCCTCCTCGTATTTGTCCACCACACAATTGATCTTAATTTACAGATTAGGATCATAATAATTACAATTTATGAGTAAACGATAAGTTTAGTGAATAAAAAACGCTCAAGTGTGTTGTACTATGTAAGGATGGACAAAAACCACATATGACTAAATCAATCCTCACCTCGGCCCTTGTGTTGTAGGCTAATATATTTGGCCTCATCTAGCCTCTAATCTATGAAATGTATTGGTTTCATGAATCCCAATAGGATTGGAGTCAACACTTTCTCATTTTAGGTTGGGTTTATTTCGTAACAAATGATAATTTGGAAATCATTTTTCAAAAAATGATCATTTGTATCGTTTGAAATAATTATTCATCATTGTCAATAACAATTTATATATAAATTTTCATGAACTATGAAAAGAAATTCATCCATTCACTTTTATAAATGATACAAGTGATTATTATTAAGAAAATATTTCCAAATTATTTTTTTTGCAAAAAAAAATATCATTTTTCTCCTTCATTGTCCACATCTCTCTCTCTCTCTCTCTCTCTCTCTCGTACATCTCTCGTACATATGGGTGTATCCATGGACAATCATTCATATCAACTATTGGACGTGATGCCAAGAGAATAGGAAAGTTTACCTGCCAACATTTATGCTTTCACCCAAGAGAAACATGGAACAGATCGTTGTTAGGGTTGAATTCAAGGGTGTTGACATGGCTAGGAAGACTGGTCCCTTCGATGCAATCACCCAAGATTGTAGATAATGTGAAATTGCCGTGACCATGATTCCCTAGTCACACATAATTGTAAATACTATAATGTTGTATCATAATATATAGTTTGCACGCAATTTGATTGGCTTAAAAAAATTCTATTGGGATCTTATCATATCACTCAATAAAATGTCAGTATATAGTTTCCGTTGCTACTAACATGCTCAATTTTTAAATTTAGAAAAAGGGGGAACTGTTGTTCTCTTACGCAATAAAGGATCGCAAGCAGTGTAACGTTCCAAGTCAACTTCCACTCGGAGAGGTCTCTTTCCATAGCAATCGCGACAAGAAACGACTGAATTATGCTCAATAAACACTGAATACTTGTGAAGTGAAGCTTCGATGGATAGGTCTTCAATACTCCAATCTAAATATACAAAGATAAAGAACTTGGATTTGTACGATTTCTCATGAAGAGGTAACAGAAACAGAGGATGGTTTCAATAGGCCAGAAACAGTAAAGGTTCACATAATATTAAAAATGTCTTGGTAAAAGCAAAACAATGCTACATATTCAATCAAGATTCAACATCCAAAAGTTAAAGACGCATGACTCGAAGAAGTGATGAGAATGGCGTGGATTCCACAATTGTTAGCTGTGATTCAGCAGTTGGAAAGTGCAATCACGCAGAAGCCGGTTAACATCAACCAATATATGCAATCAAACAATCAACACCCAGAGGACGTGGATTCCACAATTTTTTTGTTTACAGCTGTATTTTATAATTTGAAACCCCTATAACCTAAATTAAGTTAGCGTTTCATCTAGCATGTTTATGTTAGAAAATACGGTAGAAAAGCGTAAGCTATTAGTTAAGTGCATAAACCTTTGTACATATGAATGTGGAATTAAGTGGCTATTAACAAAAGCAGAAGCGTCACATAACCAACATCGTACCGTAGTTAGAATGTTATAGATTTATGCCGTGGTTCTACAAGTATCGGCGCTGACGCACCATCATACAGAATTTCATGAATCACACCCTTTTTTTATCTTTTTTTTAATGGATTTTATCATATCACTTATTGTTATGTGTAACAGTATCAACAAAATGCTACACATTCATAATTGGAAAATTAATATGTGTGTTTGAAGTTAGTTTTGTAACCAAAATTTCCACGTTTTCCATCTTAAAGTGAAATGGTAAGTTATTTCTCAAACTGGCGTTGGATCTTATGAAAATCTTTATTATATTACATTAACTTTGTTGAAAGTTTTTAGTGTAAATTCCATGAGAGAAATCATGAGATAAATAGATGCAGAGCTTTCAGTGCTGGGATTGAGAGATATACATCGTGCTTGTTAATCCTTATTTATCCTTAATGTATATCGGTGCCGCCCTTCCTGTGGACATACATAGTATCAATCAACCACATCAAATTCTTCATATCGATATTTTCCTACCGTTTGCTTTATAATGAAATAATAGCTTCCGGTAGCAATAAGCGAAATTAGTCTCTCTATACAGTCATAGAATTGAAACCCAAAAGTCGCTTTTAGGGGAGACTGCATACGAGCAAGGTCAACTATGAAGCTCATACACAAAGGATTTAGCATGCTTTCTCATTTTATATCAACGTTAGTAATCATCGAAGAATTTGACTTATTGAAGCATACATAGACACTACGGTCTTTTTTCTTTTATTTTCTCCCCTGAAATCTTCCTAACAAGCTGCATTAGGCATCGGAGAGATCACAGAATATTATACATGCATCTCATGCAGAGCAATATCATGAGCTTACTAAGATTGTTTTAGGAAAGCTGTTTATTAAATGGTGTCAAATCACAAGTACTCTATAGTCAATGTTGATGACAGTGTGATAAATCTCTTAGCCAATCAATGTCATGAATCATTTTTTGACAAACCTATAATTTCTCGTTAGCGATATCGACCATGATCTGGAGGATCTAAATACTATAAAATTCTTGAAAAGATCACAGTTCTTTATGAGAAGTTGGGGATTACCTGAAGAACATACCATAAGCCCCAGGAGGAGACTGAAAAGAAAGAAAGGAAGCAACCTACGATCCATTTTGTGCTTCCAAATGTCGAAACATGGTGTTGGTGTTGGGGTTCGTATTGGGCATTGTGGAGAGCAAAAGGAGGATTTAGAATTGGTCCCTTGAAAAAAGCAAGGGTGGCCACTCCTCCCATGCAAATTGCTATTCCTCCAAGCTTTGCAACTCCCGCTATTTTCCTCACATTCAACTTCTCCTTCCTGCCAGAGTATTGCCCAGAGTTGCAAAGCATTAGGAGATGAACTTTTGGCTATAATGAAATCATGAGTCCACTAGAGAGAAATTTGGATATTCACCTGGCAAAGTACGTAAACATTTGAAAAATTTGATACCGTTTGAGATGTATCCGAGGAATTCAATATAGTTCCATTGTTTGATTTGATTAATAGTACTTTAAATAGTCATTCTATAAAACCTATAAATAAACCCATGCACTCTTCATTTGATATGTACAAAATAATTCTTTTTTCTCTTTTTCACAACTCACAACTAATAAATCGCATTTATATCATAATGAATGTGGGAAATCATGGCTTTGTACCATAATTTTTGGTAATCTAATAAACCATGATATAGAGTTCTATGCAATATAAATAAAACCTCTTGTAAGGCTTTACCTTTTGAGAAGAGTAAGACTATGCAAATAATTGGAAAAATATTAAATAGACTCGTCACTCGTCAGAGAGCAGTAGGAAGAAGAAATGGCAAAAAACGAAACAGAAATGAGTTCCTCACGGAACTAGTTAAAGAACTAGTTAATGAAACCTCACAATTTCTAATGCATTAATTGCCCTCTTCTTATGCATAATTAGTACTATGAAGACTATTCCAAGTTAAGTAACTCAACAAATGCTCTTAGAGCACTCATTAACAGGATCCAATGAAAAACAAAGAACAAACCTGGCCCTTTGAAATAACAAATGTTGTATGTCAACCAGATAGATCCATCCCCTATGTTCTCTCAGATGATGCATGCAACGCAGATGATTCAATTTTTGCTACAAAATTCTAAGTAGAGCAGAACAACTGATTTAAAGAGTTGAGAGAATATATATCAAGTCACCAGTAAGAGGAGAACCTGAGAAGAACAGCGAAGCAGAAGGTTGAAACAGGTAGGCAGTTAAAAATTACGGACACGAGTGAAGACGAAGTATAGACGAGCGCAATCCCATAGAGATTCACACCCAGCGTGATACTGCAATACACATGTATCATTTCATCAAAATTCCTAGAAAAGGGATAAGCTTTGAATGTTAAGTTACGTAATCACCAAATTCTCTTATTATTCTAAGGAACGTTTTGCAACTCACCCCAGGAAAGCAAGCGCGAATATCTTGAAGAAGACGGAGAGCGTGAGTGGAGCTGCGCATCTCCTTTCAAACATCACAACCCACAGGAGCAAGAAAATGGTTCCGGCCATTTGCCGGTAGAAGACGAAAATGAAGCTCTTCATTCCTCCATTGAATGCAGCCTTGGTGAGCAAGGTCGTGCCTACTTGTATAACCGAGATCAAGACATTGAACAAGTACGGATTCTTCAGTCCCATCTTGCCCTCTCATCTCTGTGCATTCGCCTCAGATTAGGAATTGAAAGCCGAAATCTTTGAGATTCACATGCTTACCCGTCTTTGCAGAAAATTTGATATTTGGTACCTTTTATCCATGAGTTAAAGAAATGCAGAGTCAGTAAGTGGAGAAGTTAGCGAGTCTTCTTCTCTGGACGTGCTTTTCTGACGTGAGTTCCCTTTTCCAAAAGCAGTAAATTCTGAATAGGGCCATTTTTCTTTGTCTCGGGTTGTCAGAAATTCCTAGAATTATACCTCTTGGCAGAAATTTATGGGATCCCCAACACCATGCTTGGGTAAATGTAAATACGATTGATGTACATGACTTGTAACTGCCATTTATAGGTACGGTTGAAACAAATTTCCTCCAAGCAAGGGTAGGGAAAAATATAATCCTGTTGATTACCATGATACAGACTTCAAAAAAATTCTACTGTATCTATAACGTGCTCATAAGCATCCGTAATATGTTAGACCAAGATCCACACACAGATAAAGGCCTAGTACCTAAAAAACCCTTAACTTTAACTCTAATTCCAATTCTACCCTAAACTTTTTTTCATCTCATAAAAAACCCTCAACTTTTGATTAAAACTCAATTTTACCCTAAACTTTTTTTAGTCAATAAAAAATCACAAACTTTAGATCTAATCATAATTTTTCCCTAAACTTCTTTAAAAACCATCAACTTTTACTTGAGTGTCATATTTGCCTCCATTAATATTCTGTCCAAAATGGCCATTAATGGTGTGACATTTCCGCACCATTGCTCTAGTTTTTCCTTGGATTTTAGATTTAAGAAGACATCTTTTGGAGATGAATTTCCACATTCACCCAAATGACATCTTCTTGGATATGAAATTTAGGTAAAAATTAGAGCAATTAATCTTAACCAACAATTTAGTCATAAACCTTTTGTTGGTGCTAAATTAGTCATGCATACTTTGACTTGATGCTAATTAAGTCTTTCTAGCTAATTTTGGTTAGATTTTGCTGAAGTGGGCATCGGTTGGCTTACATGGCACGTTGGCGCTAGCGTGGACAAGTTTAAATAATATTTAATATATTTTTTTCAATTTTTATTTTCTTTTTTTCAATTTCTTTTTTTTTTCCCACTTCTCTTCCTTCTTCCTCCAATCAATTGCTAGTCAACGATTGGCTAGAGGCGAGGTCGACCATGACCTCGTAGCCCTTGGCAAACTCGCCACCTTGCCAAGGGCCGTGAGGGCGTCCTCACATTGGGCGGCGGGGTAAGCCTTGTTGCCCATGGGTGAGTCTCGACCTCGTCGGATCCGCAATTAGGATTGGGCTTCTTAATTGTTTTTAAGAAAGTCTTTCTTCCATTTCACTGGGGATTTATTCAATCTCTTGTGCTTGAGAGTCTTCCATCTTTCGCAATTGTAGAGCTTCATGCTTGAGACACTCAAACAGTTTTAGGAGTTTTCCATCTCTCGATTATTAAGAGAAGTGTTAGTGGGGGTAGATATAAGACTCAACTAAAAATTGATGTTATAAAAAAAAATTATAATAGAATTGGGATTAGACCTAAAGTTAGTGACTTTTTATTAGACAAAAAAAAAGGTTTAGGATAGAATTGGGATTGAAAGTTAAAGGTGAGGGCTTTTTAGGGTAATTGAAAATAAAGAAATAAGGGTAGAGCAAGCCAGCTTAGGAATATCTCTAATAGGTTTGATTTTATCCAAACAATCTTTTTTAAACAAGACAATAATAAAGGAGGAGGGAACACAAAACATTATTAAACATCACCCACCCGTGGGCAGCCGTGTTGGTATTCGTTCTCTCCTACTTCGATGTGGTTGAGAGCTCGAATTCTCGCATTGCTAGCAATTTAAATGGGGGCCCCTGGTGGTGGGTTCTTTGGGGAAAAGTACCAAAAAAGTCATAAACGTATTGCATTGGTACCAATTCAGTCTTAAACTTTTTAATTTGACCAATTCAGTCTTAAACCTTTTAATATCGGTACCAATTCTGTCCATCGGCCAATTTTGGCCGGCCATCGCTAACATGGACGTTGGCCTGTGGCCGGACACGACGTGGCAATTTTTATGATTTTTTTATTAATTACTATTAGTTTTTATTAATTTTTTTCTTTTTTTCTTTTCTTTTCGTCTTCTTCCTGGTAGTGGCCAGCGAGCCTCCAATGAGGCTCGCCGGCCATTGGGCAAGGGCCGCGAAGCCCTCACCGCCACCGGCGGGTTGCTGCCCTCGCGGCCTCTCCCAAGGCCGCCGATGAGGCGGCTTTACTTAGATCTGGGCGAGGCCATGGCAGCCATTGCCAGGGCGGAGGCAAGGGCCGCGAAGCCCTCGCCAGCCATCGGCAAGGGTCGTGGCCCTCGCTTGGCCTCTCCCGCAGCTTAGCCCAAGTCCCGACCTCGACTTCCTTCGCTTCATCACCGCCGGCTTTTGCTCTTCTTCTCCTTCCATGAGCAGAAAGTTGCAAGCAATCCCACCGGTTGCTCCGATGGTGAAGGCTGGCCTCGCCCCGGATCTAGGCTAAGCCGCGGGTGAGGCAGCCCTCACCGGTGGCTGGCAAGGGCTTCGTGGCCCTCGCCTCCACCTTGGCGATGGCCGCCATGGCCTCGCCAATCGCGGGCAAGGCTAGCCTTGCCTAGATCCGCACGAAGCCGCCTCCGGCGGCCACGGGAGAGGCCGAGCGAGGGCCGTGACCCTCACCGGCGGTAGGTGAGGGCTTTGTGGCCCTCGCCCGGTGGCTGGTGAGCCTCACCGGAGGCTTGCCGGTCACCACTAGGAAGAAGACGAAAAGAAAAGAAAAAAAGAATAAAAAATTAATAAAAATTAATAAAAAAATAAAAAAATAAAAAAAAATCATAAAAATTGTCACGTTAGCATCGGGTCACCGACCGATATCCACGTCGACCGGCTGGCCAAAATTGGTCGGATGGGCTGAATTGATACAAATATTAAAAGGTTTAAGATTAAATTGGTTCAATTAAAAAGTTTAAGACTGAATTGGTACTAATGCAATAAGTTTATGACTTTTTTGGTACTTTTCCCGTTCTTTGGGCTAGCTTTCCCTAAGGTATAGTTGTCCAAATAGCTTCGGCAAGGTCTGCTGATGCCACCGAGGGTCGTGTGACCCCGACTAACGTAAGCGAAAGGGGACTCAAGTGGATCCTCAGTTACCAAAAAAAAAAAATTATTAAACATCCAGGAATGCAGGAAATTGAAGCAAGTACTATTCTCTTATGGAAAGAATCCATTCCAATCAATACCAAGCTTTAGCAGGATCCGCTTTGGGGAGCATCTTACCAGTCTTGCCAATTTTTCAGCTCATGGAGAGGACGATTTTCTTGGATAATGATGACGGTATCAGCACCTCTTCTGTCCGGTACAAAACAGGTTGTAACGAGGAGAGAAAATTGTCTAGTTTTGGGAATGAGCACCACCAAGGTTTGATTCAAGCATTTTGAGAAATGCCAAGAAATAGCAATAAAACATATTTTTGTAATTTGTTGAAGGTCATTTCCGGCATTAGGAGGATAACGGGTCCCTCCTTCTATACTATATAAAGTCAACTTTCACATTTGGTATGTACTTTTCATTCGATCAAAACGCCCTTATCTCATTAAATAAAGAAAAGAGTGAAAGAGAACATTGTCTCGTCATCAATTATTAAAGTTCGATGTTTTCGGACGGTTAATTAACAAATTTACGATTTTTTTGAGCATATGTCTTCATGTTTGAAATTCAATGCACATATATTTTGCTAAAAATCATTGAGCTTCATATCGAACGGAGCACAGGTGTAGCACATTCAAAGGAACTATTTTGAGTCAAAGGAACCTCTCTATATTCTAATATCGACCTTGGTTGATTAAATTTTACCAGCAATTCAAAAGAAATTAAGGGAAAAATTTTAAAAGCACAGCTGAAGATATAATAAAAATGCAACTCATATCTATTTCTAATCCAACTTATCATAAATCTTGCCACAATCAATCTTGACATGTATTTATTTTTAGCAAACCATTTTTAAAACTTAATTTTCCACTTTTTATACTCATATTAAACAAGGCGGGTTCAAAAATAATACATTTTGATAACTAGTGCTTCAAATTTCCATACAGCAAATTCAACTATCACTAAAAATCCCACTCCTTGATATGTAGGTATTTTGTATTGCTTATCATGATATATTAACAGTTTCAAACTTGGATAAATTTTTCTTCATCAAATCAACAAATTCTACATATAAATATATAATATTAATTTGTTATACCAAGTGGATTTTCAATTAAAAAAAAATTCACGCTGTTATTTTTAATATTCATTTTACTTTAGCGTCATGGAAAATGGTTTTTTTTCCTGATTTTAAATTTATCAATCACATTCAAAATGAGCTACTGAAAATTTGTTTGAAAATTTTTTCTCTGCTTCTCCATTTCTTCGAAGCAAAAAATAGAACTACATAGACTATAGGTTAGCTGTCAAATTTCGTTTTTTGATTTGTTAATTCCATCGTATCGTTTTGCTAAGTAGATTCAGTATTAATAGCAACTTTACTTAATGGGTAATACTTAAATTAAAAAGCGATTAATTATATGTAAGATATATCACGAAAGGTTGTGAAAAGTGTTCATTTCATTAATGACTCAATGAGCACACGAAAAAAGAACAGGAATATATGAAAAATAAATAAATTCTTGAACGTTCGGTCTATTTAGGAAAAACACGTAAGTTTGTGAATGAATAAGAAGAATTAACTCATCAAAGATGATATTAAAGATTCAAAAAGTATGAGAGAATTAAGGATTTTATTATTAAAGTGTTAGAGATTGGCTCTCAATTTATGCATTTCTTTTTCCTCTTAATAAATTCTCGAATCTTTTTTTTTTTTACTTAAGTAGTTGTAAAACTTTTCTAAGCAAGTAATTCTGGCTCTAAATCGAGTTAACAGGAGCTAACTTGTTCTTGAGTTCCACTCCCATCGGACATGATCAAACCGCTTGACAAAAGTTGCATTTTAATAAGATAATTTATATAAGTTCAAAGATTTAATGCGAGAAATTAGAAATTGAAGCACTTAATTTGAAAAATTGTGCAAGTTGGGCAATCAAAAGTGGATTTTTGCCTTTGATCTTTTATTTCTAACCACATTTTTGCCCTTTAGTTAGATTTTACTATTTCAATTACCTTATTATTATCAATACGAGCTTTCTCTTATATTTAATAGTAAAATTTCAAGGTTGAAATTATCTTTCGTATGTATTACATTTTACAGAGAAGCCAAAAAAAAAAAAGTAAATCAAAAGTAAATGCTTATGATTATATGGTGATGACTAGATAAGTTTTAACATAACATATCAATTAAATGTATAATTTCATAAATAGTCCAGAGAGAAACCAATTGTGGATTTTCTTTTTAGGACAGAGCTGGCCTGGACACAAAATTTCATTAATTATAAAAGGGATATAGTATTGTGGTCAAACATTATGATTTTTGAACATGTTTCCTAAGAATAATTCAAATCACCCTTTTTTCCTCCTAAACATTTCTTTTCTGTACACAGCGCACGTGCAACTCACGTGGACAGGGGCTTTGAAGAGGGTTTAAGGAGGTGAACCCTCCCTTCTTGCTTCTTCTTCTTCCTGTGTATATTATAAACCAAGAAATGGTTAAACCCCTGAGCAATTCCTGCTCCTTCCCATGGAGGAGCTAAAACCTCCATGAAACTCCACCAAACCCCTCCTCTCCATCTCCCCGCAAGACCCACCATCGAATCTTTAAGCTCCCCGCCGCGCCGCCGTCCCCGCCATGACGTCCCTCCGCCCCAAAACCCTCCTCTCCCCGCCCCCCTCCTGTTCCTGAGGATCTCCCGCTTCTCCCCGTGGCCTTCCCACGACCCGCGTCCGCATTCCCCGCAGAACCCGCCGCCGAGGCGGGACGACGACCGGTCCCGCGGCGTCAGGGTCTCGGTGTGGTGGGACTTCGAGAACTGCAACTTGCCGGCCGGCGTCAACGTGTTCAAGGTCGCGGCCTTCATCGCGGGCGCGGTCAGGGCGAGCGGGATCAGGGGCCCGATTCAGATCACGGCCTTCGGCGACGTGCTGCAGCTCTCGCGGTCGAGGCAGGAGGCTCTGTCGGCCACCGGAATCAACATGACCCATGTGCCAAATGGTCTGTTTCCCGTTCCCATTCTTGATATTGGTTTCGGACATTATCTGCGCCACTCGAGCTGTCTAGTTTGCTTAAAACTTCTGTTGTATGATTTTGGTGCTAATTGTTTATGGACACTGAAGTAGCAAGGCTTTTCATATATTTATTGATGGATGTGCTATCTGCCAGTTCGTGGTCCTGTAAATTATTATGCAACAGGGTTGATTTGGTACTAGTTGGCTTTTGACGTATGGGAATAGTGGATTTTTGTAACTTCATCCTACGAGGATGACATTTGTAGATTATGTTTTGAGAATTGATGCAATTAGTGGAGGTTGCTCTTTTCTATCTTTCAATCTGAGTTTATCCTTTCTGTAACCATTTGGACTGGCAGGTGGAAAGAACAGTGCTGATAGGTCTCTTCTTGCCGATCTCATGTACTGGGTATCACAGAATCCTCCGCCGGCACATCTGTTTCTGATATCTGGTGACAGAGATTTTGCCAGCATTTTGCACAAGTTAAGAATGAGCAACTACAACATACTTCTTGCTAGTCCGGAAAGTGCCCCCCCTGTTCTCTGCAGCGCTGCTAGTATAATGTGGCATTGGAATTCTTTGGTTAAAGGGGAAAACCTTATGGGAAAGCATTTTAATCAGCCTCCTGATGGTCCATATGGTTCTTGGTATGGTCATTGCAAGCTTCCTCTTGAAGACCCTTTTACGGTTACTGAACAGCCTCACTTGGCGAGTGAGATCTTGCCTCGCCCAGTTCCTCAGGTAGTCATGAGGCAAATTTGGAGATTAGTAAGGTCAAATCCGAAAGGCATTTCGATTACAGAACTGCGTGCTGAGTTGGGAAAAACTAATTTGCATTTAGACAAGGACTTGTATGGATACAAAAAGTTCTCGCAATTCCTTATGTCTATGCCGCACATCATAAAGCTTCACCACCAAGGTGATGGGCAATTTTTGGTGCAGGCAGCTACCAAGAAACCTCAGTCATCATTAAACTCCACTGTGGATCCGTCTACAAGGTCCATAAATGAAAGTGGAGAGGAGGGATGCACAAGTTTGGATGCGGATGATAAGTTCATGCATGCCAAAAGAGCTGCTGTCGAGAAATTACCACCATCTGAGCTGAATATGGATCTGACTTTGGATAAGGAACCACATCGGACTTCTCCTGATGCACGTGTGGCAGTACCTCCTAAACAGGCCAATGAGCAACATTTAGTTGATAAGGAGACCCGTGAGGTGCCAACTACACATACTGCATTATCTGAAGTCACAAATTCAGATGCAGATGAGGAGTTAATGCAGGCTAAAAGAGCTGCAACCGAGAAATCACCACCACCTCCACCTAATACGGATGTGACCTCAGATGAGGCACAACAGAGGCTTTCTCCTGATGAACCTGTGGCCTGTGCATCTCAGCGAGAGTCTACATCTGTAGTTGGTCTTTTCAAAAGGTTTTGGAAAAGATGGTTTGGCGTCAAGGATAGCAGTTCAAATAAGAATAATGTCAAAATGTCAGACTGCACTGCCTCCCATCTCTCCAAGGAAATGATTAATGGTGCACTTGAAGAATGTTCTACTCCTAGCAATGATTCAGTTGAGGTAAAAGACAAAGAAAAATGTCCGACCCAGGTTGCGGTGCCAAAATGTCCACCATCATCAGTGTCAACTAGCAATGGGTCAGCTCAGATGGAGAAGGGTGCCTCGAGAATGGAAACTTCGGCTGACAAATGTAGTCCTTTGCCCAATGATACTGGAATGCTGGGAGAGACCAATAATCACTCAACAAAGGGCAACATTGATACACTTTGGAGTGATGTGAAATCATCTCTGAGTTCACCCAAAGGATCAGCAACTGTCGGCAAGTCTAAGACCAGGTTAATGCATTTACTGATCTGTCATCATTAACATGCCTCATCATGATGACAGTCTGTTAGCCTGCATATTTACCTTTCCAATGAATTTCTTGGATCCTCTTATTGCTATAATCAGTATTGTATGTTGTTTTACTAGTGCTGACAATTAACAACTCCCAAATTTTGAAAGATGTCCTGTGAATCTATTTTTATTTTGTTGTCAGTTTCTTTTCGGATTTTGAGATGTTTAGCAAACAGGTCTTTGAAAGGGCCTTTTGTCCTCTTGACTTAATGCTATCAGATATCATTTTAGATAAGATAATTGAACAAATGAGCCTTATGACTTGCAGCCCAGGAGTAGCAATAACATGTCCTTTTTAAGAAGAACAGCGTGATTTATGTGGTCTCTTTTGTTTTACCTGTGACTAATCCATTCTGGTTTTGAACTTGAATCATCTTAGATAAAAACAGATAATTTTGTTTGACTGATTCAAGATTTAATGATGGTTTTTATATGGCTTTCTTTCATGAGGATGGATTGCAAAATGATGAGGAAAGGAGAAACCTGCCATTGTCTTTTCAGTGGTCTTTTCTATGATTTTTCTCAGTATAAAATTGTTTTCCCTCAAAACTTATATCTCATCTTAACATTTATTCTTGCAAGAAAAAGTGATAGTCAGACTCTCACACTGTTCATTTTTAAAGCCAGAAGAGAAATGGCACAAAATCTGCAAAAGGACAGAGTGCCAGCTGCAAAATCTCTCCACGAAGATGATCTCGTCCAATTTGTCGATCTGTTGAAGGGGCAGAAATCTGTTGAAGAAGACCTATCTCAAAACCTGCTTTTTCAACCTGCTGAACATTGTTCCCATGCTTCAAATCGGCTGAGTTCTGTCTTTCAGAGGAATCCCTCATTGCACACGGACTTACAGAGGCCTTTTCAGCATATCAGCGAGAAAAAAATTCAGAATACTGACGCTGGAGTTTCTCCCCATGTTCTTAATAAGATACCCAATGACCAGTCGAGAAATAAGATCTTAGCTGACTGTCAGAAACTTGTAAATGAGATACTGAAGGAGTATCCTGGAGGATATAATATCCACCATTTCAAAAAGCTGTTCCTTGAGAAGCATGGTTATCCTCTTGATCCACAGAGACTTGGTTGTGAAAAACTGACATCCGTTTTAGAGATGATGGCCGGAGCGACAGTTGAATCTACTCATATTTATCCTGCTGGCAAAGCCTTAAAATGTCGAAAGATGGAAAGTGCCCATCCCAATGTTCATCAAAGTGATCCCTTTGGCTCAGTGGGTAGTTTGGATATTGGAACGCCCAGTTCATCAAAGAAGAATGATTGTGTTGATTCTCTGTGGGAGGAATTGGTGCCTGTTGCTGATGAAGTTTCCAGGAGAACTGACCTTAAACCAGGACATTTTACTAAAGGAGAGGCTGTTGATGTTGATTACAGTCCTGACCTCTCGGATAGCGACTTTTTAGAATTAGAAGATAATGCATCTGGAGAAGAAGCGGTTGGAACGCAGAAGGAGGACACGGTTCACTCCTCACCATTTGAAGAAGTGATCAATTCGTATTACACCAGCAAGAAAAGTGACAGTGAGAGCGACAAGTTGACTAGTACGGATGACATGTCCGATTCTTCCTCTGATACGGTGCAACCATCCACTCCATCACGAGGTACGCAGGGCGAGGCTTCCTCTCAATGTAGCAATGGAAAGAGAAGGCTTGGAAAGAGCTATAGTTTTGTCGCAGACCCAGATAAGAAGGTCGAAAGCAGGGCATTTTATGACATTTTGGATAGCTTGGATAAGTCGAACGAGTCGAGAATGCATGGCTGAAAGAGGTATTAGAGGCTTTAAATGGACTATTCATCTCTTGAGATTTTTTGGCAACTCTTTCTGGAGGATCGACTCAGCCTTTGGCCAACGATGAGTCTCCGTTCGTCATCAAATGCACACATTGATCTTGTTCTGGATTATAGCTTGCTCACGAGGCAATGGAGGACTATACAAGGTCTACTCATTGCAACTTCTTTTTTCGTTTTTTGGTCGAATTACTCATTACAATTTGAGTTTACTGAAAAAAAATCATGCCTCACCTCCGAGTGTATCGACTTGCTGCGCACGGCGTTCTGTGGTGCTGGACTGAATTGACCACGGACTCTTTACCAGAATTTGGGCTTTCTGCTGGACCTGGTGTGGGTCTAGCAGAAGATGGCCTATTTAGTATTAAGGCTCCGTTTTATTCACGAAGTAATTTTCTATGAAATTGGCAATGCTTTCTGGCGTTTGGTTAAAATTTGAAAAATAATTGGAAAATATTTTCTATCGTTTTGAGAGGAAAATTCCATTTTATTGTCCTAAATACATATACACCATGCGTTGGTAACTTACACATGTGCAGCAAGGGAGCTAGGCATGTGCAATAGGATCCCAAGTCTAGCTTTGATAGGGCCTCACCTGGGCAAGGCCACTTGGGTTCTGAGAAAGGGCAAGCATCAATCCTGCATCTACAAAAGCCGAAATCGAGATCTTAGTGCCCGTGCATGACCTTGCGGTCCCAGCCCGGGTCCACAAAGGCCAGAACCGAGCCTCCAATGCCCATGCTCAGATCTTTGGCACCCAAGCTGTGACATCTAGAATTTTTGTGTCTAATAATAATGCTTAGATTATAAAGTCGAGTATTATTTAGCTTATAATTCAGGTTGACATGTAGAGATCTTAGTGGACCGTTGATTTTGCAAGGTACGGAGAATTCGGAGGATAATTGCCTGCAAATGTAACCTTCTTGTGTCCAACGTGTTGAAATTAAATTAATAAATGTTGATGTATACGTTGATAGTTAGAGTGATGTTTAATTGATTTACCGTCATCTTAGTTGTTATGGTTTTCATTATTCTAACTTTAGTTAATCAATATTTATGATAACTCACTATTACTAATGATGATGCCTCATCCACTTGGCCGAAGAAGAACCTCTTTCTCACAATGATCTGTTTTAACCATTTTCATTAAACCACATGATAAGCCACTTGTTTTCTTTTAAATAGCATGTAAGCCACTTGTTTCTCTTAAGATGAAATACCCACATGCCTCTTGACACCAAAAAAGTAAGCTATCATTACCCTAATGCACTAGCCATCATCTCTTCTTTCATTTGGCCATGCATTAGACAAAGCTTTGCCGCATGTAAATGCAACCTTCCACTTGGCTATGTATTAGATGAAGCCTTATAAGCATACCACGCGTAGCTTTCCAACATGTATGCAAACTTAACACCTATCATTTACTTCCACTCATCACTTTAACCTTAGTAACATTAAACCAATTTTCTCCTCAGCTGTTTCAATCAGCCTTCAATCTTCAACTTTCACTTTTGGATTTTCTCTATCGAGGGTCACAAGGTGATTAAGGCATTTGATTGTTCAAGTTTTATTTGAGGTAAGCGACATCTCTAGGTGTTAGGTTTATCTACTTAGCACTTTTGATTTAGTTGCTTGTTGAGTGCAAATTTTAGTTTTGGTAAATTTGATGGTAAGTGTGAGCGTCTTCAATAGTGGTGCATTGAAATATTTACGATAATTTGTTTTGCTTTGATGAGTCATTATGTATTTAGTAGATTTTCTTAAGGTGTGGAAACATGTTGTTCATGAAAATAATGAATTCGAACTTGGAAATGTTATCTTCGTAATTTCATATTCAACCGTGCTGGTAATATCTACCATGTAATCACTGGAAATATCTACCTTATGCTCGCTGGTTAGATCCATCTTGTATCCATTGGCATATTCACTTTGTACTCGCTAAGAATATACACTTGTATGAGTATATTCATTTATTTAATCAAATTCACTTTCTAAGTATATTCTCTTGTTTGAGTAGATCAAATTCACGTATCTAAGTAATCAAATTTACTTTCTAAGTGTATTCATTTTTTTTTTGTCCTGCTTTACTCCTATTCTAATTACCACTTTCAGACTTTTGTCTTGCCTCATTGCAGGGCGTGAGAGTCAAAACCCACACTTGAAATTAAATTGTCCCCACCCCAACCCCTTAAGAAGGTGGGGATTTGAACCCCTACCTCCCCCTTCCATGTTAGAAGCAAACCCCAGTAGTTAAGTATATTCATTTGTTTGAGCATATTCATTTATTTGATCAAATTCACTTCCCAAATTTACTTACTGAATATGTTTACTTGTTTGGTTATAGTCATTTGTTTAATCAAATTAACTTCCTGAATATACTAACTTGTTGAATATATTAACTTGTTTGAACAAATTTACTTCTTGAATTTCCTCACTAACCGAATTATATTCACTTATCAAATGTATTCACTTGTTTGATCAAATTCACTTTGTGAATATACTTACTAAGCATATATACTTGTTTGAATAGATTTACTTCCTAATTATATTTACTTATTGTTTGAACATAATCACTTCCTAAATGTATTTACTCACTGAGTACATTCCATTGCCTAAATATATATACTTGCCTACTGATAGCCAACTCAATATAACCACTAGCTGCATATATCCAGTTTTTGAATATATCCATGTAATGAGTATGACCACATTTGATTCTTACTTGATCATTTAACTAATGCATTTGATTGAGTTGGGGAATATGTGTTAAAATGCTTATAAATGTGGATTTATCATTACTCGTATGAGAATAATGCATTTATGTCACCCATAAATTAATGGTGACAATGCCTTGTATTTGGGATGCCCCAGAGATATATCAAGATGCATTGAGAGTCAAGATGTCTTGTAGGTTGGGATGCCCCATGTGTCAAGGTACCTCAAGAGTGTTTGGGAGGAGAAATAAAATACCCAGTGCATATGTATGTGCATATATAATTTCATGTGAGCACTCATGTCAATGAATGAACTAATTGGTGGTTTACTTTTCATCAAAATATGTTATGCCATTCGCATGCACAAGTCAAATAATATCCTGCAGTGTTGTTATATAACTTGAGTATATCATAATAGAAAAGGTAAAACATTACACATGCACTCAGTTAGTCATGTCAAATGGATGGGTCTGGTCGGGAATTGTTTGATCCATATTGACCCATTTTCATGCAATACAATTTTGATGATCACATACTTGACTTCAAGCTAACCCAACCCAATCCATACTCTACTTGTTACATAATCGTAAAACACATCCAAACTTAACTATAACTATGAAAAGAAATACAACTCATTTAACCTCCAACCTCTTCATGTTAATGTGCTACTTGGATTAATTTTTTTTATAGAATTAAAAAAAAAAGGAAAAAAAAAAGGAACAAATTGTGAATGAAGATGTAAGTAAATCAAACGAAAAATGTAAAAACGAAAAAAAAAAAATCAAAGAGACGGAAAGTGGCTATTGTATTTTATTTTATTTTATTTTATTGGTATGATATTTTATTTTATTTGAAAAAATTAAATATTAATTTTCGCCAAGCTTCAATCTTGCTAGCTTGGCATGGCAAGCTCGAGCTTGAGGCCATTTGAACTTGGGCCTCGTTAGATTAGCTAGGTTGGAGCCTCACTAAAGGTCCACAAGGCTTTAGCCTCACCAAATAGGCAAGCTTGATTCTTGCCAGAGGTCTATGAGGCTACTATGTGGCGAACTTGAGTCTCGCTAGAGTTCCTTGAGGCTTTAGCCTAGCCAAATCAATGAGCCCAAGTCTAGCTAGAGCAAGCTTGTCCCTCGCTTGTGGTGGCCAACGGTAGGAAGGAAAATGAAAAAAGAAAAAGAAAAAGAAAAATAAAAATAAAAATAATCATAAGATATTAAAAAAAGAAAATTTTTAAATATAAAAAAGAACCGTTTGTAATTAACTTAAAAATTGTTAGGTAATCCATTTAACCAAGACCTCTCTATGATGTGAGTTGAAAGAGGGTCTATCTCGTACCCACTTATCCATTTGCTTTAGCCTTGTGTTTTTACAATTCATTTTTAACTCATATTTTACTATTGAAGACATCCATTTACAACCCACTATAATAAATATGAGTTAAAATATTGGCCTATAACCCTTTTTGACTACTTTACACTCGATATACCTACTTGTTGTACGTTCATATTGTTTTGTATCAAGTTGAGTAGTGAGGTGATCTTTTAACTTAAATTTAGAGATTTCATTTAATGGGCTTTGTCTCATCCCTTACTTTTCATTTTGTAGGGTGGTCCTTTTGGACATGACAATGGAGGAGACTGACATCATGCCTGATCCCATCAAGCCTTGAGTAGGGTGGTGTCTTGCTTTTGTGATAGTATGAGAATAGTTGTGCTAATTGACTTGACCCTTTCTTTATGATTTTTATATTTTGCTTGAATGATGCATTAAATTTTTAAAACTGATGTTTGTTAGAAACAAAGATAAAATTCACATTTACCTCATATGATCAGTTGAACGGGATGTAAGTGAAAATTTTATTGAGTTTTTGCATGTTATTACTAAATAAATGATATAATTATAGGGACAAATATTGCGCATGACATTTTGGAGCTGTCACATTGGCTTACTCCACAAAGGCCAAGTTTCGAACCTTGGAGACTTGGGTCCCTAGTGCTCGGGCTTGTGTCCCCAACACTTGAGTCCTAGTCAATTGACGTTGGCCTATGGATGCCAGAGCTTGTGCCCAAGTCCTCAACAACCAAGCTTAGTCCTTTGAGGTTGGGGTTAAGACACCTAGTTGATGGGAGCTAAGCTCGACATTAATGGACATAGGCCCTAGCATGAACAAATGGGCCTCAAGCTTCAGCCTTGATGGACCGGGGGCTTAGGTGTGAGAAATTCGAGCATTGCCATTGGGTTTTTAAGTCTAGGGAGTAAACCCAGGCACTGGAGACCCAAGCATGAGACTGGAGTCCTACGCTTCAAACACAATGGAGTAGGTTCCAGGCCTTGACCTTGATGGATCCAAGCATGGGTATCGGGGTCTTACACTTAGGCTTTGTGGACCTAATCTTTGTGCTAGGGCAACAGGCCCAGGTGCTGGAGATGTAGGTATTGGCATTGAGGTCCCAAGCCCAGCCTTAATGGACTCGGGCATGGGGGCCGGGGACTCGGGCACAAGTACTAGAGTTGCGGACCAGCCTTAATGGACCTAGGCTCGAGCGACATGGACCTGGTCTTGGATGCTAGGGACTCGAGAGCAAGCGCTAGGGTTTTCATGCCCAAATGTAGAGTTTCTAGTCTGAGTGTTAATATTTGGTCATATTATGAAAAATGATTTCCGATTTTTTAAAGAGAAAATTATTTTCTTAAATTTAAGCATAAATTTTCTTTGACCAGTAAAACATTTTTCGTTTACTTAATTTCATAAACGATTCAAAAGCAAATAAATAAAAAAAAATAAAATGAAGACAATGCTGCGGAAAATGTTTTATCAGAAACTATTTTCCGTGAATTCTAATCGAGGGAATACTGCACTGTTCAAAAGTCATCTAGTATCATAATCTTCTGGCTCCAAAGTCCCTCACAAATGTTGTGTTCTGCTTGCCTATGAGGCCTGCTAAATACAATGCGGCATTGAACTTAGTTGACACTTTGTTTATTTTGCGAAAAACAAATAATTTTGATATTTGAAATAATAAGTCAATGAAAAGTATTTCATTGTCAATAACAATTTATGTCTAAATATTTGCATGGACGATGAAAACATTTTCCATTTATTGGTTTTTGCAAGTGATAGAGGCGATAATTTTTAAAAAAATATTTTTATATTATTAATTTTTTGCGAAACAAATGCATCCTATATGAATTTTAAAACAAAATGTGTCATGCCATGTACAATACTGGACATTATAGACTATGTAGCATTATGTGCCACTTTAGCGAATTGTTCGCTTAGTTCCCCTTGTATCATTGCAATATTTGGCACTAAAAGGTTTATTCATTTTGCAGAAAATGAATAATTTTGAGAATTTTTTTTAAATGATTGTTTGTACTGCTCATAAAAATGAATAAATAAAAAATTTTTTTCCATCCATGAAAATGGTTGAATATAAATTGTTGTTAAAAATGAATATATTTTTAACTGATTAATTATTTCAAGTGACCATCTTTAGGAACATGTTTTCGAAAGAATTCATTTTCTGCGAAATAATTAGAGGCTTACTCTAATATGTTCTCACGCTACCCCCATAGTTTCAATGATGCATTAATGCTCCGTCTACGTTGAGCATTTTCCGAGGGCCACAATTTAAAATCAACTCGAAGTTCTCGGATAGAGAGCCGCCGGTTCACCACATAAAACAGAAAAATCAAGTTGGTCAAGGCCGATTTCTCCAATTTTTTATCCAGGAGTTCATCGGTCCGTGTATGAATTAATTTGGAATTGGTTCAGCGAGACTGGTTCGATCAGGTTCCGAATTGAAGCAGGTCAAATTGGAGAGGGACTGGGAACAGGTGATGATGAATCCATAACATCAACACACGCATGGTTTATGTTTATCCCTCAACCCATTGGACAGTGGGAAAAAGCAAATGGTCCATGGTTGGGGTTGGTGCTGGTGCTGGCAAAGGATATAAAAAGCCGACCTCAAATCAGCCCACTACGCACCAATATTCCGTTCCATCGCACCCAAGTATGTATATACATGTATATAATATATTAGTTATGCGCTGCCCACAAAACAATAAAGAGAAGAATAATGCCCCTTGGAAAAAAGAAAGAATTAAAACAAGACATATTCCAACACGAAAAGACTCATTTAAAATTATAAATTAGTTCTCCAAACCAAAATCGTTATGCCCCACATGACTCTAAAGTGTGAAAACCCCAAGCCCCCATCATTGACCACTTTTCTTCTTTCTCCTCCGCTGCTCTTGTCCATTCATCTCCTAAACCACAACAAACCAAAAATCTGCCTCTGGGCCATGGGGACTCCCCTAATCTTTTATCCGCCAAAATAAAATATAAATTATTTTTCACTAGCAATTTATTCTTTATTCTTGGAGTACAAAATAATCATTTTAAATATTCCTTTTTTATTTTGTCATAATTCATGTATTTAATATTCTGAAAATCGTTGCTAACTACCTTTAATTAGTGTTTGGAAACAATCATGAGAAGACTTCTTCAAAACTTATCCAAAATTTCTATCAGAATGTATAATTTTTTAATACTCTTTCTGTCGCATTTCGTGAGTCTAATATTATTGAAAACCGATACTAACTATTGTTGATGAGCATTGGGAAATACCCGTAATACACAAGCTTTCCTAAACTTTTCTTAATTTCATCAACCTCAATTTGTACCATAGGAGTTTGCTAAAATAAAAAGCTTTTTAGGAATATACCGTTTTTTGTCCCAACCTTGTGAAAAGGAAAGAAGAAAGAAAAAAAAAGGAGAAGTCCGACGCGATTATTCCCCAAATCAAGAAGCGGAAACGGGAAAAGCTGATGTTGCGTCGTTCCCATTCCCCGACAGTTTTCCACTCCAGCGTTTTCTCGTCTTCTCTGTTTGTTTTTGCTCCTCACTTTCGATTCTCCAACGATAATTTCTGGGCGGGTTGTCGGGTTGTTGGTCAACGCGGAGTCAGATCCAGATCTTTAACGATCGTTGCGTTGCGGCTCCTGATCGTTGTTGGGTTGGGGGCAGTTTTAAGCTCGGGAATCTGAAGGAACCCCTGTTTGTGAGCGCACCCTTTATTGATTGGGAGTTGGATTCTGCTTTTGAGTTTCTTGTTCTATCGAGCGTGGCAGATCTGGGGATGGGTCATCGTCGTCTCGGAGCACGCGGTTCTTGAAATATTCCAGCATCGGGGAGCTGTAGATCTTCTTGTAGTTGGGATAGGAAGCAGTTTCTCGGGGATTTAGGAGGTGGGTTTTGATTGTTTCGATCGTTTGGAGGTTGTAGCATGGATTTAGATGACTTTAGGACGGTGTTGGATAGTTCAGGGGTTGATGTCTGGACGTTCATCGACACAGCGATAACGGTGGCTTCTTTGGACAATTTCAATGAGTTGAAGAGGAGGAGGGATGGGATTGTGGAGCGGTTATATGCAGCCACTTTGTCTGCAAAGTGTGGGAGCTGTCAAACTGATGGTTTGGTGGATAGGCCTAATGGGCACATAGTCAGGGGTTCAGTCCAAGAAGAGAAGGCCAAGGGTCGTGAAGGGAAGGCAAATTCACCCTCCACGCCACAATCGACGGACATGAATGACGAGTTGGACCCCTTTGGGGGTTTGTTCGATGATGAGCAGAAAAGGATTCTCGAAATTAAGAGGCATCTTGAGGACCCTGATCAGGTCTTGTTTCATGTTGTCTGGATAAATTTCGTATCTTCATTGTGGTTAGTTGCTTTTTTCTGTCTCTGAAGCAGAGTGTTTGATTTATTTCTATGGTGTTTGATTGGCATCTGTTTAGCAGTCTGCAGATTCCCTGGTTGAGTTGCTTCAGAGTCTAGCAGATATGGACATTACATTCCAAGCTCTGGAGGTGATTATTGTGGAATGCTTATTGGTATCGCAAAGGAAGAAAAAAAGGACGACTTTTATAAACTTTCAGTTTTGGTAGGAGTAAATTTCCTGCTTGTTGTGGTTGGTAGGAAACTGATATCGGAAGGCATGTAAACCAGTTCCGGAAGCATCCATCAAATGATGTTCGGCGACTTGTGAAGCATCTTGTTAGGTTTGGAAACCAGTACTTTGTAACTTTTGATGTTCTTGACCAAAAACTTTCCTGGCCTTTAGGCGGAGATGGAATGATTGTTTCAAGCAAGTTCTGGGCATGTCGGGATGTTGAATTTGGTTATTGTATTGCAGGAAATGGAAAGCAATTGTGGACGAATGGGTAACTGTGAATCAGCCTGGAGAAGTTGCCTCCTCCGCACTTTTGGGAGGTAAAAGATTATTCTCTATTTGAGAGAGGAAACAATTAATCATCCTATATTGCAAAGAGCAAGTGAATACAACTCTGATGATGCTATACCACAAGCTAGTTGAAAATTGTAACTTGACATTCTGGCAGCTGATGGAGACTCGCCCCAGCAGAAAGTTCCACAGAACGGTTACTCCAAGGTGAAAGAAGTGTTTCCAATATTCATTTTGGTCCTTCCTTTCGTGAAAATTGATGAAACTCATTTTTCGTTTTCCGTTCTAATTCTTTGTTTTTTCCCTAGGTTCCTGAATTTGGACACTCTCCAAATCCACAAAGTGAGTTCAGGCTTTGGAATCCGACTCAGACAATTCGGTTCATTCTACCTCTATAGCAATTGTCATGATTAAATTATCTTGTCTGATACTGTTTTCTTCCTTTGGCTAAACACAGATGGAAGTTCTGGCTCGGAGAGAAACTACTCAGAGCCAGAAGCCAAGGCCAAGATGGTAGTGCGCAAAGAAACTCCGTCTAAACCACATCCACGAGTTTCAGCATCTGCTTCTGCACAAAATGTAATGATCCGGTTCTCTTGCCGAATTGCACTTCCTAATGTGATGACATGTCTGGCTTCCAAGAGATGCAACCTGTGAATAAATTTATATCGAGCTGCTCAACGAGAGGCTCATATGATATCTTGATGTGGCATAGCAAGCCATTTAGGTTTGAACAAAGTAATTGCATGTTTTAAAAGACAAGCTGCTTTAGTACGGAGAACTCATGGGCATATGGTATATGTGCTCCGTAGAAATTTTCTCTATTAATATTGGATTGTGATATCGATCACTTTATTGGAATTTACAGAGACTGAGGGAGCAGAAGGAGAGTGGCTTTGATGCTGAGAGGCTGGCTTCAGCGAGGAAAAGGCTTCAAGCGAATTATAAAGAAGCTGAAAACGGTTCGGTTTTACTTGGAGCAGTATGAGTTTTTCTGCATCGATCTTTTCTTCTTTAAGTGGACTCGGTACTGATTCGTTCTGCTTGTCTATTGTTGTATGTTCTTTGTGAAGCTAAAAAGCAAAGAACGATTCAAGTGATGGACATTCATGAGATACCAAAACCCAAGAATGCCTTCTTTGGAAAGAACAAAGCTGGTGGTTCTCAGGGGAAGCACTGGTGATATGAATGGCAGACATCACAGAAACAACAATACAAGCGAGAGAAGCTTTTTGCAGGAACTGGGAAATCTGAAACCCCTTTCTTCCTTCAAAAACTATTTTTGGGTCCTATAAATGACAACATTTTCCTCATATTTCTTCCTTATTGAGGACCGAAAAACCCAAAAACTCTGATTTAAGAAAGTATAATTTGCAGTTTGCACTGTGGCTTTCTTATGAAGTTTGTCCTGAGCCATCTGTGTAGGAGATGGGGGTTTTCCTTGAAAAGTTTGAACTTTTCCCCACAAATTTCCCAAACATTTTGCTGTTGACGGTGGCTGCTCAAGAGGGGTTCGCTGTGTTCTGAGATTGTTACTAGGCAAAGTTTCTTGGTAGACTGCCGGTCTTCTTCCCAACTTTTTCTCTGGAAAAATACTCCCCAGTTCTTGAGTCTGTTAATCGGTTGCTTTCATGGAAAGAAGGTTTCAGCTCAATTTTCTTTCGATTGAAAAGAAGAAAAACTCATTTTGACTTTAGACCAAGCCGGTTACTTGCCATAGGTCCAGCAGGACTGCATGATGTCTGGGAAAAAAGAACTGTAGAACACTGTTGTAGCTTCAATATTACGTAGCTTACACAGTTTCTGTTGTCTTCTTCCCTTATAATATATTCAGAGACATGGAAGTAAAGAGTGTATAAAGCTCAACATGTCAAATTGCAAAGCACGGTCGAGTTCTCAGCTAGCAGAGTCAGGTTTAGGAAGATCAAGATTGTATCCTTACTGATAGTTTGCTACTCTTGAAAGCCCCTTTGGGTCTGCACAACTAAATCAAGGAGTCGATTAGTGGAAATTCATTTGAGAATTGGTTAACTTATAGAATGTCTGATAACATTCGCCTGTTTCTATCATCTACTTTTGAATTATACTTATGACTTTCCTTCCAAATTTTGAAAATAAAAGACATTTTGCGAATCTGCAAAATTACAAAAAAAAAGTCTTGTTCCATTCTATCTGTTAATATCTGGATAATTTGCCCGGTCTAGGGAATTTCAGGTTAAATTAAAAGTCAAAAGAGTGAGTTCTGCAAAATTTGCTAGAATTGTCGCAGAAATAAATCATGTTTGCCTATGTTAGTAAGGTTGTAGGCCTTTTGTTTAGCTTGAATATTGGTAACTAACTGAATTTTGTTAACTAGCTTTGAAATTGAAATTCAAGTATTCTGTCATCAGCAGCATTAGCAAACAACATAAACTGCTAGTTGGAACTTGCAAACACGATGAAACATTAGTAGTAATAATCAGTCTACCACCAGCCCGCTTTCCCAGGAAGAACATGAAATTGATAAATTGATTTAAAATCAACGAGTCGGCCTGGCCCAGGGGCTGTCCCAAACCAAAGTAGAAAGAAGGAAGTATAACAAACATTGAAGCTTGGTTTTTGGGTCGCCTCAGAATTTCTATGAGCACGACCAGTCGGTTCGGCCCAAGAAAACAGACGGTGAACGCTAGTTTCCCTTCCCCCTTGAAAATTAGAAGAGGGTGATTGAGGTCGACTGGCATTGACTTTCTCCGGACGTTATCGTATATAAGTCTCGGATCTGTTACGGAGCGTCTTAAGTTTTATTACGCTAGCTCATTGCACATGCAAAGTGTAGAACTACACCTGGGGGTGATGCTTAATCTCAAGAGACATGGTCTTGTCGATCATTTCAGCTTACTTGATGAATTATTATAAGTTGGGCCCAGATGACAGTGCGCTACAAATGGATGCATCACATAAAATGTTGACGATGTACCGTTTTTTTTTTTTTTTCGAGAAAATATTGAAAATGTATCTGACTTTTCACCTCTATTATGGTGTGTCCTAGACGAGACATAGCCCATGCAATGAAAGTTGTGAGTAGATATATGGCTAATCTAAGAGTGAAGCATCGGGAAGCGATAGTGACTATCAAGATACCCAAGAGGCACTTCAAATATGACACTTTGTTTCATAAAAAATTAACGTGACTTTACAACCTTTTGTCAATGTAGATCTTGGTGATGACATGGACAATTGGAAGAGCACATCAGGTTGTGATTTGTCAATGTAGATCTTGGTGACTTTACAAGGTTTTCTATGCCCTTGACTTTATGTGGATGACATGTTGATTGGTTGGCATGATGCTAAGAAAATCAAGATTTTAAAAAATGAGTAGAGTAAAGCTTTTGTAATGAAGGACCTTCTCCTGGTCAAGCAAATCATTGGCATGAGAATTACTCATGATAGGCAAAACAATAAACTTCGGCTATCTCAAGAGAAGTACATCGAAAATATGCTAGAAAAATTCAACATGAGCACATATAAACCAGTAGATACTCCACTTGTAGGTCATTTTAAGTTAAGTAGTAATGAGTGTCCTATAGGTGAAAAAGAGAAGGAAGAGATGATGAATAGATAAATTGATGTATTCTATGATTTGTACAAGACTTGATGTTGCTTATGCAGTTGGTGTTGTGAGTAGGTTTCTCACAAATCTAGGTAAAGAGCATTAGACTGTTGTTAAATGGATTTTGAGGTATCTTAGAGTCAATTCTAGATTTTGCTTGTGTCATGGAAATGTGAAGCCTAAGTTTAGGGTTACTCGGATGCAAACTACGCCGACAATGCTGGTTCATGAGAATCTATATTAGGTTACATGATTACCTTTGCAGAGAAAGCTATTTCATGGCAATCAAGATTGCAAAATTGTGTTGCCTTGTCTAATTGAAGAGGAGTACATTGCTATCACCGAAGGAGATAAGGAACACTTGTGATGTAGAAATTCATGTTAGAGTTGGGCTTAAAGTAAGAAAATTGTCATGCATTATCATAGCATAAGTGCTATTTATCTTAGCAAAAATCTAGTGTTGCATTCAAGATCGAACCATATTGATGTGAAGTATCATTGGATCTAGAGAAATTAGAAGAGAAGTTCTTCCTACTTAAGAAAGTCCACACTGACAATAATGGATCCAATATGATAGCCAAAGCCTTGCCTATAATGAAAGTTGATTAGCTGGGGTTTCCCTCTAGTGGGGCCTAGCTGACATTAAATAAAAGAAAAAGAAAGAGTAAAAAAGTCAAAAATGAATGAGAGAGAGAAGGCTTCCTGCAAGAGAGAGAAGAGAGAGAGAGAGAGAGAGAGAGTGTGTGTGTGTGTGTGTGTGTGTGTGTGTCTTTCACCGAGAAGAACATGGAGAAGAGGGGAAAGAGGGTTGCAAATTTGTGGTCCCAATTTGAAGGCCAAATGTTAATGAAATTAGCTCAAATTTGAATATGTTGTTCATGAGATTGAGTGCTGTGAGTTGATTGATTTAAGTTTGATTACAGTAGCTCATTGCACATGCAAAGTGTTTAACTACATGTTTTGTGGGTGATGCTTAGATGTGGTCCTATTGATCATTTTAGCTTATATGATGAGTTAATATAAATTGGGCCTGGATGACAGTGGGCTACAAATGAATCCACCACATATGCCATGCCTTTTTTATTCAAGAAAATATCAAAAAATGCATTTCACTTTCCACCTCTATTATGGTGTGTCCTAGACAAGACGTAGCTCATGCAATGAAAGTTATGAACGGATATATGGTTGATCCAAGAATGAAGTATCAGGATCCAATATTGGCTACTAAGATGCTTGAGAGGCACTTTAGATATGGCACTTTGTTTCATAAAAAAAAATGTGACTTTACAAGAATTCGTCAATTTGTAGATCTTGGTGATAGCATGGACAATCGGGAAAGCACGTCAAGTTATCTTTTTATCTTAGAGCGCACTATAGTTAGTTAAATATCTAGACTTTAGAGGTCCATCTCAATCATTGAAGCAGATTATGATGCTACATTTGAAACTAGTAAGTAGATGATTTGAATAAAGAAATTTTTGAAGGAGATAGGCAAGGAGCATAATAGTAGTGTTCCTTTCAATAATAGTTAAGTAATATTTGTCATGTAAAGAATCCGGTATTTCATTTAAGAAGAAAGCATATTTAGTTGAAGTGTAACCATGTTTGCCAGTTTATAGATCATAGGATATTGTTATTGAAGAAAATCATTCATGTGAATAATTAAGCAAATATGTTAATCGATGTTTCCACTAAGAAATTAGATTGTGCACTGTCTCAGTCGACCTCCGTAATTAGCGATGAGAGGTGTCATTGTACTAGGATGATTTGGCATACAAAATCGAGTGAAGACTATGAGAAACTATTGATATTTTGAAAATTTGCCTCCAAATAGGAGATTGATGGAGCTGTGGAATATGATATAAAAAATTACTGTCAAAACTGAAACCCAAATCTCACGGATCCAACTTCACTGTGAATTGGTGGGAGGTGCCACTTTTGCTTGTAAGGTCGCAAGTTGTAAAAGGGTCTCCATGTGATCTATAACGAGTTTCAATGCCCCGGACTCTTGTTATATAGAGGTGATCTCTTTTGTAATTGTAATTGAAATCGATAATGAAAAGATAACTTAGTGCAGCATGTTTTTCACTATCTAATGATTGGGAAAAAGCTACCAAAAACCTTAAATTGTTCATGTGACACATTTATTTCAAACTTTCTTGTATCTCAAAAAATCCTAAACTTATACCCATGTAACACATTTACCCTAGTTTACTTTTTTTTATGAAATCAAAAACTCCAAACTTAAACATTTATCCTAAATTTTAAGGTGAATATTTTGCACATACAAATTTAGGATTTTTAGGATAAAATGTATTATATCAATATAAGTTTAAGATAAATGCATCGCATAAGTACAAGTTTTGGACTTTTTTTTAGTCACAAAATAATAATGTGGATAAATGTGACATAATTTGCATAATTTAAGGTTTTTGGTGGCTTTTTTCTTTAAATAATTTATATGTCTTTTTTTCTGATTTTTTATTTCTCATTTACATTTATGGTTCATAATAAGTTGAGCTCACGTAAGGAGGTATCTAGCTATAAGAGGACAACGAAATTTGCCACTCAAAAAATAGCCACCAGAAGATAAGAGACTCCTTATCCTATTAAGCTTCAGTACAAGGACTTCGATTTTTTTTTCCCTTATTTGCTAATTTTAAGCTTGGTCCTCATTAAGGAGCTTTTCTCGAGGGGTTTGGCATTCATTTAGATAATAAAGTACTAGAGCACTTTGGGTCCATTAATTTCATCAGACCCGCTTCAGTTGTTGAGAATTGGAAATTGCGACATCCTTTTTCACTCAAAATTCCAGCAAAAACGTCAATATTTGGCTCAAATTCGCAGATTGACTAAATGTCTTATGTTGACCCTTCGTTAGTTCAGTCCAATTTGTATTCTAGCTCTGTACAAGACACTGTTGGATGAAAATTCAAATAGGATAAAGTCTATGCTTGCCAGGAGTGTCAACAGTTTGGTTCACTTTGAGTTTTAAAATCAGAATCGAACCGAACTGTTTGGGTGTGTGTTAGCTTTGAACCAAATTGCAGCACTTGGTTCAGTTTTTCAGTTTTCATTTCTATAATATTAAAAAGAGGTTTAATGATAAATGAGAGATTGTGTAAATTGTAATATTAAGAAGATTGACGATTTTCAGCTTGGTTTAGTTAAATGGTTATTTTATTATTATCCAAAAAAAAAAAATTGAACCAAGTTAAAAATATATGGAAATTCGAATTAGTTTGATTTGATTTATATAGGGAGAATTATCAAAAAAGTCCTAAATCTATTGTAATTGGTGCCAATTCAGTCAACTTTTTTTTGGTCAATTTAGTTTTAAACCTTTTAAAATTGTGCCGATTTAGTCCATCCGGCCAAAATTGGCCGGCTGGAGTTGACGTGGACACGGGCGGGGCACAACCGACGGCGAGACAATTTTTTAATATTTTTTTCGAATTTTAAAATATTTTTTAAAATTTTTAATTCTTTTTCTTTTCTTTTTTCTCACCTTCTTCTTCTCGGTTGGTGGCGTTGGCCGAGGCGAGGGTCGGCGAGGTCAACCTCGCCGGCCATAGGCGAGGGTCAACCCCACCTCGCCGGAGGCGATGGCCGCGCGAGGGTAAGGCCTCGCCGGATCGCGAGCTTGGCCCTTGCCGGGGCTACGCGAGGCGAGCCTCGCTAGATTCGGCGGGCAAGGCCCTCGCCAAGGCCGGGCAAGGCTGCCATCGCCAAGGGTGTTGCTCTAGCGCTAGAGAAACTCGACATCCTCGTCGTTGTCGTCACCGTCGCCGTCGCCATCGTCCTCGCACTCGTACACGAGATCTCCGCCCCCACCTCACTCTCCCCTTCGCCGCCACCGCGCCCGTAGAACCCCTCTTCGCATCTCCGTAGCTGCTCCGCCGCCTCCTCGTCCTCATCCTCTCCCTCCCCACCCTGCGCAGCCCTTGGGGACGTTAGCCTCGCCCAACCTTGGCAAGGGCCGAGCTCGGCTGGATCGGCGAGGGCCGAGCTTGCCAGTGGCCGACGAGGCTGACCTCGCTAGCCATTGCCTCTGGCCGGCGGGGGTGACCCTCACTGTGGCTAGCGAGGCTGACCTTGCCAACCCTCGCCTCTAGCCGGCACCAGCTGGCCAGGAAGAAAAAGGTAAGAAAAAAAAAAGAAAAAGAAAAGAAAAGAAAAGAAAAGAAAAAAAAATTTAAAAATTTAAAAATATTAAAAAATTGTCTCGTCGCGGTTGTCCCCTGCCGGTGTCCACATCAGCTCTGGCCAGCCAATTTTTGCCGGATGGACTAAATGGGCACAACTTTAAAAGGTTTAGGACTAAATTGGCAAAAAAAAAAAAATGTTTTGGACTGAATTGGCACAATTGCAATAAGTTTATGACTTTGTTGGTAATTCTCCCGATTTATATACCCCTGAATTGCTTGCACATTTGCTTTCGTAATGGCATATCAAGTTATGTCACCAGAAGGAATTCGAAAGGGAACATTTTGTTTTAATGGTGTATTTTACATCTAGAAGCAAAAACACGTGCATTTAGACCTTTCACGTCCATAGTTTAGCAAAATTCTAGACATGTGGAAGAATCGAACTGCAGCTGTGATATTCATTTACTGACGTTTCGATAGCATACGTAAGGAGGTACATATCTATCAAAAGGACAACAAACCTTCTCGCAAGATAAATAGGGACCATGGTATAAGTGACTCCTCATCCCAATTCAGAACAACAACACACGACGACCGATCAATATATGGAGGAGGTGGTGATAGTGGGCGCTGGCATCGCAGGGGTGACGACGGCGGTTGCCCTCAGGAAGGTCGGCATCCGAGCGCTCGTCCTTGAGAGATCGAAGGAGCTGCGAGTGACCGGTGCAGCTCTCGGTCTCCAGCCTAATGCGTGGCTCGCTCTCGACGCGCTCGGGGTTTCGGGCAAGCTCGCACCCCTCTATGATCCTATCCCCAAGTAAACGTCCTTCTTTGCTCTTTCTACATGAACACCAACGTCTGATACTGGGGAACTACTGATTTTTTGGTACTTGTCTATTAGGGGATACGTGACTGATCTCCAGACTAAATCGATTCAAGAAGTGCATTTTGCTGCAAATAACCGGTAAATCTCAAGTTCATCTCATGTTTTCTAACTACCTTTTCATCATCACTAAATCGATTCAAGAAGTGCATTTTGCTGCAAATAACCGGTAAATCTCAAGTTCCTCTCATGTTTTCTAACTACCTTTTCATCATCACTTATTTCCTTAGTTTACTGGTTTAATGTTTTAGATCAGTCAATTTCTTGTAATCTTCTACTAATTATTTTTCATTCGCTCAAAATGATACAAATGATTGTCAGAATTATGCCATCAATAGGACAAATAACTCCTATTTTCACGGCTCAATTTTTAAGAAGATCACCAATTAATCAAGTTTGATTGTTAAAATTCTTTTTGTCAGATAAAATTGGATAATCTTATTCAATAAATTTTATGCAGTGTTTTTCATATGCTAATCAGAGGTGTTAACGGTTCGGTTTGGATGTGCATTAACTTTAAATTGAATCATTAACTGAACTAAACTGAACTGTATATAACCCGAACCAAAGACTTGGTTTGGTTTGGTTCAATTCGATTTTCGATCTTGTTTTTTTCTTCTTCTTTTTTTGCTGTAATATTAAGAAGAGGTTTAATGACAAAAGAGAGATTCTGTAAATTATAATATTAAAAAGAAGGGCTATTTTCAGTTTGGTTCGGTCAACCAAGCCGGAATAAGAAAATGATTATTATTTTTTCATAATCTGAACTAAAACCGGAATCGAACCGAGGTTGCATGAAAATTCCATTCAATTTGATTTGGTTTCAGTTTCGGTTGGATTCTTATACATATTGTTAATGATAGAGAACCATGCCTTATGCATTAAGCAGAAATGGAGCCCTAACAAGGTCGGTTCACCGAAAGGTCTTGTTGAAAGTTCTGGCAGATGAGCTTCCTCCAAATAGCATTCGATTCTCTTCCAGGATAACTTCCATCAAAACCCAAGTAGAACAAGGCTCTTCATTTTGTATTGTCACGCTCGATGATGGGACCATCATAAAGGCTAAGGTAAGGTCTTTATAGTTCTCGACTACCCTTTTTTGAATCCAAATAAGTTTCGGTAACTTACCAACTTTAATTCATTGGAACTGAGATGATTTGTACATGTAGGTTGTCGTGGGATGCGATGGCGTGCACTCTATCGTGGCCAATTGGCTAGGACTTCGCTCACCGGCCTATTCGGGCTGATAGGCAGTACGTGGGTTGTCCGTGTTCCCGGAGGGCCACGGGTTAGACGACGGCCACAAGTTCAACCATTTGTGGATGTGGGCAAGAGGGGAGGTTTTGTTACTCTCAACGATAAAGAACTGTACTGGTTCTTCCTGGGGAAGTCTCCTGCTAAAGGTACCATCAGATCTAGTTTTCACATTTTATCTTCCCTTTGTTTTGATTTTTTTTTTTTTTTTAAGGATATCGAGTGACTCACTTTTTCTTGATATCCCACATAGAAAAGTAGCCAGATTGCTTTTAGTAGGGGAACAAAAAAGAAATAATTATAAAGAATTCATTTTTCATTTGGGGGGAATGTATATGATAAACATTGACTGATTAAAGCCGACTTTTACAAATATATTCCAATCAATATCTGCGAATTTGCCTTTTTTTTTTTTTTTTTCAGATTCTTAACATTCGCTGGAGTAGGTGCACCTTTGATAATAGCTTGCTAATCATCTTTGATCTTTTAACGTTTCAATTCATCAAGGTATGGAGAATGGAGTAAATCCAGAAACGATACAAAGGGAAGTGAGCGAAAATTTGGCAAAGGACTTCCCACCTGTGTACCACGACGTGGTCAAGCACTCCGATCTGTCGAGATTTTTCTACTAGGATAAATACTCGAAGAAATAACTTTACATGTTAATATTTCGCTCTTTTGTGCTTCTGTATAAGGGGTTACATAACTAATGTCAAGACTAGAACGATTCGAGAAGTGTAATTCGCTTTGGATGATTGGTGAATCCTAAAGTCCATTTATATTTCCTAACAGCATTTAAACACTTGTTATTTCCTTTCATTTTGTTTTAAAGATGTTTCAGAGGCTGGTTGAGTCTAGCAATTCGGTACAGGAGGAGTGTACTAATTCATTTGACTTCTTGTACTGATCTTCTACTATTTTGGTTGCACGAAATGATACCTATATGCATTAGGAATAAACCATGAAAGGGACAAGCTACACTTAAAGTTGTATGTGCATATATGAATCGAGTACTTCAAAAGCTAAAGCTATTAAAGTACAGTAAAAACAATATATTTTACATCCTAGCATTCACCCTCAAGTAAATACCAATTCCGTGATGATGCAGAGTGAACTTGTTGAGTGGGTGAAGGATAAGTTGCAGCCATAACTCATAATAAAAAGGAAATGCATAAATGGGTGAAAGGGGTTGTGCATCAAGCTGAAGTCGGTCGATTCTAATTTCCTGTAAAATATTGTGGAATCATTACCAATTGTTTTAAGGGATAATACCTTAAAAAACCCCAAACTGGTACACTTGTGACAAATTTACCCCAAACTATTTTTTTGACCATGAAAAACCCCAAACTGGTAAACTTGTGACAAATTTACCCCGACTGATTATAAAAAACCATAAACTGGTATATTTATGACAAATTTACCCTAAACTAATTTATTTGACTGCAAAAAACCCTAAACTGGTAAATTTGTGACAAATATACTCTATGCTAAATTGGATTAATATCACAAAAAAATCATAAAAATTGTAAACTGTGACAAACAGAACGTAAAATCCTAAATTGATATACTGGTTACCTGTCACGTGTCATTTAACTTAATAATTTGAGAATAAAATTTAACGAAAACAAACTGGGGTAAATTTGTCACAAGTGTACCAGTTTAGGATAAATTTGTCAAAAGTATACCAGTTTGGGGTTTTTGATGGTCAAAAAAATAGTTTGGGGTAAATTTGTCACAAGTGTACCAGTTTGGGGTTTTTTTAGGGTATTATCCCTTGTTTTAAAACCATAAAATTTTGGAGTAAATGGCTGTACAAACAACTTTAGGTGGTATCAAAGTAGGATGACCTGAATTTGACAATTTCGGGCTCTTGTTGGTATCCCCATTATATATTTTCACAATTCGATCTTAAATCAAAGTCTAGTCTATACATGAGAGGGAGTATCGAATCATTTAAATATTGCATAAGTTTTCACCTAAAAGCTTAAGTTAGTAAGGTAAATGGTGGTGCAAAACTTTAAGTTCTTTAAGAATATCATCCCTATGTTTACAGCTCACCTCTCAAATGTAACAATTTCAATTGTTTAATTGTTAATTCATGCATGTCTTTTAGTACGCTAAGGATAGAAAAAACATGCACACAGCAGGAACGGAGGCAAACTAAGACTAGTTCACCGCAAGGTCTCGTTGGAGATTCTGGCAGAGATGCTTCCTCACAATATCATCCGATTCTCTTCCGAGATCACTTCGCTTGTTGGAATTCGAGTCGGCAGAAGATGACTTACCTGATTCCGATGTGCAAACAGCAAATGGCCCCGGAACGAATGTTGAATTGCGAATTTATCACGAACAATACTTCCTCACGTTAGTCTGGATGTAATCACGAGGAAAACACCCAATTTCCATGGCGTAAATGCCGATTGTTCTTGCAAAAGCGAAATGGAACGCCTTGATCTTCTTTGATGGAAATTGAGAGGAAATTTGGTGCGAATGAATTGCCAACCATCCCAACGGTTGTGTTTGGGAGGCTTTTATACGTCTCCCTTCATACCCCTCCATTAGTGACTTTCCATCGTAACGCATCAAGACGAAACGGTGCGTTCCGTTCGCACCCCATCATGTTTGTACCAGCTAAAGCTAAAGTACTACATTTCCCACTCGGACATGATGGGTTTGATAGCGCTTTATCAAGAACATAAGGCATTCAACATTTATCAACTTTACAAAATAATTTATACTGGCAAATAAGCCGTGCGACCAGTAAGTACACCTACACTTGAGAGCTCAAATTATGCACCTGTTAGGGATGACATAATGGCTACAACCCCGAAAAGAAATAAACAATCGATGTCTCATAGTGCCTTAGACATATTTTGTTACATCAGTCCAAGTATACCTATCCCTTAAATGTTATACTTGACTATTCTTAAAACACCATGTATTTACAATTACATCCGCAACCACATAAGGCGATATAATTGGTCGACCAGTAAATACACACGATAGATGTATAACAACAATAGTCTTCCTTCGCACTCATGTCTCTCTCAATTTCAAAACAACTGCTTTCCTAGACACGTCCCATAGGCCATATCTATTCATGACCGCCCGTAACATGCTAAAGTAGCAACATTGATCTTTCACTTCAAAACCTAGTTAGAAGTAACATAGGGCACAAAATTGAGGTAAATTATAAATTACCTCAAGGACTCACACGATGAGTAAATAGGGATAATTTTACTTAGCTTCCCTTATTGGTCGTATAATGCACATGTAGTATGAATTACATGTTATAGTGGATTTCTCTTTCTATAAGAGCGTACGTCATTTATCAAATATATCCACCATACAGATCTTAGCCTAAATATAGTCATGTGCTTCTCACGTACTCATGTTTAGCCCGAGTGCTATATTAGCTCGCTTTCTATAGCGCCCAATTAAGTACTCGCATCTGGCATTTTACAGGCATACATGATTGTGGGAATATCATGTTCGGTCTTATTATAAACAAAAACACAGACCTCATCTTGACTCCAATCAAGGTGACATATTTTATGTACCAAACTTGCTTTTCAGCATTTATTTGTACATAACGTCTCATCTCAACGTGCTAACTACAGCACTTGAGACGATTGCTCGTGTGAGTGAGCCAATCATTGCTTGCTGACATACTTTTCAATAATATATGTGTGTTTGTGCTAGTCTCAAAGTGGATTTGTACTTTTTGATAAAACATTAAATCACTAATAAACAAACAAGTACAATACATCTGTCCACAAATACATAAACTAATGATCCTCTACAATAACATATATCACATTCTACGCAATCCTAGTGACATCCTATGGGTCAAGAATATGTCTCTAGGAATAGCCTTCGTAAATGGATCAGCAACCATTCTATTGGTTGAAATGTATTGTAGGATCACTTCTTTCTGCGCTATAATATCTCTGATGAAGTTATTCTTTATGTCAATGTGCTTTGTCCTTCCATGATACTTGGGATCTTTCACATAGGCAATGGCTGCTTGACTATCACAATAAACCTTCACCGGTTTTGGAACTTCAGTGACAGTGGCTAAATTTTCCAAGAAACGTTTTAGCCATACTGCTTCTTGCACTGCGGCAGAACATGCAATAAATTCTGCCTCCATCGTAGACAAGGCCGTCCATGTCTATTTCTTGCTATTCCAAGAAATCGCACCTCCATTGAGCAAGAATGCATATCCAGAAGTCGATTTATGCTCATCCAGGTCTCCACCCCAATTGGCATATGAATAACCCAATAGGCGTAAATCATTCCCTTGGTAACAAAGTCGATAGTTCATGGTGCCCTTCAAGTATCTCAAGATCCTCTTCACTACTTTTGAGTGTGCTTGACCAGAATTTGATTGATATTAGCTCACCAATCTCACGGCATAGCATATGTCAGGTCGAGTACACATCATAACATATATCAAACTTCCGACTGCACTAGTGTAAGGAACAGTTTTCATCACATTGATTTCTTTTGGAGTCCTAGGACACATCTCAGTACTTAGGCCTTCACCTTGCATGACAAGGGTATCAATGGGATTACAATGCTGCATATTGAAACACTCAAGAATCTTCATAATATAAGACTCTTGTGATAAAGTAAGGAGTTTCCTTGATTGATCTCTTTCGATCTTAACTTCTAATATATAAGTAGCTTCTCCCATGTCCTTCATCTCAAAATTAGAGGACAACCATTCTTTTTATGATGATAACCAAAACCTTGTCATTTCCAGCCAACATAATATCGTCCACATAAAGTGATAAAATCACAAATTTATCTTTGGACCGCTTGACATATACACAATGATCTTCTTCAATCATCGTGAAACCAAATGTTATTATTGCTCGATGAAAACGAAGATACCATTGTCTAGATGATTGCTTGAGGCCATATATTGAGTGATGAAGCTTGCAAACTTTATGCTCCCGACCTTTAGCTATGAAACCTATTGGTTGTTTCATATAGATTTCCTCATCTAATTCTCCATTGAGAAATGCCGTCTTTACATCCATTTGATGTATTCAAGGTCCAAATGTGCAACGATGGCTAGAATAAGGCGTATTGAGGCAAACCTTACAACTAGTGAAAAAGTTTCCTCATAATTTATACCCTCTTGTTGAGTATAACCTTTCGCCGCAAGGCGAGCCTTATACTTTTCAATGGATCCACCCGCCCTACGCTTAATCTTAAAGTCCCATTTGTTTCCAATGGCCTTACGATTGGGTGGTAGATTAACCAAGTCCCAGATATGGTTTGCCCTCATTGACTCCATCTCATCTTCCAAAGCTTTTCTCCATTCTTCCTGGTCAAAGGATGAAAGAGCCTCTTGAACAGTCTTAGGCTCGGCATCGTCATTTTGAGCAATCATAAATGCTTCCCCTTCAATCTCAAAACGACGATGAGGAATACTTTTACGATTACTTTTACACAATTGAATTTCTCTTGAATTCAATTTATCAGGCGATGCAACACTCCCACTAGGTCTTGTGTGTTGAGGTAAATCTTCATTTCCCTCTACAACATTAGTGGGTGTGTTATCAGGATCTTCCATCTCATATAATTGGAAAGTCCTTATCAATCTCACCTCTATTAGGAAAATCGTTCTCCAAGAACGTGACTTCCCATGACTCCATTTCGGTCATACTTTCATCAGCTTGTTCACCTATGAACACGTACCCTTTGGAGTGTTGTGTTCGGAATATCTTATAAAGATACATTTATTCCCTCTAGGACCTAATTTACCATGTTTGTGGGAAGAATCATGAACATAAGCTACACATCCCCATGGATGTAGACTACTTAAGTCTGGTTTCCTACCAGTCCATAATTCATAAGGGGTGGAAGTGATCGATTTTGAGGGCACACGGTTAAGTATATAGGCAGCAGTCAATAACGCATCTCCCCAATAGGAGTTAGGTAAATTTGTTTGCGCCATCATAGACCTAACCATTTCCAATAGGGTTCTATTCCTTCTCTCAGCTACCTCATTTTGTTGTGGAGTACCAGGAATAGTCAATTGTCGTACAGGAATAGTCAATTGTCGTACAATTCCCTTTTCATCACAAAGAGCCTTGAATTGCTCCGATAGATACTCACGTCCACGATCAGTTCTTAATGCTTTTATTGTTTTGTTCAACTGATTCTCTACTATCGCTATATATCGTCTAAAGCAGTCTAATGCTTCTGACTTATGGCAGATCAGAAAGACATAACCGAAACGTGTGAAGTCATCTATGAAAGTGATGAAATATGAGGCTCCATGCCTCGCCCTCATATTAAAAGGACCACAAATGTCAGAATGTATGAGATGCAATGGAAATTCAGCTCTAGTCCCTTTACCGAATGGTTTTCTAGTTGTTTTTCCCACTAGACAATGTTCACATACGGATAGATTAACATTAGTGAGTGACCCTAAAAGGCCTTCTCTAGCTAATCTTTGCATCGTTTGCAATCCAATGTGACCTAATCTAGCATGCTAAGTACTTGCATCAATTTCAACATTGTTAGAAGACGCAATTAAAGAAAAACAACCATCAACATTAACATTGTACTGATTATAGTCAATGTCTAATACCATAAAACTATTCGATACATGACCTGAACTATAATAAACTGTTCCATACAAAATGTCAACACAATCACCATGGAAATTCAATACATAACCTAAGCTAAGAAGAACAACTACAGAGACCAAGTTTCGTCGAATATCTGTATTATAAAGGACATCATGTAGGAACATGTTTCGACCACCACGTAAAATTAATTTACATGTGCCGATACCCTTTACTTCAACTCTTGAGCTATTCCCAACATATATCCATCTTCTTCTAGGCGGTATCCAATGATACTCCACAAATGCTTCTCGGTCTCTAACTACATGGTCTGTTGCTCCTGAGTCTACAGTCCACATTAGATAAGATTCAGCAAGCATTACAATAATAGAAACAAAAACATTACTTAAAGTAATGGAGTAATGGGGTACCTTTTTCGGCTCAGTGCATTCACGAGCAAAGTGACCCAACTTGCCACAATTGTGACACTCCATCTTGGCCTTGTCCTTCTTCCCACCACGTTTCTTGCGTCGGAAGGTCTTAGCCCTCTTGGGTGCACGATCGATCATCTTCCCTTTGTTGTTGAACTGAAGATTCCTCTTGCGCTTGAAGTCCGAAACTTTGCGCGAACTCGATTCAACAACATAAGCATGGGTAGAGGATCTCGCAGCCTCTAGGCGCTCATCCTCAAATTCTAAATGACGCGCAATATCATCAAAAGTGACAATATTCTCATTATGCGTCATATTGATCTTCATATGCTCTAAATTGTCAAGAAGAGACCTTATAACAGCCTGAACTTGCTGTTCATCAGTAAAGGAGTGACCTGCCGACTTTAGCTCACGGATCATGTTAGACATCTCCCGAAGATGCTACCTCATCGTTACATTTGGGCGCTTTGGAAATGTGTCAAACTTAATGGTGAGTCTCCTCAACTTAGTGGCAGATGTACCCCCAAACTTATCTTTCAAGGCAATCCACATAGCTTGAGCTTTGTCATAACTTTCAAACTCACACATGAGATCATCTTGCATACAGCTCAGCAACGTGATGCGAGCAATGCTATTTTTCTTTTTCCAAGCTTGATAAGCTTCCAAATCTCTCCTATGTTGAGCTGAAGTTCCATGCTCAGGTTCATTCATGGTATGGTTGAGGGTTTCCAAAATCTCTTGCTTCTCAAGGATATACTGAACCTTTCGGTGCCAAATATCATAATTGTCACCGTTCAGCTTCTCACCCTTATTGAGGTCAGCCACAATGGTCTTGGATGCCGAAGCCATAATCAATTGCTATAACACATTGACATAATAAACGCAAAATCAATACTAGCACATTATACAGAGTAACACACATATTTAATTTGCAGCAAAGACAAACTAAATTAATGATAATTTAACAAAAGTCACAAAAGCAAAAGTTCACAATGATACCATGAATGGACCTAGACTTAGAACCAGGGAAGGAGAGTAAATTTCTTGCAAGTATGCATCCCACATTGGGCGAACAACTCCCGTTCAAGCCCTTCAGGGACAGCCTTTTAGCAGAAGACTACTCAACCCTTTAGTTCAGAGCCTAGAGACACCCAAAAAATACCAGGATGGAAACGTTTCTAACCTACCCAAGCTGCATTTCTCGAAGGATCATACCAGGCTAGAGAAGAAGAGAGATTTAGAAAGCCATGGAGAGGAATTTTCACAAAGCACACACTTTACTTCTTCAAGGGACTCTGCCCAACACAATACATCCTCATGGCCTTATATAGGCAGAATGAGGTCAAAAGACAACAAACAAGGACCATGCTCATGGGTCCGGGTACAAACAGGAGCACCAGAAATTTCCGGGAGGGAATTATTCGCACACTATGAACGAGTAATGTATGCGTGACGGTACATTCCCTAGCCTAGTGCTACAGTAAAAGTGAACAGTGAGTCTGAGTCTGAGTCATCGGGCTCAACGGTCTCGTCCGTCGCGGGCATTGTAGCTACAGACTGAGTCTGAGTCATCTGAGTTGTCTTCTAGGAGATGAGCTTCGTACTTCTGCTGAAGGGCTTCAAGATCTTGAGGTGAAAGGATCTGGTTGAGCCTTCCTGACGAGGATGCTTCATGGGCCCAATGGGATGCTTCTTCTGCTGCCCAGTCTGTGTTTTCGTCAATAGTGTTGTCAGGAAAGCTTGGTTGAGGCCAGTTGGAGGGCTGTGTATAGTAGGATGTATCCATGTTCTGGAATGAGGACGAAGGTCCCTGTTCGTAGGGATCTTGGGACAGAGGGCCTCCAAAGCGTGCATAGGGGTCTTGAGTAGATTGGACATTATCATCTTCACTTGTCATTTCATGCTCTTGGGACGATGCAGCTTTGTGTACTTGATCAAGTGCTTCCTTGGCCTACGGTGCTAGGTCATAATGATCCCACGTAGTGGTTGCATTATTCCAAACGTCTTCGGGAATGGTTTTGTTTTCTTGGCATAGGATTCTCTGGAGTTCTCGATACTCATTTTCACAGAATCTGACAGATCTTGGATAAGATTTGTAATCCGAGCTTCTCGGCTGTTCAAGTGAGGTTTATAGGATGTGGTTCCTATTTCGAGTGGTCTATCAAGAATAGTACCATTATTTCTGCAAAAAGTCCATGAGCGTTGGAAAAACAGGATGGTGTGAACTTCAGGGTTTGGTGTCATGGCTCTTAGTTCTCTTTCTAAGTCTTGTTTCCAACATGTAGGATGATGGAACCAATTTAGAAAGTCTAAAGATTCTTATCACATTCATTTTCGACATTTCTTCCGAGCATGAATATCCTTGTGAGATTTGCAATGAATCTTCGGTGGGGATTTCAATGGCTATTAAGTACTTATTGGTTAAGTACCATAACAGCGTTTTGAGCTGATCAGGGAAATCATCTTCTTTCCAGATAAGAGGATGAATGAAAGGATAATTCAAATTTAGCCCGAAAGGATAAAGAATCGAGCCTCCATTGAATGCGAATAGGTCTCGTGTGATTTTGCCACATGAGGTTCTCCGGAGTTCTCGTAAGACTATAGTTACGGATTTGCTGAATAATCTCCTGGGAAAATTTCCAGCTTGGTAAATCTTTGATCTTCTCAATCTTGTACTTGACACCATGATTGAGCATATGGAACACAGGTCTCTTGATGTACATGTTGATTTCAGCTGGTGCCTTGGGTCTTGACAGAAAGTCAGCAAGTACATTTTTTTTTCCAGGAATGTGTTTGGTTTCAAAAGAGTATTTTCAAAACCATTCAGCCCATCGAAGCAGTTGAGGGTTTGGAATCTGCTTCTGTTTAAACTTGGTCATCTGAGGAAAAGATGCCATGTCTAATTCTACCAGAAAATGATGGCCAATGAGATGAAACTCAAATTTTTTGATCCCATTTTTTACTGCTAGGATTTCTTTAAAAGTGGAATGGTAATGCATTTCGAACCGAGAAAACTTTCCACTTTTGTAAGCATAGAGATGTTTCTTACCATCAATTTCTTCGAATAGAACGGCTGCCCGGTATTCATCGGCGTCGGTTTGAAGAATTCTTTTACTGTTGATGGTATTTGCGGTGGTGGGAGATTCGCATAATCTCCTTAAGCTCAGCAACTGCTTTGGTTTGAGTTTTTCCCCAAGGTGGGGAGTTCTTTTTCAGCATAGATTGCAAAGGAATGAGGAGCTTTGCAATGTTGGGGACAAAGTCTCTGAGATAATTGATTATCCCCAGAAATTGCTGAACTTGTTTTGTCGTGAAGTTTTCTTCAGGAAACTTCAATAATTCTTGAGTAATATGTGGCCCTGGATAGTATGTACCTTTGTTGAGGTGCATACCAAGAAATTCAATTTCTGTCTGGGCAATATTCATTTTCCTCTAAGAAAGCATAATGCCATGTTGCTTCACAATTTCCGCAAATTTCTCAAGGAGTTGGCAGTGGCTCTGCTCATCAGGGCTGTAGAGCAGAATATCGTCGATGTATATTGCCGCACTTGTCAAAATTGGCTGGAAAATACGACACATGGCTTTTTGGAAAAGGGATGGTGCTACCTTTAAACCAAAAGGGAGAACTTTCCACTGGAAATGCTGGTTCGGAATACAGAATCCTGTCTTGGATCTGTCTTTAGGATGAATACCCAATTGCCAAAATCCTGCTTTGAGGTCGAATTTGGAATAAATGTGGGCTTTGGTTAAACCAGCAAAGAGAGAATCTCTAGATGGTAAAGGGAATTTGTCATCTTGGAGAAAGAGGTTAAGAGGCTGGTAATTAATTACCAATCTCATTTTCCTCTATTTTGTTCAGCACGTTTATTGACATAAAAAGCCTCACAAGCCCATTGAGAATCTGAAATTTCAATAAGGCCTTGTTGTAATAATTCTGAACATTCCCTTTGAGCTAGAGCTAAGTGTTCTGGGTTCATTCCCATATGACTTGCCTTGGTCGGATTTATATCTTCGTTCCTTTTGAAGGGAAGTCGGACAAAGAACTCAGGATTTTCCCATAAAGGATGAGAACATTTTTGGGCAAATTCTGAATGGGATTCTGAACAAGATTCAAGCAACTTTTGCATGATTGGATCCAATAAACTCATCTCAATGGAAAAGAGTCTCTGGATGTTGACAAATTCAGAGAAGTGGTCTTTAAATCTAAGACCTTTTCCAGGAATGATTCGAAGTTGAGAGATTTGAGTCATGATATCCCACCCAATTATCAAATCTTTATTGGGAAGGCTTGATCCAAAAATCTTTGTGGTTAAGGAACACTGAGGAAAAAACTGGACAGTGATTGGTGTGGTTCTAACATTCGTGGAGAAAGTATCTCTGAGCGGAATTGAAATATCGGATGTAAGGGGTCCAGAATTCTTCAGGTAGAACTTTTGTATCTAGAATGGAACAACTTGCTCCTGTATCAATAAGAGCAATAACATTGATAGGCTTGGCAAATTTTGAAGTGAGGATTTTAACAGGGAAATGAGGACAGTGAGTTTGACTTGAGAATATGTCAGGATTTAACTCTGAAGATGTGGGAGATATGTGAAAGATGTCTTGATCCCGAGTCGACTCGTTTCACTTTGGAAGTTTAGTAAAAAGGAATGACACAAAGAGTTTGTTCAGTTGGTTCATCATCAACAAAGAATAAGGATTCAATATCATCATTTTCAAGTGAAAAACCTGTTTCATTCTCTATTAGATGATTCTGACCTTTTTTCGCCTGAGGACAGTTTTTGGCAAAGTGTCCTTTCTTGTTGCGATGTAGCAACGGTTTGATTTCTTATGGCTGTGCGATCCTTCCTTTTGCGTAGGTATCGCCATTTCTTCTTTCTCCGAAAATGCTTGGAGCCATATCTGGACTTCTTTATGAAATACTTCTTATAGTGCTTTTTCTTCCGGGAATACTGGCCACAAGTACCATCACAATCTTGCTTGGAGCATTTGATTTTTAACTTCGATGGGAACAAGCTGTTTCAAGACGCTTGTCATACTGTGTGATGTAAGTTCGTACCATTTGGCGCTTTAAGCATAATTCTTCAAGACATAGATGGACTTCTTGTTGAATCTCTCCCAAGGGAACGTCTTGTATCCTTCTTTGTTTTCCAAAGAAAGATCTTTCAACCATCTCGTGATAGCTCTTTGGGAATAGAAGTGAGGAAGACATGCTTTAAATTTGGATCTGCGCCAATTTGATAAAAGAGCTGAAGCATGAGTCGATAATGCTTGTCAAGATACTTCTTCTGAAGGGAGCAGCATCTTCTTTCGAAGAACTCTCTTCTTTTTAGCTCTTTAAGATCTCCAGGGGTCCCAACAAAAGTATGATATAGGTAAGTAAGGGCATGGCTGAAATTTGGTGACAACAGAAACGTGAGCTGGTCTTGTTCTGTGAGTCCTTGCCACCAAAATTTAAGGCTCCCTGTGAACCTTGTAACAAAATTATAAAGGACATCATTCATGTCATGGTTGGTGATGGATTGTGTACATAACCAAGTATGAAATTCTTCAAGTCTTTCTGGCCATTTTGGATAAGGAATATCGTCAATGGAGAAGAATTGTTTTGATGCCATAGACACATGTCTAGTGGAATCATTTCTGGTAGGATTACTTGTCTGTCCAAATTCTGGATCAGCATAGTTTGATTCCATCTCATAGTCATAGTCTGAAGGAGTGTCAGCCATGAATATTTGTGAAGTTGGTGGAACGATAGGGGTAGAATCAACTGTATGGTCCGAGAAGGATGAGAAAGAGGAAAGGGATGCTGAGTCTGATGTGGTAGAGGAGGTTTGTTCAGCAAGCAGAACCGGCTTTTCTGGGACAACAGGATCAGGCTCAGAATTAATTTCTTGCTTACCCAAATCCTTCAAAAAGGATTCTAATGGATTTGCTAACATCATCTGGTCTGGTTTTTCTCTTATAACAATTGAGCTTGATTCTGTAGGAGATGTTTTCTCCTTGCCTTTTTCTTTTTTTAAGGCTTTGAGACGATCTCGTATATCCGATTCTCTTTTGGAAGTATCTTCTGGGATTTGGCAAAAACAGATGTTTGTGGAGCTGGGGGTACATACCCGGTTCGAACAGAGGGTGCGAGTGGATCAAAAGGTCTGAACCTTCCTTATTCAAGAAGTTGAATCTGCTTCTTGAGTTTGTCTATTTACGGCTTTGGACTTTCAAGAAAGTGGTACCCAAGATGTTGTCCTCGATTCCAAGGCATGAAGCCTTTTCTGGAATTCGGAAAGTATCTTCTTGGTACTTTCATCATATCTTCGGAGATCTTGTTGCACGGTTCCGATCTTGGAATCAATAGCCTTGAAGGCATTGTTTTGTGCTAACAGAGTCTCGTTTGCCAATTTAGAACGGCTTCAGCAGCAGAGATTTTCTTCGTCTTCCATGTTCATCCACATACGTGGGGGTAGGAATTTTAGGAAGATGGCGGTATACGCCATGCGGATCAATAAACTCCTCTCGCAGCGGGAAATGGGAGTTTAGAACTTTCCTTGGCAAGAGGGGGAAAGTCAGTATCCTGGAACATGGCAATAGAAGAAGTGGGTGGTGCTTCTGCTGGGATTTCGAGCGGGTAAGAATGTTTCTTAGCCCATTTGAGGATCGGCTTATAGAATGGAGAGAGGGCTTGCTTTTTCTGAGGAGGAGAAGGTGGTGGTGATTTTGGTGGATCTGGTAGGGTTTGGGACTTAGTCGAACTCGGTGGTGGAGGTGGTGCATAAGAGACCATGAACCGGTATTTGTCACACTCACCTAGAGTATCAACGGAGGAGTCTCCGTTCAAGTACCTTCGGTACACCTTATCCTTTGGCTTTTTCCGTCGAGGTGGAGATCTTGCATAAGGATCTACCTCGTCTGGAGAGTTTAGGCAGTAGGAACATTGGCAAAAAGGATCCCAAAAGCAATGACCATACTTGTCTTTATAGTAATGGACAGGATGTCCATTACCATCGAAGTGTCGAACATGCCTTTTTGGATCTGGTTCAGAAATGGATTCTGGAACACATGGTTCGATCATGAAGAGAGTTTGGAAGATAGAAGGACTTTCTTCCTTTTCTTTGCTAAACTTGATGGAAACTGTTCCATCTTTTTTCCTTACAAACTCTGAGTCCGTGGACTGGAAAGGTTTGTTATGCTGGTGTAGCTTTTCATAATTGGTGATCCAAGTCTCTGGAAGGAGTTTGGCCAATGTATCCTTTGGGATTTGTGCAGGAACATGGATGCATGACGCCTGGTCATTCTACATGGAGATGAACAACGCATCTTCATTACCATTGTTGAAGTTGAGATCGAGGGCATGATTCTGCACTCGATAAACCATCTGGTAATGTAGGGTTGCTGCTACAGATTCAGCAGTTTGAGGGGCTCCAGTGAGCTAAACTTGTACTTTCAGAAAAGAAAGTAGTTGCGGGTCTGATAGAGCAATGTTGAAGTTTGGATACAAAGTCACAAAGACTGTTCCAGCATTCAAGGTGGTTTGAATAGTACCGATACAAGCATGCTGGTATTGTAAAAACCTGGTGTCTAACAAGGCAATTCTTGCCACTACTGGCAAACCTTTACGACCATGGAAGGTAAGAGCAAGACGAATAGCTCCATAATGGACATGAGAATATCCCCTGCTGTACCCATTGTATGGGAAATTCTGGAGGGATCGGAGAGTAACAAAGTACTCCTTTTCGCAGCTTGAGGAATTGGATCTTTGATCGAATTTGGAGGACTGGACGTATTCCTTTACTTGTTTTGGAGTCTGGTGAATAAGTTGGCGAATGGAGCGGATAGGTGAGAATGATGAGGTAGGCTTAGCAAAAGCGGAGTATGGGTTCATAAGGGGAAGCTGAGTTTCTGAGATCTTGGTTTCATCACTAAGAGAAACTTCATAAAGATAATCTATCTTAGAGGCATTGGAAACACGAAATTCTGACAGAGCTGAAGATGAAGAAGAAGAGGAAGGAGAAGGAGCAAGAGAAATAGGTGCTTCGAGAATTTCTGGATCTGTCATGATGTAGAAAGATCTTCTCAGCACTGGATTCACCTATCAAGCGCATGGAATGGATAATATCAAAAACGAAACCATGGCTCTGATACCATGAATGGACCTAGACTTAGAACCAGGGAAGGAGAGTAAATTTCCTGCAAGTATGCATCCCACATTGGGCGAACAACTCCCGTTCAAGCCCTTCAGGGACAGCCTTTTAGCAGATATGTACAATTGTTCTATTATTGTTAATTAGTTTAATTTGCACAAATTTTAAGTTCTAGGTGAGAAATATTTCAAATTCTACCAACCTACGAACTCCCACTAAGAAAAATAATTACATGATCTTATGTAATTTCTACATTTTTCCATTAACACAAAAAACATAGCATGACAATAATCAACGTATAAACAACAATCATGCTTCAATTATAATCAAAATTGCAATTCAACGTGTAATGGATTTCCTACCATTGTTCTAATTTTCTAGCAACTAGAAAATTGCAAGTATATTAAAATATATACATCATATCAATGAACCAAGCTCTACACAGCATATATAACTTCAATTGAACGCAAGCTAGCTACTGTATTTCCTAAATCACAAGAAAATACAAGCTATAAATGAATAAATTGCATTAAACCCCAAAAAATACGTGTACATAGGGTTTCCAAAGCATTTTCATACATTTATAAAATTCAAAAGTATAAAATAATTATACCAAAGTGTAGAGAACACTCATACGAACCAAACGCCACCAACCACGCTCCAATCGGAGCTCGCACGTGCCGCCATGCGCCGCCTAAGTGCACGGCGTGTGCACCACACGTGCCAGCAAGCCAAAAGGCTCTTGGCCGATACGACCGGTCTGACCAGTTTGACCGTCGGACCGGTCCGACCGTTGACCGGTCACCGGTCGGGTCGGGTCGCAAGTCGGTTCGGGTCTCCGGTTGGGTCGGGTCAGGTCGTCGGCCGGTGACCGGCCGACCAACTGTCGCCGCGACGCCGACGTCATCGATGACGTTATCCCGGCGGTTATCGACCGTTGGATGACGTCACGGTGACGTCACCACGTGCCGGTTCGCCGGCTGGCGCATGTCGCGCACGTGCTGGTTCGTCGACCAGCGCATGTGGCGCACGCGCTGGCCGCCAGCGCCGGGCGCGTGACGTCCACGCGCATCGGCTTTTGGCCGCTCGTGTGGGTGCGTCCGGCCTCTCCGGCGGCGCTCTTTCACCCTATATATTCAAAAATTGATTTTGACCAAAAAATGTTTTCGAAAAATGGCCAAAACCTCTCGGATGCACTCGACCCCCAACCCGTTCTTCGCTCCGGTTCAAATTCGAGTTTTTCATAGGGCAATTCCGACCATCGAGATCCAAGTAGTGTAGAATACAAACTCTTGATCTCAATATCAAATTGTAAATGTGAAAACTCGATTAAAAACAAGGCAGAAATCACGATCGGGCTCTGATACCAATGTTGGAATTCGAGTCGGTGGAAGACGACTTACCTGATTCCGATGCGCAAACAGCAAATGGCCTCGGAATGAACGTTGAATTATGAATTTATCACGAACAATACTTCCTCACGTTAGTCTGGATGTATCACGAGGAAAACACCCAATTTCCACGGCGTAAATGCCGATTGTTCTTGCAAAAGTGAAATGGAACGCTGTGATCTTCTTTGATGGAAATTGAGAGGAAATTTGGTGCGAATGAATTGCCAACCATCCCAACGGTTGTGTTCGGGAGGCTTTTATATGTCTCTCTTCGTACCCCTCCATTAGTGACTTTCCATCGTAACGCATCAAGACGAAATGGTGCGTTCCATTCGCACCCCATCATGGACGTACCAGCTAAAGCTAAAGTACTACATCGCTCAAAACCCAAATCGAACGAGGCTCATCCACTTGTATCCTCTCACTTGACGATGGAACTACCATAAAGCCTAAGGTCACTATAGTTGATTTCTCATATACCTTCTTTTGAATTGAATTACAATGCGGCAACTTGTCAATTTTAATTTTCTAAGATATGATTGTGTATTTGTTGTACGTGTAAGTTGTTATAGGATGTGATGGCGTGCACTCTGTTATGGGCCATTGGTTAGGACTTCACTCGCCAGTCTATTTAGGGTGATCGGCGGTGCGTCCCCGGAGGGCCATTGATTTGGCGGCGACCTCAGGACCCACCAATTTGTGGATGTGGGAAAGAGGGCTGGTGTTCTTCCTCTCAATGACAATGAAGTGTAGTGGCATTTCGTGAGCAAGTGTCTCCCTAAAGGTACCATAGATTTAACTTTCCTATTTTTATCTTCCATTCATTGTGGAATTCATTTTTTCTTTAATGATATTGAGCAAGCCACTTTTTTCGTGATATCTTGTATTGGAAATTAGTCGATCTTCTTTTAGTTAGAAGAAAAAATGAAGTACTTATAACAAATTCATAAAGTGGGGGATGAATACGCATACACATATATACCAACTTTTTACAAATATTTTCCAATCAATTTAGGGTGAGTCTTTTAGAATGTTAACTTTAGTGGTAATTGCTCACCAATCCTCCTTTTGACCCTTAAGCTTTGTTTGGGAGGGGAGGGGAGGGAAAATGGAAGAGGCCCAGGAAATTGAGTAAAAAACAAAATGATTCAAAGTTTTCTTCACACATTTTCCTAATGTCTCAATTTAAGGTATGGAGAAGGGAGCTAAACCAGAAACGATAAAAAAAGGGAAGTGTGCGAAAATTTGGCTGAGGACTTCCCTTCCGTTTACTTCGACGTGGTCAAGAACTCTGATCTTCCAAATTTGACGTGGGCACCGCTGATGTTCCGATACCCGTGGGACGTCCTACTCGGGAAATTAACCCAGGAAAACATCACGGTGGCCAGAGATGCTTTGCACCGATGACCCCTGATTTGGGCCAAGGGGGATGCCCCGTGCTCGAGGACGCGGTGGTATTGGCTCGGCACATCGGGCACTTGATTTCCAAGCACGGAAAACTTGTGATCTACCACATGAAATTTTCCCTGCAGAGGTATGCAGAGGAGAGGAGATGGAGGGCGGCGACTTTGATAACAGCATCGTATTTGTCCAGCTGGGTGCAACAAGATGGATCTGGCCTATTGATGAAGTTCCTAAGGGATGCTGTCTTCTATAGGTTGCTCTTGACTAGGGTAGTAAGTAGTGTTACACAATATGACTGTGGGAAGCTTCCTAGTGCCTCCTCTTTGCCTGCATGTGGATCCAGGATCTGCAGCTGATTTCTAAGTTGCAACTTGCAAATGGGTAATTTGCCTTCTCATATTTTGTTATTTATGGAATACGATGAAGTTGGTTTATGGTAATTCAAAAGGGAAGAGTGTATAAATTGTTTGTATTATGGCTATACTTACATGTGGTGACCGGATACATTGCGACTTCCTAATTGCAATCGTTTAACATCTTGTGCAACGTCTTATTCTAGTGCTAAAATACGTTTTTTCACTTGCCCCTTTTTAACACACCGGAACAAATGATTCTTGCATAGACAACTGCCACGAAAGCTGTAAAACGGAACGCAATTGTCACTCTTGAAATTGCTGATAAACATGGATCAAGAGAAGCTTCGTCCGGAGAAGAATATAGGTCATGAAAAGGTCAAAGAATGTGTTGCATACGGAGAAAAGTTTGCGATAGTCGGAGCAGGTATGGCGACCGCGGTCGTGATGAAGGAGGCCGCTGCCCAAGTGCTGGCACTTGAGACATCCGGAGGGCTGAGACCCGCCTGTGCGGCCTTGAGCCTCTTCCCCAACTTCACAAGGCGAATCTATTCATAGGATTGTCGACTTTCCCCAACGTTGAGTGACTCTTCTGTCACATAAATTGAAGGAATGTTTGGTAGAGAGCAAGTCTACTAATTATGGCCATCATTTCATGACTATTGAGATGCACATGTGGGTTATTTAAAAGATTCCCACATCGAATAATTATTATGCATGGAATAGTTAATATATTCTAACTGGCCTATAACTTAATTATTAAATTTTTGAGTAGATGTGAATCTAATTAGATATATTGATTGGATTCAGACTTTGCCTCGTCCTAAGTGATCTCTCCATATGAAGATATCAAATTTTTACTATGCACTTGTAACAAATAGTATCAAAGCCGATAGTTGATTGGTAGCTTACTCACAATATGTTTCTCTGGTCAACCTTTATGGTTCTATTAGGTGGAAGGGGCCTAAAGTGAAGGTGGGTGTTATGGTGTAACAATGCATTCTTAATGGCTTCATGGTTTCCCTAAAGAAAGAGACTAGGGATGAACGTAAAGGAATCCTGTGATTTCCGGGCAGCCTTCATGATTTGGTTTGGCAAAAGAAACCATCTTTGTGTTTCTACTTGGAGAAAGAGACTAGGGTTCTTGTGTTTATGTTTCAGTACTAGGCATGAAGGTGGACGTTGTTGTTGCGGTTCTCACAAGACAACAAAGTAAAAGTTGAGACTCATTAATGTAGAAAGATACCCAAATTAAGGAAAATTAGACTAAACACTAAGCTCACACGTGAATGGACGATTGTTGAGATAGATGTATGAATTACATTAAAAAAGTTCCACATCATAGAAAGAGACTAGGGTTCTTGTGTTTATGTTTCAGTACTAGGGATGAAGGTGGACGTTGTTGTTGCGGTTCTCACAAGACAACAAAGTAAAGATTCAAGTTGAGACTCATTAATGTAGAAAGATACCCAAATATGGCATGGTGTGGACTAGTCAATATGTACATTAGTTGATTAATAATTTATTGATTTAAGATTCTAATTGAATGTGACTTCAATTAGACATGTTGACTCAGCTCGTACTTGAGCTTCCCTTGACAATCTCTTCAAGTGAAGCTATTAAATTTCTATTGCACACTCCAAACAATAACGAATCCTATATTCTTTAGCAAATTGTCCAAACCAGTCGTGCTTTTTAATCGCAACTATTCGATCCGAAAAAGCCATGCAAACAGCCGTTGCATGGCCACGAGCATGAGCTCCATTGAGAGACAAGGCATGTGAGGGAGAGAGGCTTGTTGGCAATTTACTTCGCCAAAGGCAATCGAACATCAACGGCAGCACACGGTGAAATTGACACGCTGGAGCTCTAATGGCAACATTGATCAGAAAGTTGATGGGGGCCATATTTGGATACGGGGTGATCGTTGGTGATGTTTTATACAACAAAAAAAGTTCAGGTCAAAAGTGTGACCCGATGCATCCCCAACGAAGTAGGCCCAAAGCTCCTTTTAGAGGCCATAGACTAACGTTTTGCTGGGCCACTTAACAGGGCCTATTGTGCCCACTTAGGTGTGTATGGTCTAGGTTGCACTAACATGTTCTAGAAGCTTCCGTGTCGTGTCGAACACCTCAACACGTGTCCGACATGCTCGGACACGCTTCGACACGCGGTCAACGCATGTCGAAAAATCTGACACGTGGTCAACTCTTTTGGACACGTTTGCGTTCTAGACACGTTCGGACACGCGTGTTTGGAATTGCGAGAGGCATCAGTTTCCAGGGTAGGTCTGCAAGTGCGAAGGTCATTGAAGAAGGCGATGGAGTGGAGGCAAGGACCGTGAGTGACGGCAAGGTTGCGACTGGAAGGGAGGGCCAAAGGAAGACCGACTTAGAGAGCCTCGACTGCAATGCCACCATGGAGGGCTGGAGGCTGCGGCTACGGTTGCAGTTGCGAAGGAGGGAGGGCCGGTGGCAAGCGATTCCAAGAGATAGCAAAGAACACGATGAAGAGGTCATGGGAGGAGGAGGAGGTGTCGGTTGCTAGGGGTTTCAAGTTTGCTTCTGTTTTAGTTTAAGGCTTTCAACAAGAAAAGTAGAAAAAAGAAATTAAAAGTAAGGGTTTTGATGGGACTTAGCGTTAAGGGAGTGGGTGGAGGAGTGTGATTTCAAGTTTTGAGGGAGGAGCTAACAAATTGTGGGGGTAAAGGAACGTGGGACGAAAAGGGTGAAATAAATGGGTGGGGAACTTTTTTGGGTCAGAAAATAAAAGCATTGAAATAATTTTTTTTTGGGAGAATAGTGGGTTGGTCAAAAAAATAAAATAAAAGAGATTAAAAAGTGATTTCGAAAATAAAAACATTGAATGTTAAATGATAATAATAAATTTTGATTATTATAAAATATCATAAATTTATTTAAATAAGTTCATTTTAATCTCTTGTTAATTATTAGTTTCATCAATAATTTTTGTTAAAGTTAGCTTTTTATTTATTTATTTATAAATTTGAATCAAATTAATTAAAAATAAAAATATTCATTTAATATACAACGTGTCCCAGCGTGTCGAAATTTTCTATTTTTGATAAATGACATGTCAACGTGTCGTGCCTTGTCATGTTGGGTGTCCGTGTCACGTGTCGGTGCAACCTAGCGTATGGTAACGTTTTTGTTATTGAGAATAGTTTCTTTTCAGAAATATTTTTTTTTTCGAGAATAGTTTTTGAGTATTTTAAGGCGTTTAGTAACTACAAAAAAATTATATTCTGAGAACAAAAATACGTTTGGTACAATCCCAAATATTTTTGTGACTTATAATTCTTTTAATATATTAGTAATTTTATTATTTTTTTTTTCCTTTTACTTCTCCTTCCTCTTAGCCAGTCATCGGTATTGGCCATGGCTAGTTGGCAACCTTGCTAGCCACCGGTGAGGTCTCTCGAGCCTTGCTGTAGCTAGGTGACTTGCCCAACTACTGTGAGGTCGGCCTGCGGTGGCCAGGCAAGCTCAAGGCGACCTTGCCGGGGGTCGATGAGACTCCAGCAAGGTCACTAGGCCTCATTTGGCCGGTTGCCGGCCATCGCCAAGGTTGGCGGCTAGCTAGGAAGAAGAGAGCAAAAGAAAAGGAAGAAAAGAAAAGAAAAGAAAAACTTATTTATTGAGTTGTTCTTGGAAAAAAAGAAATAATTTGTTCTTGAGAACAAAAAAATTATTAAATGTGTTTCTATTCTATTTCTATTATAAGGAACAAAAGAACATAAAGGGGTGTTTCTCGGAACGTTACCAAATAACACCTTAGAGTTACAGCTATTTTCTGTCCTTTTTGTCCTTTACCGTTTCTGTTTTTCACTACAGTTTTGTACAGAGCACAATGAATTATTTTAGTCCTCTTTGGGTCCTAGAAGTAGTAGACTGAAGATGGCAATGCATTGAAAAGTTTCTCAAAAGGACCTGAAAGATAAATGATAGACTATGAGAGGCTTGAGTCGGCACTTTGGATTAGGTACCAAATTGATGGGCAACATATTTTTGAGGACCACGTCCAAAGGAAAAGTTTTCATTTCTCGTTGAATGAAAGTGAATTATGAGAGTTGTCCTTCATATGTAATCTATAGTGCACGCCGGAGAAGAAGAAACCAACTGCTGATGGTCCATTTCTAACAAGCCGATTCTTAGGCTTATTCCTTTTATTTTCAGTTTAAAATCATTCACTCCGAGTGTTGAATTTATGGAAGCATGTTCGGAAGGAAATAAGATGCTTCAAATCTCATCTATGATCTAATGGTGGAAATCATTAACTATAAAAATGATCTAAAATATAAATGACGTTTTCCAAAGTATCTGGGATAATATTACATACCAATGGAAACCCTAAACCCTTAGGATGTTCAAGCCTTATTAGGTCATCTTGGCCACCTCCTTGACGTATTGTGCTTGAAAATCTCAAGTTGGTAACAATCTCTGCAAATTTTTTATGTATATTTAGAGCTTTCGTGGTGAAATTGGCATAGCTCCTTTCACCTTCATTTGTATTGTCAATATGCAATGTGATCCAAATAACATCCAATTCCCTTCAATTTTTTTTTTTGGTTTGTCCTAACTTAACTCTGATCTCACTCTCGGACTTTTGTTTTACATCTTTGCAAAATGTGGGAGTTGAACCCCACTTGAAACTAATTGTCCCCACTCAACCTCATTTCCTTACTGGTCGCTAATTCTCTTATGAGATCACTTCAGCCAAAACCCAAGTAGAACGAGGCTTATCGATTTGTATAATCAAAATTGATGATGGGGCCACCATAAATTATTGGACCTCTTTGAATAATTTCTCCAGGAACTTATTTTGAATTGAAATAAATTGCAATAACTCATAAGTTTTAATCCATCTGAACCATAATTATTGTATTTATAGTTAAACCCGTCAAATAGGTAGATCTAGTTGAGTTGAAGATGATCTGATCCAAATAAACACATTTAATTTGTTTTGACACATCTCTATGCAATATAATTATAGTGATCTATATTTGACTTGTCTCATACCTGACCTAAAATATATTGCTAAAATACTTTTATATATAATCTAATCTAGAAAAATTTGGTCTAAATGAGTTGTAAACCCTTTTATGACTCATTCAATAGCCATATTATGTTTAAACCTCTTTATGACATATTTACCTAATATAATTAATTCATCTAACAACTCAGCTTATTATATAAGGATTAAGAAAATAATTTATGATCCACTTTAACAGGGCTACTTATAGACTAGCATGAATCTGATCATGGCCTATTGGCAAGAAATTTGCTTGCCGCTTTATTTTAGTGTTGTTCCTCGAGGGCCACGGACTTGGCTGCAGCCACGACATTTACTGATTTGTGAACGAGGGCGACCAGGCTGGTTTTATTTATCGCGAGCAAGTGTCCTGATGGTACCACGGATCTAATTCTTATATTTGATCTTTCATATGTATCTTGTTTTTATTACAAAACAACACCACCCGCACCCCCCCAATTTTTTTTTTTTTTTTTTTTTTTTTTTTTGTGTTATCTTACATGAAAGGCTAGCAATACTGCATTTAATTGGAGGAAAAGAAAAAGTTATCAGCGATTCATAAATTGGGGGATCATAATTGAGATGATGAATTAGAATTCCAATTAACTTCTGTGATTTTATTTTAAGATTTTTTTTTAATACTGTCACGAGACTATGATACTCTTTCGATGCTGGCCCACCCACCCGTGACCCCCAACAAATCAATTGAAAGTGAGCAGATCCAGAAATGACATAAAGCGAAAGTGATCGACATTGTCACATGCTTCAATCTTTTGAGCTTGACATGGCCCCGGCTTATGTTTCGCTATCCTTGATATGTCCTCTTGGATGATTTAGCCCAATCAAATGTGATAGATGGTTGGGTTAACTTACTTGATGACTTTCCAAACTTGATCCCTGATTCCGATCGATATTATTTTTAGTAGAAACTCCAATTCAGACAGTATATGAAATTTGATCAATATGGGATAGACACAGATGGTAAAGGGATGTCATTTGATTTTGATACTATATTAGAAAGCTTAACTAAAAAAATTAAAATTATTACATAAACGGAGATTATATGTATATATAACATCGATGTCTTATATTTCAAAGGTATTTAAAAAGAAACATTGAATGACCTCCCTTTCTGCACGACCTCTCATTTTCATATGACATTGATGCTTCTATAAGACGCCAAATCAAAATTGTCTTGCTCGCCAGGTTTCGAAAAAGCTTGCTACCCTCTATAAAAGTTTAAGGTGGCTAAATACGAAATGAATAGACCAGACCTCTCGAGTATGTCACGTCAATTCATGAGACTGGGGCCGCCTATTCAACAGTAGGTGAAGTATCGGCACATGCTACATCTTAGGAGTTTTGAAAAGCAACGAGATAAATAGCGGCTTGTAAGATAAGAGGTTGCTTATCCCAATTCAAAGCAAGAGCACACACACGCACTCGCAAGCTTGAATTAGAAATAGGGATGAGAATGGTCCGGATTAGGTGGGTCCATTCTCTAATTCTATGACCAATTCGTATAGTACTAGTTCTCAATTTTTGAAACCAAAGGCTGACCCTATTGAGTTTGGGAGTGAAGATTGAACCGACTTAGTGAGTTTGGTTCGGTTTCAAAGTCAACCCAAGACTAATTTATAATTTTTTTTTAATTTCATTTTTAAATGCGACCAAGGACCGGACTAACTCAATGGGTTCGGTCCCATTCTAAGGCCAACCTAGGTGAGATAGCTAGTATAAGCAACTAGAGGGAGGTGAATAGGTGCACAATCAATTTATCGAAATACGGAAGCAAATCTTGGCAAACGATAGAAAGGTAGTTCACTATTGATTGACAAAATGAAATACGATCAAAGTAAAGAGAGTATGGGAGAGAAGATTGAACATAGGGTTTATAGTGGTTCGTTTAATCCAAGCCTACGTCCACTCTTCCGCACCGATGCCCACTCGCTGGATTTCACTATGAACAAAGAGAAGTTATAGCACTTGCTTTTCCTTGATTCTACAAGTATAGATGTTCTATCACACCTCCTCAAGGTTTCTCACAAATATAGACTCTCTTTTGTATATAAGTATTCGCTCAAAGGAATTGTCTAAACAACAAGGAGCTTCAGACTTTGAAATTCTTCTATCGCGCGCACCTCAACAACTTAGAACGTCTTCCTTATATACTCTTTTATGCCATCATACCTGTTGGCACTTACCAAAGGAATTCCTCCAATCTACCCGTTGGACGGAATCAATTAGGAAGATCATTCTGGCTATTAAAGGAATGTGTCGATAGCCCATCAATCCTGTTCGCCCATACAATCAGGATCTCAGTTTCCATAAGTAGAACATTCCAAGAATATTTAGGCAATCAACGATTCCTTAATCTTCAAGTCAATCACAATCAATCAAAGAATTCCGTTGAGTCTTTTCCAGCCACGAGATCTTCTCTAGTTGATAAGGTCAAGCCCTTAACGAAACATTCAGTTCTGGATAACCTTTCTTCAACGGATTAGAGATCGTCAATGAGGATAGACTTTGAGTCTTGAATCGGCTGTCAGGAGGTCTTCGGACTTTAAATAGCATAGTCGCAAACCTTCAGACTAGACTGATGGAAACGTTTTGTCAACTTCAAAATACTTTAAGAAGATTTCTCCAACAATCTCCCCCTTTTTGATGGTGATAAAACTTTTCTGCAGATTTGGACAACTTTGACCTGCAAAACATTTCTCAAACACATATGCACATCTTATAGAGATAAATGGCTAAATGAATAACACTAGAATCTACAACCACAGAAAATAGGTTAGTCTAATAAGTGATAAAGCCATCCATAATAAAGTTATCCATAAGATACCAATGATAGTTAATAAAAGCAGTCAAGTTCAAGTCTAGTTCAGTTCTCATCCACACGCAAAAACAAAATCAAACAAACAGAGTTCAAACATCAAAACGATCCAACAAATAGTCCACACGACTAAAAATCAAGTTGTTCAAATCTTGCATTTCTCCCCCTTTTTGTAAGCATTTAAAAAGGTTGAGATGAAAATGAAGTCAAGATTGCTTGGGAACGTGGACAAGCTAGAAATCTCCTATAGACTGAACGATGCCTTCCAGCCTTTTCAAGTCTTCCTTCAATTATGCAATCTCCTCACCCTTGGCATTGGCCTGAATCTGAACAAAGAGGGCTTGGATTTGATCATTCAATGAAATGAAGAAACTTGACCCGCAGTTTGCAAATTTTGAACCTCGCATCCCAAGGCATAAATTTGACCTCGCATTTCCATTAGAATATCATGATTCTGCGAAAATCGGCTGGGTTGTCGGTTTGCATACTAGCTTTAGCACGTTCTGCAGATGATGGCATATCAGAATAATCTTGCAGGTTTGGCGATGAAACTTCGTGACCTTCTTCTGGAAATTGAGAGGCATAAACATCCTCTAGGTCTGCAGGTGATCGATTGACTCCTTCACTCGCATCAAGATATGAGGACTTCCCTCCTTTCTCTTGATCTCCCCCTGTTTCCATGCCTACAGGTGGAGAGGAGTGTTCCTCAGGTTCTCCTTCTTCTCGTCTTTCTTCCTCAGTTCTTTCCTCCTCTGTTTCTTTTTCACCAACTGCTCTTTCTTCTTCCTTCTCTTCTTCTTCTCGACCTTCTCTTTCCTCTTGGCCTTCTTTCTCACGATGTTCCATTGACTCTGGAATAGTGCGACATAGCTTCTTCAAAGCTATGGCCGAAATGGTAAGGTCATCATCTTCTTCATCTTCCATAATAAGAGCTCTCCTTTTTGGTTTTGAAGCAACCAAGGGCTCCTTTCCTTTCCGTTTTGAAGAAGAGATTTGATGAGCTTTGACTGGAGTCTTCTCCTTGAATTTCTCCAACTCCTTGTTCAGTTCCTTCAGACGCATTTTGGTCACCATCTTCAGTCCTACCACCATATGATCGCATGATCGAACACAAAAGATTTGCGGAGGCTGAATATTCAGATGTCTGAATAACTTCGTCACAAGGCTTGGGTAAAGAAGTTGACCTCTGTCCTTCATCATCACTCTATACATGTGAAATATGATAGTGTGAGGGAGAGAAAACCTTTTCCCAGTGAGGATGGCATACATCAGCTTTGCCTCTGAGCTTGAAACATCAGTCTTAGAGGTTGATTTCGGTCGGAGGCAATTGATCACAATCTTATGAAGCAAGATGTTGAATGCTCTCATCCTCAAGTAGGTGATCTTTTCCTCTGTTCTCCTGTCCTTCACTAGTTCCAGTGTGACCCGAGCAATGGAAGCTTTGATTGGTTGATATTTTCCTCTTTCAACTCTTAACACATCTGCTAGCATATCCATATCGACAACATAGTCTTGATCTTTAACACTGAAAGAAAATCTATTCGCATCCAAAAAGCTAAGATTTGAATAGAAATGTGCAGTTAGTTTAGCATACGCCTCTGTAGTGTCGGAGCAGAACCTTTCAAGTTGAAGATAACTGAACTTCTCCCTTAAGTTCATATTCACGGCATCCGAGAAAGTCAAAATCCACACTTCTAGGGTTTATTACCCCACGCTTCAGCAATTTCGAGTACAAATCCTTTTGTTCCTTCGATCTGAACAAATCTCCCATTTTTCCTCGACTTTCAACGGCAATACCCATCCTCGGTTGAAATTGACTGTACAATTTGTCATCATCATTCCCATCTACATGATTCGGTCCCCAATCACGAGGATCACTCGGAATATTCGCAAGAGTTTCCTCGGCCAACCCTTTACGAGCAATTCCCAAACTTTCCATTCTTCGCAGAAAGATATATTCGTTCCTATATCCTTTGTCTTTAAGAAAATCATTGACATATTTCAAGGGAATACAAGTTGCTTTTAAGGCACGATACAACTTATAAATAGTAGTGGGCTTTTGAACTATTACTGGATCTACATCCTCAATGATTTGTTCCTCTTGTTGATGATCAACGCCTTGAGGACTAGATGGAGGAGAATGACGCTGCGAGAATGTTGTGGGCTCGGTTGCTGTTACTGGAGACACTTCTTCTTCGGTGAGATCGAAGTGCGTAGGCCCCTCATTCATTCGCCATGGTCCCTGCTTGCGATTCTTGAAGACTTTCTTGAAGATGACATCTTTCTCAGTTTTTGGAAGATTTTTTGCTTGACTTTTCCAAGAAAGATGACAACTTTTTGAAGATTAAACAAGGGAAGAAAACGGAAATGGAGGATCGATGCTTTCGAGGGTTTCTGAGAGTAAAGTGAAGAGAAATCGACAGTGCACAATCGGTTTAAAAAGAGAGATAAGTGAACCGTCACAAAGGAAATAAAGAAATGCCTTTTCAAAATAACTATCTTTTTCCGCGAAAATAGTCATTTCAAAAATAACTTTCTTTTGGAAAATGAAACGATGCAATAAATAAGTTGATTATAGCAACAATTTAAACACAGTCTGAAAATTGTACCTCTTCAAGATAAGATTCAAGAGAGAGAGAGAGAGAGAGAGAGAGAGAGAGAGAGAGAGAGAAAGACTTAGAGTCTGATGGTCGTACCAAGATTAACTTACAGTTAGAGTCTTGTATGTCTGAGTCTGAAAGTCTTTAGATTTTGATCTCCTCATACTTTAAAATGTTGAGTTTGGAACGGATGGTTTCAAATTGATTTTTCTTCAAAGGCTTTGTGAATATATCCGCCAGTTGGTTCTTTGAATCAACATATTGGATTGAAACATCTCAATTTTGAATATGGTCTCTAATAAAGTGATGTCGAATCTCTATATGCTTTGCTCTTGAGTGGAGAATTGGATTTTTGGTGAGGTTGATAGCGCTGGTGTTGTCGCAATTAATCTCCGTGCATGAGTCTTCAATTTCAAAGTCTCTTAACTGCTGTTTTATCCACAGAATTTGCGAACAACAACTTCCGAGAGCTATATACTCTGCTTCTGCTGTAGAGAGAGCTACTGTATTTTGCTTTCTGGAAAACCAAGACACTGTCCTACCTCCAAGTAGTTGACAAGTACCCGAGGTGCTCTTCCTATCGACTCTGTATCCAGCAAGGTCTGCGTCTGAATATTCAAAAAGAGTAAAGTCTCCCATTTTTAGATACCAGAGACCAAAGCTTGAAGTTGATGAAACATATTTAATATTACACTTCGCAGCATTCAAATGAGATTCTTTTGGGTCGATTGAAATCGACACAAATGCAAACACTAAACGAGAATGTCGGGTCTAGAAGTAGTAAGATAAAGAAGTGATCCGATAATACTCCTGTACAGCTTTTGATCGACTTTCTTTCCTTCTTCATCTTTGTCTATTTTCAAGGAACTTGACATTGGTATGTCAGTCTTTTTGCAATTGTCCAGTCCAAACTTTTTGACAAGATCATTTGCATACTTTTCTTGATGAATGAAAGTTCCTTTCTCCAATTGTTTTATTTGAAGTCCAAGAAAGAAGGTTAACTCACCCATCATGCTCATTTCAAATTCATCCTGCATAGTCTTAGAGAATTTTTTATACAGACTTTCATTAGAGGATCCAAAAATGATATCATCGACATATATTTGAACAAGTAGAAAACTTTTGCTTTCTCTTTTAATAAAAAGAGTAGTGTCTACTTTACCTTTAACAAATCCATTTTGAATTAAAAACTTACTTAATCTGTCGTACCAAGCTTGAGGTGCTTGCTTTAAGCCACACAAGGCCTTTTTGAGTTTGAATACTGAGTCTAGTTTCTTTGGGTCTTCAAACCCTGGTGGTTGTTCCATATAGACTTCCTCACGGATGAAACTGTTTAGGAAAACACTTTTGACGTCCATTTGAAATAACCTGAAATTTTTATGACAAGCAAATGCAAGTAATAAATGGATTGCTTCTAACCTTGCTACCGGTGCATAAGTCTCGTCATAATCAATCCCTTCTTCTCGTGTATATCCCTTGGCCACGAGTCTAGCCTTGTTTCTTATGACTTTTCCTTTCTCATCAATCTTGTTCCTGAAAACCCGTTTAGCTCCAACAATTTATTTACCTTTCGGTTTAGGAGTCAGCTCCCAGACATCATTAACTCTGAATTGTCTGAGTTCTTCTTGCATAGCTTCAATCCAGCTTTCATCAGATAAAACTTCTTCTATGCTCCTGCGTTCTATTTCAGAAATAAAAGCCACAGCACTAGATTCTTCTCGCCTTTTGGATCTTGTGCGGATTCCTTCATTGATGTCGCCAATAATAAGATCTTTGGGATGACTGGACTTATGTTTTCAGTTGTTGGTTAATTTATCAGATTGATGATCACTTTCTTCATTAGAATCTTCAACAGTCACTTGTTGCTGGTCCTTCAAAGTCTGAGCTGCTTCTTGAGATTTAGACTTTGTAGAGTCTGGAGCAGGTTCAGTCTCTTCGAGATGAGTCTGAATGGATTCATTTTGTGTAGAATCTTAGAATTTGACATTTATTGATTCTTCCACTTGTTTGAGTCTTCTTATTGTAGACTCGTATGCCTTGCTTGTGGTTGAATATCCAAGGAAGATGCCTTCATCTGACTTTTCTTCAAACTTACCAACTCGATCATTTGCATTTTTCAGTATGAAACATTTGCATCCAAATACATGAAAATATGAAACAATAGGCTTCTTTTCTTTAAATAGTTCATAGGGGGTTTTTCCTAGAATAGGTCTTAGAAAAACTCTATTGATAATATAACATGATGTTGAAACTGCTTCAACCCAAAATCGTAAAGAAATATTACTTTCAATTAACAGAGTTCTAGCCATTTCTTGAAGAGATCTATTTTCTCTTTCGACAACTCCGTTTTGCTCTGGAGTATATGGAGAAGAGAACAAATGCTGAAAACAGGTTCTTCACAAAATTTGGCAAAATCTTGATTTTCAAATTCACCTCCATGGTCTGTTTTTATGCTTGAAATAGCATACCCCTTTTCATTTTGAACCTTCTTAGCAAATTTTTCAAAGTAAGAGAAAGTTTCAGACTTACTTGCCAAGAAATATACCCAAGTAAATCGTGAGTAGTCATCCATAATTACTAGGCAATATTTCTTATCTCCAATGCTCTACATTCTTGTTGGTCCGAAGAGATCCATATGCAAGAGCTGTAGTACACGGTTAGTGGAAACTTGATTTATTTGCTTAAAAGAATTTCTTACCTGTTTTCCCAATATACATGGTGTACATGATCAGACTTTTGGTATAATAAATTGGGTAGACCACGAATAAACTTCTTTGCTGAGATCTTGGCTATCTGCTTCATGTTGACATGCCCAAGCTTTTTATGCCATAAGTTTGCTTCATCTTGGATTGAGATTAGACATTGCGATTCATCTGGTTTCACGTCCAAGAGGTAGATATTTCCATGTCTTCAACCCATGAATGACTGAGTAGAGTCTATACTGGTTCATGAACAAATACCCTCTTGAAAGTTGATTTTAAAACCAGCATCACTTAGTTGACTGATACTGAGCAGATTGTAATTAAGCCCTTCAACTAAAGAAACATTGCTTATTGTGAGGTTCCCAATCTTTACAGTTCCAAATCCTACTATTTTTCCTTTGCTGTTTCCTCCAAATGATACTTTTCCACCATTCACTTGAACAATCTTTATGAAGCAATTTGAGTCTCCTGTCATGTGTCTCGAGCATCTACTATCCATATACCATTTCACCTTTTTCTTGATAGTGACCTGCATTTAAAAAGAAACTCAAGCTTTCTTTGGTACCCATATTTTCTTGGGTCCTTTTGAGTTAGTCTGATATACGGTTTTTGCCCAAACTTTATTGACAGGTCTCCAAACTATAGGACATTCTTTCTCAAAATGATCTGCACTATTGCATTTTGAACATCTAAGAGCATTGCGACCTACTGGTTTTACAAAATTTCTTTCAAAATGATTTTTGTGAGCATTTCTTATGGGTCTTTGCTTAATTCTTTCTTTTACTTTAGGAAAATCAATTAAAGGAATAGTTTGGAGTCATTCCCAAACCAGATTTATTGAAATAAGGTCTTTGAACGAAAGTATTTTCTCTAGTTTTTCAGATCCTAGAGAAAATCTTTTAGAAATATTTGAAATATCATTTTTCAAAAATGCATTTTCTTTTAAAAGATTATCTTTACTTTCTCTGAGAGAGGAAACATTCTGGTCTAAGCATTTCACTTTTTCTTCCAAAACATTCTCTTGTTGTTTTAAAGCAGAATTTTCCTTTTTGAGTTCGGAAATTCTTTTAAGAGAAGTCTTAAGACTAAAACATAATTCATCAATGTATTTTGAAACTTTAATAAGGATTTTGAAATTACTTACCTCGAATTCACTTTCTGTATCTGAATCAGTCTCGGAGTTTGATTCTGAGTCTGATTGTACCATTAGACATATGTTGGCATAATCATCATCACTATCTTCACACTCCGTATTACTCTAGGTTTCAGCTTTGAGAGCTTTTCGATACCTTTTTGTTTTTCCTTTCTTCTTCCTCAGAAGAGGACAGTTGGGTCTGATGTGTCCATTTTTCTTGCATTCAAAGCAGACTACATCTTTGTTTGATTCATCATCTTTAGCGAGACTTGATCTCTGTTGCTTTTGAAAACTTTGTTTCCTTGAATTGAATCTTCTTCCTTTTCTATTCAGCTTTCCGAATCTTCTTATTATGAGAGCAAGTTCTTCATCATCCATGTCGTCTTCGTAATCGTTACATCGAGTCATCATTAGATTTTAATGCAATAGATTTCTTACCTTTAGGATCTTCGTCTTCATTGATTCGTTCCACTTCATAAGACTGAAGAGTCCTAACTAACTCATCGACAGACAGTGGCATGATTCTTTGGATCTCTCGGATTGAGGTCTTTATATGATTCCAATCCTTGGAGAGTCCACGAAAGAACTTGTTCACTTTCATGGAATCGAAATTGGTTGACCTTGATTTTCAAGACCATTCACGATTTACGTAAAACGACTAAACATGTAAGTTATAGATTCTCCTAGTATCATTCTGAAGGCTTCGTATTGACCGAGAAGAATGTTGATTCTTGTCTGTTTCACTTGATCAGTTCCTTCATAAGTGATGTGTAATCTATCCCAGACTTCTTTGGCTGTATCACAAGAAGATATTCTGTTATATTCAGTAGGTGATAAATCACAATATAAAGAGTAAATTGCTTTTGCATCAAGAGCTTGTTTCTTGATTATCTCTTCCTGACTCATTTCGCTGGATTCAACAGTGTTCTTTCCTCTTTTTGAGACAGATGCAGCTTTAGGAATGATTCCTTTTTCTACAACGTCCCATTCTAGAGGATCCTTTGATCTTAAGAACGCCTTCATCTTGTTCTTCCATATGTTGTAGTCCTTTCCATCAAAGTAAGGCGGTCTGGTGTTGCTTTGCCCTTCTACTAGCCCTGGAGCTAACATACTAGCCATGGATCTTTTACACTGAAGTAAAACACTTCAAACAAAGTGAGTACACGAGCTCTGATATCAATTGAGATAGCTAGTATAAGCACCTAGAGGGGGGTGAATAGGTGCACAATCAATTTATCGAAATACGGAAGCAATTCTTGGCAAACGATAGAAAGGTAGTTCACTATTAATTGACAAAATGAAATACGATCAAAGTAAAGAGAGTAAGGGAGAGAAGATTGAACATAGGGTTTATAGTGGTTCGGCTTAATCCAAGCCTACGTCCACTCTTCCGCACTGACAGCCACTCGGCTGGATTTCACTATGAACAAAAGAGAAGTTATAGCACTGCTTTTCCTTGATTCTACAGTATAGATGTTCTATCATACCTCCTCAAGGTTTCTCACAAATATAGACTCTCTTTTGTATACAAGTATTTGCTCAAAGGAATTGTCTAAACAATAAGGACCTTCAGACTTTGAAATTCTTCTATCGTGCACACCTCAACAACTTAGAACGTCTTCCTTATATACTCATTTATGCCATCATACCCGTTGGCACTTACCAAAGGAATTCCTCCAATCTACCCGTTGGACGGAATCAATTAGGAAGATCATTCTGGCTATTAAAGGAACGTGTCAAAAGCCCATCAATCTTGTTCGTCCATACAATCAGGATCTCAGTTTCCATAAGTAGAACCTTCCAAGAATATTTAGGCAATCAACGATTTCCTAATCTTCGAGTCAATCACGATCAATCAAAGAATTCCGTTGAGTCTTTTCCAACCACGAGATCTTCTCCAGTTGATAAGGTCAAGCCCTTAACGAAACATCCAGTTCTGGATAACCTTTCTTCAATGGATTAGAGACTGTCAATAAGGATAGACTTTGAGTCTTGAGTCCGGCTGTCCAGGAGGTTTTCGAGACTTTAAATAGCGAGTCGCAAACCTTCGAGACTAGACCGATGGAAACGTTTTGTCAGCTTCAAAATACTTCAAGAAGATTTCTCCAACACTAGGACCAACTGAATTTTTTATCTTATTTTTCGTACTCCCTAAAAAGGCGACCAAAGACTAGACCGACTCAATGGGTTCAGTGACGAGCGAGATTAGCTAAGAGAGGCGAGCAACAAGCGTCGAGTGAGGTGAGATGCATTTGCATAAGCTAAGAGAGGTTTGAAAGAGTTTTGGGTTTTGACCATTTCTGGATGTTAATACACATTTTTTCCTTCTAATTTTGCCTTCGTTAAACTTTCATAATTCTAGAAATGCTCTCATCTTTCACCGGCGAAGGGCTAAGGCCACAGACGAGGGGGGAGGTTTGAGTTTAAAATAAAAAATATTAAGTCATTTATAAGTTTAATTTTTTAAAAACAATATTTAAATGAAAGTTATTTCTCAATATATTTTTAATTACACTTCACAAAATACTATTTGTATTTAGAAGAAAATTCTTTCACCTAATTCTTTTTTTTTTTTCAAACGCTTTCTCCAAGATTCTTACCAATACTATATGGAAAAGTAGCCATATTGCTTTTAAGGGGAAATAAGGAACTAATTATAAAGAATTAAATTTAGAAATTGGAGGATGACTCTACAGATATATGATCACCATTGACTATTATGTATTAGGCATCTGGAGTATTCTCAAATAATCAATAGCATTTTGTACATCATGAACTAAACTAGAGCAGATTTCGCATACTCAATAGAAAAACTAAGCAAATATACAGGTAATCTTGATCAGTAGCGATTACTTTGTTGAGAGTATAAGGTTATCCGAAAAGAAACAAAGATTATGTCTTCTAATAAGACAAATATCCTAATTTTTTGGAAGGCTATAGTGATGCCAACTTGATCTTGGATTATGATGAATGAAAATTGATTAGTGGATATGTTCAATATTAGGAGGTGTCATAGTATCGGGGAAATCCTCAAAGCAAACTTTAATAGCGCGCTCCACTATAGAATCAAAGTTTCTTACTTTGGATAAAACTGCTAAAAAAGCACAGTGGCTTCGACAATTTTTTAAGGTTGTGTTGTGGCCAAAAGTTGTGCTTGCAATATGCATTCACTATAATAATTAAGCAATGAATGCAAAGGCACATAATATAATATATAATGGAAAGTTTAGACACATTAGTTATAACCATAATATTGTAGGGCAGTTGCTCTTGAGTAAAATAATTTTTTTAGCCTTTGTATATAATGGTAAGTCTAGACACATTAGTCATAGACATAGTACTGTAGGGCAATTGTTCTTGAGTAAAATAATTTTTTTAGCCTTTGTAAAGTCAAAGGAAAACATTGCAGACCCATCAACAAAAAGGTTTATCGAGAAAGCAAATAACTTATACATCGAGAGGAATGAGATTAAAAGCCTTAACTCAATAAAGAGGTCCCAAAATAAAAACCTAACCTAATGAGTAGAGATCCCATAGATTAGGTTCAAAATGATATTGTAGATTTGGAAGTCTAGTGTAAGTAGTGTCTTTCATTATAATGCAACAGTGCTTTCGACAGTGTTTTAAGGATATCCTATGTGTTTAATAATTCATATAGCTTGGAATTCAATGTTGGTAGACTACCTTTAATAAGAATGCGTCTCTATACATGAAGCTGACCAACTATGAAAATTTTTAAAAGCTAGATTTTCCAAAACACTCATAGATCCCAAAAAGTTCAAGGCCGAAAGAATGAACACAAGTAAGAAGTATCTTAATTTGGAAATACTTTGTGTGTGGTCTATTGTCTAGGCCTACACACACAACTGGCAATACAAGATTTAGTCCACTGACTAGTTAAGTAAATCCAATATTTTCTACCTATCTTTCCATCGTAAGTTTGACTTTGACAGAAAACCATAAAAAGAAGATAATTAAGTTAAATGAAACTGTGAAAATATAGAGACCATTGAAACCGATTTGTTTTACCTGGAAGAAATGGAGTGAATTTATTCGTATACAGGATGGAAATTGCCGCTATAAAATAGCGACCACAAGATAAGAGACTCCTCATCCCAATCCAGAGAAGAAAACAGTCGCGCACACACTCACAAACTCGAAGTAGAAGACGACCGTATATGGAGGAGGTGGTGATAGTGGGCGCCGGCGTCGCGGGTCTGGCAACCGCAGTGGCCCTTAAGAAGGTCGGTGTCCGAGCCCTCATCCTCGAGAGATCGAATGGGCTTCGAGCGACTGGCACGGCTCTGGGTCTCTTCCCTAATGCGTGGGTTGCGCTCGACGCGCTCGGGGTTGCGGACAAGCTCGCAGCCCTTTGCCCTCCTTTCGAAAGGAAAGCTCCTTGTTCGCTCTTAGTACGGGAACAAAGATGTTTGATTAATGTGGAATGTTGGATCATTTCGAAGTATTAAAACCCGGTCCAATCTCTACTTCAACAATCATGTATAGATCAAGAGTTTAAATGAGTGATTTCTCTGCTATTAAAGATGACACCACTCAAATTTGATGGATGCTGAATTAGTGTAGCCATCTTTTAGAAGAAGTTAAATACTCCTAATCTCACGCTTGCCCGTTGGGGGTAAAATCAACTTTAAGTAAATCACATTTATAGTGAAAAGTTAAAAAAATCCAAAGCAATTTCGATTGCAGTCACTAGACCTTGGTACAATGCAATCAAGCTAATGAACTTTTATTTCAATAATTTAATGGAATTATTATTTTTTTTTAGTTATTTGCAAATGATGTTCGTTAGGTATTAAAAGAATTGGTCAAAAAGTGATTATAATGCACCTTCTACGGGGAAAAAATCATGAAAATTGAGATAATTGCTGGTCGTAAACTGCAACGTGAAATTTACCTATTGAGGTTGCTAATGGGATTAAAGCTTAGAGTTAAATAACTAATTAGATATTCATCAAATGAAGGTAAAAAGTGCAAAATCAGTGAGAAAGAACAACAGGCCTTTCAAGCAAGACATACTGAGTAGAAAGATAAAATATACATTGGTTTTGTACTTTCTTAAATTGATTTTAGGATTCGCTGTTTTGGGAGCTTCTTAAATCGGTTATTTTATAATTAAAGATCTTGGACGCTGGACCTTGATCTATCCTACAATTTCTCAATGATGAGAAAAAATAATTTTAGTTATTAATATTCTGATTTTTTTGTACTTGTGTTCAGGGGATACATAACTGATGTCAAGACTAAATCAATTCAAGAAGTGCATTATCCTCCAAACAGCAGGTGAATCTCAAATTTCCTCTAATATATTTTACCTACCTTTCCATCATCTCTGTTTGGTTAATTCACCGTTTAACGCTTTAGATCGATTAATTTCTTGTAATCAATTACTATATGTTTTATTTTGCACAAAATGATGCCAATGGCTGTATACCATCGACAGCTCATCTTTTAAGAAGATCATCAATAATAGAGTTTGACGATATAATACTCCTTTTGTTAGAAAATTAGATAATTTATCATATGTTGTTGAAAATATATCTCGAATTTGAGAGCCATAAAAAGAAATCGATACAACTAGGTTTCCTAGATTAAGTAAAATCCTACAAGAAATTTCCTATTCTGGATCTAGTTCTTTTCTATATGAGAAGGGGGTCTCTTTTGTGAAGAGCAATCCCCATTGAGAAAATAATGAGAGTGTTTAAATGACTCAATTGTAAGTGTAATTTCTGTTAGTGGATCTTGTGCCATTTTTTGTGTGGAGTAGGTCTCACTAACCGAATCACATAAATTCAATATACGATTTATTTTCTTATCCGATTTATCATATAGTTTAGCTGCTTTTTTTTTTCCCTACTCGCAACAAATGTTATTATTTTATGCAAGTCATTTCATATTCCAAGGATAGAAAATCATGCCATTTGGATTGAGTAGGAATGGAGCCCTACCGAGAGCGGTCTACCGAAAAGTTTTGTTGGAAGTTCTGGCGGAGGAGCTTCTTCCAAATAGCATTCGATTCTCTTCCACGATAACTTCCATTGAAACCCAAGTAGAACACGACTTGTCCATTTGTATTGTCACGCTCGATGATGGGACCATCATAAAGTCTAAGGTTACCTACAGTTGTCGAGAACCTTCTTTTGAATTTAAATATGATGAGGTAACTTATCGACTTTAACTTATCCACACTGTAATTACTATATGTGTAGGTTGTTATAGGCTGCGATGGCATACATTCTATTGTGGCCCGTTGGCTTGGACTTCGCCCGCCAGTCTCTTCAGGCCGATCGGGAGTGCGTGGGTTGTCCGTATTCCCAAAGGGTCACGGTTTTGACCACAGCCACGCAATTCGACAATTTGTGGATGTGGGTAAGAGGGCAGCCTTTTTTACTCTCACTGATAAGGAAATCTACTGGTATTTTGCGGCGACGTGTCCTCCTAAAGGTATCAAATATATTACAGTTTATCTTCTGCTAAGATTCCTAATTACCATGGCTACTTCAATAATAGATTACTAATCCTCCTCAATCCCTAATGTTTCAATTCATAAAGGTATGGAAAAAGAAGCAGATCCAGAAATGATACAAAGGGAGGTGATGGAAGATCTGGCAAAGGACATCCCACCTGAGTACCTCGATATCATCAAGCACTCCGATCTTTCGAGTTTGACACGGGCCCCGCTGATGTTCCGATATCCTTGGGAAATCCTATTCGGAAACCTAGCCCGATCAAACGTCACGGTGGCTGGAGACGCTATGCACCCGATGACTCCTGACTTGGGCCAGGGTGGATGCTCGGCGCTCGAGGACGCGGTGGCATTGGGGAGGCACATTGGGGACTCAATTTCCAAGCACGGCAAACTAATGACCCAATATGTCGGAGTTGCTATCGGGAGGTATGCAAAGGAGAGGAGATTGAGGGCGGCGACACTGGTAACAGCATCGTACTTGACGGGATGGGTGCAACAAGATGCGTCTAGTCGATTAATGAGGTTCCTAAGAGATGTATTCCATAGGTTCCTCTTGGCTAGAGTAGTGAGTGGCATTGCAGAATATGATTGTGGGAAGCTTCCTAGTGTCTCCTCATTGCCTTCATGTGGATCCGAAATCTCCATCTAGTTACGGAGTTGCAAATGTTCTGCGGTGTTCTATTTTGTTTAATAGTCGGTGGTGTGAGTTTATCGCAATGCATAACACAAAAGTTCATAGTATTATTTGTCTCACGGCTGCCCTCGTTTTTCTTATTTTTCTAATTCTTCTGAACCTTTTCACTTGATGATCAATTGCATCATAAGGATTAGATTTAGGTCAAAGCTTTCCAAGTTTGGCTAAAATCAAGACACGAAACACAACAATAGGCACAAGCTATCTTTACATGGTTACGTAAACTAATCAAAGAGCACTTTAGGTGCCTTAACTATTAATGTGTAATTTATATGTAACATGCGGTCTTTTTATAATTATGTCTCTATCTGTATCCAAACTGTAATTAGACATTCATATACATACATGTGATACAATCCTAATTGGAGATGAGTCACCATAAATACTTTATCATTATTTTCTCTCTGAATCGAAATATCAACATGGTATTTGACTGGGAAAACATATTAAATTCTTCAACATCTTTACCCCATATCAAACTTCCTTTGCGTCAATTACTATCTCAACATATCAATACATCTCCAAATTTTCCTTTTTCTCTACCATCTCTTTACCTGTCATCTTCCTTTTTAGTTAATCCCAATTTCCCATCACCACTTAATAACATTGCGTCCACTTTCACCTCTTCTTCCTCTTCTTTGCTACTCTGATCTTTGTTGTTGTTGCTGAAATTATGATAATGTAATCAACCTCATTGTCTCTTATTCTTTCCACTATTGCAAGTCTTGTCTCCATTAAACTCGATGCCAAAAATTATCTTTTGTGGCAATCTCAATTTGAAGTTATTATACTTTGCAATGATCTGATGGTCTATGTGGATGCTTTTTCCCATGTCCGGCAAGGTAACCAGAATGTCACTATAGTGTTTAATACCTCCTATTCCACTCAGGTCATGACAAATCAATGCGTTCGTAATTTGATCAATTCGACTCTCACAGTGGAGATTTTCCATGAAGTTCACAACCTTTGAACATTTAGGACATTTGGCCTGCTCTAGGACAACGCTTTACTAAATGCTACACGACAAGGGAAATTGGACTAAAACTTGCTTTTTAGAACAATGTCAAGAAACCCAATTAATCAATGTCTTATTATTTTTGACATCTAAAGTCAATTACGGACTCTCACCGCAATCAAACGCTCCATCTCTAATAAGGACTTGGTGATTCGACCCCTCAATGGGTTTCCATGTGAGAACAATATTTTTTTTCACCATGGTCAGAAACGGCTCTACAATTCTTTTTTGTTTTTATTTAAGAGGAATGATTCTCTTGGAAATTGAATGCATCATCTTTATCCGATATTTATGATGCTTTGATTAGTCATGCCACTTGACCTAACCATAGCTTTGAGGATCTTGGGTGGATGTAATTCTAGAGGCCAACTATATGGATGGGGAAAGGTGAATGGTTTTGAGTGGTTAACTGAGTTGGTGATCTTCCTATGATTAGTTTAGTTCACAATCATTATCAACCACCTATGTTGATCACTCTGCCACCTCCCTTAGTCGAGCTCATGGTGGTTTGAAGCCCTATCGTCCCCCATTCACATAGGGAGGCATTTCTGGATCTAGGTCTCATCTTACTTGTTAGATCTGTAATGGGGTTGGGCATAGCACGCTACAATATCAACAATGATTCAACTATGCATTCATCGCCATTGATTTGTCGAACTCCTTCTCAACTTTCTTGATTGCTAAAACCCCTTATCCAATGTGGTATCTTAAAATTCTAAATCATAGACCCTTTTATGATTTGAAAAAAGTCTTATTTGATAATGGTCATTTATTGCCTATTAAGTCGATAAAGCCTTTTTATATACTGGTTCTCAATCTTTGTTGTTATCTCTCATCTATTATGTGCTTAATTTTACTTGCAATCTCCTATCAATTACTCAACTCTGTTGTAAAAATCCTT